>CM060905.1:271752605-274252605 GCA_030737815.1 Allium fistulosum | reverse complement strand
TCAATTCAAAATCAGAAGCATAGTAAAGGGAACTTGCAGTGTGATAAATGGGATGGTGTCAAAGTAAATAAACAAGCAATAACAACAATCCAATAATTAATTTAAATAATCTAGAAATAATCGTGTTAAATTTACATTATAATTTCATGTGAATTAATCCAATTATTTCTAGAATCTACACTATCATTTTATGTAGATTAAAGATTATTACGCTATTATTTCATGCAATTCTACACTTGTTATCTACCTTATTCAATTTATTACTTCATCAATTTATATGACATAAAATTTACAATGTTTCAAGGTGTCGCTAACTATATTTTTATGTGTCAACTAATTAGACATTTCAAAGATTATACTATACAGGTTTAATATAATCAACTTCAAGTACATATGTCACTTTCAAAGTGTTAACTACCATACGTCTAATTTCAAGTGTATATTATTTATCACTTCATGCGTCAAAATTTAACATTCAATATCAACATCAAACAATCATCTATATTATCAACCAAACTTGATTATCATCGTATAATAATATAAGTCGTGAAATTTATTCACCTTTAGTGGTTAGAGAAAATGATCGACGAAGCACGAAGAGGTACGAATAGACATGATTCAAGCGCAACACAACACGAACAATCGAACAAGCTACAACCATCGACAAGAAAGAAATAGTATTAATTTCAATATGGACGTTCATATATATATATATATAATCATATATATATATACACTTTCCAATTAATAAGGAAAAGAAGGAAAGCTGAGAAGTGAGTGCTTGCTACAAGGTGGGAAAACTTCAACTAGTTGCTGTACAACAACAGAGAAGAGAAATGGGTTACTACTATATAACTATTTTAACATATATACTGTATATATATGCATGACAGCAATAGGAGATTATAGAAGCAATCTCAATCTTGAATCTTTGTTCAGCAAACATTTTCTTTTTTTCAAATGAACGCATGCCGCCAGCACAGGCTCTGGATGAACTGGAGGGGCGACTGGTTCGGGATGTGTGCGCGGGTTTGGCGACGGCAGTGGTCGGGGTGGCAACGGTCAGTTGAAGGGGACGCGCGCTGGAGGATGGGACTTGCGCGCGCGGTTCTGGAGGGCGTGGTGGAAGGGCCGCAGGCGGGAAAAGCGATGGTCGGTAGGAGGTTGCGGAGGCTCGGCAACTGGAGTGGGACGTTGGAGGGTGGTGCGGCGGCTCAGGCGGTGCGTCTAGGCGAGGTGAAGGGTGGTGCAGTGGTTGTGGGTGCGTGCGTGGTTCAGGCGATTGGAGTGGGGCGTGTGGTGCTTGAGGAGTGGGACTCGCGGCTAGGGGAGGTGGCGGGCGACGCAAGGGTGGTGATGGCACGGTGGAGAAATGATGAGAATGCTGTGTTCATTTTTCTCATTTCCTTTTATAAAAATTTTGACAGCGGAACAAATGAGAGAGGAGATAAAAGATAAAAGATGAAATAGGAAAGGAAGATGCATATTCGTACCTGGCTACAGATGGGTGCAATGACTAAGTGTTTTTTTTTCTTTTTATATTTTTATATTTGGCCGAGAGGAAATAGCAGTTAATGATTCGTGAGTTACGAAATAATTTGCATATTTTCCCATGTTAACCACCATCTGCCCACTACCATCATAAATTCATTTCAGCCTAAATTTTATTTTCAAAATTTGAATGTATATGGGGTGTTAACTTGGGATGAATATTATTTAACCGGTCCGCTTGGAACGGTTAAATTAGCGCGACGATTTACATCGAACTCCGATTTTTACAAATAAATATACCATTCTGATCAGTGCGACGAGGCGCTTACAACGGTACACAGATATTGGCGATACGACAGTTCTATAAAAATTCAAATTTTATGCCGATTAAATTGTTCGTTTGACAAAACAATTTAAATGAAGCAGACGACGGCGGATTTAGACGAAACGGAATGCGACGTTTTTATCAGACAATTTTTTTTACAACATTACTGTGTAAAATATTTAGACTTGGAAGATGAAAATTTTCGCATCTTAAAATGAACTGATATACAATAAAACGCGAACGAAATTTACTGCGATATTTTGCGACGAAACTTTCCTAATATTCTTAACTGACTGGATGCATCTTATATACGAAGTTTGGACGTTAACCGAGAACGTATATAAATTTTAAATTTTTATCTTAAAATGATGGATTCAAAATTTTAAATTGGGTCGGAAATTCAGGGTCGTTACACTATGGAAGAACTTGGTATATTTATCTCCTTTGTCCATCCATTGGACCCTAGACCTCTGCTTCCACATTGCTTATTTTCCTTATCAAGCTCTTCCTTAAGTTTTGAGAGCATGTTTTGTTCTAAAGCGTTCTTAATTCCTCCACCTTGTTTAATTTAAGAATTTCAGAAGGTAAGTTCTTTTTTTTAATGTTGCCAAAAACATCCTTGTTCCATTTTTTTAAGAATGATTCTTAGGTCCCTAAGCTTACAACAAAACTTTAGCAATATTTCCATAGTATTTTATGTTTTCGTGGCTCTTAGAAATTCATTTAATTAAATTAGTACAACTGCTTTCAAAAAACCACATCTTTTCAAATCTGAACGGGCTTAAAAAAATAAAGTGACACTCCCAGGAAAGAATAATGGGACAGTGTTCAAAGTACATAGTTAGAAGACCCCTAACGTGCAATATTGGGTACCTATCTTCCATCTCCTCGTTATGAAAAAATGATCGAGGAGGGCCTACAAAGGGGACTTTCTTGAGTTTGACCATGCGAATCTTTTATTGTTAAGCGGTAATTCGATCAATTTACCGCTAGAAATTGTAACGACCCCATCGCTATACCCAGTTTAGCAAAGAACATTGCAAGTAATGTTGTCTGCTAATCCGGATATTATGGCTTGTTAAGGGCGATCGAATATGAATATGTCTTTATACTAACATTGACACATCATTATACCTTTTTACTTAATTTTCGAACAGAAATTTGATGTGTACAGTATTAATACAAAGTAATATAGACATCGATTTCTCGAAATCAGAACAATATATCATATAAACATAAGTCACAGACTACAGTAGAATAATAAACATTTATACTTATACAAACTGTGAGTCTACAAAATGAAATACTAGACTCAAGAGTATACATGTTTGCAATTCTCTAATCTTAGTTATACTTTAAATATATAAAGTCTAAATTTCCTAAATGGGATAAACTAAAAGTCAAAATGGGAATTAATTTAACTTAGAGTTCATTACAAGGCACATGGTTATACATTTAAGTCACGAACACATATTAGTCACTAAACATGGAATTCACAGAACAAAACACAACATCTCTAAGCACGCAAATATCAATGATTTACTCAGAACAGGGTTATAAGTTTAAGTCACAAACACGAACTAGTCACTAAATACAGAATAACAGAATTAACTTAACATCCATCACAAGACACAAAAACATATATATTTATTTATTTCATAAACACAGAATAATTATAGAATCAAATTTCCAGAATCCAAGAGATCTTACTCAGAATGATCGTAATGATCGTACACAGAACCATGGCAAACAAACAAACAATTTGGTATCACATGAACCGATCTCATACCGAGGATCGTACACAAGATGGAAACATAGAATCATAGAATGATCTCAAGGGTAGCAGCTATGACTGAATCTTTTAGGTTTATTTTATGTTATTACATTAGAAAAGAAATCCAGGAGTAACTTCTTAAGGATTATCGTACACCAAAAGAGAGTAAACTCTAAAGTGCCAAATACTATCACTTTCACTAATCACTAGAACTTAACCAATACGTCCCATACCATATGGTGAAATCCTAATATTTACTAATAGCTAGTAAATCTCAATCGTTACGGATACCACTAGAAAACCTGAATTATATTCTTTTCAGGATCTAGCAATCACTTGTCTCACACCCGAAGAGAACAAAACTCTAAAGTGCTAAATACTTTTTCAATTCGATCACAAGAACTTAACCCAAGCATCCCATACTACCGGTGGAATTCATGTATTGCTAATGGGTTCGTAAATTCCACTAAACATTCTATTCAATGAGTTATACTATATTCTATGAAGCGTTATTCGAAATCATTTAAAAAAACCGATAACATTAAGTCGAATAATAGTACTTCCCAAATTATAGAATTAAGGTTCTCAAAACAATTTTTCTCTTTGATTTTTATTGTTTAAAAAAACACTTGTTATAATTTTCCACAAATCCACTTATTAATTAACTTTAAATAAGTGCTCGCTTGTTTAATAAAAATATTCTATAATCCTGAATTGTTCCAAGATTCCACTTATATACACAAAGTTGTCTCAAATTTCCATATAGTTGTATTATTTACAAAACTATATTTTAAAACCATATTTAATTACTCTTCTAAATCCATATTAAAATAAAACCATTTTATTTAGAAACAAACTAAGTTTATACTATTCAAAACTGCATTTCCAAATTCCAAGAATCCTACATTATTTATTTAATAAAACCGTAATACTTATATTCCAAATCCATAATCACTTTTATGTAAAAATAGATTAGATAGGTATTTCCAAAGTCATATTTCCGAATCCATAAATATTTTACTAACCATGCTTAATATATAAAATAACTTGCAAAAAATTATTTATAGTATCTATTAACTTAATTTAAAAACAATTCTAAAGTTTATAAATATAAATAATTCTCTTTCGTAAAATTACTTGTATATGAAGCTTATCAACTTATTTCATTTAACTCAAAATTAGGATCTAAAGATCTACAGTTACGACCATTTAAATCTAATAATTTTACAAAACTTATAGCATGAAAGTTGTAAATAAAAGTCTACGCTTTTCAAAACATCAAGAATTATCGAATTTTGATAAATAACAAAAAAAGTTATGACTAAAACAATTATCAGATTTTAACTTCATTATCGCTGTCGTTTATTCTCGTGACAGCGACACTAAAACATATTTTAGACCATGTAAGCCATTAAATATTACAAAACTCATAACAAGAAAGTTGTAGCAGATAGTCTAAGCTTTCCAGAACATCAAGAATCATCGAATTTCAATAGGTAAAGAAAAATTTGTGACCAATTTAATTTCTAGTTTTAACATAGCCAACTACACATGATAGCGCGACATCATTAGTTTCTAACTCAATTTACACCCCTTAAATAGCATAATTTCAACAAGTGACCAAAAGAGAAGTTGTAGCGAATTGAAAGAAATTTCTACCAAAAAAATATTGAGCCATTTTGGATTAATCTACTCCATAATATCGCCGCTGCAGCAAATTTCACACTAAATTTCCAGTAAACAACAACCAAACAATCACCCAAGTTTACAGCCAAATTTGCAAACAAATCAATCAACAAATCGTTCAAACAACTAAGTATAGCAACAAAATTTAAAAATAGATACATAAGTGATTAACTCACCTTTTTAACCTCCTGTATTTGCTAGATCCTCACCTAAGCCTTGGTAGACCATGCAATTTCTTTGCTAACCCCAATTACACATAAAAGCTCAAAACCAAAAATCCAACCAGCAGCATACATATCATAAACGGAATCAAAATCACACTTTTATGGTTCTATAAGATACAAATAGAGTTTATAATACTTACCCTATAATTATTGAACAAAACCCCTTTGATTTGATTTGGATTTGAGGATGATTATGAGCTAGTTTATTTTTTTACTTTTTGAGAATTTGGTTTTTTGGTTTCTGATAGAAGAAGAATGAGAAAAGGAGGCGTATGTGTGTTTTATTTTCTACTTACACTAGTTCTATTTGGGCCAAATAGGGTATGATAAGAATCTAATAAGAAGTGTTGCAAAATAAATTCTTAAATGAAAGTGTTACTAATCCTATTATATTTTATTACTTCTTTTAACACTATATTAACTAAACCAAAATAAAATTTGATTTCTCAATTTTATCTAAACCAGATTTCAAATTAAAAATCCTCATTTTAACAATGAATCACAATATCGACATTTTACTCTAACTACCAAAACTAAATAATTCTTTTAGCAATATTTCAAAATTTTAAATTGAAATCCTAATTAAGAAATGAAACACATTTCTTAATTAAATTCAATCAATTATTCTCAATACTAAATTTAATTTTTACAATTAAATTTCACAAATAACATTTAAAAATTAATTATTCATAATTAAATTTAATTAATCAAATTATTAACAACGGGGTTGTTACAGCAATAAACTAGTCAAATTCTTCCATCGCACATAAGTCACTTTCTTTAGGCGAGCGTTCAACTAAAAACCTGGTCACGTTAAAGTCCTCTTATTACCCATGGACCGGCAGTGAGGGATCTAAACTCTAGCCATTCACTCCAAAGGCTCCATTTATTGATCTTGTTGTGAGGCCCATATACATTGAAACCATTTAAAAGAGAGTCGTCCCTTAAGTCCCTGCAAATAAGGTGCATCGAGTGGTTATTATTGATGAATTGCAAAAGCATGAAACAGTTATGCTTCCAGCCCATTATTATGCCTCTCGAGCTACCCCTAGTAGAGAGGGAAACCCAATTACTAATGAAAAAGCCCCCTAGACTTTTATAGAAAAGATATTCAGGAAATTCTATTTTAGTTTCCTGTGAAATTGCTAATATCAATGTAATTATCTTTTAAAATGATTTAATGTAATATCCCGGAAATTTGGGGCAATATCAATTTAATAATCTATTTAAATAATTAAATTGATATTGATAATCTTGACAATAAAATTTGAATTTAATTTAATAATCTGATTAAATAAGTATTTAATTGGTAAATTTTATCTTTTAAAAACTAATAAAATGATTTCTATTTATAATGTATATATATATGTGTATATATATTGTAAATAGATAGGCTTTGGTTTGAAATTTAATAAATAAATAAAGTCTTGTTTTAAATTTCTAATATACATTTTAATAGTTTTGGATTTTAAAATATATGTATGAACTTTTATTTATAAGTATAATTGATTTTATTTTCTTTAAAGAAATTTATATATATATAGATAAGTATTTAATAAATTAAGAAAAGGGCTTTATTAACATTATAAAATAAATATAAATTACTTATAGGACAAGTGTAAATATATTGAGCCTAATACAACAAGTGTTAATTTATGCTCATGACAAATGTAAATAGATTAGACAAGTGTCATTTTTGTTTTTAATTTTTCTTTTATTTTTAAAATAAATCATTTATACTTATAAAAACATGTTTTCCTCCTCCTCATTTCTTTTCTAGTCTTCATTTTCAAAAGCAAAGAAAAACTCAAGCTTCTCAAAAATGAAATCTGGTAACAACATTCACAAATCAGTAACCAAACTCCTCAAAACCAGAATCATGTTCAAATCAAAATTTGTAATCATTCTTTTTAAAACCAAAATCAAGCCTGCATGTTTCAATCCTGTACGTTTTCAAAGATCAAAGAAATATGCAAAACATCTTCCTCAAACCACTAGCCTGCATTTTTCAAAATCATTAACCTGAGCATTTGCATTTTTCCAAACCTGAGAACAACAAAACATGCAAAGCATTTCCAAAATCAAAAGGGTGCATACATTTTTCTTTAATCAGGAATCAATTCAAAAGCCTGCCTGCATTCATCTTTCAAACCTGGGTATATCAAAAGGAAATCTGTAATTCAAGTTTTAAATTCAAAGCAAGTTGAATCTGGAAATTAATGAAGTTGTCTGCAAGTTTCTATAGCAAGCAACTCAAGTTTTAAATCGAAAACCAGAAGCTAAGGCTATTTCAAAAAAATAAAGCTCTGTTTATCTGCATGCCTGGTGAGTAACATTTTTATTAAAGCTAATTGAAGTAAATATATTTGTTGATTGTTTCCTGAGATAAACATGACTTGTTGGTGGATGAATATGATTAAATTCCCTATATATATGTATGGTTGAGTGCATGCTTACTGTTGATTTATTTTGCCTGTCCTAGAATTCCAGATTTAATCTCTGATCAAAATGACGATCTCATGATTTAAATCTTTGTTAAGGATTTAGATTGCAAACAAAATATAGTTGAAGTAATATAAGTTTAAAGTTTAAATTTTATAAAATAAAAGGAAAAACCTGCAATGTCTCTAAAACACAAAGTACAACAGAGTAAACTTGTGAAAGTAGGAATTTAATCATCCAGATTATTTGATTTAATATTATCAACTGATTTCATAAACGAAGACATGAATTTTAAAACTAAAATTAGAACTTTTAGTTTGTATTTGATTGTGTATTTCAAGTTTAACCAGAAATCATGTTTGGGGTTAGAACTGTCGATCTAGAAAGTTTGGGTGGCCAGTATCTTTTCTGGTGATGGAGTGTTGATCGAAGTTGCAGGGAAAAATGGTAGTAGGTGGATTAAAGCTTTGGGGCGATTGTGATTTTGAATCAAAAATTATAACCCTAGTTTTCACTATTGATCAGTAAATTGATCACCGCAACCCCTATAAGCGATCGAGTTCTTCCAGATTTGAGTTGATGATAGATGGGGCGTGGAGGAAGTAGTGGCCGGAGGCGTAGATTCTCCGATGATCAGAATTTGGTGTTTGAGGCGGTTACAGATTCGACATTTGTTCCAGTTTTTGAGCTCGAATGCTCGTTTTCGATTTAGGGGTTCTGCAGTATAATTGATGATCGGAATGGTATTGGGTGATGGTCGCCGACTTGCGAGTGTCTTCGCGAAAGGTCGGAGATGGTTGCAGCGTTGGTGCAGGTGCACGAGGGAATTTGGTGTGTCAGCTGTTTAGGGAAAGAAGAATACTCGCGTTTTGTTCGGGTTGACTCGTGTTCTGCTCGAAGCGTGGAGGGTTTCGACTCGAAGTTTTTTGTATAGGCTCGGGTAGATTGATGTTACAATTTTAAACCAGACAGGGTTTTAAAAATTTAAAATGAGTTTAAAATGTAGAGCAGGATTTAAAACAAAGTTTTAAATCAAATTTTAAGATATAGATTCAATTTAATTTGTATCCTAGTGGAGATAAATAAAGTTTATAAAATTTATCATGTTTTAACAAATTTAAAATGTTGAAAGTATATATTAAAAGGGTTTTGAATTTAGATAAATTGGTTTAAAATCCTTAATGTTAAGTGTTTCTTTAATCTTTGGTTCTAAAAAGGGAATTGTAAATTTGATTTAAATTTGGTTAAAGTTAAATTTGAAATTTATTTTAAATCTTTAAATTGAAATGAAATAAAAGAAAGATTTAAAAGTAAAAGATTTCAAAGCCTTTTGTAAATGATAATTAAAGTAGTTATAAATGTTAATACTTTAATTTAGAGATTTAATGATATAGGAGTCATTAATTAATAAGGAAATTAAAGGTAATTTAATTAATTAATGATTTAGTGTTAATTAATTAAATAATTAAGGTTTTAAGTAAATTAATTAAGGGTTAATTAATTTGGAATTAAGGATCATTTATTTAGATAAGTATAGATTATTAATAAATGATTAGGAATTAATTAATCAAGTGATTAAAGATTAATTAAGCAATTAATTTAGTAATTAGAAATTAATTAATTGATAATTAAGAATTTATTAAGTTGTAATTAATAAATAGTTGATTTAAAGCTAAATTACTTAAAGAAAGTAATTAAAGGATTGTTAATAATTAATGAGAAATCATTAATTAGGAATTATTTAATAATTAATTAATATGATTAATTTTGATAATCAATTAGATTAATTAATTAATGAAAATCATTTATAAAATGGGTTAAGTATAATTACTTAATGGAAGTAATTAAGGTAATTAATTACTTAAGGTAATTAATTAAATAAATTTGATTAAGTTAAATTAATTAATTAAATTAAATTAAGATAATCACTTAGAGATGTGATAAATATAATTACTTAAATGTAATTAGTAAAGAGTAATTACTTAGGAAAGTAATTAAAGTTAATTAGAGGATGTAATTAACTAAAGAAGATTTTTAATAATAAAAGTAATTTTAGTTTAATTACTTTTGTATAATTAATCAAGGGATTAATTAAAGGATAATTAATTTTGGAGAAATTAATTTATGGAAGAGTAATTAAGGGTAGTTAATTACTAATTGTTATTAATCAAAGGTGATTTATAAATGTGACTAATTAATTATTAATTTAAATAAGATAATTAATTAAGAATAATTAATGATGTAATTAAGGATTGGTTAATTAAGATTAATTAATAAATAATTAGTGATTAAAGTAATTAATTAATTGTAATTAATTAAGGATTAATGTAATTAAATATAGTTAATTAATTAATGAAGTAATTAAAGATTAATTACTGAATGGTTTAAGATAATTAATTTGTGAAATTAATTAAGTATTAATTACTTAAAGTAATAAAAGGGTAATTAATCAGGAATGATTAATTTAGATGGATACTTAGAGTAATGATTAATTAATTGGTTTAATTAATAATTAATTAAGCAGGGTTTATAGGATGAAGTAATTAATTTAATTCACTTTAAATTAATTAGAGATAATATAAATCATTACTTATGGATGGATGATAATACTGAATGCTTTGCATTGATTGATATCTCTGATGAGATATATGCTGTGTGATATGGATGTTTAATTGTGATGATAATATGGATTATCTAATAATGTTGATTATCTATTGTGAATTATCTTTCTATGTGTATAAAGATAATGAATTGAATTGTTTTAACCTTTAAAACAACTTGGCCTTAAAAGATACGTTTTGGATTTCGATGAGACCGGGATCGGGTTTCCGTATACCGGAATTCCAGGTTTGGAGACCCGAATACCACATCGATCCAAATTTACGATAGGTCGTGAATCTCAAGTGAAGATGAAGATTCAGAGTGCAAGGGTTATTGTCGTTAACTCTGAGGGTGATTCCAAAACGAGTGTAACGAGATAATGCCTTCGGTTTCGTTCGAACCCGGAACGAACTTGTATGGATTGAATGCTTTCAGCACATCGTCAGGCGGGCGATGAGCATTCTAAGTAATATGTTCTGGTTAAAGGTAATCGTAACCTTAAGCCTCATCAACCGGGAATGGCTAAAACAGGGGAGGTGCAGCAAGGTTTCGTGGGTAGCACCCACTGAGAGCAAGATAGATCCCTGTCTAGAGGTCCCTTTTCTTTTATTCGGCTTAGTGTGTGGTTGGTCGCGCCAACTACGGGATTGTCTTGTTCGGGATTATCCAGTAAGGGATGGTTCCGGCTTTGTGTTGCAGGGGAGCGGGCGTACTCCTCGGTACGGTGATCTAGGCCACGTACTGTGACGGGCGGTACCCCAGTAGCCCGACCATTGTATGGAATCCAAACTCCAATAAGTGTCGTACGTATTAGTTGTGCCCAACTATGTTGGAATGTGAGATGTAAGCATTTCAGCTATTTCTATATTTTACTTGAAAACCCTAGACCCTATTATAATAAAATCAGATTTCCTATCAAATGTTTTGGTTAGCGTAAGGTAAAAACTTACCCATGTTTATTTGTGGGGAGTCTTACGTGATACCTTTTCTTTCTAAAGGTTTTGAAGTTAAGCAAGTTTAACCTGTTACTCACACCAGACCCATGTCTGACCCAAGTGTTTATTTCTGTTTTATAAACTCTTGGGTACTCAAATTTTTACGAGTAGCCAAGGGATTCAGGTTTAGCTTTGACGAATATTCTGGAGGAGCAATGGAGCAGGAGGCTTCGGCGTTCGTAGATATATTATTCCGCTGTGTTGATATCTGTGATAGTGTCTTGTCTTGTATTTGAGTTGTAATGTCTAGACAGATGTTTATAACTGTCTAGTAAGTGATGTATATGCTGTGTAACTCTTTAAATTGTTGTATACTATGTAATAGTTTATGTTATTAATATAATTTATTCGTTCCGCTGTGAGATCGTTGTTGTTGTTTCTTTCTTTCTTCTCTTCTTTTCTCTTTCTATCCCTTTCTTTCTTATTAACGATGCGACTTTCTGTGGAGAGAAAGTCGTGGTCGTTACATTTAATTTTTTACATTTTTTGGGGTCGTGTAGACTTCTAGCGTTCCAACTAATTTTGTTACATTTTTGTTACATATTTTATAACATTTGTAAAATTTCATTTATATTTTAAACTTAACTTTTAAATTTAAAATATTATTTAAATTTTCAAAACAGTTTCTGAAAACTAGCCTAAGCCCAAAATCAATTCAGGCCTTTATATTGAGGATAACCTCTGGGTTTACTTCATCCTTCGAGCCAAGCCAATAGCCTGGCTGGGTAGAGTAATTGATTATTAAATCCCAACCTTAGAAACTACCTTTCTAGACACTCTACTAAATGCGCAGACTTTAATAAGTTAGCCCTAATACCGCTAATTTATACCACATATGTATTGGGCTCAAATACTATTGAAGGAACTAGGTTGTGTCGCAGCGGGTAAATATGGTAGATTTCAAAAAAATTAATATTTTTAGATCTATTAGGCCGATGAAGTCTGAAGAAAAAACCAGATCAAATCTAATTAATTTAAATAAAATCATATTTTATTTGATTTTTCTAATTTATTTAATTGATGAATTTAATTAAACATAATTTATATATTTTATAAGCATATCAGTATATGCTCATGTGTGTAAAATGTGCATGTGCCACATGAAAAAGGGTATTAAGGTAAAGCTTATATATATAGGTGTGTATATATATATATATATTAGATATTGGGATTTATATCTAATACACACACACGCACGTACACACTCACTTTGCTCTTACATACATACATACATATATGCATTGCACGGTTAAAATATTTTATGACAAAATACACATACATACATGCATATACATATAAATACGTATACGTATACATATACATATACATACATACACACAAACATATAATTTTCGAAATTATTATTTGAAAATATCTATAAACATATATGAAGTATAAGTTTTACTAAATTTTTAATTTCAAATTGGAATATCTAGTTTAACTTAGTAAAAAAATTCAAATTTATATCTGAAATATGAATTCAAAATTTCAAATAAATATAGTTTGACATAGTAATATTTTAGATGATAAAAACATATATAAATAATAAAATATGGTCGAATTTTTTTTTTGTTATAATATCTATATAGAAACACACACACACAAATATATATATATATATATATATATATATAATTGAACATACTTATTAAAAAGTTGATTGGGCCAAAGGTAGATTTCTTGAAACTTTTTAATAAGTAAAATGTTTATATAATATTTTACTTAATCTAATTTATAAACAAATAAGTATAAAATATATAAAATACAATTATTATAAATTAAAATAATTTCAACTAGAAGTTTTTTTAATTTCGAAAAATCTTTTATAACATATTAACTTAATTTAAATTATAATTAAACTATTAAAATAATAAAAAATGTTTATAATAATTAATATAATATGTATATATATAGTTTAAAACAATTTAAATTGAAAAAAATTATTTTTTAATGGTTTTCCAAAAACCAAAATATACATAGAATAAGAGAAAAAAATGTTTTTTTAATTTCTAAAATTTTATATAATATATTAACTTAATTTAAATTACAATCAAACTATTTAAAAACTAAACGATGTTTATAATAATTAACACAATATATATGTATGTATTCTAGAATAATTTAAGCCAAAAAAAATGTTTTAAAAAAAAATATTTTGGCCGAAATCAAAATATATATAAAATAAGAAAAAATTTGTATTTTTATTTATAACAACACAGTACAATAAAAGATGAACAATAAATGGATTGATGTCAAACATGGAGTAGACATAGTATAATAAGCAATGACATGCATATGCAAGGTGATATACAAGGTACAATACCTTAAGATCATTGGATAAAGTTAAAAAGAATTTTACCTAAGAAGCTTTGTCTCTAATTCACATCTAGATCTAGATAGCCTTCTTAATCTCTCAAATCCATGCCTTTTTTGCAAGAGATAGGCGTACAAACTTCGGATTAATGGTATGTTTAATTAATGGGATGTATCTGAAGTAAGAAAATAGAGAGAGTGGGAGATGATATAAGCGACCATAATAGAGGATGGAAGAAATCAAAAATAAAATGAAAGTGAAGGCTTATGGTTTAAATATATAGTGAGATTTAGGAACAAATAGGTTGGTCCTCCAGTATATATTCATCCAAAACTCAACACCCTCTGTAACACCCCTAATTTTAATAACATTATTCAGGAAATTTAATTAGATAAATTAAATAGAATAATGTAAATGTTAGGTGATAAGGGGATTGAGATTTGAATAAATATTAAATGGACATGCTTAATTAATTACTTAATGGACATAAGAATGGTTTATAGGATAACTAATCTACACAAGGGTATATTGGGTATTTGACATACATAACCTTTACTCTTATATATAGATTTTGCCGCTTAGGCTTTTCGCGTTCATATCTCATTTTTCACAAAAATATAACATAAAGTTAGTAGGCCAAACAAGAAAAGGAAGGAGAAATTCAAAGAAAAGTTAAAGAAATTAAAAAAGGGGAATCAATCTCAAACTCAATCCACTTTCATTATCATAATCAAGGTGAATAATAATTCCATCTCTATTTTATGAATATATGTTTCATATTTAAGATTAACTTCGTATATATGATGTTTGGATGATGATATGCTTGAATTGAAGTTTGTTTAATTTAAACAAGATTGTTTAAATGGAGATTTATACGGTTTTAGAGAAAAACTGATAGAAATTGATGTTTGAATGCCTTGGAAAAATTATATGTTATGAAAAACATGATTTTGGAGTTGGGTTTTAAATTTCATAATTTTCCGAGCTACGGAAATATTATTATTAATTTTCGAATGAAAATATGCTTAATTGGGTTTGGGAATTTATTTCAGAAATTATACTGAAAATTTGGGTCTGAAATTTTAATATGTTAGATAACATGATTAAAGTGAATTTTTGAGGCTTTTTCTTAAGTGATTTATTATAAGAAATAAATTATTTTGAGAGGAGGATCTAAATGATTTAAGTGTATTTTAAATAGAAGGGCTTATCTGCAAAAATTAGTATTGATGCTTATTCAAAATTAAAAGGTGGTTAGTTTTGTAAAGCATGGGAAAAGTTGAGATAACCAATAATATATTTATACGTAGGCAGGTTAGTTGATATAAATTGCTTAATTTGGCATTAAGCAGCCTTTACCCAGAAAAACAGGTTTCACCTCTGTTAGAGGTACCTTTCGACTCTTTCCTTTCGTCTTCAATCAAGTCGAAACCCCACTAAGCCGAAACCAATACACAAGGTATCACCTATATGGTATGTGGTGGATTGAAGGAAAGGCGGAAGGTATGGTGTCGAAAGCGTTGCTTCTGATGGGGTCGATACCTTAGTTTGTTTTAAAGAGTTAAGCGCCTGCCTTTGTTTTACTAAAGCTTTCGATGTAGTCGAAACCTATGTTTTCGAAAGGAGTTTTTTAATAGCTTTCGAAGAGTTTGCCATTTGATGTTTAAAAGTAAGGGCTTTCGAATGAGTTCCTTTAGTTGTAAAATAAATGCTTTTGAAAGAAGGGGTTCCGACCTAGTCGAAGCCCTGATGTCGATTCTTTTGCCTTTCGAGTGTATTGAAGTCATCAATGCTTTCGAAGGGTAGTGTTTGTTTTAAAGATGTATTAAGCCACTTCCTAAATGCTTTCGAAAGGGTTCATGGGTTTCGAAGGCAATGGCTTCGGAAAGGGGTTTTGAAGCTATCCTTCAGTATTTTGATTAAATGTTTTAAAACTTTTGAAAGAGATGGTGTCGACGCCATCAAATTTTTCCCAATACATTTATATGATAAAGAATGGTTTTGAAAGAGATGGCGCCAACGCCATCAAATTTTCCCCAATACTTTTATATGATAAAGAATGGTTTCGAAAGAGATACTTTCGTTTATATTCACTTTGACCCAAATGATATTTTTAAATATAACATAAAGGCTTTGGAAGGGATACTTCCAAAGGTTTCGAAAAGAGTACTTTCAATAATCTTGAAGCTATGCTTCTAAGAGTTAACGAGTATTACTTTATTACATTCGAAAGGTTTCGAATGACAGGTTTTAAAGCAATTTGAAAGGAAGGAGCCTAATGTTTTGAAAAGAGATTTATATGCTTTCGAAGGAGGCTATCCAGTGAGGTCGAAAGCAAGGTTTTTAAGAAATAACCCAATCTCATTTTTAAAGGAAAACCATGGCATATAAATAAATAAAGCATTTCGAAATGGAGTTTTTGAAGAAGTCCTAATAGGTTAAAGGAATTAACCAAGTTATTATGTTTTCTTCTTCATATATGTATATATTCACATTGCAATAAACCCATAATGGTACCTTGGGGAAGGGCAGAATAACCAGCTAGGATGATCCGGTAGTGGATATAAATTAAAGATATTGGCAGGGGCCAATAAGTTCACAGTAAGCCCATGCGAACTGTGTATAAGAAAAAGATATTGGCAAGGGCCAATAGGTTCATAGTCAGTCCATGAAAACTATGTACAAATAAAGATGATAAAAAGACAGGTTCATAGTTAGCCCATGAAAACTATGTATATTTGAAGATGTCAGAAAGACAGGTTCATAGTTAGCTCATGAAAACTATGATTTGATATTGGCAGGAGCCAATAGGTTTGTAGTTATCCCATGGAAACTATATCTGGATAAGAGATTAAGATATTGACAGTTAGTCAATAGGTTCCTAGTCAGCCGATGAAAACTAGGAGAAAAGATTAAGATATTGATAGTTAGTCAATAGGTTCCTAGTCAGCCCATGAAAACTAGGATAAAAGAAAAGATATTGGAGTTACCAATAGGCTCATAATGATCCTATGAAAACAATGCAATTGGACAGGGAGTCCTTAAACATTTAACTGGTTATTAGCCAGCCCATGAAAACTATTAGGTTAATAGTAATCCTAGAAACTATAACTTACGAAAGAGATGGTGCCGATGCTATCAAATTTTCCCTAATACTTTTATATGATAAAGAATGGTTTTGAAAGAGATACTTTCGTTTATATTCACTTTGACCCAAATGATATTTTTAAATATAACCCAATGGTTTCGGAAGGGATACTTCCAAAGGTTTCGAAAGGGGTACTTTCAATAGTTTCGAAGCTATGCTTCTAAGAGTTAATGAGTTTTACTTTATTACATTCGAAAAGTTTCAAAAGAGTTGTTTTAAAGTGATTCGAAGGGCGGGAGCCTAATGTTTTGAAAAGAGATTTATATGCTTTCGAAGGAGGCTATCTAGTGAGGTCGAATGCAAGGTTTTTAAGGTTTCGAAAGCCTTAGTTTTCAAAACAATAACCCAATTTCATTTTTAAAGGAAACCCATGGCATATAAATAAATAAAGTATTTTGAAATGGAGTTTTTGAAGAAGTCTTAATAGGTTAAAGGGATTAACCAAGTTATTATGTTTGCTTCTTCATATATGTATATATTCACATTGTAATGAACCCATAATGGTACCCTGGGGAAGGGCAGAATAATCAGCTAGGATGGCCCAGTAGTGAATATAAATTAAAGATATTGGCCGGGGCCAATAGGTTCACAATAAGCCCATGAAAACTGTGTATAAGAAAAAGATATTAGCAGAGGCCAATAGGTTCATAGTTAGCCCATGAAAACTATGTAATTGGACAGGGAGTCCTTAAACATTTAACCACTTATTAGTCAGCCCATGAAAACTATTAGATTAATAGTAATCCTAGAAACTATAATCGTGATAGATATTCAAAATGAATGGGGATGGGTAATCCAGAATTGATTCACTTGTTTTGCATATCATCATATCATATTATTTTGAGTTGTTTTAACCATTGTTGATGCAGGAGCATAGTATATGATTTTATAAAGGTTTTAGGATACTAGTGACGAGAAACCCGTTCCGCTAAGCGGCATGGTCTCACTAGATATCTAAATAATTTGAGATGGTAGATTATTATTCATACTAGGCTTTATGTCTGACTCGAAGTTTATGTTTCCCTTTAAACTCTCGGGTACTCAATTGATTTTGAGTAGTCTAAGGGTTGAGGTTTTCAGGTACCTCATTAGACGAATAAGCTTCTGGAGAGGTGCAGGAGGCATTGTATCTATTTTGAGTTCTTGTTCAGTTTAATTCCGTTGTTCTATGTTTTGTTAAGGCAAAGTTGTTAATTGCCTATTATATACTCTGATCACCAAGGGGGCATATTCATATGTCGCTCCTGGAGTATGTTATAATAAATATATTTTTCAGAACGTGGTTACGTTGTGGGATTATGTAAAGAATGTTGAAAGGGTTTTTGGAATGGAATATGAATGTTGTTTTGAAATTTTAAATTTTTCCATATCCATGTGTTTCTGATATATCAATGTAACTAACATTACCGTATTTGTTCACCGAGGATTAATAACTATGGATGACTGCAGCATCCGTAGCCGTTAGTTTGGGCCTTCAAGTGAGGGATGTTACAAGTTGGTATCCGAGCATAGGTTTATGAAAACTTAAGCAATTTAAACCTAAAAGATTTTTAAAGCATAATCCAATGAATCAGAAATATGATCGGGGTTTGGGTTAACGCGATTGTAACGTACTTCTATTTGATATATAGGTATATATATAAGTACGTATTCCCCTCTCTTTTAGACCATTCTTCTGTATCTTACTATGGCTCGTATTCAGATTTACGAGAAAGAAGATATGGAAGCAGGAATCTTGGTGGAGGAAGCACCACAACTGATGGAAATGCTCGACCTAACACCCGGAGGAACCAAGGTCGACGGGCTAACGCTAATCAAAATGTTGAAGCCAATGTAGGTGTTGGAAATCCGCCAGTATATGTAGGGATGATGTATCAGTTCCTTGCTAATTTGATGGAAGCAGGAGCTTCTACTGAATCTGCTAGTAATATTGGAGGAGCTAATCCCATGGATCCTATTGGGAATAATTATGCTAAGTTGAGCAGAGGCTACACCAGTTTGGGTGGAAAGCCGTTTAGGGGAACATAGGATGCTATCGAAGTGGAGAATTGGTTGTTGCACTGCGAAAGAATATTTCCTAATCTGGGTTTAGAAGATGAGCAGAAGAGAAGGTTGGCCTCTAGGCAGTTGCAAGGGTCAACACTTGATTGGTGGAATAGTGTGACTGTCGGAGTTTTGGAGAAAGGGTTGACTTGGGCTGATTTTCGAAGGAGATTCGAACGTAGGTTTATTTCTGAGGTTGCTAAGTCAACATTGATGAGGAGATTTATGGATTTAGTTCAGGGAGATATGTCTGTTATCGAGTATGCTAATAAGTTTGATGAGCTATCTCGATATGGATACACTACTGTAGACACTGACATTAGAAGGAATGAAAGGTTCATTCGAGGACTGAGGCCCGAGCTTGCTAGGGCAACCCTGATACAGATCCGTGATCCTAGTAATGTAGTGGTGGAGATGGCCATCCGCCATGAGGAAATGCTTGTTGTGTGTGCTAGATCGAAGCCAGTTGAATCCCAGGGTTCTCAGAGAAAGAAGAGGAAGATCTTCAAAAAGAAAGGAGCCTAGAAGGGAGACACGGCTAAGAAAGCAAAAGCTGATTTTGTTTGCTACAAATGCGACAAGAAGGATCGTTTTTCAAATGAGTGCCGGTTAAGCAAGGGGTAGAAGAAGACTGCGGATAAGAAGCATGTGAAGTGCTACAACTGTGATCAAGTTGGGCATTATAAGAATCAGTGTCCAGAACCAGTTAGGGCAGACAAGGGAAAAGTTTTTGCTGTTGGACCATCATCTTCTAAGCCAACTGCAGCTGATAAAAGGAAGTCTGCGATGGAAGGTACGTTTTTTATTTAGAGTATTCCAGTTAAGATACTATTTGATACTGGTGCATCACATTCATTTATATCTCAGAATCTGGTTGATAGGTTATGTTTAGAACCCACCTACCTTGTTTCTTCCTTAAGGGTTGCGAATCCAGTAGGAGGGTATGAAACTCTAGGGATGAGATGTTACTAGTTAGAACTTGATTTGTTAGGTCATATGTTTGCATGCAGTCTGTATGTTTATGATTTCGTAGATTTCAGGATCATTTTGTGTATGGATTGGTTGGGTAGATATGAGGCTAGGATATTTTGCCAGGATGGGAAAATATCAGTAAGACACCCAGATAGTCATAACAGAATCATCTTCTCAGTGGAGAAATTCGACCGGAGAGTTTGTGCTTTGTTAAGTGCCCTGAAAACAGTAGAAGAGCTAAGTCAAGTTCGTGTTGCAAGAGAGTTTGTAGATGTCTTTGAGCCGGTCACAGGACTACCACCGAAACGAGCTGTTGAGTTTCGAATAGATCTTGTGCCAGCAGCTAAACCTGTTAGTAGCCCACCTAGCAGGATGACACCGACTGAGATGAAGGAATTGAAGGTGCGGCTAGTGGATCTAGAAGGAAGAAATTTTATTAGACCAAGCAGTTCGCCTTAGGGAGCGGCCGCGGTTTTCATGAAGAAGCCATATGGGTCGTTAAGAATGTGCATCGACTATCGTAAGCTGAATGAAAGGACAATCAAGAATAGGTATCCTTTTCAAACAATAGATGATCTGTTTGATCAGTTGAGTGGAGCCAGAGTATTTTCCCAATTGGATCTGGCGACGGGGTTCCATTAGTTGAGAGTGGCAGAGGACAGTATTCCTTTGACAGCATTACGGACTAGGTACGGTTCGTATGAATGGTTAGTGATGTCATTTGGATTGACGAATGCACCTGCTTTCTTCGTGGAGTTGATGAATCGAGTTTTCTAAGAGTACTTTGATAGGTTCATATTGGTATTCATAGATGACATTTTAGTATACTCGAAAGATGAGAGAGAGCATGAAGATCATCTGATAGTGGTGCTTGAGACGCTGAGGCAGCATCAGCTAAAGGCGAAGTATTCCAAATTTCATTTTTGGAAGAAAGAGGTCAAGTTTCTTGGTCATGTAGTTTCAGAGGAGGGTTTGGCAGTAGATCCTGTTAAGATCGAAGCTATCAATAATTGGAAGAGACCAGAGACGGTAACCGAGATCAGAAGTTTTCTCGAACTTGCTGGCTATTATCAGAGATTCATTAGGGATTTTTCACGGATAGCAACACCTTTGATTAAGTTGACCAGGAAGGATGTGAAGTTTATTTAGTCCGACAAATGTGAGGTAGGGTTCCTTAAGTTAAGATATTTGTTGACCAACACACCAGTGCTAGTAGTTCCAGATGGTAACCAGGGGTTCGTAGTATACACTGATGCATGTGGGACTGGATTGGGAGCTGTGTTGATGCAGAATGGTAAAGTCATTGCCTACGCTTCTCGACAGCTTAGACCGCACGAGGTGAGATACCCTACTCATGATTTGGAGTCGGTTGCAGTGATCTTCGCGTTGAAGATTTGGAGACATTATCTCTTAAGAGAGAGATTTGAGCTATACACTGATCATAAGTCCTTAAGATATTTATTCTCTCAAAAAGAGTTGAATATGCGACAGCAGAGGTGGTTGGAGTTTTTGGCAGCTTATAATTTTTGTATAGAGTATACTCCTGGGAAAGGAAATAAGGTAGTAGATGCTCTTAGTAGGAAACATCAGAATGTGGTGTTAGCTATGTTGGCAGACTGGTGGAATTTAGAAGCTTTGACTACTTGTAGTATAAAGTCGAGATCGACTGCTAGTTCTAGTCAGAGTACCACTATGTCGGCCTATTCAGAGGTTCGACCAGTGTTGATCGAGAGGATAGCTTTTAAAAAGAAAGAGGATCCAGAATTAGACGAGAGGATTAGAAGGCTCGAGGTGGGATCCGAGATCGATGATTTAAAAGATTTTGGCATCGACCAAAGAGGATGGTTGAGGAAGAAGGGACGCTTATGTGTTCCGAATGTAGAGAACTTGAGAAGAGAAGTTCTAGAAGAATGTCATCGAACCAAGTTTACGATTCATCCTGGGGGGACCAAGATGTATCAAGATATGAAGAGGAGCTTCTATTGGAAAGGCATGAAGAGGGATGTTGGCTTGTAGGTTAAGCAGTGTGCTAACTGTCAACAAGTGAAAGCCGAACACTAGAAGTCGAGCGGGTTGCTTCAGCCTTTAGAGATTCCAGTGTGGAAGTGGGATTCTATATCCATGAATTTCATTGACGGGTTTCCAAGGTCGAACATGGGAAATGAAAGTATATGGGTCATTGTGGACAGGTTGACCAAAAGTACCCATTTCATTCCAATAAAGTCAACCAGGACGGCACCTGTTTTGGCGAAGTTGTTCGTGAAGAACATATTTAGACTTCATGGGATTCCTAATAGCATAGTCAGCGACAGAGATGCATTATTCACTAGCGAATTTTGGAGAATTCTACAAAGAGTGTTAGGTACCAAGCTCAAGATGAGTACAACATATCACCCACAGATGGATGGGCAGACTGAGAGAGTCAATAAAGTACTCGAAGATTTGTTGAGAGCTTTTGTATTAGACTTTGGTGGATCTTGGGAAGATCGCCTACATTTGATTGAGTTTTCCTATAATAATAGTTATCAGACTAATATAGGAATGGCGCCTTTTGAAGCTTTGTATGGAAGTTGATGCAAATTGCCAGCATGTTGGTTAGAGACTGGAGACAGATTAGTCTTAGGTCCATATTTGGTTAGAGAGGCATCAGAGAAGATTGAGTTGATTCGAGCATGAATAAAGGAAGCTCAGTCCAGAAAGAAGAGTTACGCAGATAAGAGGCGTAAAGACCTAGAGTTCAGTTGGAGACAGAGCTTTCATTAAGGTGTCACCGATGAAGGGTGTGATACGATTCGGAAAGTCAGGGAAGCTGGCACCGAGATATGTTGGACCATTCAAGATTTTAGAAAGGATTGAAAAGCTCACATACAGAATAGTGTTGCCGAGCAACATAGCAGGTGTCCATAATGTATTTCATGTGTCTCATCTTCACAAGTATGTGCATGATCCAGAGACCGCTATTCCTCCGATAGGGTTTAGATGAGTTGGTAGTAGAGCCTAATTTGACAGTAGTTAGACTACCAGTTCGGGTTGTGGCGAGAGATGAGAAAAGATTGAGATCCAAGACAGTCAAGCTGGTGAAAGTTCAGTGGAGCGATAATGAGAAGGACTGTACTTAGGAGACAAAAGACGTGATTAAAGATACTTATCCTGATATGCTTTGAGGGTATGTCTATATTAGATTTATATAGATAGTTGCTAGTCAGGTAGACTAGTATGGTGGTTAGAAGTTGTTATAGATGATTACTATATTTAGTATTTAGTCCTTATTGAATTTCGAGGACGAAATTCTTTTAAGGAGGGGGCCTGTAACACCCCTAATTTTAGTAACATTATTCATAAGATTTAATTAGATAAATTAAATAGAATAATACAAATATTAGGTGATAAGGGGATTAAGATTTGAATAAATATTAAATGGCCGTGTTAATTAATTACTTAATGGACTTAAGAATGGTTTATAGGATAATTAATCTACACAAGGGTATATTGGGTATTTGCCATACATAACCTTTACTCTTATATATAGATTTTGCCTCTTAGGCCATTCACGTTCATATCTCATTTTTTACAAAAATTAAACGTAAAGGGGAGCAGGCCATTAATAAGAAAAGAAAGGAGAAATTCAAAGAAAAGTTAAAGAAATTAAAGAAGGGGATTTAATCTCAAATTCGATCCACTTTCCTTATCACAATCAAGGTGAATAATAATTCCATCTCTATTTTATGAATATATGTTTCGGATTTAAGATTAAATTCGTATATATGATGTTTGGATGATGATATGCTTGAATTAAAGTTTGTTTAATTTAAACAAGATTGTTTAAATGGAGATTTATACGGTTTTAGAGCAAAACCGATAGAAATTGATGTTTGAATGCCATGGAAAAATTATATGTTATGAAAAACATGATTTTGGAGTTGGGTTTTAAATTTGACAATTTCTGAGCTATGGAAAGATTATTATTAACTTTTGAATGAAAATATGGTTAATTGGGTTTGGGAATTTATTTCAGATATTATACTGAGAATTTAGGTCTAAAATTTTAATATATTAGATAACACGATCAAAGTGAATTTCTGTAATTTTTGAGAATTTTCCTTAAGTGATTTATTATAAGAAATAAATTATTTTGAGAGGAGGATCTATATGATTTAAGTGTATTTTAAATAGAAGGGCTTATCTGCAAAAATTAGTTTTGATGCTTATCCAAAGTTAAAAGGTGGTTAGTTTTATAAAGCATGGGAAAAATTGAGGCAACGAATAATATGTTTACACGTAGGCAGGTTAGTTGATACAAATTTCTTAATTTGGCATTAACCAGCCTTTACCCAGAAAAACAGGTTTCACCTCTGTTAGAGGTACCTTTCGACTCATTCCTTTCTCCTTCGATCAAGTCAAAACCCCACTAATCCAAAACCGATACATAAGGTATCACCTATATGGTATGTAGTGGATTAGAGGAAAGGCGGAAGGTACGGTGTCGAAAGCGTTGCTTCCGATGGGGTCGATACCTTAGTTTGTTTTAAAAAGTTAAGCGCCTGCCATTGTTTTACTAAAGCTTTTGATGTAGTCGAAACTTATGTTTTCGAAAGGATTTTTCTAATAGCTTTCGAAGGGGTTGCCATTTGATGTTTTAAAAATAAGAGCTTTCGAATGAGTTCCTTTAGTTGTAAAATAACACGTGCGTTTATCTAATAATAAGAGAATTTCAAAGGCAATTTCTAAAGCGATTTCGAAACGTTCCTAAAACTCGTTTTCTTTAACTTAATTTCTATATAAAACACACAATTTTGCACTTCGAGCAAAGAGGGAGGAGAATTAAATGATTAGATTCGAAAGAAGGGCTTCCAACCTAGTCGAAGCCCTGATGCCGATTCTTTTGCCTTTCGAGTGTATTGAAGTCATCAATTCTTTCGTAGGGTAGTGTTTGTTTTAAAGATGTATTAAGCCACTTCCTAAATGCTTTCGAAAAGGTTCATGGGTTTCGAAGGCAATGGCTTCGGAAAGGGATTTCGAAGCTATCCTTTAGTATTTTGATTAAATGTTTTGAAACTTACGAAAGAGATGGTGCCGATGCTATCAAATTTTCCCTAATACTTTTATATGATAAAGAATGGTTTTGAAAGAGATACTTTCGTTTATATTCACTTTGACCCAAATGATATTTTTAAATATAACCCAATGGTTTCGGAAGGGATACTTCCAAAGGTTTCGAAAGGGGTACTTTCAATAGTTTCGAAGCTATGCTTCTAAGAGTTAATGAGTTTTACTTTATTACATTCGAAAAGTTTCGAAAGAGTTGTTTTAAAGTGATTCGAAGGGCGGGAGCCTAATGTTTTGAAAAGAGATTTATATGCTTTCGAAGGAGGCTATCTAGTGAGGTCGAATGCAAGGTTTTTAAGGTTTCGAAAGCCTTAGTTTTCAAAACAATAACCCAATTTCATTTTTAAAGGAAAACCATGGCATATAAATAAATAAAGTATTTTGAAATGGAGTTTTTGAAGAAGTCTTAATAGGTTAAAGGGATTAACCAAGTTATTATGTTTGCTTCTTCATATATGTATATATTCACATTGTAATGAACCCATAATGGTACCTTGGGGAAGGGCAGAATAATCAGCTAGGATGGCCCAGTAGTGAATATAAATTAAAGATATTGGCCGGGGCCAATAGGTTCACAGTAAACCCATGAAAACTGTGTATAAGAAAAAGATATTGGCAGAGGCCAATAGGTTCATAGTTAGCCCATGAAAACTATGTAATTGGACAGGGAGTCCTTAAACATTTAACCAGTTATTAGTCAGCCCATGAAAACTATTAGATTAATAGTAATCCTAGAAACTATAACTGTGACAGATATTCAAAATGAATGGGGATGGGTAATCCAGAATTGATTCACTTGTTTTGCATATCATCATATCATATTATTTTGAGATGTTTTAACCATTGTGGATGCAGGAGCACGGTATATGGTTTTATAAAGGTTTTATGATACTGGTGAGGAGAAACCCGTTCCGCTAAGCGGCGTGGTCTCACTAGATATCTAAATGGTTTAAGATGGTAGATTATTATTCATACCTGGCTTTATGTCCGACTCGAAGTTTATGTTTCCCCTTAAACTCTCGGGTACTCGATTGATTTTGAGTAGTCCGAGGGTTGAGGTTTTTAGGTACCTCATTAGATGAATAAGCTTCCAGAGACGTGTATGAGGCATTATAGCTATTTTGAGTTCTTGTTTAGTTTGATTCCGCTGTGCTATGTTTTGTTAATGCAAAGTTGTTAATTTCCTATTATATACTCCGATCACCAAGGGGCATCTTCATATGTCGCTCTTGAAGAATGTTGTAATAAATATATTTTTCAGAACGTGGTTACGTTGTGGGATTATGTAAATAATGCTGAAAGGGTTTTTGGAATGGAAAATGAATGTTGTTTTGAAATTTTAAATTTTTCCATATCCATGTGTTTCTGATATATCAATGTAACTAACATTACCGTATTTGGTCGCCGAGGATTAATAACTATGGATGACTGCAGCATCCGTAGACGTTAGTTTTGGGCCTCCAAGTGGGGGATGTTACACCCTCTTTTGAAATAATTACTTCGTACTTAATTAATATCTTATTATATATCAAATTCTTCCATATCACATTCCATTATTTAAGACATCATCCCATTTAATTAAATAATCACTTTCATAATTACTTTAGCACTTCTCCTATCCCATTTCGTTACATAGCATTATTGCTCTTTAATTTTCAAATAAGTTAACATTGCAATAAATTCTTCACATAAACAATCAAAGGTGTTACACTTGTAGACTGTGATATATCAGCTACTAGATGAACATGATATGTTTTGAAAAAATCTAAGTTACCACATGCTCATTTAATATATAAACTACATATTATAATTTTAAAAGCAGTTATAAATTAACAATTGTAAATGATAAGAAATAAAAATTTCCTCATTCTCCACTAGATTAGTTCCTTTTCTTGGTTTGGATACCTACGTCAAAATGGATACTTACCTTGCTACCGACATTGTAGATGCGATACTTCTTTTTTATAAAACCACAAATCAACCAAAATAAAAAAACCTAATTTTAGGTTTTAAAATTGAAGCATATAAGTGAAAATTTATCATTTAAATATTATGCCTACATGTAGCATTTAACTCGAGTAAAAGTGTTAGTTAGTAAAATGGCTATATAATTTTACATGAAAATACAATAATGATGATCCAGATTTTTTTGGCATATAATGATAATCCTTATCCTCCTTCAGAAGTATACTTAGAGGAATATAACAATGTGAAAATGACCATTGTAGGAGAGATTGAACTAGTACAGCGACATGTAAGCAATGAAATGTCGACACTTTAAGTTGTCACGAGGGACAAAAATAATTACTTCAAGGATGTGGTGATGCATTTTATTTGTACTTAATAGAATTAAGGGTGTACCATACGGGCAATTATGTAAGTTGATTATATAATTTAACTCTTATAGCAAATCATGTTAGAAATACAGTAAGCTTTGATTTATTTTATATTATACATATTGTTATATAAGGTATAATTCATATTTTAAATACATTAATATATAGAAGTTGAAAATCCTTAAGAAAATTATATAATTTATTTCATTTTCTAATATGTTCATAACCATGAGCATTGGATTGATAAAATGAATACTTATCCTTAAATGTTTCACATCAAGATGCCTTAAAATGGAATATCGATTTATCCATTGAAATTAGTGTACATAATTCTCTCCATATGGTTGGCTGTGAATTACTCATGACCATTAGAGGTACCAAGGGGTTACATACATGTAGTTGTTTGGAACAATTACAAAATAACCTACCGAGAGTCTTCCATGGGTTAAAAGTCAGATAAAAGATCTCATATGATGTTGTACACCGAGTGGTCTTTTGACTTGAGAATACTTTGAATCTTAAGTATCTAAACTATATTTTGATCATGGTCAGTCACACCATAAAGATGGTCGTGTTTAGGCCATAATTGGATATAAGATGAACTACTTGAAGTGATAATATTTAAGAGAGGATTCATCTCCTTTGTATAAAAGGCTAGTATCGTCGTAATTGATAGTCAATGAAAAATCAAAATATTTGGCCAAAGCAAATCGATCAATCTATAATTGTTATCAGGTTGAACCATGGACTTTAGTTTTAGACTTCGCAATTAACTACATATATGAATAGAGTTTTGACCATTGATCAAGATCTTGATATTTTAGTGATATAGTGACGACGAAGAGAAAATGTCTATAGTATATCATTTCTTATGGGTGTTGCTTTAAAAGATAAGAAATTGGATTTCAATTAGATAATCTGTAAGTAACTAAACATGTGCCTACTACTTTTCATCAACAAAGCTGAGAGTCACACAACCGCAACTCATAAGTTTCAACCGAAAATAATCTATTGAAATAATTTATAAAAGTTAAAAATTATTATTGTGGAGAAATGAATATAATGATTATATTCATTATTAATTTTCAATTATTATTAGAGGTCCTACATAACGACCAACAAATCCCATATAGTTATTATTAATTTAATTAAAAGTGAATTTGGAACAAAAGAGTGAATTGGATGTCGCATTTATAGCCATTGCGAAGATCCTTCTGCAATGATCAGTTTGGTATATAATTTTGTTGGATTTGGAGTTACAGTTTGTGAAATAGAGGCATTACACTGTTTAAATATGATACACAACCACTTTTTGGCCAAATGGTTACACATAACTGAACCCGCCTCATTGCCTATATAAATAAGCTTAGTAACCCTAGAGAGTAGCCATCATATCAGTCTCACTTTCTTGATCTCAAAATTCCTCCTAGTTACATATTAATGACGTATGATTTTCGCTAATTACAAATTGATTCAAAGTTCAAAGTGCCCAAACCCCTACATATGATATATCATTGCAAAGCTTTTGATGAATAAAGTATTAGGTGGTATTCATTTGTTGATATGGTGCTCAAATTGGACAGAAATTGGCAAACTATCCTTGGCTGTTTATTTTAGGGTTTTTGAATCGATTGTGGATCTACAATGAAAGGGAGATTAGAGGGTATCACAACATAGAGTAGGACGAGGGGGCAGATCAGTACGATCTGATCATGTCAAAGTCAATAGGGTGTCCTGAATCTGATTTGAGGTAGGCAACGATGCTAGTGGGTACGATGGTGGCAAGCGACCGTGGTGGTAGAGTTGACATGCCTTGACATGGCATGAACGACGGTGGGGTTGGATGGCCAAGATGGGTGATGTAGCGATGCCAATTTCAAAGGGAAGATAGCGGTCTAAAATAAACAAGGGAGGATTGGGTTTCATATAGTACTACAACAAGGTTGAACAATTTTCAATTTGGTCCATAGAATTTATTTAATTGAGTATTAAAACTAAGTATTCTAACCTCCATATCTTTCACATACGAACTCTAATTCACATGCATTTCTTTCCATTGGCCTCATAACTGAATTTCGAACGATTTGGTGCTGGATTTGTTGAGTTTGAAGGCTATTTGTAAAAGCGCATTGGTATGGTCTATTTAATTTAGTTAATTGAATTTAAATCATGAGATACATATATATTGGTGAAAAGTCGTATTTATTGATATATTATGTATCCTTTGGATGATTGTTTGGTTATTATAATATTTTGGATATATTATACCTTGATTGGATAATTATTGTTGATTGTAGTCTTTTTGGATGTTTAATTAAATGAAATTCTTTGATTTGAATTGGAAAATAGTTAATTGGAATAAAATGTATATAATGTGAAGAATAAATAAATAAAGAAAGAAAGAAATATATAATGAGGTTATTTACATATTCTGGATGATATATATAAATAACGATGATCTTACAAATTTTACTAAAAATTAAGATATGGAATTAAATAAGGTTACTATTTGTGAATTTCTAGGAAATTCATAAATAATAACTTAAATTACATTTTAAATTGAGATTCGGGAAGTTTATTATTATTTATAAAATAAAATCGGATTTTAAATAATAATAGCTTAAATTTCAATAGAAATTGTATCATTTTGAGTAAATGACAAAATAATTGATTTTACGATATTTATAGCAGGAAATATTATTATTATTATTATTAGAGTTATAAAATAGAAGGCATTTTCTGAATAATAGTAAAAAAATGTTTTCAAAAGCGTTTTGGATAAAATAATTATTATTTTGAGATGAACAGACATAAAAAAGGAGTTTTTAGCGATTTAAAATAAAATAATATTGTTTTGGAGATAAATAGCGATAAATTGGTTTTTGGAACTATCATAGTGACTTTAAAATATATTATTATTTTAGTGTGAAATGACAATATTATTACTTTGACTTTGAAAAGTAATTTTATGCAAATTACTATTCTGGGGAAAAATACGATGTTTTGAAGGGATTCGAAGTAAGTAGATTCTAATAAAGTATTTCCAAAGTATTTTATCATTTTAAAGGATTATTATTGTTTTGAGATAAATAGAGATGTTATTATAATAAACAATAGTAAAATGATTTTTATACTTATGGGAAAATAATTGTTGTAAATAGAATGTTTGGATGGATGTAATATGTTTGTCTTATGACAATGAAATCACTTTAGGACGAGTATGCAATGTTTTACCATTATTACTGCTAGATGATGGCAAGTTAATTATGATTGCTTGATGATTGATGTTGGGTTACAAATATTGATTAGATTAGTACACACTTGATGGTTGATGTTGTGTTATTATTATGGGGTGATTGGTATATACTTGATGATTTATACTACACTGGTGTAGTAGCTATAGTTGATAATTATTATTGTATGTTAGTATATTTATGTTGTTGTTGTTTCCTTATTTGATGATTGGGGTTGGAATTGCATGTTGTTGATGTTTAATGGCTAAGTGTGATATTTTTGTTGTTGCCTCATATGATGATTTGTTGTGATGGATAAGTAGAAATACTATTTTTTGCTTTTGTTGTTTGCATTTAGTTACATGGATGCTATGGTTGTTATATTTAAATATAGCAGAAGAGCAGGGAACAGAATTATATGGGTTTGATCCTCAAAAGGGGTATACAGGTAGTCTTTTCCTATGCAATAGCTATCGAGCCTATAGTTGTATTATATATGCTTAGGTACAGTCTAAACATAACTGACACTTTTTCCATTTAATTCTATGTATATGTGTATTTGTTAATTTGCAGGTGGAAGCAAATAAGGGTGCAAAAAGTCTAGAATGAGTTGTATTCATGAGATAGTTCGGTATACCTCTTGCATCATAGTTATATAGTTATTGTTTAATAATTGATGTATTGAAATGTGCATATTATGTAATGTATGAGATTTGAGTAATATTTAACTGTTAAAATGATATACATGTATATGTATACATTGATGTTTAAATTTGCCACGAGGTTGCTCTATATGTTCATTGTTTTTAGAATTTTTAATTTTATGTACCCATAGCCTACCATCTTTAACATTTGAAATTAGTTGTAAGTGTATTTTGTTGACATTCAGAACTATTTTTAGATGTTAAATCTACCGAGTCGTCTCAGCCTAAAATTATTAATAAAATATATATTTGTTATATGTTTATTTAATAATTTTTGGACCAGCATAATAATTTAAAAATAATAAATTATATATATATATATTATTTATCAGCCAAAATTTATAAAATTATTTTAAAATAAAGTAATTGAAGTGGGTATGAATTATAAAATGGGTTTAATTAATTAAGTGAGATAAGATCTTACTATAGTGGGTTGTACCCTAAATCGTGGATCTGGATGAGTTATTTACATTGCCCATTAGTGCTGCTATAAATATACATAGATGACTCATTCTACATAAATAGTTCATTTTATCTCCATATAAATAAATTACATCATAATAGTGGACTTTGTGACTCCACATTGAGTTAGAGAAATATTCAGTTCAAGGTGTAATCAATTGGCTAGATTATCATGTAAGACTTATTTCATAATCAATCTACATTCATATATATTTTATTAGGTATATTATATATATGTATGTATTTTTGGAAAAGAAAGAAAAAGGCTAATTTGTTCAACAAAAAGAATTTGTGCATGCTCTATGTATAATCCTGCACCACCATCCGCATGAATCTCCTACACATGAAACAACACCGACTCCTTTGTCAATCGCCTTACGGTCATTGTCAAATTGGAGTTAACGGTTGTTGTGGAACGAAGCAAAATCACATACTCATGCTGTCAGCGTCAACTCATATTGCCCGATGCCAAATTGGTATTAAGGTTTTGTGATAGGAATTTGAATTCAACTTCGATTATGTCTAGAGATTCCGTTCATTGTGGTGGTCACATTGATGGCATCGGGGATGATTCCAATGGCTCCAAACAGCGATGCGAATTGACTAAAAGTGGTAAATAGGCGGCTATGGTTTGTTATATAAAGAATAAGAAATTTTTTGATGGAAGAGTGGTCCTCGATTTGAGGAGAACATCCGTAATTTTATTATAATATTAACCAAAAACCATAGACATGTCTAATGAGAAGTAGCACATACAAATAAAGATCATCACATAGATGACTAGCTAAGGAGGAAGTAAAAAAAGAATAATATATATATATATATACAGAGGTTTCTATGGATTAAATACTATTGGATAATGGTATGCAAAATGATGAGTGCTCCTATGCCAGGCGTCAAGTTATGAAAGGGGGGTTGAGAATGCAACAGGAAGAGTGTGAAAATGATACAACTTGCTGTATGAAGCAAGAGACATGTGTGCAGGAGCAGGCTATGGCCAAGAGACATGTGAATATGACACAACTTACTGTATGGGCATGCGCAGAGGGTAGAGAGGCTGGAGCGAAGTACATGTGATCTGATGTTGATGTATTTGAATTGGAGTGATCAGCAACAAGAGAGGGCACTTAGAGCTGGTCCAGGCTAAAGAGTATATTGATTAGTTACTCTTCAAGAATTTCTGATGACATAGAATAAGCTGATATTATGCAAGTGGAACTTGCACACTGAGGAAGAGATAGTGCCAACATGGTGTGGAAGAGGAGGCCTGAAACTGTTTTAACCTAATGTGATATGGCTGTTTATTCCCTGAGCTTCTATGAGGAATAGGTTGCTTTAAGAGATTTAGTTGCCTGCGTTGTGGTTGAACATAAGAAGCGGGTAGCCTGTGCCGTCACAAACTCTTCCCTGATCTCATTTAAGCGGATCTTCCAATTTGTATGATAAAAGAGATCACCTGTCCAATGAGAAATATGCCAGGCAATAGATTATAAAATACGTAATGAATTTTTGTAAGTGTTATTAAATATCCTTTGATTACGTTTGTACTAGAGACCCCAACATGCGGTAGAGTATAAGGCATCTAGAAATTTTCTAATAGATTTATTATATTTGAATTTAAATTTCGTCCAATATTCATATGGAGATGGTATATTAATGTTTCTATCGAATCCAAAAATATGAAAGATTTTGCAAATTATATATTGAGTGAACTGACAATCATAAAAAAGGGTGTGTATTGGATTCAGTGGATACTTTGCAAAAAAAACAAGGATTATGGTTTAGATCGTTGCTTAGTTTAAAGTTTAAGTTACTAATAGTATTTAATTTGTCATGAAGAGTAATTCACATATGAATTTTAATCCTAGGATATGCGTTTATCTTCTAAATAGGATTAAAATAATTAAATGTGGAAAAGCCAGAATAAATTAAGAATTTGTACATAGATTTAGGTAAATGTACTTCATTTTTACCCCAGGTCCAAAAAAATTGATCTGATCGTTCACCCATATTAATCCTATCAATAATATCAATAAGCCTCACGCATTGAATTAAAACATTTCCAACCAAGTTTTGACTAAAGGAAATGTTTCATTTAAATATCTCTTGCGGCCTAAAGACGTCGATGATAAGTTCACTCTTGTTATTTAAGGCGGAATATAGTTCGGCGAATTCATATTTTAATGCAATAGGAGAGGCCCATCAGTCGTGCCAGAAAGAAGTTTTATTCCCGGAGCGAACATTAAGTTAGAGACCAATCTTAATAATATAGTAAAGTTTGGTTATATCTTTCCAAAAACACGATAGCAAAAGGTTGTTGGGATTATATAGATTCTTGGTCCATTATAATAAAGGTTTATAATAATTTCCTTCCATATTGAATTGTCGTCTTTTAGAAATATCCAAATCCACTTGCATAATAAGGATATATTTAGAATTTTTAAATTTATAATACCTAGCCCACCTTGTGATTTGGGTTTGCAAATAAGATCCTAGTTAATTAGACAGTTTAAATTAAAGCATTTTGAAATTCCTTTCCAAAGAAATTTTCATCTAGCAATTTCAATTTTATTAATAACCCATAAAGGAAAATGATAGAAGGTTAGCCAATAAATCGATATTGCGGATAATACCAAGTTAACAAGGATGGTTCTTCCAGCTCTTAAGAGACAATTGGCTTTCCAAGAGGGTAATCGCCTGTTAAATTTATCGATCACTATGTTCCTATGACGACCCACATTTCGGAAGGTTTAAATCGATAATAATCCATACATGTCCAACTTAAACAATCTGGAACATAGATAATCAATAGGGTTAAATAAGAAAAATAAGAAAAGAAGAAGAAAACAAAAAAACAGAATCTCACAGCGGAACGATAAAATATAATAATCAAATAACAGTTCATGAAGCTGTTTAATATACATTTAATTATACTCCATACAACATTTATTAGAGTTATATATACATCAGGGATAAATAAACAATACAGCAGAATGGCATGATGCAGAGAATAATAATAGTAATAATATACCAACTTCGTCTTCATCCTCCAGAAATTGATCTTCAATGCAGTGGAAAAACTCAGGACTGACCCGAGCGTAATGAAAAGACAAAACACTCGAGTCAGGACTAAAATACTCTTATGTAAGTCAAATCAATATCACGAAATATGTGTGCAATAACTTAAAGAGATGTTATGGGATTTTCCATCTCCCGAGGATCCGTCAAACTATCTATATGTAATAGTGTACGCTATAATAGATAATGTCTATCAGTAAAATAAATATCAAAATAGCGTTAAGGCTTTACATTATCCTCCTTAACACATCTTTATAGCATGTAGTCTATGCAGGTCATGTAACACAACCAGTAACGTCGGTAGCCAATGAGTCCCTTATAGGTACAGCACTAAACCAAAGTCGTAGAAGGCTCGTATAAGGATAAATATGACAAGGTACGTGAGGCAATGCCCAAGGTAGGATTCTACCAATTTACCCTTTCTGGTTGGTCGTAACCCATCTGTGGCTGACCGTGACAATCAATCTAAACGAAAAAGGTGCACCCATCGAATATGAAACCACAATAGTAACACGATGGATCAACGTCGCTAAAGGTAGCTAACCTCATTGGCCAGACATAGGCTCCTGTTATAGTCATTTTAATTATGACACGAGTGTCAAAGCTATCCATCATCGTTCTCTTACTTCATTCCAGTAAACGTCGCCAATTCAACCACTACATTCTGGATATCATCCACCGCGTACACGGTTGTCAAAGTGGTTCCAATATTGACAGAGAGCATGTCAATAAGAGGCCCCGGTCTCTTTAACAACCAAACGTCGTTTTACACAATGGTTGGTACTTCTATATTTCGAAAACAATTCGTACTTGATATCAAAATATCATATTCGTCTCAAAATCAAATCCATTTCGAAATCATCATATTTACTCAAAATATACCATATCCATATTTGTCTTAATATCTCGATTCCATTTCCAAAACCATTTCAAATTTAAAATTAGGTTATAATTTCATTTTTTAACCTCATAAACATTTAAATCCAAGATTTAAATATAACCCTTCCACCCTTTTACCAGTTTGAATTTTAATAAAATAGTTTAAATAGTTTTAAAATAATTAAATAGATAAAATAATTTGATAAAAAATAGTTTGAGTATTAAAAATGGTTTATATAGTAAAATAGTTTGGAAAATCCAAATAATTTGAATATTTAAAGAATATAGATTTTAAAATGTTTATACTAAAATAATTCTTTTGAAAATAGTTTCCAAAGTCAAACCGGTTCGCTTTCCGAATTTTACAATTCAAAACAGTTCCAATTCCCATTTTGATTTAATCGATTCAATCCCAATTTCAAGTCGAATTTTACTTTGATTCCAAATAAATTTCAATTTCAATTCCAAATAATTTCAATTCCAATTCCAAATAAATTTAAATTCCAATTTCAAATTAATTTAAATTCCAATTTCAAATTAATTTCACTTCCAATTCCAAATTAATTTAAATTCAATTTTAAAGTTAAACCATTTCGATTTATATAAATTTCGAGTTCGATTTCCAAAATATCGATTCAAATCACTTAAAACAAATTAACCTTTAATATTCCATTAAAAATCCAAATCTTCAAATATAATTCAATTTCAAGCAAAATTTGAAATATCGTTTATATTACTTTACTTAGCAATATTCAAAGTTTAAATGAAAGTCCAAACTTTTAAAACAAGTCAATTTCTGAAGTCCAAATCATCTTCCGATTATAACTTCAAAATCTCAACTTCGATTAATTAAACAAATTCGTTTATCGAATTTAAATTTCAACACTCCGAGTTCCAATTCGAAAATAATTCGATTTCTATAAATTCAATTTTTATTTCTTAAAACCAAATCATTTAAATAATTTTAAAACAAAATTTAAAATCATTTAATTTAACCAATCCGGTGTCCGTATATAATTCTCTATCCTATGGCCAAGTGAATCAATTATTTCAATTTAATTCCAGTGATGGATATATATCATTTCAATCCAAAATAAATGTCATAGGTATCTATCATTCAACCTATTTTTTTGTTTATTCGAAATAATTCAATTTATAATTTTATAAGCTGGAAATAATATATAGGAAGATAACATGATATATCAAAATAAATAAACACCCAATTATCAACCAATAGCATCCATTACAACCAATCATCCAAACAGTCAATAAAATTCACAACAATTTCATAATTATCAATATCGGGTATTTTATGGGCAATTAAATTTTAATTTAATTTAACTATCAATTCAAATTCTATCACTTAATTCGAATGTCAATTTAAATGTCAATTAATTTATCAAACAACTATCAATAAATTTATATCACATATAACTTCAAATTTAACTAACATAAAAACATTCTAGTCAAACGTGAGTGTATAAACACTCACCTTTGATCTTCCATTGATTTAAAATCCAATTTAGGCCCAAAATTTGAATAGTATCAAAATGCAGCCAAACCAGTTCCATAACATCTGGAATTTCGATATGAACTCAATGGAGAAAACCGCGCCCAAATCCGAGTTCATATGTAAAAGTTATAAGCGTTAGAAGTTTTAAAAATTCAATTTTTATTTAAATTAAAATAAAGGGTATTAACTGCAATTATTACCTTGACTACCTTTCTACAGCTCGCACGAACGAAAATAACTCAAACGAAACCAACTTCGCCGTTTGCCGCCGCCAGAGGGAACTGGACCTCCCTGAATCACTACCGTCGATGCGTCTCGGCCACCCGCACCAACCAGCATCCATCTCGCCCAACCTCGCGCCTCCAATCGACCAGAATACGACCCAAAACTACCGCGCTTTGACTGGCCATAGCCGTCGCTGTGGGCCTCTAACAAAGATTATGGCCGTTGATCTGATTTGTATCGCCGAGCTCTTTAATTTGTTAGTTGGAGTCGTCACCTGAATCGGCCTCGTATGGCTCTGATGAACGTGAGCCATTCGATTGCTAGGGTTAGAATATCTCAAACGGCGGCCATAGAACGAGTGTTTTCAGAAAATAAAATAATAATAAAACTGTCTCGATTTGCGTGCGTATTTATATAGTTAGGTCCAAAACTGTCCGAACTCCGATCGTGGCGTGCCGCCTGGTGTTTATAATGTTTTACCCCCATTCTGAACGCAATGGAACTAATTTTGAGGTCTAATTCGATCGTATGTGGAAGATAGCTTTTCAAAGTCAATGTATTTTATTGAATTCCTTAAATTGATTTCTACGCGTTTCAAGCTCGTAAAGCCAAATGACAAGTCCGATTGTTACGAAACTTGAAATCCTACAATAATTCACTATTACGGATCCGATGAAACTAGTTTCGTAGAAATCCGAGACAGTTTCCAAAATGGCTATTTTTACTCGTCAATTAATATATAAAATTTCCAATTCTAATTATTCACATTTTAAATCCAATTTTGAAAGTAAATGATCCTCATTCATATTTATATAAAATTTGAATCAATTTCCGATGCTATTTTCATTCACATTAAATCTAGAATGCCATTATTTAAATAATTCCAATATTAAATCTTAAATAATTTAATTATCCAATAAATCACCATATTTCAAATATAAGTTATTTAACTTATACAAATTTAACTTTTAAACCCGAATTCAAATAATAACAACTACTTCCATTTCACAGTACTTCACAATTTTTTTTTTAATTTCAACTATGGATTATAAACACGTTCAGTATATAGAATTTCATTTCAATATTTATTATCGTCAAAATCTTCGGAATTGTTTATTTCAAAATTTTATTATATTCCATAAACTACAAAAATAAATCATAATTTTTTTTATTGATATCCATTATTATCCAATAATCACATTAAATTTAATAATTTAAAATAGTTAAAAATACAAATCGTTACATCAATCTTCTTTTTTAGGTTTTGTCAGTCTAATGAGAATTCCTAAATAATTTATTGGGAAGTTCATGATTTTGCAATTAAGTGTTTGGGCTACCTCGGATGTCATATTCGAAATGTCATTTGTGATCAAGATTGAGCTCTTATGAAAATTAATTTTGAGTCCCGATAAAAGTTCAAAATTATAAAGAATTAGTTTAAGGGAAGCGATGTGATGAGGAAGACGGGATGTAAACAGCAGGGTGTCGTCAGCATATTGAAGGATATGGACCACATCGCTAGCAATAGGTTCTCCGATTTTAGGAAGAATGTTATTACTAAGAGCTAGTTTAATTACTTTATTAAATACATCAACCACTAAGTCGATTAACAAGGGCAAGAAAGGATCCCCTGACGAAGACCCCTCTTGGATTGAATTTTATTGTCTTTAATTCCATTTACTAAGATCGACGATGCACTGGATTTCAGGATCAAATTTATCCAATAAATCCATTTATTGGAAAATCCCCTAGCTTTCAAAGTGCCGTTTAGAAAATCTAGTCGACTAAATTAAAGTCCTTTGCAAAGTCAAGTTTAATGGCGCATATAATATTTTCTTTCTGACAGAAGTTAATAATTTTTTAAGCAGTAGCAATACCGTCTTCAATGTGTCTGCCTTGAATGAGGGCAGTTTGGGATGTATCGATTAGCTTATCCATTTTATTCCTTAACCTGTTGGTTAGAACCTTAGTGATAATTTTAATTGAACAGTTAATCAATAAGATAAGTCTAAAGTCAGACGGCTCATGAGAATTCTCCTTTTTAGGAATGATTATAACATCCCCAAAATTAATTCTTCCTAGTTGGAGTCTACCGTTGTAAAATTCAACAAATAAATCCATAATGCCATCTTTAATGATATGCCAAAATTTTTGATAGAAAAACATAGGAAAACTGCTTGGGCCAGGGGCTTTGTCACTGGCAAGACCATTAACAACCAAAAAATTTCTTCTTCAGAGAAAGGCGAGTCAAGGTCCGAGATGGAGATATGCACCGTTGGATAAAGAACCGACCAAAGAATTCTATGACCACATCTAGAGCCAAATATTTCAGAATAATGATTAGTGAAAGCATTGTTTAGTTTAGATTGTTCAGAAATTTCTGTATCATTCATTGTGATGTATGTGATGTTGTTTTTGCATCTTCTACCGTTAGCCATGTGGTAAAAGAAATTAGTGTTCGCCTCCTTTATTGATCCAGTTAATACGGGTACGCTGTTTCCACATAATTTCTTCATGATCCAATATTTTGCTCATTTCCGTTTTTAAGTTGTTTAGTTTGTCTTTTTCATCTAGGTTTAGTCTTCTGTTCTCCCATGTTCTTTCTAAGTTTAAAATTTCAGTTAAGATCATATCTTTTTTAATAATTATATTGCCAAAAACATTCTTGTTCCAGTTCTTTAAAAAAATTCATAATTCCTTAAATTTGTGAACTAATTTTGTTGTTGCATTATCTAGGACCTGATTATTCACCGCGTTCCATTTCGTTATTATGAGGTTCTCAAAACTTTGCACTTTGAGCCACAGTTTTTCGAATTCAAAAGATTTGGTTATTGAGAGACGATCATGTGAATTTAAAAGAATATGACAGTGATCGGAGATGAAGTTGGCTAGGCCATAAGCTTTGGAAAGGGGGTAATTGTCTTCCCATTCCCCACTGACAAAAAAATACTAATAATGCCATTGACGGTTCCTCTCTAAAGTTAGACCGGATAAATTTCTTTCCAATGAGTGGTATTTCAATAAGGTTATTAGAGTTAATGAAATCATTAAATTCCTCCATGTTAACAAAATTTCCTTCTCTTGGAGTTCTTTCTCTAATGTTCCTAGTCACATTGAAGTCCCCACTAACCATCCAAGGTCCATACGAAGGATTTCTGAATTCAGAACATTCAGACCGCAAAATTCGTCTTTTATGTCTGTCATTAGGGGCACGCACATTTGTGATGTTAATGATATTATTGTCTTGTAAATTTTGAAGAATGACATGTACGGAATAACATTTAGGTATTGTTTGTAATAGTTTGAATTTATCAACCCTCCATATAGTTAAGATCCCACCTAAAATACCATTAAAAGGAATGAACACTCAACCCATAAAGGAACTCCCTCCAATTGATTTAATAAAGAATTGATTCAGAAGTTTGGTTTTAGTTTCCTAAATTAATACTATATCTACCGAATAGTTTAGAATAAATCTTTATTCTTGATCTCTTTAAAGGTATTCCTAAACCCTTTACATTCCAATGTTGAATCTTTATCTACTCATGTTATTAGCCCTTTCAGTTTCTACTTTTTTAATGTATTCAAAGTCGGAATTAATACGATTATATACAAAAACAGTGTTTTTTTAGCAATTTGGTATGCTTGACTAAGAGATAGCGTGTTTAATATAATAGGTGTATAAGTGCTTCCAAAAAGAATATGGTCACCTGACGTGGGTGATTCATAGAAAGTCGTTGAAGGCTTTTGCGAACAAATTCATTCGATGTGTTTCTAGATTTGCAGCTCCGTTTAATGTTATCAGATCTGTGAATTGCGCTAATAGGGGTAGATACAACTACTGGTACATGCGCAAAATCTCCAAGATGCTTGACTGTTGGAAAGGAGTCTGCTGTTGGTAAGGAGTCTTGCGCGACATCTTTTGCAAAATTTCTGGTTGAACTTCAGTAAAATCTACTTATGGAAGTACGATGGAATTACCTGTTTCGATATCATCATAAACTATTAATGGAGGTGCTCGACGACCTTGAATATCTGGGTCTAGAAGGACCGCGTCCAATTCATAAAGGTTAACAAATTTATCACTAGTATATTCTATTATGGGATCTACCCAGTTAGCAGCTTCACGATTTTCAGTTGAGAAGGAGCCAAAAGCAAGAGTAAAATCGTAAAATCCATTTGATTTAATTGCCATGTTTTCAACCATCTCTAGGAGTGATTCAAATTGACTAAGAAAGGTTCAGTATAAAAGAGGGTCCAAAAGTGAGCGGGCCAGAGTTTGAAGCTCCAAATAGACGAGGTGAAATTTGAATCGAAGTTGGTAAGCGCTGGGTGAAGAGGAGCTGCCATAATCTCGAATGGACGAGGAATACTCCAGCTTGTGGTGCGTAGCTTGAATTGACGCTGAGGTGGAGGAGAACTTCGGTTTCCATTTGCAGTTAGCTTGTATGTGCCCTAGATCTCCGTAGAAGAAGCATCTAATAGGGTCGCGGCAAGCGCTGGCTTTGTGATCTAGTGTTCCACATCGATAGCAGAAAGATTTTCCCATTCGACAACTAATCTACGGGACCGATGATTTAGGTTTAATATTAGGGATTGAAGTTTGGGGTAATGTAGAAATTGATAAAAGGGCTTCGACGAAAGAAGGCTTGGGAGCAGGGTAGGTGGCGAAAGGCGAAGATTGATAAATAGAGTTGGTCGGAGAAATAAGGGTTCAGTGAGTGTGAGGAATGTCGGTGGGGAAGGTGAAGGACAGAAGATCGTCAGTTGGGAGAGGAGCACGATGGGGATTGATAGACGGATCTGGAAATGAGGGAAGCCGATGTTGATGGTAAATATGACGGTGGTGGAAGTATCGGAATAGGGGTTTCACCGAGAATGTCACTATTGTTACCGTTGCTTTTATTATTATTTTGTATTTCTCAAAAACTATATTAATATAAAGAATAAGAAAATTAAAGTTAAGTCACGTAGTATCATAAATTAATTTTTAAACCTAAAATATAAACCTGTATAGCTTTTGCATACAAACTCCATTTTGAACGCAACTTGTGTTATTGAGTTCGAACTATAATTCTGAATATACTAGTACTATGTGATAGTAAATTATATACATTTATTTCTAACACTCTGAATTAAACATTTTAATATTAATATTATTAATAAATATTTACATATCATTACCATTAATCAACATTAATATGTTAATATATTATATGTTTGATTCAAATATATAATATTTGAATTAAAATAAATTACAACCATTCAAATGTATAATATCAATATATGAAATATTAAATTTGAACAAGTACTATTTAAAATTTTGATTAAGTTTATCGATCTATTATTATTGAAAACATTAAAAAAATTATATATAAATATATATGGATGCATATTATTGTATATGATAAATTATTTTGATATTACATTTACAATTGAATAAATGTATTTGAACTAATAATATATTATGTTGTTAAACTTGAGAAAACAATTACATTCTAATTAAATTATATCATTATATTATAACATAATTTATATTTTGAAAATATATAAATATATACAATATTTTGAAAATGTATAAATATGATTTTGATTATTCTATTTGTTTCGAAGACAATCGCCTCTTCGATTCAGAAAACATTAACAATGATCTATATTTATATTTTAAATGAGCAGATTTTGTATTTTTAGTACATTCAGTTGTTATTGTATTTGAATTAAATATTTTTTTAATGAATAATAATTTTAATTAAATATAATAAAATAAGCAAATCTTAACTCCGAACTCAATTATCTCAAGCTTTAACTCAATTTCTATCCAAAAACGCTAACACCGTGAACTTTAGCTTTCAAAATGAAAATGTCTGATTTGAAAATAAATTTTGTATTCTGCGTTTTCAAAATGTATTTTGAAATGCACATGAGAGCAAAGAAGATGGCAGAAAATGATTGGTTTGGAAAATGGTTTTAAAATGCAAACTAGAAACGATCCTCTTATATTTTCATTTCCTCGGGAACTATCAACAACTATGTACTTCTGTCTCAGTGCCCATTTGTTGGCTTCATTGGCATTTTCCAACCCCATTTCACACCTATATTGAAAACTCTAAACACAACTTATGTGAACCAAACAATACCTGTTTGCCAGAACTGTTTTGTTGGCTTGTTGCAAGTTGCAACTCCCTCAAATTCCCCACAAGTTGAAATTGGTTAGACCGACCCACCTCGCCATTGGGTTTACCATAATTCGAAGGGATAAGATTTAGAAACCTCACTCTCCTTGAACCCTTTCTTCCCAACATTTCCTCCGTTGGTTCTTCCACGGAAATTCAACAATCTATGGCTACTCTCCCGTGCACTACAAAATCAATGAACACTTCCGTTACCCGTAATCTCCTCATTTCTCATAAGTTCCATCAATCCTTAATCATGCGTACTTCGTCAATTTGTTTAAAGAATAGAAGCCGAAGCAGCAATGTGAAAACTACGGTGTTTGCGTCTGCTAGAGCTAACTATATCAGAGAAGATTATTTAATAGTATGTAACAATTTGATTATAAATTTTATGTTTTATCCTTTTGGATTGTTGCGGGTTTCTATTATACTATGCTTTTAATGATTGCAGAAGAAGGTGTCTGCAAAGGAAGTGGAGAATTTGGTGAAGGGGGAGCGAAGTGTACCTCTTGTTCTAGATTTCTATGCTACATGGTGCGGCCCTTGCATTCTAATGGCTCAAGAACTCGAAACGGTATATTTTCTGGATAATTTGAGATTTTTTGTTAGTATTATGAGCTAGAATGAAATGGATGACTTGGAGTCCATTTACCACTTTTTTTTCACCCTACGGCATTGGGTGTTGCAGAGGCGGAACCAAGATTTTATACTTATCCCAACTGGTATAAAAATGTACGCAACAAAAGAAATTTTTTGCTTGACTTCTCAGTTGTTCTACTGTACTTACCCCAACTGGTATAAAAATCCTATAATTTACCACTTCACCGTTATTCTACTAAACTTCTTACATCATTTTACATTCAAATACCTGCTTTTTAAAAAATCTACAATTATTTACAACTCTTTGACGATTTTCTTCTAAAATTTTACATTAAAGTCGACACATTTAAATCAATTACATAATCCGAACTTTAAACTAATTGATAAACTTAGTCAAGTAATATTTATTGGTAAATCCTAAAAGATGCAAGTTTCAATATGTATCCTACAAGTGCATCAATAAATTGGTAAAAAAAAAACCATTTGGATGCAAATATATATATAAATAACATAACATAAATTATATGCATTAATGACAACAAAAAATTTATTTTATAATTTATTTACTGAATGAATTTATCATACATTGCAATGAAAATTTATTCACTTCAAATAACTTAATTTTATATTTTTTACAATTACTTAGAAACCCATCTCAATTATTTTCTAATATTTTACATTCAAATCCATATATTTAACTAATCATGTAATCTTAAATTTAAATTATTTAAATAAATTTGATTAACTAATATATATTTATAATCCATCTAATAGATCTTAAATATACGGGAATTTTAATATATACAATATTCATATATATGAGAAAAATAATAAAATTATTTCTTTATTTCAAATATAAAGATATTTAAATCATATAACATAAAATGTATACATAAATAATAATAACTCTTTTAATTTCCAATTCATATATCTCAAAAAAGTATCTTACATTACATAGCATAATTTCATTTTTAACAACCTTTAAAAGACAAATTTATAATTTACAACATTACAATGTAAACGCACATATTACACTGATAAAAATTGGATTATATAAGCATTCTCACTTTCAACATTTTATTAAACCATACTCAACTCACAACTCAACTAAATGCTACGTAAAATTATTTTGCAAATATCAAGATTGTAAACATGACCCTCCTACAACAATATGAAATCTATTGTTCACAAATGTGTAAAAAAAAAACTCTTTTCAGTTTTCTCCAACTATTTTGCATTCAACTTCTTATCTTTAATTAGTTATGTTGATCGTTAATTCAATTTATTTAAATAAATTTAGTTATTTAATATTCATTAATTCATTTATAAATTATTTGAAAAAATGACATTCAATATATAGACAATAATCATATTAACAAAAATGGTAAAGTTATGTATTCATTTATACATATGAAAATGTATGTCACAAAACATAAATTACTTACATATACAGTATTAACAATTTTAGTTTGTAATTTTTTTTGAGTTGGGACATTAAATTTTATCGAGATATGTAGTTAGCGAGTATTGAATACTCTGCCTTATATCTGAACATGACATGCCATTTTAATTTATGATTAATATATCACTGTAAATTTATCATATATTCCATAATAAAATATATTTTTAGCAATAAGTACAATATAAATACTATTTTTTAACAACATTACCATGTGCGTTGCACGGGTTACACACTAGCATTAAATGAATGGAAGAGATTTAAAAGGGATATAATGTATATGATGTTTGGCGACAAAAAAACCCATCTCGTTGCCAGGGTAGCATTTGCAATACATCATTCCTGTATGTCAGCTTGCGACATTGGACTCCAGCTTGGCATTCAATGCCATAACGTGTTACGATAACCGTAGTCTTTTTTAACATTGAACTAGGAAGTTGTCAATGTTGTATACTATTGTCGGATGCTGATGACATCATATGTCAACTATTATGTTTCCGATATCTTTTTTTAGGTCAAATCGTTCTAAAATCTAATTTATAAAAAATTCTGATGTTGAATATGATATGTGGTAGATGTGAATATTCTTCTACAAATTTCTAGCATGCAAAGTAGAGAAATATAATGAGTTAATACAACATAATACACTTGTTCAAGATGGGTTGATGTTATTCTTTTAATCACAATTGCGTTCTCAATAAAAATTTCTAATGGAAGGGCTTGTTTCTTTTTTCATTTTGAAGTTTAGTATACCCTTATTTTCAAACTTAATCCACTTCCGCTACTTCCGAAAAATGTAATTCACTGTAGACCTCTGCAATTGTTTTCAATTTGTTTTTATACAGTTCAAATCTACATTAAATCGCTATTATTTTTGAACAAAAACCGAAAAATAAATTGTTTTTCCCTCTAATATTTGCAGTTTCCAGTGTAAATTTTTTTTTGGCAAATATTTGCACTAAAAACCGTAAATTTTCGAAATTTGTTTTTTCTATAAATATTTTCTCGTCTCAAGTTCCAATGTTATGCTGATCCGAAATTGCAAAACAAAATTTGCCAAAAATTATTTTGGAGGTTTTTCGTGGAACGTATTTTTAGAAGGGGATTTGAAATTTTTGAAGAGTGTCGAAAATGGTTCATATTCTGAAACTTTTGAAGAGTGTCGAAAATGGTTCCTTTTTATTTTATTTTATTTTGTATGACCTTTAAAACAAATATAATTTAAGTGGAACAAGATATATTTCACTTAAAGAAATGGTGAGAATTTTCTTTTGTATACGATTGAACAAGATGGCTCAAATTGAGTGGCACTGTGGCACATGAAAGATTTCAGCGGACAAACAATTTTTCTATACTTTTTTACTGCAACTTTAGCTTAATACACATACCATTTGATTTGAAGTCCCTCAATTCAACACTTCAACACTGCACCAGAATATACTAGAAATAATCTTTGTTTTGAAAAAATTGATTTGAAACTCTAAGCAGTACACACACGGGTGTACATTTGCGTCCCAATAAAATGGTTTAATATATCAGATGAAGGGATATGTTATATAAAATATTCTAGTTATATGCCTGTTCGATCTTATATTCAGTTTCACTATAGCTGGATGAGATGGTACTTCTCATGATAGTATAATTTTATCTTTAGTTTAGCCAGAAATGATCCCGATGCAAATTTTCTTCACTGGCTTCCAGATCAGTGTTATCTTGTTTACTAAAAGCACAAACCATAAAATGGATCAGTGCACCAAGGTTAGATTAGTGAAATTGTATAGTGGATGGCATAAGAAATGGATTATTAACAAAAGGATTTGGACTATAATTTTATTATATTTATGTTGTATTCTTATTTGTTGTGAGTCTTGTGACAAATTATTGTATCTATATCTTTTATTAGTTAGCTAGTGGATTTTATTCATTTACTTATTTTATAAAAGATTGATTCATTTTTTGTTATATTTAAATATAGTGGAAATTAGGATCCGTCCCTTATTTTCAAACTTAATACCCGAAAAACTCTTCTCAAAAACAAGTTTCACGAAACATCCTTATAATTATTTTCAGCTAAAACGTGTAGCCTGCACTGCAAATATTTACGGTTAAAGATGCAAATATTTGTAGTATAGACTGCAAACTTTTGTAAAATAATTATTTGCTTGGTGGATTGCAAATTTTGTAAACTAATTGCAGCGTGGACTACAAATATTTACATTGTAGACTGCAAATTACATTGTAGACTACACGTATTCGTTGAAAATAATCATCTTGGTTTTTCGTAAAACCTGTTTTTTTAGAAGGGACGGAAGTGAATTTTTAAACCTATGAAGGTTGTTTGAAAAATTGTTCCTTAAATATATTAATATAACACACTTTTTTTTAAAAATTATCAGTAAAGTAAATGATTCAATTTCCTTTGCATTCACTTCACTCCAGCACTAATAGACTCCCAGAGTGTTGGAAATGCACTAAGTTGGATGTTTCAGTTCAAGATTTAAATATGAAACAAAGGAACCTAAAATAAAGAAGTGCTAATTACTTTATGCTAGTTTATGCCATAGTAGAACCTGACAGGCCATTGTGAGTATTCTTGAAAATTATTCTACCCTAGAAGGGATTTATAACCCATGCTTTGGTTTAACAGGGGTGCATGCATCCTAAAAGTTGGAATTTATATCCTAGGTTTAAGTGTTACACTTGTGAAGTATTTATCAATACTTTTTTTAAAGGAAAAAAACAATAATGAGATGGTAGATGTTTTTGAATCATCAGGAAAAAGCATTTGGGGACGTTTGAGTAGTCTTGTAGCAGGTGTATACATTTATATGTTAATCATGAAGCGAGTTAATGGAACTTACAGAACTGTAATAATTTTATCTTTTGGTTTTTGCACTTGATGCCATAAGAAGTGCCGGTTTCCAATTTGATTTTTGCATTCAGACAGACTTATATAAGCTGTTTTCTTGCTTTTTGAAAGCCAAAAAGTAGCTTATTTAAGTCCACCCAAACAAGCCGTTAAATATGAAATTGGAGAATAAATTGTTGTGGGAAATTCTAACTCGAGACCACTCAAATCAAAAACCCCAAAGCACAGCGGAAGACGAGATCGTGGTAAGAAGTGTAAAAACAGCCAATCAAAATTTCAATTCCAATTTCAATCCAATCCAAGACCAATCACAATCACCAAATAAGCAATATAATATAAGAGTAATAACGAAGAATAAATCACACACCGATTTATAGTGGTTCCACTAACGTTGTATTAGTGTACATCCACTTTAAGAAAGAGCTTTTATTAATATCGATGAGAAGAGTACAAAAGATTGATTACAATGATCAAAATTCTATTAGAATTTGATTTTGGAGAAGAGAATTAAAGAAAATTAGATTTAGATAAACCCTAATTAGTGGAGGCTAAAAACCATTGCAGTCGCTTTTTGTCGCATACAAATCTGGATCCAGAAAATAGCTTATATAGGAGAATAGAAAACCTAGACAGAGTTTTAGAATTGCCCCTTCGAATATCATAAATCTTCATATCAAGCCCAGACAAAAAAAAACTGTCAGAAGTCGCCACAGACGTCTGTCCCAAGACTCGGAAAAATTTTCCCTGAAGCCTCAGACGTCTGTCGAAAGTGACAGACGTCTGTCGAAAGTGACAGACGTCTGTCGAAAGTGACAGACGTCTGTCATATAGGTCACCGGAAGAAATTCACTGAAGCCTCAGACGTCTGTCGAAAACCACAGACGTCTGTCGAAAGCCACAGACGTCTGTCGAAAGTCACCGGAAGAAATTCATTGAAGCCTCATACGTCTGTCGAAAGTGACAGACGTCTATCCCAACTTTCGGGTTCCAAACCCTGAGGCAACATACGTCTGTCACTTTCTCACAGACGTCTGTCGCTGTTGCTCCAGCACCACTCCACCTTCTTCGCCAGATCTTCCTCCTCCGAGCTTTGATTTGCAAACCGTTTTCTCCATCACCAAGCTATTTCAGACCCCTTCAATTCTCTATATAGTGTCGCCAAATTTCAACACTCTACCTCGACACTATATCCATCTCCAACTCCAATGGTACAGTATCATCAATAACAACCGATAACACCAACTATCACTTCTTCTACCTTCAACCAAACGTGAATGCTTTCTCAATGAGCTCCGGCAAAGTCACCGTCCATTGCACTCCATCAACGAGCTCAGGCAAAGCCCCCACCCGCTAATGAAGTGTTGAAAACACCCAAATCCTAAATAGAGATGGCAATGGGGCGGGTTGGGACGGACTTTTTATGCCTCAGACCCGCCTCGGGTTTTTTAAACCCTGCCCCGAACCCGCCCCATAGACCCGGTGTGAGTCTGAACTTTCGCCCCGTACCCGAAACCTATGCGAGTCAGGGTCTACCCTCCCCGCCCCGCCCCAAGACCCGATGATACTTTGCATATTTATTTAAAATTATGTGTTAATATTTATTCATTAAATTTGTGAGAGGGATTGTCACTAAATGATACAATAAATATAGATATCAATGTGTTTACAATGATAAGTTAGATTATAAAAATGAGGCGCATGATAACGGTTTAGAAAAAACATGTACATGTTATTATATAATTATTAATGATACAACTTAATACCATAAAATAATATAACTTATTGAATGGAACATTAGATTATCCATGTTATAACCACTTATGTATAGAAGGATTAACATATCATTGTTGTAGCAATAAAGCATTTCCATGCGATCGTAGTAGTGCGGGTCGGGTTAGGGCGGATCGACCAAGCCCTAACCCGACCCTAGACCCGGAGCTCTTTTGAACGGGTCATGGTCTACCCGCCCCGATGACCCAATGAGGCGGGTCCAGATAGGTAAAATCAAGGGCAGGTTTACCGGGTTTAGACCCTAGACCCGCCTCATTGCCATCCATAATCCTAAACCGTCTCACCGAAGACTAATATGATAAGGAGTGTAAACTAGCACTTACCAAGAAGATAGGACCTCAATCTCTCACCGATACTCTTTCTCATCTATAACCAAGCTCCTCCCTCAACCGTGGCACCCCGTGGCACCTAGCACTTCTCCAAGCGAATCAAGTTCGAGCAATTCCCAACCGGCAATGCCCTAGTGAACATATCCACCGCGTTATCCTTTGTGTGCACTTTTCGAAGATATACTTGTTTATCCTCATACATGACTACTGAAAATGACCCTCTCACTTCAATATGCTTAGTCCATGAACTAAACGCCAAATTCTCTGCCAAATGAATAACACTCTTGCTATCACATCGAACATCGATGCTATCAGCTCGGATACCAAGTCATACAACAATCGCCTCAAATAAAGTGTCTCCTTTGCCGCCTCCACCGCGGTTATCAACTCCGCCTCCGTAGTGGATAAAACAAATACGGTATGCAATCTCGATCTCCAACTTATGGCTGTACCTCAAGTGTGAAGACATATCCGAAAGTTGATTTTCTCCGATTCTTATCACCGGCGTAGTCCGAATCACAATAACCAACCAACTTGCAATTCTTTCCATTACTACCGCCAAACACAAGACCATGAGATAATGTGCCTCTAAGGTATCTCAATATAAGCTTCACAGCTTTCCAATGCGATTTCCCCGGATTAACCATATACCGACTAACCATTCTGACGAGATTTGCAATATTGGGCTTTGTACACACCATAACGTACATTAGATTTTCAACCGCACTAGCATATTGCACCTTTTCCATATAAGTCTTTTCTTTCTCTAAGATAGGTGATCCTTTACTTGAAAGCTTCATATGCAAAGGTAAAAGTGTATTTGACGCCTTTGCATTCTTAATGCTAAACCAACAAAGCACTTTCTCTATGTACTCCTTTTGAGTCAGTTTCAACTCAAAACGCTTTCAATCGCTTTCTATTTTCATGTCCAATATCCTTCTTGCTTCTCCAAGATCCTTCATTACGAACTCCGATTTCAAACTCAGTTTTAACTTGTTGATTTCATTCTTGTCCTTAGAAGCAATGAGTATGTCGTCCACATACAAGAGTAAATACGCCCAACAATCATTTTTCAAATTCTTGAAATAAACACAAGCATCCTTGATGGTTCTATCAAAACTATTTTCAAGCATAAAATGATCAAATCTCTTGTACCATTGTCTAGGTGATTGCTTTAAACCATACAGTGATTTCTTTAACTTGCAAACCAAATTTGACTTACCATCTACTACAAAACCTTCCGGTTGCTTCATGTAAATGTCTTCATCCAAATCACCATGCAAGCAGGCGGTTTTCACATTAAGTTGCTCCAACTCCAAGTCGTGAATAACAACTATGGCAAGTAATATCTGGATTGAAGTATGGCGCACAACAGTTGCGAATATCTCATCATACTCCTTTCCTTTCCTTTCCTTTCCTTTGTGCAATCCCCTTAGCCACTAGCCTAGCTTTGTATCTCCCATCGTCCTTCACCTTGTATATCCATTTGCATCCAATAGCACGGTTTCTTTTAGGAAGTGGAATCAAATCTCAAGTTTGATTCTTCAAGAATGATTGCATCTCTTCCTCCATGACACAAATCCACTTCGAATTATCACTCGACTCCATAACGTCATCAAGGTACATCGGCTCATCCTGAACTACATGAAGAGCACATTCCAAATTATCACAAAAGCTAAAATAGTTCCAATGACCATATCTTTTGGGTGGCCTTATAGCACGGCGACCAAGCCGAGTAGCAATACTATCATCCAAACTCCTTTCGGCTCCACCTTGAACCGAATTCTCTCTAGAATCATGCACATCACCAACACTACTAGAGGAACCCTGTGGACTATGTGATGTCACATCAACCGCTACCTCCTCGCAAGCATCTCCAACTACTCTACTCTCTCTACTCCTTGGACAAAATGTGGGAATAACTTTCTTCTCTTTTGATTCATCGTGAACCAAATCCGGAACAATCGATGAGCTCTCATTCTCCTTGAACATCGCAGACTCATCAAAAGTAACACGATGAGAATTCATAAGCTTCTTCGTTTCCGGATTTCAAATCCTATAGCCTTTTACATCGTCCGTATAACCAAGTAAAATCCACTTGAAAACTCTAGGTTCAAGCTTATCATTTCCCACATCATGCACATAAATACGACTGCCAAACACATGAAGATAGCTTAAGTTAATGCTCTTTCCCTTCCACACTTTCTCTGGAATTTTGTTACCAATAGCCGAGCACAGAATTCGATTAATAATATGCACTGCGGTTGATAAAGCTTCAGCCCAAAATCCCTTAGACAAACCCGATGTCAATCTCAAGCATCGAGCTTTCTCAAGTAGAGTACAGTTCATCCTCTTCGCAAACCATTCGACTGCGGATCTCCCGGTGTAGTAAAATGCCTCCGAATACCATGATACTTGCAAAACTCCAAGAATTCTCCAGAAACATACTCCCCGCCATTGTCGGACCTTAGAACCTTCAAAGACTTACCATTCTCATTCTCAACAAAAGTTTTCCATGCTTTGAACTTTGCAAATGCCTCCGACTTGGCCTTCATTACATACATCCATACCTTTCGAGAAAAGTCATCAATAAAAGAAATATAATAGCGAACTCCTCCCAAAGAAACTACCAGTGCGGTTCCCAAACATCCGTGTGAACATACTCAAGAATCTTTCTCGAATCATGTTCTCCCTCACCGAATGAAACTTTAGTTTGCTTCCCCATGACACATTCCTCGCAAAACTCTAGTTTGTTGAAACTCTCTCCACCGATCATCTCCCTCTTCCGAAGAATATCCAAACTCCTCTCCGAGACATGACCTAACCTCAAATGCCACAACCTAGTCGCATCCAAGTCACGAGAACTATCAACTCCTACACAAGTTTCACCTTCTATAGTCACTCTTTGAAGCAAATAAATACCATGAGTCCTAACACCTTTCATCACCACAAGCGCACCCTTCGAAACCCGCAAGCTATCACTCTCAATAGTGATCTTACAACCTAAAGAATCCAGTTGCCCCAAAGAGATAAGAGACTTTCGAAGTCGCGGAACATAGCGTACATTAGTGAGAGTACGAACCACTCCGTCAAACATCCGAATTTGCACGGAATCAATGTCTTTCGACTTACAAATATCACCATTACTCATTACAATTGAATTTCCTTCTTTGTCGATATAAGAAGAAAAACAATTCATGTTCGACGTCATATGATAAGACGCCCCCGAATCGAGCACTCATTCGCTATCCGAAACATTCGATGCTACCGCCGACAACACATCTACGTCTCCCTCACCAACTCCACTCTCTACCGCTACGGATGAAAATGCTACTTCCTTCTTTATCTTCTTCTTGTTCGGACACAAATTCTTCCAATGACCGGACTTCTTACAAATATAGCATTTGTCTTTTCTTTTATTCGACTTTCCTCTCCAACCGGGGTTTCTTGATTTAGAACGCCCATAGTTCTCCTTCTTCACATATCTTTCATTCTCCGCAAATAAACCATGACCACTACTAGCACCACTACTTCCATCATCCAACTTCTTCATTTGATCCCGCAACTTCTCGCTAAGAAGACATGTTTTGACATCATCTAGAGTCAAAGTATCCCGACGATAGATCAAACTATTTGAGAAACCCGTATAACAGTCCGACAATAAACACAACAATATCATCGCCTTTTGCTCTTTCTCAATCTTCAAATCTGCTGCCTTCATCTTCATTAGCAAATTATCAAAGGTATTCAAGTGCGCCTTTAGCGAAGTACCTTCCTTCATCTTATAGGTGAAGAACGTTCGCAACAAGATCAAACGATTAGCTAGTGACTTCTTCATATACAACTCCTCCAACTTGTCCCAAATACCTTTAGCAGTAGTCTCACCACTAATTTCGAAGATAACATTCTCTTCCATAGTAAATTAAAGTGTAGTAAATGCCCACTCTTTCATTTCCTCTCTCTCAACATCCAAAATGTCTGCCGGCAACAAATGTTTGTCGAACACTACCCAATGCACTCGGTTTCTTTTAAGAACCGCTTTCATCTTCCATTGCCATTTTTTAAAAACGTTATCGCCATTCCACTTGTTTATAATCAATTGTGATCCCGAAGCCGCATACGAACCACATACATAAGGCGCCACTCCACTTGGATTACCTATTGAGGAACTACCTGAGGTATTGTCTGATTTCGGCATTTCTACAGCCACCTACCGACACCAAATCTCTAATACCAAATGTTGTGGGAAATTCTAACTCGAGAGCACTCAAATTAAAAACCCCAAAGCACAATGGAAGACGAGATCGTGGTAAGAAGTGTAAAAACAACCAATTAAAATCTCAATTCCAATTTCAATCCAATACAAGACCAATCACAATCACCAAATAAGCAATATAATATAAGAGCAATAACGAAGAATAAATCACACACTGATTTATAGTGGTTCCACTAACGTTGTGTTAGTGTACATCCACTTTAAGAGAGAACTTTTATTAATACCGATGAGAAGAATACAAAAGATTGATTACAATGATCAAAATTCTATTAGAATTTGATTTGTGGAGAAGAGAATTGAAGAAAATTAGGTTTAGATAAACCCTAATTAGTGAAGGCTAAAAACCCTTGCAGTCTCTTTTCGTCGCATACAAATCCGGATGCAGAAAATAGCTTATACAGGAGAACAAAAAACCTAGACAGAGTTTCAGAATTGCCACTTCGAATATCAAAAATCTTCATATCAAGTCCAGACAAAAAAACTGGCAGAAGTCGCCACAGGCGTCTATCACAATGCGACAGACGTCCGTCCCAATCTGGCTCGGAAAAATTTTCCCTGAAGCCTCAGACGTATGCCGAAAGTGACAGACGTCTGTCATAGGTCATTGGAAGAAATTCGCTGAAGCCTCAGACGTCGTCTGTCCCAACTTTCAGGTTCCAAATCCTGAGGCGACAGACGTCTGTCACTTTCTCACAGACGTCTGTCGCTGTTGCTCCAGCACCACTCCACCTTCTTCACCATATCTTCCTCATTCGAGCTCCGATTTGCGAACCGTTTTCTCCGTCACCAAGCTACTTCCGACCCCTTCAATTCTCTATATAGTGTCGTCAAAATTCAACATAAATTGCATACAAGAAAGCTATGACTATAAGGAGTTAGGAGCACCGATGGTGGTCTAAGTGGAAAGAGGTTGGGTTTTTGATACACCCCGAGATATGCATTATAACCTAGTTAAAATAAAAAGAAGTTTAATTTTATTTGTTGTATCTAATAGTAGATCCTTTGTAATCATTGTTTCGTGTTTACTGATGTTGAATGATTTAATATTTCCATAAATTTACACGCTACAACAAACATTGTGTCCTATAAGGAACCCATCGATTACAAAAAGTGTATTCAGATTGTTTTTTTTAAAGGTAATTCAGAAACCATTCCTATCTCAAGATGGATTTAACCCTTACAACTAAAAAAATGTTTTTTTTTTGAATATACTCAGGAGAACCCGACGGACCGGTAAACTCCTGAGGCGAATTAAGTTGTGTCCACTCACTTCAAAAAATGATTCTTGTTTTGGGTGTTTACGAAATTATTTTACAAGGAGAGAACAATCTCCTTTGAAGTCAGAATTTTGTAGGTTCGGGTTGAAAGTAGATAATAAAATTTCAGACCGAACATGTTTCCAAAATTTTGTTTTGGAAAATATTTTATCAAATCAATTAAACCCCAAATGATATATTATTTTTTCCTCTCAATTTTCCATTTTGGGAAATAAATTTATGTACTCACTAAATCAAGCATGTTTTCTAAAAAAATTCAAAGTATCTTAAAACCGAATAATGAAAATTAATTTCGAAACTTGAAATTTAAAACACAACCAAGCACTACCTAAGCGTGTACCAGTTTTGTTTTTCAGAATGTCCTGTAGCACTAATTCAGCACTACATGTTCATGTTGGACTGATGCTGTTCTTAAAAATGTAATGTATTATGTCATTTCATATCGTACGTGTAAGCTCCTTATAAGAAGTTTCCAGACACTATAGTTCATATAAGCTACTTGTAACTAGTTTTGACTATTTATTAAGAGTTGTTAAACGTGCTCAATCAGGACTATGTTGTTCCGTGCTGATGCTGATGTTAAAGTATTCTTTGCAGCTAGCTGTTGAGTATGAAAACAAAGCACATTTTGTTAAAGTGGACACCGATGATGATTACGAATTTGCAAGAGATATGCAGGTTTGTATGAACAGTAATATATGAATCCTCTTGCGATTCCGTAAATTTTATAACGGTGGTATATCATGAACAGGTACGAGGACTTCCAACACTGTATTTTATTAGTCCAGATCCAAACAAAGATGCTATCAGAACAGAAGGATTAATCCCCTCTGACATGATCAAGAACATTATCGATAACGAAATGTGATGTGTAAGTAAGTGTTGTATCAGTTCAACTTTTTATGGTCTTCACATAGTGTGTCCTCAGAGAGAGCTTTTTGTTGCATATAATTTTATATGGAGATGTCATCGATCCTCAGTAAGAAGAGCATGGTAGAATTAAGATTCCTGCAAGCATGTAATATTAGGTTTTAATTACTTGTTATCGGTTTGTGTACTACTGACATTGTTAATTTGTTGCCTTTAGTTAGTACTGTTCTTTTTACTCATCTATCTTTTTCATGATTTGGAAGTTGTAGTCTGCCACAAATGGTTATTTTCCAAAACTAAAATGCTACTCAGCTGTGACTTTTTATTGTTGTGGATGGTGTGTGCATGAAATGTTAGGTGAAGGGAAGCAAATTTAGTCGATAAATATCAAAATATAATCAATTTTTATGACAATTTTTAATTTGTGATGTAATGTTTGAATTTACAGACAGATATTTTAAATGTGAGATAAAATTAGAAATTCATTATGATTATTTCATACTGTAGGTAAATTTGGAAAATTTTCCAACTTCTACCTTCAATTGCAAATAAAATGTAGATGGTTGCAAATGCTTACAATTTATACTTCGAATTGCAAAATACGTGGTCAAACAAATTTTGTCAAATCATATTACATGAATAATTTTGCTAAAATGATTATAAAATTTGTAATTTGACGATGAAATCAAAATTTCAAATTTATATATCAAACCGGAGAAAAGTGCAAATATTTGCATTTTCTTATAAATTGTAAATATTTGCAACTTGAGTTTGACATCATAAATATCTCTTCAAATATTTTGAAGCACAGACATTATTAAAACATATTGAAGGAACCGGACTGGTTAGCAGCGGGAAAACGAGTGAATTTCGAACCTTTTTCCTATTTGGATCGTAATGCGTTTTATGAAGTCTAATAGTTTACAGTAAATCTGTGACGATTCGACTTTTCAACCGTCGAATGTCGACATTAAATACATTCACGGTATTGGTGTGCTGAGCATCCAAGTGCCGAAAAGAAAAAAAAGTTAGGGTAAAAAAAAAGGATAATTGCACAAGAAAAGAAGAACACAACATCAGAATCTCATAATGGAACGATAATATACAATATCAAAGGAACAGTACAAAAGGCTACTTCAAATACAGAAATATCAGAGTTACCAAAACCCAAGTACTATCATCAGCCTTAGATAGTTATAACTGTCTGTCCTCACAATGCTGATATATACAATAAAGAAATGCAGCGGAAACAAGAATACTATGGTAAGTAACCATCCAGCTCTTCTTCATAGCTCCAAAGCATCTGTAGCTAAATCTGGAAACATACACGAGGCTGACCCGAGCATTATAAGAAAATAACACCCGCATCAATTTTGCAAACCAGTACGAGAAACTCAAGAAATATGCAATAAGTAATAGTAACCATTGAGACCGTACGGATTCCCATAACGGTTTTCCCTTCAAAGAATCCAACCATTCATTAAATTTAACATATAGTGATATGACAGATAATTTTTAGAGTATATCACATAAATCATATCAAATAGTTGTTATGTGAACGCCACAACAATAATAGGTATATAATCAATACCGCTAAGGCACGTTTGCATAGTGGATTTTCTGTGGAGATCTCCTCAGATCTAGCCGAATCCAAACTCCTACACAAGGATCAGAGATATCCTTTCGAGCAATATACATCTCTAGAGAATGTACTATAGGAAATATGTAGCTGGCCCACGCCCAGACAATCGTGATTCTGAATGCATTGCTCCTGCATGTATGTCCATAAGTAATACAAGATGGAGTCGCCTGCACCCTTCGGATTGTTAAAATGTTACGTTCCCTTTGGTCATGCATCCTACCTCTGGTTTTAGTCATTTCCGATGTCAAGGCTATGTTCGGCATCCCTCACTTGAGTCTTCATCACTCGAAAAGAACACGAATCTCCAAATGGATTTCCATATCTCGAATAGATCACGAATCACTACATGGATTCGAGCATCTCGAACAGATCTCGAATCTCCACATAGGTTCCCCGCATAAATACTCCGACAAATGCTAATGTTGTCCTCTCTCTGGGAATACTCCTCACGATAGACAGTCCCGGACGATAACATCGTTTGAAATGTTAACGCCGACCTCTCCTTTTGGACTTAACCTTAGGATTGACAGTTCAACTCTATAACTTTTCACTTCACAACTTCTTCCAAAACATAGAACTCGTATACTACTTTTGAAATGGTATTCGATAAGTAAAACACATACCGATCCCGATCTCTTCAAAACTAATTCGATGAATTTCTAGCTAACTCAGTTCCGGTTCTTTCAAAAGAAAGCGAAAGCTAGAGACGTTTCGTACCAATACTCCTTCCCGAGGGTTCTTATTGGTATAAAATCGCGAAGCCTTTCAATAAATTCCTAAGTCAATATTAGGTCAAGTTTGATAATCGATTAATCGATTATCTAGTCAAAACAATGGTTATACAAACCACGATTCATAAACTTAACTCGTTTTCGACATTCCAACTTTACTATTCCTCGTCCAAGAGTGAAGCCAGGTAAGTTTGAGCTCTATTGCTCCATTCTTACGTGATGTCAATCTTAACTCCCACAAATAGATAAGCCTTACTTCGTCGACTTTTAGTATTAAGCATAGTTAATTATAAAAGCGCAAAACCTTTCGAGATGTTTCGTACCAATACTCTAGAGATGCTTCGTACCAATACTCCTCCCCGGGTATTCGTTTTGTTATAAAAGCGCAAAACCTTTCGATAACTTCCTAAGTCAATGTTAGGTCAAGTTTAATAATCGACTAATCGATTATCTAGTCAAAATAACTATTTATACAAATCACGATTCGTACGCTTGACTCGTTTCCGACATTCCAACTTAACTATTCCTCACCCAAGAGTGAAGCCAGCTAAGTTTGAGCTCTATTGCTCTGTCCCCACTCGACATCAATCTTAACTCTTAAAATAGATAAGTCTTGCTTCGTCAACTTTTAGTGTTAATCTTAGTTAATTATTTTTCAAACAAGTAATTAACCAATGAACCATTTGGCCATTTAGCAATTCTAATTCCTTTCTAAAACATTTATATATACTTTTAAAATACTTGAAAATACTTATAACATGTTTTAAAATGTTTATCCAAAATATTACTTGAACACAACAACTTTACAATTTTCCTTAAAACGTGAAAACAACATGTTTTCAACAAAATATCTCTTCTTTAAAAATTCACAACCATGTCTTAAAAATTCATAAATATTTCAAACCACTTTTGAAATACTCCAATAATAGTTAGTAAACACTTGTAAAAAAAAGAAATAAAATACTTAAATTTATATATCTTTTCAGCCCTTTTAAAGTCCAAAAATCAAGTCTCGACGGGGCAGTTTTGCACTAGTGATGTTTTGGCCACTTTTTGAGATGTTACTTAACCTTTTACTATTCAAGCTTTTACTAGAAAAAAGCATATATATAATACATTATAAATATGATGAGAAATCCCTAAATATCTCTCTACAAAGTTCCATGGAATTAGCCAAAACTTAAGCAATTCCAAACCGCTTCTATAGCGACTATCGCTATAAGTGCACTTCCAAATCCGAGTCCAATCTAAACCAAAATCCATCTATAAATTATGTGCTTTGTTTAGGGTCTAGTCCCAAGTTGTATAAGTCCATTAAAGTCCATTCCAAATTCGTTCAAGTCCATATACATGGATCATATCTGTCACTTACTTTTAAAGCAAGAATTCAACCAATGTTTTAACATAAGTTAACAACAATTCAATCAACATAATCACAATCAACACAACATATATATGTTATATTTTTCATCCAAAGTGAGGTGCTAACTCATCTTTAACCACACAAATAACCAAGATCCAAGAACCTAAGCCTAAATCCAACCTTGCAACACCTTTCCTTCCTTGCATCTTTGCTTTATCACCTTGCCATTGCCTCCTCCCCTTGCCTAAAGCTCACGAGATCTCCTTATAGGTGGAATATGGCTTTGTTTCTTCCAAAACAAACTAGATAGAAGGTCTTGTAATGCTGTTGTACGGCTTCACTCTAAGTTTGAGGTGATTTGAAGTTGATTTGCAAATAATTAGCTTTAGGAATTTAAGAAGAGAAAGGAGAAGAAGCCATTGATTTTCACTCTTAAGCTTTGTAAGTTTTTGTGTTTGATAACTAAGGGTATGCCCATGCTTATATAGGCTTGTGCAAGGGGTTATTACCACCTTCTACCTCTCATAGAAGGTCACAAAGGAGTCTCCTTCTCACATGCATCTTTATGTCACTTCTCCTTTATGCATATTACCATCTTACCCCTCTCATAATAATATCTCTTATCCATTAGAACATTATAGCACCTTCCAAGCTTCATGAATATGTGCGTGTGTTATTTAGTTGCTAACATGTTCATTTGATCATTAGTTAAGTGCAAAAGAGTTTAAACAACTTATATCGATGGAAAAGCTGTTTACCGATAAACCAATTTTCAGTTACATTATCGATTTTTCTTCGAAGAATATACTTTTGTAAAAAAAATTCAAAAACAAGTTTCTTATCATTAATTATTAATTAAATGATGTCTAAAAAGGTTATAAAATCATATTTACAACACTTAATTTTATTTCAAAATGTTACGATATTCGTAGAGACGAAGTGTTCGAATTTCCAGGTCGCTACAATATCCAATCTAGTAATTCAATAAAATCATATTTTATTTAAACTTATGTTACATTTTTCAATTAATCATACCAATCAATTCAATTAAATGTTTATTTGGATGTATCATAATACATTTAATGATGTAACATCATAATGAAATTTAAACATCTGTATAACCACACACACGTATAAATATTAGGACTTATATATACTGTATATACATCTACATTATACTTATATATGCATATGAAAATTTTATATGAATATAGGGAGTATACTTCCTAAATATATATATATATATAAGTTTGAATATATTATAGTATGTGTAATATGGTTGTATATGGATACTTATAGTGTGTGTAGTTTATACACACTCATACACACACACAGACACAAGTACGTATGACACGTTCATTGGACGTATGCAAAGAAAAACATGCATTAACTTCTTTTTGGTACATTAATAAATTATGTGATCTAACTTATTTTTTTCATTATATAATTATAACTAACACATAGAAATAGAAATTATTTTATGTTTTGGTGCATCTTCAAAGAACATAAGAAACTCGTTATTGTTTAGTTAGTACACAAGTCTAAATATCATACACAACAAAAATGACAGGCTTCATTTTGGAGGAAAAAAAGGATATTCTTTGTGTTATCCCGCCTTTTGGCAAGGTCGTGACACCAAGAACTTGACTAGAAACCAATGACAGTTCGTCTTGGAGATCGGTTATACGCAGACTCACTATGGATATCGACGAATTTTTTCCAAGTCTGGATCGAGCTAAAATTGATATGACACGACAAGCAAAGCTATGAGAGCCAACATTCCAAATTTCAAGTCAATCGGAGTTCATATACTCAAGATATTGATCGATCACGGTTGAGAAATCCAAACTTGCATCAATCATAACTCGAGATCTGCAAACCCAAATGCCACCAAATTTTAACAGGAGCTTCAATATGACCTGAAGAATGTTCCTGCCAAATTTCGACTCGATCGGAGCAAGTCTTGACCGAGTCGAAATTCGTTCGTATCGATCGCGGATGGAAAAACTCCAACTTGCATCGATCATATCTCGAGATCTACAAGTCCAAATGCTATGAAATTTTTACAGCAACTTAAGTACAACATGAAGAATGTTCTTGCCAAATTTCGACTCGATCGGAGCAAGTCTTGATCGAGTCGAAATTCGTTCGTATCGATCGCGGATGGAAAAACTCCAACTTGCATCGATCATATCTCGAGATCTACAAGTCCAAATGCTATGAAATTTTCATAGCAGCTTAAGTACAACATGAAGAATGTTCCTGCCAAATTTCGACTCGATCGGAGCTAGTCTTGACCGAGTCGAAATTCGTTCGTATCGATCGCGGATGGAAAAACTCCAACTTGCATCGATCATATCTCGAGATCTACAAGTCCAAATGCCATGAAATTTTCACAGCAGCTTAAATACAACATGAATAATGTTCCTGCCAAATTTTGACTCGATCGGAGCAAGTCTTGATCGAGTCGAAATCTGTTCGTATCGATCACGGATCGGACCGAAACTTCACGGGCTTGGACGCGCGGGCCTGGTCACGTGCCAGAGAGGGTCTCCCGAGATCTGAGCGAAATACCAGCCTCCTACACCTATAAATAGACCTCCAAAGCCAACAGAAAAGGGGTTCTTCTTCCTCTTTGAGGTCTCCAACGCCCGGACTCCGCCAGATCCAGATCTGAACTCCATTGCTGCTGCTACCAGCGAATTTCACTGCTGCAAATCATTGTTATTCGCTGTAATTCATTGAAATCAATTGTAAACATCAAAGAAAGATCAATAAAGCAAACTACTTCATAGTGGACGTAGGCAATACGCCGAACCACTCTAAATTCTTGTGTCTCCCTGCATTTTAGTTATTCTCATTTCTGAAATTTGGAGTTTTTGTTAGATAAATCCTCTTTTTACATTTAATTTCTTCACTTTATCTCTTCAAAGTCTTCCGAAGAGTGTTGTGCCCAATTTTGGTACAAACACTTTGCTTTTAGAGAATATCCAAAATGACATTATGTTCAAGGATAGAATGTGTATACACACTCCCCCGGTATGAAACCACATCCGTTGGATGTGCGCATAGAAAAAGTAATTTTTAATTTAGTTTTGATGTAAAATAATAAAGATATGCGCATACATAATAAGTGAACAAAATTTATCATTGGCAACAATCATGCTAAATATCAGTATAATTTGGTGTTATGTCCCACATATTAATTAACAACATTGAGCTATTATTCATTCGCTTTCTTTCTTCATCAAACGACGTCCTTAATTCCATCCAAAAGGATAAACAATTATAAACAAAAAAGAAATTCTGCAACGAAAAGCAACAAATATCACAAAATATTTACTTAAGAAATTCATGTGTACATTAAATAAATTCAGTTTTCTATATACAAAAATTTGTTATAAACATTCACTTCTTTAAAAAAGAAATAAACTAACAAAAAATAAGGATCTACATAAAACATTCATTAATACAAAATAATTATTATTAAGTTTATGAATAAGTAAATATACATTTATTGATGAATCAGTTTAACTGTTGCTTTAAGTAAGTTCATCCATTAACCACTATACAAACCATATTTTTAAACCATTTCATCTTTGGAATTCACTTCAACCCTAAATAGGGATATTTGGTATGCATTTGTCAACGCTTGGATGCTACTGTATCCTTGAACTTTTTTATCAGCGTGTCATTATACTTTCATCTTACAATTAGTTATGATATACGTTGAATATGCCACAATCGCACCATCAGAGTTATATTTTCCTTGTCTATATTGATATTTTCTATCTTACGAAATGCTTCACTTAGGTCATCTAAATTTCATTCTTTTTTGAGTTTGGATTCGAATGTAAATGGTGTCATAACACCATGCCTTACCTTCGGTAGTGGCACCTATTATGTGTGTCACCTAATACAGTCTTTAGAAAATAATTTATGCTCCATCAATAACAAAGTAGATATACTTAGAGCTATCAATAAAAACCAGCTAAATGTTATCGTCTTAGCAAGAAAATTAAAGCATGTAGTACTTATTTAGTGAGATAATTCATGATTTTCAAGTAAAAATCTTCAATCTTCTATAGTTCCATTGTCTAGTTTGTAGTGATAGATAACGTGTAAAAAGCTTGCTTCTTACGATTCTTTTGTAAAAACTGATAAGTCTATTAGTGATATTCCATATTTAGTATATTTCAGTTATATTCAAGGATGCGTTCATAAATTTAGAACCGGTAGTCTAATGACATATCTTGCCTATTCAAATGTCACACAGTTGTAGAATATGTGGTTAAAATTATCACATTGCTAATGGTATGTTGAACATAAATACATACCTGAATCAAAATTTTGCTTTAATCAAGATATCGCAAAGAGTATGAGTACCGTGCTTTATAATCCTCAAATTTTATACATGGCAATCGTCAAGTAGCCGAGACGAAGTAGTGAGATGAAAGGGTTGAGTAGTGGGATGTCAACTTGGATCGATGATGAAGCGGGGGAGTGTGTTGAAAGTAAGAAAGTTGAGTAAATAAATGTGTTGGAAGAATGTGGCATTTTAAATCAATTTTAGACATTTTTTTAAGGGTACTTTTGGCACAGGTCCTTATTAAGGTTCAAAATACAGGAAAAGTCCTTCTCTAAATTTCAGTGTAAATTAGGTCCCTATTTTTTATTCACGATTATTGCAGAGCATGATGCAACTTTTCATAAAAGTTGCTGACATTTCCGCAACTTTTCTGTACACTGTGAACATAGTGTATGAAAGTAGCTGAAATATCAACACTTGTTTATAAAAGTTGCTGACATTTCAGCAACATTTATGTACACTGTGAACATAGTGTATGAAAGTTGCTGAAATATCAGCACTTATTTATAAAAGTTGCTGACATTTCAGCAATAATTTTTCTTCGTTTCTAGAAAATAGGGACCGAATTTACAATGAAACTTTAACAGGGAAAATTGCTGAAATATCAGCACTTATTTATAGAAGTTGCTGACATTTCAACAATATTTTTTCTTTGTTTCTAGAAAATAGGGACCAGATTTACAATGAAACTTTGACAGGGACCCGCTTTACAATATGAAAGTATGATAGGGATGCCTCCCTAATTTCCACTTTTTTAATTTGTGATGTATTGTTGAATTTAGAGTAAGATATTTTAAAATGCGAGATAAAATTAGAAATTCATTATTATTATTTCAAACTGTAGGTAAATTTGGAAAATTTCCAACTTCTACCTTGAACTGCAAATAAAACATGAATGGTTGCAAATATTTATGATTTATACTTAGAATTGCAAAATACATAATCAAACAAATTTTGTCAAATTATATGATATGAATGTTTTTGCTAAAATGATTATGAATTTTGTAATTTGACAATGAAATCAAAATTCCAAATTTATATATCAAATGGAAGAAAAGTGCAAATATTTGCATTTGCTTATAAATTGTAAATATTTGCAGTTGGTCTTTGACATCATAAATGTTTCTTCAAATATTTCAAAACACAAACATTATTAAAACATATTAAAGGAACGGGGCCGGTTAGTAGTTGGAAAATTGAGTGAATTTCAAACCTTTTTCCTATTTAGATCGTAGTGCATCCTCTGAAGTCTAATAGTTTACAATATATCCAATCTAGTAATTCAATAAAATCATATTTTATTTAAACTTATTTTACATTTATCAATTAATCAATTCAATTAAATGTTTATTTGGATGTATCATATATACATTTAATGTTGTAACATTATAATGAACTTTAAACATGTGTATAACTATATATATACATATAAATATTGGGACTTATATATACTGTATATACATATACCTTATACTTACATATGCATACGACAATTTCATATGAATATAGAGAATATAAATGCCTAAATATATACATATGTTCGAATATATTATAATATGTGTAATTTGGTTTGTACATGGATATTTATAGTGCGTGTAGTTTAGACACACACACACAAATATGTGATATTTTGTTGCCACGTGTATATATTTAATTCACACACATGAATAAAATTATGAAATATATATATATATATATATATATGTATGTATGTATGTATGTATGAAATAAAATCAGATAATTTCCAAATAAGAGAATGTTTGATTGGAAATGAAGATGGAAATAAAGGTTCACATTAAATCTAGATCTAATCAAAGATTGAAAGGAAATAGAATAAGGTGCTATTTTAATTTTTCTCTTTTACAAACACTAATTAATAATATATTCAGTAACATAGAGAAAATTCCATGCATAATCACAAAAAATATCCGAACTTTAAAATTAAAGATCAAAAAATACACATTCAACATGTAGACAAAATTTTAAAATAGTATTGTCATAATTTAACACGCACACATGTATGTGTGTGTTACACACACATGTATATTGTAATTAAGATTCAATTTCAAAATCATACGTTTGACTAAACAACAAACTTGAATGTATTTGTTTAAAACAAATTAATCTAACAAAGGATTTGACTTGATGTTAATTTATAATCTTGAAAACATGAACTTTAAGCATATGAACACACACATATATACATGCATGCTTATGTGTGTATACATACATATGTATGTATACATGTGTATACACACACACATATACATACATACATACATACATACATACATAGGCACAATTCAATTAATTAAATATTAAATCCATGTTGATGTGTCAACAAAAGTAAAATTTTGTTACAGCAAATCATATCTACATTAATCAATAATCTCAGATCTAACAAATAATATCAATAAACAAAATAAATCAAACACAAATTGATTTTAAATTAATAAATTAATTAAATTGCGATAACAAAATAAATTTTGCAGTAAATCAAATATATATATTAACTAATGATTTCAAGTCCAGCAGTAATATCAATATACAAAACAAATCAAATACAAGATAAATTTTACATCTAAATGACAATCACAAGAGGTTTAAAATAAATTCAACAAGTGGCAATTCAACATTCATATATGTGAGTTAAATTGGAGTTAAACATCATGAATGAGTATAAATAAAGAGAAAACAAACCTGAAAAGTCTCGCCCTTTGCAACACCTTGATTTGAGATTTTCTCCCCAGATATCAAAGTAGATTCACATCCAGCTTTACAATAGAATGATGAACTGCTTAGCTTTTATTTTATTTGATGTTTTCATTTGATTTGGAGTTGATTTTGTTTTCAAAGGGATAAAAGAATTTTCGGCCATGGTTATGGAGAGGAGGAGAGTAAACTAAAAATGAATGAAAGAATTCATAACAATAAAATTAGTAAATATGTTTTATTTGAAAGAATGAAACTTTTCCTTTCTTTCAGTTAAAACTTCCCAAATTAATCTCTTAATTTTCTCACTCCATCCTTCTCTCTTCTCAAGATACGACTGGCCAAAATGCTATTAAATGACACAAAATTACCATAAATCCTTCATGCAATTATCTTTTATTTAAACTGGTTTAAAGTTACACCGATATCATATATCGACGCACGCAAATATAACTTTTATATATGCCCTCAAGTAATTGAAAACAACTCCCAAATGTCAAATAAATTAAATAATAATCAATATTTCTCAAATATTGATTAATTTAGTCAACTTACAACATTTATAAATTAATAAAATCGTGAAGTTTTTCAGAGAGTTCACAAATATGGTTGTATGGCTCAAATATGTGAATTCAATCAGCAATTAATATTGATCAATTCAAATATTAAGTTCACACATTACCTCTAATGGTGTGACAATTTCTGAATTCATCACATAAAGACCTTTTCTATAAAGCAAATTTCACATTTTCTTACGCGGTACCTTTTTGCAATGATTATTTACATACATTTTCTTTGACGACACTTTATCACTTTAAGATGTATGAAATTTGGTTTTGGGCAAAATTCCAATTTCATCCTCATTCAACCTAGTTAGTCCATAAATAAAATCATTGGTTCAATGATAACATTTATATGAACCGTATTACTCTGGCTAGAAATTTTGGCTTTGAGTTCATGATACTAACCTCATATAATTGAGAAAATGAATTCTCTACTGAATGGTGCTTCACTTCCAAGATTTCAACTCAGATCCAACTATAGTCGCTTAATGAGTCGCCATGCCATGATTTAACTATAATTTAAGTGGAGTATTCACATTGAAGTTCCATGGTATTATCAAGTCGAGGGAACCGTGTAACATTGTCGCTATGAGATTTCCTATTTGATCTAATTGTCATTAACCAGCGGGAAACTCTCGGATGAATTATTCCATAATTATTCAACAACTACAAGTATGTAACCCCTTGGTTCCCCAGCAGTCATGAGTAATACATTGCCCGACATTTGGAGAGCGTTACGCACTCTGGTCCCAACGGATGTATCGACGTCCTTTCTAGAAACATCTTGATCAAGAATATTTAAAACAATATGTTATTTTATATTGTATTAATTTTCTCATGATTACAACAATTTGTAACTATTATCACATAACATATTATTAAAGATTGTTTTTGAAACTGATACTTTATTTACTAAAAAGAAAGGAAGGGATATAGAAAAGTGAGCATTTAACGGACAAACTATGGCATGAGTATCTCTAAAAAATTTAACTTAAAAGCTATTGCATGTTCCCTATATTCCAGTGTCCAACATAAAAATAAATCGGCATATACTAGAAAAAATGTCGCATTTACATCCAATCAAGATACTTCTTCCAAACTAACATCTTCAGTGACTTCATTCAAGATACTTCTTTTATTTTTCGCATTGAATAAACTCTTCAAATTCGCCTAAGTCATGGCGGTCACTTCTTCTCTCTTGATGTTGAATGGCGAACAAATAGATCTATCAATGCTTTAAGACTTATCCCCCTGTAGAATCCTTCTTGGAGTGCTACTGAGTCGATCTCCATGGGTCAAGGCTCTTCGTTTTAGTTTTCGATTTGATGTAGTGGAGGGAATTCATGCCCGAATTCCGCGAAGTTAAGTTCCAAACCCTTCGTTTTCTCATTTTTGATGCCTACATACTTTAGTAATTACTTACAGTTAGTAATTATTTGTTCCGATCTAATTTATACTGGGGTTTCGATGCTTTGGAAAACTCTTATATTATGCTCTGCCCAGATGTTCCAGACTAGCATGGTTATTACTATATCTGTCAATTTGTTAGATGATTTATTGCTATTAATTTTGTTGAATACTTGCTCGAATGTTGTTTATGTTATTGTTTATTGTGTTTGGTAGTTGTATCATTGTCTTTGAGTTTTTCCCACAAAAAGTTTGAGTAAGTACATCTGGAATATATATATATATTTGTTTTGGTCTCTTATATTTGCATAAAGAACATCCTACGTCTATTGTTACATTTCGTCTAGAAAAATTTTCTTTGGTTGTAGTTTGTTCGATTTTGCTAGCAAGGCACACAATGACATTTTAGATGCACAAGTAGTATTCCATATATGTTTGCACCATGGTAGTTCGTTGTTGACCTTTTTGACATGACTTCACTACTAGAATTTTTTTCATAGACATCACATCTTTTACATCAGGTAGAAAAACACATTATGTTAAAAATCATTATAATTTGGTGTAAAATAATAAAGATATGTGCATACATAATAAGTGAACAAATTTTATCATTGGCAACAATCATGCTAAATATCAGTATAATTTGGTGTTATGTCCCACATATTAATTAACAACATTGAGCTATAATTCATTCGCTTTCTTTCTTCATCAGACGACGTCCTTAATTCCATCCAAAAGGATAAACAATTATAAACAAAAAAGAAATTCTGCAACGAAAAGCAACAATATCGCAAAATATTTACTTAAGAAAATCATGTGTACATTAAATAAATTCAGTTTTCTATATACAAAAATTTGTTATAAACATTCACTTCTTTAAAAAAAAATAAACTAACAAAAAATAAGGATCTACATGAACATTCATTAATACAAAATAATAATTATTAAGTTTATGAATAAGTAAATATACATTTAATCGATTTAACTGTTGCTTTAAGTTAGTTCATCCATTTACCGCTATACGAACCATATTTTTAAACCATTTCATCTTTGGAATTCACTTCAACCCTAAATAGGGATATTTGGTATGCATTTGTCAACACTTGGACGCTACTGTATCCTTGAACTTTTTTATCAGCGTGTCATTATACTTTCATCTTACAATTAGTTATGATATACGTTGAATATGCCACAATCGCACCATCAGAGTTATATTTTCCTTGTCTATATTGATATTTTCTCTCTTACGAAATGCTTCAGTTAGGTCATCTAAATTTCATTCTTTTTTGAGTTTGGATTCGAAAGTAAATGGTGTCATAACACCATGCCTTACCTTCGGTAGTGGCACCTATTATGTGTGTCACCTAATACAGTCTTTAGAAAATAAATTATGCTCCATCAATAACAAAGTATATATACTTATAGCTATCAATAAAACCAGCTAAATGTTATCGTCTTAGCAAGAAAATTAAAGCATGTAGTAATTATTTAGTGAGATAATTCATGATTTTCAAGAAAAAAATCTTCAATCTTCTATATTGCCATTGTCTAGTTTGTAGTGATAGATAACGTGTAAAAAGCTTGCTTCTTACGATTCTTTTGTAAAAACTGATAAGTCTATTAGTGATATTCCATATTTAGTATATTTCAGTTATATTCAAGGATGCGTTCATAAATTTAGAACCAGTAGTCTAATGACATATCTTTCCTATTCAAATGTCACACAGTTGTAGAATATGTGGTTAAAATTATCATATTGCTAATGGTATGTTGAACATGAATACATACCTGAATTAAAAAATTTCTTTAATCAAGATATCGCAAAGAGTATGAGTACCGTGCTTTATAATCCTCAAATTTTATACATGGCAATCATCAAGTAGCTGAGACGAAGTAGTGAGATGAAAGAGTTGAGTAGTGGGATGTCAACTTAGATCAATGATGAAGCGGGGGAGTGAGTTGAAAGTAAGAAAGTTGAGTAAATAAATGTGTTGGAAGAATGTGGCATTTTAAATCAATTTTAGACATTTTTTTAATTTGTGATGTAGTGTTGAATTTACAGTAAGATATTTTAAAATGCGAGATAAAATTAGAAATTCATTATTATTATTTCAAACTGTAGGTAAATTTGGAAAATTTCCAACTTCTACCTTGAACTGCAAATAAAACATGAATGGTTGCAAATATTTATGATTTATACTTAGAATTGCAAAATACATAATCAAACAAATTTTGTCAAATTATATGACATGAATGTTTTTGCTAAAATGATTATGAATTTTGTAATTTGACAATGAAATCAAAATTCCAAATTTATATATCAAATGGAAGAAAAGTGCAAATATTTGCATTTGCTTATAAATTGTAAATATTTGCAGTTGGTCTTTGACATCATAAATGTTTCTTCAAATATTTCAAAACACAAACATTATTAAAACATATTAAAGGAACTGGGCCGGTTAGTAGTGGGAAAATTGAATGAATTTCAAACTTTTTTCCTATTTAGATCGTAGTGCATCCTGTGAAGTATAATAGTTTACAATATATCCAATCTAGTAATTCAATAAAATCATATTTTATTTAAACTTATGTTACATTTATCAATTAATCAATTCAATTAAATATTTATTTGGATGTATCATATATACATTTAATGTTGTAACATTATAATGAAATTTAAACATGTGTATAACTATATATATACATATAAATATTGGACTTATATATATTGTATATACATATACCTTATACTTACATATGCATACGACAATTTCATATGAATATAGAGAATATAAATGCTTAAATATATACATATGTTCGAATATACTATAATATGTGTAATTTGGTTTGTACATGGATATTTATAGTGCGTGTAGTTTAGACACACACACACAAATATGTGATATTTTGTTGCCACGTGTATATATTTAATACATACATGTATAAAATTATGAAATATTTATATATATATATATGTATGTATGTATGTAATAAAATCAGATAATTTCCAAATAAGAGAATGTTTGATTGGAAATGAAGATGGAAATAAAGGTTCACATTAAATCTAGATCTAATCAAAGATTGAAAGGAAATAGAATAAGATGCTATTTAAAATTTTCTCTTTTACAAACACTAATTAATAATATATTCAGTATCATAGAGAAAATTCCATGCATAATCACAAAAAATATCCAAACTTTAAAATTAAAGATAAAAAAATACACATTCAATATGTAGACAAAATTTTAAAGTAGTATTGTCATAATTTAACACGCACACTTGTATGTGTGTGTTACACACACACATGTATATTGTAATTAAGATTCAATTTCAAAATCATACGTTTGACTAAACAACAAACTTGAATGTATTTGTTTAAAACAAATTAATCTAACCAAGGATTTGACTTGATGTTGATTTATAATCTTGAAAACATGAAATTTGAGCATATGAACACACACATATATACATGCATGCATGCATGCATGCTTATGTGTGTATACATACATACATATGTATGTATACATGTGTATACACACACACACATACATACATACATACATACATACATAGGCACAATTCAATTAATTAAATATTAAATCCATGTTGATGTGTCAATTAAATTATGATAACAAAAGTAAAATTTTGTTACACCCAATCATATCTACATTAATCAATAATCTCAGATCTAACAAATAATATCAATAAACAAAATAAATCAAACACAAATTGATTTTAAAGTAATAAATTAATTAAATTGCGATAACAAAATAAATTTTACAGTAAATCAAATATATATATTAACTAATGATTTCAAGTCCAGCAGTAATATCAATATACAAAACAAATCAAATACAAGATAAATTTTACATCTAAATGACAATCACAAGAGGTTTAAAATAGATTTAACAAGTGGCAATTCAACATTCATATATGTGAGTTAAATTGGAGTTAAACATCATGAATGAGTATAAATAAAGAGAAAACAAACCTGAAAAGTCTCGCCCTTTGCAACACCTTGATTTGAGATTTTCTCCCCAGATATCAAAGTAGATTCACATCCAGCTTTACAATAGAATGATGAACTGCTTAGCTTTTATTTTATTTGATGTTTTCATTTGATTTGGAGTTGATTTTGTTTTTAAAGGGATAAAAGAATTTTCGGCCATGGCTATGGAGAGGAGGAGAGTAAACTAAAAATGAATGAAAGAATTCATAACAATAAAATTAGTAAATATGTTTTATTTGAAAGATTGAAACTTTTCCTTTCTTTCAGTTAAAACTTCCCAAATTAATCTCTTAATTTTCTCACTCCATCCTTCTCTCTTCTCAAGATACGGCTGGCCAAAATGCTATTAAATGACACAAAATTACCATAAATCCTTCACGCAGTTATCTTTTATTTAAACTGGTTTAAAGTTACACCGATATCATATATCGACGCACACAAATATAACTTTTATATATGCCCTCAAGTAATTAAAAACAACTCCCAAATGTCAAATAAATTAAATAATAATCAATATTTCTCAAATATTGATTAATTTAGTCAACTTACAACATTTATAAATTAATAAAATCGTGAAGTTTTTCAGAGAGTTCACAATATGGTTGTATGGCTCAAAGATGTGAATTCAATCAGCAATTAATATTGATCAATTCAAATATTAAGTTCACACATTACCTCGAATGGTGTGACAATTTCTGAATTCATCACATAAAGATCTTTTCTATAAAGAAAATTTCACATTTTCTTACGCGGTACCTTTTTGCAATTATTATTTACATACATTTTCTTTGACAACACTTTATCACTTTAAGATGTATGGAATTTGGATTTGGTCAAAATTCCAATTTCATCCTCATTCAACCTAGTTAGTCCATAAATAAAATCATTGGTTCAATGATAACATTTATATGAACCGTATTACTCTGGCCAGAAATTTTGGCTTTGAGTTCATGATACTAACCTCATATAATTGAGAAAACGAATTCTCTACTTAATGGTGCTTCACTTCCAAGGTTTCAACTCAGATCCAACTATAGTCGCTTAATGAGTCGCCATGCCATGATTTAACTATAATTTAAGTGGAGTATTCACATTGAAGTTCCATGGTATTATCAAGTGGAGGGAACCGTGTAACATCGTCGCTATGAGATTTCCTATTTGATCCAATTGTCATTAACCAGCGGGAAACTCTCGGACGAATTATTCCATAATTATTCAACAACTACAAGTATGTAACCCCTTGGTTCCCCAGCAGTCATGAGTAATACACTGCCCGACATTTGGAGAGCGTTACGCACTCTGATCCCAACGGATGTATCGACGTCCTTTCTAGAAACATCTTGATCAAGAATATTTAAAACAATATGTTATTTTATATTGTATTAATTTTCTCATGATTACAACAATTTGTAACTATTATCACATAACATATTATTTAAAGATTTTTTTTGAAACTGATACTTTATTTACTAAAAAGAAAGGAAGGGATACAGAAAAGTGAGCATTTAAGGGACAAACTATGGCATGAGTATCACTAAAAAATTTAACTTAAAAGCTATTGCATGTTCCCTATATTCCAGTGTCCAAAATAAAAATAAATCGGCATATACTAGAAAAAATGTCGCATTTACATCCAATCAAGATACTTCTTCCAGTCCGCGGGTACGGCGCAGTGGAAATGAGGCTTGGATTCTGGTAAAAAGACCCAGGTTCGATTCCTACCGTGCGCTTCCCTATCCTATATAAATTTACCCAGGGGTATAGGGGCTTGGATCAGCGGACGGCTTTACTATACCCTCCTCAGGAGTTTACCGGCCCGCCGGGTTCTCCTGGGTTTAAAAAAAAAGATACTTCTTCCAAACTAACATCTTCAGTGACTTCATTCAAGATACTTCTTTTATTTTTCACATTGAATAAACTCTTCAAATTCGCCTAAGTCATGGCGGTCGCTTCTTCTCTCTTGCTGTTGAATGGCGAACAAATAGATCTATCGATGCTTTAAGACTTATCCCCCTGTAGAATCCTTCTTGGAGTGTTATTGAGTCGATCTCCATGGGTCGAGGCTCTTTCGTTCTAGTTTTTGATTTGATGTAGTGGAGGGAATTCGTGCCTGAATTCCACGAAGTTAAGTTCCAATCCCTTCGTTTTCTCATTTTTGATGCCTACATACTTTAGTAGTTACTTACAGTTTGAAATTATTTGTTCCGATCTAATTTATACTGGGGTTTCGATGCTTTGGAAAACTCTTATATTATGCTCTGCCCAGATGTTCCAGACTAGCATGGTTATTACTATATCTTTCAATTTGTTAGATGATTTATTGCTATTAATTTTGTTGAATACTTGCTCGAATGTTGTTTATGTTATTGTTTATGGTGTTTGGTAGTTGTATCATTGTCTTTGAGTTTTTTCCACAAAAAGTTTGAGTAAGTACATCTGGAAAATATATATATATATATATATATATATTTGTTTTGGTCTCTTATATTTGCATAAAGAACATCCTACGTCTATTGTTACATTTCGTCTAGAAAAAATTTCTTTGGTTGTAGTTTGTTTGATTTTGCTAGCAAGGCACACAATGACATTTTAGATGCACAAGTAGTATTCCATATATGTTTGCACCATGGTAGTTTGTTGTCGACCTTTTTGACATGATTTCACTACTAGAATTTTTTTCATAGACATCACATCTTTTACATCAGGTAGAAAAACGCATTATGTTAAAAATCTTTATTATTTGGTGTAAAATAATAAAGATATGCGCATACATAATAAGTGAACAAATTTTATCATTGGCAACAATCATGCTAAATATCAGTATAATTTGGTGTTATGTCCCACATATTAATTAACAATATTGAGCTATTATTCATTCCCTTTCTATTTTTATTATCGATGTTGTATAAAACACACACATCACATTGGTTTTCAGGGCGATGTTAAAAATCTTTTTATTATCTTTATAACATCATTCTTTTACATTAATTTTCAAGGTGATGTTAAAATATAAATTCCAAATTTGTAAAAAAGCGTGAAAAAACTAAGTATAAATATTTTGATAAAAAGCGCAGAATACACCTAAATTCTATCATCTGTGAGCACAACCGTCGCAAATAGTACTATTTGTGTATAATTGTTAATTTCTTAAAATTTTAATTATAAAAATATTGGAATTTGAGCAACAAGCCTCTATCAATAATTAAAATAGATAAAATGTCATTTATTAATAATTATATGTAAATCAAGTCTCACATCTCGTGAACAAGATGCAATGCGCTGCGGAAAATAGACAAAATGCCATTGACCAATAGTTATAGGTAAATCAAGTCAAACATCTCGTAAAAAAATTTTGGAGCAACATTTTTATAAAAATATGTATCAAAAAATTTTTGGGGCAGCATTTTTTAAACATTCGCATCTCACGCTCCGCTTCCACGCAGTCCACAAGCTTCCATGGATCTCCATCTAGCCATCCACTTCTCATGATTCACATGCATAGCAACCCGCCAACCATCTTCTGCCACGTCACCGAAATCCCCTCCTTCTCATTATCCATGGAAAACCAATTCTCATTTCCCTCCTTCCCTTTCAAAATTTACTCACGTTCACGCTTCAAAATTCATTCATGTTCGCTCCAAAATTCAGCAGGCTGTCCTTATTCACGCAAATTTTAATTCCCCTAGAAACCTCACTTTATTTCTCTTCCAAAAATGAAATTGCCACTTCAAAAAAACAAAATCTCGTCTTCTTATCAATTCATGTTCCAGCCTGGAAACTCATCACCGCCTACTCTGGATGCTCGAAATTATCAACTGATGTCACGCCTCCATGCTCTCCTATACGAGATCTGAAACTCGTATTCGATGTATGCCTGGAGTTGCAAATCAAATTCGCCACTTGCTCCAAAAAATCACCGCTCGAGTTCATGATGGATCTACAGGATGTTGATGACTATTCGAGTTTGATAGGTGAGTTTGGGTTCGATTTCTGGATCTACTTGCTGAGAGTTCGGTGTTCACGAGTTCGTCTAGAGATGGTCTTGGTTCCTGTTGATGATCCGAGTTATTGAAGACGTTTGCCTTTGATTGACGTTGGACTATGCATAGATGGTGTTTGTTGAAATGCCTTAGATGCTGTGCTCTAGGAGTTTTGTGTCAAACATTGTGAGTTTTTCTTGTAAATAGTTTGGAAATGCTTAGTTAAGTTATGTTTATTCAAAATTAAGCTCTTTCGTAAAAACTTGAATGACAGAGCTCAATCTATTCAATGTTCCTAAAATTTGGTTTGCGTCTTTAACCCATGTGCCTTTGACTCATACTTCGTTTGTATTTTTAGAATGGACAAGTGTATAAATAAAGATACAAATACCGGTGGATAGACGTATTGTATTGTGCATGGCTGGTGAAATTGATGATAACTCGATCTCCTTCTCGGGCATAAATAGTTGGCCTAGGAAATTGCCCATTCACAGTCATAATTGGTTTGGCATGGCACAAATTGCTCACATTCTTTACAACAACATCAAGCTGATACTTCTTGATGGCAGCTTCTGCCTGAAAGAATGGAAATGTTGCTTTGACACAAGTAACAAACACAAAACAAGAGTGCATAAACTCCTATGGGGATGTGAACTACCTTCAGTAGAAACTTCAACGGGAACTTCATACTAATGTAAGGACCTAACGTCCATTTCATGCTCAGAAAGTGGGTGAAGTGTGTGCATTTAATGTTTATGAATACGAGATGTATTCTGTGAGTATGAATGTTTAACATTATGTATTAAATTTGTACTATGAAATATTATGTGTTTATACTATTGTTTGTTGTATATTTAATTGTCTTTAACATTATTGAGTAATATATAATGTGCTTAAAGCAAACTAACATCACAAATTACAATTATAAAATTGATTATAGTTATATCAAACTGATGTATATGATGTTCAATAACATCGTGTCTGATAGAATAAACGATGTATAATGAAACTGATTTACATCGCTAATAAGTTAAAAACTTATTTCGGATGTACATATAGACATCAGCTGTAACTCGTTGTCTAAACTTTATCGATTTTTAACATCACCCACTAACACATCAGTACATTTTTTCATAGTCATCGGTCTTGGCCCGATGTCCATGAACAAAATTCTTGTAGTGTTTCGTGCTGAAGTAAATGAGAACTCCTCATTGTTTTGTGGTTTTCGGACCCAGAAATCTTCAGAATTGATGTGATTTAGGGAATCCTTACAATTTGTTGGGTAATGTGAGGAGGCAAATAGGGGTTATCTTCTCTCCATTGTCCATTAGAGATTAGGGAAGAAACATTCATGTTCAGCCCGTCGATGATTGACACATAATTCCCTCCCATCGGATCTACTATTGACTGCCCGTTGACCCATGGATCGAACCATAAACTTGTGTTGTCTCCATTAAACACCTTCCTTTTAATTATACCCTTAGCTTGTGATCTTGTGTTAAGCAACAATTTCTATGTGTATGATGCATTTTGTCTACAGTGATAGTCCAGAATCTTTTATTTTTACAATATATGTTTTTCATTCATTGAGACCATAAGCATTCACCTTGGATAAATCTCTGTTGGAATTGGACCAGCCTGCAGCAAAAGTTATGGATGAATTTCAAACAAAATTTCTCTTATTGGATCTATGTTGGGCCTATGAAGTCTAATTTATTTAGAACATTTCTAAATTTTATTTATTCAAATTTATATATAGTTATATTTAATTTATGTTTTATACATATAATTGTACACATATATCATATACATATATGTATGTGTTTATGTGTCACATGATAATCCGTGCAAGGTATAACATACCATTGTGTAAATGTTGGGATTTACATCGCAACGGACACGTTAGCTCATTTGATATGTATTATATATTGTCCAAATATATGTAGTATTTAATCATATTACTTATATAAATCTACTTATGTATATATATGTAAGATATTAACTATTTACAAATATGTGCATTATTGAAATAAATATCAATATATATATATATACACACAAACACATACACATATATATGTACATAATATATAAAAAGTTCGTTATTTTATTTATTATGAACTAATATATATATATGAATTACAATAATAAAATAATAATTTTTTTAATACACACACACATAAGAATATATTTTTTAGCAAGGCTAGCTGGCTTTATAGTGGGCCATCCATTTTTTTTAATGAAATTTAAACAAGTGTTCTGCACATGCGCAGAACAGTTATGTCGAATTATAGTGGTCGTACCACTCTACAACAATTATTATAGTTGTGAGGTAGAAATGCCATAACAACTACTTATAGTGGACGCACATACAACACATTCGTCAACAGCTGAATTGTAACAAAATAATTGAAATAGTTACAAACACAATTTCTTGAAAGTCATGAAGCCACACATTTCCATAGCAATCCAAAACCTCTACAAGAAGATATCATATGCTTCTGAAGCAATATAACCAAGTAGCACCATTACATAAAAATGCAATTCCCATAAGAGAACAATATATCACACACATAAATCTTAACAGGAAACTAAAAAACAACCCATAAACATTGCCAACTCAAACCAGATTACCATCCAAAGTGATAGGAAAACACCATGATAACCAAAATGCAGTGACTGAACAATGAAGGGACTTGAGCAGTAACATACACATAGAGAAAATACATGTTCCATATGACAGAGACAAGGCCATATGATATAGTCGGACAAAGCCTACCAAAAATTCCCATTGAAGCACCACAGTATACCACAAGTAGAAAACCCTCGTTGTCAGAGAAATCGCCAAGGTTGCCACTACAATATCCAAAAGATGACAAGGCGGGCTTCGACTAAAGACCAAAACACGCAAACAAAAACTCCATCAAGCAAAACTAGGCAAAAGTCTCTGACTGAGATCTTGCAAATTGTAACACCCAAACCAGAATAAAACAAAGCACGTTTTATCTACTTCAAATCCAAGCCTTCAATCACATAAAAAATCCCAGATTGACTATTGTAACGACCCAGAATTTTATCACTTTGATTTTAGGTATATTTAATTAGTTTTAAATATTCGATTGAGGTTTGTTAAATATAATAAAATCTATTTTTCAAATAACTATCCGATTTTTAGTGACGTATTTTTAATGTATTTTATAGAATTTTTCCATAATTTTTAATTTGAAAAATATTTAAATTGTCGTTTGACGTATTTTATATGGAAAGTAAGCGTTTTCAGAATTTAACATCCAGTGTGTTTTATTGTTGTTTTGTGATTATGTTACAATGTTGTGCACGATCGTATTTTGTTTTCCATTATTCGCGAATCATACACGGATATGATGTTGTGTAGTGGACGCCCGGATGCACAATAAAAGACATAAATCATTTCTTATTCAAATATATTCACACAGCAACCTCTACCCTATCTCTCTCCATATCACCATGTTTCTTCTGTTGATCTCGGCCTTAAATTGTGGGATCTTGTTTTTGAAAAAAATGATAGCTGGGTTGCCTTGATATGTATGAACATATGCATCATTCCTGACATCCTCACTCGGCTGCATTTCTTTTCTTCATGTCTACACTCAACAAACAATGAAAATCATGAAACCACCTTAATTCAAAAATCCCTATCTCTTAGCACAACCAATATTTGTTTTCAAACTAATCAGTAGCAATCGCCCTTTAGTTATTTTAGAGCCACTCGAATTATATTATATGATGCTTACTTTGATAATTAATATTGTTATTTGGTTGTTAAGTATGTTGGATGTTCGGTTTAGAAAATACTGTATGTTGTTGTATGTGATTGGCAGTTAGACTTGAAATGAAATCTAATGTTGAAGTTAGTTTGAAATCTATGATTTTGGTTTATAGTTTTTGCTTATGTATGTTGTTGTGGTATGTGTTTGGATGTATGAGCTTATGTTGTATGTGCTAAGAAAGTTAGCATTTTGACTTGTTAAAACGACATCGAGATCCTTTGGTTTAAACTTGTTTTCTAATTTTACTTTTAGAAATGTTTTATAAAAGTTTTAAAGACCTTATCTTTGTTTTCTAAAACTTTATTGAAAGTTTATAAAATAGTTTAAATATAAAAAGAAGAGTTTAAAAAGTGATTTAGAGTATAAAACGAATTTTTGAAATTTCAGGTCGTATAGCGATAGTCACTATAAATATAGTTCATGAAAAATGAACTCTTTTTGAATTTAAATGTTTAACTTAAGTATTTTTTTTGAAAATTGTTTCCAAACATATTTTAAAACAATTATATTTAATTATTCAATGATTATTTAATTAATAAATTAAGTATGGTAATTAGTACTTAATCATTAATTAAGTTAGGGTAATTAGCACTTAGTTATTTTTATTAAGTTAATTATAATTTGTTAATTAATAAAGAGTTAATTATTATTTAATAAATTATTTAGAGATTAATTATTATTATTTAACTAATATTAGTTAAAGTAATTATTCAAGAAAGGGTTTAATTATTAATTAATTACTAATCAAGTTAAATTTAAGTTAAGATTTAATTAAAACTTAATTGCGATTTAATTATCTTAATTAAAGGTTTAATTTATTATTCAAGTTTTAATTATGGATAAATTAATTAATTGAGATTAATTAATTTAAATTGTTATTTAATAATTAATCAAAGATTAATGAGGGTTTAATTATTTATTTAAAAGTTAATTATTACTTAATTATTAATTAGAGTTTTAACTATTATTAAGTAAAGAGTTCAATTGTTATTTAATTTTTAAATAAAAGTTTTAAACCACTTTATTTCTAAAATCGGTTTTGTTTCAAAAAGCAACTCTCTTTTAAAGAACGTTTTAAATCCAAGAGATTTATTTGTCGATTACCTTTAAGTAACCCCAATCGAATATGAAACCCAAGGACATGTGTTTAGCAGAATAAATCATCGTTCTACTAATTAACTTGTATCTGACATCTGTTTAGCAGAATAAATCACTGTTCTGCTAATTAACTTGTATTTGACATCTGTTAGCAGAATAAATCACCGTTCGGCTAATTAACTTGTATTTGGCATCTGTTTAGTAGAATAAATCACCGTTCTACCATAGTTCACCAAGTAGATTATGTTGACATCTATTTGGCAAAATAAAAACCCATTCTGCCATTATATTAACTTGAACATGTGTTTAACAGAATAAATCTCAGTCTGGTATTTTGGTAACTTTGACATTTACTTATATGATTGATTGTTATTGACTGATTCCCTTATACATATCTGCTTGTTATGTCAATACCCATGTTATAACTTAAAAAGTAAACTCAGTTAAATGAGAACCACTATGGTTAGTAAGCTTCTTTCTGATTTTTAAGGTCAATCATTCTTTTAATAATGGTTTCAAGTTATAGTAAAGGTGTTTTAAATAATCATTTTGTCTATCGAAAGGAATTTATTAAATGACTTTATTAAAGGAGCTTTGTTTTAAATAAGGAATATTTATAAGAAACTTTTATAAATTATTTTTGGATATTTATATAGGAAGTTTTATAAATAATTTTGGAGATCAATAAAGAGATATATAAATGGTTTTGATATTTATAAAAGAGTTTTGTAAATTTAACTTGGTGATTTATAAAGAGTTTTGTAAATGGGTTTGGAATTTAAGTAAAGGAGATTCATAAATAAAAGAGATTTATTAAGAGGATTTATAGAAGGAAATTTATAAAAGAATTTGACACTGGATTTCCTTTAACTGACCTTCTTAATTGATGGTATGGACATCCGTTCCATACTTAACATCGAAGGAATATTGTTTGAGGTTATCCTTATCTTTATTTTAAATGAATTTTTTTATCCTTTTATTATGATTTTGAAATGAGAAATCTTTCACAATGTTTTGTGAATATACTTATGTCAGTGAGATAAGTATATGAATATTTTGATAAATATTTTGGAAAGAGATTTAAATAAATGAAAGATTTAGTTTGAGGCTTAGTGGTTGCTATGGGTAATTAAACCTCTGAATTGCTTCTTATTTGTTTATTTGATAGTTAAATAACCGACTATCAAATCTGGACCAAAATATAACTCCGGAAATATTTAGGAGAAAACGTGAGTTATATGGCACACTCATCTTCAATGATGCGGTACTGTGCGTATAAATCTCGTTTTGTTCTCCTTGGACAAATGATAGGGAGATCCATCCACTTAAATGGTTAAGGGATGATCACTGCTCCTATGTACTGTCTGATTATTTCCAAAAGAACCGAGGTTGAGTTTACTGAAACTATCGAATGTTGTCTCGAAAAGACCAGGATCATATCTGTATAAATTATCTGAAAACCACTTCGATCCAACTCAAGCATTTTGAACTGAAGACATCTTGAAAAATATGGAATTGAAGATGGAGCTTTTGAAGTGCAAGGGCTACTTGATACTAATCCTGAGGGTGATTCCAAAATGGATGTAGTGGAGGTAGTGCCTTCGATTTCATTCAGATCCAGAACGAACTTGTATGGATGAATGTTGGCATTGCAATTCTGTCTGGAAGGCAGTTTTAGAATTCCAAGATGGCTTGCTATAAAAAGGTAAAAGCGTTGCCTCAAGCCTTTACAACCCGAAATATGGCTAAAATAGGGTAGATGCAGCAGGGCTATGTGGGTTGCTCCCATTAGAGTGCATCATCACCTTTCTAGATTATCATATTATGGATTTGGTTATGCATGGAGCTCTCGATAAAGGTTGGGAACAACTGAGGTGCTGACATATTCGGTACTATCCAAGTTCAGGGGTAGGCCGGTTCTATGTTGGCAGGGTTGGACCAAGTTCAGGGTTTGACCCCGGGTATATTTTATCTAGAGGTGTATGGTATGGTAGTGGTAGTCCCTTACCTTGCCATTGTTCCAATCCATTCTCCAATAAGCGCCATATGGACTTGATTGTAAACCTATTATGTTGGAATTTAATAATGTAACAATTTCGGCTATGATTATTATGTATATGTATTCTAGACATTATCATAATATCAGTGGATTTTTTATAAAAATGTTTTGGTTATCGTAAGGTATAAACCCATCCTTGTTTATGTGCGGCGTGGTCTTACGAGATACCTTTGATTTTAAAAGTGTTTTACAAGTTATAATAAAGTTCCTTGTGATTTGAGTCTTTCATGCTGGTTTTACCAGACTGAACCAGGCATTGTTTTCCTTAATGCTCAGGTCAGCTCGAGCATATTTTCTAGATTAAGCTGGATTCTTTGAAGCTTTCAGGTGACAAGTTGGATTCTCCCAGACATATTCACATATCTTATATTCTTCCACTGTTCTGTTCTATTTTGTTCTTGTCTGTTTTTCTTAGCAATTGTATGGAAAGGCTGTTATAACTATCTAGGCTGATAATAGATTAGTGTACTCTGATGTTGTGTATAATAAAGATGATTTTTTTGTAAAGACTTGTTCATATTATATACTACTTGTCAAATTTTGTGAGATTTTATTCTGCCTTTTCTTTCTCCACCCCAAATAACCTGTCTTTCGGACACTTAAATGATTGGCACATGAATACTGATGATGTATTAAGTGTCATCTTTAGGTGTAAGAAAGGCAGATCGTTATAATACTTATGTTCAAAACATAAATATGTCATCCAATGACAGTCCTTCCCAAACTCCTTTTGGGGAGATTCATCCAAAATCTCTCACGAATAATTATTACGTGCAGACTTTCGCTTTGCACAACCTGCTAACCCTTGGCCTAGGATATGTTGGGGTTTCTTATAAACCTTATCTTGTATGATTTTGTAAACTTTATTTAGATGAATAAATATTAACCCTATGTATTACTCTTAAGTATATAACCTTATAGAAAGAAATTAACTCAACTTCACTTATAATTAATCGTGCTTTGTCCAACAAAGTTTGATTACTCCTTACTGATACATCATTATGTATCACATGAAGGGATGACTTTTGAGATTGAATCTTTACTCATTTTTAGGTATGTTCTAAACTCTTCCAATATACTCACACATTCGATCAAATCGAATCTTTTCTATCGCATGTTACATTATTTACTTCCATTGTATATTATATGCGCTTATCATAGACTTATGCATGCACATCAAATACACATGTGCATGTCTGCGATAACTCATCGATGAATATAATGAAGTATGCAGAACTATTTTTGTATTAATAGACTTGCAATTGCATGCATCAATATGTATCAATCTGAAGATTTAATCGACTCTTATGACGCTCTTACTTAATAAGTGCATAGCCTTTAATTGTTCGAGATATAATTAAGTAGTATCATATGATTCATAATCATATAATAAAATTATTTCTCAAAACTACGGCTTAGTATATATTTCTAAAATAATTATAAACAATTTTAGATAGTTTAATATTTTTAATTACCTCTTTTATTATGAAAATAAATACCATATTATGGTTTTATTTCATAATATTCATGTTGAAATATAACCATGTCTACTTTTCAATCGACGTCGAAAAATATTCATTATTTCATAAATAATATATGGTGTGTTTTACAAAAATAATTTTTCATAACTTGATGCAATCAGTAAGTGCTATATGACATGCTCCCATTATTTCCACCATTACCATAATAAAGTACTAAATTTGGAGGTCCATCATTCATTTAATATAGATTATTTATTTCATATAGTGCAATTACTTTACAACGGAGAGTTCTTTGATCAAATATCTTGAACTCAAAAAAAATCTTATAGAACACAATTTATATATGAAAATACATTTCAGAATAGAAATTGTATTTCTCATTCTAATGTTAAGTATCAATTATTATTATTACAATTCTCGTTTCCATTTTTTTATGAAGCAGAAGTGACTATTCACTCTCTTCATTCTAACTATATCTTAAATCACATCTACTATTGTATATTCATTTATCTTTCTAAATAGTCAAACCATTCAAAATAAAACCCTTACTACAACATTATAACAAAATATTTACAAGGATGCATTTCATCATCCTTAATACTTAAGGACATTAAATATGATGCACCTTACGTAAACTGATCAAACTGGCATTTCAGTGATCGAATTCTTAGATCTTTCTTATAGTTTTGGTTTAGTGTTACTTTAACACAATACGATTCTTTTGTAATCAATCAAATTGAATACTCTATCTCACATTACTGTTTATTGGCTTATTTTGAATGAACTAACTTCATCGAAATATCATACATTACGAAATGTGACTGTTTCCCGTATAACACTTATATGCGATAGTATATGGATCAAATATCCATAGCCTTGTATTGCTTTTAGAATTCGAAACTCATAGAATGCAATACATGATCTCGACCAAGTGAACACATAAGTGACCAAATTACAAATGTATTCAGTAGTTGTAAAATCAGGTGCTTGCATGGATGTTGAAACATTAACGTGCGATAAACATTTATTGCAAAGTATTTGTCATATTTCTAGTTGTCAATCTTCAATTCAGTTCATTTGTATATCTTAATTGATAAACGTTTTATCAATCATATTAAAATGCACAAATTTATCAATATAGATTATTATAATATTATATAGCATATGTTCTTACAATATTAGAAAGGTTAAATGTTACCATTTCATTTTTCTAATAAGGCTCCCACTAGGTTTTTATGTTTCACCAAATCCTAAGCGAAATATAGAAGTCTTTCGGCTTTACTATTAAGTGTTAAGAATCGTATGCTTAGGATTTATAACCTTGAGGAAAGCTTAACAAATCGTAGGTGTAACAGCCCGACTTTCTACGCCATATAAATTAATAAATCTCGTTAAAATAAAAAGTGTTTGAATTTGAATTGCGATGATTATATTTTAAAAAATAAATTTTAGTGAATTAAATTCCATTTAATAAAAGGTTTTGTTTTAATAACATATTTTGTTTAATATATATATTTTATAGTGTTGGAATAATTGAAAAAAATTACTTTGCAAAGGATCAATGAAGGATCAAATAAATAAGTTAGCATCGGATTAAATAAGATTGCACAATTATCATTATACTCTGAACAATGAAGTATAAAATTAAATTAAAATTAATACGAAGTAAATTTATAAATAAATTAAACAAGTTGATAAAGGAAAAGGGTGAATAAATGTGTAAGGTAAACTAATCAAAAATAAAAGCCCAAAGCCCGTTTAATTTACTACTTTCTTCCACTTTCTGAATCCACTCTCCGCATTTTCTTTACAAGCCCAAACCATGAACGAAAGCCCTAAAACCCTAAATGTATTCACATGACATTAACTAAAAAAGAGAAGAAAATCAATCACGTGAGGTGCTTAGACCTCAATAGTAATCAACGTGGGAGAAGGGGGATTGCTACGTGCTATAGACGATGAAGGCATGCTCAACTACATCGTGGAGGGCGACGATTTGAGATTGAGGTGCACTCGAGCAGTTTGGGGGAGGTTGCGATGTGGCAGACGACCGAGAAGGAAATCGCCTGGAGTTGCCATGTGCGATTGAAGACCTGTTGATGGATGGATGGCTTTGGCGACGTCCAGTTTTAAGTGCGAGTTTCGGAGTAGCTATGCCGGCGAATGATGTCGACTAAGGAAGGACGATTGGCGACTATGATGTGAAGGAGAGGCAGTGTCTTAGAGGAGAATGATATAGTGGTTAGTAAGATGGAGGTGCGGCGATTTTGTTTAGGCAGTTGAAGGAGCTGCTGCTCATGTTAAGGACCTTGATGATGGATGAGTGAACACTTCAATTTTGGATGGAACGACATTGTCTAGGACATAGTAAATTCTGCATTCGTCGTCTCGGTGGATTTTTCTCACTCACAACTATGTCTACTTCTTTTTAATTAATGCGTGCCCACTTATATGTTTGCTCGATTAGTTATTGGATGGATTATTAAATGTGATTAGTTGAGTTGGTGATGAGTTTGATTGTTTGATGTTTGTTGATGGTTGATGTTTGAATTGGATGATATTGTGTTGTGAGTTATGCTTTACCAGATATTGTGAAAATTGTTGTTAGATTATTGAATTGTGATATCGAGTAACAATTAGATGTTCACAAATGATGGAATGGAATTTGAAATTGTTTGGAAAAGAGATATATAAACTAAAAGATGTAAATTTGAATTTTTTTTTGAGAATATCCGGAGTAAATAAATTATTTTGAATAATTAGTGAATTTTGGAATGATGTTTTATTTAATATTTAGACTATTGGATTAATGTAAAATTTGAAAGAGGAATAATTTTGGAAAAAATATATATGGAATAATTTAAGGGTTTTGAAAAGTGGAAATTATTTTGGAAAATGATGAATTTTGAGATTTTGATTAACTATGGGAATTTTGAAGATTATATTTTGGTTATCGATGAATATAAAAATATTTAGAGGATATTTATGAAATGAAGTTTGAAATCTATATTTATAAAATGATGAATAATTTGAATTAAAAGATGGAAAGTTTATAAAATGATATTCTGTAGTAACTATTGAATGAATGCAAATTATTTTATTTATTGGATGAAAATTTTCGGTTATGGAGATTTAATATAAATAACCGAAGTACGTTTTTAAGAGAGATGTATATTATATTCGATATAGCGTTTTAGTTTAATGGATTGATATCTTTAAAAGAAGCGTTTGAAAGTATATGTGGATTCCAAATAATGATTTTGAAGTGGTATAGCGTTTGCAAATATTTTGAATCGAGGATATTTTAGGATTTGAGATTTTGATGGTGTTTAGGAAATATAAATTTCTATATGGTATTTCATATTATTAAAGTGGAATATTGAAGTAAAAGTATTTTGGAGGTTTTGAAATTTATTGACGAGTTTGTATAAAGGTTTAAGATGTTTTGAAATATGGATTCGAAATTAGATGAGAGAATCAATAATATTATTTTAAAAGAGAAGTAAATAAATAAAGACGTATTATGATTAAATTTAAATGAAGTATTTTTATAATAAGAAGGAAATAAAAATAAAGTGATATTTCTTGAAATAAAAATATTCATCTAGTTAAATACAGATTAAAGAAATAATACATGATGTGTGTGGATAATTGTTAATTTGTTTGATACGAACGAGATGAAGTTATAATTACCCGTTGTGTTGAATTATAAAGTAACAAAAATAAAGAATAATGAATTAGGGAACGATTTAAACGAGAGTGAATTAATAAGCAAAGCAGAAATTTATTTGATACTGATTAATTGAGGGTATTATGTACATAATTATATTTCACCGGGCGCTATGGGAAAGCGAAGCAGAAATTTATTTGATACTGATTAATTGAGGGTCTTATGTACGTAATTATATTTCACCGGGCACTATGGGACATCCGTGTGGGGTGTATTTATTTATTCAACACAATTATAATGTCGAATAATTCATTGAGGATCTAGTATTTAATATTTGGATATTGGTGGATTATTCTATATTATACATTCATATTGATCGATATTATTTGGATTCTTGGCTTGATGTGCGAGGTAAATTATATTATTACTTATTTTAACTTAAAGCGGGAATACGATTATCTCCGCTTTTGAGTGGAACGAGGAGTACGATGTCCCAATGAGGATGTGAAGGCCAAAAGTACTTTTGCTAGCCCCATCCTAGCTTGACAGACCATAAGGTCGCTCCCCGATGGTTGCGGCGACATGGTCCCTTCGTCGCATGGTCATAGTCATCTGCATGGCCCAACATGACGAATTCAGAACGAGCAAGGAGGTTGTCGATGGGAGAGAGGAGGCAAGAAAACGAGGATGTGATGTGCGATGTATTATGCAGCTAAAGACTGGTGAGGGCGCTCACAAAAATATTACGAGCTGGGTCTCTCTTTGCACCTAAGAAGCATCAAGGCTTAAGTGTAGACTTGACTTCTGGCAGTAGCAATAAAAACAGCACAAATAAAATGAAGTAGCGGTAATGAAATAAAAATGAAGAATAAAATGAATAAATCTAATACTGCTAATTAAATATAAATTAATTGATATTTGAGTTGTGCAGTACGTGATGTGTGATGTGTGCGATGCGTGTGATGCGCGATGTGTATGATAGATGTTTGATGTATGGTATGTGATGTGTGATGTGTATGACGGTTGTTTTTATGCTTGATGTTTGATGTTTGATGTTTTGTAGATGTTGTACGATGTGTTGTGGATGTTTGATTATTCCTTTGATGATTGGATTCTTATTATATCGAGTATATTATTCCTGGAGATATCATTTATATTCTCACCATTGAATGTAGACATAGTCCAACCCATTTATTATTTATATAACACTAGGTTAGTCCGAGACATTTCAGGTTCCGGTACAATGTGACCAGATGACTTATAAGGCTTAGTTGGAGGCTGTATTACTAGTTGTATTGTATATTATATATTTGGACTCGTGTATATATATGATGTTGGATTAGATGTATTGGATTTATTATGTGTATATAATTGAGATTTAAAGGGAATTTAACTTTTTGTAACCCACTCAGACTTATGTGATGTATTATATTTCTATTGTTGCGTTGATGACTCTATGTTCTCTGTGTTTTATTTTATATTGCATATTGTTCTATCCTCGGGCACCACACATGTTTATTTCTTTGTACCGAGACTATTTACATTGAGGTGAGTGATTTTTATATTATATGACGTATTCAGTGTTGGTCCAAGGGAATATTCACGTCGTGTGGTTCACCTATATCACTTCATTCTCCACGTTACTCGACAGTATTACTCAGTAATACTCTTGAGTAATATGGGTATAGAGGTGGGGTGCTATAAGTTGGTATCAAAGCAAGCTTTAGAATAATACAGAGTAAAAAGGCACGAGTCCTGACCTTAGATGAGACTTGGAGTCCCTGTCCCCACGGGTGTGAGGGAGATTATTATTTAGTAATTTATATTAGGAGTATACGATGGTTACGGGGGCAATCATCTAGGGACGTATTTGTATTTTTCTTATTACATAATTTATTTTCCACCTTTTACCGAGTGTAAATCTCTATATGCAATGTAGAAGAATAAATGGACGTGAAGAGGTAGAAACAGTTGGTCCGGCTAGTAGTATCGGTATAGAAGGTGAATTTTAGAACTCTGTGTGGCTCTAAAGTAAGAAGGAGGTTGTTCGGTTAGAGAAGCTGTAAAGAGTCTAATTCAAATTTTGTGTCGAATATTTCACGATTTTAAATTATGACGAGACAAGGTGAGTAAGAAGATCTAGTAGTGATCATAGTGACACATTGAAAGTATGTGAATTTCTTTCCGCTAAGTATTTTGATCGTTTTGATAAGATGATTGATGTTTTGATCTGTATATGTGGTTGTATTGATTTATAATGTTTAGTTTGAAGGATTTATTTTGAGTGTGGTATCCGATTGGAATCACTCAAGTTAGTATCCGATATGAATTTGGAAGATTTTGAACCTAGCGGTGTCTTCGGTTGCAAAGTTACCGCAAGTTATAATGGAAATAAATTTCACAAAAGAAACAGTATACTTTTATATAAGAATTAAAATAGGATTGAAATGAATATGAAGATGAAAGCTTGCTTGTTTATTATTAAAAATAAATGATTAACGATGTTTCGAATTTTGTATGTTGAGTATTTTTTATTGTACTCAATTGATTATTTATAAAACTTTTGATATAAGCAAGGATGTGTTAATTTAAATCATTTGGGAATAGTGTGTATATATATATATGATTTGGAGGGGTTCTTCATTAGAAGTTAGTGAATATATTTGTAAAGATTAAGTTGTCCTACAAGTAGATGTTTAAATAAATTTTTGGAGTTGATTTCGTGTTTATTTGTCCGTCGAGTGTTTAAGAATTCTGGTCGATGTAGATGCACACGTATTCGATAGAGATTCCTAACAATAGGACGAGACTTATTAACACAAGATTTTAAAGAATAATAAATTATTTTGAAGAGAGGAATATATTTTGACTTATATTAAACCTCGTGTTTGAAATAAAATTTCAAAGAAGTTATATTAATTATTTTGAAGAGATTAGAGGGGTTTGAAGAATATTTTAAAGTGAGCAAAATATTTTAATAAATGAAGAGTTATTATTTTGATATAAATATTTAATTTGAGGAAAAGTATAAGTATATTTTGAGAAATATTTTTCAAGAGGAAATGAAATTTTAAAGAAACATATTAAGCTATATGTTGGAAAAGATATTTTGCAAAAAATTGATATTTTTAAAAAAATGTCTCATTTATAATAGCGTTAAGTTTGGTACTTCTTTTGATATCTCAGAATCAACCCACGAGAATTGTTCATAAATGGCATGTAGGAGAAATCCGGGTTCTATAAATAAGGCAAATTGTTTTAGAAGTGTTGGAGCCGAAAATAAGGATGTTGAGTCTTATCTCCCTACTCATCCAGGGCCTAATCTGAGCCTTGGCCATGGTACCCCTCACACCGTTTAAAATTGAAGTATTCTCTTTTTATATCTCTCATGTATTAAGTAGTCGATAATCTGTGTATGACAAGTGATGCTAGCGCTTTTGTTAAAATTTGATCTAGAAGTTTGTTGAAATTATTTAAAAATAAAAAAGAACAGCCTCTGTATGCTTTGTCATCTTATGTCAAGAATTAATCTACGCTTTTCCTAATCAACTATTGCGAACTAGTGCTTCGTACACGACATTGTTGAGAAATATAAGTAATACATTCTTGTATGGACAAATATGATTAAAAAAGGAAGATGTCGTAAATATCAAAGTGAAAAAGTTAAATGAAGGAAAGTTTTGATATTGAGTATAACAAATTCAAAAGTATTTCCAATTCTTGTTTTACTATTAATAAAAGCAATATTATGCACAGATTCCAAACTATCAAATACCTACTTAGGAGACATGATGGGAATAAATCAAATTTTTACTTATTATTGAATGTGTAATCAATATATCATAAGATGGTATAAAATAAAATTTAGTTTACAATCACATTACAGTATGGTGGCTATTTTAATATTATGTAAATGAAAGCCTGTCTACTGAGAAGTATTTGATCTATATTTGTGTCTCAACCAAGAAAGTTGGATGCACATGTGATGACAAAGCCTTTGGAAGACAAACTTTCCAACTGTAGAAAATTTATAAAATATGTTGAAGTATGATGTTTTGGTTGTTATGACAACTTGGAATCTCAAGTAAACATTAAAATTTTGCACACTGTTACCTAATCGTAATCAATCAAAGGAAGTAACAAATTTGTAAAGAATGGATATTTTATAACTATATTAATTAATTATGAAATGTCCTTGTTGACCCACTAACACTGAAATTTCTTATCTTTTACTACAACCTCCAAAAAGAAGGCATGAGTCTATAGGATCTTTTATCAAAAAGAAACCCATCCTAGGTAAGTGTCTTCGCGCGCCTCCATTCTTTCCACAAAATGGTCCTCCATGGTCTCCATAGTATCAATGCAATAGAAGACATTAAAGCCTGGGGATGTTAATTTCATTGACTGTTCTAATTTCATTTCAGCTACCCAGCTACCAAAGTCAGGGAGCGTCATAATTTAATGTCTATTGAGCCATACATGCATATGCAGATTTTGTGTGATATCCCGGAATTTTTGGGCAATAATAATGCAATAATCTTATTTATAAATTATTTAAAATAATATAATTATTTAATTTGGCCAATTTATTCTTTTTCGAACAAATAAAATATGTATTTGTTTATATATATATAAGTAGATTTTAAAAGAGAATTTGGATTTGAAATTCAAATATATACGTCTTAGAGAATAAATTGGATTTAATAATATATATGATTATATTTGGTATATATAATTAGTTTTATATCATTTTCTTTAAAATTTTATATAGATAAATATAAGAGAAGCTTATATATTTAAAACACTTAAGACATTTATAACAATAAAACTAGATTGAAAATATTATATAAATATATATATAAAACATATCAATACATTATAATTGCAAATGTAAGCTTATTTTCTATGCATTATAACAAGTGTAAGCAATTTATAAAATGCAATTACAAGTGTAAACAAATTGAACAAGTGTCATTTATTTTCTCTTTATTTTTAAATAAATTTATCTTCATTATCAAAAACAAAGAAAAACAATCTGTAACTTAAAACCAGAGAAAGAATCAAAGAAATAAAATCAACAACAATCAAACCTTTCAAGTTTTCAAACCTGAAGCTCAACAAATTCAAGTTCAATTCAGTTCAAAGCAGATCAAAACTTCCAGTTTCAAAAATCAAAGCAAGCATATTAAGTTCAAAATCAAACCACTTCCAGGAAGAAGCTTCTCTGTTCAAACAAAGGTGAGTAAACCATTTATTTAAAAAGGTTTTAAATCTGTTTAAATATAGATGCATGCATAAATTACTTAAAGTAAAAAAAGAGAGAAGTGTTTGCGTGATTGTTAAATAGGAATGTATGTATATGTATGAGAATGTTGTGTGCATGTCTGTGTTTTTCAGAACTTTTGCTATGTTCTTCATTTACAAGCTTCAAACTTGATAGGATTTAGATTCCTCTTCCCCTATATCTCTTTAGCCTTCAACATATAAACAAAATCTGATTATTATAACATGATATCAATTTTAAAAATAATTTTAAGCTAAATCTGAAGTTTGTTTTAATAAAAAGGAAGAAGAACAGTACGATTTTAATCATATCAAATATTCGACTTAAATGATTTCTGGATTCAACTATATAATCGATTTTGTTTTCAAAATCTAGGGTTTTCAAAAAAATAAATCATGATTTTTAAGATAGCAAATTGAGAGAATCGTGGGTTGATCGGAAATTTGGGTTTTGAGCTTTTGCGGGTGATCGGAGTGATGTGGTAGGTCGGGACCACTGCTGGAGGTAGCGAGGAGGTAGATGACCTTGGCAAAAAATGGTGGGTGGATTTTTAAACCACCGAGGCGGTGGCACGGCGTCAGATTAGGGTTTAAACCTAGGTTTGGTCGAGGCTTGAATTTTAGGTTGTCGCGTCATCTCTGGAGCATCGGAGACGATCGGTCATGGGGGAAAAGAAGCGTGATGGGTCGGCGAACCTATGGACAGAGATTCGTGGTTGCTGGTAGTCGGAGTTGTCATGGCGAGAAGGATCTTGGTCGAGGTTTTGATGTTCCAGTTCGATCACGTAGCTCGATTTTGATTTTGGGTTTGTAATGATGTCTGGGTGGTCAGGATCGAGGATGGAGATGGTCGTCGACATGTTGAAGATATCGACGATGATCGGAGTGGTGAAATTCAGGCGTGCACGTGCACGTGTACGAGGGGACTGGTGTCAGTGGGTTTAGAGAAGGAAGAGTTGCCTCGGGGAAAACTCGGGAAAATGATGGTGATGGCCCGGGTTGGTCTCGTGTAGTTCGTGAGTGTGCTTTGTTAACAGATTTTAAAATTTAAGACTACAACTAAGTTTTTAAAAGAGAAAGAGGAAGTTTTCTCGGGGCTGACTCGGGATGGGTTCCGGGTTAAACTCGAATTAAATTCATAACAGTTTTAAATTTAAATAAAAGAAAGTTTTAAAATTTAAATTGAATCTAGTTTAAACTATTTCTTAAATCTAATTCTTTATATAATATTTGTTTTTAAATAATTGATTTAAGAAGTTGTATGATTTATTTAACTTAAATTTATTAAGATAATTCTTAAGTTTTTTTTTTAAAACTTAATTTAGTATGTAATTAAGTAATTAAATTTAAGATAAATGGTTTATCTTAAATTTAATTAAGGTCTTGGGTAATTAAAGGATTAATTAAATTAATGAAGTAATTAAGGATTAATTAATTTGTAATTAGGGATTAATTAATTTGTAATAAGGGATTAATTACTTAATAGAAGTAATGAAAAGATTAATTACTTAAAGTAATTAATTAAAGGTTAATTAATGTAATTAAATAAAGGGTAAGTTAATTAATGTAAATGAATAGTTAATTACTTAATGTAATTAATTAAAAGGGTAATTACTTAATATAATTAAGAAATGAGAGTAATTAAAGGTTAATTATTAAAGAAATGATAAATGGTTTGTAATTAATTAATGTTAGGTAAGCAGGATTTAAAAGTAATTAATTTAATTTATTTGGAGATTAAATTGAATTAATTAGGAATTGTATAACTATTAATCTTACTTATGAATGATTAAGCTGAATTGGATGCCTTGGTTTGTTTGATATCTCTGACATGTAATTTGTGATGTGCTATGATATGAAATAGTTGGATTGATCTGTTAATAAATGTGAATCATTTATTTAATTAGATATCTGTGATAAATTTCTATGGGCGTATGTTATTTTGAATTTAATTAAATTGTTTAAACTTAAAGACAACTTGGATTAAAGATGACATTGAATTCGAAGGGACAGGGGTCGGGTATTAGCAAATACCCGAAACCACTTCGATTAGTAATATGCTATAATTCTTTATAGATTTGATTTTAGAATCAAATAGGCTGGAATGTAATAAATTAAGTCAAATGGACCATTGAAATAAGTAACGGTACTTAGATATTACCTTGTGTAATAAGTGTTTGACTATAACAAGATAGAACTCGTAGTGAGGTACGAGTTACCCGGGATTTCAAATATGTCTATAACTTAGTATTTCAAATTATATGGGTTTACTCACGTTGGTTTCCAGCCTGACTCGGGTGTTACTTTAATGTAATGCTCGGGTCAGACCGAGTATTACAGATTTTCAGGTTAGGACGTTCTGGAGCTCAGGAGGCAAGCTGGATGGCAGGAACGTATGGAGTGTATTCCGCTGTGATATATTGTTGTTTATCTAGGACAAGTTAATTATAACTGTCCAGTTTATTGTGTGTGGTTGTAACTCTGATGTATTGATTGTAAATTAGCAGATACAGCTTTCCTTTGTATAAATGCTATTAATTGATATTATATTTTGATCCGCTGCGAATGTGAGATTCTATGATTTGTTTTTCTGTCTCTTCTTCTACCTATTTTCTTCTAACTCTAACAATCTGGAATTTCCGACGATCGACTGTTCGGGGTCAAAAATTTCGGGTCGTTACATTTTGGGGGAAAAAGCAGCCGTAAGAAGAATGTATTTTAATGAAGGGACAATAGCTAACGTGGGAAATGTTCAAAACCTACTCTACAGTCCTTGATGAAAATAATTGTACGCAAAGGAAGCTAAATATAGTTGCAAGCAAAAAGCATGGCTGTAATGATCCAGAATTTTGAGTGTTGAAACTGGAATATTTAATTGATTTTAAATATTGAAAAGTTAATTTTATAGATTTAATAGGTTGAATTTCAAATATAACAATTTATTGGATAATTTAATTATTGAATTTAATAATTGAAAATTTGTTTAAAACATTAAATTTTGGACTTTTAGTTGGATAAAAATGTTTTAAAGGCTTATTAAATTTATATTAATAAGAATGAAGATAAATAAAATTTTAAATTGAATTTAAAAGTGATTTACTCGATTTTAAAAATAACTCGTTTAAATTAACGAGTAAAAATAGCCTTCCGAGGCACAGTCTTGGATTTCGACGAAACCATTTCCATTAGGTCCGTAATAATGTATTATTATCGGATTTCAAATTTCATAGTGTTTGGAGTTATCGTTTGGTCGTACGGGATAGAAACACGTTGAATTTAATATCTAAAATTTAATATTATAATTGAGTTCAAAAAACTATCTTCCACATACGATCGAATTGGGACTCGAGACTTGTTCCATTACGTTCGGAATAGGGGTATAACATTATGAACGCCTGGCGGCATGCCTCGATAAGGGTTCGAAATAAACATCTAGATATTTGAAATTTAATAAAATATATTCAAATCATTTAACCCATCAGCCCACAAACTTACCATCATCCACCCTATATTATCAGCTAGCTGCCTATGTTCGTACCTACGTTCCCTTTTAAAAGACGCTTCCCTCTTCGTTTTAAAACACGGTAGAGCTTATGAAAAAAAATTAATGTTTAGGTTAAAAAAAATCTGAAAATTTGTTTATGGGGTTCATCTCAGCTAGGACGTCGATGCAGTATTCATTTCTGAGAGTTCGTGCGAGTTTTGGGGAGCTTGACAGTATTGTCGCGTACGAGTATGAACTAGGGTTCGATTTATCTCGAGTATTGGTCATCGATTGGGAAATTGGACATTAGATTTGGACTCGGCGAAGCAAGTAGCAGCTGGATGAGGGAGATTTAGTCGGTGCGATTCTTGTATGGTCATCACGACTCTGGCAATGTCGAGTTTCGGTTGGGTTGTTGCGTTTTGCTTGGGAACATTAGAGAATGGGTTATGGGTACTAGCATGTCGAGGAGGAGATGGAGGTCAGGTTGGCGGAGCTGGTGGGTCGATTCGGTGGCCGAACGGGTGGTGCACGTGCACCACCGTGCAATTATTTTCTTCGAGCAGGGGGAAGAAGCAGCATGTTTGGGAAAGAAGGAGGTGCGTTGTTGGGCCGGGTTCGATTTTGTGAGCTGGGCTTTGTTGCGTGAGTTATGAAATTTGTTTGAAAATTTAGTAATATATATTGATTTACTAAATTTCAATTCTTAGAAATTGCATATCTCGTTTGTTTTAGGTCCAATCGAGACGCGGTTTGTTGCATTACGTTCGTATCGACGAATACGATGCATAGGAATTGGATTGACTGAAATTAGAGCTTCTAAAAATTTTAGCTAAATTCGAACGCGTTCGAATTTAATCGGAATCAAAACGCGAAAGCAACAATAGAAAATAAAAGATGAGTGTTTTTAACGCTCATGACGTACTATAATATTTTTATGTTCGTGAAGTTATATAATTTTATTGACTGTTATTTGAAAATGAAATTAACATAAGAATTGATTGTAGGTATTAAAATTGACAGTTAAATTTGAAATTGGAATTTAATTGCCAGTAAATTACCTGATATTGGTAACTATGAAATTGTTGAGAATTATATGCTGATTTGGATGCTTGATTGTGATGGATGCTATTGATTGATATTTGGATTATTTGGATGTTTATTTAATTATTTTTATATCTCATGTTATCATCCTGTATATTATTTACAGTATATAAAACTGTAAATCAAATTATTTCGAATAAATTAAGAAATAGGTTGAAATGATATATACCTATGACATTTATTTTGGATTGAAATGATATATATCCATCCCTGGAATTAAATTGAAATAATTGATTCACTTGGTCATAGGATAGAAAATTATATACGGACACCGGATTGGTTAAATTAAATGATTTTAGAATTTTGATTTGAAATTATTTGAATGATTTGATTTAAAGAAATAAAAATCAAATTTTGGAAATTGAATTATTTCAAACTTGAGCTCGTAACGTTGAAATTTAAATTTAGTAAACAAAATTGTTTAAATAATCAAAATTGAGATTTTGAAGTTATAATCGAAATATGATTTGAATTTCAAAAATTGATTTGTTTTAAAAGATTGGACTTTTATTCGAACTTTGAATATTGCTAAGTAAAAGTGATATAAAACGATATTTCGAAACTGAGCTCGGAATTGAATTATATTTGAGGATCTGGATTTTAAATTGGATATTGAAGGTAAATTTGATTTAAGAGTTTTGAATCGATATTTTGAAAATCGAACCCGGAATTAATATAAATCGAAATGGTTTGAATTTGGAATTGAAATTATTTTGTAATTGGAATTGAAATTAATTTGGGATTGAAATCGAAATTAATTTGGAATCAAAGTAAAATTCGACTTGAAATCGGAATTGAATCGATTAAATCGAAATGGAAATTGGAATTGATTTGAATTAGGAAATTTGGGATTGAATCGGTTTGACTTTGAAACTATTTTAAAATGAATTATTTTAGTATAAATGGTAAAATCTGTCTTCTTTAAATATTCATATTATTTTGATTTTCCAAACTATTTTACTATATAAACCATTTTTAATACTCAAACTATTTTCTATGAAGCTATTTTAACTATTTTAATATTATTTAAACTATTTTCTAAAAATTCAAACTGGTCAAAAGGGTGAAATGTTTATATTTAAATCTTGGATTTAAATACGAATTGGGTTAAAATGAAGTTATAACCTAAATTAAATTTTGAAACAATTTTGGAAGCGAAATCGGGATATTAAGGCGAAAATGATTTTGAAATGAAATTGTATATTTTGAGTAAATATGATGATTTCGAAATAGATTTGATTTTGAAGCGAAAATGATATTTTGATATCAAATACGATTTGTTTTCGAAATATAAAAGTACCAACCAGTGTGTAAAACAACGTTTGGTTGTTAAATAGACCGGGTCCTCTTATTGGCATACTCTTTGTCAATATTGGAACCACTTTAACAACTGTGTACGCGGAGGAGACTTCGGAACGAAGTGGTTGGATTTGGCGTTGTTTGCTGGATTTGAAGAAAGAGAATGATGATGGATTGGCCCGACGCTTGTGTTAATTTGAAATGACTAAAACAGGAGCCTTACCGGCCAATGAGGTTAGCTACCTCTAGCGAACACACTTCTTCATATTACTATCATGACATTGTTATTGATTGGTGCGCACCCTCGGATTTTGGGAGTGTTGGACGCGGTGGGCCATTTGGGGTTACCACCAGCCGAGAGGGGTAAACTGGTAGTATCCTACCTTGGGCATTGCCTCACGTGCATTGTCATACTTTTATCCCTATACGAGACCACTACGATTTTGGTTTAGTGTTGTCGTATCACGGAGCATCCCTATCCATTGATGGTTTACTAGTGTTTTATATGCAAACTGTACGACAATGCTTAAAAACGCATTAAGAGGGATCAATGTACAGCCTTAACGCTATTTTGATATTAATTTTATTGATTAGACGTTATATATAGCGTATTCTACTACATATAAATATTTTGATGGATCCTTAAGAGATGGAAAATCCCGTAACATCTCTTGAGTTATTGCACACACGTTATACACTGGATATGAGACGTGAAACCCCATAAACATCTCTGATGCCATGGCACTCATGTTATATGCGATATCGAATTGACTCACATAAGAATATTTTAGTCCTGACTCGAGTGTTTTGTCTTTTCATTACGCTCGGGTCAGTCCTGAGTTTTTCAGCGTATTGAAGATTATTCTTTGGAGGACGAAGACGAAGATTGGTATATTATTACTATTATTGTTTCTGCATCATGTTGTCTGCTGCATTATATTTTGTTCATGTTGTGTATATATAACTCTGATAAATATTGTATAAGTTATAATCAAATGTAAAATATAAACAGCTTCATGAACTGTTTATTTGATTATTATATTTTATCATTCTGCTGTGAGATTCTGTGTTTGATTTCTTCTTCTTTCATATTTTTCTTAATTAACCCTATTGATTATCTATATTCTGAATTGTTTAAGTTGGACATGTGTGGATTATTGTCAATTTAAACCTTCCGAAATGTGGGTCGTTATAATGGCTATTAAGATAAAGACATGAAAATGCAAAAGGTAGCATACAATTCAAAATTCAAGTACTTTATAACGATACATGTTGTTAAGACAAAATTTATAATGTAAGAAGCATAGTAACACAGGTAAAGCACTAAAGCACTCTAATATTTCTATCCACTTCCTCCAAATGCTGCAGTTCAATTAAAGTGGCAGTGTATCTCAGTTGCCTTAGCTGAAATTTTACAAAGTAGAGTAGTAGTTAGTATACATGCAGATATAATTTATGCTCTACATTACACCAAAGATCATAGTTCAGTAGACCCGTAACGTATTAGCATATATTGTGGATATTGTATTCAAAATAATAATGATGTGCTTGCATATAATCTATGCAAACTCGGCATAAACAGCTGTGCATGAACGCACATCGACAGTAGGGTAACAAAAGAAAGTGGCATTAAATTATCAGTTCCTCAAAGTAAAAATCGATTCCATAAAAAAACAAAGTACAAAACAACATTACATAATGTCTATGTATGAAAAACTATGTAGGGACCGTACGTAATAGTTTTAAACGACGCATAAAATGACTAATAAGAAAAGGAACATAAGACGACAAATACATGTCTAAGTTAATTCAGTAATAGATTGACAATAGTAAACATTATCTAAAAAACAAACCCAACTTAATCGGTAAAGAAATCATTATGTCTAACATTCAGTGCACTGAAAATCATAGTAAATAGTAACAGAGGTAAGTATGATATTGCATTGTATGGAAGAAATAGTTTGCAATTATTTCCAATGTTGTATAAGGAATATCCATGAGATGTAATAGAGTGGACAAGTTAAATTTCACTACAGGGTAGCGAGCCATAAAGCAAGCAAACAATTTCAAATAGGTAAATAGTGAGGAAAAGTAATGTCAAAGTCATATTGCATAAAAGTGAATATTTTGTTCAAATACGGTAATGGTTTCTATGTTAATACTCGAATGGAATAAGCATACATTTTTTTTTGCATTATAGCAACCATCTTGAAAAAAAGACCTATGCAAACTTAAAATATATGCCTTTATTGCAGACAACCGATGACTTAGAATTTTTTATAATATGTTTTCTTATTGGGTTTTTAAGGGTCTATGGAGATAATGAATGTGTAAAAATAAGGTGGATTTACTTGTCAGGTTAGGGCAGTGGAAAAATCATAGGTATATATGTTTGGTGTTTAAAGTGGGTTATAAATAGTGGACGCGTGCATAGTGTTCTACTCGCTCAAGTAATTTGGTTCAACATAGCCATGTAGTAGGCAAAACATTGTGGTCAGACATTGTTGATGGTAAATTGTATGAGAGAGTATATGGTAGAGTTAAATAAATATGTAAGGAGAAAATAGGTGAAAAGGAGGCAATATTACAATAATCATATAAACTGTAAAGTACTCACATTCATTTTTTTCTTGATAAGAATTGGTATGATAAAAGCAAACAAACTATTTGTTGTTGACAACGTCCACCAAGTAATTCATTTTACTTAAATATTGCATTTTTTAAAGAACGTTTATCTCCTTTATATGTTACAAATAACTATGACTGATTATAATATCACAAGAATATTACACCATATTTTAGAAGAATTTTAATATTCCTGCATATTGGAAAATTAACTGTGCAAGAATGGCCTCTGCCTGCTATAGAGATAGATAGCATCTTGTAGGGCTACATGAATTGGCCCATTATATGCTATATACGCATTTTTATCCAACGATTGACGGGTGAATCATATAAAAAGTAGTCATAAACTCAGAAAAATTAGATAGTGATTTCGACCAAATTATCCTTTAATTCCACAACACAAAATGTAATAACAAAAAACAACCGGGACACAAAAATCTTTTTAAAAATTTAAAAATAGATCCCGATAATCTGGAATTTAAAACACTTATATACAATTCCAACAATTTCAGATTCTAAATTGTTCAGGAAGTGGTAGGCAGGCCACATGGAGTAGAAGAAAGGATCGCATATTGAAATTCTCATGTATTAGTTTTGATCTAATGCCAAATAGAGAAGATAAAAGTACTCAAGACATACATAAAGCTTTTCCACAACATATGCCTTATATTTAAAAGAGTTTCAAATATTCAAGCCTAATTATTTTAAAATACTTAAATTATATTTTTTATGGTTAAAGAATGGTATGTGACTAATTTTTTATTGTTAAAGAATGGTATAATAATGTACCTTACACGAAGAAGATTCTTTGAGCCAAGCATCGAATTCAACACCTAATTAAAAAGCGAACAACCTTTAAAACCAATAGCCTCAAAGTATGCATGATGCCTCATGAACTAAGAGTAACACCTTTATGACGACCCACCTCCTTGACCCTAGAAAATCGACACTAATACATCCTCGGTATTCACGTGCTGCAAATCAAGTATCGGAGAGGCAAATTATAATGGGGTAAAAGAAAATAAATGTAGAAGACAACAAAATATAATCTCACATCATATTCAACATTTAATTATACATATGAGTAGTACATGCAATTACTCTAAATTGCTCCATCAGAGTTCTAGTAAGCACTAGTCCAGTCAGGATAGTTATAATTATCAATCCTCACAAGTGCTGGTAGTTACATAATACAGTGGAAATAGAAATAGATGATTATCTACATAGGACCCAAAATACTCCCTACATCGTGCTCCATCTCGAAATGCTCCAAGCTACCTAACTACTTGGCTGCCCAAAAAATAGGGCACCAAGAGTTTAAGGGAAAAGGAAAATAAAACTCCGGGTCAGTCATGGGACTGGTGTGAGAAACTCAAAATTCGGATATTTGAAAACAAAGGGTATCTCATAAGACCATGCCGCACATAAACACATAACGAGTTTTTACCTTATGATAACCAAAACATTTTCTATGCAAAAACAGAGATATTATTTTTAATGACATTCTTTTGAAAACAATTTTAAGGTAAATGTACATTATCTTAGCCGAAATTGTTACATTATTAAAATCGAGCATACAAGGCTCTACAATCAAGTTCAAAGTACCTATTGGAGAATGGATTTCCATACAATGGCAGGTAAGGAAGTACCATCCGTACGGTATATTTCTAGAGGGATGTATCGAAGATCAACACCTTTGAAACCTCCGCACCTGGCAAGGCCGGCCTACCCGCAAGACCCATCCGGTGGTGGATAGAACCGAATATGACATCACCCCGGTCATAACCAACCTATCCGAGATCCCATAGAATACACAACATACTCGACATATATAGAGTAATTTAGAAAGGTGATGACCATACCCTAATGGTTACGAACCACATAGCTTTACGACATACCCTGTTTAAGCCATTTTCGGGTGATGAGGTCCGAGGTAACGATTACCTTACACATAACACATTCGACTTTGAATGCCATGTTGCCAATTCTATCACACACTATTAATTTCCACAAATGTACAACCTCTGAGCTCGTACGTCTCAGAGAAGGGTGCTAAGTATAGGAGAGTTACCTCCTACCCCACTAAGCAGATGTATGTGCATTTTAGAAATGCAATGTCAGACATTCGTCCATACAAGTTGTCCAAGAACAGGACAAATCAAAGGAACTCTTCTACTACATCTTATCAAGAATCACCCTAGGATTAGTAGCGAGCAGCCCCTGCATCAAAGATTAGATGAAGATAATACTGCCACCTATAAATGATATGGGAAATTTCCTCCGAGGGTTAGTGATAGTAGCCCTTCATTCCATTTAATATCATTCCATATCTTTAGTTCGAATTCATAAATTGGTTCGAAGTGATCTCTGGATAGGAATCACCCAAATCCGATCCCGGTTCCTTTGAACCAATATCGATAAAAAGATGTTAAGTAAATAGGTGCTTATCATTTGATTAACTACATTCCCTTTATCAAAAATATCTTTTAGAGATATATATTTTTAAAACATTTCTTTCTAATATATACGGGATCATTAAACCTCTCTTTAACTTTGGAAATACCAAATCAAAATCATTTCTCATTAATCATATTGCAAAACCTTTCTGAGTAAAAAGGGTCGATAGAAATTTATACTAATTCTACTCAACATAAACTTCCGTATTCAACTTTTACTACCCATCAAATAACGGTGAAATTACCTTTTAAATTCGAACGGATAGTACGAGTTCCCTCCTTGGAATTTAATACCAAGTATAAGAAGATTATTTCTATACAATCCAAGTTGTATTAAATTTGAAAAAATTAAATCTTTTATACTTGCCTCGTTTTCGACATTTCGACCTTATCTATTCCTCGCCCAAGAAAGAGGCTAGGTGAGCCAAGACACTGGTTGCTCTTGAACATCTCCTTAGTTTAAGCACCTCACATCCGAATCTCAAAAATAGAAAAATTCAATCTACTCATCGGCTTTTAGAGCCAAGATTAAATCACTTTATTATAATAGCTTTTCTTTAAATTCATTTATTTAAACTCATTTAAATAATTATGGAACCTCCAAATCATCTTCAAAATACTTAATTATTTATTTCAAAACATTTATAAAATATTTGGGAAAGAATACTTAAGTTTGAAATTTTATTTCAAAAGTTATTAAATGTGCTGCAAAAGTGCTGCGAGTAGTGCTGCAAATAGTGTTTTTAAGGCTTATTTGCTCAAAACAACTTTTCTATCATTTAGACATCCATTTTATAACTCAAATATCTTTTAAAGCATTTTAAAATATTTAAAGAATTTATTCCATATTTTTAAAGAATTAAAAATATCATTTATAAAGAATTTATCGCTTTGGTTTCGAACCACCAAACCGCGACTATTTTGAAAACTTGATTTGATCATATTTCAAAATCTACTAAACAAAATCTTGAACTTTTTATTTTTTTGAAAACTATGATTATAAGGTTTAGAAATTCTTATTCCAAAGAATTTCGACTCCGAATCCATCGTATAAATGAATTTAACTTTCTACGGTGCGAAATCGCGAACTACCGTTACGCGACGCGTCTATTTTAACTAAATTTTCATATTCTTTCCAGACTTTTTCGAAACACTTTTAAATGTTTATAAAATATTTCTAAATCATTTTAAACCATTTTAAAGGGGTTTAATGATTCCATTTCACTTTTATAACTTGATTCGAAAAGTGATTTCCTTATGTAATATCGACGTGTATTTAACATGACTTGTTTACACAATTATACATTATATTAAAACATCCAATATTTGATGATCAAAGCATAGCAAACATCCATAGCAATCATATCACATCATCATTATATATATATAAATAGAGTTTCTCACTTGATTTTCGATCGGACTAACTTTAAAAATGCTATAGCCCCGCTATCTCAAAACCGGAGCGAACGACTACTAGCACAAATGCTCCTAGGGGTTTCAGCCTTGGTATTGGAGGCTTCGATGGGCTCAGCCTTGCTTGGTAAGTGGTGGTGAAGGGCTTGGTTGCACACAGCCTTGGTGGAGGAGAAGGAAGAGTTCACTAGCTTGAACTTTGGTTTTAAGTGGTATAGATTTCTATTGATTTTGGTATAACTTTATTTTGATTTTGTAATATTTTCTTTCTTAGGCTATGAAAACCATTAATGTAGAGAAGAAGAGGATGAAGAGCTTAGGAATTTTATGGAAGAAGAAGTGTGAATGAAATGAAGAGAGGTAGGTGCTATTTATAGGCAAATGTAAGGACGCAAATATCATGATATTTCCACACAAACACATCACCATTTCATCACCACAACACCTCACCTCCTTACACCATGTTCAGCCGAAATAACCTCCTCCATGTGCATGGCCATGTGCCTCTTTTGGATGGTAAGTTGGTTTGATTTTTTGTGAGAAATATCTTGATATTTATTTATTTTTACCATAAGTGAATTTATAAATATATAAGGTAATTCTTATATGTATTTGAATGTGCATGGATGTTGATGTGTATGTGTGTATAAGTATATATATGTATGTCACTTATAGCCTGGAACGTTGTATAACTTTTCTACGTTAAGCCGTTACGATTTCCGATTCTGATTCCCGGTCACATTTTCACTTCTTAGTTAATATATATATATATAAACAAAGTTTGATAATAATATTTCTATCATTATATAATAATTAAAATGGCTTATTTAATAATTAAAATAAGTATTAAATCATTTAAATTCAATTTAAATTCAAAAATCATTTATTCCAAATAGTGATATCATTGATGATGTCATAAAGAGATTTTATTTTCAAAAATAAAATAAATAATTTTATTATATATTCTCACTCATATATATAAATGAGTGAATGTATCCATCTTTGTGCATGATGTCAGATGCTCTAAGAGCTGTTTATTAAAAAAACGATTTTTGGTCTATCGATATATCTTCCAAAGTATATATTTTTATAAATATTTATTCAAAATAAGATTACCAATATTATTTATTGTTCAAAACATTATCATTTATGTTAAAAACCTTATATTTGAATATTTTAAAAATACATAAAATTTATCAAAGTGGTTAATTTGCAGGTAGTTATAGACTTCCCCCTTAAAAGAATTTCGTCCTTAAAATTACAACGCAAAACCCAAAGGTTTTTGTTATCCGGGTTTTTAAACCAACAAGATCCAGCGGAATACAGAACAATCCCATTACATCAGAATGGCTTAGAACTTAACCAGAAAGGCTAAGGCAAGGAGTTGACGAGAGCCAAATCACATTACTAAAGCAACGATCAAATTCAAATGAACCAAGAAGCTAACGTCAGTTCAGTCCAATCAGCAGCTGAGCGCAAACAGCTAGTGGATTGCCATCAAAATGAAATAACTACGATAAACGACTATCAAAACACCGCCAAGTCCAAACTCTAGAAAAATCCTAAGTGCTTGGATCATCAGCGACCCATGCCTCTCCTCAAACCTTCAAACGAGCTAGCTAAGGGATACTATAAAAAAAGGCCAAGACATTGGCTCGCAAAACGAGCTAAGTCTATGGGTCGCCAGCGACCCATAGACCATGGGTCGCTAGCGCCCCATGGTTTTTCCTCGTTTTGCATGCCAAACTCTCCCTGGGTCGTTTCCTACCTACCTGCGAGCCGATGAAGACGTAGCCTGGCCTAGAAGCTCTTCGATCCATATAAATACCATCCTACCTGCAACATAAACTGGATCTTCTTGGACGGGTTGCTGAAGCTCTGCTGGAAACATTCTTCACTCTCTGCCTCCCTCACAACAATCTCTAAAGGAATTCACTGTGATTCTCTAGTGGATTCCAACTCCGGGGATTCAATCCATCGAGAGATAATCAAAGTCTTGCAGCCAAACACATCTTGTAACAACAAACAGTCTATAAGAAAAATATAAAGTGGACGTAGGCTTCATTAATAGCCGAACAACTATAAAAATTCTCAGTCTTCTTTCTTTTACTGTTCTTTTCTTATGTTCATGATCTGTGATATTGCTTTGTCAGAACAGGGCTGGTGCTTTCAAACTCAAATCAGGGTGTTGATCCACTTTTTGAGTTAACATTTTGGTGCTTTCACTGAGAACCTTGAACGAGATCTGAAAAATTGAATTTTGAATCCGAGATCCAAAGAAAATGAAGAGGCCTAACACCAGATCTAAAACTGGAGCAAGTCAACCAGGGCTTGGGGGCAGCCAGGAAGTGTCCTCAAATTCTCATCATTCCAGCTATGTGATTAGAGAGGAGATGGATAGGATGATGAAAGAGATGCAGGATGGACTCTTAGCTAGACAACAGGAGATGATGGACGGATTCTTCCAGAGGATGGAGCAGCAAGGGATGGCTAGACCTGCAGGGAATAGGAATCAAACTCCAGGGAATAACGCAAGGATCGCCGGATTTGGATTGGAGAAAGGTGGAGCCTTGCCCCCACGCCCAGAGCAACCAACACATGGGGGCAGTGCTGGAATCAACATAGGATCAATGCCAATGCCGGAGCGACTGTTGAAACACCAACGAATGATGGCACAGGAGCTGATCTGAATAATAGGATGCAGCCGACAGAAGGATATGTACCAGAACTTCCTCAAAGGAACGGAGGAATGAATGAAGCTAGAGTTGCAAATTAGAACATAGGTATGTTGTCGGAAGAGTCCATCCTGGGATACCCCCAACGGGGCAGGGGGCAAAGTATTGCTTTAGGACAGAGACCTTCATTGGACGGTGAGAACAGAATTGCTGAATTGGTATGGAGATTCATCAGAGGAGGCCCCCAGATCAGGGTCTGGAAGATGTGAACAGAAATGCATTTACTGTTAATATCCAGAACGCAAGAAATCATCCAGATTTCAAGCTTCCAAAACTGGAAATGTTCGACGGGAAGACAGACCCAACAATTCATATGATGCGATACATCCAACATATGGAGGTGCTGGGTGCTTCCGAGGAAGTAATGGGGCGATGCTTCCCCTTATACATAACAGATTTGGCTGCAACGTGGTTCAGAGAATTGGAAAATGGGTCCATAAACACGTGGACCGACTTAGTGAGCAGGTTCTTGAGACAGTTCAGGGTTCATGTCTTACAACCAAGGAATGTACTTACGCTCTCAAACGTAAAGCAAAGGCCTGGAGAATCCTTGAGAAGTTATTTAACAAGATTCAATGCGGCGGCAGTCATGGTAGATAAACCAGACCTATTTTTATCCTAATGGCAGCAGTATCTGAAGTCGCGAATAAGACTAATTTCAAAGCCACATTGAAGAGGGACCCACCGATGGATCTTGGAGAGTTCTACAATGAAGATGAGAGATACATACGTCAAGAAGATGCCGAAGCCAAGGATGAAGATGTGGATGCTGAAATAAATGCCGTCGAAGGCGGGGGACCATCCGGAGCTGGAATTGGATAAGACAAAGGGAAGAAGAAAGCCAACGACGACATCAAAGACCCAAAACAACAGAGAAAAGAGCCAAGATTCTCTCCATACACCGACCTGACTGAAACCCCGGAGAGGATCTACATGTATACGAGGGGGCAAAACCTCTACCGAAGGCTGCCTAAGAGAGAGCCCACTAACCGAGAGAAAAGGTCTGAAAAGTTTTGCATCTTCCATGAGTTGAATGGGCATGAGACGAACGAGTGTCGACACCTTCATGATCTGATAGAAGAACTGGTTCGGAACAACCAGCTGCCACAATATGTGAGGAACAAAACTACGGTGGAATTGCAGGGAAAACCACCATCCATGGCAAATGCATCAAGAAACGGCCAGGGACAAGCGCCAAGACAAATTATCTCATAATCAGGGTAAACAGGAGCCGGATTCGATTCCAATGCTTTGTTTTATCATTTCTTTTCCCACACTTTTCTTTTGGTATGTAGACAATAATAATCGAAGGCCGCTTACAGGTGTACGGGATCCCGAACGGTCCCTAGGCATGCTCTGAGTCGGTTGCCTGAGAGAACTTAGGACAATAGCAGTCGAAGGCCGCTTACACGTGTACTAGATCCCGAACGGTCCCTAGGCATGCTCTGAGTCAGATGCCTGACTCCTGCTTGTTTAATTTCTATTTATTTTTTTTGATTTGAATAATTGAATTTTAATAACTTATATTGATCGCCTTTGAGTCCCACCACTGGACCGGAGTGCAAGATGCAAGTCCCCTTGCCCGAGAGCGAGTGGATGGACTTATACGATATCGATCGCCTTAGAATCCCACCATGGGACTGGAGTGCAAGAAGTAAGTCCCGTCACCAGAGAGTGAGCGGATGGGCTTACTTAATCTCCCTTGACTTAACAAACAAACAATTCGGAAAGATCGTCCCCTTATGTGACGCCCCACCTCTATACTCACGCTAGCCAAGAACACTACGGAGTAATGCCGTCAACTAGCACGAAGAATAAGGCAGTTGAGGATCGACCATCTGTGTAATTGCTTTGTGCGAGTACCGATATGTCAGAAATTATAACTTACATTTCTTTTCAAGAGGAAATCCGACATATCGATTCAAACTCAAAGCTACCACACAGTGGCTAAGTGGACCTCAGAAACAAATATAGAAATAAACATAACCCAAATCAGTCATAGACATTCATATCACAAAGGCAGAAACAGATATGAATATAACACAAAGAAGTGTACATCAAAGTAGTGGTAAAACAAGATCCACTACATCACAAGAGAATAGATAAGGTGCTAGACAAAAGAATAATTATACATCAAGGAGTCTATATCTCAAATGTATAATAACAAAAACTACTAATCTAAAGTAGTTAGCCAAAAGAATCAGATGATAATCCCTGATAAGGAGTCAAGCAGGAGCACCTGAAATACCTCGGTCTGACCCGAGTATTATTTAAGAAGAAAATAATAAACGGATCAGTCTAGCTATAAATATCAGATAAATAAGATATAGGATAAGAGATATGACCAAAAACGTATGATAACATAAATGTCATACTGTGTTAAGTATACATCAAATAACAACAAAAATCATACAATATCTCAAATCATCTCAAAACACCAAAAAGAATCACATTCTTTAAAAAATTCACCAAATCACAAATATTGACAAAACATATCAATGCCAATCCACGAAAATTGGTGAAACACAAATACTAGAAATCACAACCAGAAATCCAGAAATCTCAAAAGGGGAAGGCCTATCACAAAAGGGAGCACGAAAACTCACCAACACGTGTATCACAAACGGAACGCTATTCCATGGGTCGCTAACCCAATAAATGAACCGAACATCGACGCACCTTAAAAGATACGCCTCATGCACAGATTCGGTCGTGGTATAGTTCCCCACGCGGATAAATGAGCCGAACATCGACGCACCCTAAAAGATATGACTCATGCACAGACTCATTGAGCCGATTGCTCCATGAACGGTCCGAAGACCACGGGTCGCTACCCCGTCAAATTTGAGCCAAAGCTCCCCAAATGGGTTTTAATCCCCATACCAACAAAGAGACATCGCTCAATCGCTAGTCTAAATCACAAAATGATCATCAATGATCGACAAATGTAAATTACACTAAGCTAGTAAATATAAGAGTTTAGCTTCATGTCCCATAACCACTAGCTTAACTCAAATATTTACGAACAGATTGTAGTCTTCCACTCGAAAATAAGTGTAAATTACACTAAGCTAGTAAATATAAGAGTTTAGCTTCATGTCCCATAACCACTAGCTTAACTCAAATATTTACGAACAGATTGTAGACTTCCACTCGAAAATAAGTGTAAATTACACTAAGCTAGTAAATATAAGAGTTTAGCTTCATGTCCCATAACCACTAGCTTAACTCAAATATTTACGAACAGATTGTAGATTCTCACCCGAAAATTGTCATAAGAGTTCAATCGAACAAGTCCAAGAATTAACCGACGAAGTAAACGCAAGCGTTTCATACCACTAGTTTTGCTAAGCCGTTTAATTAGATTTTCTCATACGAATGAGGTAAAGGTTTGTATATACTTATATATTAGAAGACGGTTTTATAAACGAGCTTTGTATTAAAAATAGAGTTGAAATCATCTTTGTAAAAGAGTTTGAATATTTACTACTAGTATAGAAACCTTTGTATTTTAAAGTGACAAAGCATAGAAATGATTGTAGAAACAATCAATCACCAAAATCCACATCCGAAAGCGTGAATCAAATCCAAAGAAATCGATACCGAATTCATCAAAATGGATATTCTCAAAAGTCCCGAAAAAGAAGTCATCAAAGTCAAGAATAAATGATAACAATAAATCGGATAATCACGAGTCGATAAAAATTGGAACCTCAAGCAAAATAGGCAAAAACAAGCAGGTCAGTCGACTGGCCTTCTGCAGTCAGTCGACTGAAACAGAAACCAGAAAATTTCATTTCCTGCAGTCAGTCGACTGACTGCAGAGAGTCAGTCGACTGATTGCAGAAAACAAAGACTTCTGTTTTCTGCAGACAGTCCCAGATGGCTCGGATTCTACAGCCAGTCGACTGACTGTAGGAGCTCAGTCGACTGACTGGCACTGGGGAAATTTTTCAGCCTATCCAAATGAAGAGCAAACTCTTCCAATTTTCGATCGGACGAGCAATGGGCGCTAGGGGTTTATGCCAATCGACAACCCAGCCCTATAGGCTCTCCGATTCACCACCAAAACATGTTCCCAAATCAAAGCTAGGATTTTCAAAGTTTTGACTTCAAAACACCAAAAATTGAAATGTTCACCAAATCAACTTAAATCAAAAGCAAATGAGTATGCACAAGTGTTAGGAATTCATACCTAACAACAAAGATAGCTATAGATATAGATGTGAGTTAAAGAACTCACCTTTAAACCCAAAAACGATGAAGGAGAAACTTGAAAGCAAAGGAAGATCAACTACTCTTCAACTTCAACTCTAGAAGCTTGAATCTAAGCTCAAAAGAAGAACATTTCCTAAGTTATGTTTAGGAAATTTCTGAAATTAAAGAGAGAATGAGTTGGAGAAGATGAAGAGGAGGCTTACCTAAGCTTCTCTTTGATTTTGGAGCTAACACTTAGATTTGTAAAAGAAACTAGGGCTTAGGAATTTCTAATTTCCCATTCCTCTCCCCATTTTTACTTAAGCTTGAATGTATAAGGAAATGAGGATGAATGAAGAAGGGAGGGGCTGAGTTAGGGTATTAAGATGAGTTAGTGGGCTGAAACCCAAACCCAAAGTGAAAAAGTCATAATTTTTACTCGACTCCAAAAATATCGATGTTTATACTTAAAAAAGTTGTAAACGCCATTTTGGACTCAATGGAGTTAGTCTCGAGTCCCAATTCGACTGTTTACAAAAAGTAGCTTTTCGGACTTTAATCCGATTAACGATTCTATATTTAAATAAAACATTTAAATATACAAATCGTAAAATATGCGGGTTGTTACACCTTAACTTAAAACATTAAACGGTCCAGAGAGATCACACATTAAACTAAACATTAAACGATCCTGAGAGATCGCGTATTAAACTTAAGCGGTCCAAAAAGATCGAACCTTAAAAAATATTTGGTTTTTGCAAACAAAGGATTTGAATGCCTTATAAATAGAACAAAACGGATAAAATCCTGGATGAACACAGGATGACTTTGATATATGACGTGATACAATGTGATTTTGATATGTGCTGTGACATGATGTGATTTTGAGATATAATGTAATTTTGATATATGATGTATATGATTTGATTTTGATATATAATGTAAAAACTCCGAATGAAAAGCAAAAATTGATAGTGATGTAAATCCCGAATGAACGCGGGACGTGTAGAGATGTGAAATGTAATTAGAAACATGTAATGTAATAACCCCGAATGAAATCAGAATGATTGTGATGTATATATTACACTTAGGCAGAGTCTAGAGCCTTAGGCTGTAACCGGTTTGGAATGGCTTATGATTGGCAAGAGAATCCGAAGGAACTGGATGATTCACTAAGACTAAAGCTGCTGGAAAGCTCAACAACCGAAGATTCGTTGCCATGACTTGTTCTAGAGCAAAGCACACCTTTCATTTAAAAGGCGTACTTTGGGGGCAAATGTTATCCGGGTTTTTAACCCAACAAGATCCAGCAGAATACATCATCACATCAGAATGGCTTAGAACATACCCATAAAGGCTAAGGCAAGGAGTTGACGAGAGCCAAATCACATTACTAAAGCAACGATCAAATTCAACTGAACCAAGAAGCTAACGTCAGTTCAGTCCAATCAGCAGCTGAGCGCAAATAGCTAGTGGATTGCCATCAAAACGAAACAACTACGATAAACGACTATCAAAACACCTCCAAGTCCAAACTCTAGAAAAATCCTAAGTTCTTGGATCATCAGCGACCCATGCCTCTCCTCAAACCTTCAAACGAGCTCGCTAAGGGATACTACAAAAAAGGCCAAGACATCGGCTCGTAAAAAGAGCCAAGTTTATGGGTCGCTAGAAACCCATCGACCAAGGGTTGCCAGTGACCCATGGTTCTTCCTCATTTTGCGTGCCAAACTCTCCCTGGGTCGTTTCCTATCTACCTACGAGCTGATGAAGACGTAGCCTGGCCCAGAAGCTCTCTCATCCATATAAATACCATCCTACCTGCAACATAAACTGGATCTTCTCGGACTGGTTGCTGAAGCTCTGCTGGAAACATTCTTCACTCTCTGCCTCCCTCATAACAATCTCTAAAGGAATTCACTATGATTCTCTAGTGGATTCCAACTTCGGAGATTCAATCTATTGAGAGATAATCAAAGTCTTGTAGCCAAACACATCTTGTAACAACAATCAGTCTATAAGAAAAATATAAAGTGGACGTAGGCTTCATTAACAGCCGAACCACTATAAAAATTCTCTGTCTTCTTTCTTTTACTATTCTTTTCTAATATCTGTGATCTGTGATATTGCTCTGTCAGAATAGGGCTGGTGCTTTCAAACTCAAACCAGGGTGTTGATCCATTTTTTGGGTTAACAGTGTTTACCCAAAATATTTATTTTTAAACTTACACTTGTATGATGTACATAGATCATCCGTACACAATATCTGCTTCGATTTACTATTCTAATACACAACTTTACTTCTGAACTAGTATTGATCCTTCGATCCTCAAATGCGGACTCTTATTAGGCTCTTTTGATCAGAAAACCTTGCTTTACTTGTATAGCTCTCAACTATGATAGAAAACTCAAGTACCAAACCATAAACCTCATAAATGTTTACCGTTAATAATTGAGTGATAAATCCTTATTTGGATGGGTGTGAACACCTCAAAGTTTCGTACTTGAATCTTAGATTAAAATCGTGTGACGAAACGATCTATGTATCTCAAATGTTCTTCCCAAAAAATTTATGAATGTATTCCTTAAAACTTTTATCTTTTATTCAATATATTTATAAAGATGCCTCTTTATATATATAATCACTTTAAAATATTTATTTCCAGATATCTCTTTTTAAAGGAAAATATTTCATTCCAAAAGATAAATATCTTTTCCAATTAAAATTATAATAAACCTATTTTATTATAAAATAATCCTTTTTACAAATGTTTTCAATATCTATTTGTAAAAAAATTCTTTTCTATTAACATTTAATAACTTTTTGTAACGACCCACTATTTTAGACCATTCAAATCGACAATAATCCACACATGTCTGACTTGAATAATTCAAAATAATAGATTGTAAATAAATTTGGAGCAAATGAAATCAAATACACAGAATCACAGACACAGAACATATCAGAATAACTCGCAGCGGAAATAAAATACCATAGTAGTTCATGAAGCTACTATATACAAACTCTCAAAAACATATTACATAATATCATTCTGAAAACATATACAATAGAAATCCCAAATACATAGAAGTTTATAAATACCAGATCTGAAATAGAACAACTGAACTGGAAGGAAATAGATAACTAGACAAGCAGAATCTCCAGCGATTCCTAGCTCCAGAACAAAATCCAAAGCTAAGCTGTAAATACTCAGGCTGACCCGAGCGTAAAGTAAAACACAAAACACTCGAGTCAGGACAATATATACTTATATAATGTAAACCAACTCAAGTGAACTGTAGTAGAAATGCACAATAACTCAAAGGATGCTTGGGACCGCCCATCCTTTAAGGATCAGTTAAACTATAAATTAAATACATCCCGTGGTTAAAATTTCAAAATGGTATTTTATACTTCGAAATAAAATATCATTTCAAAATTCAATATCATTCAAAAATCCATTTCAAAATATCAAAATATCATATTTCAAAATAGTTTATATTTCAAAACAAATTACTTCATTTTAAATCATAAAATGAAGTTATTATATTTAATAATTAAATTATTAAATTTCCAAAAATTTAACTTTTCAAAGTTCATTCGTTCACTTAAATTAATTAAAACAATGAAAATTCAACTTTCGCAGCATTTAGAAAATGCTATGAAAAGCCACATTTAAAACAGTTCAATTTAACAAAAGACAGCATTTAAAATGCTGTAATAGGGTTACATTAGTTTCAAATAAACTTAGTTAAATTCAACCATTATAACATTTACAAAAATGCTATAATAGCCTTTAATTAAATTTAGCCATTTGGTTCATTATTATCAACTACAGCATTTACAAATGTTGTATTATCATTTACATTAGAATTAATAACATTTCAGAAATGCAGTTAATTAACTTCAAATATTCAGTATAATTTCACAAACAATTATATTTTTATATAAATCATTTTTAACTTATAAAATCATATAATTTCACTTTTAAAACAATCATTCAAATACCCTTATATTCATGATTTTATAAAGTTAAACCTCCATTCAAAAATCAAAATTTAATAATAATTCACTTATTAAATTCCAATATTAAATTATAAATTCATTAAATTAAATTAACTTAACACTTAAGTTTAAATTTTCAAATATAACTTAATTCCATTTTTATTTACTTAACTTAAATTTCACCTTTAAGCCAAATTCACAAATTTCCAATTTTAGTTATATTTCAAAATTTCAACTTAAATATTCATTCATTTCACATTTTTACTTTATTCAAAAATCATTAATATTATAAAATCATTTAAATTAACTTTAATCCAAATTATCATGAATTTATCATATTTCATATTTAATTTAAATTCCAATTATCACCAAATTAAAATTTCCCAAAATAACTTACATTTCAGATTTTCTAACTTTACCATTAATTTATTTCACTTATAAATTTTCAAAAAAATCAATAATGCTTTACAAAAATCATTTAAATAAAATTTAAATCAAAATATTATAACATTTACATTTCTAAAATATTTTAAAATTTTTAGAAAAACATATTTTAACTACAGGTCTGTATTTCATTTTTAGCCTAGGTAAAGTGATACGGGTAATATATCATTTCAACCCGTAATTTACAAAGAAAACCCGGGTTTGATCATTTCAAACCCGCAATCCCAAGTAAATGAAAATAATTGAAAATCATTCAGGCCTATCATTTCAGCCCATAACGATTTTCTCCTATTTTAAAGTCCGTTCGGGTATGTATCATTTCAACCCATAGTGATTCTAATCTAAAGGGAACTTGCAGTGTGATAAACTGATAAAAATAATAGAACAGCATAATATAACAGTAACATATAATATAATAGGTGTTTAAGCATGGGTGAACATCATAAAATCATAACATAGCAGGTGTAACATGATAATGCATTTTACAGATTCAAAAGGGGTCAATTCACTAGTTATATATGTACATATTGTCTGGTGAGAATAACTCACTGGTTTGAGCTGGAGATACAACGACGAATACACAAATGGGATCCACACAAGCACGATAACATGACACAGAGATGAGTGGAAGAGCCAAAGTATCAATTCCCTTGAATACAAGTCACAGAAAACAATCTAATATACATAAGTTTTTAATTCAAAACTACTAAACTAGGCTAGAAATAACTGCATAAATCAAAGCTGAAATGCTTTGCACTTGCTTCCAACACACTCTAGGTTCAGCCATAAGGTATACTACAGGTCTAAGGTAAGATTTGGATCAGGTTTTGGTTGGGTATGGTCGGCCTAACATGGTTTGTTGATGAAGCAAAGGTTTGTGTGTATGAAACTGCACAACTATAAGGCACAAAACAACGTTTTCAAGGCAACAAAAGTGGTTTCCAAAGCAACAAAGGTCACGACCACAAGCAAGCATGGCACGGCCAGGTCTGTAGTGGACTGGAAGTGATGTGGCAGAGGGTTTCAGGTCTGGTAAGGGCTGGAGATGGTGGTGCAAGGGGCGGCCAAGGTGGTGGTTTGAGGTGATGAAGGCAAAGAAGCTAGGCTATGTACATATATGTGGGTTTTGCTCAATTTCTTGGTGGATCTGATCCACAAGGGTGCACGGATAGGCTTGGGTAGAGGGCTGGAGGTGGTGGAAACCTGATGTGGTGGTGTTGGAGGTGGCCATGGTGGTGGAGGTGGGAGTGGCCGAGCAAATAGATGAAGGCAAGTGCAAGTTACATAAGAAAAACAAGAAAAAAAATGGAAAAAAAGAATGAAAGTTTACCAAGCTTTCCAAGGAGATGATGGCCGAAATTTTTTTGTGGTTGAGGAGTTTTTGATTGTACGTGAAAAATATGAGAATAGTCAGCTGAAAGAATGAGAAAAGAACGGCCAAAATTGAAGTGGTGTTGGTTGAAATGAAGAGGCAAGAATACAAAGAGACTAGGTATACAAAAGGACTCAAACTCTTCAAATTTCCCTAATTTCTTTTTGCATATTAAAACAAATGAAAATGCTGATAAATAAAGATAAAAATCAGAAAAAAAAATGAATTCATAAAATAAATAAATAAATTTTAATTAAATATAATTAAATAGGGAAAATAGCTTAAAAATGTAAACTAGGCTAAAAAAATGGAAACAAATTCTATAAGCTTTGGAAAAAATTTATTTAAATTTAACTACATGTAAAATGAATATAAATAAAGTAGAAACACAGCAAATACAAGTGAATGCATAAAATAAATAAATAAATTTTAAATCATATATAATTAAATTAAGAAAATAGTAAAGAAAATGGGAACTAGGTTTTAAAATTGAAAATAAACTCAATAAACTTTAGAAAAATTCTATCAACACTTTAAAAATATTTAAAAGACAAAATATATATAATATAGCATAAATATACAAATTAGAATAAGATATATCAAATAAAAATATCATTTATATAAATTAAAATAAATAATATTGTTAAATAAAACAGTTTACACTCAATATTGTAAAAAGCATAACTTTCACAATATAACTCCGATTTCAACGAAACGAAAAGCAGTATTCTAAAAATTTAATCTATTTTCATAATAAAAGATAAAATTCAAAATTTCAAATATTTAAATTTAAAATTTAAAAGTCAAAGTTTGACCCAAATTGACCAAAAATCAATATTCAGGAAAATATTCAATTTATACCAGTTTGAAATTATAATTCACATAATAATCAACATTTATATTTAAAAATGAAATGTTTGAAAAAAAAAATTTACAATTACTTAAAATAAAATAAAGTCAAATTTAAATATATGCAGAAATCTAGGGTTGTTACACTCTCCCCTACTCAAATCTTTTCGTCCTCGAAAAGGAAGGAAGTGGAGGAACAACTAGAAAGAATAATAAGTTGGAAGACATCCCGAAAGAAGGTAGGGGAAAAATAGCTAGGAGGGAAAACAAGTTGAAAGACAAGAATGAACCATTATTTAAAATTGTTGGTTAAAGAGGTAAAATATTTAAAACACTTTAAAATCCTTTAAAAAAAGGAATAACTGATCAAAGTATAATTTATATAATATTTTATCAAAATACTTTTATAACTCGATGTCTTAACAAGTTTATCCTCGTTCCTGCAGACTCTGGCAGTGCGTTGATCAGGCGCAAAGCTAGAATTCTCCAGGTACTTAGTAGACTTGTTTCAACACCCAGTGAAAATACTTGAAAAACCTTTAAAACAGATATGGAAAGTACAATCCAAACAAAAACAAACAAAACCTTTGTCTAACCATGGTTCGCAGATACACAATGGTTACGCCTGGATCCCCCAGGAAACAATCCATATCCGTAAGCTTTCTCAGCCCTGCGAGTTACGCCATGATGACTAGTAGAACGCAGGATACACAATGGTTACGCCTGGATCCCCCAGGAAACAATCCGTACCCCCAGGCAAGACTCAGCCAAGCATTTGCGCTACTATTCGCGACCTACACAGATTGCAGGATACACAATGATTACGCCTGGATCCCCTAGGAAACAATCCGTACCCCTAGGCAAGACTCAGCCAGGCAGTTGCGCTATGCAGTCACGAGAGAACAATAAGACCATGGGTAACGCCATGGAATTCGAAGGACACTCGAGTATCATATCCGGAAAACCAAAAATCAGAGAGAATAATATCGATAGAATGAATCCAAGATGTGGCCACAAATCGGATATCAAGCAGAAGGCACTTTCCATATCTTTACTTCGAAAATATGTATCATATAGTACCTTTTCAAATCACTTTCAAATATCGTACTTATATAAAATCCATTATATATAAGATTTAATTTTCAAATCGAATACTTTCCAAAATCAATAGTATATCAAATCATACTTATATAGACTTCAATTATATAAGATTTCACTTTCAAATTGAGTACCTTTTCAAATCTATAGTTTTCGAATCAATTTCATACTCATACAAATCAATTTTATATAAGTTCGACAACTCCCAAATCAAGTGTTTAGTAACATAAGGTTCTCAAATTTCAATTTGTTTCAATATCAGTTCAATTTCAAAATCATATACAATTTCACCAAATTATTTCTTCTCAAATTAATTATCTTTAGTTTCAAAGTTTCCAAAATAATAGATTTAGAAAATAAATCCAAATTTCCAAATCAATATAATTTAAGTCAACCAATTCATTTCCAAAATCAAATGTTTTCAAAATCATCTTATACTTACGTAAGGTCTATCTTACATAAGGATCAAATTTTCAAAATAATTTCGCTGTATGAAGAGCCATATGGGATTGAATATCTTTGCTTTTATGGGTTATATATCTTTGTAATTTAAATTGGAAATTTTCTTTTAGTAAGCAAAGATATTCTAACTCGACGGCTTTCAATTTCAGCGTCAAAATATATCAAAGATATTAGAATATAAGATGTACATATGTCATCATTTCGCAAAGTCACATTCGATCGCTCGCTCGATCACACAAGTTCGCTTTCGAACTAGTATTGTCCATTCACTTCCCTAATGCGGATTTCGATATGGTTTCTCGACTAGAAGCCATCAGTCTCCTTGCATAGCCATATACTACGATAGAGAATTCTAGAATCAAGCCCAAAATCCATATCAAATATTCGCCATCAAGAATCGAATGAAAATCCTAACACGAAATGGTGTAATCCACCTCGAACTTGTGTACTCAAACTTGGATCAAATTAATTATGCGAATAAAACACCATACGTACAACTTATATATTTATTCCAACTTGAATATATAGTTTCATAAAGATGTTACTAAGTTAAAACATTTAAACTAAATTTTATTCAAAATATTTTGAAGACCAAATTCTTTTCAAAGCATTTCGAATCTAAATTTCATATTAGAAAATTTTAAAATTGCCTTATTCATTTACTTAACAAAACAGTTTCAACTTATTTAAATCATATTACTTCATACTTAAACATTCAAAGCAAATTTATATACTTTATCAAATAATTCATACTTTTCAAAAATTTTAGCTTTGAAAAGTTAACCTTGATTTGGAAGTGCTCGAACCTTCAAAATAGTCGAAGAAATCATATTTCAATCCAAGAGTGGGAAATCATAATTAAATCAGTAAATCAATTCCAAAATAGGGTTATATCAAATCAAATCCAAAACTCAAGGACTAAACACCGGCTCATTTCAAATTGTTCAATATATATACATATATCTTTCGAATATCACATCACGCTTCGGAATTTGAAATCGGAATTGGTTTCACAAATCAATCGCATAGCAAAGTTACCGAAGTGGCCTCTCCCTCACTCAGAAACTCGAAAATCAATGTCGATGATGCGTGCACTCATCACCGAAATTATTTTCCAGCGACACAAGTGGTTCTGGACTTCCATTTACTTTGAAAACTTCTTTGAAATTCCTTCAAAATCATTAAAACCCATTAAAATCATTGAAACATTACTTATTCGGAAAATAATTTCAAATCATATTATTTATTATTTCAAAATCTTAAAACCAGTTCCAAAATGCCAGAGTTCAATCACTTAAATTCAGATTCAAAACCTTCGGTTATAAATCATTTTATATGAAACCATTTCTTATAAAATTTTCAAAATTTCAAATCCTTTCAAAACTTCAAATTCTCATTTTTTTTAAAAGGTACATAATCCTTATCAAAAACATTTCATCTTTATATAAAAATATGGCCATCCTTATCAAAATAAAAACTACGATGAATACACAATTTTCAAAAGACAATCAACCACAAACTTTCCAAGGGACGATTCAAGGATGGATTTCAAAGCAAAACAGAGATTAAAATTTAGAAGGACTCTAATCAAATAGAATTCTAATTCAAAGATAGGCTCAAACGAAGATAAGATAATTAAATTACCAAATAGAAGATGGATAAGCCTATATGAATCGCGGGCGACCTTAACTGGTCAACCGTGACTTCAGGAATATAATCGATGCGAAAATCTAAGGCAAATCGACCTTCGATTGCCAGAGATAGAATCTAAATATAGCAGAAGATAGAAAACATCGTAAACCGAGGATACAGAAATCTCCAATGAATCAATGCCAATTATAATCATTCAAAGATTGGCGGAATCGCCACCCTATAAAGGTCATACAAAGTGGAGTGATGCAATGCTCCAAAATCAAAAGAATACAATTAGGGGAGACAGGAATGGATTTCAGAACAAGTGGGAGCGTTCCAAAATTCAAAGGAATCTTATTCGATAAGAATCCAAACGAAGATTAGAGATATATAACCTATATCGATACAGAAAAATTCCCATAAAAATTTGGAAAGACTCGAATTCATAACATACGAAAACAGAAGCATAAATATCTTTAGTTGGACAACTTTAGCTAAGCAAAAGATATAACAGAGTTTACTCAAAACAACTTAACAAACTACTGATTTTGCCATACTCAAAATAGATTCCTATCAACAATGGATCTAGATCAATCAAGAGAGAAGTTCAAAATTTTAGAGGATCCTAATCAAAGAAATTACTAACAAGGTGGATATGAAAGGAATGAAGTTTAAGAAATATTTTACTTTCAAAGCAAGGAAATTTATATCAAAATAATCTTTGAAAATTCTTTAAAAATCATTTGAAAATCATTTTATACTTCGAAAATACGTTCTCTCACAAAGAAATGATTCTGAGATTGATTTCACTTATACTAGGGTATTTCTACCCTATCTCTAATGAGTTTTTGCTCCGTAGGCTAAGGTTTGCCTAAAACCAAAGCTCTGATACCAACTGTAACGACCGACTATTTTAGACCATTCAAATCGACAATAATCCACACATGTCTGACTTGAATAATTCAAAATAATAGATTGTAAATAAATTTGGAGCAAATGAAATCAAATACACAGAATCACAGACACAGAACATATCAGAATAACTCGCAGCGGAAATAAAATACCATAGTAGTTCATGAAGCTACTATATACAAACTCTCAAAAACATATTACATAATATCATTCTGAAAACATATACAATAGAAATCCCAAATACATAGAAGTTTATAAATACCAGATCTGAAATAGAACAACTGAACTGGAAGGAAATAGATAACTAGACAAGCAGAATCTCCAGCGATTCCTAGCTCCAGAACAAAATCCTAAGCTAAGCTGTAAATACTCAGGCTGACCCGAGCGTAAAGTAAAACAAAAAACACTCGAGTCAGGACAATATATACTTATATAATGTAAACCAACTCAAGTGAACTGTAGTAGAAATGCACAATAACTCAAAGGATGCTTGGGACCGCCCATCCTTTAAGGATCAGTTAAACTATAAATTAAATACATCCCGTGGTTAAAATTTCAAAATGGTATTTTATACTTCGAAATAAAATATCATTTCAAAATTCAATATCATTCAAAAATCCATTTCAAAATATCAAAATATCATATTTCAAAATAGTTTATATTTCAAAACAAATTACTTCATTTTAAATCATAAAATGAAGTTATTATATTTAATAATTAAATTATTAAATTTCCAAAAATTTAACTTTTCAAAGTTCATTCGTTCACTTAAATTAATTAAAACAATGAAAATTCAACTTTCGCAGCATTTAGAAAATGCTACGAAAAGTCACATTTAAAACAGTTCAATTTAACAAAAGACAGCATTTAAAATGCTGTAATAGGGTTACATTAGTTTCAAATAAACTTAGTTAAATTCAATCATTATAACATTTACAAAAATGCTATAATAGCCTTTAATTAAATTTAGCCATTTGGTTCATTATTATCAACTACAGCATTTACAAATGTTGTATTATCATTTACATTAGAATTAATAACATTTCAGAAATGCAGTTAATTAACTTCAAATATTCAGTATAATTTCACAAACAATTATATTTTTATATAAATCATTTTTAACTTATAAAATCATATAATTTCACTTTTAAAACAATCATTCAAATACCCTTATATTCATGATTTTATAAAGTTAAACCTCCATTCAAAAATCAAAATTTAATAATAATTCACTTATTAAATTCCAATATTAAATTATAAATTCATTAAATTAAATTAACTTAACACTTAAGTTTAAATTTTCAAATATAACTTAATTCCATTTTTATTTACTTAACTTAAATTTCACCTTTAAGCCAAATTCACAAATTTCCAATTTTAGTTATATTTCAAAATTTCAACTTAAATATTCATTCATTTCACATTTTTACTTTATTCAAAAATCATTAATATATTATAAAATCATTTAAATTAACTTTAATCCAAATTATCATGAATTTATCATATTTCATATTTAATTTAAATTCCAATTATCACCAAATTAAAATTTCCCAAAATAACTTACATTTCAGATTTTCTAACTTTACCATTAATTTATTTCACTTATAAATTTTCAAAAAAATCAATAATGCTTTACAAAAATCATTTAAATAAAATTTAAATCAAAATATTATAACATTTACATTTCTAAAATATTTTAAAATTTTTAGAAAAACATATTTTAACTACAGGTCTGTATTTCATTTTTAGCCTAGGTAAAGTGATACGGGTAATATATCATTTCAACCCGTAATTTACAAAGAAAACCCGGGTTTGATCATTTCAAACCTGCAATCCCAAGTAAATGAAAATAATTGAAAATCATTCAGGCCTATCATTTCAGCCCATAACGATTTTCTCCTATTTTAAAGTCCGTTCGGGTATGTATCATTTCAACCCATAGTGATTCTAATCTAAAGGTAACTTGCAGTGTGATAAACTGATAAAAATAATAGAACAGCATAATATAACAGTAACATATAATATAATAGGTGTTTAAGCATGGGTGAACATCATAAAATCATAACATAGCAGGTGTAACATGATAATGCATTTTACAGATTCAAAAGGGGTCAATTCACTAGTTATATATGTACATATTGTCTGGTGAGAATAACTCACTGGTTTGAGCTGGAGATACAACGACGAATACACAAATGGGATCCACACAAGCACGATAACATGATACAGAGATGAGTAGAAGAGCCAAAGTATCAATTCCCTTGAATACAAGTCACAGAAAACAATCTAATATACATAAGTTTTTAATTCAAAACTACTAAACTAGGCTAGAAATAACTGCATAAATCAAAGCTGAAATGCTTTGCACTTGCTTCCAACACACTCTAGGTTCAACCATAAGGTATACTACAGGTCTAAGGTAAGATTTGGATCAGGTTTTGGTTGGGTATGGTCGGCCTAACATGGTTTGTTGATGAAGCAAAGGTTTGTGTGTATGAAACTGCACAACTATAAGGCACAAAACAACGTTTTCAAGGCAACAAAAGTGGTTTCCAAAGCAACAAAGGTCACGACCACAAGCAAGCATGGCACGGCCAGGTCTGTAGTGGACTGGAAGTGATGTGACAAAGGGTTTCAGGTCTGGTAAGGGCTGGAGATGGTGGTGCAAGGGGCGGCCAAGGTGGTGGTTTGAGGTGATGAAGGCAAAGAAGCTAGGCTATGTACATATATGTGGGTTTTGCTCAATTTCTTGGTGGATCTGATCCACAAGGGTGCACGGATAGGCTTGGGTAGAGGGCTGGAGGTGGTGGAAACCTGATGTGGTGGTGTTGGAGGTGGCCATGGTGGTGGAGGTGGGAGTGGCCGAGCAAATAGATGAAGGCAAGTGCAAGTTACATAAGAAAAACAAGAAAAAAAATGGAAAAAAAGAATGAAAGTTTACCAAGCTTTCCAAGGAGATGATGGCCGAAATTTTTTTGTGGTTGAGGAGTTTTTGATTGTACGTGAAAAATATGAGAATAGTCAGCTGAAAGAATGAGAAAAGAACGGCCAAAATTGAAGTGGTGTTGGTTGAAATGAAGAGGCAAGAATACAAAGAGACTAGGTATACAAAAGGACTCAAACTCTTCAAATTTCCCTAATTTCTTTTTGCATATTAAAACAAATGAAAATGCTGATAAATAAAGATAAAACTCAGAAAAAAAATGAATTCATAAAATAAATAAATAAATTTTAATTAAATATAATTAAATAGGGAAAATAGCTTAAAAATGTAAACTAGGCTAAAAAAATGGAAACAAATTCTATAAGCTTTGGAAAAATTTTATTTAAATTTAACTACATGTAAAATGAATATAAATAAAGTAGAAACACAGCAAATACAAGTGAATGCATAAAATAAATAAATAAATTTTGAATCATATATAATTAAATTAAGAAAATAGCAAAGAAAATGGGAACTAGGTTTTAAAATTGAAAATAAATTCAATAAACTTTAGAAAAATTCTATCAACACTTTAAAAATATTTAAAAGAAAAAATATATATAATATAGCATAAATATACAAATTAGAATAAGATATATCAAATAAAAATATCATTTATATAAATTAAAATAAATAATATTGTTAAATAAAACAGTTTACACTCAATATTGTAAAAAGCATAACTTTCACAATATAACTCCGATTTCAACGAAACGAAAAGCAGTATTCTAAAAATTTAATCTATTTTCATAATAAAAGATAAAATTCAAAATTTCAAATATTTAAATTTAAAATTTAAAAGTCAAAGTTTGACCCAAATTGACCAAAAATCAATATTCAGGAAAATATTCAATTTATACCAGTTTGAAATTATAATTCACATAATAATCAATATTTATATTTAAAAATGAAATGTTTGAAAAAAAAATTTACAATTACTTAAAATAAAATAAAGTCAAATTTAAATATATGCAGAAATCTAGGGTTGTTACACTTTTTCTGAAAATCTACTTAAAATAGTTCATTAAACCGATAAATTATCTTCTTTCCAAAGAAGTTGTTTTAATTTAAAAACTTAGAAAATACCTCTATATACTTAAATCCCAACACAAATCATTTTCATATTTGTAAAACTATGTTTATAAATTTTCTTTCTATTTTATAAAACTTCTTCGTATAAAATCTCTTTATTTATAAAATTCCATTTATAACTCTACTCTTTTATAAATTTCATTTATTTATAAAATCCCATTTATAAATCCATTTACAAAATATCAATTACAGATCCATTTTAATATTTGCAAAACACTGTTTATAAATCTATTACTTTATTTATAAAATATCACATTTATAAATTTTGCTCATAATACACACACAAATATATATATATATATATACCACTTTATATAAAACGTTTAATTACTTTAAATTAGATGGCTTTTCTCCAATTTCTTTATACTTTGCCAAAAAAATTCAAAACACTGGGATTTAAATTCTCAAAATCCCTTTTGTAAAACACATCTTCCAAATTCATCTTTTACAAAATCATTTGATTTTCTTGGGAAACACACTTTTATACAACATGCTCATTTATTATCTTATAAATTCATTAAGCTCAACCTAATATTATTATCAAACACCTTATACTCAAATCGTGAAACTTAATTCACAAGGTGTTTGTATTTGAACTTTTAAATCAAACAACTAATCGATATATAGATAACTATATCATTTGAAAGATATTTCTTTATAAAAATATAATCCTAGGTAAAATTATTCATTTACAAACTTTTCAAAAATCATTTATATATAGCATTAACAAATACACGCTCTTATATAATACTCTCAACTCATTATAGGGTGTTACTAACCTTATCTCAAACGAGTTACTCATCTTAGGGCATTACTAACCCTATCTCTGATGAAACTTTACCCTATTAAAGCTAAGGTTCTCGCTTAACCTTGCGCTCTGATACCAAATATGACGACCCACCTCCTCGACCTTTAGAAATCGACACTAATATTTTCGGTATTCACGTGCCGCAAATCCAAGTGCCGAAAAGGCAGTTTAACATGGGGTAAAAGAAAATAAATGTAGAAGACAAACAAAATAGAATCTCACATCATGTTCAACTTTTCATTATACATATGAGTAGTACATGCAATTACTCCAAATTGCTCCATCAAAGTTCTAGTAAGTACTAATCTAGGCTGGATAGTGATAACTGCCTATCCTTACAAGTGATGGTAGATGCATAATACAATGGAAATAGAAATAGATGACTATCTATATAGGAGCCAAAATACTCCCTGCACCATGCTCCATCTCGAAATGTTCCAAGCTACTTAACTACTTAGCTACCCAAAAAATAGGGCACTCAAAGTTTAAGGGAAAAGGAAAATAATACTATGGGTTAGTCGTGGGACTGGTGTGAGAAACTCAAAATACGGATATTTGAAAACAAAGTGTATCTCATAAGACTGCCCGCATATAAACATGGAACAGGTTTTACCTTATGATAACCAAAACATTTGCTATGCAAAAACAGATATATTATTTTTAATGACATTCTTTTGAAAATAATTTTCAGGTAAATATACATAATCTTAGCCGAAATTGTTACATTATTAAAATCCAACATATTAGGCTCTACAATCAAGTCCGAAGGCACTTACTGGAGAATGGATTTCGATACAGTGGCAGGTAAGGAACTACCTTCCGTACAATACATCTCTAAAGGGATGTACCGAGGATCAACACATTTGAAACCTCTGCACCTGGCAAGACCGGCCCACCCGCAGGACCCATCTGGTGGTGGATAGAACCGAATATGACATCACCCCAGTTGTAACCGACCTATCCGGGATCCCATATCATACACAACATACTCAACATATATAGAGTAATCTAGAAAGGTGATGACTATACCCTAATAGTTGTGAATCACACAGCCTTACGGCATGCCCTGTTTAAGCCATTTCCAAGCGATGAGGTCCTAGGTAACTATTACCTTTCACATAGCATAGTCCACTTTGAATTCCACATTGCCAATTCCATCACACACTATTAATTTCCATAAATGTACAAACACTAAGCTCGTATGTCTCAGAAAAGGGTGTTAAGTATGGGAGAGTTACCTCCTACACCACCAAGCGCATGTACGTTTGTGAAAATCAATGTACGTGCATTTTAGAAATACAATGTCAGACATTTGTCCATACAAGCTATCCAGAAATAGGACAAACCGAAGGAACTCTCCTACTACATCTTATCGGGAGTCACCCTAGGATTAGTAGCGAGCAGCCCTTGCATCAAGATCAAATGAAGATATTACTGCCACCTATAAATGATAAGGGAAACTTCCTCCAAGGGTTAGTGACAATAGCTATTCATTCCATTTATTATCATTCCATATCTTTAGTTCAAACCCGTAAATTGGTTCAAAATTGTCTCCGGATGGGAATCACCCAAATCTGATCCCAGTTCCTTCGAACCAATCATCCATAAAAAAATGTTAAGTAAATAGGTGCTTATCATTTGATTAATTGCTTTCCCTTTATTAAATATATCTTTTAGAGATATATATTTTTAAAACATTTCTTTCCAGTATATACGGGATCATTATACCTCTATTTAACTTAAGAAATACCAAATTAAAATCATTTCTCAAAAATCATATTGCAACATCTTTTTGAGTAAAAAGGGTCAATAGAAATTTATACTAATTTTACTCAACATCATTTTCTGTATTCAACCTTTATTATCCATCGAATAACGGTGAAATCACCTTTTAAATTTGCAAGGATAGTATAGGTTCTCTCCTTGAAATTTAATACCAAGTATGAGAAGATTATTTCTATACAATCCAAGTTGTATTAAATTTGGAAAAATCAAGTCTTTTATACTTGCCTCGTTTCTAACATTTCGACCTTATCTATTCCTCGCCCAGAAAAGAGGCCAGGTGAGCCAGGGCACTAGTTACTACTGAAAATATCCTTAGTATAAGCACTTAACATCTGAATCTCACTGTAACGACCCACTCTTTTGGACCATTCAAATCGACAATAATCCACACATGTCGGACTTGAATAATTCAAAATAATAGATTGTTAATTTAAATTTGGCAAAACTCAGCATATACAATAAATAAATAATCACAGATCACAGACATAGAGTAATATAACAATAATGCAGCGGAAACAAAAGAATAGTAGTTCATGAAGCTACTATATATATAACAGAGTTAAACAAGATACAACAGAGGTCTCGAATACATAGATATCTCAATACAATAGTCAAATACAAGATCTGAATACATCACTGGAATCAACTGAATAACTGAAAGCTGGATAGATAGCTGGATCTCCAAGCGAAGCTCCAACTCCAAAGGTGAGTCTCAAATACTCTATCACTCAGTCTGACCCGAGCGTAAAGAAAACACAAAACACTCGAGTCAGGATTAACATTCTTATATCAATAAATCCAACTCAAGTGAAATATCAAGTGAAATATCAACTGAAATACAAGTAACTCAAAGGATGTTTGGGATAACCATCCTCTAAGGATCCCTTAAACTATCTACTATGTAGTAGTGTACGCTAAGTAGATAATGTCTAATCAGTAAAGTACGATATCAAAATAGCGTTAAGTCATGGCCCATTCCACCCTTAACACATTTTTATTCCCAAGAGCATATACAAGACCGTAGTTTCCCCAAAACCGGAAGTCACCAGAGGGCAATCCATATACTAAAGGTACAAACCAAAATCGTAGTGGTCGCGAATAGGATAATCAGTATGACAAGGTACATGAGGCAATACCAACTAGGATACTAGTAGTTGCGTGATCCAGACTGATGTTGGGCATAGCAGCTACTACCCCAACACCGCGAAACAACACTCCCATAATCGAGGGGTGCACCCAAATCGAATCACATAAGTAATAGATAAGGTATCGAAGAAGTGTGTCCGCTAGAGATGGCGATCCTCAATGGCCCGGCGTGGCTCCTGTTTTAAGTCATGTCAGGGGTCATCCAAAATCATTCTCTTTCTTCAGTCAACGCGTTCACCAAACCATCCACTTCATTCTGGATCAACACTCCGCGTATATTAGTTATTAAAGTGGTTTCGGTATCGACAGAGATTATGTCCATATCCGATCCCGGTCTCTTTAATAACTACGTATTATTACACCAATGGTCATTTAATAAAATTTCAAAATAGTTATATTTCAAAACCGACATATCATTGCCATTTCAAAACCATATCAATACGATATCACTTTCATTTCAAATAAATCAATTTCCAAAATAATATCACTTTCCAAAGTTATATCGCTTTCGAAATCATAAGTCTTTTAAAATCATAACACTTTGGAAATCAAAACTTAAAATTCATAACACGTTGAAATCCTAACACTTTCCTCTTAAATAGTTTAGATATTAAAATTTGTATATATAGAAAAATAGTTTATAAAATAAAATAGTTTATATAAAATAGTTATAAGTTAAAATAAAATAATTTATATTGAAAATGATTTATATTAAAATAATTTATATTAAAATTTATAAAGTAAAATATAAATAGTTTTAGATATAGTTTAAATACTTTATATAAAAATAGCTTCCTCAAATTTCACAAATTAATTCACATAAACTCGAATTCCAAAATTAAAATTTAATTAAATCTCAAATCATCAATTTCAATTCAATTTAGATTCTCAATAAACCCTTTCAAATTATCGATTTCAAATGCCTATTTGAACCATAAATAAACCATTTCAATTTCAATATATTTTAAATTCGATAATTCAATTTATGTCCCAATTTAATTTCATTACATTTAGTTTCTGAAGTATTTCTTTAATCATTTCAATACATCAAAATACAACTTCAATTTACAAATTTATATAGACAAAATATCCCATTTAAATTTATATAAGTTTGAAATATTCATTAAGCCACTTCTTAATTAATTCAAGTTATAAAACATATCTTAAAATTTCAAATTTAATAGTTTTCAAATCAACTTATTTAAGTATAATTCTTAAATAATTAAGAATTCCAAATCAATTCAAATTTATCTTTCAACCTGAAACATTATAAATTCTGTATTTAAAAATATAATTTTTACATAAATACTTAAACATATTTCATATTGACTCAAATCAACTTTATTAAATCAACTTTAATAAATCTTTAAAATCATTATTTATTAAAACCATATATTTCTTTCAAAACCATAGAAATGTTTTTCAAAACATTTATATATAGACCAACGGTGTTTGTATATAATTTTCTATCCTATGGTCAAGTGATATGGATATTTATCATTTCAATCCACAATTTAAAATATATTCGGGTATATATCTTTTCAACCCGAAATCCCAAATTCAATTTAATTTGAAAATCACTTGGGTTTATCATTTCAACCCATAACGATTTTCTCCTATTCTAAAGTCCGTTCGGGTATGTATCATTTCAACCCATAGTGATTCTATACTAACAGGGAACTTGCAGAGTGATAACAGATATGATAATAATATAACAACGGTAACAGACATATATCATCAGTATAAATAACAGATAAGGGTGTCAGAGGTCATAGGTGAACAGATACAGATGATGGCATATATATATATCAATATAAATAACAGATAATGATGTCAGATGTCACAGGTGAACAGATACAGATGATGGCATATATATATCAATATAAATAACTAACAGCAGTGTATTTCAATTGTCGTTTCAATTGAAATCAAATTTAATAAATAAAAGAATATTAATCGTGAGTGATCGCTCACCTTTCGAGGCTAGATAGATTTGAAAAACGAACGAGTTACAAATCCAAGCACGAAATCTCAAAACAAGGCAAGATTGAATCGACGAATGAAGCTGATAAATAGGAATTGACGAAATCAAGTCAGAACCAGATCTATGATGAATATATAAGTAGACTGATATATAATTGTATATAAAGTCACATTCTAAATCCTTAAACACATATAAAAATATGTATATTATTTTACAATCCACTATTTTAAACAAAACTCAAATATTAAAGTTAAATAAATTTTGAATTACATATAAAACTTAAATGTTTAACATATATATATATATATATATTTATATAACTTATGAAATCAACAATCAGACTAAAAGTTTACAACTGATAAAATATAACACTATATGTTATATTTAAAACAATTTTTATTAAAATCAACTTAAACCCAAAGTAGTATATTTATATAAACAAATACATGTGCAGGCTAAAGAACATATACACTTTTATAATAGTTGCATCTATACGCAGATCACAACGGGCCAAAACTATGTATACTTTTATATATAAAACAAATATATAAACAGTAACTAAAGAAATGATGCCGATATAAACAAATGTATAGACTCAAACAATATATATATATATATATATGTGCGCGGTCTATATTCATAGAGTTAGCTTGCTGTACTATTTGAAAGCAAAGTATACATGTAACTTTATAAACGAATATATATAAATAAATATATATGTGTCCCAGTAGTATAATATATATTACAGACTTATAAGCTATAAACTTACATATATAATTATATAATTATACGTTCAAACCACTAGCAGTTTGCGACAAAATATACATAAATATATAACTAACTGTAAAATAGAAAAAGAAAAAAATACAAATCATAACTTATATGTAACAACATACTATATTATATAAATTTGCCAACAGCCCTGAAGCGAAATATATATATATTAGAATTTAGTTGTAAACAACAGAGAAACCATTTGATTTAAAACAGAACATATTTTATATATATACTATAACTTAAAATCAATACGCACATATATATATATATATTCGACTTTATATAAAATAATATAACATACCTTATAAAAAGGAAGGAGACTCACGGCGAAGAGGAAGTGGCGAACAGGGAGAGTGCTTGAGTGGGGAAGGCTCGGTAGGTGATGAAGGTCGACGTGAGGTGGAAAAACAAATGCGAGCACGCGGCGATGAGGCGGTACTAGGGGCATGGGGCTGGCTGCGTGCGTGGGTTTTGGCCGATGGGTACGACAAAGTGGCTGAGGATGGTCAGCAACTGGAATGGAGATGGCGAGAGCAAGTTGAGGTGGCCCTGGTTTGGTCGATGCACGGTGGAGTGAAGATTATGAAGTGGCGGTGGCATCATGGATGAGGGAAGGCGGTGATCTATAAGGTGAAGAGTTTGAGAAGAACAAAAGGCAAGGAAGCTGTTAATATAATTTGATTAATATTCCATACTAATTCCTTCACAAGGCTATTGAAAAACTTAACAGAAGATAAAAAAAATAATGGACGAAACAAATTATTTGAATAGGTGGGAAGAGTGATAGACAAAATATTTAATTTATGGAAATTTTAAAAGCCTACTGGCCATTGGTATTACGCTAGATATTTGAATAGTCACGGAACATAGAAGGGCTCAAAATGGTTACCGATACGAAAAAAAACGTTTTACCAATTTCGCAGCGTACCGGATCCCGAAACACACAAACGAATATACCGTAGGGATCAGCACAATGAGACGATCAAAATGGTATACAGATATCAGTGGTATGATCATCCGATCAAAAGTCGGTATCGGTACCTAAAATGCTGCTATTTTGCCAGAATTAAGATAAACGGAGCAGTAGAAGTCCAAATTTGAAAAACGACAAACTGAAATCTTACTCAGAAGATGGTTTAGAATTTTTCTATGTAAAATATTTAGGTTTCGGAAACATTTTATTTTCATTGCTTTTTAACTGATTAAATTGAAGTAAATGTACGCGCGAAATAAACTTTCATATTTTCGGACGAAAATTTACCAGTTGCTATGTTTAACTAACGCATTCCAAATATCAAATTTATATTTCAAAATCTTATCGTTTAAAATTTCACAAAATTTCAACTAATTACGTTATTAAAACAGTTGAAATTTACGGGTCGTTACACTCTCCCCCACTCAAAACTTTTCGTCCCCGAAAAGGATCGAGGTAGGAGAATAGAAACAACCAGAAAGAAAAACAGATTTGAAATACAAAATAACAATTAATTTAAACCATATAAATTAAAATTTAAATTAATTGATATTCAATAATTGATTTAATCCATTTGATTTCACTAAAATCCATCTTAACTATTTCTAAATTCATTATCTTATTATCCCATTTTCTTCAATTTACAATTTCTAAAACCATAAATTTGAATAGTCTTTTATTATAATCATATTTTCTTCAACAATTTTAAATTCTTCTTTATTCCAAATTACTGTTAAATTTATTCTACTTAATATATCTACTCACATATATTTAACCCATATAAATTAATTTAAAACATAAAAGTTTCGATTTAAATTAATTTACATCTATTAATTTCTTTTAAATTCAAGGTATTTTCATATGTTGATCAAATTTCAACTTATTAATTCTTTCAAAACAAATTTATTAATTATTTCAAAACAAATTTATTTCATTATTAACTGAGTTTACTTATTATCCTATCTAACTCTATTAACAACTTTATAATCAAAATTTAGTGTATAACATTTATTATAAACACTCAAATTTTATTTATAAATTCAATTTATCTTATATATTATCCAATTACATATTCAACTTCTGAATGATTTAGGTAAGTTGTATTAGAATGCAGTTGAGCAATATATAATAAAAATTTCCCAATTCAATTATTCGAGTTTAAATATTTATTCCAAATTTTGGTTTTATTTATAATTAAAATCATCCTTTAACAAAATTTAAGAATTAGATTTCCGATTAACTTTAAACAATTTAGAGATATATATAATATATTTATATCAAATCAAATTAAATTTTAAAATAAGATACCTATATATATATATATATAAATCAAATTATACTGGAGAAATTCAAATCAAAATATTTTTCAAAACAAAACCATAGCAAAGCTACAGAATAGTATCTCCACTTCGAAACTCGAAAATGAATGTCGATGATGCGGCTACCATCACCGAAATTATTTTCCAGCGACATAGAGAAGAGCACTGATTTCAACATTTTAAAATTCTTTGAAAACGATTTCTATTCGAAAATACTTTCAATAATATATACTTTAAAAATTTTAAAACCAAAGTTCGAAATCATCGGAAACTAAATTCTCAAATTTCTGAATTAAATTCATTTCAAATTCCAAATCAATTTATAAACCATATTTATGAATTCATTTAGAACAATAAATGATAATCAAATATTATCATTTCAAACAACCATTTTAATTACTTATTAAATTCCATAAAAATTTACTTATATATAACATAGTCATACAAATTTATTTCATTACTAAATTTGAAAACCACATTATGTCGGTTTGCTCTATTCAAGTGTTTTAGAAATCCTATCGATAGCGTTGATCAGACGAATCGATCGAAAACCCAAATCAACATTAACAACTCAAACAACCAAATATATAAAACATTTTAATATTAATTTACAAATACACTCCCTCGCTCGATGATTCAAGAATGGATTTCAAAGCAAAGATGGGATTCAAAGTAGAGGAACTCTAATCAAATAGAATTCAACTAAAAGATAGACTCGATAGGGGGATAAGATGATTGAATTTCAGATTGGAAGATGGATAAATTTATATAAATCGCGAGTAACCTTAACCGGGTCAACCATGACTTCAAGAATACGATCGATGCGGAATTCTAAATCAAATCGACATCTAATCACAAGAGATAGAATTCGAGTATAGCAAAAGATAACAGCATCATAAACCGAGGATATAGAAATCTTCGGTGAATCAATGCTGGTTGTACAGGAGTTTCACTCTTTTACAAATTATTCAGATATTGGCGAGACCTCCGATTTATTATAGAGATCATTCGAAGTGGAGTTATGGAATACTCCAGAATTAAAAAGACACGAATAGGGGAGACACGAATGGACTTTGGAACCGAAGGGAACGTTCCAAAATTCAAAGAAACCGAGTCAAAGAAGAAGGAATTCAAGCTCGAACGAACGTGATTCTGTAATTGAATTCACTACATATGCTGAGTTTTGCCTAAAACCAGAGCTCTGATACCACTTGTAACGACCCACTCTTTTGGACCATTCAAATCGACAATAATCCACACATGTCGGACTTGAATAATTCAAAATAATAGATTGTTAATTTAAATTTGGCAAAACTCAGCATATACAATAAATAAATAATCACTGATCACAGACACAGAGTAATATAGCAATAATGCAGCGGAAACAAAAGAATAGTAGTTCATGAAGCTACTATATATATAACAGAGTTAAACAAGATACACAGAGGTCTCGAATACATAGATATCTTAATACAATAGTCAAATACAAGATCTGAATACATCACTGGAATCAACTGAATAACTGAAAGCTGGATAGATAGCTGGATCTCCAAGCGAAGCTCCAACTCCAACGGTGAGTCTCAAATACTGTATCACTCAGTCTGACCCGAGCGTAAAGAAAACACAAAACACTCGAGTCAGGATTAACATTCTTATATCAATAAATCCAACTCAAGTGAAATATCAACTGAAATACAAGTAACCCAAAGGATGTTTGGGATAACCATCCTCTAAGGATCCCTTAAACTATCTACTATGTAGTAGTGTACGCTAAGTAGATAATGTCTAATCAGTAAAGTATGATATCAAAATAGCGTTAAGTCATGGCCCATTCCACCCTTAACACATTTTTATTCCCAAGAGCATATACAAGACCGTAGTTTCCCCAAAACCGGAAGTCACCAGAGGGCAATCCATATACTAAAGGTACAAACCAAAATCGTAGTGGTCGCGAATAGGATAATCAGTATGACAAGGTACATGAGGCAATACCAACTAGGATACTAGTAGTTGCGTGATCCGGACTGATGTTGGGCATAGCAACTACTACCCCAACACCGCGAAACAACACTCCCATAATCGAGGGGTGCACCCAAATCGAATCACATAAGTAATAGATAAGGTATCGAAGAAGTGTGTTCGCTAGAGATGGCGATCCTCAATGGCCCGGCGTGGCTCCTGTTTTAAGTCATGTCAGGGGTCATCCAAAATCGTTCTCTTTCTTCAGTCAACGCGTTCACCAAACCATCCACTTCATTCTGGATCAACACTCCGCGTATATTAGTTATTAAAGTGGTTTCGGTATCGACAGAGAGTATGTCCATATCCGATCCCGGTCTCTTTAATAACTACGTATTATTACACCGATGGTCATTTAATAAAATTTCAAAATAGTTATATTTCAAAACCGACATATCATTGCCATTTCAAAACCATATCAATACGATACCACTTTCACTTCAAATAAATCAATTTCCAAAATAATATCACTTTCCAAAGTTATATCGCTTTCGAAATCATAAGTCTTTTAAAATCATAACACTTTGGAAATCAAAACTTGAAATTCATAACACGTTGAAATCCTAACACTTTCCTCTTAAACAGTTCAGATATTAAAATTTGTATATATAGAAAAATAGTTTATAAAATAAAATAGTTTATATAAAATAGTTATAAGTTAAAATAAAATAATTTATATTGAAAATGATTTATATTAAAATAATTTATATTAAAATTTATAAAGTAAAATATAAATAGTTTTAGATATAGTTTAAATACTTTATATAAAAATAGCTTCCTCAAATTTCACAAATCAATTCACATAAACTCGAATTCCAAAATTAAAATTTAATTAAATCTCAAATCATCAATTTCAATTCAATTTAGTTTCTCAATAAACCCTTTCAAATTATCGATTTCAAATGCCTATTTGAACCATAAATAAACCATTTCAATTTCAATATATTTTAAATTCGATAATTCAATTTATGTCCCAATTTAATTTCATTACATTTAGTTTCTAAAGTATTTCTTTAATCATTTCAATACATCAAAATACAACTTCAATTTACAAATTTATATAGACAAAATATCCCATTTAAATTTATATAAGTTTGAAATATTCATTAAGACACTTCATAATTAATTCAAGTTATAAAACATATCTTAAAATTTCAAATTTAATAGTTTTCAAATCAACTTATTTAAGTATAATTCTTAAATAATTAAGAATTCCAAATCAATTCAAATTTATCTTTCAACCTGAAATATTATAAATTCTGTATTTAAAAATATAAATTTTACATAAATACTTAAACATATTTCATATTGATTCAAATCAACTTTATTAAATCAACTTTAATAAATCTTTAAAATCATTATTTATTAAAACCATAAATTTCTTTCAAAACCGTAGAAATGTTTTTCAAAACATTTATATATAGACCAACGGTGTCTGTATATAATTTTCTATCCTATGGTCAAGTGATACGGATATTTATCATTTCAATCCGCAATTTAAAATATATTCGGGTATATATCTTTTCAACCCGAAATCCCAAATTCAATTTAATTTGAAAATCACTTGGGTTTATCATTTCAACCCATAACGATTTTCTCCTATTCTAAAGTCCGTTCGGGTATGTATCATTTCAACCCATAGTGATTCTATACTAACAGGGAACTTGCAGAGTGATAACAGATATGATAATAATATAACAACGGTAACAGACATATATCATCAGTATAAATAACAGATAAGGGTGTCAGAGGTCATAGATGAACAGATACAGATGATGGCATATATATATATCAATATAAATAACAGATAATGATGTCAGGTGTCACAGGTGAATAGATACAGATGATGGCATATATATATCAATATAAATAACTAACAGCAGCGTATTTCAATTGTCATTTCAATTGAAATCAAATTTAATAAATAAAAGAATATTAATCGTGAGTGATCGCTAACCTTTCGAGGCTAGATTGATTTGAAAAATGAACGAGTTACAAATCCAAGCACGAAATCTCAAAACAAGGCAAGATTGAATCGACGAATGAAGCTGATAAATAGGAATTGACGAAATCAAGTCAGAACCAGATCTATGATGAATATATAAGTAGACTGATATATAATTGTATATAAAGTCACATTCTAAATCCTTAAACACATATAAAAATATGTATATTATTTTACAATCCACTATTTTAAACAAAACTCAAATATTAAAGTTAAATAAATTTTGAATTAATACATATAAAACTTAAATGTTTAACATATATATATATATTTATATTTATATAACTTATGAAATCAACAATCAGACCAAAAGTTTACAACTGATAAAATATAACACTATATGTTATATTTAAAACAATTTTTATTAAAATCAACTTAAACCCAAAGTAGTATATTTATATAAACAAATACATGTGCAGGCTAAAGAACATATACACTTTTATAACAGTTGCATCTATACGCAGATCACAACGGGCCAAAACTATGTATACTTTTATATATAAAACAAATATATAAACAGTAACTAAAGAAATGATGCCGATATAAACAAATGTATAGACTCAAACAATATATATATATATATATGTGTGCGCGGTCTATATTCATAGAGTTAGCTTGCTGTACTATTTGAAAGCAAAGTATACATGTAACTTTATAAACGAATATATATATATAAATAAATATATATGTGTCCCAGTAGTATAATATATATTACAGACTTATAAGCTATAAACTTACATATATAATTATATAATTATACGTTCAAACCACTAGCAGTTTGCCACAAAATATACATAAATATATAACTAACTGTAAAATAGAAAAAGAAAAAAAAACAAAAACAAATCATAACTTATATGTAACAACATACTATATTATATAAATTTGCCAACAGCCCTGAAGCGAAATATATATATATTAGAATTTAGTTGTAAACAATAGAGAAACCATTTGATTTAAAACAGAACATATTTTATATATATACTATAACTTAAAATCAATACGCACATATATATATATATATATAAATATATATATTCGACTTTATATAAAATAATATAACATACCTTATAAAAAGGAAGGAGACTCACGGCGAAGAGGAAGTGGTGAACAGGGAGAGTGCTTGAGTGGGGAAGGCTCGGTAGGTGATGAAGGTCGACGTGAGGTGGAAAAACAAATGCAAGCACGCGGCGATGAGGCGGTACTAGGGGCATGGGGCTGGCTGCGTGCGTGGGTTTTTGCCGATGGGTACGACAAAGTGGCTGAGGACGGTCAGCAACTAGAATGGAGAAGGCGAGAGCAGGTTGAGGTGGCCTTGGTTCGGTCGATGCACGGTGGAGTGAAGATTATGAAGTGGCGGTGGCATCATGGATGAGGGAAGGCGGTGATCTATAAGGTGAAGAGTTTGAGAAGAACAAAAGGCAAGGAAGCTGTTAATATAATTTGGTTAATATTCCATACTAATTCCTTAACAAGGCTATTGAAAAACTTAACAGAAGATAAAAAAAATGGACGAAACAAATTATTTGAATAGGTGGGAAGAGTGATAGACAAAATATTTAATTTATGGAATTTTAAAAGCCTACTGGCCATTGGTATTTCGCTAGATATTTGAATAGTCACGGAACACAGAAGGGCTCAAAATGGTTACCGATACGAAAAAAAACGTTTTACCAATTTCGCAGCGTACCAGATCCCGAAACACACAAATGAATATACCGTAGGGATCAGCACAATGAGACGATCGAAATGGTATACAGATATCAGTGGTACGATCATCCGATCAAAAGTCGGTATCGGTACCCAAAATGCTGCTATTTTGCCAGAATTAAGATAAACGGAGCAGTAGAAGTCCAAATTTGGAAAAACGACAAACTGAAATCTTACTCAGAAGATGGTTTAGAATTTTTCTATGTAAAATATTTAGGTTTCGGAAACATTTTATTTTCATTGCTTTTTAACTGATTAAATTGAAGTAAATTTACGCGCGAAATAAACTTTCATATTTTCGGATGAAAATTTACCAGTTGCTATGTTTAACTAACGCATTCCAAATATCAAATTTATATTTCAAAATTTTATCGTTTAAAATTTCACAAAATTTCAACTAATTACGTTATTAAAACAGTTGAAATTTACGGGTCGTTACACTCACAAATAGAAAAATACAATCTACTCATCGACTTTTAGAGCGAAGATTAAATCACTTGATTATAACAGCTTTTCTTTAAATCATTTATTTAAACTCTTTTAAAATAATTATGAGACCTCCAAATCATCTTCAAAATACTTAATTATTTATTTAAAACATTTATAAAATATTTGGGAAAGAATACTTAGGTTTAAGGTTATATTTCAAAAGTTATTAAAAGTACTTCAAAAAGTGTTGCGGGTAGTGCTTTTAAGGCTTATTTGCTCAAAACAACTTTTCTATCATTTAGAAATCCATTTTTATAACTCATATCTCTTTCAAAATATTTTAAAATATTTATGGAATTTATTCCATATTTTTAAAGAATTAAAAATATCATTTATAAAGAATTTATCGCTTTGGTTTTCAAACTGCAAAACCGCGACTATTTTGAAAACTTGATCCGCTCATATTTCAAAATCTACTAAACGAAATCTCGATCCTTTTCTTTTGTCTGAAAACAATTATTATAAGGGTTCAAAAAAATTCTTATTCCAAAAAATTCCGACTCCGAATCCATTGTATAAAGGGATTTAACTTTCTACGCCGCGAAATCGCGATCTACCATAACGCGATGTGCCTATTTTAACTAAAATTTCATATTCTTTCCAAACTTTGTCGAAACATTTTTAAATGTTTATAAAACATTTCTAAATCATTCTAAACCATTTTAAAGGGGTTTAATGATTCCGTGTCACTTTTATAACTTGGTTCAGGAAGTGATTTTCTTGTGTAAAATCAATGTAACGACCTAGAATTTCAAACACTTCATATTTAAATATCCGAATTATTTAAATATTTGTGTCCAAGATTTAATATGATTAAATGATTTTATAACCATATTAAACATTTTTAACTAATAACTGATGTTAGAAAACCTATTCTTGAAATACGTTTATAAAAATATACACTTTGGATAAATACTTAAAAAGTGACCGGAAAATGTTTTGTTAAAATTAACTTTTTATTCAATACAAGTTGTGTAAATATGTTGCAACTTGAATAGTTATCATACGATTACATATGCACATATAAACAAGAATTAAACACATCTCTTTTCCTAAGCAAATTAACTAAAGTAAACGTATTTAATTAAGGGAGCAACGAGTACTAAAGGACCCTTAAATCACTCCTTGATTTAGGGAAAGCATGCTTGTGTAAGAGCATGGTCTTACATGCTTAACTTCATGGCTAAGGAAGGAGTTTTTGAATATTTTCCATCCATTTCCTAAGGCTATAAATAAGCATGCAAGGCCTCTTCATTTTCAACAACAACTCCACTTCTAAAACAATATCGTCTTCCTTCTCCTCTCTAACTTTCTTAATCACATATCAAATCTTTTCCAATCTCCACCAAACTTTGCCAAAGTCCTTCTATCATCTAGGAAACATGGTTTAACATCTAAGAAGTGAGGAAATGATGGAGTTATAGGGAGTTACTCCCTTGGGCCGTGAGCAAATGTTGAGGGGAAAGGATGGTCTGGTTGTGAGCAAAGCTGGGGATGGAGGCTACAGACGTGATGTTTTGGTTTGAGTAGAAAGTGATAGTGGAAGTGTGTGATTGATTGAATGTTGGTAGGAAGTGTTGGGGTAAAATAAAATTGAGTTAATCTCACTTCGAATCAAGTTATTAACTTGTAATATTGCTTGTTATATCACTTGATAATTTCTTGTTAATCACATGTTAATATGCTTGCTATTATTTGTAATAATAGACACTAATTACTTAAAGCTACAACCTTTTATTATATGCTTCCAAAAGCATATGATTTGTTAAAGTATTTGCCTTAAAGAGAATGGATAATGCTGTTTAAATTAAGCACATTTAAGCATCTAAAATGGACATGATTATTAATACATATGTTAATACATGTTTAGTAGTGATATGGTTTGAATTTGGAATCATACATGGGTATAAAAGAGAATGACACAAGATATCGAATTGAATACGAAATTGTCCGTATAACGATAGTCGCTATAAACGCACTTTGAATCCCTTTGATTATAACTTGTGAAAATGGTGATTTAATAACATATCTTAATAATAACTTGTTTAGTTATTATTTTCACTTCTATAGTGTTTTGAAAAGCAAAGAATATGTTTTGGAAAGATATAGAAGAAGTAAATCAAAGTAACAAAATATTGAAGTAAAAAGGTCGCTATAATGACACTTTTTATTTAGCGAAATAACGATATTTTTCTACAAACTTCTTTGGATGTTTCTTTTCATATTTAAGGAGCAAATAATATATTATTGTTATTGGGAAATTTTTGAAGCTTAATTCATTTGATAACAAGTTGAACGAAATGCAAAAAGTTATACCGAAATAGTCGTTATAAGTGTAGTTCGATAAAATGCCCTGTTTTGGGGAAATTCTCTAAAATAATTGGAAGTTATTCTTTAGGATTTTTCTTCATAGTTTCAAGTACCCAAAATATACTAACTAATTTAAAAGGAATGGATCAAAATCATTTATTAAGGGATCGAAAACTAGGCGCAAAGGTGTAGCAAAATCACTTAAAACGACAGCCCGAGACTTTAAATAGCACTTCAGAAATATCTCTGCTTCTGCACCACCACTTTCCATTGCAAATAGTTTTAGTAGCATTATCTGAAATGATATCTTTACTGTTTGAAACTATAAATTATGTAAAAATGATATTTAAATTAAGTAATTTTCTCTAACCTTTTTAGGGTGGTTTTCTAACTTATAATAGAGTGTTTTAAAATTGGTTTCAAGTTTAAATATATTTTTAACAATTAATTATGAATTTCTAAACTAAGTAGCTTTTAAAATTAAAAATTGTTTTCCTATTTATTTCAGAATTCCTTGTTTTACATAATATTCTATATAAATAATTATCATATATTTTAAGTAGTTTTAAAAGTATTTTAACATATTAGTAAGTATTTTAAAGATACTTATATATATATATATATGTATGTATGTATGTATGTATGTATATGTGTGTGTGTGTGTTTTAAATATTAAATTAAGTATTTTATGAATATAATAGAGAGTTTTTATTTTAACACTTAAATTAAAATAAATGATTTTGTGGAATCACCTAAAAGTGTATTGCCTTAATTAATAAGCGTGGATATGCTTTGACCTTTAAATAAATGTTTAAAGTTATTAATGGATACATAAATAGTTTTGGGTTGTTGTAAATAGTGTTTTTAGCAACACTTATTTTTAACCCTTATTATTTATTATACTTGGGAATATAATTAAATATTTATTAATGGAGATTTAGTAGGAAAAAATACAAGTAAATAGTTTAGGGTTGTTGTAAACAGTGTTTTTTAGCAACACTTGTTTTTAACCCTTAGTATTGGTTATACTTGAGAATTTAATTAGATATTTACTGATGGATATTTAATAGAAAAATAAAAAGTATAAAATGTTTGGGTTTGTTGTGACAAATGTTTTGAGCAACATTTGCCTTTAACCCTTAAATATAAGTACATCTTTAAGAAGGGAGTTTTAAAGAGGAATGTTTTCAAAGTATAAAATGTTTGGGTTTTTTGTGACAAATGTTTTTAGCAACACTTGTCTTTAACCCTTAAAAGTAATTAAACCTTTAAATTGAGAGTTTTAAAGATAATGATTAAATGGAATGGTTTTGGGTTTATAGTAAACAATGTTTTAGCAACATTTATTTTTAGACCCTTGAATTATGTTTCAGAGGAAATATTATAAATCTTTAACAATGGAATTTTAAAGATAATTACAAGTATTGAAATCTTTTATAAAGAGATAGAAAATGTTATATGCTTAATTTATAAGAGAAAAGGAGTTTATTATAACAATGTTTTGGTAGTAATTGTTTTAATCTCTTTGATTATATTTCAAATAAGTAAAACTTGTTAAACGATTTATGAATACACTTATACCATTGGAATACGTATATGAATACTTTTTAAGTATTGAAAAGAGTATAGGTGAATAGTTAAATATATTTATATAAGAATATAAATGAAGTTTTAATTAATAAGGAGTATTAATTAATGATGTGTTGATTTATAAAAGAAATTTTATTAGATAAAATGATGTTTGTAACGCCCCACCTCTATACTCACACTAGCCAAGGACACTGCGGGGTAATGTCGTCGACTAGCACGAAGAATAAGGCTGTTGAGGAGCGACCATCTGTGTAATTGCTTTATGCGAGTACCGATACGTCAGAGAGTATGTCATGAATTTCATTTCAAGAGGAAATCCGACATATCAAATACAAACTCAAAGCTACCACACAGTGGCTATGTGGCCTTCGAAAATAAATATAGAAATAAGCATAACACAAATCAGTCACAGATATTCATATCACAAAGGCGGAAACAGATATGAATATAACACATAAAAGTGTACATCAAAGTAGTGGTCAAACAAGATCCACTACATCACAAAAGAATAGGTACAAGTGCAAGACAAAAGAATATGTATACATAAATGAGTGTCTATCTTGAATGTATAAAAACAAAAACTACTAAGCAAAAGTAGTTAGCCAAAAGTCAGAAGCTAGTCCCTGTTTAGCAGTCAAGTGGAAGCACCTGAAACACCCCGGTCTGACCCGAGTATTATTTAAGAAGAAAAATAATAAACAGATCAGTCTAACTATAATTATCATGTAAGATGAGATAGGATAAAAGATATGACAAAAATATATGATAACAATAATGCCATACCGTGACAAGTATATATTTGATAACATTGAAAATCATACAATATCTCAAGTCTCCTCAAATACCCAAAAAGAATATCATATTCTTTAGTTTATTGACCAAACCTCAAGTATTGACAAAACATAACAATGCAAATCACAAAAATTGGTGAAACATAAATTCCAGAAATCATCAATTAGAAATCCAGAAATCACAAAAAGGGGAGAGGCCTATCATAAACGGGAGCATGAAAACTCAACAATACATGTATCATAAACGGGACGCTATCCCATAGGTCGCTAACCCATAAAATACAGGGTACAATCCCCCCTTAAGGATGAATGAGCCGAACATCAACGCACCTAAAAAGATACACCCCATGCACAGACTCATTGAGTCGAGCATCGACACACCTAAAAAGATACGCCCCATGCACAGACTCATTGAGCCGATTGCTCCACGAACGGTCAAAAGACCATGGGTCGCTACCCTACCAAATTGAGCTGAAACTCCACAGAACGGGGTATAGTCCCCCACGTGAACAAAGAGACATCGCATATCGCTAGTCTAAATCACAAAATGATCATCATTGATAAAAAAGAAGTGTAAATTACACTAAGCTAGTAAATAAATGAGTTTAGCTTCATGTCCTATAACCACTAGCTTAACTTAAATATTTACGAATAGATTGTAGATTTCCACTCGAAAATTGTCATGAGATTTCAATCGAACAAGTCCAAGAATTAACGAACGAAGTAAACGCAAGCGTTTCATACCACTTGTTTTAGCTAAGTCGTTTAATTGGATTTCTCATACGAATGAGGTAAAGGTTTGTATATACTAATAGATTGGAAAACGGTTTTAAAAACCTTTGTATAAAAACCTTTGTATTTTAAAGAGTTTGAGTATTTACTACTAGTATAAAAACCTTTGAATTTTAAAGTGACAAATCACAGAAATGATTGTAAAAACAATCTATCATCAAAAATCCACATTTGATGACGTGAATTAAAACCATGAAAATCGATATCAAATCCATCCAATGGATATTCCCTCAGAAAAAAGTCATCAAAGTCGATAATAAATGACAACAACTAACCGGATCAACAAAAATCTATAAGAAATGGAAATTCACATAAAAACAGGCAAATTGGGAAAAATTCAACAGGACCAGACGTCTGGTTGGTTTGACTAGACGTTTGACCCTAGGCTCTGCCATTTTATTCTATGGTCGTTATTTTTATTTTCCAGAAGTCCCTACCAGACGTCTGGAAATTTCAACCAGACGTCTGGTTGCCTGAGCTGGGCAGAAATTGCCTAGGCCAATGATGGCCAAATCAATTCGAAGGCGATCGGACAAGCGATGGAGGCTAGGGATTTATGCCAAACGACAACCCAGTCCTATAGGCTCTACGATACACCCCAAATATCATGTCCAAACATTCAAGATAGGATCTTTAAAGATTTTGACTTCAAAATACCAAAATTGGGAAATTGGCCAAACCAATTCAAATCAAAAGCAATTGAACATGAAATAGATGTTAGAAATTCATACCTAACAACAATGAAAGCTATAGACATAGATGTGAGTTCAAGAACTCACCTTTAAACTCAAAAACAAGGAATGGGAAGCTCTAAAACAAGGAAAGATCAATTCCTCTTCACTACACCTCTAGAATCTTCAATCTATTATCAAATGCAAAGTTTTTCCTAAGTTAGGTTATAGGAAAAATCAAGAATTGAAGAGGGATTGAGATGAAGAAGATGAAGAGGATGCTTACCTAAGCTTCTCCTTGATTTTAAAACTTGAATTTTAATTTCCTAAGAGAACTAAGGCTTAGGAATTTCTAATCTCCTCCCTTTCCCTCTTTTTTCATTTAGCTTGAGTGTTAGGAATTATTACAAGTAGAATGAATGAAGGGAAGAGGAGTTAGGGTATTTGGTAGAAGAGTTTGGGTTAGCTTATTGGGTTAATGGGCTAGAACCCAACCCAAAGCCCAAATGAAAATACCAAAATCCTAATCAACTCCAAACATATTGATGTTTATACTTAAACAAGTTGTAAACGTCGTCTTGAACTTAATGAAAATGGTCTCGAGTCCGAATTCGACTGTTCATAAAAATTCACATTTTGGACTTTAATTCAACTAACGATGCTATATTTAAATAAAGCATTTAAATATATAATCGTAAAATATGCGGGTTGCTACAATGTTTTTCTGATAAGAAGTTTTTTTAATTAATAAAAGATAAATTAGTTAAAAAGGGATTAAAAGTTGTTTATGTGACTTGACCATGCCTTGCATGAAATGATAGTGCGGGTATGTTTACTTGCTTATGAGAAAGTATTCGAGATTTAGTTCCCTTACGCAATCATTCTCATTATTGTTGAATAAGACCAAATTCATCGACTCGGTCTTGGAGAGACCAGGATCAGTAAGTGTTCCGCTTATCGAAAACCACTTCAAGGCTGAGATACGGGCTCTCTGTTTTGGAAGTGAATGAAGGAAACCATGTGTGGTTTTGGAATCTGTTGAGATGAGGGAATCCATATGGGATTCATTATGTGATCGATTTTTGTTGAAAACTCGTGTGAAGATGTCGAACGTAGCCTCGACATCGTGAAATGACTAAAGACATAGTAGGATGTATGATCCTGGGGTTTAGCTGACCCATGGAGGGTACGACAAATCCATATCTAGAGTATGCTTATAGATTTTGCTAGCGGGGAGTTGTTGATACTTAGTACACCTTATTCACGCGAATGTTCGGATGATGGCCTAGTTGTTTTTACCTTATGGTATATTTTATCCAGAGATATACAGTGCTCGGAAGGTATTTTATGATCCTTGTCATAGGAGACCAGTCTCATTAAGGAGGTCTCCGTGGAAAATCCATTTATACGAACGTACCTTAGCGGTTTTGTTTGTATACCTAAATATGCTGTCAAATGTAACCAATGTAACCATTTCAGCTATGATTTATATTTATATTGAACACCCTAGACATTATTATAATACACTAAATTTTCTTATAAAATGGTTCAGTTATCATAAGGTAAAAACTTGTCTGTGTTTATTTGCGACGTGTTCTTATGAGATACCTTTATTATTTAAAAGAGCTTTACAAATATAGTAATTCAAATTACTTGAGTTTTCTCACGCTGGTTTACCAGACTGATCCGGGTGTTATTCTTCTTATAATGCTCGGGTCAGCCCATGTATATTTGTAGCTATCGTTGATGATTCATTGGAGCTCTAGGAGAGGAGCTGGATGATTACCGACCGTAGATTTATTTCCACTGCAATGCTTTGTATATTTTTTATATCAGCAATTGTGAGGACATGTTGTTATAACTATCCAGGCTGATGATAGGTTAGTTTACTCTGATTATAGTATCTATACAGTTATCCTTTGTAAAAGTATCATTTTTATATTATATGTCATCGTTCCGTGGTGAGATTCTGATATTGCGTTCTCTTCTTTCTCGTTCTATTTATTTTCTTCTTTTATTTTACCCTAACGTTCTTCCTTCCTAGCACTTGGGTGTTCGGTATGTGAATACCGTGGATGTATTAGTGTCGACATTTGGGGGTCGAAAAGGCGTTTGTTACATTCGACGTGTATTTAACGTGGCTTGTTTACACAACTAAACACTATATTAAAACAACCAATACTTGATGATCAAAGCATAGTAAGCATCCATAGCAATCATATCACATCATCATTATATATATATAAATAGAGTTTCTCACTTAATTTTCGATCAGACTAACTTTAAAATGGCTATAGCTCCGCTATCTAAAAATCGAAGCTCGCGACTACTAGCACAAATGCTCCTATGGGGTTCGGTCTTGGTCTTGGAGGCTTGGAAGGGCTTGTCCTTGCTTGGTAAGTGTTGGTGGAGGGCTTGGTTGCACACGGCCTTGGCGGAGGAGAAGGAAGAGACTACTAGCTTGAACTGTGGTTTAAAATTTTCTGAAGGTATTTGGGACATATCTTGGGCTTAGAAGGAATTTTTTCAACCGAAATTATATTTTTAATTAAATAATTAATTGCATTTCAAAAATAAATTAATTCAAAAAATAATAAATTAAGTTATAAAAATTTGAAACATTTTTTAAAGGTTCCAGATACATATTTCAGACTTAATAAAAATTTCTATAATTATAAATTAAAATTACATTTTTAATTAAATAATTGATTGCAGTCTAAAAGTAAATTAATTTTTAAAATAATAAATTAAGTTTAAAAAATCTAATTTTTTTACTGTAAGCTTATTACATGGTGCATCAAATATATAAAATATAAAATTGAAATTTTGAACCATTAGTTATTTTATTCATAATAAACAATTCACAAAATCATTAAATAATAATAATATATGTATGTATTTATGATTCATAATAGGTACAAATCATCATAAGAAAATTTTAAGATTATATATATATATATCTGTGTGTGTATTAATATAAATCAAATTAAATCCTTTTTTTAGAAAATTAGTTCAATAATAAATCAATAAACAAAATATTATAATAAGCATATAACCAATCTAATTGTTACAAACACATGTACCCACAAAAATCTCACCTAATCTAAACAATAAACAGATCTGAATACAAACAGAGGATTTGGATTTAAATCAACTTTTATATGATAAACTTAAAATCAAAACAATAATAATAAATAAAAGTGCACCTCCTAATGAAGCCTTTGAGTCCACATTGAATAATGATTTCTCTTCTAAGAACAATTCACATTCCGTTAGGTTGCTAATCGGGGATTGGAGACCTTCTACTACAAATTAGTATTTTTAATTTTGAATTGGATTTGAGAATTTCAGGAATGATTTTAGAGAAAAGTTTCTACCATTAAAATGATGAAGAGGAAGAAGAAAGTGGCGGCTCAAAAATGAATTAGCTTATCATTAGGGTTTTGAGATTGGTTTTTATATGGATATGATAGGAGAGCAAATAATGATCTCAACTGATCACACATGTTGTAGCCACCTCCTATCTTTCTCCAAACCAACGCCTATCGTCTTCCAATCTTATGGGTTGTGAGCCCATTTAACCCAAATTAAATATGTATAATCATATTTAACATATTTTGTTATCGATATCTCATATCAATCAATATATTCTTATAAATATATGCAACAATTTTATTTCTCAGATCACATTCAAAATTCATTATTAATATTTCATAAATATTAATTTATTTATAAAAATTATAAACTAATTAAATTGTTCGGTCTAAAGAGAATCCATCGTTTTGGTTGTGTGATTCTTGGGTGTAAATTCAGTCAGTGATTAACATTGAACTATTCGAAAGTTAATGTTCACACTTCACTTAGCATGCAGTGTGGTATTATGGCCAAATATATTGCTTACTCATTTTTGGAAAAATCCCATTTTAATTTAATAAACGCTACCCAACTGTGACAATTATTTACACCAATTCTCTTCGTCAAAACTATATAACTTTGGACTTGCTAAATTTGGTAATGGTCAAAATTCCAACATCATCCACAACTCTATAATCCAAACACAAAGTTCTTGGTTCAATAATAACAATTATTATCAGCTGAACAACTCTGACCAGAGATTTTGACTTTGGGTTGACTTGAGTTGATCGTGATACTAACCCCATATAACTGAGGAGAAGAATCCTCTCTTGAACAGTGGTTCACTTCCAATACTTCCACTCGACCCAACTATAGTCACTCGATAGACGCTATGCCATGGTTTGTATAATCAAAGCGGAGCTTTCATATTGAAGGTTCATAGTATTCTCAAGTCGAAAGAAATGTGTAAATTAATCACATTGATATTTTCTATTTGACCTTAGTTATATTAACCAACAAAAAACTACCGAAGGAGTCATTCCATAGTTATCCAATAACTATTAGTACGTAACCCTTAGGTGCCCCCAGCAGTCATGAGTAATACACTGCCCAACATTTGGAGAGCGTTATGACTTTAATCTCAACGGATACATCGATATCAGTCTCGATACATCTTGACTAGAAACATTTAAAATGATATATTTGTTTCATTATGATAAATTACTCATGGTTACAACACTTTGTAACTAATATCACAAAACATACCATTTATGGATTTTCTATTAAATATACTTTTAATATAATTTATTAATTAATACAACCACATTATATCAAGTATATAATAAAATGAAAACACCTTTTTTCGAACAAGATTGATCAACGAGTTAGATATATGTAACAAATTACATAATTACCCCCTAGGGCATACCCTTAACTCTATCACCCGGTGCACTCAAGAATCCTCGCCCATAAAATAATCATCTACATTGACATGATTGTTTCATCCATTCAGTCATACACATGCAAACACAACAATAGAAAACATATCATCTATTAAGCATATAAACGTTCTGACATAAACCTAACATATATATCCATATCATTCAAATATATATTCAAAATGCTTAAAATCATTAAAATACATTTTATTTTTCATTTTAAAATCAGGTTAGATATGAAAATATGAGACTTTAAGTTGAAAAGGTGGATCCAAAACACTTTTAAACATATATTTTGATATATAATACGTGAAGGATTATGAGCCACTCACCTATCGATGTAAAATCAATCAAATAAAAAAAACTAAAGCAAATCCAAATCAAGCAGCGAAGAACACAAAATCTCCTTCCAAAAATAGCAATTAGTTTATCTCTAATGACATGACTTAGCTTGCTTTCCCTAATCCTTTGATTTTTGTCTAAATTAATATGTTTTATCATGGTTTAGGTAGACATATGATTAATGGAGGTTTAGATTTATTTTAGGAAGATGGAAAACTGATTTAATGGTTGCACTAACACAGGGATTTGCACAATTCTCGAAATTACTGATCGAACCCGAAATTGATTAATAGACCTAATGACAAAAATCTACCTAAATTAAAAAGTATGAAATCTCTGAAAGGGTTGATCCAATTTACTATTTTAACGAACCTACAGTATGGGAATGTATTTATTTTTCATTTGGAACGAGAATCGGATCGAAATTCTGTTCGTACCAAAACTTATGACCATTACAAGTTGTCTAGGATGAAAATGTCCAAAATTTATTCTGAAGTCTAAAAATGTCAGATTACTGTATTATCGAAAGTTTTAGCTCATTTAAAGTTTTGTTCATTATGTAAATAATATTTTATCTACTTATCGATATATATATATATATATATATATATATAATTATGGATCATTGCACTCGATCTTAAGTAGCTAGGGTGTAATTTGATTATGGTCAAGCATATTGCATAGTGACCATATTACGACCATAGTTGGGTACACGTTGAATTACTTAAAGCGAAACACTACTCAAGAGAGGATTCGTCTCTTTTGTTGTAGAAGATTAGTGTTATTATAATTGATAGTCAAATTAAAGTCAAAATCTCTGACCATAGTAAATCGGTTAATCGATAAATGTTATCGAATTGGACTAGGGAATTTAATGTAGTCTACGCAATTAACTACAAGTATTAATAGAGTTATTAACTTTAGATCAAACTCCTGATATCTGGTGATAGTATCGATGAAAAGAAAACGTGTACAAAGTGTCGTTATTAGGTGCAATTTAGTAAAGATTAAAAATTGGATTTCATCTAAATGACATAAAAATGATTGAACCTGTGTTCGATACTGTACTTCAGCAAAAGTCTGTACATGCTTCAGTATTTAAATTGTTTAAATATTGACTAAGGACCGAGTTTACACCAAAGAGTCAACACAACCATGTTGTTAGTTAATTTTAATCTTCAACCAACGTAAAATTAGTTTATAAATATTATAAATTAATAATAGAATTAAATGCTAATGTTGTATTAAATTTTAATGGCATTTAAGTTATTTATTCGAAGCTTGAATATTATATAAATGACGTATAATGATTGTTCGTTGATTTAATTGATGAATAAGCATGAATAAATTAATTAAATAAATCATTAAATTGTTAAATCATTTAGGCACAAAATCCGGAACTTCAAATAGAGGGAAGCATAGCTTGCAAAGGAGGGAGACGACTTAGTCTTCTTTGGTTAAAGAGAAAGGGGTTAGACAATTGTGATCTAGATGGTTATAAATAACCACCGCTCTCATTTTCTTTTTACACGGATCCAAACATTAACCTTAGCCTCCATTGCTAACGTTGGTGAAGCCAAGAAGATGAAGTTGCATCCTATAGTCAAAGAGATAAAACAAGGCGTTCAAGGAAGAAATAACTAGCAGCCAAGGTATTCGACAATCGACGGGACCTTGACAAGGTAACATTATATTTTAATAAGTTAATATATGTATATTTTGATGCATGCTCCCTTATATATAATTCGACCATAATTAAATTAAAATAAATTATTTTCAAGTTACACACACACATACACACAGTATATCAGCACTTTTGGAAACTATCATATGTTTGTATATGATAGTGTTTGCACAAAACGGTAGCAGATTCTATTATATAATATCATATTTTTAAACTATATGTACATACATCTAAGATAGTACTTTTGGAAAGCTACCATACATACTATAAAGCTAGATTTAACAAACGCTTTAATACATACTATTGAGAAAGCATTTAACAAACACTATCATATGTTAGTAAAAACGGTTAAAAACGCCATTGTAGAGCTTTTACAGCATAAAAAACCTTTTGTAAATCAATTAAAATATCCTAAAAGATATTTACTTATACCACAATTATAATTTAAATAAATGGAAGTCATCAAACAACATTGCTAATCAATCCATACTGTTAAATATAATCAAATTTGCACTCTGTTTATACACTGAAGACAAATTAGGTTTACGTTTCCACCAAAATGAGATGATATTGACGGCTCGATTAAACCTATAGATTCAGGTGATGATGTCTCCAGATAGCCATGCATATCCTTCTGAAATGGTATATAAATGATTACAACTGTTTAATTAAATTTTAAATCATTTTAGAGTGAGAAACTTAAATTATCATATTTATTGTACCTCTACTTCGTACGTTTCTAGCAAAGACTTGGCCCACATGTCATCGTAATCAACTAATGGTCTTGAAGTTTTTTGCTCTTCCTCAACATTTAGAGCATCAGTTTCAGCACCAACAAGAAACTCAGTTACCTACCATCCAAAGAAAACAATAAGAACATTAGATATTATGGATATGTGAATCACTTCTTAGAAAAATACACTAGTAGATATACAAAACTACAAAAACACTAAATTAAATACTACATAATTTTACACTGTAAAAGTACAAAATAGATATGTGAAAGATAAAATATAGTTTATATAATCTTTGTTATATACATAATTTATATTTGTTCATTGAAATCTGCCATTAAAAGATAATGGAGAAAATATTGAGAAGCTGAAAAAGTAATTTTATTAATCTGTCTTTCTCCCAGTACAACGTAATGAACTATAAACCTAAACTAAGTACACAGCACATTTACAGAAAAGTACAAAACAATATGTATTTACAGCTCTTATTACATTCACATCACAATATCCCCCCTCAAGATGGACTTAGTAACAATTAAGAAACAAGTCCAATCTTGACACATAAAAAACGATGTTGTTCAACTCCTAGAGGTTTTGTCATCAGGTCTGCAAGTTGCATTGTAGTATGAACATGAAATAACACTATGAAATTGCTTTGAATATGATCTCTTATATAGTGACAATCCATTTTTAAGTGCTTTGTTCTTTCTTGAAACACTTCATTTTCAGCAATGTATTGAGCAGATTTATTGTCACAAAATAAAGAGATAGGTTTAGAAACATTCACCAATAACTCTTGAAGTAATCCTTCTATCCAAACAACTTCACTTGTTGTTTGACTCATAGCTCTATATTCAGCTTCGGTTGAGCTTTTAGAAGTTACTTTTTGTTTCTTTGTCTTCCATGAAATCAACGAGTCTCCCAAGAAAATGCAAAAACCAGTTAAGGATTTTCCAGAATAAGCACAGCTTCCCCAATCAGAATCACTATATGCTTTGAGTTGTAATGTATTGTTAGCAGTATAAAATAACCCCTAATTCAATGTACCCTTCAAATATTTCAAAACATGTAGTGCAGTGGAAAAATGAGGAGCTCTAGGTTCTTGCATAAACTGACTTAGTTGCTGAACAACATACGAAATATCAGGCCTTGTCATGTTAAGGTAAAGAAGCTTACCAATCAGTCTTCTGTACACTTCTGGATTATCCAATTTAGCTCCTTCAACGGTACTCACCTTCAAACCTTTAGAAAGAGGAAAAGGTGCTGTCTTAGCATTTTCCATATTTGCAGATTTTAACATATCCAGAATATATTTCCTTTGGTTTAGAAGAATTCCTTCTTTATTCCTTGTCACTTCAATACCCAAGAAAAATGTAAGTTCTCCTAGATCTTTTATTGTAAAAGCCTGATGCAGAGCCTTTTTGATGTCAAAAATAATTTGCATATTCGATCCAGCCACAAGTAAATCATCCACATAGCATACAATGACAGTAAAATCTGAACCATTTGATCTGCTAAACAGAGAGCAGTCTTGCTTGGACTGAATAAAACCGAGCTGAATTAAAAAACATTTAAGTTCTTTATTCCACTGTCTAGCTGCTTGTTTAAGACCATAAATCGATTTTCTAAGCCTACATACTTGTCCAGGTTTAGCTTTTGTGTAGCCAAGAGGAGGCTTCATGTACAATTCTTCTTCAATGTAGCCATGTAAAAAAGCATTGTTTATGTCTAATTGGTGCAAATACCAATTATTTGTTGCTGCTAAAGCTATAACCATTCTAACAGTTGTAAACGTTGCTACTGGACTAAAGGTATATTAAAAATCTTTACCTTTAATTTGCTTGTCTCCCCTTGCTACAATTCTGGCTTTGCATCTCTCGACTTCACCATTCTTTAGAAATTTTGTTTTGTAGACCCATTTACTGCCTATTGCTATTTTATCAATCGGCAGATCAACTAGGTCCCAAGTATGATTCTTCTCCATTGCCTCTATTTCTTTTTCCATAGCTTCCACCCATCTTACATCTTCTTTTGCTTGATTATAAGATGTTGGTTCTTGTGTAGACAGCATCTTGTTCAGACTGCAAAGTGTGTTTGAATCCATATGTTTCAGTGCATTCTTTGTAAACACATTGAAAATCATAGATGCAGAATGAGTATCATGTGGAGTAGATAAAGGTTTGATATATTGAACTTCAAAGTTTTTAAATTTTGATGGTAATTTTGATTGTCTGGTAGACTTTCTTATTGAAGGAACTGTAGGCAGGAAAGTTTCATGTTGTTGATCAGATGTAGAGATATTCTGCTGATTTGAACTTGATGAAGAAGATTCCTCTAAAACTTCATTATTATTTGTAGGAATAACTTGTGAAGTAGAGAATGGAGGGATATTTAAATCTGAGCCACAAACTTGTTCTTCATGAATAGTATTTTGAACAAGAGGTAATGAAGACTGGAACTGACTTTGTGTAAAAGGAAGAGATTTCTCAGTGTGATAAGGGAACACAGTTTCTTCAAAAATTACATCTCTACTAAGAACAACTCTGTGATCATCTAAATCATACAATTTGTACCCCTTTTGCGCATATGGATAGCCTATCATAATGCATCTTTTTGCTCTACAAGCAAATTTATCACTTGATTTTGTTGCTGAATAACATAAACATCCAACCACCCTGAGATGTTTATAATCAGGTGCTTTACCCACTAATTTCTCATATGGAGTTTTCCAATGTAAAATAGAACTAGGCATAATATTGATTAAATGTGCAGCAACCAAAATACAATCCCCCCAAAACTTGATAGGTAGATTAGCATGAATTCTAATTGATCTAGCAGTCTCTAAAAGATGTTTGTGTTTCCTTTCTACTCTTCCATTTTGTTGAGGTACCCCTGGTATACTTCGTTGATGAATAATTCCTTTTTGAGCAAATAATAGGCTACAAGACTCGTTCAGTATTTCAGTTCCATTATCACTTCTAATTATTTTCACTTTGCTGTCAAATTGATTCTCAACATAAGTCAGATAAGCAGAAATTATGCTATATACTTGTTGTTTGTTGTGTAGAAGATGGACCCAAGTTGTTCTTGTATGATCATCCAAAATAGTTAAAAAATAATTTGCTCTAGACAAAGAAAGTGTTCTATACGGTCCCCATAAATCAATGTGAACTATTTCAAAAGGTTTATCAGCAATAGAAGAAGACAATACAAAAGGTAACTTATGATGTTTACCTAAAATGCATGCTTCACAAGAAAATTCAGCACTTTTATTGTCAATACAAGAAATTGATAAATGCTTCATATTAGAAACACTTATATGTCCTAATCTTGCATGAAGAATACTAAAAGTTGGTACTGAAGTAAAACTATTTGCTAATACACGATTAGACTTTTCATCAGTAGACTTATTAGTATTTGATAAAGGTAAAGTAAAAGTACTAGACATAGAACTTAAACTTTCTCCCTTGAACTTGTATAATCCAGCTTCTTTTACCCCAAATGCCTTCACTTGTTTAGAATTCAGGTCCTGAAAAATACATCTTGTTTGATCAAAATAAGCAGTTAGCTTGTTATAATCAAGCAACCTTCCAACAGAGAGCAAATTATGTCTAAAATCAGGTATATATATACAAGACATCTTTTAAAATCATTTGTGGAGCTAGATGAACTGTTCCAGACTTTGTCACATACTTATTTGTTCCATCAGGTAAACTAACAATTAATGGATTCTTTAATTTCTGAACTGAAGTAAAATGCCTTAAATCATATGTCATATGGTCTGATGCACCTGAGTCTATGATCCATGAATTATGACATATCAGATTTGAATTATTATGAACATTAGAAACTGTTATACCTGCAAAATTGACCGTAGAGTAATTCTGTGATAAAGGATCAGAAGTAGAAGCCTCTTTCTGCATCATTTGTAGCACTGCTTTATAGACTTCAGATACTACTTTTTCATCAACCTGAGTTCTAGATTCAGTTTGCTTAGGAGTGTTGCCAAGTATTCCAGATCCAGTTGTATTTGCTGCAAGCTTTCCTGTTGGCTTCACATTCTTTCCTTTGTGAAACCACTCTGGATACCCTATGAGTTTGAAGCATCCATCAATAGTGTGTCCCTTCATTTTACAGTGTTCACACATCATTTCACTCTTGAGTTTCTTGAAATCACGCTTTGCAGGAATTTGTCCTGAAGTCTTTTGTGAATTTTGCTTTACAGTTTGTGTTTGAAGAGCACTCGAGTCTGAAATAAAACTGTTAATTCCATTTAAATTATGCCTTTCGACTTGCTGCAAAATATTGTAAGCACGATTCACAGTTGGCAATGGATCGGCACTCAACAAATTGATTCTAACTTGATCATAATCTTTGTTGAGATGAGAAAGAAATTGAACCAGTTTCATCCTCTGATCTGCTTCAACAAGTTTCTTGAGAATACCACAGCAACAATTCTTCATAACACCGCAAGTACAATCAGGATAACCATCAACTATTTGCAATTCATCCCAGACTCTTTTCATTTTACAATAATATTCAGAAATGGATAAATCTCCTTGTTCAATCAGCATTAATTGACGATGTAAGTCATATAACTGTGGAACATTCATTTTTCCATACCTTTCAACAATTTCAGTCCATAATTGATGAGAAGAGTCACTGAAAATGAGGCTTTCTGAAATTGATTTATCAATTGAGTTTGATAACCAATTCATCACGACGTAATCATTTCGGATCCATTTCTGATAATCAGGAGAAGTTGCTTCAGGCTTCGGCAGTGTTCCATCAAGAAACCCTAGTTTGTTTCGAGCAATTAGCGCCATCCTTATCGCCCTGCTCTAGTTAACAAAATTGCTTCCATTGAAGGTGTAATTGACAATCGGAACAGCCGAAGTATCACCAGAAGTTTAAAAATATGGATCGTTGTAATTGATAACAACGTTTCCTGATTGAGGAATTGAATTGAAAGTCGAGTTTTCTGAATCATTCACCATACTATCAGAAAAGACTCGATTAAGAGAAAGAAGAGGAGATCAGAGATCGATTTGCTTTGATACCATGAAATCTGCCATTAAAAGATAATGGAGAAAATATTGAGAAGCTGAAAAAGTAATTTTATTAATCTGTCTTTCTCCCAGTACAACGTAATGAACTATATACCTAAACTAAGTACACAGCACATTTACAGAAAAGTACAAAACAATATGTATTTACAGCTCTTATTACATTCACATCACAATATTCATACACTCAGGCCCGGTTCCAGGGCTAGGCCTGCCAGGCGGCTGCCTAGGGCAACCCCCCCGGATGGGGGCAACAAAGTGGAGAAACAAGAGATCTAAACAGTTTAGTATTTAAACAATAATACTTTACACAATAATTGAAAGTAGTGTTAGTGCAGTGGTAGTGGGCAATTTTCCCTGTCCGGAGGTTGTAGGTTCAATACCCATCGTAGGTAACATTTTGCATAATTTCCAGTTACCTAAGTTCCACCAGAGTAATGTTTTACAATATTTTCGGTTTGCCTAGAGCAACCCATTCACCCGAACCGGCCCTGCATACACTTATTTATTATATAATTTATATACCGGTTTATATATAATTTTGTATTATTTTCATACATGTAATGCAATGATATGTTTACTTAATAAGTTTATCAAGGTAATGAGTTTTTATGATTACACACATGCATGCATATAATTCAATTGCCCTTCAAACTGTGCAGCATCCTTATAACCCCTTGATTTTCATGTTTCTTTCTCTTTCCACTAACGCTCTCTTCACCCATCTAATTATTTAAATAGAAATTTGTGGTTGAAATTGAAGTGCTTCCAAACAGGAGTGCGATGGAGCACTCCTCGTATGTATGTATGTATTATTTATATAATTTATGTTAATTTATAAACTTATTTATTATATTTTTATATATTATATAATTTATTATATTATAATTCATATATAATTTTAATTTATTTTCATACATGTAATTCTATGATGCGTTTACATTCTCTGGTTTAATAAGTTTATCAAGACATTACTACTGCTACAAACTATAATTACTACTGTTACTGTTACTATTCAAATCAAAATTTAATTGTTTAACTTCTTTATCTCCATTTTTTGACAACTGTAATAACCTAGTTCCAAACTATACAGACACCCTGCCAACAATACCAATCGGATAACCAATCTACTGGAATTTCGAATTCCGTGTATCTTGAACATTGCCATATCTCTTTTATGTGGAAGTGCATAAACTCTTTCGTCCATCTTAAATATAGTTACAGAAAGAAGAATTAGATTACCAAATTAGTAACATATAATCAAGTATATAGCAAAACAATAAGCATGATGTTTCTCGGACTTACTTAAGAGTACATTTTCTTGAGTGCAGCTTCACAAAGGAACTTGTGCATCATCAACAAAAGAAGGCACTCGCTTTTCCAACTTCTCCAGATTGCAATACTCGAATGCCACCTCCCTTAAAGCATCCGCCTTCCCTTCCGACTAATCAAAGTACTTTAGTACTGTTTTTCATCCACCTTCGCATATCAACACAAATACCTTACGGTTCAGTAAGTAGGTAGTTACTAGAAAAGACAGTTCTTCATCCAGCCAATTCATAAAACAATAAGATGTTCTATCTTCGTAAAAGAAGCCACCCCAAGTTCTGCTGCAAAGGAGTTCACAAAGTCTCCTTGTGTCTCGACATCACCTTTAACCTAGCATTTAAATATTTGAATCTGAAAGCAAAAGCCTAAGGTGAAATTTTGGTAAAAATAATGCGCTCGTAGCTAAAATGATAATAGTAAAGCAAGACAAACACCTTGTCAGTTATTCAATATCCTCCAAAAATTATAACAAAAACACTGTGACAGTATCACTTGCGGCAACCTGAAGAGAAACGGTAAAAGAAAGATAAACAGACATGATTACATAAAGAAAAGCATATTTTAATTATTATTTTACTACAAAAGTTGGTCATCACAACCTTTAATTTCATGTGGTAAACTTCCAAGAAGGATGCAATATGTAGGCAATGCATCAAAATGTCTACTGACAATAATGAGAAGGATAAAGTATCTGAAGCTTATACCTAAACATACAGCGGATGTACCTTTTTGTAGCACTTTAGATTGACAAAATTATTAGAAAAAGATATTGTATTATTCATAATATGATTTTCTACATTGTACAAAAGAGATTACAAGTATTTATAGAAACAGTACTGGCCCAAGGCCCATTGCAGTAATCCTCTCTAAACAATAGCAAATAATCTTCACCGTTGAATCCTATGGTTGAGATTGCAAGTTGTCTTGGTGATGGATAGATAAGTAACACACTTTAACCCTTATTCATAATACCCGGTCTCAATTTGAGCTAGGGTTTTCACTTCTCTTGCTCTCGCCGCCATGGAGTCTGCTTTCATCAATTACTTTCATCTCCTCTCTTAATCTCGCAAAGTTCTTAAGAGATAATGGCTTTGTGAGAATATCAGCGCGCTGATAAAAAGAGGGAACATGTCTGATCTCTAGTCTTCCCGTTGCTGTTCTTTCACGAACAAAGAATAAATCAATTTCCATATGTTTGGTGCGAGAGTGCTGGATCGGATTCAGTGATAGAGAGATGGTGCTCATATTATCACACCAGATCAGTGGCTTCTCCTTTTGTTCGAGCCCTAATTCATGAATTAGGGCTTCAAGCCATGTTATTTCTGCAGCTGTGCTTGCCACTGATCTGTACTCGGCTTCAGTGCTTGATCGAGATACGGTTGATTGCTTTTTGGTGCACCAGGAGACTGGGTTGCCACCTACATAGATGCAGTAGCCTGAAGTAGATCGCCTGTCATCTGCGTCACTGGCCCAGTCGGCATCGCTGTAAGCTTGTATATTCACCTCCTTATTTTGAGTTAAAAGTATGCCATAGTCTTGTGTCCCTTTTATATACCTTAAGATTCGCTTAACGGCCCTCCAGTGGCTGTCTAGGGGATTTTGCATATATTGGCAAACCTTGTTCACACTGAAACACAAATCTGGTCTGGTAATGGTCAAGTATTGCAAAGCTCCAACTATGCTTCGATATTGTTTGATGTTGTTGATAGGTTCCCCTTTGTCCTTAGATAGTTGTAGGTTACTGACCATGGGTGTGGGTAGAGGCTTGGCCTGATCCATGTTAGCACGAACCAGTATTTCCGAGGCATATTGTCTTTGAGATAAAAAACATTTCTGTTTGTGATGGTCTGCTGATTTTAATTCCAAGAAAATAATCAAGTGTTCCCAGATCTTTGATAGCAAAATTTTGGTCTAATAAATGTATAACCTTGATGATGTCATTCTCATTGCTTCCAGTGATGAGAATGTCATCAACATACACCAATATGTATATAGCTTCATGATTGATGATTTTGATGTATAATGAGTTGTCTGTCTTAGTTGGATTGAACCCCAATTTGCTTAGAGTCGCCTTGAGCTTCTCATACCAAGCTCGTGATGCTTGCTTGAGACCATAGATGGCTTTATGTAATCTGCAGACTTTATTTTCATTTCCTTCTGTTATAAAACCTTTTGGTTGATGCATATATACTTCTTCCTGTAAGTCTCCATTAAGAAAGGCATTGTGGACATCTAGCTGTCTTATTTTCCACTGATTGTTTAATGCTATGTTAAGTATAATTCTGATGGTAGTAGGTTTGACAACAGGAGAAAACACTTCATTAAAATCAAAACCAAATTGTTGGGAGTAGCCTTTTGCAACCAACCTTGTCTTTAGCCTGGTTACTTTTCCATCTGCATCCTTTTTGATCCTGTAGGTCCATTTACATCCAACTATGTTTTTGTCTTTTGGAGTTGACACAAGTTCCCATGTTTGATTTTTAATTAATGCTTCATATTCATCCTTCATGGCATCTCTCCATCCTTTGTTTGTAACTGCTTGTTCATATGAAACTGGTTCTATGATATCAGTACTTGTATTGTATATTTTCGGTTTAAATATTCCACTTTTCGATCTTGTCACCATATGATGTCCAGTTTCTTCTGTACTTCCTGTACCCATTGGTATATTATTACTGGATGTTGGCACATCAGATGTTTGTACTTCATTGTTTTCTTCAAGCTCTTGTGTTGGCCATTCATGTGTGTTGTTTGTATTGCAATCAGATTCTGTTTCTCCAGTGGATTGTAAATTTTCAAGTTTTCCATTGCTTTTCTGTTCTTTGTGAATGGTCAATTCTGGTATAGTTGGTAAGTGAATTCTGGTATGACTGGTGCATTGATTTGCTGTAGTGTTGCCATTTGTTGTATTTTTACCTGCAAAAGGAAAATTACTTTCATTAAACATGACATGTCTTGATGTGTAGATCCTACCACTTTTGTCGAGACATCTGTATCCTTTTTGATTTGTGGCATACCCTAAGAATGTACAAGGACTTGATCTTAGATTCAGTTTGTTTTTGTTGTAAGGCCTGAGACATGGGAAGCATAAGCATCCAAAAGTTTTTAATATATTATAATCAGGTTTAACACTAAATAATTTTTCATATGGACAATTATAGCTGATCACTTTACTTGGCATCCTGTTTATAAGATAAACAGCTGTTGTGAATGCATCTTGCCAATATTTTAGTGGTAAAGACCCTTGAGATAATAGTGTTAGACCAGTGTCGACTATGTGTCTATGTTTCCTTTCAACAAGTCCATTTTGCTCAGATGTATAAGGACAAGTTATCCTGTGTAATATACCCCTGTTTTGAAAATATTTCTTAAGTGGATAAAATTCAGCCCCTCCATCAGTTTGTATAATCTTTACCTTATAATTAAACTGTTTTTCAGCTAAAGTAATGAATTGAATAAGAACATCATGAGTTTCAGATTTTGATTTCAAAAAGAATATCCATGTGTATCTACTATAAGCATCAACAAAAGATAAGTAGTACCTGTATCCTTGTGTAGAGTTTAGTGGGGCTGGTCCCCATAGATCTGCAGCAATTAACTCAAGAGGATTTTTATATGAAGTTTCAGAATTGCCAAAAGGTAATTTGTGGCTTTTTCCTAATTGACAGTGTGTGCATATATCATAAGAGCTATTATTTTGAAAAGAAATTTTATTATCCATCAGAAATCTTTTTACAATTTTCATACTAGGATGCCCTAGTTTACAATGCCAATGATCTAAGATATTTCTGTCATTTTGAATACTGGTGTGAACAGTGTTGCACCAATATTTCTTCACTGAGGATTCAGATTTCTTCACAGCACTAAATTTGTATAGCCCCTTACTCAAACTACCCTGCAACAATATATCTTTACTTAGTAAGTCTCTAACTAGACAGAAGGTTGGGTGAAACTCAAAGTATACTTTATTGTCATTAGCAAATTGAGATACACTGATTAGATTTTTCTTAATCTCAGGAACTCTCAGTAAATTATTTAAGTATAATTCTCTTTTACCTTGGATGGTTCCTGTGCCAACATGAGATATACTTGTAGTTTCACCATTACCTAAATATATAGATTGCATACCTGTGTAGCTTTTGTTGCCTAAATTGAGATTTTGAAGGTTACTTGTCACATGGTTGGTTGCACCTGAATCTGGGTACCAATCATCCAGGTTTGTGTTGTCCAGTCTGGTTTCATCTGAGATGGTTGCTTGAGTTCTTGGATCTTCATTCTTGTTTCTTTGCTGTTGTTCCAGTTGAGTCACATTGATATTGGGATTTCCTTGATTTTGCTGAGTAACAGTGAATTCTTTATTGAACCTGAAGTAACACTTGCTAGCTATATGACCAAATCTTTCACATATTTGGCATTTTACTCTGTTGTTGTTGTTCCATCTTCCTCTACCCCTTCCTCTTTGTGTGTAATTATTTCTCTGGCCATTTTGTTTGTTTTCTTGATTTGCTGTGTTGCCCTGTTGTGTTTTGTTTCTTGAACTGCTGGCATAGTTTATTGAGAGTTCGTTCTGTATGGCCTTTCTTTGTTCAATTCTGCCTTCATGAGCAAGCAAGGCAGATTGAACAAACTGTATATTTGGTAGAGTTTGTTGTGATGCTATGAAAGTGACCACTGATTCATATTCATCGTCAAGTCCATTAGTTATGGTGAGGACTTGCTCGTTCTCAGAGACTTTGTGACCAATTGCATTAAGTCTGTCACACAAATTTTTGATTTTTGCAAGATACTCTCTCATAGCCATATCTCCTTTTCTTGAATTTTGTAATTGTCTTTTAAAATGCATGATTCTTGCGGCTGACTGTGAACTGAATATCTGCTCTATTGATGACCAAATTTCATGTGAGGAGTTGCAGCCAACAATTTGTGACAATAGACTTGAACTGATGGATGACAGTAACCATGACGATAGTAAGTTGTCTTGTTTTAAATGTTTCAAGTATTCTGGGTTGCTAACAGTCGTTCCATTATCTTCCTCAATGACTGCAGGTGGAACTGCTATCTTTCCTTTGACATAGTCTTGGAGACCATATCCCTTCAGGGCTGTTTCGATCTGATATTTCCAGAGTATGTAATTGTCTTCATCAAGTGGGATGCTGATGATCTGACTCTTGGGTTTGATTAGTCCAGTGTCTGATGCAACTGTTTGGTTTTTGTCATTTCTTGAAGTGGTTGATGATCTTTCATCTCCTGTTTCTTTATCAGACATCTTGGCGATTTGCTGATCTGGTTTTCTTGAATGTGTGATGCAGCCAAACGATATTGGCGAGGCACTGATTCAGGAATGAGGGATAGGAACTCAATGATGATTCAGATCTGAGAGAATGGCCAAGAATTGTTGCAGCCAGTTAAGAATCTGAAGTTGTTCAGATTCTTGCTAGGCGTGGCACAATAAATTGGCTAAGGTGTTGATGATGACGGAATCGGAAAAGATTCTCCGATGATGAAATTTAACTGAGGAGAAATTGCTAATCTTATATTATTTATGCCGTTTGGCTTTAAGACTGCTCTGATACCATATTAGAAAAAGATATTGTATTATTCATAATATGATTTTCTACATTGTACAAAAGAGATTACAAGTATTTATAGAAACAGTACTGGCCCAAGGCCCATTGCAGTAATCCTCTCTAAACAATAGCAAATAATCTTCACCGTTGAATCCTATGGTTGAGATTGCAAGTTGTCTTGGTGATGGATAGATAAGTAACACACTTTAACCCTTATTCATAATAAAAATGAACTAACATGCTTCACAAGTAAAAACCGTATGCAACTCGGTCTAAATATTAGCTCCACCTAAACATTAGTGTCTTTGCAGCATTTCTCTAGATAGCTGATTATCTACAGTAAAAGAGAAATGATCACTTTATTATATTTGAAAATCTGATAAAAAGATTGAATACAATGTTATATTATTTGTATCAGTATACAAGTATATTTATATATGTCTTCGGCCTGCTCCATAGTTGTGAGAATTACATGAATGTCCTTGGGCTAGACTGGTTCAACCTCACTTCATTGGCTTGACTTGTTCGATCATAAACTGGCTTGACCGGTTCATTATATATACTCAGTAATGTATTCATTTTGACTCATTCTTTTATGTTCCCCTCAAATTGAGCTAGGGTTTTCCCGTTCTTCCCCTTTTTTCTGCCACCATTGAAAACTTTGATTTTCTGTTTTAATCTTTCAAAATTCTTCCTCGATAATGATTTGGTAGGTAGATCGGCTCTCTGGTAAGCGGCTGGCAAGTGATTTATACTTAGTTTTCCATTGATTACGCGTTCACGGACAAAATATAGATCGATTTCCATATGTTTTGTTCGTGAATGCAAGAGTGGATTTGCTGATAGTGACACTGTGCTTAACTTGTCGCACCAGATTATTGATTTTTGTTTTACTGGAAACCCTAACTTAGAGATTCTATCCATATGATTTCAGCAGTTGTAGTAGCAACACTTCTCTATTCTGCCTCTGTTAGCACCAAAAGTGGTCACTAACCTCGTTCAGAAAAATTGTGTAGAGATATAAGTGATGAAAGTAAATTAAACAGAGAAGACAATCCTAATTCAAATGCAGAAAGTAAGAACACCAAATTTATAGTGGTTCGGCGTAATTGCCTACGTCCACTTTGCTCAACTTTATTGATTTCCTTTATGGTTGATTACAAATACAATTCGTGGATCAAATGCTTGAATAGAGTTGTTTAGGTAGAGAAGATGAGTCTTGAAAATGGCAGAGTCTCCCCGTATTTTCTCTCCAAAAAAGCCCCCTTTCATTGTGACCCTGCCCCTCTATTTATAGGCAAATATGGGCTGGACTTCCCAAGCGGGCTTGTTAGCCGAACGTTCGAGCCCAGGTGCTGCGTGCCGAACCAGGTACGCCGAACGCTTCTGTGCCGAACAGTCCTTCCCATGCCGAACGGTCCTTCCCATGCCGAACGGTCCTTCCCATGCCGAACGGTGCTCCTGGTGTATGGGAAGTGTAGGGTGATTGCAGTGAAGCCGAGCGTATCTCCCTTTGAAGCTCTTGACCAACCAATGTATGTAGTTCGAACGTTCTCGTTGCCGAGTTATCCTACCGCCGAGCTCCACTGACGCCGAGTACCGTGGGATGCCGGACACTAGTTGACGCCGAGCATAGGTTGTTGCCGAGTGCTCCCCTTGACGCCGAGTAGTCTCGATGCCGAGCGTTCTTGTATGCCGAGCAGCCTTGATGCCGAGCACCCTTGTGTGCTGAGTAGTCTCGATGCCGAGCACCACTGTATGCCGAACGCTAGCGCCGAGCATTGGTTGTCGCCGAGTGCCAGTTGACGCCGAGTTCCATTGGGATGCCGAGTGCTCCTGGATGTCAAGCGCTTCGCCGAACACTCCTGGATGCCGGGCACTCTCTGATGCCGGACACTCTCTGATGCCGGACACTCTCTGATGCTGGTCACTCTCTGATGCCAGACACTCTCTGATGCCGGTCACTCTCTGATGCCGGTCACTCACTGATGCCGAGTACTAGTTGCCTGGTCAAATCTCCAGGAAACACTTGCCCCCCAAAGTGTATCGCGTGGCCGAACGTGGTACACTTTGAACCGTGCAACCTTTTCGTCACGTCTTAAACCCTTGGCTAACCTCGAACGGAGACGCCCCTTTTGTGGGATCGATGTGTGCCGGACGTGTTCCAAATGCCGAACGAGACATGCGCGTTCGAACGGTGCTTCCTTGCCGAGTGATGCTTCAGTGCCGAACCGTTATGCGCCGAGGCCGAACGCTATGACCTTGACCGGTTCTACCGGTCATGGCCTTTTCGACTTCTACCTCCCTCTATATAACCAGGCGCCCTTCCACCATTTTCCCTTTACGCTTTCTCTTCTGTTATTCCCAGATATTTGCAATTCTTGCCACTCTATCAGATATAAAGTCTAGTTGATCCTTCCTCAACCTCGATCGTCGAACTAGGTATCATTCCCTCCACGATTACATTACTTCAACTTTATTGCACAATGTGTGGCTAGTGGAAGTGGTTCGCACGTTCGGAGTCGCCGAACGGTGCACGGTAGTTAGACCTAGCTCCTTTGTGCTGATCAAGATTGGAAGAAAAAGGAAGTTGGGGTGTCGTACGGCGTAACCTTCGCCGGGCGATCTTGTCTCTGTCGTTCGTCGTAAATGGAGAAAGAGCAGGGCGGAGTTATGATCGTGGGCGGAGCACTACCTTAGCCGAACGAACTAAGGCCGAACACTACCCTTATGCCGAATGGACATATATGCCGAATAGCATCTAGACCGAACGACATAATTACCGAACAACTGTCATGCCGAACAGTTACATACCTGCCGAACAATATAACTGCCGAACACTATATTCGCCGAACATCAAAAATGCCGACCAATATAAATGCCTAGGCCGAACAATATACGTGCCGAACTATACTTAGGATGAACAATACAATTGCCGCACAATAACCCCAGCCGAACAACATATACATGCCGAACAATTTCAATGCCGAACACTTGACAATGACTTAACCGAACCAAGATACATGCCGAACTCTTCTCAGGACGAACAATGTAACTGCCGAACGACATTTAAATGCCGAACGATATAAATGTCAAATTAGACTTAAGCCGGATACTTCATAAATTATATGTTTTCTGAATCTTGAACTGTAATCACCTCAAGGCAAGCTTTTTGAGACGGTCAGCGATGACGGTCTTCGAAGGCGATGATTCGAAGCTAATTATTATATCTTTAAAACCTTTAGATCCTTATTGCCTGTACACAATTGCTTGCACTAGTTCACACACCACATGGGGGGAAAAACTCGTGTTGCTAATTCTAACGCTCAACGTTTTTCAAGTATAGCTTTCTCAAGCATTTAGCCAGGTTCATTATTTATTCGGGATGTCAGGAAAATCTAGTTCGGCCACCATATCTGACAGGCCTGGGCCGTCAGCAAAGCAAGGAGCCGCAAATGCTTCCAACCCGTCAATCTCTCCCGCTCATAATTTGGCGCCCGATGCTCTGGAGTCAACCATCTTACTGGACAATCCGGTCGATTCTCAAGCCTCGAAGATCAATGAGGCCGCTCTGCGACGGATATGTTCCATTCACGGAATTCCCTTTGCTGACGTGTTAGTTCCTTCGAGACACGACCGTCCTCATCTGCCCCCAGTCGGGTACACGGCCTGCAACAAGTTCATGTGCTGGATGGGCAGCGTGCCTCCGTTTAACCTATTTCTCCGGGATGTGCTGCAGTATATAGACATTGCTCCGTCGCAGCTGCACCCGAATGGTCATGCGTTCCTATATGGGACTTATTTACTCTTCATGGCTGTCTTCTCCAGACCTCCAACCCCCGGTGATATCCGATACATTTATATGTTCAAGAGACGGAAAGATAGCCCTTCCTTCATATTCCTCGAGCCATATCACAAGTGCCAGATCTTGACAGGGGCCTGTAGCAAATTCGCCCTGTACAAACAGGAGTGGTTCTATGTGCGATGCCCGTCTGGTTTTGCTAGGAGATGGGTTGAAGGCAGTAAGTCTCTCTGCTGAACCGTTACTCGTACTTAATGGGAGTCATGTTTTTCTTAACTCTTCATTTCATCTTTTCAGGCATTAACCCGCGTTCGGAAGGCCGAGGATATTCTGATGCTGTCGACGCGATTAGAGCTCTTCCGGCCGAGGATCGAGATATTCGAGCTATCATTTCAAATGAATCGCTGTCGGGGTTCGGCTTGCTAGCTCCTGATCGTCGGGTCAGCCTTCCAGAAGGTGTTACAATTCCCAAACCTCCATCTGGTAAAGGGAAAAAACTTGCCGGCCCGTCGTCGCGTCGCGCTCCCGACGCGCACGAAGAAGGCGAGCATAGAGAGGATGATGCACCCGACACTCAGGGCGAGAACGTGGGTCCTGCTTGGAATCCGGCAATCGAAGTTCAGGATATTGAGACGTCATCCTCCCCTTCGAAGGGAAAGAAAAAGCTGAAATATACGGTTCAGAAAGAGAAAGTTGGCGACACCTCAAAATCTGCGCCTATCCCTCCTGAGAAAGAGGCTTCTTCGCAGCATCTGGAGAGTTCTCTGAGGGGTCTCTCGAACCTCTCTATTCCCGAAGACATACTTAATTACGGGTTCGATGATCCTGAGGCTCTCAAATTCTCCTCGCCCGCTAGAGGCAATGTCGGAGTTCAATTCCCGGCTCACAGAGACGATACTCCGATTAGCAAAGATAAACGAACGGGTCCGTCGGGGGGAACACTTAGGACACACACGCACATGCGCATTCCATAAAATACTTCAAGTCTTTTTAATTCGTGAATTCTCCTTAATTCGTTGTTATCTTCCTTCTTTGCAGGTGATATGGGCCGCTCCCACGGACTTGATCGCCTTCAGGGGTCTTCAATATTTCATCACTCCGGACGGGATTCCGGTTCAGGCAGACGCCGGGACCGAGGTGATTATGAAGATAGGGACAATCGTCCGCGCGAGTCGTCTCATCGCAAGAAAGCGCACTATCAATCTTCCCAATCCCGTGATCTTCCTCCTACAACTGAGCCGGATAAAGAGAAGTCTGTGCAGAAGGGTTATCAGTCTGATGCTGCTCGAGAACAACATTCCAGTTCATCGAGTACGAGGCAAGTTCGAGAGCCGCGTAAGAGAACGGAATTCTCTAAGCCTCCTCCTCCTGCTCCTACCGTGGACCCAACTGTCGCGGAAAAGATGGTCGACCTTAAGGCCAAGTTTCCGAAAATTTGTTTTGACGGCTTGAAATTCCTCCCGGCCATCCATCACATTCCAGGGCATGTGAAGCAAAGTGCCATTGCCTGCAACAATGACGTCTATGTTCAACATGACGCATTCGTGCACTTGGTGGAGAAGATATCAGAAGTATCTGTTGTGCGTCAACACGAGATCGACCGTCTGAATCTGGAGGCTGACAGCGATAAGAAAATCATCAAACTCCAAGACGAAGAGCTCGCCTCTTATAAGTTAAAGCTAGAAGCCGCCGAACAAGGTGCAAAAGATACTGCCGAGGCAGTTACTCGCTTAGAGGTGGCTCACAAAAAGGAGCTTGACGAAGCAGTTCAGCGGAGCGGCGCCCTTGCCCTAGAAAAAGACTCTATCCAAAAAGAAAGGGACGCGCTCGCTACTCAAGTCAAAGAGCTGAAAGAACAACTCTCCAAGGAGAAAGAAGACAAAATAGCCGCTCAGGAAGAATCACAGCGGTATTGTGATGAGATTGTTGCTACCCGGCTCCTGAAGACGAAACTCGACGGCGAACTTGCCGGGGTCGAGAAAATGAAGGATGAGGCCCGTGAGGAGGGCAAAAGAATGGCTGTGGAGGAGCTTGATTCTCGCCTGGAGGCGGCCGCAGAGACCGGCAGGGAAGAAGTCAAAAGTATGTTTGACCCGTTGATCGCCGAGTACGGAGCCCGCGTCCTTATGCACCGCGACCTAACATTCTTGGGCGACGGCTACCATGAATCTCTGGCTGAGGCGTGGGAAACTCTGATAAAGATCAAGAAGGTCGAATCAGGCTCCGAAGAAATCGACAAGGATGCACTGGTGAAGGAGTTCCTGAGGGGGAATGAGCCATCAGATTTATCCGTAGCATTGGCTCTCTATGGCAAAGGCTCTTCCCCTTCGAAAGAGAAGAATAACGAGGCTGGCCCGTCAGAGGCCGACACTACTACTCCTCACATCGCCGCTCCTTATGCAGCTCAATCGGCTGGTCGGTCGACGCTTGATCCATTCGAGCAGCATGCCAGCTACGATCCCGAAGATCCCGGGCTCGGCGTTCATGTGCTGTCACCTATCCTGGAGGGTGAAACCCCATGCGCCACCGACAGTCAACCTGATCCTGGTAGGAGATTCTTCTTTCTCTAGAAGTCGAAGTGATCCGTCATTTTTTAGCAGTGGTTATTCGTTCTAATGCCCACTTCTTATATTTTCTCACAGGTTGTTCTGACACCGAGCTAACTCCGAGGAGCGATGACGCCAAGGAGGAAGCGGGGAAAACAAGCGACGTTGCTCACGCAGGGGTAACTCCCGGCCCAGACGCTCAAGTGATCGGGGCGCTCGACGATGACAAACTTGATACCTCGTCTCCTGCCGAAGGAAGCGACGAAGTTAAAATCACTGGCGCCTCTGAACATACTTCAGAGATGAGCATGAAGGATCGTCTTGCCGACGAGGAGAAGAGAAAGGTCAAAGTCAAAGTTGAATCTGAAGTCCTGGAACTTACTGACCCGCGGAATAGGCCTTTGAAAATCATCCTCCCGGGCAGGTCCAAACCATTAGATGTTCCGTCTCCTACTCCTGACTCCGTCTCTCTAGCAAGCAAAAAGTCCAAGAAGAAACGTGAGGGAGAGGAGTCGTCGGAAACACCAAAGGCAGACAAGAAGAAGAAGTCGAAGAAATGATTGATGCACTTGTTCAACGAGTTTTTGCTTAAGTTTGTAACAGTTTCTATCTTCCATAACTTGTAGTTTGTATAGGCCCGAATTTTGTAGGAGTGATCTTGTATCCCCATTTTGGACTTATCGAATAAAATTTTAGTTTCTTCTTGTTTGAATGATTCTCTTGTCTTTATTTGGTTTTCTGACACTGTGCTCCGAGGACTTGGAGACTTGAGACTGTTCATACTCTAGTCTGCGCTCTGGGGACTTAGAGTACTCCGCTCCGCACTTTGGGGGTTCGGAGATTGGAAATTGTTTATACTCTAGTCCGCGCTCTGGGGACTTAGAGTACTCCGTTCCGCACTCTGGGGATTCGGAGATTGGAAATCGTTTATACTCTAGTCCGTGCTCTGGGGACTTAGAGTACTCCGCTCCGCACTCTGGGGATTCGGAGATTGGAAGTCGTTTATACTCTAGTCCGTGCTCTGGGGACTTAGAGTACTCCGCTCCGCACTCCGGGGATTCGGAGATTGGAAGTCGTTTATACTCTAGTCCGCGCTCTGGGGACTTAGAGTACTCCGCTCCGCACTCTGGGGATTCGGAGATTGGAAGTCGTTTATACTCTAGTCCACGCTCTGGGGACTTAGAGTACTCCGCTCCGCACTCTGGGGATTCGGAGATTGGAAATCGTTTATACTCTAGTCCGCGCTCTGGGGACTTAGAGTACTCCGCTCCGCACTCTGGGGATTGGGAGATTGGAAATTGTTTATACTCTAGTCCGCGCTCTGGGGACTTAGAGTACTCCGCTCCGCACTCTGGGGATTCGGAGATTGGAAATCGTTTATACTCTAGTCCGCGCTCTGGGGACTTAGAGTACTCCGCTCCGCACTCTGGGGATTCGGAGATTGGAAATTGTTTATACTCTAGTCCGCGCTCTGGGGACTTAGAGTACTCCGTTCCGCACTCTGGGGATTCGGAGATTGGAAATCGTTTATACTCTAGTCCGTGCTCTGGGGACTTAGAGTACTCCGTTCCGCACTCTGGGGATTCGGAGATTGGAAATCGTTTATACTCTAGTCCGTGCTCTGGGGACTTAGAGTACTCCGCTCCGCACTCTGGGGATTCGGAGATGGGAAGTCGTTTGTATGAGTCTGTATGTCGCGCAGAATAATGTAATTTATCATCCAATTAAGAGATACAGAAACTTCATAGAAAATGTGGCTTCAAGCCTTTATTATTGAAAATCAACTAAATTGCTCGATTACAACTTCAAAAGGAAACTAAGTCATTATTGAATGGAAACATGCAGAAAACAATAGTGCCTATAACAAGAAAGGGAAACATGCTAAATGTAATAGTGCCGCAAATGTTCACTGTTCCATGCTCGGGGGAGCGTCGCGCCATCAACGGTCGCTAGCTTGAATGTTCCTTCTCCAAGCTTCCGTTCAATGGCGTATGGACCTTCCCAGCTGGGATTCATGCGTGATGGTACTGGGAAGACTCGTTTCAAAACGAGATCACCCACATCAAAGCTTCTTGGGCGGACTCTGCCATCGTAGTAGCGCTTGACTCGATGTCTGTGCGCTGCCGCCCTTAACTCAGCTTCTTCACGCTTTTCGTCGATGCAGTCCAGTGATTCCAGCAAGAGGTTTTGGTTCGTCTTGGGGTCATAGTATGTCACTCGGTGCGATGGAACTTCAAGTTCCACGGGTATAACGGCCTCAGAGCCGTATGCCAAGGCTAACGGAGTGTGGCCGGTTGCGGACTTGTGGGTAGTTCTATATGCCCATAATGCTGTCGGGAGTTCATCTACCCACTTGCCTCCAACCTTCTCCAAGCGCTTCTTTAGTATGGACTTGATTATTTTGTTAATGGCCTCGACTTGTCCGTTAGCTTTTGGGTGTGCAACGGCAGCGAACTTTTTCTCGATGCCGTACTTTAAACAGAACTCTTTGAACTCTTTACTTTCGAATTGCGTTCCGTTGTCTGTAATGATGGTGCGTGGAAGGCCAAAGCGGCATATAATGTTTCGTACGACGAAGTTAATGACTTTCTTAGAGGTGATAGTGGCCAAAGGTTCTGCCTCAGCCCATTTCGTGAAATAGTCGACTGCAACTATCGCGTATTTCGCACCACCTTTAGATAGAGGCAAAGAGCCGATTATGTCGATTCCCCAGATCGCGAATGGCCAAGGACTGATCATTTGTGTGAGTTCCGTTGACGGAGCCCTCGGGATTTTTGCATATCTTTGACACTTGTCGCATTTTCTTGCGTAGTCCGCGGCATCCCGGTTTACGGTGGGCCAGTAATACCCATAGCGGAGGATCTTCTTTGCTAGCGTTTGCCCCCCAGTATGGTCGCCGCATTCCCCTTCGTGGACTTCCCTCAAGACTCGCTTTGTTTCATCATGAGCGATGCATCGTAACAATGGGATTGAGAATCCTTTCCGGTACATGGATCCATCCTGCATTACGTACCGCGCAGCCTTTTGAAGGACCTGTCGTCTTTCGCTTCTTCTTTCTGGTAAAGCCCCGGTTGTCAGGTACAGTTTGAATGGGGTTATCCACGAGTCCTTCTCGATCTCTGTTTCCAACACAAGATCGATTTTCATCTCGTCCGCACTCGGGGCATGCAAGACTTCCACGGGATACAATCCCATTTGTTGAACATCGTCGATACTTGCGAACTTAGCCAACAAGTCGGCTTCTTTGTTTTGTTCTCGCGTTATATGTGAAATGTCATAACGCTCAAGATTTGATAGTAGTTCCTGGACCTGAACGAGGTACGGAGCAAGCTTTCGCCCTTTTGCTTGGTAGTCTCCTCGTACTTGGTAAACCACTAACTGCGAGTCACAAAAGATTTCGACTGATTTGATTCCGAGTTCTTTGATAAGCTTCAAGCCAGCGATCAATGCTTCATATTCAGCTTCGTTGTTCGTAGCCGGAAAATCGAGCTTCAGGGCATAACAGATTGATCGGTTTTCCGGAGTTATGAGAACTACGCCTGCGCCGGAGCAACGGTCGTTTGACGCACCGTCAGTGTATAATTTCCATCGAATGGGGGGAATGATATCGTGATCGTCCGGTTTGATGGGTATGGTAAATTCAGCGATGAAGTCTGCTAACGCTTGCCCTCGGATGGCCCTCCGTGGTAAGTACGCGATATCGAATTGGCTCAACTCGATGTTCCATTTTAGCAATCTTCCAGAAGTTTCCGGTCGTTGAAGTACCTGCCTCAGGGGTTGATCGGTATAAACGCCGATCGAATGCGCTTGAAAGTACGGGCGCAGCTTGCGTGATGCAATCACCAAGCAATAAGCCAATTTCTCAATTTTAGGGTAATTCTTCTCTGCCCCCGTTAAACGCTTGCTAACATAATAAACCGGCTTCTGGACCCGATCCTCCTCACGGACCAAAGCTGCGCTTATCGCATGAGGGGATATAGCCAAGTAAACGTACAACATCTCATGGTCAACTGGTTTAGACAGCATTGGTGGGCTCTCCAGATGCCTTACCAGGTTCTGGAAAGCTTCCTCGCAGCTAGACGTCCATTCAAAATTCCTCTTTCCTTTCTTTATTATGTCGAAGAATGGGATGCACTTGTCAGTTGCCTTGGATATAAATCGACTCAGCGCAGCCACTTTTCCGTTCAGGCTCTGTACCTGCTTTATAGTCCTGGGCGCTTGTACATCTCGAATGGCTTGGATCTTTTCTGGGTTAGCTTCGATTCCCCTAGCGTTGACGATGAATCCTAAAAACTTCCCTGATGCAACGCCGAAAGAACACTTCAGCGGATTGATCTTCATTCCATAGGACCTGAGTATGTTAAACATTTCAGCTAAGTCTTGAATGTGGTCGTTTGACTGCCGTGACTTCACGAGCATGTCATCCACATAGACTTCCATGGTTTTGCCCAGCTGGTCCTTGAACATTCGATTCACCAGACGTTGGTAAGTTGCTCCAGCATTTTTTAATCCAAAGGGCATCACTACATAGCAATACAGCCCGACATTTGTAACGAAGCTGGTGTGTTCTTGGTCCGGAATATGCATGGGATTTGGTTGTATCCTGAGTACGCATCCATGAATGACAATAATTCGTGTCCTGCTGTGGAATCGACCAACTGATCGATCCTAGGCAACGGGAAACTGTCCTTAGGGCATGCTTTGTTCAAGTCGGAATAATCTACGCAAGTCCTCCATTTCCCATTTGCCTTCTTTACTAGCACGGGGTTGGAGACCCACTCCGGGTAGAGGGCGTCGCGGACGAACCCATTTGCTTTGAGTTTGTCCACCTCCTCTCCAAGAGCGGCGGATCTCTCTGGATCCATTCCTCTCCTTTTTTGCTTGACTGGGACGTATTTCGGGTCTACGTTCAACATATGACTTGTGATGGCGGGAGAAATCCCACACATATCAGAATGCGTCCAGGCAAAAACATCAAGGTTTGCCCGGAGGAAGTTGCTAAGGTCTTCTGTCATTGCGGGGCCCAACTGTGATCCGATCTTTAGTATTCGCGAAGGGTCGTCACGGCTAACTGAAATGTCAATTGTCAATTCAGCCGGTGCCGCCTTCTCTTCCCTGGGTTTCTCATCGTCGTCTCTCGGATCTATATCTCCGTAGATCCGAGAACTATGCCCGAGCCAGGGCTCGGGCACTACTTGTCAATTATTCGTATTGAGGATGCGGACGGGATTGTCCGCAACCGCAACCTTTCCTTTCTCCCTCCGGTGGGCTTCTCGGAGCTCGGCCACATAACAAGAACGACCAGCTGCTTGGTCACCGTGAACAACGCCTACTCCTTTGTCAGTCGGAAACTTCAAAGTCAAGCACCACGGGGCTAGTGCCGCCCTAAATTCAGCCAGGGCCGGCCGACCCAAGAAAACATTATATGGAGAGTCCACATCCAAAACTACAAAGGGTAGAATTCGTACTCTCCGACGCTCGCCTTGTCCCAGTTCAACTGGTAACTCGACATATCCTACGGCGTCAGTCGCAGCGCCGTTAAAGCCGTGGATACGAGCTTTGGATGGTTTCAAGTCTTTTGTCTCTAGCTTCATCTGATCATAGGCCTTCTTGAAGATGATGTTGACTGAACTTCCACAATCAATCAAAATTCTTTTTACATATGCTGGTCCGATTGTTGCAGATATGACCATGGGATCGATGGTCGGAGCCTCTACCTGATCAGCGTCTCTGTTTCTGAACACAATATCGTCTGTCATCACGCGCTGCTGCTTAGCAGGGGCCCCGTCCTCTACGTTCGAACAGCACTCAAAATCTGCATGCTTCAAGGAGCTCGCATATCGTTCCATCTCTTGCCAGTTCTTATCTGCGGGATGAGGTCCACCGATAATTGTATTTATAACCAGTCTTCCAACAGTCCGGGCAGGTTCCTCTGGATGACGTGGAGCCGGTGCACGACCTGGGTCGGACGTTCCATGTCCTCCTTCCTGTGGATCCTTTACAAATTCTTGCAACTTCTTTTGTCTGATCAATTTCTCGATAGCGTCATGCAGGTGTCTGCATTCTTCCGTGTTGTGTCCATAGGTTTCATGGAAGCGGCAATATTTCCCAGTCCGTTTCTGTTCTTCAGTTGATTCTTTCGGACGTGGTTTTCTGTATTGAAAAGTATTGCATGTGGATAGGTAAATGTTCTCAAGCGGGGCGTTTAGCGGAGTGTACTCGCTGTAGCTTGGAATTCTCGACTTCCACTTTCCCGCTTCTTTCCTCTTTCCTTGACTTCTTCCTCCGGACTCCTTGGGCTGCACAGGCTTACTCTGGACGTTGACTTGGACCTTTCCTGAATTGTCTCCAGATTGCTTCACAGCAATGTTGCTCTTAATTGACTCTTGGGCTGGTCCCGGCGCCTTGTCTCGTCGTACCCACCTAGCTTCCTCTCTTCTTATGAACTGGTGTGCCTTGGAGTAGAAACGCTCTAGCGTAGTCGGAGGTTTTCCTGCCAGCCAATCTCCGAATTCAGAATCCGGATCTACACCTCTCATTACAGCCATCAGAATTGCATGGTCGTTGGGATTACTGACTTCAGTTGCCGCAACGTGGAATCTTTGTAAGTACTCCTTCAGCGACTCTCCGGGATTTTGGATTACACTTGACAGAGACATCACGTCCTTCGGGCGTGTAGTGTGTATCCTGAATTGCTTAATAAACTTCTTTGCCAACTCCTCGAAATTTGATACGGATCGCGGAGGAAGTCGGGTGAACCACATAGTAGCGATCCCAGATAGAGTAATCGGAAAGCACCTACACTTGGTGGCATCATTTGCTCTGGCTGAATCCATCATCCATTCATACCTCATTACATGTTGTCTGGGGTCAGTCTTTCCTTCGTATGCAGGAATGGTTGGCATGCTGAACTTCTTGGGGTAGGCCGCTTGCAGCACAACATCCGTGAACGGAGTATGACTTCTTGACACTCCCTAATCGTCATTTGATAAGCCCTGATTTTCTTTCATCAGCTGCCTGATCATGGCTGTCAGATCGGGTGTCTGTATGGAAGCTGGGAGGTTGGAGTCAGTTCTACGCGCCTGTCCATGCTGATGCCTCCTTTCCTGGCGATCCGCCAATCGTGCGCCATGAGGTTCAACATTGTTAACATCTTGATGATCTGGAGCTCCCTCCTCCCTCTGTACTCCGGTTCGGAAGTTTCCAGTTCTGGCCTGATCGCGGTCTCCTGCTGTTCGAGCAGCAGCATCTGCCCTTGCAGCTTCAGTCTTACGGCGTCTGCGCCTGGGTGGCTCATCAGAAGAAGTTGAGCTATCAGAAGAGGAATAAGCAGCTGGATTGCCCCCAGCATTCTGTTGCTGCTGTTGAGCGAGTTGTGCCATCAGGTTGGCGTTAGTTTGCATCTGTTCTCCCAGTTGTCTCCTGCTTTCCCTAAGTTCTCTCATCAAGTCGTTGAACTCCACTCTGGTGACAACTGGAGTCTGTTCCTGAGCGGCAATCCCTGCACTCGGGATCGCTGGTTGATTGCTAGGTCCTGCTTGTTGCACGCTAGCAGTCTCTCGGGCATCCGCATTAAGAGAAGCTGACCTGGTACGTGGTCTTGCCATTGTAGAGTTATTGGTATGAACTCTGAGTAGAATTAGCGGATGTTCTATCAGTAAGTCGGATCTTCTTTGGGGGATTTGCCCAATCCAGTAGCTTCAAAGCAGATCCTTGAGGTCTGAGAATTCGACTCTCAATGAAAGCACCAAAGTGTTAGCACCAAAAGTGGTCACTAACCTCGTTCAGAAAAATTGTGTAGAGATATAAGTGATGAAAGTAAATTAAACAGAGAAGACAATCCTAATTCAAATGCAGAAAGTAAGAACACCAAATTTATAGTGGTTCGGCGTAATTGCCTACGTCCACTTTGCTCAACTTTATTGATTTCCTTTATGGTTGATTACAAATACAATTCGTGGATCAAATGCTTGAATAGAGTTGTTTAGGTAGAGAAGATGAGTCTTGAAAATGGCAGAGTCTCCCCGTATTTTCTCTCCAAAAAAGCCCCCTTTCATTGTGACCCTGCCCCTCTATTTATAGGCAAATATGGGCTGGACTTCCCAAGCGGGCTTGTTAGCCGAACGTTCGAGCCCAGGTGCTGCGTGCCGAACCAGGTACGCCGAACGCTTCTGTGCCGAACAGTCCTTCCCATGCCGAACGGTCCTTCCCATGCCGAACGGTCCTTCCCATGCCGAACGGTGCTCCTGGTGTATGGGAAGTGTAGGGTGATTGCAGTGAAGCCGAGCGTATCTCCCTTTGAAGCTCTTGACCAACCAATGTATGTAGTTCGAACGTTCTCGTTGCCGAGTTATCCTACCGCCGAGCTCCACTGACGCCGAGTACCGTGGGATGCCGGACACTAGTTGACGCCGAGCATAGGTTGTTGCCGAGTGCTCCCCTTGACGCCGAGTAGTCTCGATGCCGAGCGTTCTTGTATGCCGAGCAGCCTTGATGTCGAGCACCCTTGTGTGCTGAGTAGTCTCGATGCTGAGCACCACTGTATGCCGAACGCTAGCGCCGAGCATTGGTTGTCGCCGAGTGCCAGTTGACGCCGAGTTCCATTGGGATGCCGAGTGCTCCTGGATGTCAAGCGCTTCGCCGAACACTCCTGGATGCCGGGCACTCTCTGATGCCGGACACTCTCTGATGCCGGACACTCTCTGATGCTGGTCACTCTCTGATGCCGGACACTCTCTGATGTCGGTCACTCTCTGATGCCGGTCACTCACTGATGCCGAGTACTAGTTGCCTGGTCAAATCTCCAGGAAACAGCCTCTGTGCTTGATCGAGATATGGTAGGTTGTTTTCTAGAGCATCAGGAAATAGAGTTTTCACCCAAGTATATGCAGTAGCCAGTGGTTGAATGCCTATCTTCTGGGTCACTGGCCCAGTCTGCATCTGCAAATTCTTGTATGTTTAAATTATTTCCTGCTTTTAGATGCAATCCATGATTTGCTGTGCCTTTTAAATATCTGAGTATTCTTTTTTACTGATTTTCAATGTTCATCACGTGGTTGTTGCATGAACTGGCAGACTTTGTTGATACTATACGTTATTTCAGGCCTTGTGATGGTTATATATTGAAGTGCTCCAACAATACTTCGATATTACTTTTCATTACATATAACTTTACCTTTGTATTTGGATAGATGTAGATTGCTTACCATTGGTGTAGGTAAAGGAATGGCTTGATCCATTTTGCTTTTAATGAGAACCTCTAAGATGTACTTTCTTTGATTCAGAATGATTTTTGAACTGGATGATTTTCTTTGTTCAAGCCTTCCCTCATGTGCAAGTAAGGCAGACTGTACATATGATATATTTGGCAGTTTTTCTATTCACGAGATAACTGCAACAATGGACTCATATTCTTCATCCAGTCCATTTAAAATAACAAGTATCTGATCAGTGTCAGAAACCTTATGTCCTACTGAGCCTAATAGGTCACACAGAGTTTTCACTTTTGATAAGTACTCCATCATTGTCATTTCATTTTTACGTATGTTTTGCAGTTGCCTTTTGTAATTCATGATTCTTGCTGATGACTGTGCATTGAAAATTTGCTCTACAGGTAGTCCAAATTTCCTGAGAAGTGTTGCATCATATTATTTATGGTAGTAAGCCTGCACTAATGGTTGATAGTAGTCATGCACTTAGGAGACTATCTTTGTTGCTGATTAATTCTCTTTCTTTGATGATAAACTTTGCAAGAATTGGGGATGTGCCAAGAATGAATTCTTCTAGGCCATATCCCCTTATGGCAGTCTGAATGTTGTACTTCTAAAGCAAGAAGTTGTTTTCATCAAGTTGTATGTTGATGAGTTTACTTCTTGGATTGATGATTTTTTTGGTAATTTCTTCAACTTCAAAGGTAGGGGTGGTCTGAGTGGCTTGGGATTGTGATGATGCATGAGATGTATCATCATCATTTCCTTCCATTGAACAAGAAATGGATCGGATGAGGAGAATGTCTCTGATGATCTTTCTGGTGCAGCCAGAAAAACTAAAATGATGAGATCTCTCTGATCAGTCTTTACTAGCGAGGCACTGGATTTTCGCTGGTTGAGTTCTTGAACAGATTACACTGGGACCTTGGACTGGATGATCGGGAAAATCTCCTCAATGATGATAATTCTCTGGGAGGAGAAAGTTTTGACTAAACAGCCTTCTTCTTTAAACGATGAAGATAGACAGGTAGAGGTATGGCTCGATGATAAAGTTGTCGTTAGGCAGTATCAAGCTCTGATACCATAAAAGAGAAATGATCACTTTATTATATTTGAAAATCTCATACAAAGATTGAATACAATGTTACTTTATTTGTATCAGTATACAAGTATATTTATATATGTCTTCGGCCTGCTCCATAGTTGTGAGAATTACATGAATGCCCTTGGGCTAGACTAGTTCAACCTGGCTTCATTGGCTTGACTTGTCCGATCATAAACTGGCTTGACCGGTTCTTTATATACTCGGTAATGTATTCATTTTTTTATTTTTTTTGAAGACCTAGAGAACCAAGCTTTGCTTGTAAACTCTAAGGAAGTATGCACTGAACCCACAACACATACTTTAGGTAAATCACAAGGATATGTAGTTGGTGGGGATTGAACCTTCGACCTTTAAGGTGAGCGCCGCATGTCCTAACCACTGCACTACCTTCGGGGTTGTAATGTATTCATTTTAACTCATTCACTGATATACATTAAATATTGTGTTTAAGATAAATGGAAGAAACAAAGTGGAAGTCTTTAAAACATTTTCTCAAAATTTAACAAACTTACATGTAAATGAACATACTGCAACGAAATGCATGTGTTTCCACATATGCAACCAAAAGGGAGTACTAATTAATTATAAAGAACAAGCAAACAAAGGGGAGTCCATCGTCGATGGAAATGTGGTATATAAATATGGATCTGTAGACACGTAACATTAAAGATTCATTTTGTTACACATATGAATTGGCACATGCTTATTGTAATAAAAGAAATTCCAATGTTACATGGCTAACAACCCATATTTATACACCACATTTTCATCAAACTTTAGCAATGTGAGACCATTCCAATTTCAAACCTTCATTCTTATTTCCATATACAAGAGAACCCTAACTGCACTAATAAGCTATGGAAGCACTAATAAGCTTTGGAGTTGAATTATTTGAGCACCTAACACTAAATTTGATTCAGAGAACTAAGGCATTTGGCTCAGTTCAAAACTGAGAATGCCTTATCTTTGAATTGAGGCAAATGCCTTGGTTCAAACTGAGGCAAATGTCTCAATTCAATATTGAGGCAATTTACTCCGTTCCAAACTATAGTATTCAATGAGTCAAAATCTGAGATAAAGTATGAATTATAGAAATAGTAAATTTATATTTTGAATTATGAGGGTCAAGCTCTTGAATGTTAAAACTCAAGGGCTTCCTTCATACTCGCTTTATTTATATTTGTCACGTGTTACTTCATTTTAAATGCAAATGAATGGATTAAATATTTATTATTTTCAACTATTATATATTTTCCTTTCACGTTTTTTCACCAGAAGCCAATTTTTAAATGACCAAGAGTTTATTACTTTAACCTATTATGTTGATATTTTGCATCTTCGCCTTTGATTTTGTTTGTAAAAAACCATTTCTCCGTACCCACTTACAGTCAGTCTTTAATATTTATGATAAAAAAACTACAACTTGGAACTTTCTAAAATTGCATATCGTTGAATTCAGTTTGTTTTAACTTGGAAAAAAAACCTTGAAGAAATGAAAATGTTACATGTAATGCATGTATCACCAAAAAAATAAATAAATAAAATAAAAAAATTTACTGAAAAAAGATTAATGAAAAGTTTAACCATACCTTTTGATTGAAGCTATAGACTTAGGAGGAACCTTGAAAAATGCATTAAGAATCCAGAAAATTAGATAATTTGTCTCTTAGCTAATAAAATAGGCTTCGTTTGCGGTGACAAATATTTTATTTTACCTACTAAAAAGGTTTGTCGCAGCTTCATAATCTTATGCTTTGTAAAACCATATACCATTTACTTCCTGTGCTACATTTTGACATAGTAAATAAGGTTGCTGAACCAAATACTCAATATCACCCAAGAGATCCTCTACATGGCTTTCTATATTACGTCTGTTTATCCCTTTTCAGCATAAAAAGTGAGGGCTCGACATCTTTTCAACTCTATTGGTTAATATTAGCATTAAATTCGTATAAAGTGACATAAGCTGCAGCCATCAGAATTTCTTCGACAAATGAATCGAGCCTCTTAAGAACAGTTAGATTTATTTGCTTCATTTTTTTCTTGGTCTAAATTTGAAATGATTTTTCCTTTATGTCATTTTTCTATGTTTATTTTAGATTGATAGGAAAAACAAATAACCAGAAAAGAAAATGGCTATGCATCTGGAACAAAACATGCATAGAACTTCATAGATATTATAATTACTACATGGTAAGATAGATTACTCACCAACCTTAAATGGGTTACCTTTAAAAGAGACTTGAGAAATTAAGGTAGTATTTGGTTTAAAAATTAGTTTTGAGTTTTCTGTTATCAAATATATATGTCAAATTGTTTCCATTATTGAAGAAGAGGAATATTATTTCTTACATGAATGAAAAACAGAAATTACATACAACTGTACTGTTTTTATAACAAAAAAAAAAATGCCAGGCTGACAATGATAAAGCAACAACTGGCAACGATAACAATATATCTAATACCCCCCTCAAGTTGGAATGTCATGAGATAACTGGAGTGACATTCCCAACTTGAATAAAAGCTCATTATGCTGAGATGAAGGCAAAATCTTGGTGAACACGTCTGCAAGTTGAGATTGGGTAGGTAAGTAAGACAATTGTATTAGTCCTTCCATAACCTTTTCTCTAGTGAAATGGCAGTCAATATCGATGTGTTTAGTGCGTTCATGAAACACAGGGTTGCGAGCAATGTGTAAAGCAGATTGATTATCACAATGCAAAGTCACAGGCTTGAGATTTTGAATTCCTAACTCTTCCAACAACCTAACAACCCAGGTTACTTCAGATGCTGCAGTAGCCATTGCCCTATATTCAGCTTCAGAGGAGGATTTAGAAATGGTACTTTGTTTCTTTGATTTTCATGTAATCGAAGACTGACCAAGAAGCAGTACATAACCAGTTATAGATCTTCTAGAATCAGCACAGCTGGCCCAGTCTGAGTCTGAAAAAGCTTGCAACTTAAGAGTGTCTAATCCTCTTAATAGGATCCCCTGCCCTGCTGTATGTGCAACATACCTCAAAGTATGATGTAAAGCTTGCAAATGATTTGTTCGAGGAGCTTGCATAAACTGACTTAAGTTTTGCACAGCAAAAGAGAGATCGGGCCGTGTATGAGTTAAATAATTAAGCTTGCCTACTAGAGAACGATACATCTTAGCATTTTGTAGTATATCACCATCTGTTGCAGTAAGTTTTAGATTTAAAGGCAGTGGAGTCATAGCTTTCTTGCTTAGATCAAAAGAACAATTATTCAACATTTCCTTGATAAACTTTTGTTGGCTTAAAATAATACCATCTGCTGTATATCCAACCTCAATGCCTAGGAAGTAGTTCAGAATTCCTAGGTCTTTTATACTGAAAGTAGAGTGTAGATGAGCTTTTAATTCTGTAATTGAAATTAGATCATTTCCAGTGAGTAAAATATCATCAACATAAACTCCTACAATACAAATTGTATCTCCCGTCCTTTTAATAAACAAACTGTGATCATTTTTAGACTGGCAGAACCCTTTTTCTTTTAAGGAAGCATGTAATTTTTCGAACCACTGTCTAGATGCTTGCTTAAGTCCATAAAGAGATTTCTTTAACTTGCATACTTTATTGTGAGGATTTGGAAAACCTTCAGGTATTTGCATATAAACTTCTTCTTTCAAATCTCCATGCAAAAATGCATTATTCACATCTAACTGGAACAATTTCCAATCTTTACTAGCTGCCAATGCAATTAAACATCTCACAGTACTCATTTTCACCACTGGACTGAAAGTTTCTTCATAATCAATCCCATATTTTTGATTGAATCCTTTAGCTACAAGTCTCGCTTTACATCTTTCAAGATCACCATTTGCTTTAAGTTTTATTTTATATACCCACTTACATCCTATTGCCTTCTTTCCTTTTGGCAAATCAACAAGTTCCCAAGTACTATTTTGTATCAAGGCTTCAATTTCTTTATTCATTGCTTCTATCCAAAGAGGATCAGTGGCTGCCTCTTTGTAGGATAATGGTTCATGTAATTCACATGCATGAGATACAAAAGCTTTATGGTCATCAGGAAAAGAAGTGTAAGTGATTAGATTGCACCAGTGTGCATTTTGGTAATCAATTGAATTACATTGGTAATCATTTAAATATGAAGGAGCTTTGTGAATTCGTGTAGTTCTCCTAACAGTTTCAGTGGGCAAATTCTATGTCATATCTATGACAATTGAAGGGTCAATGGGGCTAGGACTAGAAGAAGAAATAGATGATAAGGTGTTTTGTGTCTCTGAAGTAGATAGATCATTTTGTGGTTCTGGTGGATTATCATGAGAAGGAAAAGTGGTGTTTGGAGAAGAATCATGGAAAATTGGAGCTGTAGAAGCAGGAAGATAAATGGCAGTTTGCATATGTGAAAGAGATTTTTGTTTGTGAAAAAGATGATAAGGAAAATGTTTTTCATGAAATTTAACATTTCTGGACACCATTGTTTTTCCAGTGGCAATATCAAGGACTTTATAACCCTTTTGACTAACTGAATATCCCAAAAAAACACAAGGAGAACCTCTTTGATCCATTTTCCCTCTATTGATTCTGGAAGTGTAAACATAACACAAGCAGCCAAAAGTCCTTAAATGATCTATTGGTGGAGCTTTATTATAAAGTCTTTGATAAGGAATATCATTATTTATAACTCTCAGAGGCATCCTGTTTATCAAATAAGTAGCACATAGAACACAATCTCCCCAAAATCTATCTGGAACCATTGATTGAATGTATAATGCTCTGGCAGTCTCAAGAAGGTGCCTATGTTTCCTCTCAACAACTCCATTTTGTTGGGGTGTGTCTGGGCAGCTAGTTTGATGAAAGATTCCCATATTTTTGTAAAATATTTTCATGTCTCCTTCACACAATTCTTTTGCATTATCAGATCTGACACACTTAATTTTAGAATCAAATTGTGTTTCAATCATTTTAGCAAAATCAATCATGATATTAACTGAATCACTTTTGTTTTTTAAAAGATGTACCCAAGTAAATCTTGTGTAATCATCAACAATAGTCAAAAATTGATTACATCCACTAGGAGTCTTAACTGGATTTGGACCCCAAACATCAATGTGAATTAGTTCAAAAGGTTCTTTGGTTTTTATGCTACTGGAAGTAAAAGACAGCCTAGTTTGTTTCGCTTTAGGACAAACTTGACAAATAGTACCAACTGAACAAGGTTTTATTTCACAATTTGTGTTGACAAACTTCATTTGATTAAAAGGTAGATGTCCTAACCTCAAATGCCACAATTTAGCATCTTCTATTGCTGACAAACAAACTTTATTACATGTGTGAGACTGCACTTCATCATTATTTGCTTTCTTCTGGTCTTCCACATTGTATAAACCAGCTTTCAATTTACCAAGAAGAGTCAACTGTCCTTTCTATGAGCATACAAAACACTTGTCATGTGTAAAATGTAATTCACAATTCACGTCCTTACACAATCTGTGTACAGAAATAAGATTGAATCTAAAATTGGGAACATGTAAAACATTGTGTAGAACAATTTCATCATTTAGCTTCACAGTGCCAACATGTTTCACTAATATTCTGCTTCCATCAGGAATAGTTATGTGATTGTTATGGCTCATTAAAGGCTTATATTCAGAGTAATATTTTAGTTCAGAGCAAATATGGTCACTGGCTCCACTATCAAGAAGCCAGAGTGAATCAGAGCAAGATAAAAGGCAATAATTACCTGCCACCATGGCATGACTGTGAGAAATTTCTGCATGATCATTAGACTTGTTGCTTTGTTGTTGTGACTTAAGCAAGCTCATTAGCTGGTTGTATTGCTCCACAGAAATAGATTGAGTGGGCTGTTGATCAACTTGCATGCTGTCAGTGTCATTGTGAGAAACAGCTGCAACTCTTTTTTCTTTAAATCCTTTGAAGTTGGGTGGATAACCATGTACTTTGAAGCATCTATCAATACTATGTCCAGGTATCTCACAATGAGTGCAATAATACTTAGACCCTGGTTTGGCATTGTTTTTGTTATTGGTGGTCTGTTTAGGATTGCCATTGTGATTCTTGAAACCTTTGAATGTGCCTGCACCAAGGAACTTCTTCTTATCAGCCATGAAAGCCATGGATTCAGATTGTGTAGCTAATTGAGAGATTTCTTTGTGTTTTTCTTCTTGTGCAAAAATTCTGTAGACTTCAGTGACTTTCGGTAGTGATTGCATCATCAACATGTTTCCTCTAATTGTTGCAAATTGATCTGACAATTTCATCATAAACTGTATCACCATTTTCTGTTGATGCCTTTCAAGTAGTCTCTTAGTCAAGTTACATGTACAGTTGTTGCAAGTACAAAATGGAAGTGGATGAGCTTCATCTATAGCATCCCAAATAGATTTGATGGAAGTGAAAAATTCAGAAACAGATTTATTTTCTTGACTAATATCAGCTAACTTCTGTTCTAGGGCATAGATTTGTGCTAAGGATGTATAACCAAACCTTTCTTCAAGATCCAACCAAATGTCTCTAGCACTCCTCAAAAACATAACAGAACTAGCAATGCTTTCATCAAGATTGAATAAAATCCAAGAGCATACTAAGTCATTGCATCTCTCCCATGCTTTGCATTCAGCTTCATTCTCATCAGCAGGCTTTTTGTATAAACCATTAATAAAGCCTACCTTATTCTTTGCTGATAGACTTAATAACATAGCTCGTTTCCAGCTGGTGAATCCATCGCCATTAAATTTGAATGACACAAGTTGTGCAGAATTAGCATCCGACGAATGAATGTAGTAGATACTAGCAGGATTTTGGTTTAGAGGTAGATTGATGTTGTTTTCAGGCATATTTCATGAAATCGAATCAATTAACTAGTAGATCGAATGAATTTTGACGGAGAAATTGATGAAGAACTGCGAAAAAAAAAATAGATCTAGGTATCGAAATATCTGCTCTGATATCATGTTTCCATTATTGAAGAAGAGGAATATTATTTCTTACATGAATGAAAAACAGAAATTACATACAACTGTACTGTTTTTATAACAAAAAAAATGCCAGGCTGGCAATGATAAAGCAACAACTGGCAACGATAACAATATATCTAATACAAATACAAAAGAAGTGAAGTGTCGACGAAAGTGATGGAAGGAAGATGGAGGGACGACGAAGGGATGGAGGACGACGGAAGTAAGGATTAATTGTTTTTCATGCTTCTATTATTTTTCAAAACACCGAAAATAAAAAAAAAATTGTTTTCTATTTTGTTTGTTAATTTTATTTTCTAAATGGATCGTTTTCGACAATATACATACGTCTTGTACATTTTTATATAGATGAAAATCCAAAACTAAAAAGGGCAAACTAAACACAGCCTAAGTAATTTAGATACATCCTTGAATTTCAACAAAGGTTCAAAATTTCGTTTTTCGTTTCCGTTCCGGTCATTGGTAATTTTAAATTTTTCGGTTCCGTTTCGAAAGTTCCGGAAGTTCTGCTTTTATTTCGGTTTTTTAATTCCGGTACTTTTTTTGCTTTAATTTGCTATATACGCTAATAAATATCAAATACTGTCATAAATTTATAGTACATTTTTTACATTACATATAAAATACACACTTTAATTAGAAATCCATTGCGTAAGATTCTGTATTTTTCATTTGAGATTTTAAAACTTTGATTAATTTCGAAAATTTTGAATTTTTTTAATTATGATTCGATGTAAATTAACAAAACTATAACAACTTTTTTTATGAAACTACATGATTTCTTCTTCATTTATTTATTGTTCCGATTAATTTGTTTTTTTAATTACTATATATTTGTTGTATTTTTTTAATTTTTTATAAGTTTTTTTTTTTTAATATTTGAAAAGCAAATCCGGAATTTAGACCGGATTTCATTCCGGCTATGAGCGGAACCAGAACGGAATAACAGGAATTTTGAACCATGATTTAACATGTTATTCTAATACCAAAGAGAAACACGAAATTTTCAGAAGTTTCATGATAATGGAAAATGAGTAATATGGGATGATAATGTCATTTGTTCAAGTCTCCAAAGTTTCTAAAAAACAAGAGTTTTTTTAAACAAGGTGCATTCCCTTGGCCAATTTCGTGATGTAACTCCCATTAATGCAAATTAAACTCTTTATATGTGAGAGTGTACGAGTATAATAAATGCCACTATTGTTTCCAACTTGCAACAATGGGTCAAATGTAGAAGCGGAAATTAAATACGTACACATCAACCTTGCTAATTACATAACGTTTTTTTTTCAATAAAACGAATTAAACATTTATCGGCGAGGGTGGTTAATGGGGACATTAAATGCTACGACTTTTTAGGTTTGAAATAAGTGGGAAAATTTTCAGGCTTTTATAGTTCTACTAAGGAACTTCTAAATCTTTAAGGTATACCCACAAGACCATATCTTTTACTTAAGGCTTCGTTTGTCTGCATTATTGAAAGCTTAACGCTGACACTACTAAAACGGCTTCGAATAGTGGCAGGCGTTTGCGACGGTTAAAAAATGCGGCCGTCGCTAGCCGGCGCTATACGAAATATACAGACTGTTTTCCGCGAGCAGAACTTTCATTCCTTCCCCCCCCCCCCCAAATTAAACTCTCCTTCCCCCAATCCGCCGCCCCCTGTCACCGCAGCCGCCGCCCCGCCTTCCGCCGCCTCCAAATCACCCAAATTCGCATAGGTATGCTTCTAATCTCTATTTTGAATGTAAATTTGATGTTTTTTAGGTTTAGTTTAAACCCTAATTAAACTAGGATTTGTTGTTAAATTAGAATTTGTTGTTAAATTAGGTATTAGTAGTGTTGTTAAATTAGGTATTAGTAGTGTTGTATGTTGATTTGATAGATTAATTAGTTTATTATCATGAAGTTAAATTAGGTATTAGATTAATTAGTTTATCATGAAGTTGAATAAATGGTTGATGTAGATAATTAGTGTTGGCGATTAACATGGTTAGTTGTGTTAGGTGAAAAATTAGTGTATATTAATGATTAACTTGGTTATTGATAAATTTACATGAAGGTATTTCATAGTTTATAAAATTGATAAATTACAAATTTAAGTTGTTAAGTGAATTTAAATTGACAAATTTTTATTTAATAATTAGATTTTTATTGTTTTCTAATTATCTATTTGATAATTAGATTTTGTTGTTTTCTAATTATCTTCATTGATAATTCTTCTATTTATCTTGTTTATTTAGCGACGGCCATTTTAATAATTTTAGCGACGGCTAACGACGGCCAAAATGCAAAAGGTTGTATATATTGTACAAAAATAAAGTTTATACAAAAAATTAAAAAATGAATATGAGAACATTAAAAATTCTGCAAATATTTAAAAAAAAATTAAAAATTAGAAAATGACTTTAAAAACAACTGATATTGTACTAAAATCGATTTTGTAAAGAAATTAAGAAATGAATATAACAACAACAAATATTCCGCTAAAATCTATGTCGTAAAAAAATAAAGAAATGAATATTGAACTAAAATTGTTAATTGAATGTTGAACTAAAATTTAAATATATCTATTATTGCTATGTAGTAGTGAATTTCTATTATTGTTCTGTGATGATCATTTATTTAATTTTTATCCATGTTTTGTACTAGTAAATTTTTATAATTATTTCTGTGAAAGTGATTGAAACATGCTATGTACACTACAAGATTAAACGGCTATTCCAACGGCTACGAGCCGTTGGCGGCTGTTGGAATAGCCGTTGGAATATAATCAACGAATTCCAACGGCTTCCAACGGAACCAATGGATATATTCCAACGGCAATTCCAACGGCGACCAACGGTTAATAGCCGTTGGAAACCGTTACTAGCCGTTGGAATAAAATGTCCAATATGCCGTTGGAAACCGTTGGAAATCTAGGTTCATTCTGCTGTACAACAGCAAGCCTATTAACCTTCCAGCCACACCATTTCCAATCCATTCCATTTCCAATAAATTTCCAATATATTTCCAATCCATTCCACACATATATATCAATTTCAATATAAACAACACATATAAATCAATTAAACATCAATATAAACAAACCAAACCATTCAAACATCATAAACCGTACCATCAACGTAAACACCAACAAAACATGTCAAAAAACCACGTACATACCATCAAAATATCGTTCTCACCCACTCCGTACCAATATATACAACATTAAAACACATTATAACCATCTCAAAGTCAATATATACATCGTTCAAACACAAACAATAAAAGGCATACCTTCTCAAGCATCTTCGTCGTCGCCTCCGGAAGCACCAGACGCACCAGACGACGAAGGAAAGGTACCATGATTCTGCACATACTCCGCAAGCTTTTGATTCAGCTGCTCCATCTGTACAGCTCGCAGACGATTCTCCTCCTGTAGCTGCTCAATCATAGCTCTAAGCTCCTTAATTTCTTCTTTGTCTTGGGCCTTTTGAGCTTGTCGAGCCTGCAAATAGAAATAATAGCAAAAGGGTTGGAAACGCTTATAAAATATTATAGCACTATATATCTAAACGCTAATTTGTTGTACATATGTAAAAGGATCAATTACCATTACGTTCCCGAAGCCATAACGTCTACTTCGCTGCGTCGGATCCATAACAGCGTCAAATATGTTATCTTGCTCCTCCTGTGTCAACTCATCACGACCAGACTGCTGAAGCGCATATGCCCGTGCCTCCTGTAACCTTGACTATAATGAAAAAAAACAATTTCAGTTGAAAAATAGTAGAATGTAATTTTTATTTTACATAGCTAGTAATTAATAAACTTATTAATGTAAGTATTAAAAATTAAAAAACGCATACATATGCCTCAGTCGCCTTATCCTGATCACCCCACTGATATATGATTTTGCCAGACTCGTCTACTTGCTTAGATGCATGGGTGTGAGCAAATAAGTCCACTAAGCCAACGGGATGTCCATAAGCTCGTTCCTGCAATTGATAATTTGGATAATTTAACTTCACATAATTAATTACTGAACTGATCAATATACAAATGTGATAATAGATAAATTTACCAAATCTTCGCGGTGATGCTGGAAAGATTTGGAGCCTCCACGATGAGTTACTGGATTCTTGCTCCTGTTTGCTGAGTTCCTTTCTGACTCCTCCTGCAAATTTACAATGAATAATTATTTACTAAACGTTAAAAAAATTACTGAGATTCATTATAGATTTACCTTGAACTCATCAGAGTTCCACCAGTCAACCCACTTATCCCATACAGCCGCGCTCATCCACTTTGGTTTCTTCCCCACTTTTTTAATCTCTGACATCTTCTCCCTATAGTTCTTAGCGATCTTTGAGTTCCAGTGTCGCTGAACTAAGTTGATGTCAGACTCTTGCAAATCTACTGCGCCCTGTACAATGAGAAAATATTACTAATTATTTATTTGTATTTAATTAATCATTTTGTAAAGCGGTATAAACTTACTAGAAAATCTTGCCAAATGGTCTCTCTCACATCATCGGGGATCTTGCTCCACTTAGGCCAGCAATCGCTCATCCTGCTCATATACGCCTGCTTAGAAATGTTCAGAACCACTTTAGGTGGCTCCAACTCAAACCCATTGCGTTAAATATAAAAAAGAACTTTAGACAATTATAGATATATCATGTATAAAAAATTAAATTGCTTTTCTGCTAATTATGATACTTACGCCTGATCAGCCTTTGGCTGCAAGTAAACGACTGGACGAGCTGATGGCTCACCACTACTCTCTCCAATCTGCTGGGAAGAGCCACGTCGCCGAGAGCCAGAACCAGAGCCAGACATAATATACCTGCCGTATACATACATATACAATTCATAATAATTATGATATGACGAACCATTAAAAAATGTAATACAATATGCTACAAATGTGTCATGTTGTGTGTATGTGTTGAGTGTGTGAGTATACACTTGTTGGCATTAAAATTGTATAACTTTGGATAAATGCATTATTAATCAAAGATAAATGTAATGTGAATAATTGTAAAAATTACCGGATATTACTCAGTCGTCCTCGTCGTTTTCTGATTCAGACTCGGTTTCGTGTTCTATGTCGTTTTCCTCTACACTCTCAAATGCTTCGACTAATACATTTGTCTCATCATTTAAAGGCCCAAAATCAGTTTGATCGTCTGTAATTGCTATTTCAACATTTTCCTCCAGATCTGCTTGATAGGCTTGTTCGTTTGGAATATTATGTCCATCGAACGTAAATCTTGCTTTGGTTTTAAAAACCGCAGACCAATCTACTTTATCTTTTTTTAGAGATGGATAAGGGGCATAATAAGCTTGTAGGGCTTGTTTGACTAGTATAAAAGGGTCGTATTTTTGATAATGCGAGGTATGTTTAATTTCTATAAGATTATAATTTGGATGCACGTTAATACCAGAACCTGGAACATTGCTGAACCAGTTGCATCTAAACAAATAAACATCCTCCGCGGGTCTTGTAAAATATGTCAACTGCAAAATCTGAGTTAACACGCCATAAAAATCATTCATATGATTATTAGGATCATCACTGCCTTTAACAAATACACCAGTATTGTTTGTTAATTTTTCAGCACCGTATTCTTTGGTGTTGAATTTATATCCATTAACAAAAAATATTGGATACATTTTAACTTTTCTTTTCGGTCCAAACGCCAAATGTTTCAGTCCTTCATCGAGCACATTATTTGTGGGATTAGAAACGTATTTCGAAAACCAATTACTGAAATCTTTGCTTAAATTGCCGCTTGGATTTTGTGATTCAAAAATACTACAAACACAAACAAGATATATTACATTATTATTTATTTACACGTGTAGTATTAAATTTAACAAAACTTGGAAGGTGATAATTACCTAACAAATGGTGCAACTTCAGGACAATTAAGAAGAATATATGTGTGTGCTACATGGTAATTTTTATCATCTAGCCATACTTCCACACATTTTCCAACATGTCGGCCATGTTATTTAAAAATAGATAATATTGATTCAGAAGAAGAATTTTGTTCAACGGCCTCATCATTACGCGGAACACTTACAAATGATAAGTTCACATGATCATTAAAATAATAAGAGAAAAAGAAAGAAGCTTCTTCTTCGATATATGATTTGCAAATAGAACTTTCAACTCGAGCTTTTTGTCTCACTTTTTTCTTTAAATAATTTAAGTACCTAATAAAAAATATTTCGGTTAAGTATTAACTTCTATTTAAAATTAAATTACCATTTACATAATCAGTATAGTAACATACCTTTCGAATGGATACATCCATCCATATTGCACAGGACCTCGAAGACGTGCTTCATATGGAAGATGAACAGGTAAATGCTCCATTACATTAAAGAAACCCAGAGGAAATATTTTCTCCAGTTTGCAGAGCAGTATAGGAATTTCTTCTTCAAGTTTAAGTAGACGATCAACTTTTACGTAGTTGAACAAAGCTCCTTGTAAAATAAACTAAGTTCTGTTATTACCATCCAAACTTTTACTGGTAACAATTCTTTGAAAGCGATGGGTAACAAATTTTCCATCATTACATGACAATCATGGCTTTTCATTCCACTCAGTCTTCCATTTTTATAGTCGACACATCTACGAAGATTAGAGGAAATTCCATCGGGAAATCATAATCCTTCCACCCATTTTAACAGTACTTTAACTTGGTTGATGTCTAGTTCGTAGTATGTTTTGGGTTTTTTACTGTCATTGGGCTTCATATGAAGCTCAGGACGATTGCATATTTCCTCTATATCACGTCTAGATTTCAAATCGTCCTTAGTTTTTCCCTTCACATTCAAAACTGTATAAAACACATTATCAAATACGTTTTTTTCGTTATGCATCACGTCAATGTTATGACGGATTAAGAGATTTTTCCAATAAGGCAATTCCCATAATATACTTTGTTTGCACCAATTATGAAACGTCGATTTACCTTGAATTTCAATTTGTTGTCCGGTCTCGTGTATTTTTAGATAATCTTTTACAAGTTCATATATATCCTCGCTTGACCAAACCGTTGGTGGTCGTAGAGTCTCATGCCTATTAGCTATGAAGTTTTTTTGTCTCTTCTAAAAGGGTGATTAATATGAAGAAAACATCGATGACAATCAAACCATGATATTTTCTTCCCATGCGGTAATGAAAATGCTCGTGTTTCTTCCATGCAATAAGGACAAGCAAAACGACCGGCCGTACTCCAACCCGAAAGCATTGCATATGCAGGAAAATCGCTAATAGTCCATAACAGAGAAGCGAACATCCGAAAATTTTTCTTTTTTGATATATCGTATGTTTCAACTCCTTCATACCATAATATTTTCAACTCTTCGATTAACGGTTGTAAGTAAACATCAATGCCCTGTGTCGGATCATCAGGGCCAGGGACGACAATTGTGAGAAACATATATGGAGTTTTCATGCACATCCATGGGGGTAGATTGTAAGGTGTGATTATTATAGGCCAAGATGAATATTTAGAACCAAACTGAGAAAACGGTGAGAAGCCGTCTGTACATAACCCTAGTCTAACGTTGCGGCTCTCCGTTGCGAAATCGGGATATTTCTTGTCAAAATATTTCCATGCTTCTCCATCGGATGGGTGTGTCAATATACCTTCTTGAGGTGTTCTCACACTATGCCATCTCATATGATGCGCTGTTACAGATGATGCATATAACCGTTGAAGTCTAGGGGTGATGGGTAAATAATGCATACGCTTGTACGGAACCTCTTTTCCCTTCTTTTTCCTCGGTTTGTATCTTTGTTGATTACATATTTTACAATTTCTAAGATTGATGTCTTCTTTCCAATACAACATGCATCCCTTTAAACATGTATCTATTTTTTGATATGGCAAACCGAAAGATGACATAAGTTTTTTCACTTCATAATAATTTTCGCACATTAAATTATCGGGTGGCATATGACATTTAGCAGCTTGAACAATAGCCGTAAATCCAGCTTTTGTAAGGTTGTATTTTGATTTCATTGCAATGTATTATGTAGTTACCGATAATTGAGAGCCGCTTAAACATCCATTCCAAAGGGGTTTTTTAGCATGATCCAATAAATCATATATTTTTTTAGCTGCAACATTTGGTTCCTCTTCGACGTTAACATCGTCGTTATCAATTTCAACGGTAGGGAACATTGATCGTGCTGCATCTTCGACCATATGTTCTATGAGATTCGTACTAACTTCATCACTAATGACCTCCACCGACTGTTCTTGATTATTAGGGGCTACAATTTCTCCATGACGATCCCACAACAAATTATTGGGTACGAAACCGTATTGGCGCAAATGAACCTTAACTATATTCGGTACTAAATAGTTCAACAATTTGCATCTACTATATGGACAACGAATTTCTTCATCGTTTGCAATATTACTTATAGCAAATTCGATGAACACTTGTACCCCTTTCAGAAAATGTTCACTTATTGCGCCATTAATTTCCCTTCTTTGATACATCCAGCTCTGATCATTAAAGTAATTGACCATTTTTCCTACTTGAAAACCTATGATAAAGTAAAAAAATTATAAATCGTTCATTTTATATTTTGTTTAAATTTTATTTACTGATTTAGTAAACATGTACTATATTTTATATTTTTTCTGAAAACTTTATTTTAAATAAACAACTATTGATTCATTACCACTTACGTGTCTTCTTTGATGGTCGGTCATCCTACTTCCCATTACAAATACAATAGTAATTATATTTCGTAAATCATATCATTTTAAACGATTTCACAAAATTTCGGCAGCATTTCCCCCGTGTTCCTTATATTGTACACAAATGCGTGTACACAAGGAACGTAAAGGAAATGCTGTCGAAATTTTATGAACCGTTTAAAGTGATATGATTGACGAAATATAATTACTTTATAGTGTTTGTAACTTGTCCAATACAGGGACAAATCCGACAACTGATGTATCAGATGAATAGAGTTGTCCGTTTTGTGGAAAAAACGAATATTCCTAAAACGATCATATACAATACTTGTCAGACGGGGCCAAATATATCTAAGGATTTAAATATTTGTTTATATTAAATTTAAATATATAACTCGTTTAATTAATATTGGTTTATATTTTACCGTTTTATTACATAAGTACTAAATTCATTTATACACAAAATTTGTACACAAAATTTGTACACAAAATTCATTTATTATAAATTCATTTATACACTAAATCAATTCGCGTGTTCGCACAAATACAAAACTCGTGTTCGCACAAATGCAATATCCGTTCTAACGGCTTCCAAATGCAATAAACTCTATCACACACATACGTTCAATACTAACCAAATCAACATAAACTAATGAAATATCCTAAATTACAAAATTTTCAATCGGTAATAACTTGTTCATTATGGGATAATAGTTGTAATTAGGGGATAACATGATGTAATATGCATACAGTAACAAGTAGGAATCAATCACAATTAAAAATTAAACCCTAAATAAAAAAACCTAAATATTAGGTTTAGCAAAATTACCGATTTGGAGAGCTAGAACGGTGGAGATGGGCTGGAGCAACTTCTATATGGCGTCGGAGGTGGTTGGGATGGTGTTTGGGGCGGCGGCAGCTGGTTAGGAGGTGGTGGAATAGGGGAATTTGGTGAAAATGTTAATTGGGGAAGAGATAATGAGTTGCAGGTCTGGTCTCGGGAAGTTATGCAGGAAATTTCCCAACGGCCGCAAACGGCGTTATTCCAACGGTTTCCAACGGCTTCAGACGGTTACGTCAAAATCCAACGGGCCGTTGGAAGCCGTTAGAAAAGCCGTTGGAGGCCGTTGGAACATCGCCGTTGGAATACACTGTATCTCTAGTAGTGGTAGTAGTGAATTTCTATAATTGTTCTGTGATGATATTGTTTTTCTATAGTAGATATGTCTGGCAGAAGACGAGGTATGACAAGCACGCCATCCCCATCTCCCGGTGCAGGTGGTAGTGGCACTGCACCGGACTTACGTCCGATGGCAGAAGTTGTTCCGAAAAGTGCCGGGTAAGTATCAATTTTATTTAAATTATAAGTTTTAATATCCACTAAACATGTATATCATAACTTTTGCAGGGGCTTTAAGGTGGAGCCAGTAGATTATATTCTACAGGTTTCGAGGAAGGCTTTTCAGAGCCGGATGGATGGTTGTTGGCCTCGCTGGGACGACATCCCCCCTCATGTCAAGAACGCAATACAGACCGATTTACTTGTAAGTAGTAGTTTGAATTTCGGTTGTAAATTAATATAATCTATATAACTTAAAATAATTTCAATTTACAGGTTGCAGTCCGCGTTGACCCTGACGACATGGACGTTTTCTTAAATCACTAGAACAAAAGAATGAGGAAAAATTACAGGGATACATTGTCTAAGGCTAAGAATTCAGGCAAAAAGCCGAACTGGATGGGTGACGGTGTGTGGACTGATCTTCTTCGGCTTTGGGACACTCCGGCAGCAAAAGTAAGTAATATATGTTTGCTTTGTTATTTAAATCTAATATAAATCTCCCAAGATATATACGTGATAATTTATCTTAATTTGTAGGAATTATCTACGCGGAACCGGGCTAATAGGAATAAAAATCCTGCATTGCACCGTGGTGGCTCCAAATCCTTCCAGGAGCATAAGAGAGAGCTGGTAATTAAATTTATAAACTGTGATTACATTTTATTAAAATATTTTATAATCAGATTAGCAATAATATTTATATATTTTCAGGCCGCGAGATACAACCGCGAGCCCACTATGGCCGAGTTTTTCAAGGTGACGCATGCCGTGGAGAGGACTGATGAAGAAGGCAATGTTTCGTACGAGTGGACGGATGACAAATCCCAATCCGTAATGGTAAACTTATTTATTATTAATAACAATATTTTGTCTTATTTTATTTTCAAAAACTTGAAATTCGGTTTTTATCGTGTAAAACAATTGTTTGTAATCGCAGGAGAGGTACGAAGCTGAGCGGGCTCGGGTAGCACAGTCCACTGGTCGAGAAGAGCTTACGCTAGAGGAGGCGAACAATATCTGGGATGCTATTATTGACCCGCCTTCTCGGACCAATGTGCGGTATAGCTATGGAAATCTGGAGGTAAATTTTGACATGTACTAATATATAAATTTACACATGCATATGAATAGTTAAATAATTTTAATAATATTATATATATATACTAATATATAAATAATTATGAACTATTTTACAGACGATGAGATCGCAGAGTGCATACAGGAGGTCCCAGCAAGAAGAGGAGATTGCTCAGTTGAAGAAAATAGTGGATGAAATAAATGATTGGAGGAAGAGTTTCTTCGAGCAACAGCTGGATGAGCGAATTGCAGGTTATTTGCAACATCATAGGAGGATGCCTGGAGAGGATGGCAGCCATGGTGAGGAGTAGGTATGTTTGTTTGCTCATGTTACAGTTTGGTATATACACATTTTGTGGTTTGGTGTATATATATTTCGGGATATTATGTACATATTTGGATGACTTGTAGTTGTGTTAACGGTTTGTTTGGGTTAATAGTTTGTAGTTGTGGTTGGAAAACTATGTACACATTTTGGTTGGGAAACTATGTTCATATTTTGATGACTTGTATTGGTTGACATGATATGTATTGTTGTTGGGATTGTATATGATTTTGTTTGGTTTTGTTGGATTTTATATTGTTTGAATGTATAGTGATGTTATATGATGGATATATGATGGTTATAGTTGATGAATATAGTGTATAGTGGCTGTGATGATGATATTTGATGGTTATTGTTTGAAGTGTATACGGGCTGTGCAAGTGCACAGAATTTTGTTCAGTATAGCGACGGCTAGCGACGGCCATTTTTGTTCAGTTTAGCGACGGCCAAAGTGCAAAAGGTTTGTGTCGCTTAGCGACGGCTAGTGACGCCAAATAGACGTTGGAAAATTTCCACGTGGCGCATTTGCAGTCGCGAGCCGTCGCTATTTAGGTGACGGAGCCGTCGCTAAAGCCGTCGCGATTCTATTGGGCGACGAGGTAAATAGCGACGGCATTTAGCGTCGGCTAGCGACGGTCGGCGACGGCTAAAAGCCGTCGTTATCAGGTGCCGTTCTTGTAGTGTGAATGCTGAAAGCTGACTGCTGAATGGAAGAAATGTTGTTTGATTATTTGCTGAACATAAATTATGTTATTAGAATAAATTATTATTTTGACAAAACCACCCATGCTTTACATTATGATTTATTGCGTTAATTAGTTATGATGTGCACACATGAATTATTTACCAAAACAAAATATTAAAAAACCGTCGTTCATTTATCGGAATTATTAGCAAAATCAAAGAAATATTTAGAGAAGATCGGTAATTTCATCACGTAAATTTGATATAAAAGTCTACGATTGAGACGAAAACACTTCATTATGAATTGGCGGAGCTTATGGTTGTTCTTGACCATCAATTCCATTATCTGTTCCATCAGAAATATTTGGAGTATAATCTTCTTCTTCGGTTTGTTGAAACAACTTATCATGGACAGAAACACGATGTAGAAAATTATGTATTGTCATGCATGTAATAACTATATCCATCTGAACAGAAAACTTATATGGAGGCATTTGAACTAAAATGGAAAAATCTTTTTTAGTACACCAAAAGTTCATCCAATGACATTTATTAACTAAGCATGTGCACGATTGAATCGTTCCTTTCTATTTGTTGCATTATTATTTCTGTAGTTTCTTAACCAGTAACGTGTGTTGCAATAAGAAGTTAAAAACCCTCTGGTGTTTGTATATGCCGCATCACAAAGGTAGTACTTGTCTACATCAAAATAAAAACTAAATTAGCATGTTATAATTGTACGATAAAGGAAAGTAAAGTATTTAAATTTACTTGCATAAAGAAGGAATTGGAAAAGTATTAGAATGATTGTGAATTGTTTCATTAAGTATCCTTAAATAATGTGCAGTTCCTTCCCAACCTACCATTACATACAAAAATTTCGTATCAAAATCACATACTCTCATGACATTCTGACAACAGTTTCCTTGGCCCCTTCCTTTGAACGGAACTTGATCACGAAGTGGAATATTTGCATCTATTAAAGTACCGTCAAATGCCCCAACTGCACCTTTAAAAGGACCTTCTCTTAATTCAACATGAAATTGTACATTTTTAGGAGGTTTGTCAAAGTCTGGCGGAATTATCATTTCTCGAGCAAACTCTTTCATGGCATTCAAAACTTCATGGAAATATTTGCTTACCGTTTGACTTGAATATTCATAACGATATCTTGCAATTCGATTTCTATTTTCATGACTCATGATGGACAAAACATAGCCATTTTCTCTTCAAAGTCTATATACTTGCTATCTTGAAGCCAATTCTTCTGTCGAAAGTAATGACATAACTCTATAAATGATGCTTTATCCATTCTGAATTTGTCACACATCACAATTGGAGGAGCTTTCATTATGTACTTTTACCCAGAAAGAGACGAAGTTAAAACGTTTTGTCGAACATTTCTATAATTCATTAGCTTAAGTAGTATTAGAAGCAATAACAATGTATATGAATATGTAATGGACTTGCCTCAATGACCTCATTCCATTTCTCGAGGAGCCAAAGTACAATATTTGTGTCGGCACTAAATCCATGGCTAGATAGTTTAGTTATTTTTACCCAAAGTCCATGATCAACCCTTAAATAATTATTGTGATTTTTAAATTTCTTATGATCAAAACTGACACTTCATTTTGTATTGAACTCATTCTCCAACCTTCTCCATGAATCATGAGTAGGCGATTTTCCTCTATGCCATTGATTACTGACTTCTCTGAAGTATAATTCAAGGAAATGTTTTTCCATTTTGGCATTTCCCAACAAATTTGCTTTACTCTTAGAAGCTACATTTTCATTAGTCTCGGAGTTTCTATCTTTGGAGTTTCCACTTGAAACCATTCTTACGAGTCTTTGAATATGCCTAGAAATAAGTTTTATTTACATTACAAAACTCCAAAACAATAATACTTTTTTTTGTAGAACCATTGCCATTTGTGCAAAATACATTTTTAGTAGTTCTAGTAGTAGTAGTAATAATGCATATAAATATTATAAGGTATACAATAATATTGTGCCACTAGTTTTAAAATACAGTAGATCATCAACTTATAAAAGACTTAAATATAATGCTTGATTAACATATAATCTGTAAAAGATTAGGAGACTTTAATGCATTATTATATGATTGTATATACCAACTTCTTTTAAAGTTAAATGCCTATTTGAAAAGTCGGCAAGTTGACAATAAAAGAATATAAAAAATGAATACTTTTACACATAACATTTGGCAACAGTATTTATATGTTGAACTAATTACAAAAAAGACAAATTCTTTGACAACTCTTACCTATGATAACTTGAAAGTCTTAATTCTCAAACGTAGGTGCTGTGTTAAACATGTTAGTAATTCAAAAGAAACCGTGCATATCTGATAAAGTACTGAGTTCTGTACTTGGTTTTCACTGTAAAACTGCAAAAAATGTTTGTTTTTTTTGGATAAAACAGGTGAATGACAATCCTTTCATTCACAATTTTGACTGTTTGTTCCCATATCACAAGACATATCAAAATTCAAAATGCATGAACCAAGGGATACGGGCCATACGGCCAAAAATATTATAAATATATATACCGGTTGAAAATACAATGTGCTTTAGCCTAACGAATCAAAAAGTACATCCCATCTACATATAAAACATAAAACATAAGTAATACCTAATAATGTAACTTATACGGTACCTACGCATTTGGACTGTACGGATTCTGAATATTTGCCTCAAGAGCTTTCATTCAAAACTGGTCATAGTTCACCATGTTTGTCTATTGTTCAAATATCCAAAAGTTTGGTGCATCGTTTTGTTTTGTAACAGCTAAAATTTTGATTGTCTACTTGTCCTAAAGACATCTATAGTCCAATATAGTACACTAATTAAATTAATGAAGCTTTCAAGACATTGATGAGTTTAGCACACTCCTACAACAGGAGGGAACTTCTAAGGTATTGATGACAACTTGTCGGTTTCAATGTGATTTACAGACACATAAATGATCTGGAGTAAAAAGGGCATTGCATGAATACTGGGATAAAATGGCATTACATGGATAGTGGTTATTGGTTAAGGAAGTGCACTATGGTCTATTAGGTACATTACATGAATATTGTTAAGCAAGTGTGGGCAGAAACAGAAAATATAGTGAAAAATATGTCTTCCGCCATTAACTACATAATAAAAAGTATGAAACTAATAATTACCTCGAAGATGACAGTCTGGAGTGAAGGTAAACTGAATGATGATAAAGAGTCTAGACCGAAGTGAATTGGAATGGTGAGGGAAAAAATGTGAGTAGTACGTGTAATATTAGTTGTTTATATAGAAAAGTAAAAGGGCATTCTTGAAGCATGAGAAATGTTCAGATCCAGAATTTGAATTAAGCGATAATTTACTGCTTAATAAATGCTCACCGAGTTGACCTGGTATCACTGAATGAGTCACAGATACGAAAAGCTCCAGATCTTCTTAATGCTGAATAATTTTGTTTTCAGAACTTCATTAAGAACTTCTAACTCCAAACAAATGCAGCCTAAATTATTTGTTCTATAAATTTATTTTATAACCACATTCATAGTTCGATTTTTGGGTTTACACTGTCTGTGTTCAAAATCAAGTATGGGAATACGCATAATATTATCTAATAGCATAACTATGGATGCAAATAAGAAGAAATGCAATATTTATTTCAACTTGACGATGGTAGTGACAGAGATATATAAGAAATTGTCAACATACTACAAAGTTATATAGTAAAATAACATATTAAAATATAATCTTAACTTGTGTTATAAGAAGATGCCAATACAAACAAATGAGTCAGTAATGATTTTATGGTCATATTTTTCATATTTCTCTAAAAAATCGGCTATATAAATACACTAAATCAATTTTTACTTCTACTCTAAAATAGCGTAACGTTTGGCAGTGGTTAATGTGTTCAAGTATCACAATATTTCAAGAGATAAACATCAACGAGTGGCAATGAATTTACCTTCTGGATTCCACCAACAACTCGATTTAGGTTTTTTTAAATTCATATTTTGAGGAGTAAAACTAATCATTTAACTTCTCTTTAGTGTTTATCTCCTTTAAATCCAGAAACTACATCTTTTTTACCATACACTAATAAAACATGAAGGCATTAATGTACAATCAAATTTCGATTTTATTTTTGAAAATGGAGCTCAGAAAGAAAAAAAAAATATATCTCACAAAAACTGTTTACAAAATAAGACGCCAAGGTATATATGTACAAACAACCCAAAACAGCAAACACAGAAGAGCAAACAGAAAATACAATATCTATATTTAACCAGGGGCAGAGCCCACATGTATATGGGGTAGGCACGTGCCTACCCCAGTATTTTAAAAAAAAAATCAGAAGATGCGGCAACAATTGCTCACCTGCAGCAAATAGAAGCAGCCACGAAGAAAGGGGGAAAATAATTAAAGAACGAACGAAAAAAAACAAAAGAACGAACGAAGGAAAGAGACGCCGCTTGCCTGCTCCTCCAAGCTTCATCAAGCACGGACCACGTTTCTTCTTCTCCATCAGCTAAGAACGTCAATTTCAGCCGAGATATATTTTGTGAAAGCAAAACCCTAGATCAGAAATACTGCAAAATGGGTAATCTTATTTTGGTTTTTCTTTGATTTCTTGTGAATCTTGCAATATTTGTAAGAAAACTGTTCGAAGTTTCGAAATTCCATTGTGCATCACTGCAAGACTTACGTTTTTCATTCAGCAAATATATTTTGATTGTAACCCTAGTAAATTAACTTTAGGCAACTACTTGATTAAGAAAAGATGTCCTTTAAAAAACTTGTAGCTGAGAAAATAGATGTTGAACTGTTCCAAATATAATAGATTATGATTAATAACCATGCATTGGCTAGATTTTTTCTCTATCAATATCCACCTTTTCAACTGATTTTCAAAATGCAAGAACATATTCAGATGATATTACACATTTGTTGATGAAAAAAAAAACCATCAAAGTATTCTTCAACAACAAAATGCATGAGAAAAATTGAATATACTTTAGACTGTTTTGTAATCGTTAGATTATCTAAATATTGTTAATCCCCTTTTCAGATTTGCATAAATATTATAAACGAGCTCATGATACTATTTCGGACAATGCGGGATCTTCTTCCAACATTGTAGATAATGATATTCAAAATGAAGCTATTCCAAAAACAGTGATTCGAAATCGCGTTCATGTTGATTTGTTAAATCTTCCTTTTGATCCAAGCTTACGAAACCGAATTTCGGACTTTAACCCAAATGATCAAGATATAGTTCGAAGAGCTTATTTACAGAAAGGTCCATGTCAACCTTCTTTATTAGTATTTCCACAAACTATCATTGGAGAAAAAGCCCGTCGCTTTAATCCAAATTGGTTTAGTCAATTTAGGAGTTGGTTAGAATATAGTGTAAAAGAAGATTTAGTTTTTTGTTTGAAGTGTTATCTATTTCGTCCAGAGTCGGTGAACAGAAATATGAGTGAGATTTTTATAACGGGTGGGTACTAAAATTGGAAAAATTGTAGAAGATTCCAAGAACACGCTCAATCAGAAGCACATAACACCGCTTGTATGAAAGCTGAAAATTTAATGATTCAAGCCAGACACATTGAACCACTAATTGTGAGGCAAACACAACAATGCCGAATTGACTATCGAGTTCGACTAAATGCTACCATAGATTGCATTCGATATCTTTTGCGTCAAGGACTAGCTTTTCGTGGTCACGATGAATCTGCAAACTCCATGAATAAGGGAAATTTTTTAGAACTTCTACAATGGCTTGCAAATCAAAACTCATATATTAATGCCGTTGTTTTGGAAAATGCTCCACAAAATTCCAAAATGACATCACCCGATATACAAAAGGATGTTGTAAACTCAATTGCTATCGAAGTTGTCAATGCTATCTTGAAGCAACTTGATGGTGGCCTATTTGCAATTTTAATTGATGAAGCACGCGATAACTCAATTAAAGAGCAAATGTCTATAGTTATACGATTTGTCGATAAAAATGGTTGTGTCATTGAACGATTTATGGGCATGATACATGTTCCCAATACAACTGCAATTTCACTTAGAACATCACTTGAAGCCTTTTTTTCCAAACACAAATTGAGCTTTACAAAGTTACGTGGTCAGGGCTACGATGGGGCAAGTAATATGCAAGGAATGTTCAATGGCCTCAAAACACTTATATTGAGAGAGAACAATTCTGCATTTTATGTGCATTGTTTTGCACACCAACTTCAATTAGCACTTGTTCATGTCGCGAAAGATATAAACCACATTGCTGAATTCTTTTAGTTAGTTAACAATTTGGTGAATCTTGCTGGAGCGTCATGTAAGCGTCGAGATATCCTACGAGAAAAAGAAGCAGAAAGGGTATTCAATCAATTACAGAGTGGAGAATTATGTAGTGGCCGAGGATTGAATCAAGAGAGAAGTTTGAAACGACCAGGAGACACGCGTTGGGGTTCACATTATGGAACCTTAATTAATTTAATTGTTATGTTCTCTTCTGTAATAGATGTTCTTACAGATTTGGTGGAAGATGTCTCTGGAGATAAAAAAGGAGAATCTTTAAATTTGATAAAAGTGATGCAAAATTTTGATTTCGTATTCACATTATATTTGATGAAAAGTGTACTTGGAATCACCAATGATCTTTCAAAAGCACTTCAAAGAAAAGATCAAGATATCGTCAATGCTATAACTTTGGTGAAATTATCTAAGGAACGACTACAAAAAATGAGAAATGATGGATGGGATAACCTATTTGTTGAAGTAAGTTCTTTTTGCACGAAGCAAAATATTCTTATTCCAAATATGGAGGATAATTATCTTCTTTTAGGTAGATCAAGACGAGGGCCAAAGTTAACAAACTTGCATCATTATCAAATTGGTTTGTTCTACATTTGTTTGGATAAACAACTTGTCGAGCTTAATAATAGTTTTGATGAGGTTAACATAGAATTGCTTCTATGCATGGATTCTTTGAATCCTAATAATTTATTTGCTTCTTTTGATGTCATGAAACTAGTTCGTCTATCTGAACTTTATCCAAATGATTTTTCCGAAGCGGAACGTATGGATCTTTGCAATCAATTAGAGATTTATGTGATGGATATGACATCTAATACTGAATTCAAAGAAGTGAAAAGCATTAGTGATTTAGCTAAGAAGATGGTCTTGACGGGAAAGCATATTGTCTATAATTTAGTTTATAAACTCATCATATTATCCTTAATTCTACCAGTTTCAACCGCTACAGTTGAAAGGACTTTTTCAGCTATGAATATAGTGAAAACGGATCTTCGAAATCGAATGGGGGATGAATGGCTAAATGATAGTTGTATCACTAATATTGAAAGAGATGTCTTTGATATCATTGACAATGATGCAATTATCGATCGTTTTCAAAATATGAGAACTCGTAGGGAACAAATTTAAGATATGTATATTATGATTAATTTTCTTTTGGAAGATCAATTATTGATCGCTTTTGTAATGAATCTGAAGTCTATTATGTTAAAGTTACTATTTGTCTTATTTCAATCATATAAGTTTCTTGTGCAAATTTTGTTAAATATCAGTGACATAAAAAAAAGCCTAAATGGTCGTTGTCCCTGAATCACATCTCACTTTGTGCCCACTCCAATATTATGTCCTGGCTACGCCACTGTATTTAACAACATATTCTAATAATTTTCAACAACAACTAATTGTTCGTGTTAGTTGACAACTAAACATGATCACAAGAACATGGATAAATAATAAATAAAGAAACCAAGGTTTTTACCAATAGTTCAAATTCAAGTTAGGCTAATCAATGTATATTTCTATTTTATCTAGGTTTATGACTAAAAATATGTAGTAGAAAATCGATGAAAGAAAAATTTGTAGCATACCTTGCTACCACTAACCTGAATACTATCATACTAATATTTGAACTAATTAGATTCAAGAACGGGCCATTCATCACCACATGGTGATTACCCCCATATAACTTTCGCTACATATCCAAAGACATATCCTTAATCTTTCAATCCTCGCCAAGAATGGCAATGGCTTTAGCTTCATGCAGTGCTTATATGAGGTGTCCCAATGGTTTGAAAATTTGGAAGATCGGTTTGAGGGTAGTGATAAATCGATTTGTAGATTTTGATCTAGAGCAACGGTCAAAATCAAGGAAGTGATACTTATTTAGGTTTCCTTTGTGTTTATTTTGCATGAGGAGAGGATGAAAGCAATGAAGTGTAAAAAGGAACCAAAAGGCAACCACCAAATGATTTCCTATTTCTCACTTTGGAAAATCCGGAAGCATGTTAAATAGTGTTTATTGAACCATTTGCTTTCTAAAAATGATATATAATAGCATATTTCTTTCAAATGCTATTCTGCAAATGCTGGGAATGATACGTTTTATTATAGTGTTGAAATCCATTAATATATTATGGTTACAATAATGCAATATAAATTGCAATGGGAACCGACAACTTGATAAGAAGTCGAGATATATTCTCTACCATGAACGTGTGATAAAAAGTTTATCATTGGCAGGGAAGTATAAGCGAAAATTAGATACAAATAATAATACCGTAGATCCATCACTACGGCCCTATCTCAGTCTATTTTAGAAGAATGTTCGAAGTTAAGGGCATGAGACACTGTATTGGGCCCGAAGTTCAGGTGGGAGATTGATCAAGTTAAGGGTGTGCCTTAGGGATGATTATGTAATTTATTATGTGACTTAACTCTTACAAAAAGAATATTGTTTGAAATGAAGTATATTTTGGGTTTTATTTTTTTTGTTATATGTGCTGTTATAGAGTGATATAAATAATGAATTAATTGCATTAAATATATAAAAGTAGAAAGCTCTTAGGATAAGTGTTATATTGATTGTAGTTATGAATGTATTCGTAAGCATAAGTATTGAAACAATATATATAAATAACAACTCTTGAATGTTCTTAGTCAAGATGTATTGAGAAAAGGATATTGATACATCGATTGAAAATAATATACATAATGCTCTCTATATGATAGACGTGATTTACTCATGACCGTTGAGAGTAATAAATAGGTAGCCCTTTGGCTTAAAAGGACGTGAGGCTGAGGTGGGCAAACCAACATCCCTAACCAGTTTCAGCCTCACCCTCTTTTAAGCCAAACCTATTTATAACCAAGGGGGCTACCTATTCTCATTATTTTTACTCTCAACCAACTAAAAGCCTGCCTCCAATAGACATTGGTGAAGTCTAGGAGATGACCTTGCAATAACCAAGGAAAAGAACAAAAGTGTTCGATGAGGAAACAACAAACAAACAAGTTGTTCAACAATCGACAAGATCTCTAGGAGAAAGGTATTCATTTTATTTTAAATATATTTACATATAAACATGATTATCTTTATCCTTGCTGTTTTTATGTGTTTTGGTCATATTAAAAAATATTTTTTTTCCAAATTTATGTTTACACTTAATTAGCAAAGTAAAACATTTTTAATATGTATGTATAAAATAGTTCTATTTTTATAGAATAAAAATTTATTTTTTAGGTATGAAATTATATATATTATAAATATTTTATTTATATTTAAATTATTAAATAGTTTTCCAGTTTTTAATGTTTATAAAAAAAATTAAATAGTTGTCATCGGCTTTAGGTTTAAAAGGGTTATTTTTGATACATATATATGAATACGTAATATTTTTCCATGCGAAAAGAATTATAAAAAAGTGGATATGACAGAGCTTAAGAATTTTAAGCCTATCTTGTTAATACATTATTCTCTCTGAATTATTTCAGAGGTCTTAGCCAAAAGATTAAGCACTAAATGAATAATCTAATTGATATAACTCAATCCGCTTTTATTAAAGGTATAAATATCATGGACGGGGTAGTTGTTGTCCAAGAATTTATAAATAACTGTTGCAAAAATAATATCTCTTATGCCATTTTCAAACTCATTTTAGCTAAAGATATTAATTCTATAGATTGGATTTTTCTTAAAGATTTACTACCGGCTCGGGGTTTTAGTTCTAGATTGGGAGGTTGATGATGTCCTTGTTAAAAACTAGGAATTCAAGTATTATGCTTAAAGGTATTTTAGAAAATAAGATTTAATCTAAATGTGGACTTAGATAAACGATCCTCTGTCATCCTTACTATTTAACTTAGTAGTAGATATATTCACTACGATCATAAAATTATCTATTATAAATGGGATTTTTGATAGTATTGGTAACGATATCGCTAGAGATGGTCTTTCAATACTTCAATATGTTGATGACACCATGACTTTTAATTACCTCTTAATCACCTCGCCACATTACAACTCTTATAATTTTGAAATGCTTTTGGTGCTTAAGATTAATTTTGATAAAAATTCTATTTTAGTCTTGAATGATATTTATAATGTTGAAAATTCTTGTTGCTAATATATTTTATTGTAAAATCATGAAGTTTTCAATACATTACTTAGAGTTTTTCTTAGACCAACCAAGCTAAAAAGAAGAAGATTGACAAATATAATAATTAATAAAATTAATATAAAGCTATCTAACTGGACCTGTAGATTTTTATATGGAGCAGGTAGAATTATTTTAATTAATTCTGCTTTATTGACCATATCGATTTATTGGATATCATTTTAGCAATTTCCAAAATGGATAATTGATAAAATAGATAAAATCAAAACAAACTTTCTTTAGAGGGAGGACAACTCATGTAGTAGTATTAACTACCTAGATAACTGGGAAATAATTTGCAAATCCAAACTGGATCAGTGATTAGTAATTACAAATCTACATAATCTTATTGTGTTTGCTAGGAAAATAACATTGGAAATTTAATAATAATAACGAAAACCTTATTTGGAAAGAAATGATTTTAAACCAATTTTACGATAGAACCTATAACCGTCACCATATCACTGCCACCTCCAATAATATGTCTCACTTTTGGAAATCTATCCTAAACAACTATAATATTTATAAGCTTAGGATCAGTAATATAGTCCATTCAGGCAACAATACATTATTATTGGCATGATAGCTGGATTTCTGCTATACCTCTTAGAATAGAGTATAAAGAACTATTTAATATTTAAAATTTAGAAAGTGCCTTAATTTCATAAGTTTTTAGACCTCATAACGTATTTCCATGGACTTTAATTTGAATCGCGCTCTTCAAGGCATCACCTTAACTAAATTTGTTTCACTTTGTACCAAGCTAGAATATTATAACTTAGACAATGAAAGTGATGTTAAAATTTGGTGTTGGGATAAGAGTAAAATATACTCCTCAATCTCGGTATACAAGTTCTTAAATTTTTCAGCGACTATACCAAAGATTTTCAAATTTATTTGAAAGCTAGCCTCCTCCTAAATCAAACAATGCCATATGGCTAATCCTACATAAGAAATTAATATAAAATTGAACTTTTAAAGAAAAATAATTTACTTATAGATAAAAAATGTGTTTCTTGTAACATAGACTTAGAAAACATGAACACATCCATACTACAAGTACCCCTTAACTTACTTTATCTTTGTAAACACTCTAAACATGTCTGACTTCAACATGACCAACACTGACTTAAATTATGAATACTAATGGAACAGTTTTAGATTCTAATACGAAAAGAACATAGATATTTTCTCGGTTCTATCTTCACTAGTACCTATTGTATTTATGTTTGGAGAATCAAATAATGTTTAATATTGTTAATACTCCTCCTAATAACCTGATTTACGCTATTATGTTATTCATTAATAACTGAGTTATAAATCCTAGCTATAAATTTTCTAAAAATGGTTCCTTTTAGGAATTTCCTAAAAAGGTAAAAAAAATTCATCGATTTCTTGAAAGTAAAAAAGTTACATTTAACACTGGAGACATAATATGGCCTTAAACAACGATCAAATTGACACCTTTAGTGAAGATAGCTCTTTAAAAGTCTCACTATCAACCGATAACTAATTCATATGGTCTTCTATTCCTAGCTTTACTTTTCTTGCATATATATGTATGTAAGCAATTAGTTATATACATATATATGTGATGGAGTAACATTTTTGTTTAAGCTTTTAGTTTTAGGGGTAGTAGTGGACTGCTTATTCCAATGGACTATGGACGTCAGATTGCTTTGGTCGGTTAGCTTTAGATGGATCAGCATTGATTTGCTTTTTGAGATTTCTAGTACTAAGGAGTTAGGGATGTGCTTATATTTATTGCTCACATTGATCTGCTTTGACTTTCCATTTCTTGTGTATATGAAACATAGTTATTCTTATTTGATAAACGACTTGGTCTTAGGGCTTATTAGAGATTTTGCTCTTGGATTATGGGAAGGGTTTTTTCTTTTTCTTCTTTGTAAAGGGAGTTTTTTGCAACCTGCCATGCTTGCTGATAGCTCCTATTTTTAAGTGTGGAATAAAATTATGAGTGTTCAACTCTGGAGGATCGCTCATTTCCTTACAAAACTATTTAAAGAAATTATTTGAAGCTTATGACTTCCAATAGTAAATATATATATATATATAGTACTTTGTTTAAATAGACAAATTAGTTAAAAATTTAAAATTCTTGAAAATTTCCAAATAAAAAATATCTGATCAAAAATTCTTTTATCACTGGTGGCTATATATGGGAATAAAAAAAATTAATGTGTGTGTATATATATTATACTAGATTTTCATTTTGAATTAGTCAAACCTATTTAAATTTTGAATTTTAGAATTATTAAACCTATATGAATATTTGAATATTAATTAATAAATATATATATATACACACACACACACACATATACAGACATATACAAGTATAAATTAAAACCTATATGTATATTAATATTTTTGGTATATATTTATTTATTTTAAATAATTTTATACTATATACATTAACTAAATATAAATAATTAGAAAAAAAATTAGTTTGTATTAGTGTAAGCATAAATTTAGTAACTTATGGTGTATATATATCTTTATTGACATATGGTTATCACCTATACATTTATTAACTGTAAGTTACAACAGTTAATTACACACGTGTTTCTTTATTACCGCAAGGATATATTATTCCTTTTAATATATTTACAATTTTTGTATTGTGAATATGAATATATTACAATATTAGAACATAAATTTAAATTTAAATTAAATTATTAAATTAAATTTAAATTAATAAATTAAATTTAAATTAGATTAATAATAGAATGTTATTATTAAACTTAAATAAATAAATAATTATTTAAAATTAAATGAATTAAAATATTTCTAAACACTTTTATTGATAAATACTAAATTTAATTTAGTGTAAACAAAAATTATTCACATAATCACAGAATACGATATTATGTAAATTAATAAAAGATTTTTTTTGAATTCACCCATTTGGCCCCTCTGCAAATGCACTAGATCCAATAATTTTGGCCATAGTTGGGTGTACGTTAAACTACTTAAAGTGAAATACTACTCAAGAGACGATTCATCTTCTTCATTATAGAAGGTTAATATCACCATGATTGGTAGTCAAATTAAAGTCCAAATCTTTAGACAGAGTAAATCGATTAATCAATTCATGTTGTCGAATTGGACTATGGACTTTGGTGTAATATACGCAATCAACAATGGATATTAATAGAGTTTTCGACCTGAGACCAAACTCTAAATATCTAAGTGATATAATGTTGACAAAAAGAAAATGTGTACAAAATGTCGTTGCTAGGTGCGGCTTAATAAAGATTAGAAACAGGATCTTGCCTAAATGATCTATAAGCGATTGTACTTTTGCTCGATACTGCACTTAACAAAAGTCTATACAGGCTTCAATATTTAAATTATTTAAATGTTGATTGAGGACCGAATTCACAAAAGAAAGTTAACACAACCATGTTGTTAGTTAATTTTCGAGTTCGTCTAATATAAAAGTTGATTTACAAATGTTATAAATTAATAATAAAATTAAATACAATGTTATATTTGATAGAATTAGTGGTATGCTATAGGGGCATTTATATAATTTCTTACATATATCTAACTTTGTAATCAATCTTGTTCGTAATTAAGGTGTTTAATTTATATTATATATTTTGTTACAAAGTGATATAATTAATTAAGTAATTAATTTAAAGCGTATACATAGAAAATCCTTAAATAATATGCTATGTGATAATAGTTACAAATAGTATCACAACATAAAATGACATACTCTTTTAAATATTCATGGTCAAGATGTATTGAGAAATCCTTAAATAATATGTTATCTGATAATAGTTACAAATAGTATCACTCCACTTTGAGTACAGTTAAATCATGGCATGGCGACCATCAAGCGACTATATTAGGGTCTGAGTTGAAGCATTGAAAGTGGAGCACTATTCAATAGAGAATTCGTCTCATCGGTTGTATGAGATTAGCAAACAGTCAAATGCAGTCAACTCAAAGTCAAAATTCTTTCAAGAGTAGTACTGTTAATAATAAATGTTATTATTGAACCAAGGACTTTGTTTGTGGACTGACTATTGAGCCTATAAATTTCATAACACCCAAAACTGAATATGAATATAGAGATCTAGAAAAAACTGTAATTAAAATAGAGAGAACACCAAAGTTATTATAATGGTTCGGCAAATCTATGGCCTATGTCCACTGTATTGTATTGATTATAGATTATTAGTTGCTAGTATAAGGGTTTGACAAGTCTAACAGCCAAGAATAACTTCCTTAGTGACTATAGTAGAGGAGAGATAGAAAATGAAGAAAGCAGAGTGCCAAAAATTCCTTTCTCCAATGCTATGGGTATTGTATTTATAGGAAAACCGTCCAACAAAATCGCTATATACTAATATACCAAGTATAACTTCAGATCCGCAAAAGCAGAAGAAGAAGATGGAGTCCCTAGATCGATAAATTCATCCGGGCACTGACCTGAATTTTTGACGAAGAGTTGTCCCATCTTCCTTTCTTAGATCTTCTATCTTTGATCCATCGAGCTGGCACTTTCCTTAAAAGTCGTGTTGTTTCCGAGAGGTTCTGATATCACTTGTACTTGTCTGCTTTTCTTCAAAACTTTCTTGGATTTGTTCACTACTCCTTGAGAAATGGGCCTCGGGACGATCACTACTGCTAGTAGTTAATAAATCATAGCCCCAGAAGATAATATAAAGCACAAAAAGTGCTCGGTACTAACCTAAAAAGTGGTTGGTGCCGATATATTTCCATAGCCTCCAAATTCCTAAGTCCATTCCTTTTGTCCTTACAAGCATGTTCCCAAGTCCTCAAATCATTTCGTCTTCATCCTAAAGTCTAGACTCGTTTGAAAACTGCTTGGTTAAAATGCCAGATAACACTTTCCCCCAGAGTATGCTTCTGTTGGAAACAAAGTATGTTCTAGAAAAAGACTAGCACTTGCCATTTTCTGTGTACATCGATTAATTATCTAAGATTTTCTTCCAAGCGTCATCTCCATTACATGGATATCCACTCAATTGCTTTCTATAGTAGAAATTTCATTCTTCGTGCTAAGGATAAGATATACACCGTGGAGATTGTTCCATGCCTTAGCCAGGTATGTACTACCTCTCTATGCTTTTCCTCCTTTTTCCTTTTTGATTTGTATCTAGAATTTATATCGGTACCAACCTCTTTTGGTTTGTATCGAGATGAAATGATAGGTCAATTCAGTATTATAAGTATCTTATACTTAGGATTTTTCTTTCACATTTCCTTATTCCTCTTGCTCGAACATCCCAGTGATAAAAACTCCCTTGCCTCGAACTACTCACAGATAACTCCACCAAACCGTCGCTGCCTTGTCGAAGTTGCCGCCACCTTTAGACCACCGTTCCGAACATCACTGTTCCTTCCAATCGTCTCGACTATGACCTCCTTGAGCTTTAGCAAGAACCCAGTCCAAATTGGCATAAAGGTGGGTCATTTGAGGTTGTTGGCATGGCGGCGACCATCTGATCATCTCTGGCCATGTTGTAGTTCATCTACAATCTGTGAATAATAATGGAATTCCATTTAGTGATCCTCATTCACTCCAAAATCTTGAGCATTGAAAGACTCAAATTCTTCCCAGGTTGGACTTAACCCTAACTCGAAGTCAACGCCATTTTGACCATATTTAATTGCGTTGCTATTTTCTCACACATATTGGGTTGGCTTTGGGTCTTCATCCACCCTCCTTAGGGTTTGTCTTGATTTGCAATAGGCATGAACACTTTTCATTTGAAATGCATGAATGTTTTTTCAATAAGTTTCCAATCGTAAATTTCGACTCTTCATTCCAACAAGACGGTTCTTCCCGAAGAATGGTCATGTCAAATGCACTCCAACATTCAAAGAAATCCATTGCATTGCACATCCTTCATTCTTGCAAAAGAAACTCCATGTTGCTCTGGACAATAGTTCTACTATCGATTATCCGACAATAACAGGGAAGATCCGATGCATAGTTCCTTCAGGCAACGTAGCTCGTTTTCAAGCACGAGCAGGCTATCTACATAGGATGGTCTGTTTGTTATGTGTAGAACACATGACTTACACTGTATAGATCAACACTTTCACCTGCCCCGGTTAATGTTCAGAACCTGATTGTTCAACACACATCGACATTTACTAGATTCCGAGCGCCAGTTACCTGAATTCACATCAAAAATAAGTTCTAAAATAAACATAACCGACCACACTGAACACCAAGTTTTCCTATCCAAAATGATTTTTCACTCTCCCAGATTCAACATTGGCCCTGAGCCATCAACTCCACCCGAAGTTGGGTCCACCACTGCTCAAGTTTTGACTTATATGCCTTCTAGACCTAGCCGTCCAATCACTGCTGAGTTATAAAGAATGGTAGTAGAACCGATGCAAGATCCACTACCTCCCATCAATGTCCATGTGGGCTTAAGAGTTTTGGATGGTCCTCCAAAGCAAATGCCAACAATTCTAACCACCAAGACACTTCAAACCATATGTCGGCAACATGGGATCCTTCAGGGTGACGTCTTGCTTCCAACGCAAATTCAAAGGGCACACAATCCACCAGTGGGCTATAAAGCATGCAATATATACATTTGCCTAGGCAAAGCTGTACTGCCATTCAATCCATTCTCGTGTATATTCCTTTAAGAGCTCGGGCTTGCTCCAACCTAAGTCCATCCCAATGGATATGCTCTACTGAGCTCTCTTTACATCTTGTTCATAAACCAGTTCCAACGACCTCCTAACTTTAGAGAGCAAATGCACATTCTAAGCTTCAAAAAATAGCGTGAATCACCATGTTATAAGACCATCGAAGTCTGGTGCCGAGTAAGGTCGTCAAAGCACTTCATAATAAACGTTCATATTTCAAGAATGAATATTTCTTCATTCGATGCCCATACCTATTCAAAAGGCTTTGGCTTTCCAGAAGTTAGACTTCTTTAAAGACTCTCAAGAGCATCCTTATTCCATACCGCTCCACTCCTTACCTCTTGACAAATGAGAACCTTTATCGTTGCGATCTTTTACTTCCTGATCGCTATGCCATTCCTACCAAGACTCCACCGAGTAGCTTTAGGCTTCATTTTTTATATGTATGTTTATTAGGATATATTATATGTAATGATTACTTGAATGTATGATGTTTGTTTGGTTGAAAACGCTGATCGAATGGCGATTTAGTTTTAGGAATAATTTATGGATCGGTGTTTATGGATCGATAATAATCTATTAAATCGAATTGAACCAAATAGGGTGCAATTGATATAGGGCAATAAGAAAAGCCTTGTAGGGCTACATTCCAAGTTTTAAGTCGTATGATGTTTATTTGCTCGAGCTATAAATGGATCGGTAGTGGTTTGAAGGCTATGGATCGATGGAAGGTTGCTTCGAGGCATGTCGAGTCATAGGATGGATCGCTTCAAGTCTTAGAGAGATTTGCTTCGAGTCACGAACGATGATGGATGGATCACTTGGAGGTAAGAAAATTCCAAGTGATGGATCGATAATATACTTGTTTCAAGTTAAGAAGAGGATGGATCGGTGCTTTCTTCGAGTTAGGCATGGGGTTTAATTGAAGTTGCACTTTGGAAGGATTTCTCCAATTGAGGGATCGGTAACTATTCGTGGGGTACCGTTCGCTGGTGATGGTTTGGTGAATGGATGGCTAGGGAATGGAGCATGACCAAGTTGTGTGAAGTGTTGGATCGGGGTAGGCATGGATCGATGGCGACTTGGATCGGTGGTGATGTTTTGTGTCTTATGGATCGGTGGTGATGGTTCAGTATATGGGAGCTTACTTCGAGACATGACAGTGTTTACTTTAAATCTATGGTGTGTTCATTCCAAGCTTGTGCCAAACCAAACATTTAGCCAAATATGACCAAGTGTAAGGTCGATACCAAACTATAGGGTTCGATGACGATGGCCCATGATTTGATGATGATGATCCCGTGATGGGAAGTGATGGATTTAGTGATGGATAGATGTACTTTGAGACTTAGAGTAAAGGACTATGAGTCGGATTGAGGGAACTGTTAGAGGGAGATTATAGGACGTATTATGGTATTCTACGACTGATGATGATTATAGAGAATCATCTTAACCACGTTGTGATGGGAGTCATAAGATCAATTCCAGGACGTGCTTTGTTATATATGACGTGTGCAAAGGGATAGTTAAGACTCGAGGATTCATAGGGTAGTCGTAAAATGGGGTATATGCTAGGGACGTGATGGTTCCTGGAGCATGATGGCTCTTTATTTTAGGTGGGAGGTTTATTTACCTTGGACGGACATGATGGTTAGTCTAGTTCAAGCCCTACTGAGTGGTATGGATTCAAGTACGAAGGAACTGAGACACAGACCATCGTGGTGGGTAGTCTAGTCCTTGGTCGTGATGGGTCGGGCGAGTGATCTTATATCCAATGCATCGAGTGAGGTGAATATGAGGATGGATGATGGATGTGACGTTTGCTTGGATTCTTATCACCTTAGGGATGTCACATTGCACTGAAGATATTGATGTGATACTTAGACACCCTAGTACTTTGTTGTATAGTACACTCATGATGATTATGATGTATAGTAGTGTATATCTTATGTATGTGCTAACTCTTTGGATGCAGGGACAGGTCAGGTATGATACTTCATACCATTTGTCCTATTATAGTGGTTTATTAGTATTTAGAGATCTTCTACCGCTCACACCAGACTGTTGTCCGACTTAGGATTTTATGTTTTGCTTCCTATTATTCCATGTACTCTTAAATGAGTAGATTAGGGATATAAGGTCTGGTAAGCGCATGAAATTGGATAGAAGGAGGACAGGAGATCATACTCTCGTATTGCTACATTTACTTATTATGGATTGTTATTCCGCTGCACATCACCATGGAGCTTGCTAGTGCCTTTATTATTTAGAGACAGTTTGTTCATGAGTTATTATTTGATGTATAACACTATCACTTATGTTGTATATTATATGGATCTATTTACTCTTATTGTTGTGATTCATTTAGTTATTAATGTCTCGCTTATTTTATATCTGAGATGTTTACTATTATATATTATTCAATACGATGTGAGAGATACGATAGGTTCTATGATGCTTTATTTACCTCATAACCTTAATGGTCGTCCTACATTGGTCAGGCACTGTTGTAGTGCACTATACATATATTATTAGGTGTCGGTGGTGTAAGACAGTCGTCACATGGCCCCAGTTGTAGTTTCAGCGATGACGTCCAAGGAGGCATTGAATGCCCATCCAATAGGCAAACGTTGATGAGTCCGTTGATCAAGCAGCAGAAGAGAACATTGATGGCTGAGTTGAAGCAGAAGGAGAAGAGAGAATTAGGATGGAAATGATTCGAGAAGAAGAAGACAAGGATGAAAGAAAAGAGGAAGTATAGGAAGAGAAGGAAGAAGAAGAAAGCGATAAAGGTGACGACGGTGACTATGACGTTAGTCAAGAGGGAGATGAATCATATGGAGAGACGTCTTTCATAGGGACCGAACTCCTAGACTTGCCATGACCAAAGCGTATAATCATCAAAACTTTAAAGAAAACCGTAGAATCGAGCATGGCGCCTTTAGCCAAGGCAACTCCTTTGGATGGTTATTCTGATGACATATTCGCTTCGTTGAGTGACTTCAATACTCCAATTGCTGATCTTCTCAAAGAGGGCTCTCCAGGCTCCCATCTAAGGGTATCCTAGCCGAAGGAGGTGAGACCCCATCCTTATTTCCTTCCGAACACAATCCGTAGAGTACTTTCGGAGGACACTAACACTCTACATAATTCTAGGATCATGAACACACATGTCTTGCATTCGTCTAAATTCCAATATTCCAAAACTTATATGATCCTTTCTCTTGTTTCAGGTTCCATAGATAGAGATAGATTCAACAATCTCCAGTATGGAATTTCTAAAGAAAGGAAGCATACTACCGATCCATACCCATCCCACTCCAGCTTCACAGAGAGTGGGAGACTGAAGACGAAAGAGCCTGTAGAAATGATCGCGAGGTAGAAATTGATAGAAGGAAGAAGCAGGCCGAAGAAATGCACTCCTACGATCATGGGAAAAGGAATAAAGGTTCCCACGATCATCGTGGTTCCTCCTCTTGCATTCCTCCACCTCGATCTCAACCACAATTTTCTTCACAACAACAAACTTCAACTTCAATTTATCTTGCTACTACAGTTCCTCCTCGATCCAAAGGAATCACTATTCCTCCAACTCCTCCTTTATCCTTATCCAGCTGCATGTAGCCTACCTTCCTTGATCTATGCGTAATTGGTGTCATTTTCTATCGTGACATCAAAAATATTCCTAAGGAAGAAGAGGACCTGAAGCTTGGTTGGATCAAGAGCTTGTTGACCAAGGATACGAGTGGAAGAAGCTTTGTTGTGCCCTCTCCAAGGTTAACTGAATCAACCAAATGAACATCTAATCGTTTAAATCTAAAAAGAAGACATATGACAACTTTATAGCGGGTACAAAGGGGATTTAGAGAAGATGAGGGTAGAGAGAGACATGACTTTGAAATTTGAGGCAAAGACCAAAAGCAAGATGGAGGAAATGAAGAAGGCCCATAACCAAGCTGAGATCGTGATAAAAAATCTTTTAAAGACTGCTCATGAAGAAAACACAGCTCTTAAGAAACAGCCTGCTAATAAGGAATTGGCACTCATCGCGAAGGATGAAGCTATCCTGGCAAAGGATAAGTCTATCGAGGACAAGGCAGCTGAAATCCAAAAGCTTCATGCTGAAAAAGAGAGACTAGAGTCTAAATTGCTTCTATCGAAAACCTAGACACTGGAAGCTCAAGTCGACTGTACCGTAGCTGTGCATGGTCTAAGTGAGCTGATAGAGCAGAAGGCCAAGGAAAGAGAGGAATTGAATACCAACCTTCAACTGCTCTTTTCAAACATCATTTAATACAAGAACCTGAAGTGGTGGGGAAGTGCATATGCGGTTACCCTTGCCGATGCATGGGAGGAGGTATTACGCTATTCAAAGATGGTCAGTGAAAGCCTTATTGAGGACGAGCTTAAAGCCAATTACCTTGATGCTGAAGATATCTTAAAATTCGAAGAGGGAAAGGCTATCCTGGCTGCCGAAGATGCTGCTGCTGCAAAAGCTACTACTGGAGCTCCTACCAACCGAAGCGCATCGGGTCAGGCTGGATCACCAACTCCTAAATCCTAAGAGCTTGCAACGTGTATTCCTAAAAGTGAGGGGGTTAGCTCTGAGGACACCCGAGTTATTCCAGCTTCTACAGTGATTACTCCTATTGAATCCTAAATTCCTTCCTTTGTTGATCCACCGGATTAGCATTCACTAAAAAAAGGGGAAATCTCTAAGTCCTTTGTCCAGCAACTGAGTCCAGGCGGAGGTATATCACTTGTTTCTCTAGTGTTCAAAGTCCTTCAGTTCTTGACTAGAATTTAACTAACCTCTACTTCTCCGTTTGTGAAGTTATAGGTTATCCTTCTCTTTCACCTCCTCCGCTGTCGATTACTTAAAGCTCGAGCCCTACCGCAATTACTATCGAGTCAATCTCCATGACCACGGGACTGGTTACTCCAGGCCTCCCCTCCAGCTTTGTACCTAGACCCGATTTAGAGAAAATCACTGCCTTGGAGGGATTGGACAACACTTTCCAATCCTCGTGGGAAGACATTACTATAACCAACGCCTCAGGAGCAACCAAATCCATTTCCATGGCGAAGAGGTGGAAATCAACATGCCCAAGGTCAAGATTAAAACTACACCTGGTCTTGTGAAGCCTTCAAGCACCAAAGAGCCAAAATCTTCTTTTTGTATCCTTCCTATCACCATCCATCCTCTAAAGAGCAGCAGCACCGATGCTACTACGAAGACTTCTGAGCCCCTCTTAACCGTCCTGAAGATCCTACTATCATTACCATCAAAGGCGACATTACCCCTTTCGAAGGCAGCATACCCAAAGATGATAAGGGCCAAAAGAGTTCCCATGATGGCTTAGGCAGCACGGCTAGAAAGAAGAGGAGTAAAGGCCATAAGAAATACGCTCCTCGGCAATCATCCAGTGGCTGTGAGACAGTTTCTACTTGTCTCCTTTTGGGTTGTAGTTTTGTTTTTCTGGTTTATTATACATATAGGCAGCATTTGTGCGGAAGCGGCTCCAACAAACATTGATGTACATAAAAAGTGATGTAATGAAAGGCTGCTTTTAATTTGCATTCTTTTTGTTCCATTTACATCTCCACATTTTCATATACTGTACTTGCCTATATACAATTGCCTGCACATAGATAATATATATGCTTGTGTTAAAATTTACTCATATTATACATGCTTGTCTCTGTGCAGTGCTTTTATTTACTGCAACTCTGTGCATATAAATAAAATTCCTGCAATCGCTTTAGTTATATCCTATTGTTCAGTCTTGTTTATAGCTGCTAAAGTGTTTTATTTAGCTAAACAAAACTATAATTTAACAAACTCCATTGTTATTGTTGTTTGTTTGAGGTCAAGTTTCTTTTGACCATTAACGAGTTATAAATAATCCAAGTTCCATGTGATTCCCTATCCCCGAGGCACAGTGGTTTGACCGTCTATTTCCTAACATTTACAATCCGACCAATAATCTGGTGTGATCGGTATTATCAATAAATTTTCACTAATAACCTTTGCAAAGTGAATCCCGCTAATCTATGAGTGAAACCATGTTGTTTATGTAATCTTACCACACAACGAGTCATATTTCCAGGACTTATTGTCCAAATGCCAAAATTCTAGCATCAACATCCAACCTTGCCTATTCGGGCACCGATTAAATATTAACCGTGTGGGCAAATTATCTGATTGCCTCTGGTCCGATTAACTCTCCTAGTCCTGATCCTGGACTGGAGGAGTTTAGTAATACTCGTTTTCAACTTTCAATGACTATCCTCGCTTATCCTCAACTGAGCGTATCTCACTCGATCACAAGCGCAATTGTGAAAGTCCAATCCATTTATCAGTTCCTACCTCCGAGAACCGACGGCTCGAATGCCAATCTCCGGGCATTCGCTCTCAGCTGCACCTATTACCTGGCATCAACCAGAGAATGTCTGTTGTCTGCTGACCGTCCCTGCTTATCCTCGGCCTAGCATATTCTACCAGGCCGCAAGTGTGGTCATTAGAAATCCAACCGTGCACCAGTTTCTAATTTTGGAAATTGGTGCTTTAATCACCTTATTCTAGGCATTCCTTCTTGAAGTTACCTATTTCTGGACAACAGTCGGTACCTGAAGGATAGGGTTGAATTATTCGATTGACCCATGTGATTATACTCTAGTTCTTGATCCTGGACCAAAGGAGTTGGTACTATTTCCAAGTACCTGAACATACTGCTAATGGCGCAGCATAGGATTTTTCTTACAAGAATACAGTTCATTGGTCCAAAAGGCTAACTTTTATTTATAAATAGAAAACACAGTAAGTCCTGCTTTATTACATCGCCCCTAGAATCCTAGGGTGGCTTATTTTCAAAAAATAAACAAAACTAAACTAAATGAAATAGCACTGAAGCAAGTAGTTATTCCATGCTCGTAAAATCAGGATTCCATCAACAGTGGTCAGCTTGGACGTTCCATTTCCAAGCTTTTGTTCGATTGCATAAGAACCTTCCTAATTCGCACCAAGTGCCCCTTTTCCCAGGAAAACTCATTTCAAAATGAGATCCCCTACCTCGATGTTATAGTTTTGGACCTTGATGTTAAAGTGTCGTGCTACTCTCTTCTGGTGAGCAGCTACCCATAATTATGCTTTCTCTCTCTTCTAATTAACCAAATCAAGGGACTTCCAATTCTATCAGGATCATGGCTTCTGATCCGCAGGCCAAAGCAAATAGTGTATGTCCACTCCCAGACTTGTGGGTCATTCTATAAGCCCACAATGCTAGTGGAAGCTCATTAACCTAGTTGCCCTTCGCTTTAGTTAACTGTTTCTTCAAGGTGGACTTGATAATTTTATTCACTGCCTCAACTTGTTCTTTCGCCTGTGGGTGTGCTACTGTCAAAAAGCTCATCTCAATCCTGTACCTGTTGCACTAATCTTCGAACTTGGTACTTTCGAACTTGAGGTATTCCAAACCTATAGATGGTGTTCTTCGTTATGAATTTGATCGCTTTTTATGTTATGATTGTGGCAAGCAGTTCTGCATCGACCCACTACATGAAGTAATCCACTGCAACTATAGTGTACTTAGCTCCTCCTTTCGCCATCAGTAGCACACCAATAATATCAGTTTCCTAAATCACAAATGGCCACGGGCTGACCATTTGCATAAGCTCAGTTAATGGGCCTTTTGTATCTTTGTAAATCTCTTGCAATGTTCACATCGTTTGGTGTAATCAGTTGCATCTCAATTTACTGTTGGCCAGAAATATCCATAGGGAATTACCTTTTTTGCTAACATCTACCCCCTCAATGTGATCGCCATAGCTACCCTTATGGATTTCCATAAGTATTTTCCTAGCTTTCTCCTTGGTTATACACCAAAGCAAGGGGGTAGAGAATTTTCTTTTATAAAGTACTCCTTGTATCATGAACCATGGTGCTTTTCGAAGGCGTTTCTTCTGTTATTCCTGTATCTCGGGAGAATTCCCTTATGTATATAATCCTTGATCGGAGTCATCCACGACTCCTCTTCCTTAATGGTCTCCAAAATCCATTCAATATCCATTCGGTCAATACTTAGAGCCATTAAAACCTCCACTAGAACTAAATCCATCACCTGTTCCTCCCTAGAGCTAGCCAGTTTAGCCATCTAATCAGCCTTTGTGTTCTCCTCTCCAGGGATATGTGTAATCGTATAATGCTCTATATCATCCAACAATTTCGGTATTTTTGTCAGGTAGGAAGCAATTCTCGCACCCTTAGTTCTATATTCCTTTCTCGCTTGACAAACCACTAACCATGAATCTTTGCATATATGTAGCGTCCTTATTGTCATCTCCTTTGCTATCTATAGCCCCGTTATTAGTGCCTCATACTAAGCCTTGTTATTAGTCGTAGGAAATTCCAATTTTAGTGCATAACAAATTGATCATCCTCCTAGAGTTACAAGCACCACTCCTACACCTACACTATGTTTGTTTGAAGCTTCATCCATAAACAATTTCCAATGAGAAAGTGTGGCATATTGTCTTACCCTTCACCATCTCGTATGGTAAACTCAAAAATGAAGTCCGCCAATGCATGCCCATTTATCGCTCTCTATGGATGGTAAGTAATATCATATTGACTTAGTTCAATATTCCATTACAGCAACCTTCCCGAAGTCTCAGGTCGGTACAACACCTACTTCAAAGACTGATCCATTAGCACTTTAACTGGATGAGCCAAAAAAATATAGTCACAACTTCCTCAATGCAATCAGCAAGCACTAAGGAAGTCTATCCAACTTCGGGTAACTCTTTTTAGCTCCAGTAAACTACTTGTTGATATAATAAAAGGGCCTTTGAATCCTCACCTTTTCATGTACCAATATTGCACTCAGTGCATGAGCAGACACTGCCAAATAGATAAACAAGTCCACTTTATCCAACTGTTTGAATAGAACTGGTGGCATCTCCATATGCCTTAGTAAGTCCAAAAAGGCATTCTGATATTCTATCATCCATTTGAAGTTCTTATTTCCCTTTTTAAGAGCATCAAAGAACGGTATACACTTATCTACTGCCTTCAAGATGAATCGACTCAATGCGGCAACCTTCACGTTAAAGCTCTACAACTCCTTCTGCATGGTCGGGGCGCACACATTCCTCAAGGCATTAATCTGCTCCGGATTAGCCTCAATGCCCCTGGATTTCACCATAAATCCTAGAAATTTCCCAATGCAAGCCCAAAAGAGCATTTCAATAATTCAACTTCATTCTTTACTTCTGTAATATCTCAAACATCTTCAGAAGGTCGTCCATGTTATTCCTTAATAGTTGCGACCTCACGAGCATATCATTCACATACACCTCCACCGTCCATCTGATTTGTTTCCTAAACATAGAATTCACCCACCTTTGGTATGTAGCTTTCACGTTCTTCTAACCAAACGACATTACCTAGTAACAATACAATCCCAAATCTGTTATAAAGCTTGTGTGCTTCTGACCCGGCACATGCATCGGTATGTGGTTATAACCGGAATAAGCATAAATGAACGAGAGCAACTCATGTCCGACAATCCCGTCTATCATCTGGTCAATCCTAGGCAAGGGAAAGTTATCCTTCGGGCATGCTTTATTCAGGTCAGAATAGTTAATACAACCCCACTCTCCATTTGATTTCTTGACCAACACAGGGTTCGATACCCATTCTGGGTATATAGCATCATGAATAAAATTTCTTGCTTTCAATACTTCCTCCTTTCAATGTAGCAGACCACTCTAGACCCAGACTGCACCTCTTTTGCTTCACGGGTGGAAACTTTAGGTCCACATTCAGTGCATGGCATGCTATCTCCAATGATCTCCTGTGCATATCCGAATGTGTCCAAGAAAATACATCTAAGTTTGCTCATAGAAAACCAACCAACTTCTTCCTTGATCCTGCACTGATTTGAGATCCGATCTTAAGAGCATGAGCGAGATCACCCATATCGATCCGAACGTTAACTGTCAGCTTAGCCGATGCTGCCCACACTTCCTTCGAATTCTTCTTAGGTTCCATAGACTTACCAAACCGACTATTGTTCCCAAGTCAAGCTTTGGGCTTTAATTGTTATGCTTCCGAGTTCTTAATGCAGAGAGCTCTCTTTACATTCTTGTCTTTCTCCCATCGCTTTGCCTCTCTCATCTCAACGACATAACATTCCCTACCCACACTCTGGTCTACTCTAACCGATCCGATCTCATTCTACATGGGGAACTTCATCATTAAGCACCAAAGATCCAGTGCTATCCTGAAATCGACAAAGACCGGTCTGCCCAAAAAGGCAATGTACGCTGAATATTTATCCACTATAAAAAACTTCTAAATCTGCACTACCATATGGTCTCCATCACCTAACTCCATGGACAAGTTAATTGTCCCAATTGGTTGGTCGCCTTGCTTGTAAATCCTTGAATTCTAGATTTACAAGGCTTAACATCCTTCATATCGATCTTCATTTGATTAAACGTTCTTTTAATAGAATATTTATATAACTTCTGCTGTCCACCAAAACCCAATGTACCATAGCTGGATCAATAACAGCCGTAATCACCATGGGTCGAAGGTTGGCCGTTCGCCTCCATCAGAATCCATACTGAACACAATGTCATCCATTACCATCCTTTGTTGCTTATCAGGAGCTCCGTCCTTTATGGCAAAGCAACTCTCATGTCGTATGTACTTCAACGAGCTCGTGTACTACTCCATTTCCCTCCATCTTTCTCTGCTAGATGAGGTCCTCATGTTGTAGTATTTATGACTATTCTTCCATCAGTACACATGGGTACCTGTCCACTAGGTCTAGGTTGATTTCCTTGGGCAGTTGGCCCATGGGATCTAACATTCTGACCGCTATCCTATGAAATTCCCACATATTGTTGTAATTTTTCTTCCTTATCGACTCCTTGATAAAATCACTAAGATACCGGCACTCGTTCGTGCCGTGTCCATGAGTTTTGTGGAAACAATAGTATTTGCATGAGCGCCGCTCTTCCGTAGTCACCTCTCTCTTGGCTTTTTGTACCCCTATGTGCCTTGCATGGCAAGGTATATATTTTCCAAAATATCATTCAGAGGTGTATATTCATTAGGCCTCGTATTCCTCGAGCACTTCTTGGTTTTGTTCCGCCTGCCTCCAGAGGCTTGATTTCTCTTTATCTAATTATTAGAGTTTCCAACATTTACTGGTACATTACCGGAACTCTCGCCGTTTTGCTTAACCGCCACGTTACTTTGTATCACCTCATTTGACTGTCCACCATCGGTCTTTCCAACTGCCTGACTTGCTTCTTTCAAATGTAAGAACTAATTAGCCTTTCGGTGGATTTCCTCCATAGTCGTCAGCTGCTTCATCTTCAGCCACTTTTCAAAGTCTTTGTCTAGATGTATACTTTGTACCAATGCCATAAAACCAAATCTTTCTTCAGATTATTAACCTATGTAACCACAACATTAAACCTGTTCAAGAACCCCTTCAACAATTCCTGAGGACCCTGAGAAAGGCTCGATAAGGGTGTCATGTCCTTAGTCCGAGTAGTGTGGAGCCTAAATTATTCCATAAATTTCTTCGCCAACTCATCGAACGTCGATATGGACTTTGGTGTGAGTCGAGTAAACCACATTGACGCCACACCTTCCAAAAAACTATGAAAACATCTATACAAAACTGCATACGTCGCTTTGGCACCATCCATATATCATTCATATTTAAACGAGTGCTGCTTGGGATCCTTAGTCCCATTATACGATGGCATCATAAACCTCCTGGGATACTCCTCCCTTGAAATATTCTTCGTGAATAGAGTTCTGCTTGGCACAGAACACCAATCCTTATTCTTCCTTCATTTAGTTTCTTCCACCAACCGCTCAACCATATATGCTATGTACTACTCACTAGCATGGAACCCTGAAGGTCGACTATTAGGAGATATGTCGAGAGTTTGACTCTGCAAATAGCCTTGGTTTGCCAACTGATGTCTAGGTTCTCCGATCTTTAGGAGAACCACTCCTTCGGTTTTTCTTGTAAGTGACTATGGATCGTGTAATATGGATATTAACTAAATTATTTATTTGTGTGTAATATTAATATAAAAGTAAAAGTAAATGACACCAGGAATTTTTATACTGGTTTGAACTTTCACGTTCTACGTCCAGTCCTAGACTCCTTCTGGAATTCAACTATCAACCCTCTCTTAACCGAGAGGAATATGTATTACACCGCCTGAGCAACCAAATAGGACTTCAACCGCCTAAGAAACAGAGTAGGAGTTTTAACCACTTGAGCAACCGAACAGAAGTTCAATAATAAAAAATATCTGACCGATTGTGCTCTTTGAATAGCACAAATAAGTCTTTAGAGTACACCCTTCCTATAATCTTCTCCTTTGTGGTATATCGTGTATTTCGTGAAGAAAGGAAGCTTATTTGATCATAAAAGAATAAACTTGAATATATAAGAGATCAATAGAATGTTTATGCATAGAAAGCCTTTGAGTGTAAATAGCAAGAATGAATATAATTAAGAAATAGAAAAATTGATATCATAGATGTTGAATTTCTTTGCTATTTATAGAAATTAAAAGGTTGTATACGTTCATGAAGAGATATAGAAGTAATCTTCCGAATCAAGAGTTGTTACTGTTCATTGAAAAGAAGCACCCTTTCAAAAACTAGCCGTTATGAAGCTTAAATATTCCAGCCAGCTGAATCGAGTAAAATTTAAAACAGCAAGAAATTAGTGCAAAATAGATACAGTTCAGTCGTTTGAATATTGTAAGTCAACCGGCTGAATATTCTTATTTATTTTTGTACATGTACTGCATTTAGTCGGCTGAAAGGGATTGTTCAGCCGGCTGAATGCAATGTTTCTGTGTAGTTCTTTTGATTTGCCAATTCTTTTGTTATATGTATATCCATATAACACTTCAAAGAGATTTTAACATTTATCTACATCTAGAATCCGACTCTATACTTAACAATACATTGTAGCAACAATCTAGAAACTGGTCTTCATATGTCTTTTATTATCTTCTACTACAAACTTGGTTAGTTCATATAACATTTACTTAAGTAGTTGTCACAATCAAAACATCAAAATTCGAAGTTCTAACATTTCTTCGACATCCAGCTGCCCCCGTAGCAGTTTTTGATCACCAACATCCTGAACTCAAACATCAAGCTCATAATCATCACCATCGTGCTGCAAATCATTCTCAAAATTAGATAGGCCAACTGCCTCAGCTCCCTGCCTCTCTAAGGACCTATGATTAATCTTGGTATTGAACTAATTGTGTTTGGTACCGAGTTGAATCCCCTTAAAGGGAGCCTTCCTACTTCCTCTAGCAACCCTCCCCTCCCCCCACTGCTCCAATAGCCTTTTCCTTCTACTTTTTTTCCATCTTGTATATTCTAAATAGAAGCAAAGGAATTCTCCTCTTTAGATCCGGTAGGTGAACGCTCTCTCTTTCTCCTTTTGTTCTCTGTGACTTCTGGGTCAGCAAAGCACTACTTACATCCATCTTTTCCAATAGAGCATTCTGGTTACCATCCATTTTCTAATTCAGTTCTATTGTCATCTTATCAAACTCCACTCTTGTGACCATCTCCTAAAGGGTAGATGGTCCTGCCAATGCTGATGTCGGCTAGTTACTAACCTCCGTATGATGACAAGCTCCTTCATCTGTATCAACTATTGCTCCAAATCTACCCGATTTCCTTGACGGTGCCATTGATTCCTATATGCAAATTCTTAAAGTTCCTTAATGAAAACCTTCTAGATCTAATCTTTAGACACTCCAATCCACAAGAAAAAACTAAATCTATGCCCGAGTTCAATTATCAATCAAAGCGCTGAAATGTTGAGCCTAGAAATGGCACAACACCCAAAACCGAATAGGAACATATAGATCTAACAAAAACTGTAATTAAAACAGAGAGAACACCAAAGTTTTTATGGTGATTCAGCAAATCTATGGCCTAAATCCATTGTATTGTTATTGGTTATATACAAAGGTTTGTCAAGTCTAACGGTCTATAACAGCTAAGAGTAGCTTCCTTAGTGACTATGGTAGAGGAGAGACAAAAGATGAAGAAAGCAAAGCGCTAAAAAGTCCTTTCTCCAATACCATGGGTGCTGAATTTCTAGGGAAACCATACAACTGAATTTCCAGATACTAATATACCAAGTCTAACTTCAGATTCAAGAAGGTAGGAGAGGAATATGGAATCTCTAGATCGATAAATTCATCTTGGTACTTGATCAGTACCGACCTGAATTTCCAATGGGGAGTTTCCCCATCTTCCTTCCTTAGGTCTTCTATCTTTGATCCATCGAGCTCCGAGCAATTTTCCTTAAAAGTCGTGTTGTTTTCGAGAGGTTCTGATATTAGTTGTATTTATCTGCTTTCCTTCACAACTTCCTTGAGTTTTTCACTACTCCTTCAGAAATGGGGCTTGGGACGATCACTCCTGCTAGCAGTTGATAAATCATAGCCCTAAACTTGCTTCAAATTTCAGAGTCCATTCCTTTTGTCCTTACATACATGTTCCCAAGTCCTTGAATGTTTCATCTTCATTTTGACATCTAGACTCATTTGTAAACTGCTTGGTTAAAGAGTCGGATAACACGAATCGTTCGAATATGGATGATATTGGAATTTTGACCAAAACTAAATTTCATAAGTCCTAATGTGATATAGTGTTGATGAGGAGAATTGGTGTAAACAACCATTAGAAAAGGTGGATTATACAGATAAAGATGTATAAGCGATCTATTTGGCTAACTAGCTGAAACTATTTATACCGTAGTACATAGCCTCTTCGTTATAGTAGAAATGTTAGGTAGATGTCATTCATTGTATTAGTTTGAAATGCCTTTTTTGGATTGTACATGAAATAACTTTGAGTTCAAACTAAAACTGTATAATAATGTTCAAGGGCATATATCTTATTGCTGGATATAAATCTTGTTGCAAGAAATCATTATATAATAGCATGGAACCTATGGTTGGGATATTATTTGGATATTTCTTCCTAGTGGGATCCTTACATTATATTTTGGTTGTCTTAAGACATGGTATTTATATTGGTAAAATACATATTGCTTCAACAAAATGAACTTAATTAGAAACTGAAATAATATAGGGAAAATGATAGGCTCATTGTTGTTTAAGTAGTTGTGCTTAGAGGATATTTTATTGGAGAAATGGTTAAAGTCTTCGTATTTTTAATCATCTCTTCTGTTGGATACAATGTTCCAAATCATAATGTTTTAATCTTTGCTCATTTGATATGCTGATTTTTTTTCAATCATCACATATCAATCACTCAAATCGATTCTTCTATTAGTTGATAAGCCCGAAATGAGTGCTATCAAAATATTGTGTTATGTTTTCCACTTATACTCAGGGCCTAGGAAGTACAAATAAGTGTGCACTGTTTTTTACTTAAAATTCAGGGCTAATCAAATGCCATACAACAGTATAAGAATAGTTATGAAAGGTGTGACATGACATAGGTTGTGTGATCAAGCCTTTTGATCAAATTGAATGCATGCGATTGTGTTTTTTTGGTTCCATAACATAACACACATGAGAGACACACTAAATGATGCACATGATGCAATGTGCAAAAAAACAAGCAAAACACGCCTTTTTTTGCTTTTCACTATTTTTAATTTTTTTAGGTTCTCTTTTCGTGATAAAAAGCATACAAAATTGCATTCATCCTATGATTATGTTCATGACATTTTTTCTAAATTCTCTTTGCTAGAAAACATACATACCGTTATTGATATGGAAAACTAATCGTTTCTAAGCAATATTCTGAAACCAAGTTATAATATAATGTTAATCATGCATGCATAAACTATATTGATATTTTAATGTATTATACATTTATTTATATGCTGATATGATAAATTGTAATAAGATTTAAGTTATGGACATTTGTAGTTCAATATGATCAAATATTACTAAATTTTAGAAAAAATAAAATAGAAAATGCAATATAGAATAAACACATCAGATTAACCCCAAAAAAATAAACATACCAAATTATCACCATACAAAACAAAATATAATAAAATATCGTTTCTTTTCATTTTTCTCACATAAAACATGCAAAAACTTAAGATTAAAATATATTTATCAGCAATTTTTTTAATAAAATACATCAATCGTTGTTTAAATGATTGTGATGTATAATAATTTTTTTAACACGTGCAGCAGATCAAAAAAGTGCACTGTTTCCCACGTCGAATGTAAGGCTCCATGAAGGGTTTTCTTTTTTTGCACTATTCATCGTTAACAACAATGAATTTAATAATAAGTAAGCTCTGTCTTCTTATATAGCCATGGTCATGGTTGTGCTGTCTCATCTGTAAATTATAGGTTTCAAAACGGTAATATATAGTTTGACAAAGTTATAATATTGTTTACTCCGGATTGCTTTTTATGCCAAATCTGTGGTGATATTTTGGATTTAAGAGGATTTAAGGTAGTTAATGGTGCTTATTAGTCTATTTGTCGGGTGTTCAACACAAGAATGACATAGGTATGATTTAGGAAGAAATATCATGCATGCTAATAATGTGGGATATAATAGAGATCTATGTTAATGTCCAACTCTATATCTTATACAATATAAATACTTTATGTCGTCTATTCAACTGTTCTTGTTACAAAGCTAATTCATAAAACTGATTTGGCTTTAGTTTATGATACTTATATTCAAAGCATAAATTGGTTATCCAATGACGATCGTTCCCAAACCTTTTTTGGAAGGATTTATACAAGATCCCTCACGCGCAATTATTATGTGTAGTCTTTCGACTCGCACAACCTGCCAACTCCTTGGCCGAGGATATAATAGGGTTTCTTACAAACTCTTATCTTGTATGATTTTGTAAAATATTCTTTATATGAAAATAATTTTAACCTTATGTACTGCTCTTAAGTACACAATCTTACAGGAAAAAGTTTAACTCAACTTCACTTAGCATCCACCGTACTTTGTCCAACAAAGTTCAACTACTCCTTAATGAGACATCATTATGTATTATATAAAGGAGCGACTTTTGAAATTGAATCTTTATTCATGTTTAGGTACATTTGGAACTCTTTATAATAGACTTGCATATTCAATCAAATCAAATAATTTTTATTACATTTGCATGTTATGCTTTCTACTTCCGTATTAAATTCTATGAACTTATCATAGACATACTACTTGTGTATTAAATACACATGCTTTATTCTATGATAACTCATCTATGAATTTAACAAAGTATATGGAACTATTTTGGTATTATCAGACCTATGATTGCATACATCTAAAGATATCAATCTGAAGAGTTCACCAACTCTAATGTTGTTCCCCTTGGATATGTGCTTTACCTTTAATATTCTGAGATATAATTCATCGGTGCCATAGGATTCGTAATCATATAGTTATTGAAGCATTCATCAAAGATATGGCTCAGTCCATAATTCCAAAATAATTGTAAAATTTTATATACTTCTGTATTTTTTAATACATCATTTCTTTTATAAATACAATTATAATCTATTTATTTCAAAATGAATATTCAAAATATTCATATTAAAATAAATCTATATCTATTTTTAGTCAATACTGAAAAATAGTTATTATTTCATAAATAATACTTGGTATATTAACAAAGACAATCTATCATGACTTGATGCGACCACTAATAAATGTTTACGCTCCCTCTATTTCCACCATTATTATAATAGTGTATGAAATATGAAGCTTCATTCAACCACTTGTTAAGGAATTTTATTTCGTTCACCGTAACTAGTTACAATCAAGAGTTTTAAATCAAATATCCTAAACTTAAAGAAATAAATCACATAGAAAACAGTTTTCTATATGAAAATACCTTTTGGAATAGAAATCACATTTTTCATTCCTTATTGAGTATCTTTTAATATTTTATACAATTCTCGTTTTCTACGTCCCTTCATGAATTAGAGGTGACCAATCAGTCTCTTCATCCCAACTGTGGAAAAGTTACATCCACTCTTGTACATTCACTTTCCTTTCCAAAATGGTCGAACCATTCAAAGGAAATAATTGCTATATTCAATCATATTGAACACATGATCTCACACTATAATTTATTTGCTTATTTCGAATGAACTAATTTCATCAAAGTTTCATACATTACGAACAGAGATTTTCACCATATAACTTTTGTATCTGATTGAATATGGATCAATTATCCATTTTTTTGTATGGCTTATGAGTTTAAAAGCTTAAAAGATAATAAATAGTCTTAATTCACTTCATTTGTATATTTTACTAATAAGCATTTATCAATTTTTATTAGTTGCACAAATTTTTTGATGTAGATTATTTTAATTTTATGTACCAAATGTTCTTACAATATTAGAAAGGTTAAATGTTACCATTTAATTTTTCTAATAAGGCTCCTACTAGATTTTATATTTATCAAAACCCTAAGAGAAAAAATAAAAAACTTTTGATTTCTCTAGTGTGTGTTAGCACTCGTATGCCTTGGTATTCTACCTTAAGAAAAGCTCAACAAATCATAGGCCCACGTACGATGGATAACTTCTTATTGGTTGTATCATATACAACTCCTAACCCATGGCTCCTAATCCTATCTCATCTTTACCTTCAGAAAAGCTCAACAAATAAAGAGATTATTCACTTATACCCACCATTTCACGATGACTTAACTATAGTGTGCATACCTTGAGGAAATCTCAACAAATATGTGTGGTTATCTTACCTTGTCTATTTAATATATTAATAGTACTACACATAACATCCCTAACTTGAGGAAAGCTCAACAACTAAGGAGTATGCAAGTAATATATTAATGATAGAGAAGAACTTTATATCAAGGATTAATAATCTTTCGTATATTTAATTAAGTGATATCGACTTATGGAATAATATATCTCTTATAAAATACCCTCGTGATTCAAATGTCGAACACATCAAAAATCATGGTGTACGTACTATACACATGTATTTATTCTTTAACTCTAATTTGATTTCTTTTTAGTTCACCTTTAATTATACATTCATACTATATAAGTTTAATTAATATATAACATTTATAATTTAATTAACTTATATAATGGCCTTATGTATATTATATTAACTAAATCTTATTTAATTAATTTAATTGGTTATACACATATATCATTATATAATTTTTTATTTCTTTTGAAAATGATTATATATATACGTATGTATTTTATTATTTGTTAATTAACTTTTAGTTAACTTATTATTTAATTAAATAATTTTAATTAAATATTAATTTTGAAAATTCCTTATATGTACACCTACATCATCTTAAACAATTCAAGATCATATAACATATATCATTATATATGTTATGCATGTATATGCTTTAATTACTTAACTTTAATTAATTTAATTTATTACTATTTTAAAATTTTCAAAATAAGTTTATTTTATTTTCAAAACACTTCTGAAACTATATTACTACATTTACAATATATAGAGTTTTTAAAACCAGTTTGGAGAATCACATATAACATTTATAATGTAATTCTTATTTAAATGTAACTTTTAAATTTAAAATCTTATTTTAATTTTAAAACAATTTTGAAAGTCGCATTATAACACTTATAATGTATTTCTTGTTTTAAATTTAATTTTAATTTTTGGAACAATTTTGAAAATTAGCCCGAGGCCTAAATTCAAATTGGGCCTTTTCTATTAGGAGGTACTTTTGGGCTCACTTCACCTTTGGGTCAGGTTGGTAGCTAGGGAGAGAAACATATTTGATTACCCAAGTCTATACACTACTTTTCTAGACATCCTAATAAATTGGTAAGCTTAACTAGTTAGCCCTAACATGACTAATTTATATCGCATAGGCTACTGGCTTTGATACCATTGCTGGAACTAGGACAGCATGCAGCGAGTAAAATGGGTAAATTTAAAAAATAATTGCCACATTTGATCCTATTAGACCTATGAAGTATAAATTTATTTATTATATCTCATCTAGTTATTTTAAATAAAACCTAATTTTATTTAATTTTTTGATAAGACAATCAGTGAATTTAATTAGGAGTTCTGTATATTATATGAGTATATCATAATATACTAATGTGTAAATATAATGCATGTGCAATCTATAATAAAGTTTGCATAGTTAATGTGTACGTATATAAATGTTCGGATTTATATCTATAACGGACGTATTCTCCATTCATATACGCATATGTTGTCTTAAAATTATTATATATATATATATGCATTTAATTATATATGTTAAGATACAAATTGAAATCATAGGTGGTTTTAAAAAGAAGAAGATCAAGGGACAAACTCTCCTTAATTTACTCCTTTCTTTATTATTATTTACTAGATCTAGATCTAGCGATTCAAATGCCTCTTTGACTAATTAAAATAATTAATTTTATATACATGAGCATATTAAGTTTCCTACCAAAGTGTTTTTTAAATTTGATAAAGTCATAACTTTGATTCTGAAATAATTTATATGGTAGCTTTCCTTATTTCGCTACTACATTCATTACCATTTATTAAATCCAAATCCAAAATTCAAATGCTTGTAATTACAACTTTTGTATATATTTGGTAAAATAACATGTTGAATAATGAATGATTTTAATACAACAATTTCAAAATGTTTGAATCATAATTACCATTTATTAGGCTATTTGAAATCTTTAATTATATATGCTAACTTTCAATTCAACCATGGATACAGAATCAAAACATTTTACAAAATAACATATTGAATGTTAGTTTTGAAATTCAAATTGAAACGATGAGTTGAGATATTGAAATATATTTTTAATGACTTTTGAAATACAAAATTATATACATACATATTTATATATGAGTCCAAATTTATGTAGTTAAAGACCTGCTAAGCCCTGCAGAATCAGCGCTATAGCCCGTAGTGCTCTTTGACCACTACGCTTTTTCAATTTAGCGCTATTAAATAGTAGATCCGCTTTAAGCCCCACTATTTTCCGCTACACCCATTAAATCAAGGCATTTTAGCACCCACTTTAGCAAAAATAATATAAAATGGTTGGTTTGACTAATTCTCTTTCAAATCAAATCAATAAAGTTAGGGTAAAGACCTAAATTTAAGGAACAAGTGCTCAATAAAAGTTAGAATCTATCGTGGTCGCCAAATATGGACTGCGTAAATAATGATATTCTTCAATTTTGTTATATAGGATTAAAAAGTAGTTCTTTTTTTTCAAAAATGGTGTGAAAATGAATTAACTTTAAATGTTTGGTCTTATATTTAATGAAGCTTTTTGCACCTCCGCTATTTTCTACTATATCTCCACTTTACCCCTGCTATGACTTTTTGCACCTTTAGCGCTATAGAACCGCTAAGCGCTTTAACTGCACAAGTCCAAATATTTTTTTTTGTTTTTTGGTTAAATCAACGGTATATAATTCAATATTACCTAATGAGTAAAACACATCAACTTGATCATGGATAAATGGGTGAGACAACATATGTGAATATGGAATCGTTCAATAAATTATTCAACAAACAATGTATGTGAATTAAAATATAAATAAGAGATATACCTTGAAGATGTCATCATTGATCACACAATGGTAGATCATCCTATATATAATCTAGAAAAGTCTTACCCTTTATAACACCTTGATTTGAGATGTCTCCTTAGATCTCAAGTAGATCACCACCCAGCTTTGCAAGGCAAGGATAAACTATTTATTTTATTTTTTATTTGATGTTTGCATTTGGTATTGGAGTTGATAACATTTTGGAAATATTGATTTGATTTTCAGCCATAAAAAGTTAGGAGCATAGAAGAGAATAGTGAATAAAAATGAGTGTCTATAGGAAATGAATTAGTGGATTTTTTTAATTAAAAGAATAAAACATTTCATGTTCTTTGAATTAAAACTTATCTAATTAATTCCCTTAATTTTCTCTCTTTCTCTCCATTCCTCTCTATTCACATGGTATGTCTGAAATTGCTTGACATCAAACGGTACAAAATTTCCATAAATCCCTTCATGTAATTATCTTTTATTTATACTTGTTTAAAAATACGTAGATATCGTATATCGATGCACGCAAATATAACTTTTATATGTGCATTCAAATAATTCCAAACAACTTCCAAACATCAAATAAATTAAATAAAATTTAGCATTTCTCAAATATTAGTTAATGTATTAACTTACGACATTCTATAAATTATATAAATCGTGTGGTTGTTTTGGAGAATTCACAAATACGATTGTGTGAATCAGAGATGTGAATTCAGTCAACAATTAATATTGAATAATTTGAATGTTAACGTTTACATGTCACCTGTAAAAATCTGCCTTTCTTACTCCTAAAGACGACAGTTAATACATCCACGATATTCATGCGCCGATCATCTAGGCGTCCGAAAGACAGGTCGTTGGGGTAAAAGAAAGAAATAACAAAAGGAGAGAAACATAGAATCTCACAATGTCCGGAAATCATGTATAATAAAACATAAGATAGTACATATAGTCACTTCCAAAATGAAATATCAGAGTTAAAATAGATACTAATTTCAGCCAGGGACAGTTATAACTGCCTGCCCCCACAATGCTGATACATACCTATATACAAACATGACAATGGAAATATAATAGATAATAAGATAACGATGAAGCCTCGTCTTCCATGTTCCTCCAAAATGCATCCGTAAGACCTTGGACTACTTGGCTACTAAAAAATTAGAGTACCCAAGAGTTAAGGGAAAGAAAGAAAAAACTTCGGGTCAGACATGGGTCTGGTGTAAGTAAAATCAAAAGATATGTTTATAGGGAAAATAAAGTGTCTCATAAGACCATGTCGCACATAAACACAAATGGGTTTTTACCTTACGATAACCAAAATATTTGTACTTAATATCAGGGATATTATTATTAATGTCTAGGGTTTAAAATAAATATATACCATAGCTGAAATGCTTGCATCTTACATTCTAGAATATTTGGTATACAACTAAGTCTGTAAGACACTTATTAGAAAATGTATTCCATCAATGACAGGGCTATTAGGGTACCGTCTATCACAGTACACCTCTAGATAAAATGTAATGAGGTTACAAATCTTGCAACCCCTATATGGCAAGACCGGCATACCCCTTCCTACATAGTACCAAATATAATCATCCCTTGGTTGTGATTAACAATCATACTAGGCCCAAAGCATACATCCAAATAAATATTAGTCTCGATTAGGGATGATCATACCCTAATGGTAGCGAACCATATAGCCTTACAATATACCCTCTATTTTAGTCATTATCGATTGTGAGGCTTTACGCTACGTTTACCTTTTATATAGAAATCCTACTTGGAATGCTAGCACTGCCCTCTAGGCAACAATGCAATGCCAGCATTCATATATACAAGTTGTTCGAGATATGAACAAATCAAAGTCACAGCTTCTACTACATCCATTTTTGAATCACCCTCGGGATTAATAGCAAGTAGCCCTTGCACTTTAAAGAACTCCATCTTCAATTCCATCATCTTCCAGATATCTCTAATTTGAACACTTATGCCGGTTCAAAGTGGTTTTTCGAATATCTTATACTTATCTGAACCTGGTCTCTCCGAACAAACAATCAATAGTTTCCAGTTAACTTAATCCCATTTCATTCAGAAGTAAGCAGATGATATAAGAGTCTAAAGGGGATCTCAAATATCTGCCTTTAAAACGAGAGACATGTAACAACCCACATTTTGAAAGGTTTAAATCGACAATAATCCACACATGTCCGACTTAAACAATGCGAAACATAGATAATCATTGGGGTTAATTAAGAAAAACAAGAAAAGAAGGAGAAAACAAACACAGAATCTCGCAGCAGAACGACAAATATAATAATCAAATAAACAGTTCATGAAGTTGTTTATATTATACATTTGATTATAATCTATACAACATTTATCAGAGTTATATATACCTCGGAGATAAATAAATAATGCAGCAGAACGACATGATGCAGAGAATAATAATAGTAATAATATACCAAATCTTCGTCTTCGTCCTCCGAAAAAATGATCTTCAATGCGCTGAAAAACTCAGGGCTGACCCGAGCGTAATGAAAAACAAAACACTCGAGTCGGGACTAAAATATTTTTATGTGAGTCAAATCGATATCGCATATAACATAAGTGCCGTGGTGTCATAGATGTTTACGAGGTTTCACATCTCCTATCCAGTGTAACGTGCGTGTAATAACTCAAGAGATGTTACGGGATTTTCCATCTCTTAAGGATCCGTCAAATTATTTATATATAGTAGAATATGCCACATATATAGTGTCTAATCAGTAAAATAAATATTTTTCTTAGCGTTAAGGCTTTACATCGATCCCCCTAAACGCGTTTTTAAGCATTGGCGTACAGTTTGCATTTGACACAACCAGTAGCACATCGGTAGTCAATGATGCGCCATGATACGACAACACTAAACCAAAATCTTAGGGGTCTCGTATAAGGATAAAATTATAACAAGGAACGTGAGGCAATACCCAAGGTAGGATACTACCAATTTAGGTCGCAGCGCTGGTGGTAACGCATCGTAGCCACGACCGCCCACCGCGTCCATCCATCCCATATCGAGTCAAAGGGAGGCTATCCCAAATCAAGGTGCACTAATTGAAACCGACAACAAGAGTAATAATATGAACCAAGTCTAAGAAAATCGAAGGACGGATGTCCGCTAGGGGTAGCAAGCCCGCTTGGCCTTGTCAAGCCGTCCTACTTTAGTTATTTCAAATTGGCACAAGTGCCAGGGTCTATCCATCATCGTTCCCTTTCTTCAAATCCAGCAAACGATGCCAAATCCAACCACTTTGTTCTGGAGTCTCCTCCACGTACACAGTTGTTAAAGTGGTTCCAATATTGACAGAGAGTATGCCAACAAGAGGCCCTGGTCTCTTTAACAACCAAACGTCGTTTTACACACCGGTTGGTACTTTTATATTTCGAAAACAATTCGTACTTGATATCACAATATCATATTCGCTTCAAAATCAATTTCATTTCGAAATATCATATTTACTTCAAAAATCACATCCAGTTCAATATGTCATTTACGCTTGAAAATATCATTTCACTCCAATATCTCGATTTCACTTTCAAAATCGTTTCGAATTTCGATTTAGGTTATAACTTCATTTTAACCCAATTCACATTTAAATCCATGATTTAAATATAAACAATCGTACTCTGACCAGTTTGAATTTTTAGAAGATAGTTTGAATAGTTTAAATAGTTAAAAATAGTTTAAATGGTTAAAATAGTTTGATATAAAATAGTTTAAGTATTAAAATGGTTTATATAGTAAAATAGTTTGGAAAATCAAAATAATTTGAATATTTAAAAAGATAGATTTTAAATAGTTTATATTAAAATAATTTATTTGAAAATTGTAACGACCCATAAATTTTAAACGGTTTTAATAACGTAATTAACTAAAATTTTGTGAAATTTTAAATGGTTGAATTTTGAACCAAAAATTTGATATTTGGAATACGTCTATTTTAACATAGCAACTGGTAATTTTTCATCAGATAATATGGAAGTTTATTTTCTTGTGTAATTCTATTTCAATTTAAATCGGTTAATATTTGATGGTAATAAAATGTTTTCCAAACTTGAATATTTTTATATAATAAATTTGTAAATCATCTTCTAAGTGAGATGTCATATTTCGTTTCGTCAAATTTGGACTACTATTGCTCCGTTTATCTTATTTTTGACAAATTAGCAGCATTTTTGGTACCGATTATTAACTTTTGATAGGATGATCGCACCACTGATATCTGTATACCATTTTGATTGTTTTGTCGTGCTGATCTCTGCGGTATATTCATTTGTGTGTTTCGGTGTTCGGTACGCCGGCGAAACCGTGAAGCAATTTGCCGTATCGATTCCGTATTCAAATTTTGTATCCATTATTTTTAAATTGCCAACTAGTATAATTCTAACAGCCATTAGCATTTATGATTTCTGCAAATGCAACCGTTGGCTTTTACTTTTCCCCAGATTTATTTATTTGTGGCGTTCCATCTCTATTGGTTTTATAGCTTGTACTGTTTATTTTCGTTTGCCTGCTCTTCATTTTCTAAACAATACAAAGCTATTCATTTTTCCTACCAGTCACCATTCTCAACCCAGACCATGCACTCAAACCCATCCACACAGCCCTTCTTCCCCTGATTGTGCCTCTTCCATCACCCGAACTTGCCTCGTCCCGACCACCGAGCGAAGCAGCTCCACCTCGCTCTTCCACCATAGCCGAGACCGTAACCCTCATTTCCACCATCATCAGCAGCACCGACCTCCACCCGTTCCTTCCGACCTCGTCTCCTTGTCGATCCCCTCGCCCACTTCCATGCACGGCAACAGCCACCATCGCGAGTTGTTATTTTCCCGACCAAATGACAGCTCCTCTCCATGCTCGTGCCCCTCCTCTGTCGTGAGTAGTTCACCACACACGCAAGCCACCTAGAAACCGAAGTTCTCCTTTTTTCTTTCCCTCTCCTCCCCATTCGGTCATGCCGAGCGCTATTGGCAGCTCATGCCGCCACCAACCTGGACTTGCCAAGCTCAGTCGAGTTTCTACTCTACCTCCTCTCTATGCTCAGGCTACTTTAATATATATATGTAAGTTTGAACATATAATATATATATATATATATATATATATTTTGATTTTAAAGTTTGCATGCTGTAGTTTCAAATACAAGTTTATCTAAGTTTGTATATTTTATTGTATAGATAAGCTTTATTATTTTATATGAGTTACAACACTGTATACATATGTTTCAGTATTATATGTGGATGCAGTATGTATAAAGTTGTTTATATGGTTTTGTTTATTTACAGTTTGTAATATTTCAAAGTTTGGTTTGTTTATAATTTTATATTTCAGTTGTTGTTTACAGATAAATTTGTTTAAAGCACAGAAGTATAATAGGTTAGTTTATAATATTTATATGGTAGTATATATTCTGTGTATTCTAGCTAAGTGTATATGTTGCTCTAATTTTATATATATGTGAATACTTACAATATATTATTACTGTATAAGGAAGTATTATATATACTATATATGTTTCGTTTCTGTAGGCATATATTTTTACTTCATACCTATACAAGTTATAAAAATTTTGTTTGGTTTTGGATTGGTAGTTTATATAAGAAAATCTGTTATAGAAAAAAAAATTCATATATATACACTATAGAACAGCTTCTTTGTAAAAGTAGATAAGTTTGTATATATTAATTTATTAATTAAATATATAATAGTTTACTGCAGTTATATATATGGTTATATACATTTGTATATGTTCGGTCTCATTTATATTTTGGTCTGCATTATTGTTAATATATATATAAGAGTTTCATTTATATTTTAGTATATTTAGTCATAATGTATAAATGTTTACATTGTAGTTTTAGATACATTAGATGTGTGTGTGTGTGTGTGTGTGTGTGTGTATTAGCTTATAGTCTTACAGTATATAGGCATGTAGTGTATATATGTTATAGTATTATTGTTTTCAAAAGTATGTTAAACAATATTGATTTTTAATTTATAACATATATGTGAATTTAGTTTTCAATTATATATTGTACGTATTGGGATTTAATACTGATTTGAAATATAATATATATGTTTTAAATATATGTTTAAATTGATTTTGAAATTTTATATATATGTATTATATCTTATTTCGTCAATCTCGTGCCATCTTGACTTACATTTCTATATCGAATCTATCGCAGTGATTCCTAGCCTGTTGTTGTCCCGCTAGTTAGTATCTGTATCTGTGTTCGTGTCTGTGTCATCTTCTTGTCTCTCTAGCCTCGAAAGGTGAGCAATCACTCACGATTAACGTTCTTATATTTATTAAATTTGATTTCAATTGAAATGACAATTGAAATATGCTGCTGTTAGTTATTTACATTGCTATATATATACTGTTATCTGTATCTGTTCACCTGTAACATCTGACATCATTATCTGTTATTTATATTGATGCTATATGCCTGTTATATTATTATCATATCTGTTATCACTTTGCAAGTTCCATGTTAGTATAGAATTCCCTATGGATTGAAATGATACATACCCGAACGATCTATAGAATAGAAGAAAATCGTTATGGGTTGAAATGATAAACCCAACCGATTTTCATTGAATTAAATTTGGGATTGCGGGTTGAAAAGATATATACTCGTATATATATTTAAATTGCAGATTGAAATGATAAATATCTGTATCACTTGACCATAGGATAGAAAATTATATACAGACACCGTTGGTCTATATATATAAATATTTGAAAATGATTTCTATGGCTTTGGAAAGAAATATATGGTTTAGTAAATATTGATTTCAAGATATTATACGTAAATGTATTTCATAAAGTTTAAATTCTTGATTTTAAAATTTTATGTTTTGAAATTTTAAAATTATAAGTTAGTTTTGGAATTATAAATTTTAAGAATTTACTTGTAATTTTACTACTTTAAAAAATGTATAAATTAGTTTTATTATAAAATAAGTTTGATAATAAGATCTAATTTAATAAAGTTTTATTTAATTTATATATAATATGTTAAAGTATTTGTTTAAAATTATATTTTCAAATATAGAGTTTATAATCAATTTTAATAAATTCAAGTTGGAAATTGATTTGAAATTATAATTAACAATTATACTTAAATAAGTTTGACTTGAAATTATTAAATTCGAGATTTTAAAGATATGATTTTATAACTTGATTTCTGATTAAAAGTGAATTAAATGAATATATTCAAATTTACATAAATTGAAATGGGATATTTAGTTTATTTAAATTTGTAATTTGAAGCTTATTTAAATGACATTGGACTAATTAAGTGAATATTTCAAAACTAAATAATAATGAAGTTGGATCTAGATATAAGTGAAATTATCAAACTTAGTTTTGAAATGTTGAATATTTAGATCTTTCAAACATATTGAAATTGAAATGGCTTATTTTGTGGTTCAAATCTGTATTTAAAATCGACATGATTTGGAAAGGTTTATTGAGAAACTGAATTGAATTGAAATTCATGAATTGAGATTGAATTAAATTTGAATTTTGAATTCGAGTTGATTTGAATCGATTGTGAAATTTGAAGAAGCTATTTTATTATATAAAGTATTTTAAATTATATTTAAAACTATTTATATATTTTTTCCTTAAATTATTTTTATTGTAAACTATTTTATTATAAACCATTTTCAATATAAACTATTTTATTTTAAACTATTTTATTTTAAACTATTTTAATATGTTAATTATTTTAATATAAAAACTATTTTAACTTAAACTATTTTATTTTATAAACTATTTTATTTTATATATTATTATTAATATCTAAACTGTTTAAAGGGAAATGTTATGGTTTTCCAAAGTGTTATGTTTTCGAAAATGTTATAACTTTGGAAGTGTTATGGTAATGGAAATGGTATCGTATTGATCTGGTTTTTGAAGGGAAATTATATCGTATTGATATGGTTTTTGAAATGGAAATGATATTTTGGTTTTGAAGTATAAACTATTTTGAAATGACCGCGGTGTTATAATAACGATTGGTTGTTAAAGAGACCGGGATCGAATATTGTCATACTCTCTGCCAATACCGAAAACCACTTTAACAACTGTGTACGCGGTGAAGATTCTAGAATGAAGTAGGATGGTGGCGACGTTCTTGAGGTATATACGTGGACCTAACTCCCGTGAGTTAGCTTAAGGTGGCTAAAACATGAGCAATTGACGGGCCAATGAGGTAGCTCCTCTGATCGGACACACTTCTTCGATACCATTCTATTACTTTGTGATTGATTGGATGCACCCCTCGGATTTTTGGGAGTGTGGCTCGAGGTGGGCGGTAGTGGCTGCTATGCGTTACCACCAGCCCGGAAGTGTAATTGGTATATCTACCCTGGCATTGCCTAGTTGTGTCGTGTCACCTACCATATCGAGACCACTACGAGTTTGTTTTGCACCATACCTATGGAGTGCCCTCTGATGACGCCCAGTACGGGGGAGATTACGGTACTGTATAGACTATGGGAATATATAAAATGTGTTAAGGGGGATATGGGTAATGCCTTAACGCTATTTTAATAGTTTACTTTACTTTAGACATTATTATAATAGTGTATATTACTACATAGTAGATAGTTCCACGAATCCTTAGAGGATGGTTATCCCAAACATCCTTTGAGTTACTTGTATTTCAGTTGATATTTCACTTGAGTTGGATTTATTGATATAAGAATTTTAATCCTGACTCGAGTGTTTTGTGTTTTTCTTTACGCTCGGGTCAAACTAAGTGGCTCAGTGTTCGAGACTCACCTTTGGAGTTGGAGGTTTGCTTGGAGATCCAGCTATATCTATCCAGCTTCCAGTTATTCAGTTGACTCCAGAGATATATTCTGATCTTGTATTTGACTATTGTATTGAGACATCTGTTGTATCTTATTTAACTCTATTATATATAAATAGTAGCTTCATGAACTACTATTCTTTTGTTTCCACTGCTTATTGTTATATTACTCTGTGTCTGTGATTCTGTGATTATTTTATTTACTATATATGCTGAGTTTTGCCAAATATAAATTAACAATCTGATATTTTGAGCAATTCAATTCCGACATGTGTGGATGCGAATGGTTGAAAATATCGGGTTGTTACAAAAATAGTTTCAAAGTCAAACTAGTTCAGTTTCAAATTTCCAATCCAAATCAATTTCAATTTCCATTTCGATTCAATCTATTCTATTTCGATTTCAATTCAAATCAATTTCAATTCCAATTTCAATTTAAGTTGATTTAATTTTTGATTTCAATTCGAATTTACTTTGATTCCAAATTCAGTTTCAACTTCGATTTCAAATTAATTCAATTTCACTTCCAATTCCGATTAATTTCAGTTTCAAATTTGAAGTAAATTCAATTCGATTCCTAGTTCCAATCATTTCCATTTATATCAATTTCAAGTTAAATTTAAAAATATCGATTTAAATCATTTAATTCTCGTTAAACTTCAATGTTTGAATTTTAGATTCAAATCTTTCAAATAATTCAATTCCGAGCTCAAATTTTGAAATGTCGATTTAAATTATCTTTACTTAAATAACTTTGAAGTTCAAGAAAAATTAAAATCTTTTTAAACAATTCAATTTCGATAATTCAAATCATATTTCCATCATGACCTCAAATTCCAATTAAATTTCTTTAAAAGAATTCCTTTTAATCAAATTTAATTTCAACATTTCAACTTGAATTCTTAATTAATTCAATCTTTATAAATTCGATTTTTATTTCCTTGAATCAAAATATTTTAAATAATTTCAAAACCAAGACTTTTAAAATTATTTAATTCAACCAATCTGGTGTCCGTATATAATTTTCTATCATATGGCCAAGTGAATAGTTATTTCAATTTAATTTCAAGGATGGATATATATCATTTCAATCCAAAATAAATGTCATAGGTATATATCATTTCAACCTATTTCTTAATTTATTCAAAATAATTCAATTTATAGTTTTATATGCTGTAAATAATATACAGGATGAAAACATGATATATAAAATAAATAATCATTCAAATCATCCAAAATCTCAATCAATTAGCATTCATCTCAAACAATCATCCAAACAATTAGTAAATCACATCAATTAACCAATTATCAATAACAAGACATTTTACTAACAGTTTAATTCTAATTTCCGTTTAACTGTTAATTCAAAATTTCTAATATATATTTCTATATCGATTTCCATGTCAGCTAAATTCACCAAACAATAATCAATAATTTAAATCACTTCAGAATTTCAATTTAACTAACATAAAAATATTTTAGTCAATCGTGAGCGTAAAAACACTCATCTTTTTATTTGAAACTGAAAACATTTCAGTTCAAATAAATTCCAATTTGATTCCAATGCATAGACGACACTGATACAATTTCAAGGCAATTTGTTTCGTCCGAATCGGACCTTGCACGAACGAGATACGACTTTATTAATATCGATATGTAATTAAAGTTTAATTAATAACTTAACAAGATTCATTAACCAAAATAACACAAACTCTAATTACCTTCTTCCGTACGCGATCTTCTCCTTCCAGGCAACGAGCTGCCACTTCCAGGTCGAACTCGCGACCGTATTCTTTCTTTTTTTCTTCTTTTTTTCTTCTTTTTTTCCGCAAAAGACAATCGAACTGCCCCATCGAGACGCGCCACCGTGATCACTTCTGGCCACCGTCCTCCAACCTGCCGTGTTCGCCACTCAGATCGACAAACCCTAAAATCACACATGCTCGTTCGCTGCCGCCCTTCCCTCGTTTTCCGCGCCTCACACGCGTGAATCAAGAACCCTAGTTGTGCCTCCAGACGTCGACTGCGAATCCCGTACCATCGCACGCGTGAACTCGTGCATAGCCTGCTCTGGTCGCCCTCCCTCGCAACTTCATCGCGATTCACGACTTCGATCGTTTTTTTTCAATCGTTGCTTTTTTTCTTTCTTTCGATCATTCATTTTTTTAAACTGATGCCTACAATTGAGATGAAGGGGAAAAGGTAAGGTCAGGGGAGACAGAAAGTAGGCGTGGGGTAGGAAATGTCGGAGGAGATAGAAAATATATATTATTATATTCAAAAATATATAGCTACTAAACGCCTGAAATTCTCGAACTCCAAACAAAGCGTGCCGCCTGGCGTTCATAATGTTTTACCCTTATTCCGAACACAATGAAACTAGTTTCGAGGCCTAATTCGATCGTGTTCAGAAGATAGGTTTTCAAAATCAATTAATTTTAATCGAATTCCTTAAATTAATTCCTACGCATTTCAAGCTCACACGGTCAAACGACAAGTCTGATCACTACGAAACTTGAAATGCTATAATAATTCACTATTACGGATCCGATGGAACTAGTTTCATCAAAATCCGAGACAGTGGCCAAAATGGCTATTTTTACTCGTTAATTAAAACGAGCAATTTCCTAAAATTTATTTATTCACTTTTAAATTCAATTTTAAAAGTTAACCATTTTCATTCTTTAAATAAATTTGAATTAATTTCCGATATCATTTTTATTCGCATTAATTCAAGGTTCAATTATTCAAATAATTCCAATATTAAATTTAAACGATTTAATTTTCAATAAATCACCATTTATAAATAATTCACCACTTATTAACAATCATTTTATTATCATCTAAATAATTCAGCATTCACTATTCAATTACAGACATCGATTACAAACACATTCAATAAATATAATTTTTATTTCAATAGATGTTATTGCCTAAATCTTCATAATTTATTATTTCAAATTTTTATTCAGGTTCATATTCAATAACTACACTAATAATTCATTAAATTTTATTTTTAACCATTATTATTATTCAATAATCATATTAAATTTAATAATTTAAAATAGCTAAAAGTACGGGTCGTTACAAGACAATTCGCCAGAATGAGTTCTCCTAAGGGAATCCCAAATCGTATGAAATCGCGAAGCTTTCATATACTTCCTAAGTCAAAATAGGTCAAGTTATCGATAGTGGACAAACTACTATCGATAATAAGTATATAGTTTGTATATGAAAAATTGGACATCATATATTTATCACCACTTTTCGATTTCAACCCCATACTATCCCTCGATTAACAATGAAGTCGGACAATAGAGAACTTCCCTTGTCTCAAGTACATTCTTAAACTCTCATGGATGGAAACGAGCTTCCATACCTTGAAATTTATTGTCAAGTATAAGATAAAGTACCTTCTATATACTTAATTAATCATGAAAAATTTATAGAAATTAACTCTCTTACAGTTATCGTATTTTTGAAATTTCGACTTCTCCATCCCTCGCCCGGAATCGAAGTCATGTAAGTTAGAGCACTAGTTGCTCCAGTCTTGCCTTAGTTAAGCACTTCGATTCTAGATCTCACAGATAAAGGAAAGTCTAATCATCAGCTTTAAGTGCTAAATATAAGACGACTTACTTTCTATAAATGTGTCGACATTTTGGCACTACTTTATCATATTTGTTCTGTGTTACTTAATGGCATTGATAAAGAAATCCCTTGTTTAAAAACAAAGTTATTTTAAAATAATCGAAAACCAATTTTATAAACTTATTTCTAGTCTTCAATTTCAAAATTATTTATTTTAATCCAAAGTTTGATTTAAAAACAATAATTTTCTTTTGTACAAGTAAACACCTTTTTTATAAATAAATTCTAAACCACTTTAAATCATCTTTGTAAAGAGTTTAGAAAACAAGAGTCGATTTCAAAAAAATCCTTTAAACATTTTTAGAAAGGTAAGGCAGTAAACCACTGTAAAACAAACCAATGGATTTTCATCGTCGCATAAAAACAAGTCATTAAAACAAGCGACTATTGCTAAGCACATACATATTCCATCACATTATACATACTATGTAAAAATGTAAATAAACATCCACGAGATGATGAACTGCTTGGAGTCTCTCTACGAAAATTATCCCCTGCAAATCATTACATATGCACTTCAAAGTGTATCACCGCGACCTCTTCGTTACGACTACCTCGACTTCTTTCCTTTACTAGTCCCTTGTCTAAATCCTATTTGTCATCCACTTCCAAGTGAGAACCAAACCAAACAATAATAATTACATACAATTTTACAAACAAACAAGATAAGTGATTGCAACAAAATAATCAATTTTTAAAGTTGTTTTAAGTGAGCTTTACACACTTAAACAAACACAAAGTTTCATCCAAGCTACCACGACCTTGCAAACAACACACGGACCTGGCTTTCTTTTACCAAAATCACTTTTATAGACCTAGGGAACCATGTTTGGGCTAGGCCATGCCTTAAAAAGAGGGCTTTGGTCTTGATTTTTGTAGATAAGTGATGTAAAGAGGGATGGAATTGATTTTAGGAACTTGTTTATGGATTTAAAGAATAAAAGAAGTGATTTTCTTCGTAAAACAATGGAGGAAGTGTAGTAAGAGAGTGGAGAGGAAGAGAGTATTGAAATGGAAAATGAAGTAAAGTGGAAAGTGTAAAAGGAGGTGTTCTTTTTATAAAATTTTAAGATTAGCTCATTACAAAATTACTCCTCCCTAAAACAAGCTAATACCCTCCATGAAAATTTGACAACACACACACCCTCCCATATGCCATATACATCCCTTCTCCTTGTCATACTAAGCCATCACTTCTCCTTTTTAATGTCCTTTTGTAATTGTAAGTTGTACTTTATTTTTTTCCAAATAAAAGAAAAGTCCACTCTCTTACTTAATTACTTGAGTACATTTTAATTAGTTTTAAATCAAACTATTTTAATTAGTGAACTTGTTTTCTTATTTGTATATATGTGTACATTAGTGAACACAACATGTTCTAACAACTTTTAGTCGATGAAAAGTCGAAAATCCAAAAAACAGTTTTTGAGCACATTTTCGATTTTTCTCCGAACTACTTATTTTTGTAAACCAAATTTCATTACAAGTATATTATCATAATTTATTATATAAAAGAGGTCTATTTTAGTTTTAAAATCCATTATTTAATTATTTAACAATATATTAAATATTTGCATTTAAAGTGGCTAAATTAGGAGTCGTTGCATCACCTTAACTAATGGTGGGATAGTTTGACCAAATTCATCACTTATAGATATTTTCGGTAAATCAAATTTCACATGTTCTAAAGCGATACCTTTTAGCAACAATTATTTACATCAATTCTCTTTATCAACACTATAGCACATTAGGACTTATGAAATTTGGTTTTGGTCAAAATTCTGATATCGTCCACATTTAACTTGGCTAGTCCATAAACAAAGTCCTTGATTTAATAATAACTTATAATATTAACTGCACTACTTTGGTCAGAGATTTTGACTTTGAGTCGACTACATCTGACCTTAATAGTAACCTCATATAACTGAGGAGACGAATCCTTTGTTGAATAATGTTTCATTTTCAATGCTTTAACTTGGACCCAACTATAGTCATCCGATGGACGCCATGCCATGATTTAACCATAATCAAAGTGGAGAGTCCATGTTGAAGTTCGACAGTATTCTAAAGTTGAGAGAACTATGTAATATCGTCACTTCAAGATTCTATGTTTGACCCTAGTTAAATTATATAATAGAAAATTTTTGAGTGAGTTATTCTATGATTATCTAATAACTATCAGTACATAACCCCTTTATGCTCCAATATCCATAAGAAATACACTGCCTAATATTTGGAGAGTGTTACGTACTCTAGTCTCAATGGATGAATCGATATTCTTTCTCAAAACAGTTTGATAAGGAACATTTAAAATAATATGTTATTTTCAATGTAATACAATTCTCATGATTACAACACATTGTAATTACTATCACATAACATATCATTTAAGGATTTTCTATCTATATACTATAAATTAGTTACATTATTTATTTATATCACTATATAATAAGCATATAATAAAAAGAAAAACACCTTTTATTTTGAACAAGATTGGTCATAGAGTTAGATATATGTAACAAATTACGTAATTTCCCCAAGGGCATACCCCAAACTCTATCATGAGATGCCTGGTTCTAGTCAGAGTACCACCAGGTTGTATTGTAATTTCCCCTAGAGTTAGATATATGCAGTTAAGATCAACTGCTGGTTCTAGTCAGAGTACCACCAGGTTGTCTTGTTTAGAAGTTCGACCAGTATTGATTGAGAAAATTGCTTCTAAGCAGAAGGAGGATCCAGTATTAGCTAAAAGGATCAGAAGACTGGAAGTTGGAACAGAGATCGATGATTTGAAGGATTTTAACCTTGACTAGAAAGGATGGATAAGAAAGAAGGGACAGTTGTGTGTTCAAAATGTGGGAGACTTAAGGAAAGAAGTTCTTGGAGAATGTCATCGGTCCAAGTTTACGATTCATCCTGGAGGGACCAAGATGTATCAGGATATGAAAAGGAGCTTCTATTAGGAAGGCATGAAGAGGGATGTTGGCTTGTGGGTTAGGGAGTGTGCAAACTATCAACAAGTGAAAGCTGGACATCAAAAGCCTAGTAGACTGCTTTAGTCTTTAGATATTCCAGTTTGGAAATGGGATTTGATACCTGTGGATTTTATAGACGGGTTGCTAAGGTCAAATAGAGGTAATGAAAGTATATGGGTTATAGTGGACAGATTGACCAAGAATGCTCATTTCATTCCAGTTAAGTCAACCAAAACAACACTTGTTTTAGCTAAGTTGTTCCTGAAAAACATAGTTAGACTGTATGGAGTTCCTAGTAGTATAGTCAGTGACAGAGATGTCTGGTTCACTAGTGAATTCTGGAAGAGTCTACAGGAAGTGATGGGTACCAAGCTTAATATGAGTACTATGTATCACCCTCAGACAGATGGGCAGACAAAGAGTCAACAAAGTACTCGAGGATCTACCGAGAGCTCGTGTATTAGACTTTGGTGGATCTTGGGAGGATCACCTACATTTGGTTGAGTTTTCCTATAATAATAGTTACCAGACAAGTATAGGAATGGCATCGTTTGAAGCTTTGTATGGAAGACCATGAAAATCACCAGCATGTTGGTTGGAGACTGGAGACAGATTAGTTTTAGGTCCAGATTTGGTTAGAGAGGCGTCAAAAAAGATTGAGTTAATCCGAGGAAGGACAACGGAAGCTCAGTCAAGACAGAAGAGTTACGCAGATAAGAGGCAAAGGACTTAGAATTCTCAGTTGGAGATAAGGTTTTCATTAAGGTATCACCAATGAAGGGTGTGATACTATTTGGAATGTCAAGGAAATTAGCCCCAAGATATGTAGGTCCATTCCAGATTATAGAGAGGATTGGAAAGCTCGCATACAGAATAGAGTTGCCGAGCAGTTTGGCAGGTGTCCATAATGTATTTCATGTGTCTCATCTTCGCAAGTATGGGAATGATCCAGAGACCACTATTCCTACGACAGGTTGGATGACTTAGTAGTAGAGCCTAATTTGACTATTGTTAGACATCCAGTTCAGGTTGTAGCTAGAGATGAGAAAAGATTAAGGAACAAGACAGTCAGGTTGGTGAAGGTTCAGTGGAGAGACAACGAAAAGGACTGTACTAGGGAGATAGAGAACATGATTAAAGATACTTATCCTGATCTGCTTTTAGGGTATATCTATATTAGATTTATATAGATAGTTGCTAGTCGGTTAGACTAGTATGGTTGTCAAGAGTTGTTACAAATGGTTGGTATTTTTAGTATTTAGTCCTTACTGAATTTCGAGGACGAAATTCTTTAAGTGGGAGCCTGGAACATCCCTAATTTTTGATAACATTATTCAGGAAATTTAATTAGATAAATTAAATAGAATAATGATGATAAGGGGATTAAAATTTGAATAAATTATATAATGGGCCATGCTTAATAATAAAAATTTAATAGGCTTTAAATTGGTTTATAAGATAATTAATTTACATATGGGCATAGTGGTAATTAGCCATTCTATTATACACGGCTATACACATCTTATTCTTGCCCATTCACGTTCCATTTTCATTATTCACAAACGCAAGTCAAAACTAAATAGAGTCGGCCATTAACAAGGAGGAAAAGGGAGAAATTTCAATCTCAAGCTAAGGATCAAAGCTAGGAAGGATTAATCAACAAAAAATCTCAAATTCCTTATCAAATCTAAGGTGGATAATAATTCATTCCATCTCCTTTTGGTTTCTATAATCCTATGATTTCATATTTAAGTATTTATTTCGTTTCTATGATATTTTGGGATGATGATATGCTAAAGTTATGGATTCTTTGATTTAAACAATTTATTTATATGCAAATTTTGTATGGTTTTAGGGGCAAAACCATGGATTATTGATTTTAAAATGCCATGGAAATTTTTTATGTTAAATAAAATATGATTTTGGAGATGGATTTTAATTTTCAGAATTTTCCAAGCTATGGAAATTTTATTGTGAATTTTTGATGATAAATATGATGTAATTGGGTTTAAAAATTTATTTTGAATGTTTCAAGAAGAAATTGGGTCTAAAATTTTAATATGTTTGATTACATGATGAAATTGAATTTCTGTGATTTTTGGGGAATTTTTCCCAATTGATTTACTAAGGAAAGTAAATTATTTTAAAAAGAAGGACTTTTCTAAAATAATTGATTTTGGTATATGGAAGGGATTAAACGTTACATTTTTATGGTTTAAATTTGATATAAGTGCGACAGTTTTAAGTGTAAAGTATTTGAAAAGTTTTATGGCAGCCAATCAATGGTTTACATATAAGCAAGTTGATATAAAGCAATTACAAAAGGAAGCAACATTTCAGCCTATAATTCAAAAAAAATGTCCCGCCTCAATTAGTAGTCCCTTTCGACTCTAATGATTCCGCCCCATCCTAGTCGAAACCTACTTAGTCGAAACCCACATAGTCGAAACCAATACACAAGGTATCACCTAGTCGTATGCAATGGATTGGAAGGAAGGGGGAAGCCTTGGTGTCGAAAAGTAAGTTTCCGATAAGGTCGAAACCTTGCTTTGTTTTCAAAAGTTAAAGACTTTCCTTGTTTTACTTAAAGCCTACGACATAGTCGAAACATATGCTTTCAAAAGGGTTTTATAAATAGCATTCGAAGAAGGTTGTCATTATGTTAAAGTATTAGCTTTCGAAGGGGTGCCTTTTTCTTTAAATAAGAGCTTTCGAAAGGGTTGGTTCCGACCTAGTCGAAACCTAGCCGCTATTTTCCCTCTGACGTATTGAAGTCATCAATAGACTTCGAAAAGTTAATTTTGCTTTTACCTAAGTTAAGCCGCTTCCTAATTGCTTTTGAAAGGAGGGTGAGGGTTTCGAAGGTGATGGAGTTGAAAAAGGAGGTTTCGACTCCGTCCTTCGAAGTTTTAATTTTTAAAGGTCTTTGCGTTCGACAATATGGTTCCTAAAACATCTACTTTTCACCAAATTAATTTTAGTTGGTTTCGAAAGAGATACTTTCGTATATAACCATTTTGACCCAAGTGATGTTTTTAAAGAGTAAACCCAATGCTTTCGAAAGGGTAATTATTTGGTTCGAAGCTAGGATTTAAAGAATGTTTTCTTGATACCATTGAAAGATATCATTGGTTTCGAAATGTGTATACTTAGAGTTTTGAAAAGAGGTTTTCTATGCTTTCGAAGGAGGTCATCCAGTGGTTTCGAAAGTGATGTTTTAGAGTTTCAAAACAAATAACCCATTCTCATTTTTAAGGAAAAACCATGGCATAAATAAAAAAATTAGAAATATTATTCACATTGTTATTAACCCATAAATGTATGTTGGGGAAGGGCAGAATAACCAGATAGGTTGACCCAGTAGTGGATATAAATTAAAGAATGTTAAAACCTTAAAACTAAAGATATCGGCAGGGGCCAATAGGTTTACAGTATTCCTATGAAAACTGTATATAACTAATGATATTGGCAGGGGACAATAGGTTCATAGTCAGCCTATGAAAACTATGATTTGATACTGGCAGGGGCCAATAGGTGTGTATTTATCCCATGAAAACTATATCCGGATTAGGATATTGACAGTCAGTCAATAGGTTCCTAGTTAGCCCATGAAAACTAGGATAAGGGATAAGATATTGGAGTTACGAATAGGTTCTTACTGATCCCATGAAAACTATGATATTGAACAGATAGTACATAAACATTTAACAGCTTAATAGTAATCCTAGGAACTATAATTGAGACAGATAGTTAGAATGAATGGGGTTGGGTAATCCAGATTTGATTTACTTGTTTTTTATATCATCATAAAGTTTTTGAAATACTATGTTTTAACCATTGTGGATGCAGGAGCAAAGTATATGGTTTTATAAATGTTTTAGGATATTAGTGAGGGGAAAACCCGTTTCGCTAAGCGGCGTGGTCTCACTAGATATCTAAATGGTTTGAGATGGTAAATTACTATTCATACTAGACTTTATGTCTGACTCGAAGTTTTTGTTTTTTCCCTTAAACTCTCGGGTACTCAATTGATTTTAAGTAGGTTGGGAGTTACGGTTTCCAGGTGTTCTTTTAGACGAATAAAGCTTCCAAGGACGTGCAGGAGGCAAGCTTGTTATTAGAGTTCTTTTATTCCGCTATGTGTTTTGTTTATAAAAGCAAATTGTTTTCTTGCTTATCTATATACTCTGATCTACCAAGGTGGCATCTTCATACGTCGCTCTTGGCATATTTTGTAATAATTATATGCTATCTGAACGTGGTCTGCAAATTGGGATTATGTAATGAATTTGGAATATTTTGAAATGGAATGTGGAATTAGTTTGCGGTTTAATTTTTTTTCCATATTCATGTTTTTTGTGTATCAATGTGTCTAGTGTCGCCATATTTGGTCGTTGAGGATTAATAACTATGGATGACTGCAGCATCCGTAGCCGTTAGTTTTGGGCCTCCAAGTAAGGGGATGTTACAAGTTGGTATCAGAGCATAGGTTTATGAAACTTTAAAAGAAACTTAAACCTAAAAGATTTTCCAATCATAATCCAATGAATCATATAATAAGATTGGGGTTTGGGTTAGCGTTATAGTAACGTACTTGTATTTGCTATATATAGTTATATATATAAGTGCGTATTCCCTGCTGTCTTAGACCGTTCTTCTGTATCTTACTAAGGCTCGTATGAAGATTTACGAGGAAGGAGATATGGAAGCAGGAAGCGGAAGAGAAAATCTCGGTGGAGGAAGCACCACAACTAACGAAAATGCTCAACCCACAAACAGGAGGAATCCGGGTCGACAGGCTAATGCTTGTAATCAAAATGCTGATGCCAATGTGAGTGTTGGAAATCCACCAACAGATATGGGGGCGATGTATCAGTTCTTTGTTGGTTTGATGCAAAGAGTTGCTACTGGTGTCCATGATCCTTGTAATATAGTGGTGGAGATGGCCATTCGCCATGAGGAGTTACTTGCTGATTTAGATAAAGAGAATTTAGTGGAAACTCAGGGTTCTCAAGGGAAGAAGAGGAAATTCTTTAAAAAGAAGGGAGCCTAGAAGGGAGATACTGCTAAGAAGTCAAAGGCCAAGGTAGTTTACTATAAGTGTGATAAGATGGGTCACTTTGCTAATGAATGCCGATCAGGAAATGGGAAGAAAGCTGCAAATAAGAAGAATGTGAGGTGCTTCAACTGTGATCAAGTTGGCATTACAAGAATCAGTGTCCAGTCAGTTAGGGAGGACAAAAGAAAAGTTTTTGCTATAGGACCAGCTAGGCCAACCGCAATTGATAAAGGAAAGAATGTGATGGAAGGTACGCTTTTGATTAAGAGTATTCTAGTTAAAGTACGTTTCTGCGGTTTATTTCAGAAAGAAATTGGGTCTAAAATTTTAATATGTTTGATTACATGATGAAATCGAATTTCTGTAGTTTTTTGGGATTTTTTCCCAATTGATTTACTAAGGAAAGTAAATTATTTTAAAAAGAAGGACTTTTCTAAAATAATTGGTTTTGGTATATGGAAGGGATTAAACGTTACATTTTTATGGTTTAAATTTGATATAAGTGCGGCAGTTTTAAGGGTAAAATATTTGAAAAGTTTTATGGCAGGCAATCAATGGTTTACACATAGGCAAGTTGATATAAAGCAATTACTAAAAGAAGCAACATTTCAGCCTTTAATTGTGAAAAAAATGTCGCACCTCAATTAGTAGCCCCTTTCGACTCCAATGATTCCGCCTCATCCTAGTCGAAACCTACTTAGTCGAAACCCACATAGTCGAAACCAATACACAAGGTATCACCTAGTGGTACGCAGTGTATTGGAAGGAAGGCGGAAGCCTTGGTGTCGAAAGGTAAGCTTCCGATAGGGTCGAAACCCTGCTTTGTTTTCAAAAGTTAAAGTCTTGCCTTGTTTTACTTAAAGCCTTCGACATAATCGAAACATATGCTTTCGAAAGGGTTTTATAAATAGCTTTCGAAGAAGGTTGTCATTATGTTAAAGTATTAGCTTTCAAAGGGGTGCCTTTTTCTTTAAATAAGAGCTTTTGAAAGGGTTGGTTCCGACCTAGTCGAAACCTAGCCGCTATTTTCCCTCTGAGGTATTGAAGTCATCAATAGCCTTCGAAAGGTTAATTTTACTTTTACCTAAGTTAAGCCGCTTCATAATTTCTTTTGAGGGTTTCGAAGGTGATGGAGTCGAAAAGGGGGTGTCGACTCTGTCCTTCAAAGTTTTAATTTTTAAAGGTCTTTGTTTTCGACTAGATGGTTCCGACACCATCAACTTTTCACCAAATTAATTTTAGTTGGTTTTGAAAGAGATACTTTCGTATATAACCATTTTGATCCAAATGATGTTTTTAAAGAGTAAACCCAATGCTTTCGAAAGGGTACTTTATTTGGTTCGAAGCTATGTTTTCTTGATACCATTGAAATATACACATAGAGTTTTGAAAAGAGGTTTTCTATGCTTTTGAAGGAGGTCATCTAGTGGTTTCGAAAGTGATGTTTTAAAGTTTCAAAACAAATAAGCCATTCTCATTTTTAAGGAAAAACCATGGCATTAATAAAGATTTTGGAAATATTATTCACATTGCTATTAACCCATAAATGTATGTTGGGGAAGGTAGAATAACCAGATAGGTTGACCCAGTAGTGAACATAAATTAACGAATGTTAAAACCTTAAAACTAAAGATATTGGCAGGGACCAATAGGTTTACAGTAAGCCCATGAAAAATGTATATAACTAATGATATTGGCAGGGGCCAATAGGTTCATAGTCGGTCCATGAAAACTATGATTTGATGCTGGTAGGGGCCAGTAGGTTTGTAGTTATCCCATGAAAACTATATCTAGATTAAGATATTGACAGTCAGTCAATAGGTTCCTAGTTAGCCCATGAAAACTAGGATAAGAGATAAGATATTAGAGTTACCAATAGGTTCTTATTGATCCTATGAATACTATGATATAGGACAGATAGTCCATAAACATTTATCAGGTTGATTGTAATCCTTGGAACTATAATTGAGACAGATAGTCAGAATGAATGGGGATGGGTAATCCAGATTTTATTTACTTGTTTTGCATATCATCATAAAGTTTTTGAAATACTATGTTTTAACTATTGTGGATGCATGAGCACAGTATATGGTTTTATAAATGTTTTAGGATATTAGTGATGGGGAAAACCCGTTTCGCTAAGCGGCGTGGTCTCACTAGATATCTAAATGGTTTTAGATGGTAAATTATTATGCATACCAGGCTTTATGTCTGACTCGAAGTTTTTTTTTCCCCTTAAACTCTCAGGTACTCAATTGATTTTGAGTAGGTTGAGAGTTAAGGTTTCCAGGTGTTCTTTTAGACGAATAAAGCTTCTGAGGACGTGCAGGAGGCAAGCTTGTTATTAGAGTTCTATTATTCCGTTTTGTGTTTTGTTTGTAAGGGAAAATTGTTTTCTTGCCTATCTATATACTCTGATCTACCAATGGGGCATCTTCATATGTCACTCTTGGTGTATTTTGTAATTATTATATGTTATCTGAACGTGCTCTATGAATTGGGATTATGTAATCAATTTGGAATATTTTGAAATGGAATGTGGAATTAGTTTGCTGTTTAAATTTTTTTTCCATATTCATGTGTTTCTGTGTATGAATGTATCTAATGTCGCCATATTTGGTCAACGAGGATTAATAATTATGGATGACTGTAGTATCTGTAGCCGTTAGTTTTGGGCCTCCAAGTAAGGGGATGTTACATACCCAGTAATACTCTTGGTAGTATGGGTATAGAGGTGGGGTGTTACACTCTCCTCGATGATCGGGACAGGACATTTAGTTTTGGAACAAATTCTAGTTGTGTATAACAGAGCTCCTTGGGCTTATATTGTACATTAGCTGAAAATGTCAAAGCGACCGTCGTCCCTAAAGTCATCGTAGTAGTTGGAGTCATGGAAGTACCAAAAAGAGTAATAGTAGACTTAGAAGTAAGAGGCTCTAATGTAGAAGAAGTTACATCACTAGAAGTAGCCGTCGTTACGATGGGAGTTTCCGTTGGGAATCCCTTAGAAGCGGGAGTTGAAAATTCACCCAATTCTTTAGAGATAGATTGAAGAAGGATCCTAATAAACACATTTGTAGAAGCAATAGGGCATCCCTAGTGGCAAGTGCATCCAAATCCTTATCATCTAAGAGGTTGTATTTCAACTTATCTTCATTGACCTCAACCCTAGCTGAATGCTCTCTTTCTTGCCTGACCATCTCTTCCCAAGCTATCACTAATGCTCTAGGGTATCCCTTGTCAAGCCATTTTAAATTTCCAAACATAATGATGTTCACATAGAAATGAACCAAAGTAAGCTCTATTTTAGACTTGATTCTGTCCTTGGTACTTGAGGCATGAATTATTGCATCCTTTCATGCTAGTCGAGCATCGAGCAGTTGTTCTACATACTGTTGAGCCTGACTGAAAGTATACATTTCTCCTTCTTCTCGACCTCCAACGTGGCCTTCAAATTTTTGATTCTTGAAGACTTGTCATTAACTGTCTTTTGGAGGGTCTCATTTTCTATAGAAAGGGTACAACTCCTATGATGTGCAGCCTCAAGCTGAATCTCTTGCAGCTGAGATTTCTCTTCAAAAGATTTCCTTTCTTCTTCTAACTTCTTCTCCAAGATTGTAAGAGATTTCCTAAGCTCATCTACTTCCTTATCCAGATTGGCAATGAAATGCTTATTATCTTTCTCTAATACCTCCTTCTCTTAGAGAGGTACCATCTTTTCCCTATTAACTTCGAAAAGCCCCCTACGAGTCTGCTCCATGTGTAGTATTGATCGTACATATCACTCACACAAGCCATGACATTTATGGCTAAGTCATAAGGAATATCCTTTAAATGATAAGCGAATTTGGCTCCATCGAAGCATAATTTAGGGAATGCTCTTCTCAGCATGGTGAGTTATGGTTTGGAAGCAGATTTTGTCACTTCCATAGAAATAAAAACGACAATTTGATATTTTCTAGGTCTTCGTTTAGAAGGATCAGGAGTTGTAGACTTAGATGGTTGAGTAGGATGTTTTGATTTTTAAGTAGACGTTATGGGTTGCACGGCGAGTGACGCTAAAGTGGGGATAGTTGGAGCTTTAGATGAAGGAAGATGATCGAGTTTTGATGAGTATAGATCCATGCTTACGGGCAAAGGACATCGAGCTCTATGTTGTGTAGGAGATGTCCTTCCTGACCCTCAGTCATGACCATCGCGACGTTAATGCTCTCCTTCTCGTTTTTCCTACTCTCTCCTATGATGCCATGTCGAGTTAGGTTCGTGTGATGACTCATAGTGCCAACACGAGGAATCATGCCTATGGTAACCAGAAGAACAACCTTGGATTTCGTCGAAAAGGTGTTAGCACCCCCATTATACATGAAAGGAAAAAATAGCCGAGCTAAGACTTGAAAATCTATGAACAACATGTGTAGTGTAAGCGTGTGATGAATTTAAAGTGTCATGTAGTGTCAATGTATCATAAATTCCTAATGCCTCCTACAACCATGCTCATGAAGTTTACTAATAAGGGTTATCTCCCTTACAGATGTCGAAGGCACATCTGCAATCAGATGGATAGGAGAATATAAATCACTAAGATTGTTACTATCAAGAACGAAAGAACGGATTTTATCTGGTATGCTCTCAAAAAAGGCATATATATCGCCAGTTAGAGGAGCTACTGTTTCCTCCTTGATTGAAGCCTGATGTGGTTGTGGAACTAGACAGGGTGAAATGATCTTTAGCTTTGCGCGATGACGAATAAGTGGTACTTGATCATCACCACCCGTCTCTCCAATAGACTCATGGTCAAGGTTCACCTCCTCACCGTCACCCTCATCCTCATCATCATCATCATCTGCTCCTTCCATGATTTTTTCATCACCATCATCCTCCACATTCTCTACATGGTTAATCGGAAGGTCTTGAACATGAATTTCTTGGTACTCTTCAGCTTGAGGCTAGACCTCAGCCTCTTAAACAGGCTAAGCATCTCCACGAACAATAGGCATGAGGCCAATTCTATGATTATTATCCAAGGGATGGCACATTCTTTCATTTGTTAGAAGAAATTTCATCTTTCGCTCTTTAACTGGAATGGCCTGCAAATCTTTAAGAGTACATGCTAAAGCTGCACCACTAGGCCTTCACGGAATATTTGTAAAATTATGAAATAACAGAGTTAGCGATTTGGAAGGGTTTAACTCCATCACAATGAAGTATGATAGTAGAACTTATGTCATAACAACCATTTTTAGGCGAATCTAGGGGGCAGCGTACAAAGAAGTACTCATCTTTGAAATAACTAAGCTTGTTCCAAAGACTGATGATGACGTGCAGCCTTTAAATGTTCCAAATAAGTGAGAGAATGACTTTCTTTCTGCTTTTTGAAGCCATATAGAAAACGAATCTCCTTCAATGTAGGCACCTTATCGAAATGATGAAGTGTAATAATCGCCTTTCTTAATCCGAAAGATGAGTCATTAAGGGTAGAAGAAAAAGAAAGATAGGAAGAAAACTACACAATCACATAATCTCACCACGAATCAGAATAACATATAATAGATAACATAGGATATTACATGGTCATTTCCATAATAGTAATACATCGGAGTCACTACATTACAACTTCAACCAGGCAGTTATAACTACCTGCCCAAACAAAAATACATAGATCATACATAAACACAGTGGAATAAAATAATAACTAGCTAACGGTGAAGCCACCTGCTCCAGCTTCTTTAAAATGCTTCCGTAAGAAACCTGGATCACTTGGCTACTCATACAAATTTGAGCACCCAAGAGTTTTTGGAAAAGAAAATAAAACTCCGGGTCAGACATGGGTCTAGTGTGAGTAAAATTCAAGATAATTTTAATTTTACTTTTAATAAACGCTTGAAAATCAAAGGTATCTCGTAAGACCACGCCGCATATAAACATGGATGGGTTTTTACCTTATGATAACCAAAACACTTTATATAGAAATCCAGTGATATTATGATAATGTCTAGGGTTTTCAAGTTAATAATTATTATAGCTGAAATTGTTACATTAATTAATTTCCAGCATAATAGGTATACAACTAAGACCGAAGCCACTTATTGGGAAATGGATTCCAGATAATGACTGGGCTACTGTGGTACCGCCCATCAAGGTGCATCTCTAGATAAAATAACACCGAGGACCTCACTTGGATCCCTACCAACACAAGACCAGCCTAGCTCTTGCTGGATAGTACCGAATACGATCACCCCTCAGTTGGGATCGGCAACCATACCGAAGCATACATGAGTTGATAGTGGGTACTCTAGATAGGGATGACCTTATCCTAATGGGAGCGACCCACTTAGCCTTGCTGCATCTCTCATGTTTTAGTCATTTCCAGCTGATGAGGCTTGAGGCTACGTCTTTATGTTTACTATAGCATTTCTACTTGGAATGCTAACATTGCCTTCCAGATATTGACACATAGTCAGCACTTATTCATACAAGTCGTTTAGGAGATGAGTGAACAGAAGGCACTACTCCACTACACCCATTTTGGAATCATCCTCAGGGTTAGTAGCAAATAGCCCTTGCACTTGGAAGTCTTCATCTTGGACCTTGCCTTTACTATTTCCAATTTGAACGTTTACGTTGGTTTAAAGAGGTTTTTGGATAACAACGGCTATCCGATCCCGGTCTCTCCAAACCAACGTTCGATAATTTCAAGATCTTAAGTTGTTTATAATGGACCATCCCACTATCAGGGTGTAAGATTTAAATATGAACATACTTTTCATATGCTTACATTATCATGGATCGCTTATTGAAACTAACTCCCTTGTATTCATCATGTTCCCCAAGTGCGGTATTCATGATAAGTACAAGTCGACTTACTTTCAATAAAACGTGTCAATATTTTATTACAACTACTTTAATTCATTTGGCTACTTAATAGCATGGACAAGAGATCCTTTCATTTTAAAACAATTTACTTAAACAAGAAAGTTGGTTAAAAATAAATAAGCGATAGAGTCTTGAAAGAAACTTTAAAATAAATAACCTTTAATTAAATCATAAGTTTAAAACTTAAGTAAACTTTAATAATCTAAACTAAACCAAAAATCATACTTTAAACCTTAATTAGTTAAGAATTTTATTTGTACTTAAACTTTAATTAAACTTTATTTAAATAACTTTCATTTAAGAATTAAATACTAATTAAATGTATAACTAACCTGTAATTAAATAATAATTAATTAAATAACTAAATCTAATTAAATAATTAATTAAATTAAATAAACTTTATTAAATAAAAATTAATTTTCTTTTATCTTAATTAATCATTATCTAAAACTGACTTAATTAAAAGTATTTAACTTAGCTAATATTTCTTAAACTCTAATTATTTAACCTAATTAATTAATTAAATAATAATTATCTAATTTATAAATAAAATTATTAAATAATTAAAACTTAAGAAATTTTGAATTAATTAATTTTGTTTAAAATGAGATTTCAAAAACAATCCAAAAGAAAACACTTTTTGAAACTTGAAATCGTGAAATTTCCCGAACTACATCTATAGCGACTATCGCTATGAGCGCGGTTCGCTAGAATTGATTTCTAGGTGAAAAGCTCACTTTAACACTAGCTAATACATGTTTGAAACACAAATGAAAGAGTTTTGAAAACTTAAACAAAAGGTGAAAACTTGAAAAAAAATATTTACTAAATTTAAAAACTAGAAAATAAGCTTTTGTTTCCCAATCGGAACTCAAGTCCTCTGCGACTTTCAAGGTGATAACTTCACAACAACTACATCACATACACTTGGTTTTGTTTCATAAACACACTACCATCATATTATAACCAACCATTCACATATCCATATCCAAATATATCATTTAACATCCAAATTACAAATCCAAGCTTAATCACAAACTTGTAATCATATACCATCAAAACAACATTGTATTTCAACACAACAAACATTATATTTTCACAACATATAGTTCATCAAAATCAAGTTATTTTCTTTTTCAAAAAAAGTTTTTACTCACCAAAACCTTACTAACTCAAGGCGAACTTTTGCTAAAACTTGAAAATAGCTTGGGATCTTGCAAAAATTGAAACTTTGGATGCTTGAACACTCTAAATGGGCTCGGCCAAAAGCTAGTTGGGCTTAGCCATATAGAGTTTGGGCTCAACCATGTAGGCTAGGAAAGATTGAGTGCTTGTATTTTGGAAGAGGAGGTATTGTAGAGCTTGTAGAAGTGTTTTTGTGAACTAAAGAGGAGAGTTTAGCAAAACGAGTGATTTTTTTCTTACTTTAAATTTTATGAAATGAAGCCATGGTTGTTTATTCAAGCTCTTAAAAGATTTTGAAATGAGAATGGAGGTTGTAAAATAAGAAACATGAAGTGGAAGGGGTATATATAGGCTTAGGAAAATAATTAAAAATTATATAAGTGCTTATATTTAAATGTATATGTATGCATGCACCTCCACTCCTCCCCCTTCATTTCCGTCCTCACCTTGTACCCCCTCCATCTTGAACTATTCATGCCATATCTCATGTACATTGAGTTGAAATAGGATATTTTTATATATGTTATTATATATATATTTATTAAATAAAATCTTCTTTTATCTTATATGTTAATATACTTAAGTGAGAAAACATGTACATGCATATATACATGTACGCACCATGTTAGGATAGTTTGTAATGTGTATATATGAGTTTACAATAGTGCTATGATATTTTAAATCACTTTTAACCAATGAAAAATCAATATTTCGGAAAATAATTTTCGGTCACATTTTCTATTTCTCTATGAACTATATATATTGGTAAACAAATTTTGAAAACGATTTTATCATCATTAGTTATTATTTGAAATAATTTTATTTATTAGTAAAAATTCATTTATTAATTATTTAAAAATATAATTGAATATTCATTTAAATAGCGATTAAATTTTGGGTCGTTACACTCCCCCACTTGAAAGAATTTCGTCCCGAAATTAGCAAACAAGAAGATAATTCGAACTATGCAAAAAGCTATATATTCATATCATAAACACATACGAAGACTTGCACTAAGCATCCATAACAAACAAACATGCACTATACATACAATATACGACTAGCTATCCTAACATCAACTCGGGATATGCTTCTTTCATACAATCCATAATCTCCAAAGTGCAATCTCTTGGATCCTCACTCCACTGAATCTTGACTAGACGCACCACCTTGTTATGCAATCTAATTTCATCCTAATCCACAACATAAACTGGATGTCTAGTCACTGTCAGGTTCGATCCTATCTCCAATTCTTCTTGAATTGATGGCTCCACAATTGAAGATGGGTCATGAACATATTTTCTCAAACGAGACACGTGGAACACATTATGAACTACCGCCAACCTCTCTGGCAACTCGACCCTATAAGCAAGCGATCTGATCCTCTTAAGAATATGGAAAGGTCAAAAATACCTAGAAGCTAACTTTCCAACTTTTCCAAATCTAACAGCTCCTCTTATTAGTGAAATCTTTACGAAGACCAAGTCTCTAACCACAAATTTCAAATCCCTTCGCATCTTATCAGCATAACTCTTTTGACGATCTTGGGCTTCCTTCATTCTTTTCTTAATCATTGCAACTTATTCTATAGCCTCTCGAATCATGTCCGGCCCAAGCACTAGTCTATCTCCCGTCTCAACCCAATATGTTAGTGACTTGCATGGTCTTTCATATAGGGCTTCATAAGGTGCCATATCGATGCTTGCTTGGAAACTATTATTGTAGGAGAACTCAACTAAATGTAGATGATCCTCCCATGATCCACCAAAATCCAGAATACACGCTCTCAAGTGATTCTCTAGAATCTGATTCACTCGCTCTGTCTATTCGTCTATTTGGAGGTGGTATGAAGCACTTAAGCTCAACTTTGTTCCTAGAGTATTTTGCAACGCTTCCCAAAATTGACTAGTAAATATGGAATCTCGATCGCTTACAATACTCACAGGAACTCCATGCAACCTGACTATCTCTCTCATAAAAATTTCAGCTAAAGAGGCAACGGTCCTTGTTAGTTTTACCGAAATAAAATGTGTGCTCTTTGTTAACCGATCCACAATAACCCACACTCCTTCATTTCCTTTTCTGCTTCTGGGTAAAGCATCAATAAAATCCATTAACATCATTTCCCATTTCAAATTAGGTATTTCCAAAGGTTGTAATAATCCGGCTCTTTTCTGATGATCACCTTTGATCCGTTGGCAGCACAAACATCTGTTAACATAGACTGAAATGTCTTTCTTCATTCTCGTCCACCAAAATACTCTTTTATGTCTTTATACATCTTATGAACTCCTGGATGAATACTTAACTTAGACTTGTGGCATTCAGACAATACTTCCTGCCCTAGCCCATCTACATCTGGAACACACAATCGTCTGTTCATCCTTAAAGCACCTTGATTATCCATCTCAAAATCCAAACATCTACCCTCTTCAACACCATGAATTAACCCTTCCAGTATTTCATCCTTCCTCTGATTTCTCATCATCCTTTCCTGAAGTGTCGGGGTAACTTCCGAAAGAGTCAAAACAACATTTGTGCTTAAGGCATCCGCCACCACATTAGCCTTTCCTGGCGTATAAAGAATAACCAATTCGTAACACACCAGAAACTCTAACCACCTCTGTTGCCTCAAGTTCAGATCCTTCTGAGTAAAAGGATACTTTAGGGATTAATGATCCATGAAGAGCTTGAATTTTTTACCTAATTAAAGAAAGAAATTTACTCCTAGAATCACTAAAGATTAGAAAGAAACTAAGAGGAATAGAAGGATCCTTACCCAGGAAGTAGTATCTCCACATTTTCAATGCAAAGACAACAACCAGCAACTCTAAGTCATGCGTAGCATAGTTCTTCTCGTGAACTTCAACTATCTACTTGCATACGCAATCACTTTACCATGCTGCATCAAACCAGCGCCTAATCCCACTCAACAAGCATCTATGTAAACTATGAATCCACTATTTCCATCTGGAACAACCAAAACTGGTGCACTGGTCAATCTCTTCTTCAATTCAATAAATTCTTTTTCACACTTTGGAGTCTATACAAACTTCTCCTCCTTTTTAGTTAGCTTAGTCGAATGGGAGGAAATCTTAGAATAATCTTGAATAAATCTTCTATAGTATCCAGCCAAACCTAGGAAACTACAAACCTCGGTAGGAGTCCGTGGTCGCTTCCATTCTTGAAAGTCTTCCACTTTCATTGGGTCTACTGAAATACCTCCTTCTGACGCAATATGTCCTAAGAATCTTAACTCTGATTGCCAAAAGTGACGCTTAGAAAATTTCTCCTTCAGGACATGTCTCCTCAATGTTTCCAATACTACTTCCAAATGATGTTAATGCTCCTCCTCAATTTTAGAGTAGATAAGGATGTCATCGATGAAAACTAACACAAACTTGTTAAGAACGTCTCAGAAAACACGGTTCATGAGATTTACAAAATATGCAGGTGCATTGGTTAGCCTGAAAGGCATAACCAACCACTCAAAGAAACAGCCAAGGCCTTTAAACGCAGTTAAGGGTATACTATCTTTAGCAACCCTTAATTGATAAAATCCAGTAGCTAGATCCATCTGAGAAAATACTGTAGCTCCATGAAGTTGATCAAAAAGATCATCGATGCGGGGTAAGAGATACTTGTTCCTAATGGTCAGCTTATTCAACTCCCTATAATCCATGCACAATCTTAAGGATACATCAGACTTAGCCACAAAAACTACAGCAGACCCTCAACTCGAATGACTGAGTCTAATCAATCCTCTCCTTAATAGGTCCTGGATTTGACATACCTACTCATCTCTCTCCCTCGGAGCCATCCTTCGCTTAGGTTGAACTAAAAGCCCTGCACCATGGATTAAATCAATGCGGAACTCTATCTCTTGGTGTGGGGGCTTTAACCTCCTCAAATAAATCGAGGAATTCTTAACAACTTCAATAGAACCTAGATTTTCTTGGGAGGCCTCCAGGGCATACAAGAAACTACACATGGATACCCGGTTCCTTAAATGATACTTTAGCAATTCTTCCCGAATTGGTTACTAATGATACAGTTCTTTCATTACAATCTAAAACAGCTCCATATTTCGATAACCAATCCATATAGAGAATAATGTCAAAAATTTTAAAGTCTAATACATACAGGTCACAAAAAAGTGATGAGAAAGGTAAGAAATTGGCATATTCTCACAAATCATATTTTAATCAGTTATACCACCTATTGGGTTAGACATACAAATATGGTTTTCTACAATACTTAGAATAAGATGAAATTTATCTACTGATTCTAAAGAGATAAAACTATGAGAGGCACTAGTGTCAAATAATGCTCAACCAAAAATACCATTAATCAACAAGATACCTTCAAGGACGCCTTTTCCCTTCACATCCGTTGAAGTCGACGGTTCATTCTTAATGGCGTACACCTTGGGCTACTGCACCTTCTTCATAAGTGGGCAGTCCTTTATTATATATTCGGGCTGATGGAAATTAAATCAAAGAGTCCTTTGGACCATCGGGGAGATAGGTCCGCTTTGCTGCTTTGGAGCTTCCCGATTCGGACAGTACCTGGAAATATGTCCTTTCTGCTTGCAAATATAACAACCACTATCCCTAAGCTTGCCTCCTTGACCTTCTCCCAGTTTCCCTTTTCCTTGCTTCTTCCAATTAGGATTAAACTTCCTCTTGTTAGAACCATTTCCACCGGTATTTCCACTATGTGCTACTACAATAGGCCTCTTCTTTTCAATGCCTCGTACCTTAGGGCCATATCAACTAAATCCACAAAAGCACCTTTAATGTAAGCCGTCATTTTCTCATGGTACTCTTCTCTCATACCCAAAAAAAACATCTCGTTTTTCTTTAATGGGGTGTTGATCAATTCTGGTTCAAAACAAGATAGCTCGTTGAACTTCGTCTCATACTCTGCTATAGATAGATCCCCTTGATTCAAGTCCATGAAGTTCTAGTACATCCTGATCCATCCTCCTGTTGGCAAGAATTGGTCCTCGATAACTTCTTTAAATTGGGCCAATGAAAACTCTTCTTCTGGAACATTTGCAATAAGGAAGTCCCACCAAGCCGCTGCTCCCTCTTGGAGTTGCCATGCAACTAAGTACCTTTTCAATTCATCGGATAAGCCAAGACCTTTAAATAATTTTCACAAGATTGAAACCAAGCTTGCACTTCCATGATAGACTCGGTTCCCCTAAACGATTTCCCTCCTAGGTTGGTGTAATCCTTGCATAAGGTTGCGAAATTCACTCTTGGCTGCTCTGGCGCTGCCTCTTCGATAATCCAAACTCCTCCAGGATTTGGGGTTCGACTATTTATAATTGTAGTGCTACCTACTCCCCTACCTCATCTACCGCTATTACCCATGTCATACTATGTGGACATGGTAAGATAATCTTATAATACTTGGACGAGATAAATCTTGAAAGAAGTGTACTAATCAAACCTATCAAGTCGATCTGTCTATCAAATATATATATATATATGCGAATAAAAATTACAAATACGCACTCTCGAAGTTGACCTCAACCCAAAGCCTAGGTAGTCGCTTGACCTAAGCTCTAATACCAAAATGTAACAACCGCCTTTCTTACTCCGAAAGACAAGTTATTAAGTGCACAAGAAAAAGAAAGATAAGAAGAAAACTACACAATCACAGAATCTCACCACGAATGGGAACACCATATAATAGACAAAATAGGATACTACATAGTCATTTCCATAAGATTAATACATCAAAGTCATTACATTACAACATCAACTAGACAGTTATATCTATATGCCCATACAAAAATACATACATCATACATAAACACAACAAAATAAGATAAATACTAGCTAACGGTGAAGCCACCTGCTCCGGCTCCTTCAAAATGCTTCCGTAAGAAACCTGGATCACTTGGCTACTCATACAAATTTGAGTACCCAAGAGTTTTAGGAAAAGAAAATAAAACTCCAGGTCAGACATGGGTCTGGTGTAAGTAAACTCCAGACAACTTTAATTTTACTTTTAATAAACGCTTTGAAAATCAAAGGTATCTCATAAGACCACGCCGCACATAAACACGAACGGGTTTTTAACCTTATGATAACCAAAACACTTTATATATAAATCCAGTGATATTATGATAATGCCTAGTGTTCTCAAGTAAAAAAATTAACATAGCCGAAATAGTTACATTAATTAAATTCCAGCATAATAGGTATACAACTAAGACCGAAGGCACTTATTGGAAAATGGATTTCATACAATGACCGGGCTACTATGGTACCGCCCATCAAGGTGCATCTCTAGATAAAATAACACCGAGGACCTCGTCTAGATCCCCTGCCAACACAAAACTGACTTACCCTTTGTTGGATAGTACCAAATAAGATAACCCCTCGGTTGGGATCAGCAACCGTATCGAAGCATACATGAGTTGATAGTAGGTACTCTAGATAAGGATGACCTTACCCTAATGGGAGCGACCCACTTAGCCTTGTTGCATCTCTATGTTTTAGTCATTTCTGGTTAATTAGGCTTGAGGCTACCTCTTTACCTTTACTATAGCATTACTACTTGGAATGGTAACATTGTCTTCCAGATGTTAACACAATGTTAGCACTCATCCATACAAGTCATTTAGGAGATGAGCGAAACGAAGGCACTACTCCACTACATCCATTATGGAATCACCCTCAAGGTTAGTAGGAAATAGCCCTTGCACTTCAAAGTCTTCATCTTGGACCTTGCCTTTACTATTTCCAATTCGAACATTTACATTGGTTTGAAGTGGTGTTTAGATAACAATGGCTATCCAATGCCTGTCTCTTCAAACCAACGTTAGATAATTTTAAAGGGTCAAGTAGTTTATAGTTGACCATCCTACTATCAGGGTGTAAGATTTACATATGAACATACATTCCATATGCTTAGATTATCATGGTTCGCTTATCGAAATTAACTCCCCTGTATTCATCACGTTTCTGAAGTGCGGTATTCTTGATAAGTACAAGTCGACTTACTTTCAATAAAAACTGTCAACGTTTTATTACAACTACTTTAATTCATTTGGTTACTTAATAGCATGGACAAGAGATCCTTTGGTTTTAAAACAATTTACTTAAATAAGAAAGCTGGTTAAAAATAAATAACCGATAGAGTCTTGAAAGAAACTTTAAAACAAATAAGCTTTAATTAAATCATAAGTTTAAAACTTAACTAAACTTTAATTAATCTTAATTAAACCAAAAATCATACTTTAAACCTTAATTAATTAAGAATTTTATTCGTACTTAAACTTTAATTAAACTTTATCTAAATAACATTCATTAAGAATTAAATCCTAATTAAGTGGATAATTAACCTTTAATTAAATAATAATCAATTATATAATTAACTCGAATTAAATAATTAATTGAAGTAAATAAACTTTATTAAATACTAATTAATTTTCTTTTGTCTTAACTATTCATTATTTAAAAGTTAATTAAAAATATTTAACTTAGTTAATAATTTCTTGAACTCTGATTATTTTACCTAATTACCTTTCTAATTAATTAAATAATAATTACCTAACTAATAAATTATTTAATAAAATTATTAAATAATTAAAATTTAAAAACTTTTGACTTAATTAATTTATTTGAAAATGAATTTTCAAAAACAATCCAAAGAAAACACTTTAAAACTTGAAAATTTTCCGAACTGCATCTATAGCGACTATCGCTATGAGTGCAGTTCGCTAGAATTGATTTCTAGGTGAAAATCTCACTTTAATACAAGTTACTACATGTTTGAAACACAAATGGAAGAGTTTTGAAAACTTACACAAAAGGTGAAAACTTGGAAAGAAGCATTTACTAAATTCAAAAACTAGAAAACCAGCTTTTGTTTCCAAATCGAATCTCAAGTCCTCTGCGACTTTTCAAGTTGCTAACTTCGCAAAAACTACATCACATACACTTAGTTTTGTTTTATAAACACACTACCATCATAACATAACCAACCATTCACATATCCATATCCAAACATATCATTTAACATCCAAATCATAAATCTAAGCTTAATCACAAACTTGTAATCATATGCCATCAAAACAACATGGTATTTCAACACAATAAACACTATATTTTCACAATATATAATTCATCAAAATAAAGTCATTTTATTTTCCAAAAACAAGAGTTTTACTCATCGAAACCTTACAACTCAAGGCGAACTTTTGCTAAAACTTGAGAAAAAAAACTTGGGATCTTGCAAAAATTGAAACTTTGGATGCTTGAACACCCTAAATGGGCTCGATCAAAGGCTAGTTGAGCTCGACCATATGGAGTTTGGCTTGTCCATGTAGGTTAGGGAAGTTTGAGTGCTTTTATTTTGGAAGTGTTGTTGTAGAGCTTGTAGAAGTGATTTTGTGAACTAAAGAAGAGATTTTAGCAAAAAGAGTGATATTTTTCTTACTTTAAATTTTATGAATGGAAGCCATGGATGTTTATTCATGCTCTTAGGAGATTTTGAAATGAAGATGGAGGTTGTAAAATGGGAAACATGAAATGGAAGGGGTATATATAGGCTTAGGAAAATAATTAAAAACTATATAAGTGCTTATATTTAAATATATATGTATGCAAGCACCTCCACTCCTCCCCTTTCATTTCCATCCTTACCTTGTACCCTCCCCCCTCCATCATGCATTATTCATGCCATATCTCATGTACTTTAAGTTGAAAAAGGATATCTTTATATATGTTATGTATATATATTTTTAATAAATAACATCTTCTTTTATCTTATATGTTTATATAATTAAGTGAGAGAACATGTACATGCATATACACATGTACACACCATGATAGGATAGTTTGTAATATGTATATATGTGCTTATAATAGTGCTATGATATTTTAAATAACTTTTAACTAATGAAAAATCAATATTTCAGAAAATATTTTTGGTCACATTTTCTATTTCTCTATGAACTATATATATTGGTAAATAAATTTTGAAAATGATTTTATCATCATTGGTTATTATTTAAAATAGTTTTGTTTGTTAATAAAAATTCATTTATTAATTATTTAAAAATATATTTAAGTATTTATTTAAATAGCGATTAAATTTTAGGCCGTTACACTCTCCCCCCTTAAAAGAATTTCGTCCCGAAATTAGCAAACAAAGAGATAATTCAAATTATGCAAAAATCTATATATTCATATCATCAACACATACAAAGACATGCACTAAGCATCCATAGCAAACAAACATACACTATACATACAACCTACGACTAGCTATCCTAACACCAACTCGGGATAGGGTTCTTTCATATGATCCATAGACTCCCAAGTGTAATCTCTTGGATCCTCACTCCATTGAATCTTGACTAGTCGCACCACCTCGCTACGCAATCTCTTTTCATGATCCACAACATAAACTGGATGTCTAACCACTAGCAGGTTCGATTCTATCTCTACTCTTGAATTGATGGCTCCACAATCAAAGATGGTTCATGAACATATTTTCTCAAATGAGACACGTGGAACACAGTAGGAACTGCCATCAACCTCTCTGACAACTCGACCATATAAGCAAGCAATTCGATCCTCTCAAGAATACAGAAAGATCCAACATACCTAGGAGCTAACTTTCAAGATTTTTCAAATCTAAAAGCTCCTCTTGTTGGTGAAATATTTACGAACACCAAGTCTCTAACCACAAATTATGAAATCCCTTCGCCTCTTATCAGCATAACTCATTTGGTGATCTTGGGCTTCCTTCATTCTTTTCTTAATCACTGCAACTTTTTTTGTAGCCTCTCGTATCATGTCCAGCCCAAGTACTAGTCTATCTCCGTCTCAACCCAATATGCTAGTGACTTGCATGGTCTTCCATATAGGGCTTCATAAGGTGCCATATCGATGCTTGCTTGGAAACTATTGTTGTAGGAGAACACAACTAAATGCAGATGATCCTCCCATGATCCACCAAAATTCAGAATACACACTCTCAAGTGATCCTCTAGAATCCGATTCACTCGCTCCGTCTGTTTGGAGGTGGTATGCAGCACTTAAGCTCAACTTTGTTCCTAGATTTGTTTGCAACGCTTCCAAAATTGACTAGTAAATATGGAATCTTGATCGCTTACAATACTCACAAGAACTCCATGCAACCTGACTATCTCTCTCATAAAAATTTCAGCTAAAGAAGCAACGGTCCTTGTTGGTTTTACCGAAATAAAATATGTGCTCTTCGTTAGCCGATCCACGATATACTACACTCCTTCATTTCCTTTTCTGCTTCTGGGTAAACCATCAATAAAATCCATTGATATCATTTCCCATTTCAAATTAGGTATTTCCAAAGGTTGTAATAATCTAGTTGTTTTCTGATGATCACCTTTGATCTGTTGGCAGCACAAACATTTGTTAACATAGACTGAAATGTCTTTCTTCATTCCCGACCACCAAAATACTCTTTTCATGTCTTTATACATCTTAAGAACTCCTGCATGAATACTTAACTTAGACTTATGGCATTCAGACAATACTTCCTCCCCCAGCCCATCTACATCTGGAACACACAATCGTCTGTTTATCCTTAAAGCACCTTGACTATTCATCTCAAAATCTGAACATCTACCCTCTTCAACATCATGAATTAACCCTTCCAGTATTTCATCCTTCCTCTGATTTCTCATAATCCTTTCCTAAAGTGTCGGGGTAACTTCCAAAAGAGTCAAAACAACATTTCTACTTAAGGCATATAGAGCTTACATGGTCTTCCAAATAGGGCTTCATAAGGTGCCATACCGATGCTTGCTTGGAAACTATTGTAGGAGAACTCAATTAAATGCAGATGATCCTCCCATGATCCATCAAAATCCAAATTACACGCTCTCAAGAGATCCACTTGATCTGATTCTCTCTCTTTGTATGTTTGGAGGTGGTATGCTGTACTTAAGCACAACTTTGTTCCTAGAGTTGTTTGCAATGCTTCCGAAAATTGACTAGTAAATATAGATCTCGATCATTTACAATACTCACAGGAACTTCATGCAACTTGACTACCTCTATCATAAAAATTTCAGCTAAAGAAGCAGTGGTCCTTGTTGGATTTACCGGAAGAAAATGTGTGCTCTTCGTTACCGGATCCACGATAAACCCCACTCCTTTTCATTTTCTGGTTCAAGGTAAACCATCGATAAAATCCATTGATATTGTTTCCCATTTCCAATTAAGTATTTCCAAAGGTTGTAATAATCCATTAGTTTTTTGATGATCACCTTTGATTTGTTGGCAGCACAAACATCTGTTAACATAGACTGAAATGTCTTTCTTCATTCCTGGCCACCAAAATACTCTTTTCATGTCTTTATACATCTTATGAACTCCTGGATGAATACTTAACTTAGACTTATGGCATTCAGACAAAAATTCCTGGCTCAGCCTATCCACATCTGGAACACATAATCGTCCATTCATCCTTAAAGCACCTTGACTATCCATCTCAAAATCTGAACATCTACCCTCTTCAACACCTTGAATTAACCCTTCCAGTATTTCAGCTTTCCACTGATTTCTCATAGTACTTTCCCGAAGTGTTGGGGTAATTTCCAAAAGAATCAAAACTGCATTCCTGCATAAGGCATCTGCTACCACATTAGCCTTTCCTAGCATATAAAGAATATCCAAGTCGTAAGATGCCAGAACTCTAACCACCTCTATTGCCTCGGGTTCAGATCCTTCTGAGTAAAAAGATACTTCAGGGATTTATGATCCATGAAGAGTTTGAATTTTTCACCTAATTAAAGAAAGAAATTTACTCCAAGAATCTCTAAATATTAGAAAGAAACTAAGAGGAATAGAAAGATCCTTACCTAGCAAGTAGTGTCCCACATTTTAAATGCAAAGACCACAACCAGCAATTCTAAGTCATGCGTAGCATAGTTCTTCTCACGAGGCTTCAACTGTCTGCCTGCATACGCGATCACTTTACCATGTTGCATCGAAATAGCGTCTAGTCCCACTCCACAAGCATCAGTGTAAACTTTGAATCCACTATTTCCATTTGACACAGTCAAAACTAGTGCACTGGTCAATCTCTTCTTCAATTCCAGAAATGCTTCTTCACATTTTGAAGTCCATACAAACTTCTCCTCCTTCTTAATCAGCTTAGTCAAATAGGAGGAAATCTTAGAATAATCTTGAATAAACCTCCTATAGTACTAGCCAAACCTAAGAAACTATGAACCTCGGTAGGAGTCTACGGTCGCTTCCATTCCTGAATAGCTTCCACTTTCACTGGGTCTACTGAAATACCTTCTTCTGATACAATATGTCCTAAGAATCTTACCTTCGATTGCCAAAGATGGCACTTAGAAAATTTTGCCTTCTAGACATGTCTCCCCGATGTTTCCAACACCACTTCCAAATGATGCTTATGCTCCTCCTCGATTTTGGAGTAGATAAGGATGCCATTGATGAAAACTAGCACATACTTGTTAAGAACGACTCGAAAAACACGGTTCATGAGATCTACGAAATATGCAGGCGCATTGGTTAGCCCGAAAGGCATATCCAGCCACTCAAAGAAGCAATCTGGGCCTTTAAACACAGTTAAGGGTATACTACCTTCAGCAACCCTCAATTGATGAAATTTAGTAGCTAGATTCATATGAGAAAGTAGCTAGCTCCATGAAGTTGATCAAAGAGATCATCTATACGGGGTAAGGGATACTTGTTCCTAATGGTCAGCTTATTCAACTCCCTATAATCCATGCACAACCTTAATGATCCATCAGACTTAGCCGCAAAAACGACAGCAGACCCCAAACTCGAACGCTTGGGTCTAATAAATCCTCTCCTTAACAAGTCCTAGGTTTGACTTACCAACTCCTCTCTCTCCCTTAGAGCCATCCTTCGCTTAGGTTGAACCATGGGCTTTGCACCATGGACTAAATCAATGTGGAACTCTATCTCTCGGTGCGGTGGTAAATTTTTAACCTCCTTGAATACATCAGAAAAATTCTTAACAACTTCAATAGAACCTAGATTTTCTTGGGAGACCTCCAGGGCATACAAGAAACTACACATATGGATATCGGGTCTTTTACATGATACTTTAGCAATTCTCCCCGAATTGGTTACTAATGATACAGTTCTTTCATTACAATCTAAAATAGCTCCATATTTAAATAACCAATCCATACCGAGAATAATGTCAAATCCTTAAAAGTCTAAGACATACAGGTTGCAAGAAAAGTGATGAGAAAGGTAGGAAATTGGCACGTTCTCACAAATCATATTCAAATGGGTTACACCACCAATGGAGTTAGACACACACTAGGGTTTTCTATAATACTTGGAATAAGATGAAATTTATCTACTGATTCTAAAGAGATAAAACTATGAGAGGCACTAGTATCAAATAATCCTCGAACAAAAATACCATTAATCAGTAATATACCTTCAAGGAAACCTTTTCCCTTCACATTCGTTGAAGTCGACAGTTCATTCTTAATGGCGTACACCTTGGACTGCTGCACTTTCTTCATTAGTGGGCAGTCTGTTACCATATGTCTGGGCTGATGGTAATTAAAACAAAGAGTCCTCTGGACCATTGGGGAGATGGTCCACTTTGCTGCTTTGGAGCTTCTCGATTCGGACAGTACCTGGCAATATGTCCTTTCTGTTTGCAAATATAACAACCTTATCCTTAAGCTTGCCTCCTTTACCTTCTCCCCGTTTCCCTTTTCCTTACTTCTTCCAATTAGGACTGAACTTCCTCTTGTTAGAACCATTTCCACCGGTATTTCCACTAGGTGCTACTAGAATAGGCTTCTTCTTTTCCAAGGCCTCATACCTTAGGGCCATGTCAACTGTATCCATAAAAGTACCCTTAAAGTGAGCCATCATTTTCTCATGGTACTCTTCTCTCATACCCAAAACAAACATCTTGTTTGTCTTTAATGGGGTGTTAAACAATTCCGATCCAAAATAAGATAGCTCGTTGAACTTCGTCTTATACTCTGTTATAGATAGATCACCTTGCTTCAAGTCCATGAAGTTCCTGTACATCCTGGTCCTTCCTGCTGTTGGCAAGAATTGGTCCTTAAAAATTCTTTAAATCGGGCCCATGAAAACTCTTCTTTTGGAACATTTGCAGTAAGGGAGTCCCACCAAGCTGTTGCTTCTTCTTGCATGCAGTTGCAATGCTACTAAGAACCTTTTCTGTTCATCGGATAAGCCAAGACCTTTAAAAGTCTTTTCGCAAGATCATAACCGAGCTTGAACTTCCATGATTGACTTAGTTCCCTTAAACGGATTTCCTCCTAGGTTGGTGTAATCCTTGCATAAGGTTGCAAAATTCACTCTTGGCTGCTTTGGCGCTGCCTTTTCGATAATCTGAACTCCTCCAGGATTTGGGGTTCGACCATTTGTAGTTGTAATGCTACCCGCTCCCCTACCTTGTCTTCCTCTATTACTCGAGTCTTACTACCTGGACATAGTAAGATAATCTTAGAATACTTGGATAAGATAAATCTTGAGAAAAGGGTAATACTCAAACCTATCAAGCCAATTTATCTATCAGAGATATATATATACATGAATACAAATGCGCACCCTCCAAGTTGACCTCAACCCAAATCCTAGGTGGTCGCTTAACCTAAGCTCTAATGCCAAAATGTAACAACCGCCATTCTTACTCCAAAGACGAGCCATTAAGGATAGAAGAAAGAGAAAGATAAGAAGAAAATTACACAATTACAGAATTTCACCATGAATCAGAATAACTTATAATAGATAACATAGGATATTACATAGTCATTTCAATAATAGTAACACATCGGAGTCATTACATTACAACTTCAACCAAGCAGTTATAACTACCTGACCAAACAAAAATACATAGATCATACATAAACACAATGGAATAAGATAATAACTAGCTAACGGTGAAGCCACCTGCTCCAGCTTCTTTAAAATGCTTCCGTAAGAAACCTGGATCACTTGGCTACTCATACAAATTTGAGTACCCAAGAGTTTTTGGAAAAGAAAATAAAACTCCGGGTCAGACATGGGTCTGGTGTGAGTAAACTCAAGATAATTTTAATTTTACTTTTAATAAACGCTTTGAAAATCAAAGGTATCACGTAAGACCATGCTGCATATAAACATGGACGGGTTTTACCTTACGATAACCAAAACACTTTATATAGAAATTCAGTTATATTATGATAATGTCTAGGGTTTTCAAGTTAATAATTAACATAGTTGAAATTGTTACATTAATTAAATTCCAGCATAATAGGTATACAACTAAGACCGAAGCCACTTATTGGGAAATGGATTCCATATAATGACTGGGCTACTGTGGTACCGCCCATCAAGGTGCATCTCTAGATAAAATAACACCGAGGACCTCACTTGGATCCCTGCCAACACAAGACCGGCCTAGCCCTTAGTGGATAGTACCAAATAAGATCACCCCTCAGTTGGAATCGGCAACCGTACCGAAGCATACATGAGTTGATAGTGGGTACTCTAGGTAGGGATGACCTTATCCTAATGGGAGCGACCCACTTAGCCTTGCTGCATCTCCTATGTTTTAGTCATTTCTAGTTGATGAGTCTTGAGGCTACGTCTTTATGTTTACTATAGATTGCTACTTGGAATGCTAACATTGCCTTCCAGATATTGACACAATGTCAGCACTCATTCATACAAGTCGTTTAGGAGATGAGTGAATCAAAGGCACTACTCCACTACACCCGTTTTGGAATCATCCTCAGGGTTAGTAGCAAATAGCCCTTGCACTTGGAAGTCTTAATCTTGGACCTTGCCTTTACTATTTGCAATTCGAACGTTTACGTTGGTTCAAAGTGGTTTTTGGATAACAACGGCTATCCGATCCCGGTCTCTCCAAACCAACGTTCGATAATTTAAAAAGCTCAAGTTGTTTATAGTGGACCATCCCACTATCAGGGTGTAAGATTTACAGATGAACATACATTTCATATGCTTAGATTATCATGGCTCGCTTATTGAAATTAACTCCCTTGTATTCATCACGTTCCCCAAGTGCGGTATTCGTGATAAGTACAAGTCGACTTACTTTCAATAAAACGTGTCAATGTTTTATTAAACCACTTTAATTCATTTGGCTACTTAATTAAACCAAAAATCATACTTTAAACCTTAATTAGTTAAGAATTTTATTTGTACTTAAACTTTATTTAAATAACATTCATTAAGAATTAAATCCTAATTAAGTGGAAAATTAACCTTTAATTAAATAACTAACTCTAATTAAATAATTAATTAAAGTAAATAAACTTTATTAAATAAAAATTAATTTGATTTTATCTTAACTAATCATTATTTAAAACTTACTTAATTAAAAATATTTAACTTTATTAATAATTTCTTAAACTCTAATTATTTAACTTAATTACCTAATTAATTAATTAAATAATAATTACCTAATTAATAAATCAATTAATAAAATTATTAAATAATTAAAACTTAAAAACTTTTGACTTAATGAATTTATTTGAAATGATATTTCAAAAACAATCCAAAAGAAAACACTATGAAACTTAAAATCGTGAAATTTCTCGAACTACATCTATAGGGATTATCGCTATGAGCGCAGTTCGCTAGAATTGATTTCTAGGTGAAAACTCACTTTAAAACTAGCTAATACATGTTTGAAGCACAAATGAAAGAGTTTTAAAAACTTAAACAAAAGGTGAAAACTCGGAAAAAAACATTTACTAAATTCAAAAACTAGTATACAAGCTTTTGTTTCTAAATCGGATCTCAAGTCCTCTGCGACTTTTCAAGGTGCTTACTTCACAACAGCTACATCATATACGCTTTGTTTTGTTTCATAAACACACTACCATCATATCATAACCAATCATTCACATATCCATATCCAAATATATCATTTAACATCCAAATCACAAATCCAAGTTTAATCACAAACTTGTAATCATATGCCATCAAAACAACATGGTATTTCAACACAACAAACATTATAGTTTCACAACATATAGTTCATCAAAATCAAGTTATTTTCTTTTCCATAAAGAAGGGTTTTACTCACCGAAACCTTACTAACTCAAGGTGAACTTTTGCTAATACTTGAAAACAATTTGGAATCTTGCAAAAATTGAAACTTTGGATGCTTGACACCCTAAATGGGCTCGACCAAAGGCTAGTTGGGCTTAGCCATATGGAGTCTGGGCTCGGCCATGTAGGCTAGGGAAGATTAAGTGCTTGTATTTTGGAAGAGGAGGTATTGGAGAGCTTGTAGAAGTGTTTTTGTGAACTAAAGAGGAGATTTTAGCAAAAAATGTGATTTTTTTTCTTAATTTAAATTTTATGAAAGGAAGCCATAGATGTTTATTCAAGCTCTTAGGAAATTTTGAAATGAGGATGGAGCTTGTAAAACGAGAAACATGAAATGGAAGGGGGATATATAGGCTTAGGAAAATAATTAAAAATTATATAAGTGCTTATATTTAAATATATATATGTATGCATGCACCTCCACTCCTCCACCTTCATTTTCATCCTCACCTTGTACCCCCTCCATCTTGCACTATTCATGCCATATCTCATGTACTTTGAGTTGAAAAAGGATATTTTTATATATGTTATGTATATATATTTTTATTAAATAAAATCTTCTTTTTATCTTATTTGTTTATATACTTAAGTGAGAAAATATATACATGCATATATACATGTACACGCCATGATAGGATAGTTTGTAATGTGTATACGTGTGCTTACAATAATGCTATGATATTTTAAATCACTTTTAACCAATGAAAAATCAATATTTCGAAAAGAATTTTCGGTCACATTTTCTGTTTCTCTATGAACTATATATATTGGTAAACAAATTTTGAAAATGATTTTATCATCGTTAGTTATTATTTAAAATAGTTTTATTTGTTAATAACCATTCATTTATTAATTATTTAAAAATATAATTAAATATTCATTTAAATAGCGATTAAATTCTAGGTCGTTACATGAAGACAGACCATGTATATGTTGTTCAATGGGCATAGCTATTTGGATGAAGTTGGATGGGGGAAAGCTTCATAAATTGAAGAATGAATCGGATAAAGTGACTGAAAGAAGGGATGCATTTGGAAAGATACATATATCGATTACAAGCAGTGCAGCCCTTGGCCAGATTATGGGCCCGGTGAAAGGACTCTAGAACTAGTATGTCTTTGACAGGAATGTCACGCCTCTCGTTGATTCTTCTGATGCCTGCTTAATCTAACTTAGACATCAGAGAGTTTGGAGGATTATCTAGAATTATAGCACCTCCAAGATCAATATCGATGGTAACCCCCATAAAAGCTTCATTTGCCATCATGAAAGGAACAACCTCCAAAGACTGCCTTATCGAATGATGAGGCAATTAAGGCGAGAAAGACTATAAAGTAGACGCTGTAGAAGATGTTGAAGTAGAGGCTAACTCTGCTATGGGCGGAACAAACACTAATGTGAACTGATCTACACCCATCGCATAGAGATGTAAGAAGCGTCAATGATCCATAACTATTGAAAAACTCTATAGATGAGGAAGGTCGGTTAGAATTTAACTTTTGTCTTCATGCTGAAATAAAACCCTGTATGGCTGATGTATAAGACCCAGTGGGTGTCAACATGTACTGACCAATTGGATCTTGTACATTGACCAGGGAAATGATGTACAATTCGATCTATATAGTATGTGTGTCTTGTGTCCAAAGCAAGATGAATACAAACACTCTAGGTAGACGGCTCGCTCGTGCTAGAAAACGAGCACTATCGTAAGATGGAACCGTGTGTCGAATTATACCCAATATCATAGGATTTACAATCCTAGAACCATCATCCATAGTGATATAGAAATCTTCTTTGTAGGAACACCAGAGTGAAGTATCTGACTTAAAGCAGTGATGAAAAGTTCATTGAATGCCAAAGCACGTTCAACGAGACTATTATTTGAAATTGCCCTATCATAACTTGACCATCAACCTACACTTGACCAAAATTGGCACAAGCTATTTACTTTCCTCTCTTGTGCTTGGAAAATTTTGCCAAAACAATGAAAATCCTTGGTCACCCAAAGAACCTGAAGCATAACCTAGAAAATCTCCAAGTTGACCCAAAGCACTTAAGAATGCAAAGAAACCCGAGTCAAGCTTGGGGATTTTTCTAAAAAAAACTTAGGTTCGACTTTGATTTCTCCAGGCTATCTTGAATTTGAGTTCTTTATAGGTCATTTTCAATGCTTTATAAACCAGAGATGAACCAAAAGAGGAAGGCAAAATCCAAATCATAGCTGAGTATGGTTGATAGTCATCATTAGGCTACGCCACGTACCTAAACTTGGAGTTTGTGACAACGGTGGTGTCAAGGCAATAAACTCAATGCAAAGCTCGATTAAATTGAGGGAGGTCATTTGAATCGAAGGTTGAACGATTCAGATAGGCACTAGTGGCAATGGATAAATAGCGGGTGTTGGAGTAATAAAGCGGCAATGATGGTGGAAGTTGAAGTGAAGTCGAAAGTAGGCTACGGGTTCAAGGTCCAAATCGCAAAATGAAGTAGTACGAAAGAGTAAAAGCGAAAGAATGATAAGTAATTTTAGAAACTTGAAAACTGCCTCTAAAATCGGTCGAGTCATGCTTCATAACTCAGTACAAAGTTGAAAAGGTTAAAAGGAAAGGAAAAAGAAAATGAATGGATAATGGAAAAGAAAGCATGCTTTGGAAGAATGAAATCCTACCTACCCGACCAAACAAAAGAAAGGACTTCAAAAAAATTTCTAGAATCCAAATGATGAATTCGAACAACACATTTCAACTCTTATATCGTCCAAAGGATTTTAATCTGTAAGTGTTCAAAGTGAAGTGATGATCTAGAAAAGACACATTACTTTGTGAAAATAGATCAGAGGATGAAGACATATATTTAGACCAAAGTTTAAAGTTGAGAGCTTGTCTCGATCCAAACATACCTTGTTAATACAAGGTATACTTTAAGGGGCAAGTGTTATCTTGATTTTGAACCATCTCGTATATGGATGAGTCGGAACCATTGAATGGTCATAAGATAAGCCAATAGTCCTAAAATGCAAGTGTGGAAACTAGAATCCAAGTGAAGTCCAAAGGATCAGTGCAGAACCTCGCTTACCACTTGGAAATTGTTAGCTAATTTCTAGATGAGCCAAATGGTAAAGACTAAAGTTGCAAACCACAACTTCAAGTGTCAAGTCGGTACGAAGTTGAGCCCCTTAATTCGGTACCAAGTCATGGTGCCGACTCAATCCATACATTTCAAGAAGTTGAAGTCCAAATGCAAAGCAAAGTACAAAGCCAAGGTGAATTACAAGTCGACACCGACTTGTAAGCTTCAACTCGGTATCGAGTTGAGAAGTCAAATGCTAAGTTGGCCACCGTCGCTTTCTGGAGTCTCCTCCCGGACGTGGAAAACATGGGGAGAAGGTTTATGAGCTTATTTCACTGATATTCTTCTATAAATAGAGGGAGAAAGGCACAAAAACGAAATCTTTTCTTTACTTTTTGAATTAATTTATTTTACCCCAATACTCTATTGGATCCTTACCTGACTTGTAAGCAACCTAGTTCTAAAATCATAGTTGTAAAGAAACCTGGAAATCATTAGCAAAAGTTAAGTGGACGTAGGCCAGAGTATTTACCAAACCACTGTAAAATTCTTTTGTATTATTAAACACTTTTTATATTCATTTCTTCATTAATCTCTACTTATAATTTGATTGGGTGTTTATCCAACTTTTGGCGCAAACACCCATGGTACTGGATTGGCGTGGTACTTTTGCAGAAGGGTAGAGTTGTCACATATGCCAATCGATAGCTAAAACCGCATGAGAGGAAGTATCCAACTTATGATTTGGAGTTTGACAGTGATTGTGTTTATGCTAAAGATTTGGAGGCACTGTCTATTAGAAGAGAGGTTTGAGTTGTTCACCGACCATAAATTGCTGAAGTACCTCTTCTTTCAAAAGGGTCTCAACGTTTACCAGTATCAATGGTTGGAATTCTTAGCCTCCTATAACTTCGACATTACTTATACGCCTGGTAAGGGAAATACAGTCGTTGACGCTCTGAATAGAAGAGATGTTAGCTTGGGAGTTATGTTCCTGGAGTGGACATGGTCAAAGTGTATCGCTGGTTATGACTTTAGACCTCGATGTGAAGTAGAGCTAGAGATGTCGGCGAGCATGTCTATCAGACTTACTCTGATTGAGTGGATCGGTACTAGTCGGAGACGTCTTTCCAAACCAGTTAAGATCATTGTTAAGGTCGAGAGTGAAGTAGAGTCTGAAAATATGAAGCAGTACGGACTCGACTATGACGGTTGGCTCCATAACAATGGAAGATTGTTTGTATCTAATGTCGATGGGGTTGAGGGATGAGGTGCTACATGAATGCTATCATTCAAGATTGACTGTACATCCTAGAGGCAATAAAATGTACCGTGATATGAGGCAGACATTTTATTAGGAAGGATGAAGAAGGACATCGCATCATTCATTTGAAGATGGATAAGCTACTAGCTAGTGAAAGCTGAGTAGAAGAAGCCAAGTGGTTTGCTACAACCGCTTAAGATTCTCGAGTGGAAATGGGAACAGATATCGATGGAATTCATTGATGGATTGCTGAAGACCAAAGGAGGGTACGATGGCATCTGGTTCATAGTTGATTGTTGACAAAGAGTGCTCAATTTATACCCACTAAATCTAGTAGGATGACATCCAAATTAGCCAAGTTATATGTGAAGTAGATAATGTGATTACATGGTGTGCAAAAAAGGGTTGTAAGTGATCGAGACCCATTATTCACTAGAGGGTTTTGGAAGAGCTTACAGGTGGTGTTGGGGATGGTGCTGCATCTAAGTACAGCTTATCACCCACAAGCCGATGGGCTGGCCAAGAGAGTGAATCATATTTTAGAGGATCTCTTACGAGTTTGCATTCTTAACTTTTGGGGCTCTTAGGCTGATCACCTGCTTTAATAGAGTATGCATGCAACAACAGTTATCGGTTAAGCATTGTTATGGCAACATTTGAGGCGTTATATGGTCGACCATGCAACATTCCTTCATGTTGGTGGAAAGTGAGCTAGAAATTGATACTTAGGCCATATATGATTGGAGATACTTCAATGAAGATCGAGATAATATGATAATGAGTGAAATTTGCACAAGATAGAGAGAAGAGTTACACTGATAAAAGATGACATGATATTGAGTTCTCTATCAGTGATTTGGTGTTCATCAAGATCTCTCCATTGAAGAATGTAGTTCGATTCATAACTAAGGGGAAGTTGGTACCGATATTTGTAGGTCCTTTTTTGATACTTTAGAGGATTGGGAGCCTAACATATAGAGTCGACTTGCCTTAGAAGATGGCGGGTATGTATTCACGTTTCTCATTTGCAAAAGTTTGTGCACGACTAGTGTAACTATTACACTGGATCAACCGAATGATATCGATATTAATCCAGAAGCTCCAACATATTGTAAGCCTATTCGTATAGTTGGACATGATATAAAGTAGCTTAAGAGGAAGATGATGAAGTTGGTGAAGGTTCGGTGGAGTGAGAGCGAAGGTAAAGAGAGCATAAGGACTGCTTGTCCAAAGCTCTTTACTTAGTAAAATTTCCATTTTTGTCATTAGCTTTCACATTTGGTATTATATTATTATTTTGGTACCTTGCATGTTAGGATAGGCATATGTTGTATTATCTTGCTTGTATGTGTAAGTTTGGTGGACGTTATGCTTGGTATGTTTATTCGCCATGCGAGGTAACTATGTTGTTTGTTTGTGTTTTTATGTGTGTAATTTTGAGGGTGAAATTCCTAAAGGCAGAGAATGTAACGACCCACATATTCCTATGATTTTAAGTATCAAAGGATTGTAAAAAAATTATTTTTGTAACCAAATGAATTCCAAATAGGCTAAAAATTTGAGGAATGTTATGTTTTGATATTTTTGACCATTCGGAAAATTATAGACGATTTTACTCCTGAAAACTTGTAATGGCTGTTCTTTTTGTTAAAAGCCAAATCAGGTCTTGAAATCACTTTTGAATGAAAGATATTATAATTTCTTTTCTGTAGAGTGGTCATAATAAATTTCTGGACTTATGGGTTGGATCAAATGGTTGTTTGAAGTTTGGCAGTTTTTGGACAGCTTACTGAAGGCAAATAGCACTAGCCCATGACTTGGCCCATAAACCATTTCGGATTTGGAGCTAATATTGGCTGTCATAGCTTTCCCCAACTCATTTCTCATCGTCTCAAAGTAGATCCAAACCTCTATTAAACTTCTCTTTAGCTAAAACCACTTCTAATCTCTTCCATATCAAGCCAAATCCATAGATTAGGGATAGATTAGCAAGTAAATTAGCAAGAGACATCCAAATCCACATTTTTAGAAGAGAAATTTTAGGACTTTGCTGTCTATTCTCATATTTGCCTCGTTTTGCATGTAAATTATTTATTTTTGGGTGTTTGGTGAGTGATTTATCATCTCACAACTTATATATATGTATCTATATGTTTTGACATTTTGGGAACCATTTTTAAAGCCAGAAATATGTTTTGATGTTGTTTTGAAATTAAACCTTAAGTAAAAAATTAAATGATTTGAAGTGATTTAATCATGTTATTTTAATGCATTAATTGATCAAATAGAAGTTTGGATATGTTAGAGAGATGTTTGGATACATTGGAGATGTATTTTGATATGGATTTCCATAATTTAATGTATTGTTTCATGATTGGATGATGTTTGAATGTTGATTGATGTTCGTCTAGATGTTACTTGTATGTTTGAATGGTTGTAAATGCTCATCGGAGCAAAATAAAGGTAATGGTTGATCCTATAGTCAAGGGTCTCCGTGTAGAAGGAGTAGTGGCAAGCCTGGCCCTATACAGTTGGAGGCCCTAGCCATTTTATTTATTTTGGCCCAATGATAAAAGAGAAAATGCGCTAAATAGGAAAAAAATTAAAAACTTCTGTAGTGAAGAGTGATAGAAAGTCCTTGAACATAGGTTTCTCTACTGAGCAACTAATGCTTCTACCACTCAGCTATATACTCTTTTAAAACATAGCAAATAACATTCTTATAAATAGGATAACTTTAAATTCGAGGCCTTTTATAAACATGGGACCCAAGGCAGCCGCCTAGGTGGCCTGTGCCTAAAGCCGGGCCTGAGTAGCGATGTGCTCTCTGATTCGATACACAAAGGATGGAGGATCCATAAACATAGAATTGGAATTTGACGGATCGTATCTAGAGTGTTTAAGGTTGTATTAATGCATTAACGTTGCACGTGGGTCGAAGTGGCAAGTGTAGCGGTCGAAATGGTGTGAAAATCCAAGTGTTGGAATGTTACAGGTTTTTGGTTTGGGTATGGTGGTCGGCTTAGGGGTGTTCAGTGCTAGGCTTCGGAACAGGGACGGGGATGCTTTGGGTCAAAGTTGGTTGGTGGTAGGAGACTGAATAGGAAATGTAGTCCGATGGTAACTTCAGGTCGATGGTGAAAGAACTTCAAGTAAGGCAAGGTAGCCGAATAAGAAATGGTGGTCGGGGGTTTTAAGCCGATAAATATTTTAGGCCTAGTGTTCGTACTTCGGTTCGGTGGCTTTATTAATTCGAGGCGGTCATGAGTAAAACCAAGCTGAGCATGAGGTTTTAGTTTGGCTTTGTGCAAGGCGATGGTCAACTCCGGGCTTCCCTAAGGATTACTTCAAGGATCTTGGAGGTTGGCTTAGAGCAGGAATGGACGATTCTAGGACAACTCGAGATAGCTATGGGGTTTGTTGGGGCAACCAATGAACTGTAGCAACTTTGACGATGCGATGCGAAGAGTGACTATGGCATCTATTGATAGATTGAGTGGGAAAGTTCTGTGTGTAGCTTGTGGAGTGAAACAAGAGGCAGTTCTATTATCGGTACGTATGCTAAGGGATCAAAGGTTAGCACCATGGTTGTGCTACTCGTGTTTATCGAGACATGATAGCCTGTGCTTACCAATATTTTGGATGTCTATGTGTATCCAATCTCTAGCCACCTTTGTAGGCATGAGTTGAGCATCTACGATGTTAAGTAGTCATATACCATCTGCATGGGCCATAAGACTTATCGCACATCCAACGACAATTGAGTGGGAGATGCAAGGCTATGTGATGGTTGCTAAGTTTGTCATGTGCTTGATATGGATGTCATATTCTTATGTTATACCCCTACACTCTATATTTTACTTTGTGTAGTACAACCATATATGATAATAGTTTAGACTATACTCCGTTAATGGGTTAACTTGTTGGATGCACTGACATGTTAGGTTTGGTTCTACATACCATGTCCTTATTTCTATATATGGCTTTATATCTATTTTTGAGATGATATATCGCTCAAACCAAACTATTGTTTGACTCGAGTGTAACACCCCTAATTTTAGTTTAATATTATTTAGGATATTTAATTGGATAGATTAAATAGAATAATGTAAATGGTTAAGGAGAATGAGGTTTGAAAATTTATAAGGTCGAGCCATTACTAATGAACTAAGTAAGATTGCTTAAAGATTTATCATATAAGAGAATATATGAGAGGGGAAAAATAGGTAGATCCAACTTTCACTCATCAAATCCTCTCCCCCTCATATCATTCTCATTTTTTCACAAAACATAAACAATCAAAAAGAAGAAGAGAGGCCGACCATTAAACAAGGGGATTGGAAGAGGAAAATAAAGCTAATCAAAGGAAAGACTTACTAATTCAAGAGCTATATCAAATCTCAACTCCAACATTAAATCTAAGGTGAATAATACATGAACCATCTTTATTTTTGTTCTTGAATTTGGCTATGGATAATATCTGAATGATTTTGATGATTTTTGCCAAGTTATGGTTGTTTAATCATTGTTTGGATACAATAATGATTTATGGAATTATTACTGAAATTAATTGAAAGGGTTTTAAGGGTAAAACCCAAGTTTTTAATCTTCAAATGCTTTGATTTTATGATATGTGATATAAAACATTATTTTGGAGATGGTTTTTTAATTTCATAATCTTTTAAGTTAAAATAAATATTTTATGAATTTCCTAAGGTGAAATTTGGGATAATTTCGGCTTTTAATTATTTAAAATAATTCAATATAGTTTTTGGTCATGAAATTTTTATATAGCAAAGAAAATGATATTTCTAAATTTATGTGTTTTTTGGGGATTTCTCCAAAGTATTTGCAAATTATCATGAATTTAGTATGCTAGATAAGCATATAAACCCATAATTAATTAAGGGTATTAATTAATTAAGTTTACAAATGTTTTGGGACTTTGGAAGTTGTATGCGGCATTAGTTTTGAAAACAATTAGGTTAAGTGTCTTATTATCCAATAGAAATTTGATAAAGAATAAGATTTGGTGAAAACAATTTGCTTTTATGGGTAATTAATCAGTTTTCACATAAATTACGTTAATGCCATGTCGTTAGTGTCGTCATCAAGCCCAATACATCACCACAACCATGAGTGTCAACGTCAATGAGGTGGGAAGCGCATGGTAACTACTTAAGTAGTTATGGAGTGATTCTCACCGTGTCGAAGTGGACATCAATGACAACCATTATTGACGACACCGCATCCTCGTGACTCATCTAAGTTGACACCGCACCTCTATGTTTTAAATGATGCTGCATTCCATCCTTTTAATAAATCTTGACATCCTCTTTAACACCAACCTTATTCATGTATACCTTTGGCGGCATAATAGTCAAAGAGAGTTAAGTAAACTAATTTATGACATCACCGACAGTCTAGATGCCGCTATTCATTAAGGTCAGTGAGGTCTCTTTTCATTGTTTAGCTATGATGTCATGCGGTATCGTTGCCGTGATTATTGGTGTTGACGCTGTTTTAAATAAGCGGGTAACCAATAGAGTATGAAAGTCAATAACACCATTTTCGATAAGAGTTTTAAATACCTAAAAAGGGTTTAAGGTTTTGGTCTTCGACCTTGATAGAGGTCGATAGGGGTTTTGACGTCGCGTGTTTTATGGTTATCTTAATAAAGGCGGAAAGCCTTAAGCCTCTTTGTTCACATTGTTATTGATGTCAACATTGATCAATATTAAACTATTTAATGGCGGTGAGCCTTATGTTTTATGACTTCGACTTTAAAACCTAATTGGGGATACCAATGCCTATATTGTTATGTGGTAAAAGTATACGAAGTTGACATTATTTATTGGGGTACCAAGGTAGAATAAACTCGACGCTAATCATTGGGGATACCAATGTATGTTTTAATAAATTTGGCATAGATCATTTGGGGATACGAATGTATATCACTTTGAGACGTTATAACTTTAAGGGTAAATAACCTAATTGGGGGCACCAATAGACATAGGTTAAACATGTTGGCAACATAAATTAAATTGTTAAATGATGGGTTTATAGTTATCCTATGAAAACTATGGGATGTGAGACGGATAGTCCACATCATGCCAGAGATGGATAGTCTCTACGAGGTTAAAGGGTTCATAGTTATCCTAGGAAAACTGTAGGATGTGTGATGGATAGTCCACATCATTTTAAATGAATGGAATATGTGTGATGGATAGTCCGCATAAGTTAAATAGTTAAACCCTGTGTGATGGACGGTCCATATGGTAAGGGATGGGCAATCCGATTAATAATTACATGTGAGTTGGATAATATACATAATCTTACTAATAAAACCATGGTTGATGGATAGTCAATATGGTAGGGGATGGGTAATCCAAAGAATTAATATATGTGAGATGGGTAGTCCATATAAGTATAAGATAGGTGGTCAACGAAAACTTAGGTGGGTAGTCCAATAACTTGGGATAGGTAATCTGGTGAATATGGCATGTTTGCATATCAGTATATTATGTTATAACCATTATGGATGCAGGAGCATAATATATGGTTGATATGTTTTGGTTAAGATATTAGTGGGGAAAACCCGTTTCGCTTAGTGGCGTGTTCTCACTAGATATCCTTTTGGTTCGAGATGGTAGGTTATTATTCACACCAGACTGTTGTCTGACTCAAAGTTTTTGTTTTCCCTTCAAACTCTCGGGTACTTATTTGAGTAGGTCGGAGGTAAGGGATTTTAGGTTTCCAGTTAGACGAATAAGCTTCCAGAGACGTGCAGGAGGCAATCTAGCTATTTTGGAGTACCTATCTAATCCATTGTGTTATTTGGTTGTCTGTATGGATGTAATGTAATTGTCAAGTGTTAGACTCTGATCAACCAAAGGGGCATCTTGATATGTCGCTCTTGGAGTATTTTGTACTAGTTATATTTTCTCTGAACGTGGAATAGCGAATAGGATTATGTAATGAATGTGAAATCATATTTTGAAATGGAATGTAAAAGTTATTTCTAAATTGTGTTTGAAAATTATTCATATTCATGTGCTCCTTATTATTGATATGATTAACATAGCCGCATTTTGTCATCAAGAATTAATAATTATGGATGACTCCAGCATCTATGGCGGTTAGTTTTGGGCCTTGGAGTGGGGGATGTTACATCAATTTTTTACTCTTCACTTCTTATTATTTTAGGTACTCTTAAATGAGTAAATTATTAGTAACATGTCTAGGATAGCACATAGTGCTATACAGAATACGGGCAGGAGGCTACGCCTTTATATATCACTGTTTTGGAGCTTATTAATGAATATATTCCACTGTGTGCTACTATAGAGCTATGTTAGTACTTGTATTATTATTAGAGATAATTATTGGGGTTTATTTGGATATTAGAATATATAGACTCTATTTTTTGCTTTGTATAATCTTGTGAACACGTTGCACTCCGATATTCTTATTTATGTTCATTTGATTATATATTCGTCTTTCTTGTTCTATATTTATGTTGATTATTATATTTTATCTTATGCGCTATGAGATATATGACAGGTTCCATGATTGTTTATGTTACTTTAGTCTAAGCACACTCTACATATTACATTGGGTGCCTAAGGTGTATGGGGTCGTCACATATCTAGTCTTTTCCAACTATTAATGGCTTTGATCTTTGATGGATCCACCAAAAATTCAACCTCTGAAACCACATGTCCAAGAAACTTCACTTCCCTTACTCAGAAATGACATTTTGAAAATTCACCTTTAGTCAAAGTTGGCTCAGCGTATCTAGCATTATTCTGAGGTGAACTTTATAATCTCATTCATTTTTTAGAATATACCAAGATGTCATCAGTAAACACCAATATAAATCTATCCAAATGCTCTCGAAAGATCTGGTTCATTAAATCTACATAGAAAGTAGGCGCGTTGGACAGTCCAAAAGGCATGACTAACCATTTATATGAATCATATCTTATTTGAAACATCGTTAATTGTATAATTTCCTCTGCCGCTCTCAATTGATGGAAATCCAACTATGAGAACAACTTGGCTCTGCTTAATTGATTGAACAAACGAATATTTTTGACAAAGGATATCGATTATTTTTCATCTTCTCATTAAGCTTTCTATAATTAATACATAACCTCAATGACCCATCCGATTTCTTTATGGATATCATTGTAGCTCCCCAAGGTGAACTATTTGGTCTAATGAAATTCTTCCCTTCCAACTCCATTAGCTTCACCTTTAACTCCTTTATTTCGGTTGGTGTCATTCCGCTAGGTGGTCTACTTATGGGTTAAGTACGAGATCCATTCAAAATTCAGTGGTGTGTTTCAATGGTAGTCCTATAATTAGCTCAAAAACATCGACATATTCTCTTACCTCGAAATCCTTATTTATTTAACCCTCTACGCCTTCTGTAGCATCTAACATGCACATACATCAAAACTTGATTATTCTAATGAGTATATAACTCGATCGTGACAATTAGGGTGTCTTAAGAATAGTACTCTATCTCAACAAAGTACCCTAGCATCATACATGCTTAACCAATCCATACCTAGAGTTATCCCAAAACCCACAAAATCAAACACATGCAGATTACATATAAAATTATGACTTGACAAATCAAACTCTAAGCGGTCATGTCTCAATCCAAGAATTGCATAGCCGCCTATCAGATTTGTAACCCTCGGAGAGGTTACAAGGTATGTCGGTTCAAGGTTTAACTTATCTATAAAACATCTAGAGAGAAAAGAATGTGATGGGCTAGTATCGAACAACACTTTAATAAGTATGCTATTTATAAGAAGTGTACCTCCTGATGTGGCCATTCCCTTCTCCTCCGTGGTCGGTTCGGAAGTTATAGGTTTCAGAGCATAAATCTTTCCCTTTTCTACTTTGACTACTTCAGGACATTCTTCCTTGAACTATCCCTTCTTGTAGCAATTATAACATATAGTTCTTATCTTAACCACAACCTTCTTATTGTTCTAAGTACAGAACTCATCGACAAAGTGCTCTTTCTTGCCATACCTGTAACAAGTTGCTTCTGATTTTAAAACTCTATATTTCTTAGCTCCCTTCCTATTAAAGAACTTTCTTATCTTGCCCTAGGAACTCGTAGTCCCATCCTCCACTTCGTGGGCATTCTCCATACCCATACACGACCTTCCTCTGAACAAACTACTTGCTACTTTGGCTTGCATCATGTTCATAAAAAACCAATACATTGTTACCACATCAACTGGTGTGGTTCCAGCACCTATATTAGCATTTCATTAGCGTTGGTAGTTCAGTTAGCGTTTCTAGCATCGGGACAAATGTTTCCATTAGACATGGTGTTTCCATCTCCTAATTTAAGTCTTCCACTTTTGGTATCCATTTCTCGTAATCTACATATGGTTCTTCATGAGATACAAAAGAATGGTCTAAAGACGAAGAGGAGGGTATAAATAGGAATACATACATACATACATATATATATATATATATATGTATATTTGTGTGTGTGTGTGATTTAAATCACAATTAAATTATTAATACGCTATCCCATTCCCTAATTAATTCTTTTTGACTTATTTGGGTTATGTTTTTCGAAAGTCTTATTAAGTTATAAGTAATCATGTGCTTTAATACCAAGTTGTAACGTCTCTCATTTTGAGACCCAAAAATAGACACTAATGATGTTGCAATCATCCTTAGTATTATTTTCCAATGACAAAATAAGATCAATTATTGTATCATTAACATCAAACTCATATAAATATATCATTTTCACAAAACATTTTTCATCCATTCTAACTAGATAACTCTAAGATCTTATTGTTCACATAAAATGTATTACAAATATAATTTCAAGAGCGACACACGAAGGTGCCCCTTTAGATGATCAAAGTCATAGCTATTTGATGATTAGAAACCCCATCGTTACACAAATTCAACAATAAAAACGGTTAAACTACACAATGGAAATTAGCTTCTAATATTGGCTTGTCTCCCACATGTCTCTAGAAGCTATATTCGCTATAACTTGAAAAACCCTACTCTAAACCTACACATGAATACCCGAGAGTTTAGGAGAAAATCAGAAACTTCGGGTTAGATAGAAAGTCTAAAGTGAATAATATTATTCCGTCTCTAGCCAAAATAGGCACATAGTAAGACTATACCATCGAAGCTTGGAATCGGTTTCCCTTAACTATTATCTTGAAATCAATGCAAAACACATCATTGCCTATAACCACAATAATTAGAATGTAAACATTATCATGCACAATGGGTTCAACTAAATAGTCTAGTATTCAAGGGGTCTAAGGGTCACACATTACTATATTACCCAACCCATAAAATTTGTTTATACATTGGCATAGTTTTACCTAGGTTCATATGAACCTATTAGTTTCTAAAGGCCAACTAAAAGCTTATTGGGCTGACTCTGGTCAAAAATATAACCAGATAATCCAATGGTCTTCTATTCCCATAAGAGTACAAAGCTACTCCCATGATAGAAGAAAGTAGTCAAACGGTCTTCTGGTCCTTTTAGAAGAAAATGACGATGGCCTTCAATTCCTAGTAGGAGAAAAATATCAACGGTCTTCTATTACCATAAGAAGAAAAGTATCAATGAGTGTCGCTGCTATGAGTTGCCTAAATGCATAACATATGAATTTAGCCTCAATATCGGCAAAGCACTACAGATTGGAATCGTGGACTTGACTAGTCAGGGCCGACGGCTAGAGTTCTTGGGTGCTACCCTTACACTTGGCTCCACCCTTAGTCTGGTATTATAAACATTAATTTTTGATCAGTCTAGGGCATTCTATCATAACTTGATCTTCTCGATCTCCTAGATGCAATTCTACTCACTCAAGAGTTTAGTCTAACCATACCCACTACTGAAACAACCATAATCGGTCATTAATTCCCAATCCCAAAGGTCATAAGTGTTGGGTGATAACATATAAGTGAGTATGCCAACAATTAACATATGCAACATCAACTAACAAAGATATAAAATTGAACATATTAATCATCAACCATCATAAATATATGTTCACCAATAGCCATTTTATACACAAATTACTTATTCACAAGTAATACCTTTATTCCATAAAACTTAGTATAATAGACTGAAAACTTATCCTTCATTTCTTTAAAACCTTTTCCTTTTAAATAAATAATTTTACGAAACCATATTATATGGAAAAGTATGGCCCAATTCGCAGTTAGAAGATATCGAGTGTATCAAAATAGGCTATCGCCCTCCAAAATACCTTGTGCGATCGCATCTCAAAGTATATGCTATCACATTTCAAAATATGGTTACAGCACTTCAAAACATATGCTATCGCATTTCAAAATATGTGTTATCGCACTTCAAAACTATATCGTATCACATGTCAAAAGCATGTGCTATCGCACTCACTACAACAAAAACAGCCTAAGATAGCACACAAAAAATGCTATAATAGCCTACATTAGTAGTTTAGAAAATGTTGTATATCGACATGTTATAATAGATATTATACTATTTATAGCACAAAAAACCACTATAAATTTTTTACTTTCAACAGCCCTTTTTATCTGCTATTGTTAGTTATTTTATAGTAGTATGTTATATGTTGTCTTTACATATATAGCATAGGAAACCGATATAAAATCCTACTATAGCGGCTTAAAAAACGCTTTATATCGACATGTTATAATAGATACTGAACTATTTATAATGCGAAAAAAGTACTAAACAATTTTACGTTCGATAACGCTTTTTTGTAAGCTTTCTATAGCATTTTCTTGGCGTTATGGTTTACATTTTTGCATTTTTAAAATCTGTTGCATCCTTATTAATTACGATAGTCAATACATATCAAAATGCTTCATTAAGAATATTTCTATAACATAAACCATTTAAATAATAAATAATCATAGAAAGTAATAAACATAAAGATGTAACACATTGCATTAAACACAACCAAGTATTCACACATAATATCTTACAGTTATAACCACATAATATTCCATAGTATATGTTTTAAGCATAAAACAAAAGGTAGTAACCAATGTTTCACTAAAAAGAAGTGCCTAGTTATTTGCATTAAAAAGAAAAAATACGCCAAGTTTTTCAGTCTCACACCTACAAATGAAACAAATATCTACATTAGAGATGTATATAAATATGAATATGAATAAAATTGAAAAGTGAAGTATCCACATTAGAAAAAAAATTGCTAAAGGTTTTTTATCAAAAGTATTACAAATGTCTAAACTTCTAAAAAAATTGCTAGAGTCTCCTTTGCGCAGCTAGCATAAGGAAAAATCCCAAACATAAGAAATAGATATACATAATTGAAACATGATCAGAATCGCAATAAATTAATCACAAACACCAGCACGGGTAGAATATCCAAATATTTACTTATATATGTGTGTGTGTGTGCGAGTATTTATTTGTGTGTGTATGTATATCTTATAAAGTGTGTACGCATTGTTAAGCATTAAAATGTACCTTTTAGAAATATTAGCGAGTTTGCTAACATTTCCAAAGAAAAACTGAGCATGAAAAGGACCAAAAGGGAGTCAGGAGCCATTAATTTTATACAATTTATATAATTAAACCCATAAAAGACTACGGCTTTTAAACAACATTAATTTTATAGGTAAAGAACAAAAATTCTAAACAATGACAAGTATTCTAATAAAATAAGTGAATCAGAATGGTCGCGTGCATCATCATCTACCAGGATAAGACTTAACGTATTATTATTTCAATTGTTAACAATAATTATCTCCCTTAAGACATCGACACGGGATTTTACCTTTTTAAGAAACTCTTAAAAGCTGTTGTTTTTAGCTAATTTATAGTTAGGGTTCGAAATCCAATTGAAACAAAATAAAACAGCTGTATACGTCAAATTATCTATAGTATTATTATTATTATTGGAAAATCATTAATTTAGGGAAAACCAAATATACTTAGTTGTGATAGTGAAAATATTGTCTAAAACTTAGTTAATTTTCATAAATAGTGGTTAAATTACTATTATTATCAACTTAGTTAATTTTTAAAACTTATTTGATCTTCCTATAACTTCATTAACAAAGTTAGTTTTTATGATCTTAGTTAATTTATTTTGATTATTTTATAAATTTAGTTAGTTTTTAGAATACTTAGTTAACTTGGTTAATATTTTATAATTTATTATTAGTATTATTATTATAAAATTAGTTAATTTACTACTACCACTACTATTATTATATTAACTTAGTTAACTTGGTTAATATTTTATAATTTTTCTTATTTTTGTTATTATAATTATAAACTTAGTTAATATCCATGGATGACTAACTAAAATCATATTGGTTAAGGGAAGTAACATTATGTATAACCTCTTTTATGCACAGTTGATGAAAAATCAAATATTTGATAGTAAATACATTGAACATCTTCTATTTGGTACGATTGTTGGGTATAAATTGATTGTAAAATAAATTGTGAAAGGAGAAGAAAACTTACATGTGATGAAGAGGATTAAAGGTTAAACACAATAGTACATACAAACAAAATGATCCAAGTTCTAATATAGGAGTGCAACGCCATTATCTGATTCCTTGTAACTACGCTACTCGAAAAAGCGTAAATGGTATTTTGGACTTACCATCAATATATAAGTATACTTACTGGTTACTTAACAATATTTTAATGTGAAGACTAAAATAGATTCTCGTATGTAGAAACAACTTATATGACATATGCTTTCACGACGAGTTCACATTGATTATTTAAAAAGAAATTAAGATAAGTAGTGGGAATGAACGAACATCTTTCAAAAAAAAAAAGATTTCTTCTTTCCCTATTTGTTGTTTCTTATAACACAACAATCAAATATGGATTCGAGGTTTTTCGAGCAAAACATCAATCTGAGCTTGTTTACCTATAATGGACATTTATGAAGTTTTATGTTTTGATATGCAGCATTATTATTACTATTATAAACTTAATTATTTTTTCTAAACTTATTTAAATTTTATAAAACTTAATTAACGTAGTTAAATTTTATAAACTTAGTTAATTTATATAAAACTTATAGCTAATTTATTATTATTATTATAAAATTAGTTTACTTGGTTAATACTTTATTATTTGTTATCGTTATTATTCTAAACTTGCTTAATTTTTATAAACTTAGTTAAATTATCATTATTATTATTATATATAAACTTAGTTATTTTCTATAAAACTTAATTAACTTGGTTAATATTTTATATTTTATTATTTTTATTATTATAAACTTAACTAATTTTCATAAAATTAGTTAATTATTATTATAAATTTAGTTAATTTTTATAAAACTTGGTTGATGAAGTTTATTATTATTATTATTGTACACTTAGTTAATTTTCATAAACTTATTTAATATTTTATTATTATTATAAACTTAGTTAATTTTTACAAATTTATTTAGTTTTAATAGAACTTAGTTATCAAACAAGGATAACAACAGCTTTCTGAATCAAACTCATTTTGATATAGTGTAATTGATTATACTAGCCAGCTCGTAATGGTGGAAAGTAAAATATTAAATAACAATACCTCATTTGATACCATATCCCATAAACCATCACTTGCAAGAATTAGAAATTCAAGTGATCCATCAACCACCTCTTGCTGCATTAGCACAATGAAAATCCTTCAGTCATAGAAATTACTCGATAATAAGTAGTAAAGCCACCGACCACACGTAAGTTTCCGACTCTATAGCCTTAATATATTAGTTTCTGGTCATAACCTATTAGTAGTAAAGCTAACTACTGTGCACTAAGTTTTTCATCAAGTACTGAAATTAGACATCTCTAATTATCATTCAACTCCTCATAGATCGACTCTATTTATTTTGGATGTACTGATGTTTTCAAGTTCTATACCCCAATTAAAATAGCTAATCTCAAACATAATCAAGTATTTACTACGTTCAATATCTATTATTATTATTATTAAAAACTTAATTAATTTTTATAAAACTTATAGCTAATTTATTATTATTATTACTGTTATTATTAGTATTATTTATTATAAACGTAGTTAATTATTATGAAACTTAGTTAATTTTTATAAACTTGGTTTATTGTATTATTATTATTGCTATTATGATTGTTCGTTTTTATAAACTTAGTAAAGAGTTTATCACCGAATGCATGAGAAACAACAAGCACATCGCCCACTCGACATATTCGTGGATGTGTAACAATACCAAGTACAATTCTCAAAATAACAAACTTGGATACTTAATTTTATAAGACTACCATTGAAATCATGTGACAGTGCAAAGTAATGGACCAACTATGTTATAATGGAAACTTACTTGTTTCAGCACTTCCGTTATAAGCTTCTGAGTTGCAGGTGCTTTTTTTTGCTTGCACCCCTCTCTTTCTACCATTTGCAACCAGGGCCGGTCTTGGCATAAGGCCACTAAGGCCATTGCCTAGGGCCTCAAATATTAAAGGGCCTCTGACTTTTTTTTTCTTTCCTCTATTCTCAGTTTCTCACTTATCAGATGTTACGCTTTCTGCAGATACAGGCAGCAAAATTTTGAGATTTAGGGCACGGTTCTTCCAAACTTAAAAAAAAATCACGACTATCTACAACAGCGCCAGGCGACTATAATTCCAAGGCAGCGGACAACGGCGACTACAACTTCAAGGCAGCGGACAGCGACAACTGCAACTCGAAGGCACCGGATGGCGGCGACTTTGATTGTTGGTTTTGGATTTGGAGCTGTAGCTTGTTTTTGGAAAGGTAATTTCTAAATTTTCAATTGTTGCCTCAAGCCTGTTGGTTTTGGAATTCTGGAAATTAATTGTCTGCTTGACTGCTTGTTTACTGACATTATTGTTTTGGAGGTGTGGAATACACTTGTTATGGAATTCATCTTCTGAAAATTAAAGTTTGGGAAATTAATTGCCTCATACAAATTAAAGTTTGTCAACTTATTTTAATTATTCACTTTATTTACAGGACTTTGAACGATTATTCTCTCATGTCGGGTAGAAAATTTGAATCGGGGGCTTCTTGTATGATTTAGAGAGATTGAAAATTTGTTCATGTGATAGTTTGAAGTCTTCGTGTCTCCACCTTGAGAATGTCTTAAAGCATGAGGCTAATTCCGATATTGATGGGGCGGAGTTATTTGCGGAGTTGCAAATCTTAAGAAGGATTTTACCGGAAGATGTCAAAAAAGCGATTGATGTGTTAAATTATATTAAAAGGATGGGTTGTATTTATGTAAATGCATGGGTTGCTTATAGAATATTATTGACTATTCCAGTTACCGTTGCTACGGCGGAAAGACGCTTTTCAAAATTAAAGCTAATTAAATCTTTTCTCCGAACGAGTATGTCGCAAGAAAAATTGAATGGATTAGCAACAATATCTATCGAGAAAAATTTATTGGACTCACTTGATTTAAATGATTTGCTTAGTACTTTTGTAAGCCAAAATGTAAGAAGGTTAAATATTATGTAAAAGGTTTGTTGTAACTTATCTTTATAATCTTGTTGAATCATTTTGTTTTAATGAATCTTTTCTTCTTTATTGTTTTTTACTTTATTTTTCATGTAATAGGCCTTTGATATAATATCGCCTTGGGTCTCCTATAACTCAGGGCAGGCCCTGTTTGCAACTGCAGTTGTAGTAGTAGCGGTAGCATTAGCCTTTGGTTTGCTGCCACTTTCTTCCCTTTCGGAGCAATCTCCATCGCCTAAAAGTCATCATCTTTTGCTTCAATGATGATGTCTTTTTCTTCGTCATCTGATACTGCTATTGTTGCTTTGGGCTTTCTTAGTGCTTTTTTGGCTGGTGGCTTCTTTGCAAGCATTTCGAATTGTGTTTCCATGTCCATTATTGTACTCGAAAAAACATAAAGAAGTTATTGATTGCACAAATTTTTATAAAGTATTTAATATAGAATATGTACATGTTACTTTAGGCAAAGTATTCAATATAGAATATGTTATAAACATATAAGAGAGTAGTATTTAATAAGTAACATTCTTACTTACTCAAACAATAAGTATTCCTTATAATACAGTTCCCAAATTCGTTTTATAAAATTCCAAAGAACCTGGACTGTTCTTTAATGATTTCTACTAACTCTTTGTCGTTGGAAATATCCAGACACTTTTGCACCCTGTAGCTACTATATTTTCCAACTGAAAGCTCAAAATATCTTCCAGTTAACTGTTTAATTATCTCAGACTTTAAACCTTAAGTACCTTTCTCCAGAACATAGTTCACCAAGTAGTCACTGCAGATCATGTTAATTTTAGAAAATGAAGATTATGATCATGTGTTCTATAGACCGTGTATTTTCAAATATAAAATATTTTGCAAGTTAGTTTAATTAGAAGAAACAAGCATGTAGATATACTCAAACTCATGCTGAGAAAGAAAATGTGCATGAACCATGAATTTAGAGAGTGTTTGTTGTTTCTGGTGTGGATCTAAATGTTTAAAACAATCTAGAAAGAATTTATAACCAACTTTATCGATAGCCAGTTTTATGAAGCCATTAAGTATGGCATTCAAAAGAAGCTGGAAATCACAATAAAGTGGTAAAAATATGCATACGGATGCCTCATAAATTTGGGTAATAAAGATTACGTAATTAATGTGGAATGCATAGGTGAGAATTATTTCAGGCAGCGTATTCCAACTTGAAGGCCATTATGATGCATCACCAATGCAGATGTGATGGATTACAAATGAAAAATGATAGAATGCGCTGTTGTTATTATGCGATTGAAATACATGCTTATGAGTGTTCAAATTGAAGATGTGGTGTAGAGCTTTGTATTGAGAAGTCGGGAGTCGATTAGAGGAAGTGGAGATAAAAAAAAGACGGAGTGGAGTAGGAGTATGCTGCCTATAGGAGGTCAGAAGTCTGACATCACCTATCAGACGTCTGACGAGGTTCGGGAGAAGTTCCCAAAAATTTGGTCAGACGTCTAAGCCTTTGCAGAAGTGTTTCCCGAATTTTTTCTCAAACGTCTGGCTTCACTTACCTGACGTTTGGGACGACAAATTTCAGTTTTTTCATGGTTTTTCTAATAAGTTGGTTAATGGGCAATTTTGTCATTTCAGTACTTGATTCTTCTTCATTGATGGTATAGATTCTTTTGACATGATCGGATGGCCTAGAGTTATTAGTGCATCTATAAATAGCCACCTAATCATCTTCCTAATTAAGAGATTAATTGTAAGATTAGATTTTCAATCAATATAAACCATAGCTAAATCAAATTTGGGTTTTCTTTTTCGAGTGCTCTATTTTGTAGTCTCTTCAATTGTGTATTTGATTAGAGAGAGTCTTCACATCTTGTAACTCTCTAATCGTAGAATTGGCTAGTAATCTCTGGTTATTGAATAAAAAGGGGTTGTTGGGTCTCCGTGAACGTAGGATACTTATATCCGAACAACGTTATCTTCTGTGTCTTTTATTTTTGTTATTTTGTTTGTGTGATTGCATAGAGTTTGAGTTGCATTGGTATCCAAATAAGAAATACTAGATCCTGATCACAAATCTCTTCCGCTTAACCCGATTTCGACACAATAGTTTGGTATTGAAGCCAAGTTATTATTCTGCTTGGGAATTAATGGCTACTTCTGGAAAGTTTATTGGTAGATCTAGTGTCAATTATGTAGTTACAAGTTTTGATGGAGAAGAAGATTTTGGTACTTGAAAGATGAAGATGGAGGCAGTGTTGAAGAAGGAGAAAACTTTTAAGGTTGTTTCTGTGCCTAAAAAATTGAAAGACACTAAAGCGGATGTTTTGAAGGGGATAGAAGATGACACCCTCACAACTACCAACTGAGTCTTTTAGATGAAGTTCTTAGAGAGTTCTCTCAAAAGAAGATGACGAAGGAATTATTGGATGCATTATCCATGCATATCAAGTCATTTCTCTCACTAATTGGATTATTCTTCACCAACAACTATATTCATTTAAGATGAAGCCTAGAGTCGATCTTATGGAGCATGTAGATGCTTTGACCACTTTGATTATGAACCTAAAGGCAGTGGAAATTGATATTACTGATAAGGCACAAGCAGTGGTCCTCCTATGTTCCTTGCCAAAGGAGTATACTACTTTTGTTAATTCCATGATATATGGTCACAGTAAGATTAGCCTATCTGATGTAAAGGCTGGTCTCCATAATGAAGTATTGAGAGGTAGATTAACGAGCACTGGTTTGGATAGTGATATGGAGGGCTTATCTGTTCAGAAAGGTAAAAGCCAAAGCAAGTCAAAGAATGGTGGAGGTCGAAGTAACTCAAGGTCTCGGTCTAGGGGGCCTAAGCGATTGACTTTCCATTGTGGTGGAAACCGGGGCACTTTATAGCTTAATGTCCCAAGCTCGAAGAAAGAAGAAAAGAACCAAAGCAAGATTCAGCATCTGCTGTAGAGAAATCAATTACAAAGAGTGATACCGATGTGTTTATAGCTTCTGGCTCTTCTGGGAAGATTTATGGCTGATTAATTCTTATGCATCCTATCATATGACACCTTATAGGAACTGCTTTTCCTCTTACCATGAGATTGATGGAGGAGAAGTTCTGATGGGAAATGATGCTTCTTGCCATATGGTTGGTGTTGGTAGTGTGAAGGTCGGGATGTTTGACGGTGTTGTTTATACTATTATTGATGTTAGGCATGTACCCGATTTGAGAAGGAGCTTGATTTCTGTTAGGGCTTTGAGTAGGCTTGGATTGAAGATTTTAGTTGAGGGAGAGAAAATAAAGATATCAAAGAGTTCCATGATTGTTATGGAAGGTGTGAGAGTAGGAAACCTTTATCTATTGAAGGGCACTACTGTAGTTGGTGAATTAGCTTCTACTAGTTCTGCTGATTTAGATTCTTCCAGATTGTGGCACTTGTGGATGGGTCACATCATCGAATGCAGTTTGGATGAGTGAAGAATGCAAGGTTTGATTGGAGTTCAAAATTCAAACCTTGGCTTTTGTGAAGAGTGTGTTCTCGGAAAGCAGACAAAGATTTCTTTTGGTATAGGAGAGCATATAGAAAAGGCTGCATTGAGTATGTTCACACTGATATGTGGGGTCCCTCCCCTTATCCATCCTTAGGTGGAGCTAGGTATTTCATTTCATTTATAGATGATTTCTCTCATAAAGTATGGGTACACTTCCTACAGTTAAAGAGTGAAACCTTTGCCCGGTTTCGAAAGTGGAAATCTATGTTTAAGAAGCAGTCAGGGAAGAAGTTGAAAATTCACTATTTGGATAATGGCGGTGAATTTATATCACACAAATTCATCGAAAACTGTGAGTCCGAAGGCATTAAGAGGCATTACACCATACCAGGTGACCCTCAGTCCAATGGAGTTGCTGAAAGGATGAATCAGACATTATTGGAGAGAACTCGTTGCCTCAGATTGACTACTAAGTTGAAGAAGGGATTTTGGGCTGAAGCTTTATTTATGGTTTTCCTCATCAACCACACACCTTCTACTGCCATAGATATGAAAATCCCTGAGGAAGTATGGAAAGGAGAGACTGTTAGCTATTCATTGCTCAGAGTGTTTGGTTGTCTAGCTTATGTACATGAGAGAAGAGGAAAACTGGAACCTAGAGCTTGCACTTGTATTTTTCTAGGTTATAGAAGAGGACTGAAGGGATATAGGTTGTGGTGCCCTATTAGAAAGAAGATCATTATCAGCAAGCATGTGATTTATGATAAGAAGGCTACGTTGAAGGTGGAACCTTCCTCATCCGATGATAGTGTGAGGATAGATGCAAAATACCAAACACAAGGCAAGCCATCTTTAGATTCTTTCCATAGAGGTTCTGATGGTGTTCTCAATGGCACTATGGTTAATGAGGATAGTATAGTTAGTACAAAGGATCAGACTCAAGGTGAAGCTAATTCAAAGACTAAGCATGTCAAACAGAGAAGGAAGCCTAAGTGGCTTGATGAGTTTGTTGGATTGAGTATCAAAGACATTGACTTCGATGACATGGCAACTTATGCATTGAATGTTATCCATGATGAGCCCAGTGATTATAGAGAAGCTATTGCATCAGTTGACAGTTCCAGTTGGTTAGTTGCTATGGAGGAGGTTATTAATCTTTACATAAAAATCATGCTTGAGATTTGGTGCCTCTTTCTATCGACAAGAGAGCTATTAGATGTAAGTGGATCTATAGAGTGAAAGATAACGACAATGGTGATTTCAGATACAAAGCAAGGTTAGTAGCAAAGGGGTATGTTCAGAAGAAAGGGGTAGAGTATCATGGTATCTTTGCTCTAGTTGTAAGGCATACATCTATTCATATTCTTTTGGCATTAGCTGCTCATCATGTTATGGAACTTGAGCAACTAGATGTCAAAACTGCATTCTTGCATGGTGATCTGGATGAGGAGATTTATTTGAAGCAACCGGAGGGGTTCATAAATAGTAGCAGGCCAAGTTACGTTTGTAAACTTAACAAATCTCTATATGGACTGCAGCAGTCTCCTAGACGTATAAGAGATTTGATAAGTCAATGTTTTTACAAGGATGCTCTAGAAGCTTCAAAGACAAATGCGTTTATTTCAGTAGGTGTGACGATGATATGATATATCTTTTGTTATATGTAGATGATATCTTGATTGTATCTCAGAGTATGGTCATAATTAAGGAATTGAAAGTGGAGCTCGGTAAGCAGTTTGATATGAAGGTTTTGGGAAAATCACAAAGAATTTTGGGAATGGAGATATTCAGAGATAGGAAGCGAAGAGAGTTGAGACTCACTCGGGCACTATACAATCGAGAAGATCCTCGCTCGATTTGGTATGAAGAAAGCTAAACTGGTTGGCACTCCATTAGGCTCTCATTTTAAGTTATTGGAAGACTTATCTCCTTCATCGAATGAAGATAAAAGCTATACGGCTGATAAAAACTACAAACTTGATTCGATGATCAATATGTTTTCAGATAGTCAGAGTGCGATTCATCTAGTAGAGAATCAAGCTTATAGTTCTTGGACGAAGCATATTGATCATAGAGGATTCTTTCTTATGCTCGAGGAAGAATGTAGTAAGATCAAGTTGGTAAAGGTGAGTACTTTGGATAACCCCTCAGATATGATGACGAAGTCACTTCCTGAGGACAAGTTTGAGCATTGCTCAAACTTGATCCATTTGATTCAGTTGCTTGAGTTCCATGGGACGCTAGACCCAATAACCCTTATGTTGATTGATGATGAGACCTACATATTTTGAATCGAGGTGGAGTGTTGTTGTTATGCGATTCAAATATATGGTGTAGAGCCTTGTATTGGAGAAGTCGGGAGTTGATTGGAGGAAGTGGAGATTAAAAGAAGACGGAGTGGAGAAGGAGTATGCTGCCTATAGGAGGTCAGACGTCTGACATCACCTGTCATACGTTTAATGTGATTCCAGAGAAGTTCTTGAAAGTATTACTATCCAAACGTCTGAGCACTTTGGCCAAACGTCTAAGCCTTTGCAGAAGTGTTTCTAGAGTTTTGTCTCAGATGTCTGTAATGACAAATTTCAGTTTTGCCAAGGTTTTGCTGATACGTTGGTTGATGGGCAGTTTCGTCATTTCGATGCTTGATTCTTCCTTGTTGATGGTACGTATTCTTTTGACGTGACTGGATGGCCTAAAGTGATTAGTGCATCTATAAATAGCCTCCTAATCATCTTCCTAATCAAGAGATTAATTGTAAGATCGGATTTCCAATCAATATACCCTAGCTAAATCAAATTGGGGGTTTCTATTTCGAGTGCTCTATTTTGAGTGCTCTATTTTGTAATCTCTTTAATTGTGTGTGAATAGAGAGTCTCCACATCTTGTAACTCTTTAATCATAGAGTTGGCTTGTAATCTCTGATGATTAAATAAAAAGGGGTTGTTGGGTCTTCGTGGACATAGGATACTTATATCTGAACCATGTTATCTTCTGTGTCTCTTATTTCTGTTACTTTGTTTGTGTGGTTGCATAATTGAGTTAGAGTTGCATTGGTATTCAAATAGGCAATACTAGATCCTGATCATAAATCGCTTCTGCTCAACCTAATTATGACACACCATGCACTTCTTTCCACTCAATATGTTTTATTATATCATGTACTATAGTATTACTATGATTGCCAAAGAGGCACTGAAAGCTAGTATACAAAGTCCTCTAGACATAATCAAGTTTTATTTTATTTTCAAAGAAAAGGTATAAAATTTAAATTAGATACTTTAATACTTGGAATATTGAGGTGCTTTACGAGCCTTTTTAAGACTAACTTTCTTCCATTCAACCACATGAGTATCTCTAGTAAGCAGACCTTCATTCCTCAAAGGCACTCTGTGGTATCGCTTATTTTAAGTAAAGCACATGCAATGCCTAGAGATATTGCATGTGCTTGCCCAGATAGTCCACCACCATATGCCTTCACAAACGCATCATATGTTCTTTATATCCTACTGTCATTAATGAAGTCTTTATGTATTGCAGCCATAAAGGATTTCCTTGCAAATATTCCTGTAAAAAGTGAGAACAGAACCCCCACTAAAGTTCACGTGTAGCACCATTATATAATAAAGAGTCATTACATTCTTTTCTATAGAGATTTCCCTGTATAGTTGGTGCTTCTGGCTTAAGAACCTAACATGACATAGAAACATAGTATAATATAATATCACCAAATGAATACACCATCATTTCATGAATATATCATTTTATGCAAGTTTTTCTGAAATTGAGACAATGTAAGAACTTACAGAAGACCCAGTCATGGTATCTAAATGTAACTTTTTTCCCATGTCATGTACATCAAATGCTAAATAACTTGAAATGAATTTGATGGGAAAGCATTCATTTTTAAGGTTACTTAAATAGCACATGGAATTTACTTATAATTGACAAAATCACTAATATGCTTGGGTATCTTGATGTGTTCCACAAGTGCTCTTATTTGTTTTAAAAGTTGTTAGGTAAGTCATAATTAACAAATAAAATAAGTTATACAGCTTAAATTGATCGTAATTTTACCTCATTTCTATGAATCCCCTTCTACATTTTACCATTCAAATGGGACCTTAGTCTGAAATGATGATATGAGGTTGAATATCACCTTGCATCAATAAATGTCTAAATAAAGTTGTAATATTGTAAAATGAACTCGATGGGACAAGCACAACTTAATTCCCCTTCAGAAGTTTACCCATCTGCCGTCTTCTCTTCGGTATATTCAAAAAAAAGTTATAAAATTGTCAAATTTCTAATATTACAAAGCACCAATTCTATTACTCTAATCACGTAAATTTGAATACACCATCATACCATTGTGTTACGGTAATTAATGATGAACTTCCCAGATCCTTCTCGAAGAACAACACGAGCAAATGGCGCATTTCCTTCTTCTAGTTTCAACAATGGTCTAAGTAACAAATCCACCAGACAGTCTCAAGTTAACCAGCTTCTCCGAATTGGTTTCCTTTACTTTCTATGTCTTCGACGACAATGGCGACGATGGTTGCGGAAGGATATTTCTGTAATTTAATAGAGGACTTGGGAAGCTAGAGGGAAAATGAAGTCCGGTTTGAGGAGATTTGTGAGGAGAAGAGGGAGAAAGAAGAAAATGAATCATTATTCTTATATATCTTTCAAATTTTAAGGGAATTGGGATAGTGATTGGTAGGAGGTTGGGACTTGCTGGTGCCTTAAATATTTAGGGTTGGAGCCGAGGAGGTCGACGATGTTAAGGCAAGCTGGGGTCAGCAGCAAGTGGAGGGTATGAGAAGTTATGGGCGGAGGTAGTGAAAAGGGAGGAGATTTTGCATCTCAGGAATTAAAGAAATAACTTGAGGAAGAAGAGGAAAGAGGGGAATAATTTAAGAAAGATGCAGCAACAGTGTTACGTAACTCTAAATAAAACAAATTAAAACAAATAATAACACTATGGAATAAAGTGTTATCTATTAGCATCATAAAAAACAAATTTTCTTATAGTGACTTCAAAACTTGTGGTATTGCACTTCAAAACTATATGCTATCGCAAGTCAAAAGCATGTGCTATCGCACTTCAAAACTTATGTTATTGCACACTTTGAAAACATCAGCTACTGCTACTTTAAAATACATAGCTATCGCATGTCAAAATAAGTAGCTATTGCATGTCAAAATAAATAGCTACTACCAAGAAACATAACTATCGCATGTCAAGGAAAATATAGCTATCGCACACCAATGATGCAAACTATCGTGTGTCAGGCTATCATATGTCAAAATGCAAAGTCATCGAATGTCTAAAATAAGGTGTTATCGCACCTCAAAACTTTTATTAGCTATCGACGTTCAAAAATACAAAGCTATGAAGGTCAAGCATCACATATCAAAATATAGAACTAGCTATCAAACCTCCCACTGGCAAATTCATAAATATCTAGAAAATTGATTTATTTATTTTAAAAGTAATAACTTTTTACCAAAGTAGAATCTTTGTTAAATTTCATTTGGTGATCCAAATTAATTCAGCAATCCTTTACAGCAACACCAAAGAGAAAATTTCTCTTCTTTCTCAAATTGATAATCTTCATTAATTATATCATTGATCGCCTTTTTGAAACTAAAACCTTGCTTTAGAAAATAATTCATAATAAATCAAAAATACTTTGGAACAATCCCTCAAAATTCCCAAAAATTGGAATTTCCATCTTTTATCATGTATAAAAATTTTGGAGCTTGGAGCAAAATAATTATTTTCATATTTCAAATAATTAGAATCCAAAATTATCAATTTTCTCAACTTAAAAAATCCATATTAAATTCATAATAATTCAAAAAATTATGGAATAAAAAAACCGTCTCCAACATAATGTACTAAACCTCGTAACAAAATTTCAAAATAATTAGAGATCAAAATCTAAGGTTTTTAAACAAAAATCGTTTAGAAAAATCCATATATTCACAATTAAAGATCATTAATTCATATGAATGATTATCATAACCAAACGCTTACTGAATAACAAGAAAAATTGGGATATATACTCACATCAAAACCATACACATCAAACAACAAAGAGATGGAGATATTATTAACCTTATATTGAATGTGTATGGAGATAATTGCCTTAGTTCTCTTCCTTAAAAAAATTCCTCCTCTTGGGGGAGTTCTAATGAAGTTCTATTTCTTTTTAATAATTTATCAAGTGTGGCCGAAATTAAATAGGGTAGGGGTGAGAGAGTTAGGGAAAATAAAATTAAAAGTCATGTCTCTCTTTTCTTATCCCTCTCCAATTTATTTAAGTCTCTTAATTCCTTTCCTCATAAAAAATTACTCAAAGTTTTAAAAATCCAAAATTTACTAACATAGCAATTATCCACACTTTATCAACTTTCCCACATTATTTATTTAACTACGAATTCATTAAATTTCTAGACTAATATGCTATACAAATTAGGGGCAATACACTATTTATGTATCAAATATACATGTTCATGTTTATGATAATTCATGTGTGAATTTAATGAATTAAGTGGACCGGTTTTATAATCATTAGACCTTACATTGCATATATCTATACCAATCCGAAGATTTCATTAACTTTTTTGTCACCCCTACTAAATGTGTGCTTTTCCCTTGATTATTTGAGATACAATTCACCAACATCATATGATTAGAGAATTATTTCTCAAAGATATGTATCCACTAATAAACATCACATGGTATGTAACACCCCACAATTTTAACGATAATTAAATAAAAAGAAATTAATTAATAATAGTAATGCCAAAAATAGAATTTTAACAAGCATCAAATTTTGGCTATGAAACTTGCATTATTGGTTTCGCGGCGATTTTCCAATCAATTTTCATTTATATAGTTTTCTGATCGGAGTTTAAATGAAAAAATTAATAACATTTGAGTATTTCGAGTCATAAATAGTTATATATGTAATTAAGAAAAGAAATATAATTAACCAACGTTAATTAACATTAACCATTAATTAACGCTTACTTAACGTTTAAGTACAATTAACGTTAACAAATGTAGAAACAAATTATTATAATCGGCTGTACAAGGAATTAAATTAACAAACAAAATGATGCAGAATTTAATTAATGTGATTAAGGCTGACCGGTCAACCCCTCAATGGGCAGGGGCGGCGGTCGACTGGTTGGGACGTTAGTTATGAACTTTTGATGTGGCTGAACAGCTCGGATTTAAAATACAAGAGTCTAATGGCTAGCATTGATTCGAAACCCTATATATACAGACCCAACCCTTTGCTTTTCTTCTCATATTTTTTGAGCGGCGTTGGAGTTCTGCCATTTTCTCTTCTCCATAAAATTATTAATTCTTTAAAATAGTTATAGTTTATACATATATAAAAGTGATGAATAGTAGAGGATATTGATAATAAGAATAGGGTCAAATCAAATCATCAAAGTCAAGATAAATTATAAATCCGATCTAGAGTTTAAACTAAATCCAAATCACTTTTCTAATCTAGATTTCTGATAAGTATATGTATGCTTGCGATATATGTGTTTAAATAGGGAGGAAAAGGGAGTCAAATTGAATAACGGGGATTGGATCTGGAGATTTGGAAAGCTAAAAAGGCGAGTGAGAAATTGTATATTTTTATATAATATTGGATTTATATCGTTGTAAGTCTATTCGTGTATGCCTAAAATGTAAATTAGAGTTGTATGCTAAAATTGTATGCGTGTGATGAATTTATAAACCTTGCCTACATATTACGTGATTGATAACTGAATCATATATTGCATGTATGTGAATCTGGAAAGTATTGGGTAGTAGTGGTCCTTGAATTTGGTAAATTAGGTGTAGTTCTAGATTTGTAAATTTAATGACTTATGCAAATGAAATGTAAATTAGAATTATCAAAATAAAATTGTAGGGATTTAAGTAGTATCTTAATTCATTGGAATGTGGTTGCTTGCAATGTAAATTCCTATAGATTATCAAGTTTCATAAATAAATGTGTATCGTTTGAAATAACATGGAATGTCTAAAAGAAAGAGATGTATAAAATTGGGATATTTACCATATTTTATACCATCTATTTCAATAACTATGAAAAAGATAATTTCTTATAATTCCAAACGTAACATAAATTCTCATTTTAGATAAGACATAGCAGTATTAACCTATCCTTATGGTAGAGATGCAATTCCAATGCATTAAAATATGGAAATCCCTAAGGATTAATTAAAGAATTGTAAATGTGATAATAATAATAGTCTAAGAGAAGAACTAATATATATGCAATATAGGCAAGACAGTAATCCAATAGTAATCATAAAAAGGTAGGCAATCTATCTATTACTTAAATAGGAAAACAGAAATAGGAAAACAGAAACCAGATCATTTATATATGATGCCACATGTCCCGTTTTAAATTTGGTTCTTATCTGCAGTATACTTTTTTCAATCAGTAACCACCTCCTTCTCCCCACCCGTCAGTTTTATTCCCAAATTATTCCCAGAAAGCTATTGCTTTTTCTTCTCCCCTCCACATTTCTTCTCCCACCGACTTCTCTTACCCAAACCTGTCCACAACGATAATGCTCTGTTGGTTGCTTCAGTCCCGTAGTCGATTTGGGGATTTAGCTGCAAATAGGTCAGTACTTTGTTACTTTTTTTTACTCTAATTAGGGATTTAATATACAGTCGAACGCAGTTGATAGGATATAGGTAGAACCGTATTTGATTCGTTATATTCCTAAATAAACACCTAAATTTTCATCGGAACTTCTTTTCTTCCAATTTATGGGTGTACTGACTGTAGTTCAACTGGATTTCTATTTACGTTGAAACAGTATTTCTAACCGACCATTTGTCTACAGATCAATGTGTGTGTGAGATGCAATGATCATCATTTTTTCGCCCACTGCATATTGTTTTATCGACCAGTTTATCTCCCACTGGACGTCATTTATTTTCCACTGAATCGCGTACTGACATAAAGATAGAGGAAAATAAATAGACTATAAGTTGATACTTACATCCCAGTTACCAACTGTCGGCGCTAGGATTTTGGTTACCAATAGTTGTTGCACTCTCTGTTAATGTTCCCGTTAGATAACCAACTGAGCTTGATTTCTGATTGCTGATATGTTTGGTTACGAAATTTACCTTTCCCTCTTATCTTTTAGTCAAAGTGCAATAAGACTTTATGGACTGTTTAGGGAATCTTCTATGAGATCCTCCAATGTAGCAGAGAAAAGAATTTTGTTAAGTGGGTGTTTTTTCTTTCCTTTTTTTTCATTGTTTTATGTGTAATCGTATCAATAACACCATAATTACAATTAAAAATATTACGTGATACCCTTATTTTTCTTGATCTTTAGTTCCACAATATTCTCATATTTGATAAGTATCTACTAATTCCTTATAGTTGGTAGACTCAAGTCATGGTTTTATGTAACATGATATAGTATTCACTTTGCCCTCCGTGAAATTGCTGATAATGAGCATAAACTTAAAATATCGTTAAATTAAGTGGATCCCGAAATATGGTAGAATTTACGATATTTCTTTAGTTTCCATGTTTCTTTACTTCTGGTTAACGATATGCGCAGCACAATCAGATGAGGTGTTGATGTTGGTTTCTCAATCAATACAGTACAAAAAATACTCTATTTCATTGACTTCTCATTTACTGCTTTGGTCTTGAAGCACATGATTGCTACTCCTGTAAATGTCATCTGACTGTATGGTAGTTAATAATAAATCTTATAAACATGTCATATAAATGGTTATTTCTTGCGCTTCGACACTCTTGATTTAATTTTTTTTAATCAACATACGTTTGTTCCACGCAGTTAATTTTTAAGTTTCTATAAATCGGTTAAGGTAATTCGATTTGATCCTTGCCCTGAAAACTCCATTCTTTTGAAGCTTGATTACGACTTTACACAATTCTTTGGCATCTAATTCTATTTTAAAAAGGTCTACTCATACCTGATTTACCAAATGAATTGATTTTGATCGGTTTCCCTTTATTTGGTACTTATGTTAATACGTGACAGGTTAGAGAAAATGGTGGTTTGGAAAAATGGCAAAAAAATTAAGGTAACTTACTCAGTTCAACTGTTCTCATTTTGTATCGGATCTGACCCTGTATGATATATTTGATGTTTCACCCTTTATAATGTTTGTCAGAATTAGCTTACTGTCATTGTGATAGGACAAGAAATACCTAACCTTCCCTGTTGTTTCAGTAATACACGATCTGACCTAATGCAACCTTTGCACCATAATAAAATGGTATGAAACATAACAGGACGGTGCAAATTGAAGTACAAGTTCAAATACTAATTTCTACTTCAAATGGGATTCACATGCTTCCTTAAATTTTTCAAAAGCTTTCCAATTATTTTACAAATTTGAATTGTTCTACTTCATTTTATTTTAAGGATTTTCCATACTATAGTTGCTTGGGTTAACAATATGTTTGTTTTTGATGAAATCGATCAGGTGCTTAAAACAACAATTTTACCGTACCAAAAAGCTTTTTATTCTCATCCTACAAGACACGTACTCTAATTGTTTTCTGCTATTTGCCTTGCACTAATAAACAAATATGATTTATTTTCTTTTCTTTTTTTCAACTGTTATTTGAATATTAATCAAATTTAATTCGACTTGCTAGAAATAAGCTTAGTAAGAAAAGCATGTAACCGTTGCCGTCTTCTACTCTAGCTAATTCTAAAGTTAATGTCTTTTAACTGGAACATTTTTAAATTATTATCTGTTATTATCGTTGTTGTAATTATTTTTATTATTTGATATTTTATATCAGATTGTAGTGTGATAATATACAGATTGATTGGATATTAGAAGCTTAGGTGAGATACTTTGGTCGGTATGTGTTATATTTCTATGCTTTTATGGTTATCTTCTGTCTGTCTGTTTGATAAACTGTTAAGCTAGGTCATAAGCTTTAACAAAATAATACGCTCACTAAACACATATGTTATGCTTTAAAAATGAAGAGTGTTATAGGATGTCGGAGATGCATATACTATTGCAAAGTTTTACTCATCAGATTGGTTCATACGAGTCTAATTTCAACTTTTTTATTCAAATGTTACCTTGGGCTATTTTCAATAAATCGTAATGGCTGGAGACGCCTTAAAAAGCAAGTAATATGTTTTTGTAAGTCTAATAGTGTTATTATATTATGCAAGATGATCAATTAATTTCAAATAGATTTTTTTTGTCTTTATAAATAAATTGGTTTCCACGATAGATTATATCTAGATGGTTATGTATATATTGATTTAACTATCTGTTGTGAGGTACCTGATGCAAATGTTGGAATTTTCTGTGACATCTGCAAGTTTTAGTGTCAAATATATCATCCTTTGCCATTGTTTGACTGTTTGTTAACATGGCTGTTAATAAAGATGTAAAAGGGACTTGAAATTTATTTTTACAAAGTTTAGTACGTATACTTGACTATGCCTTTTCTGTTGTTTATTTAATGGTCTTATTATTTTTATAGTGAGAGAGATAAAATTAAAGTTGTCTATCTAAGCGATAGTAAGATAACCAAAACATATATACTATGTCTGTAATGTAATTCATAATTAAATATATTATGTTTTGTTAACTATGATTAATTTTTTAGCTGATAAAAACAAGTAGGAGAATGTATTGACAACAATAAACAACTACGACTAGAAAGTTGCACTGAAAAATAAAAGAGCAAAAAAATGCTTCCACGGTCAAAGAGAAATGTGTTAAGTATATTGATTCTGTTGCCTTAGCATAACGAAAATAAATCTGGTTTTGATAGTATAAGTTTGGAATTTTGATACTGTAGTTTCTGTAGTTTAAAAGGTACAATAATAGTAATTACATCTACCCTTTTCGTTTCTAATCATGACTTATCAGTTTTATAAGTAAAATTATCTCATGACGTGCCAAATCAAATAATAAACGTTCATGTTCTGTTTTTGATAGTTCAAACTGGTTGGTTTCATTACAATATGTTTAACTATATGCTTTTAACTTTACCTGTACTAAGATCCAATACTGCAATAATTATGTACCAAAAATTATAAGGAAAAATAATTTTTGGTTCGTATTATATGCGTTTACTTTTTGTACTTTTCAATTTGTATACTACAAGTATTCTACCCATGTCCCCATGGGTTTGAGTTGTTTGGCAAATTAAAAAAAAAGGTATTTGTTGTTTCTGTAAAAGGTTATATTTGTACTAACTGCGACATAACGATGCCAATATGTTGTTTGCAGATCACAAGCTGAATTGGGGTACTAATAACAGTTTTACCCAACCCGTTCGCATGAAAGAAGGTAAATTTACAGTTAATGCACTATATTTTTGTGTATGGTATACTAAATTATTACATGGTTCATTACCGTCTAACAAACTATTTGGTATGTGTTGTTTACTGTCGTACACGACGTGTACAGGTAATAGTTGGCACAGTACCAACAGTTTAGACCCGTAATTGACATACTTGGAAAAGCTGCATTAAAAATAAAATACACCCTGTTCTCTCACATTTACTACTATTGAATTATAGTATAACTATCTTTTTAAATCCATTTACTACGTACAGTTAGGTGTTTATTTACATTGGTTATTGTTACTGTCTTCGCTCTCTAATAGGTTGCCATTGATCGAAATTAATTAGTATATAGGTGGATGTATGTAACTTTTTTGTGCTTCGAAAATTACACTCTCTGCAACGAACACCACATGGTCACTGTTTGAAAATGCTTTCCTGCTGTGACTTTTTACTTTGCATATAACAAACCATACGTGTACATGTTTTTCTAATAAATCATCTTATTCCATTTTAGCAATTTTGACGGTCAACATTCTGCACATATTATGTTTGCTCCCCTATAATTTTAGCTGTCCAAGTTTATCAGTCATAAGTACAGATTATATTCTTCTACCTAAAAATTTATATTTCTGTACAGTATATGATTCAATATCAGCTTCTACTCTTAATTTCCCCTTCTGTAGTTCATTCAAGTGGTCTTTATGTGGAAAACTATAACTGAAGCTGAACAAATGCTCTCAGTATCTGTAATTGGATCTGGAGTGAAATATTTTGCCCATTACCGATTGCATTTTTTGCCCTAATACATGATAGTAATTGATTTACCATTTCTCTTCTCAACTTGCATGTCCTCTGTCCTGTCATTCTATTTATATTTTATACAAATACAAAATTAATTTTTTTGTTGAAGGCCATCAGTTCATGTACGTGTGTTGTAGATGTAAACTGGATAAGTATTTATTTTCAGTACCGTTGTATTTATTCGTTAGTGGTCACTACTAAACTGCACGGATATACTGTAACCATGACATGGGTAAATATTAAGAATTTTTTTCCCTCAGCCATTGTTTTCCACACTACATGATAAAAAAAATTTCAAATTCAAAAAATTAAATACTAATCAGTTTTATTGCTTTTTAATCCACCAGGACTCATATCTCCTACCAGTATTCATCATTACGTATGTCATAGCTCATATAACTAATGGGTCTATTTACCTTTATTTTCCAAAATACGCTTTCCAAACTGTTTGTATTTAACATAGACATTCGCATCACTTCCAAATAGGGGAAAGCATTTGAATAAACTACGTTCAATGACATAATGAAAACATTTGCATAAACTTTGTTCACTACCATATTCGCCTGACTTACAACAATTTACGAAGCACGTTTGTATAACCAATTAATTATTTACTACTGTATGATCTGTAAAATATGATGATAACCTGGCGTTCTTTTTTAATTTGCATCATGGTATTGAACAATTCTCATTTTCCCGCTGCCGGAGTCATCTTTAATCACTTGCTGTCTATGTTATTTAGATCTATTAACCTAATTCACTGTCATGGTCTTCATGTCACTTAATTTACGTATTTTAATTAGGTTATAATTTTTCCCCCTTCTGAAATAAATCTGTCAACATTTGTTCTCACTTTATCGACGCCGTCAAACCACCGTCCCCTATTCAGTAAGGAGGGTACCGTAATTTTCATTCATTGTTCTTCCTTTTTCCTGTTTAAAATAAAGTTGTAAGAATTCATTCTCCCTTCATCTGAGCACTCCAACTATCTTTACTTCCTGCATCTCATAACTAAGAGGGGAGGCACCGGTATTTTTCACCCATACGATATAACACCCACATTCATATCTTAGTCTGATTTTGGAACAAATTCCGTAGCATTGCCTGTGTTATTATTAGGACTGAGTTTAAATAAATAAGGTATTTCAAACATGAAAATGATCACTTATCTTTCCGATTTACAGCTGTACATTATATTCTCATAATTCAATTTTTATCATTTATCATATGAGCTATAAACTAAAAAGGTTTACTTGCTTATACTTATTTTACTGATAGAATGGACAAATAGACAGTTGACCAAGATTCTTCAATGCTGTTCTAATTCTGAACCATTTAGTATGTCCTGCAATATATACGATGTCATATTTCTTCTGCCGTGGTTTGTTTTAAAAATGCGCTTTACAGTTTGAAATATAAAATAAAGTGCATGTCAATTTGTTTGTACATTATGACTATCTACAGTTTTCTGTCCGACTATGAATTTAAATCCCTTAAATACACCTACATCTTTGAATATCACGCATACAGTAATTTAACTTCAGTTTGTTTTATTCTTCGATTGTTTTACCGTCTGTATATGTACAGTACGTTATGATTTGCAAACAAGTCCAGAGCTATATGTCCACCTTTTCCTTTCCATATCCTGTTAATATTATGCACGATTTCTTCCCCACCTTATATTATGTGATAACAGGGAACATAGAGTAATGCAATGCTATTATTTTATGATGGAAAACATTCGACAAGTAAACCATTATTTTGGTTAAAACATGAAATCAAGGTTGTTTACGGCCGTTTATGTCTGGTAACACACTCAGTTAGGTGTTTATATTCCTTATTTATGCCCAAGAATTCATATGAGAGAATGCAAGTTATATTTGTGTTATGCTATGTTAACCAATCAGTTGCCTGTTGATTTTATTTCTCTAAATAAACAAATCCAACTTTCCTACACAGCATTTGTGTTTGTCAGTATTTGCTGGCAACAAGTATGAAACAGATAGAGTGACAAAATAGGCATGTAAATCACCCTGTAAGCTTTTATGCTTGCTTTTCTTCTATTGTTTTACATGCCTATTTTGTCACTCTATCTGTTTCATACGGTAGGAGGCTTCCCACTAACTGTTCCAGTGGATACAAGATCACCAATTAAATTATACAGGATCTATTACATGAACATTCAACTAATCCAGGTTCTATTACTGTCAAATCCGGTGCTTGGTTCAACTGTAACCACAACGAGACAAGTGAAAGATAATGCACTTATCCAACTACTTTGGAGCAGTTTGTTTTCTGTGATAGTGGTGAAAATGGGTTAGACTGAGCCTGAGGTACTCACTTCCATTGATGGAGAGATCGGAAAAAATTCACAACTGTTAATTGATTGATTAGTGTGTTCATTTTATGTACTCGGTTGTTGTGAAATGATATTGCCATTTCATATATATAGCGTTTTGCCTGAATATTCTTCGTTTGTAATTTCTTTTTTGATAAGCTCAATTTGTTTTTGACATTGGGCAATTTACCAATGTGCTATCAAAATTCGATGCGTGTACTTTCCACAGTAGTCAACATTAGTCAACATTGGATGCGACTCATTCAACATATTGCATCACTCTTTCACCAACCTATGTATGATAAAAGGAGAACAGTGCCATCCTTTATTATTTGGTGCAATTTGTGTGGGCCTACCTTTTTCATGTTCATTATTTCAGACTACATTTTTGTGGTATGTAATTGATGGTCTACAAATATGCATATAACTAATTCATGTACTTCAGTCCATTTCCAAGGCTCCATTTCCAAGTGCAGTGCCTGCCAATAAAAAGATTAATATTGGAAGTTGGTGTACCCTTGCTTTGAACATTATTTGATTATATTTTTCAACACTGCAAGAAAATTTGATTTTTTCCGAACATCATAAATATTGATCAAAATTTATGGTCTCCGTATTTTCACTCCATGCAATTCTATATGCATACTTTAAACTGTGGTTTCGAAGTAAAAATTGAAGGTGTCAATTTATATAAAAAATCCACTATACTAAAAAAACAAACTTATATATATATATACATATGTATATATGAAAAGCGTTCAACTACACTCCAAACGGTGCATCACCCCTAAAGCTCTCAGATACTCAGTCCATGTTTCCATTTCTCTTTTTTCCCATTGACTCTCTCTCCACTCTTTCATTTATTTAAACATAAACTTATGGCTGAAATCGAGGTGCAATTTGGATGCTTCCAGACATGGGTGTCATGGAGCGCTCATACACACACACATATATGTATATATATATATACATACATATACATACATACACACACAGATATATATATATATATAAGAGGTAAGCGAGGCAATAGAAGTCTCGCTTCGCTTAATGTCGTTTAAGCACTGCTTAAGCATCACCAAAGCGCTGCTTAATTTCTTAGCATAAATTATTCATATCACTATAAATTTATGTAAAGAGATTATATTATGTGCATCATCTGTGTCTTCACAAATTGATCACAAAAAAGTAAAGTTTAACTTACAAATTCATAGATTGTAAAAGCTAGATTTGACTTTCATTTTTCGTTAAAGTAAGTATACTCGAGTTGAGTACAAACCATTCACAGTAGGCAAATAATATAATCATAGCTTAACACCAAAAATCACTCACCATCCATCGACCCATATGACTGAAAATGAGCAAATTTTGTTAGGAAATATGGCTATTTTGCTATAAACCAATTTCTTTCTATTTTAAAAATAATATCTTTTTGTCTAATAATACTTAATCATTGGTTAAATTTAAGCCAAGCACAGATAAGTGCCAATTAAGCACGCTTAAACGCTCATCGTTTCATTCTACCGCTTTTCACAAAATTAAGCTTTGTACAAGCCTTCAGCGCTTAAGCGCACTTTTTATCATATATATATATATATATATATATATATATATATATATCTGCATATTACATTTACACATATACATCAAAATATACTAGAAATCTACATTCCTCTCCTATATAAAATCCCTTTACGTTAATACATTATATTCTAAATTAACTTTTAATATGAATTTGATTACCAACAATGCCCGTGTGCGTAGCACGGGCCACACACTAGTTAATAATTTAAAATAAAAGGTGTATGGAAAGTTTATTAAACAAGGGAGGATAGTAAATGTTAAAAAGGAATAGAAAGAAAAGTTCAATAAAAAGAAATGGGAGTAAATGCAGAAAGATATTTAGATCTTTGAAAGGAAATCGATAAATGACCTTAAGTTGAATAAGAGGTAAACGGATGAAGAAATAAAGAAATGTTATTAACAATTGAATATTGGAGACCTAATAATCAAACAAGTATGAATACACACACATGTAGCTTCAAATATGTGTTTATGACGAGTATGAATTATTAAAGTTAGTAAATAACTTAGGTGGATAAGAATGACATAGATATTAGGCCAGTAGTGCTGCATAATAGAAGTCTACTCATCCCAAGGGGCTACCAGAAGTTGTGTATACATTATACTGATATGCGACATATCCAACTGTAGGACCCATGGAATTATATACACTTGCGTATAGGTGAAGGGATACCCTAGTAGGGTCTGCTTCAATCTTCTTAGTAAGGGTACCGCCTTGATCGGCGCTATGTCAATGTGTTGGTACCATATTAGAGAGTTGGAGTTGTGCATAGGTCGAGAACGTCATCGGTCCTGAGAAGTCAGCAAAAGGATGATGGTTACACTTAAACGGACTACACCTCCTACTAGTATAGGTCACGTTTAGGTCATGCACCGCCGCAGTTGTTTGCCAGCTTTTTGTTAAGGGCAAGGCTAGATAACCCTTAAGAGAGGTCTTTCAAAATGAATTAGGTAGTTCGACAAGCTGGGTCCTCTATAATCAATGGAGATGAGTCCATAATAGGAAGGAGACAAGTAGTAGATCCCCAAGGCAATATAGAATATGGCTATTGTAGTACCGTTATTAGGCACTGTGGGAGTTCCTTGGTATGCACGACGATGAGGACATGATACTGTGTTAATGATGGATCCTTACAGGGTGCTAGGTTAATGATACTAGCGGGGATAGTATCTGGGTCCAAAGGGGGACTGTGGTACTTATATATATATACACACGTATGTAGTTATGGTCTACCTCGGGAACATGGGGCGTATCATACGCGCACATGGATTCGAGACGACTAAGTAAAATAAAAGGACAAAACATGCGATGAAAAACAATTGGCATAAACTAGTGTTATGTGTAAAATGTATAATTTACTAGTCACTAGAACGTTGTTCTGACCCCTCCTCATTATAACCCGTAGGATAGCTTTAGAGGGACATATACTGGTGCAAGGTGGGAAAAGTTAAAGGACGGGTTTCCTTATGCATGCTTGATATCGACAAAGACACTGAATATTGGAAGTGTCAATCTTGGTCAGTAACTATATGATTTAGTACATTTTACTATTCTGTTGTGAGTTATATCGATAGTGCTCTGATATGCATTTATTTATTTATTTGCAATATACCAAATCAACGATCCGTGCTTTGGTGGACTTGGGTTTTCGATTTAGCGAAAATTCAGGCCCATTGGGGGTGGGCTGTTGCATTTGGTATCAGATCTTATGTTAATCGATCTTGAAAAATTAGAAAATGTTGAGTGGACGTATTTGTATTTTGCTTATAAATATAGATATATTTTACGCCAAATCCTATAAATTCCGACTATATAGTGGTTGCAACCTTATACTGAAAGATGGATAAGTCGATTATGAGTCATAGCAATGGATGAAGTTGAAGATGTACACCCACCCTGATTCCCCACAGGAAATAGGTCGTGTGGGAAAGGAGTTGACTTAAGAAGAGCATGAGCCCAGCATATGGAAGGTCCCTGAAGCTAGATAGTACGTGACTCCCCAGTTGGGCCCCGATGGCCTAATGGTTGTAGATCCCCACATGATTGGCGATTGATAATGTACAGTAGGTCCAGATAAGTGGAAAGTAAGAATCTATATGTTGTAGATATCTGGAAGTAAGAATTAAATATGTTCCTGAAGGAAGGTGTGTAGTAGTTACTCCAAGATAACAGCCGGATTTTTAATATTTTGGAAAAAAGATAAGTCAGTAAGTAAGTAGAAAGAAGAAGAGTCCAAAAGAATGGACAAATAAAAATCATCTCTAAGTTCGACTCCATATGGAAGAATTTAATAAAAGTTCAAATGATTTTAATACAAAAGTTCGAGAAAATATGTAAATAATGCATTTGAAATGATTTTCAAATGAATTATTTGAAGGTAGAAAAACCCTATTTTTTGAAAAGTAAGTAAATATTAAATTTTCTAAAAAAATATCTACATTTTATTTAAATAAAAAATTTATGTTTTAGTACAAGTTAAAATTAATTAAATTGGTAATTGCAATAAACAGGGTTTTAATAAAAAAATTATTTCTTTTGAAAAAGAATGTATAAAGCGTATGTATAGCTCGTTGATTTTTTTGAAATGAAAATTTTAAGTTGTAGAATTCATTTTAGAGGTGAACAATAGGAAGTGGTACTAGTTTTAAATGGGATAAATAGTACAGGAAAGAAGGCTATATCTCAAAAATAAAAGCGGTAGGCGGATGTACCACGGTAGGTAGACAAGAGTTTCTCAGAGTAGCCAGAGCAAAGTTGCAGAAGATGGAGACAGAACGAAGATGCAATAGTTAGTCAATATTAAATTTAAATTCGATTTGGCCCCAAAAAGGATCCAGGTTCAGCCTGGCCCAAACATAGCAAGCAGTTAACCATAAGGAATGAAAGGTCGATCGATAGCGATCGACCGGTTGCTGTTCTGGAGCGGTATAATTGCATTCAATCGAGCTAGTTCATTTCCATCCCTATCCCTCTTCCTCTAAAAGCGATTTCAACCTTGCTCTCCTCCTTAGAGCCATCGACCACTACCCAATCCCTCTAGCACCGATGTCAGTCATCTTTAGTAGCCCGAGGCAGTGACACGATTACTCCACCCAAAAATTCATCAATTTCCAAGTCTCAGGTCTACTTTCAGATCAAAAATTATGGCTCATTCGCACGACACCATTGCCTCCCGACACCCAAGGCTAACCCTACAAGAGATAGCATGGCTCCAGAATCACGAGAACATTGTAAAGAGCTACGAGGAATATGTCAGCTTCACACTTCTACAAGGACGACCAGTGAAGTTTGAGGTCTTTCGTGGCCTATCATTTGGAGAACCTGTTCACAGCTACATGACTATTTCAGATTCTTCACCATGACACGTTCGAGAAAGAGTGCTATTCTAGGTGCATGCATCTATTTGACACTAATTTGGTGTCCACTTTTGACGAGCACGAGGCTAGTTTCACATCCGAAGTCAAGGGGCAGAGATTCGGTTGACAGATGAGCAATTCAGACTTAGAGGACATTGAGACCACACATCCTGCCATTTTAGAGCAGATTTTTCTTTAAGGAACAGGTATCTGGCATATGGAGAACTTGCAGGCCCAAGCCCGTCTAGTCACTATATCATCTAGCACAATATCATTCCCAGAGCGTGGAGCTATAACTAGATTTATCCCCTCTTCTAGACGTAACACAAATTTATGCTTAAAAGAAAGAGATATATAAAATAGAGATATTTACCATATATTGTACTGTCTATTTCAATAACTATAAAAAAGATAATTCCTTGTAATTCATAACATAACAGAAATTTTCCTTTTGGATAAGACATAGAAATTTACAGTGTTAACATTTCCTTATGATTGAGATGTAATTCCAATGCAATAAAATGCGAAAATCCCTAAGGATTAATTAAAGAATTGTAAATGTGATAATAATAACAATCTAAGAGAAAAATTAATATATATGCAATATAAGCAAGGTAATAATCAAATAGTAATGATGAAAAGGTAGATAAGTAATAATTTAAAATAAAAGGAGTATAGAAAATTCATTAAACAAGGGAGAATAGTAAATGTTAAAAAGGAGTAGAAAGAAAATTTCAATAAATTGGGGTAAATGGGAAAAAATATTTAGATCTTTTAAAAGAAAGAGGTAAATGACCTTAAATTGAATAAGAGGTAAACGCATGAAGAAATAAAGAAATGTTGTTCACAGTTGAAATTGGAGGTATAATAATCAAACAAGTATGAGTGAAGCCACACACGCGTGCGTAGCCTCATTATGCGTTTATGATGGGTGTGAATTATTAAAGTTATTAAATAACTTAGGTGGTAAGAATGACATAGTCATTAGAATGGATTGGAATGTGAGGTCAGTAGTGTTACACAACAAAATTCTGCCCACTGCAAGGGGCTACCAACAGTTGTGTATACATTATACTGATATGGTACATACCAACTATATAACCTGTGGAATTATATACGCTTGCATATAGGTGAAGGGATACCCTAGTAGGGTCTGCTTTAGTCATCTTAGTAGGGTTATTTCCTTGATTGTATTGGGCAATCTAAATGGGACAATGAGCAAGGATCGGTGTTATGTCAGTGTTTTGGTACCATATTAGGGAGTAAGATCCATACATAGGTCGAGAACGTCATCGGTCCTGAGCAGTCAGCGGAAAAACGAGGGTTGCACCTAAACGGGCTACACCTCCTACTAGTGTAGATCATGTTTAGGTCATGCACTGCCACAGTTGTTTGCTAGTTTGTTTTTAGGGGCAAGGCTATGTAACCCTTAAGATAGGTCTTTCAAAATGAATGGGGTAGTCCGAGGAGCTGAGTCCTTTATAGTCCTTGGAGCTGATTCCACAATAGAAAGCAGACAAGTAGCAAATCCTTAAGGCGAGATAGAATACAACTGAACGATTATAACAACGTTATTAGGCACTGTGGGAGTTCCTTAGTATGCATCATGATGAGGACAGGCTATTGCGTTGATGATGGATCCTGAATGGGTGCTGGGTTAGGAATACTAATGGGGATAGAATCAAGGCCCAAAGGGGGACTATGGTGTGTGTGTGTGTGTGTGCACACACACACACACCATAGTCCCCCTTTGGGCCTAGATTCTATCCTCATTAGTGTGTGTATATATACACACACACGTGTTAGTGGTGGAATTATGGAGCTTAAGGCTTAACTAAACACTAGAGGGGGCGAATAGTGTTTTTGAACTTTAATGAATTTCTTTTTGATTATTTTACGATCATACTTAATTAACATAGAATAAACAATCACATATTCAAACATAGATAAATATAAATGCATTAAAGTAAAAGTAGAGAATCAGAGAGATCACACTAGGGATTTTATACTATTTCGAAGTTACCCTACATCTAGTCCTGTGCAATTTCTTTTACATATTTCTTTTCAAATGCCAAACTTTCAACGGGCAGAAGGCAAACCTAATACAACCTCGATTTCAAGGCTACAAGACACACCCTCTAAATTTTCTGAGCTCTGGGAACACTCACTTGATTTGACTTGGGACATAAGCACACTTATTGGGATTTTCGGGATACCGAGCACACCCAATTGATTTAATCAGGATGCAATCACACCAATCAACTATAACTAGAGTTTTAATGGTTTTTCCAAAGACAATGTTCAATCTTTGGATACAATTGATCCTATGGCCTCTTGGATAGCACTTTGACCTTTGATTAAGTGAGAGAGGTGATTGAAATAAGAGAGTAAATAGTAGAGAATCTATAGAATGAAGATTGAATTGATTTTGGTTTGAATTTGAGAAAATTTGAATATATTTTCAAGAGAAATTTTGGCAGGGTAAGAGGAAATAAGATAGTAAGAGGAGAGAAGGTATATAAAAAACAAACAGACATGTCCATTTGCGAAGAGCTATGACGGATAGACTATATAACTTGGCAAAATCATTAGTATCCATATTTTATACGAATGTATATTTGTTACCAAGGTTGTTATCATTAAAATCAATATCTGAGGTACTAACAATCTCCCTCTTTTTTATGATGACGACCATTATTATTTTGTATATATAAAATAAGATATAACTCCCTCGAGTTAGATAACTCCCCTAAGTTAGATAACTCCCTTTAATATGTGTATGCGTATATTTTATATTTTTCTTCCCCTTTGTCATCAACAAAAACAGGTGAAAAACAAACAATTACTCCCCATAAATGAAAGACATAATGATATATGATAATATATTTAATTCGAAATCAATAATCTAGGTAAATATGATAATATATATAACTATATATAAGCGTTATATGATACATGATATACTAGTAAACATGATGATATATGATAAAGCAAACTTTATTAATGTAATTTGAACTATATATAAGTGAATCCAATACACACCAATCCAATTTCAAATCAAATCAAATTAAAACATACAAATTTGTATAACCCAATCCAATCAAACAATCAATGTCAAGCAATCCAAACCAATCAAAACATACATTAATCAAATCCTAAGAGAGTGTGTGTATGTATGTATATGCGATGAATGGGAATTTCGACCTCGAAAATCGATACTAATTTGTCCACTGTATTGCGTACCAAGCATTCAAGTGTCGGAAACATCGATTCTCAAGAGTAAAAGAAAGAAGAAAGAACAGAAGAAACTAAACAATCATAGAATCTCACAACACAATGGAACAATCTATAATATAACAATGATCTTTAGAAAAGAAAAACCATAATATACATATATCCATCAGAGTACACAGATCAATAATCATCAGCATGGACAGTTATAACAACATGTCCTCACAAATGCTGATAATTTTAAATAATCAATGTAGCAGAAATAAACAAGTATGGGGATACGTCTTGGGCCTTCAGCTCGTCTCCTAAGCTCCAATGCATCCAAATCAAATCTAGAAAATATGTTCGGTCTGACCCGAGCATTATAGGAAAACAATGCCCGGATCAGTCTGGTTAACCAGCGTGAGCAAACACATCTCAATCGAATTTTAATGCTAAAAAACCTTTTGAAATAAAAGTATCTCATTAGACCATGCCGCACATAAACACAGATGGGTTTTTACATTACGATAACTAAAACAATTATCAAATCATTTGATATTATTTCTAATTATATTGCTTTGAAAATCCTTTTCAAATAACATATTACAATAGCCGAAATTATTGCATTAATTGAATTCCAATATACTGGGCTCAACAATCAAAGCCACAAAGGCACCTATTGGAGAATGGGTTCCATACAATGACAAGGTAAGGGACTACCTTCCGTATAGTATATCTCTAGAGAAATGTACCAAGGACCCACAGATGATCCTCTACATCTGGCAAGACCGACTTACCCTTTTTCGGTGATCAACACAATGGTCCTGGATAATACTAAATATGACATCACTCCTGTCATTCCCAACCAATCCGTAGCCACATCATACATAACTTACCCGAAATATAGAGGGTAATCTAGAAAGGTGATGAACATCTCTTAATGGTTGCGACCACATAGCCTTGTGGGATATCCTGTTTTAGCCATTTCTGGGTGTGAGGCCTATGGTAATGTATTACCTTTCACAAAGCAGCAAATCCCACTTTGAATGCCACATTGCCATTTCCGACAACACAGTATTGGTTTCCATAAAAGTACAACCCCTAGTTGATCTGCCTCAAGGAAGGGTGTTAAGTATAAGAGGGGTTACCTCCTACACCACCAAACAGATGTACATTTGTAAAACCCAATGTATGTGGTATCAGAAATGTAATGTCAAACACTTGTCCATACAAGTTGTCCAAGTACAGGACAAATCGAAGGTACTCCTACTACATCCTTTTTGGGAATCACTCCTAGGATTAGTAGTGAGCAGTCCTTGCAAATCGAAGATTTTCATAACGAAGGCACTACTGCCACCATATATATATATAATATGGGAATCACCTTAGAGGTTAGTAGCAAGCAGCCCTACATTATAAAGATCTTCATCTTCAAAAATTATCATCTTCAAGTAAATTTCTTTTTCGAATGCATACGTTGGTTCGAAGTGGTTTTCGGATAAATTCGATCCCGGTCTCTCTAAACCAACAATCGATAAGAGGCCCAAGGAAACAAAAATACAATCTAGCACACAAGCAGTCACTAGGCCTATTTAATTAATCTTTTATTAATTAAATCACTTTCCAAATACTTATTTCAAAATCTTTTTATGAATATCTTTACGAAGATATATTCTCAAAACCACTTTTAATCTTTCGATATTTGGAAAAGCATTTCCATATACTTATCTCAACGGTATAAGTATATTCACAAACTACTTCATTTTCAACGCTTAGAAAATGCCTCTATATACTTAAATCTGTAATAAGTATATTTATAAACTTCGAGGAAAGCTTCATATTTTCCAAAACACAATTTATTGGGTTAAAATGAATGTTGCGTAAAACATCGTTATGATAACCCAAAAACACTAGTATAGGGATTCGATTTATTATACTTAATATTAATTTTCGATGTCGAACTTAAACTATTTATTAGTTAATAATGGAGCCGATCAAGTAAGGGTATCATTACCTCTCAGACCTTGAATGGATGACATTCTTAACTTTGAAATAGATATAAGTTACCCACCTTGAATCTTTACATCAAATATAGGATATGAATAAATCCTGTATACTATATAAACATCTCCTTTTGGAAATCACTTACTATAACAACAGTGTTATAGTCATGTCTTCCTCACTTTCTCGAAAATATTTATTACAACAAAAATGTTGAAACCCATGTCTTCCTATCACTTAACACATTTTAAATCACTTTTAAAACCATTGAACTACATTTCCAAATATTGCTTTCAAAACATTCCTTTAAGAGATTATTTTACTTTTAAAACGAAATGTATCTCCCTTTATAAAAACCATCCTCTACGTACCAAGATAAACCCTTTTATATTTATAAAACCATGTTTTATAATCTCCTTCCAATTCTTTGAACCTTCTTTTTATAAAATCTCTTTATTTATAAAATTTCATTTATAAATCTATTCCTTTCTAAATCTCCTTTATTTATAAAATCCCATTTATAAATCTGTTCCTTTTTAAATCTCAATTATTTATAAAATCTCATTTATAAATCTATTTACAAAAAATTAATGATAAATCCATTTTTAATATTTATAAAACACTATTTATAAATCTATTACTTTATTTATAAAATATTGCTTTTATAAATCTTTTATATAAACCATTTCATAAATATTTGTTTCAAACTATTTCTATCTTCTTTGAAACTATATTTCCTTTATAATAAAAGATGGACTTATTTATTAAGTTTTAAAACCTTTATAATATAGTTCGAAAATCTCTATTTAAAAATACTTCACAAAATAGTTAAATTAATATTCCAAAAATCATGTTTTATGTCATTTCAGTAAACTCCTTCGTTTAATAATTCATAAATAATTATTAAAAACATGTATTATTTCAAGTATCACCTTAAAAGTCTTTTCAATTCAAAATCGTTATTTTATGGTATTTCAAAATACTAAAAATAAGGCCCAGTGCTACTATAGCACCAAATAAGTAAAATTATGTCCATGTCATCAAATATGGCATCCAACAAATCATATATCATAATATATGAGAAGTAAAATCAATAGTGTGAGGAATCCCATTGGATCCCTCCAAAAACTCGTCGCCCTACATCATAGCATATATATATATATCAACATATGGATAAATATATATATATGTAAATAAAATCAACAATGGTGAGGAATCCTATTGGATCCCTCCAACATGTCTCCCTGCATCACATACAGTATATAATCATATAATATGGGTCGTCCGCTACTAGGTAGGTACATATAAAAGGTCATCCTCTACTAGGAAGGTACATATAAAAGGTCATCCGCTCCAAGGGTAGGAATAAATCCAAACCAACTGATAAAGTGGTAAATCATCCGAACAAGCAACAAACAGGCATCAGTGAATTTTATTCAACTATATAACATACTGGTTAACCAAGAAGTGAGTTTAACTCACCAAAATTCTAGTTGTCACCGAAGCTCTCTAGTTTCGACTAAATTAGGGCAGCCTTTAGCTTGAAATTCTACAAGCTCCAAATTTGACGAATCCAACTCGGCGATGTAGATATCATCGCCACGAGTTCAACGCAACTGTCTACGTCCCAATCCGACCTCGTACGAACAAGATACAAATTAATGAACATTTAGAGATTAATTACTATTAATTAACTTAATTAAAATAATGTTTAAACATTAACTACCTCTCCCTCTATCACGTATAACCAAACACGACATCCCACATCAGGCGGCTCACTTCAATTGATCGCCGTCGACGCCGCCGACGCCACGTTCATCTTTCGATCGCCGCACCTTCACCCTATGTTGCCCTAACCTCCAGCTTACCATCACCACTGTCCTCTCCTCCTCCGATCGTCTACAGCTCCGCCGCGAAGCCAAAACCTATTTTCCGTTCAACTCGAGATCCATGCTGCCACATGCCTCCGATCGATGATCCACCACCACCGATTTTCACCCTACACCACGCTACATCTTTCCTATATTGGGAGTTAATTTGGCCTCTAGTAGCCGGAGCATTTTCGGCCATTAGATTGTGATGGCTAGGGTTAAGGTTTGGGAGCAAATGAGAGAAGTGAGGTCCTTACATAGAAAATTTCAAACACCATTCACCCTTAAAAATCTCGAACTCCAACCGAGGCATGCTCACTGGTGTTCCTAGCTAATTACCCCTACTCTGAACATAATGGAACTAGTATCAGTGCCTAATTCCATTATATATAGAAGTTAGCTTTTAAAATCAAATTATATTATTATTTAATTTCTAAAATGGATCGCTACGCATTTCGAGCTTGCACGACTAAACAATACGTCCGATCGTCACGAAACTCGTCGGCGTACAATAATTCATCATTTTGGATCCACTAGCACTTGTTTCGTCAAAATCTAACACAGTGTCCTGGAATGATATTTTCACACATTAATTAAAACAAATTATTTTTAAATCTATTTTAATCACTTTTAGTTTCAAATTAAAAGTTTACCATTTTCAATCCTATTTAAATGGAATTTAAATTAGTTTGCGAAATCATTCTTACTCATATTGAATACACGGTTCAATTTAAAAATCCAAATATTCAATTCGCTATTCAAGTATTAATTTCAAAATTCGCATATTTAAATAATTCCCTATATTTGACATTTTAGCTATTTGATTTAGAAACTAACATTTTAATATTTAAAGTTAATTAAATATTTCAAATTCAAATGTCTAAAATTCGGGGTCGTTACAATATATATTTATATATTAAATTTTTAAACCCAATAGCTAGATTTTTCAAGGAACTTCAACCCAACCTTCAGCCCCAAAGATTGGATCTGCTTTGATGGCATCACAATCTTCATTATCCTTATTGATGGTGCACTCAAGATTGTTTGATGGTTTGTCTTTGATTAGGGAAGAAATCATCCATCAAATAGCATTAAAATGCTCTAGATGCTTTGTTTATGTTTTAAAACAAGCACATAGAGCATGGTATGATAGACTAAAATCTTATTTATCACAATCCAATTTTGAAATAGGAAATATAGATAATACTCTTTTTATTAAAAGAAATAATAATGATATTTAATTTATACAAATATATGTAGATGATAATATCTTTGGATCAACAAACGAACAGTTAAATAAAGAATTTTCGGATATAATGACTAAGGAATTTGAAATGAGTCAAATAGGAGAACTAAACTTCGTTTTAGGATTACAATAAGACAATTAAATAATGGAATCTTTATAAATCAAGAAAAATATGTCAAAGACTTAGATAAGAAATTTGGCATGACAAATACTAGCGAAAAACCAACTCCTATGGCAACTATTGAGAAATTAAATAAAGAAGAAAACTCAAAATATGTGGATCAAAAATTATATAGAGGTAAGATAGGATCATTACTTTATATTACTACGAGTAGACATAATATAATGCATAGTGTTTGTCTCTGTGCGAGATATTAATCTCAACCTAAGGAAACTTATCTAAAATCCATAAAAGAAATATTAAGATATGTAAATAATACACTAGACTATGGGCTTTTCTACCTAAAAGAAGATTCTTTTGATTTAATTTCATATAGTGATGCCGACTATGCTAGACGCAAATCAAACCGAAAAATTACAAGTGTTACTTGTCACTTTTTAGGACACTCTCTGGTTTCCTAGTTTAGCAAAAAGCAAAATTTTGTATCTCTATCCACAACAAAAGTAGAATATATTCTAGCCGCACTAACCTGTTCACAAGTAATTTATATGCAACAAACTTTAAAAGACTTTGGTTTAAATTTCATTAAATCGCCAATATACTGTGATAATACTAGTGCAATATATCCATCTAAAAATCCAACACATTATGCTAGAACCAAACATAAAGATATAAGACATCATTTTTGAGAGATAATGCAAATAAAGAAGTAATTTCACTCGAATTTTAAAATATTTTGAAAATCTAATGTTAGTGACAGAATTATGGATTTTAAGGCCTAACTAAACATTAGAGGGAGGGTGAATAGTGTTTTCTAACTTTAATGAATTTGTTTTTGATTCTTTTAAGATTATACTTAATTAACACAGAATAAGCAACCATAGATTCAAATATAGATAAATAAAAATGCAGTAAAGTAAAAGTAGAGATTAAAGAGATAACACCATGGATTTTGAACTGGTTCGGAGTTACCCTACATCCAGTCCCGTACAATTGCTTGTACAAATTTCTTTTCAAATGCCAATCTTTCAACGGTTAGAAGACAAATCCAATGCACTCTCGATTTCAAGGCCATAAGACACACCCGTTAGATTTTTCTGAGCTCTGGGTACACTCACTTAATTTGACTCGGGACACAAGCACACCCACTTGGATTTCCAGGACACTATGCACACCCAATTGATTTGAATCGGGACACAATCACACTTAATCAACTATAACTAGAGTTTTAATGGGTTTTCCAAAGACTATGTTTGATATTTGGATATAATTGATCCTATAGCTTCTTGGACAGCACTTTGATCTTCGATTGAGTGAGAGAGATAATTGAAATTAAAGAGAAAATAGTAGAGAATCAATACAATGAAGATTGAATTGATTTTGGTTTGAATTTGAGAAATCTTGAATATATTTTCAATAGAAATTTTGGTAGAGTAAGAGGAGAGAAGATAATAAGAAAGTAGTTGTTAAAAATTCATCTGGAAACCCCCTATATATAGAGAATAAACAAACATGTCCATTCGCAAAGTGTTATGACAAATAGACACTTCATTTCAGATTTGAATTTTGAAAAATGCAGCATGTATGTCGACATACAATCTCCCTAGTATACTTTGAAAACTTGTTCATTTTAAAATGTTTTGAAGATCAAATGTTTTGTAAAATATTTTTGTACTTCGTAAAATAGTTTAAACATAGGTTATAAACATTTTAAACTTTAGAAAACTTTTATAAAATATTTTTATATATATTATAGAATTATATTTTGATTTAAAAATAAATGATAAGAAAATGAGAAATTGAGAGCAAAGATTGCTACTAGGGACTTTAACAATATTCTATGACTCTATATATTGTTCCATAGTCTTGAAATCTTCATATTTTGATCTTTATACTCATGAGTCTTCATGTCCAGTTCTTAAGTCTTTATACTATCCATTCTTCAATTAAAAACCCATATAATATCCTGCACTATATACTATATAACTTGGCAAAATCATTAGTATCCATATTTTATATGAATGTTTATTTGTTACCAAGGTTGTTATAATCAAAATCAATATCTGAGGTACTAACAATCTCCTCCTTTTTTATGATGATAACCATTATTATTTTGTGTATATATATAAAATATGATATAGCTTCCCCTTAATATGTACATATGTATATTTTATATTTTGACATCATGCTCTGATACCAAATGTTAGTGGTAGAATTATGGATCTTAAGGCTTAACTAAACACTAAAGGGGGGTGTATTATTTTTTCTAACTTTAACGAATATCTTTTTGATTCTTTTATCATATGAATTTTACTCAATTCTAAGTGTCCTTGATTTCGTAGGATAAAAGAGAGAATATCCTTGAAAGACTGGAGAGTTTGTTTGAGATTTTCACATAATTTTTGATGTGGAGAAGACATATTTGTGAAAATATGTTTGAGAATGAAAATAGAGTATCAAATGAAATGTTAAATGAGTTTTTTTGGAAGAAATAGACTTATATAAGTGTAGAAAGTCATTTGAAATGAATAGGTGGTTAGTGGTTATTTTTATTTTGAAATTTAAAAATTTTCATTTCTAGCTGTTATATGTCGACATATATAATATATGTTTGTCGACATATATGCTATAATTTTCAAAACTATCTTATTTATTATAGCTTTTGTTTTTATCCTATACTATTATACTTTTATGACTTTCAGAGACTAAATGAACAATATAACACAGTAAGAAACATATTTCATTGATTAGAAATAGAGGGGTACATTGATTTCATTGGAAATAAGGGAAAAAATACATAAGAACAACATACACTTAAACTAGAAAATGCAAAGTACGACGCTAAATAACATGAGCAAACTACTAGATAAACTTTAGAAGGATGTGGATGAAGATGATGAAGAGCCACCAAGCTTGCGAATGATCTTTCTAAAGAATTTGTCCATTTTGTTGGAAATAGGTACTAGCTTTTTACTTAAGGAACACTTAAGCTTCTTTTGGTTTTTAAGAACCTTCTCTTAATTCCTTAGTATCTCTTTGTTTGTAGGGCTGGGTGGTTTTTCAAAACTTTCCAAATAAGAATCTTCCTCCTCCTCTTCTTCTTCCACTTCCATTTCAACTCCTTCTTCCTCCTCTTCTTGTTAAATTTCTTGTTTTTCTTCCCATGCTAACCTTTGCTCCTTTTTATAAAGAGTTTCATATGGCTCAAAGAATGGTGGTATGTGCATAAGGGAGATATTTGCTTTGTTGAAAACTTTTCGAGGAATGAATTTTTCTCCTCTTAAATCCACACTAAAATATAAGGAAATTCTAGTAAGATAACACCATGGGAAAGTGTATTCTCATGTCTAGAAATGTTCTTTTGGACAAAGTCATCTAAAATGGCGTGCATCCAGTTTATGTCATAGCGAACATAAATAGCAAAAAGTGCTTTGAAAACCTTTTGAGTCAGGTTATTATAATTTCTCATTCACGGTGTAATACTTTGTGGAAGAATGAGACTTGTAAGTCTCGATTTAGGTCGAACATTAGTATGTTTAAATTCAAAATCTTCATCACTTTCAAAGATGTCATGAAGAACTTCATGATTTTGAATATCAATTTTAAAATTGGAGAGGTTAATTCCACTAGATTTACAACCAAGAATATGACACAAAAGTTCACAATTTAAAACTATTTGAGTGCCATTAACACTACTTCAAATTTAACCTTCTTTCCCTTGATAAAACTTTCCGTTTAAATTTGCATAAACATTTTTACTAAATCGGGGTAGCAAATAAAATTATTTTGGGAAGATTCATCCAAACTAAAAATATTATTTTAAATATAGCAAATCTTTCGGGAGAAACTTTTCCATAAGTTAAATATTCCGTATAGGCCTCAATTGCATTTTTCTCATTGAAGAGAAAGCATTTGGGTTTTTTAAAGAGCCTAATGGATTTTGGATTTGAACTAGAGGAAGCCATTGATGAATTATTTGAGGAGATAAGAGTATTTAATGGATTTTTGAATTTTGAAAAATGAGAGTGAAATGAGTGGATGAAGATATAGTAATTAAATAGAGAATCAATAGTCATGTTCTCTAGTCAAGGGACACCTTTTCAGAACATAAGGGCTAGTGAAAAGGTGGAGGAAAATTCATATTTTGAATTTGAAATGAAAACTCAAATTTTAGAATTCTGGAGCATATGTCGATATATAGAGAATGGGTACGTCGACATATAGCCAGTAATTTCCAAATACAAAGTTGAACAAACTATTCTTATTCACTTATATATATTCTAATTATCCTATAATGATTACTAATTTATATACTTAGCTAAAAAACAAAATAATTTAATTTTTGAAAATTATATAAATATGAATATTATTTTTTGAAAGATAAAGGTTCCTTTATTAATGACGATGAGAACAATAAATAGAAGGATTCGCCTCCTTAAAAAACCTCACCATTGTGGCAAGGAAAAAGAGCACGACATCCTTTATTATTACTAACTCTAATACAGTTTTGTGTAATACAAGAAAATAAGAAAAACAACACCCAAATCTGTAATAAAAACAAACTAAACCCGACCCAAAACTGGGTGAAGAAGAACACCACCGCAAGACAAATAAAACAACCAAGCCCAGCCCATGTAACAATACGAAGCGACATCCACATAAACCCTTCCTTGAAATTAGCTATTAACAATCTATCCAGGGTCTTCTAGATCTATTCAAAAAAATAAAAATTTCCTTCTTTCAAGCGATTGAAATGAGCGTTGTTGAAATTGGTTTTTCAGTTGTAGACGAACGTCAATTCAATTAGTTTTGCTCTCTGATCCATCGAACGGCTCTTCCCTTCGAAGCCCCGCCGTACTCTTTCCAACCAGATGTGGTGGATTGTTGTTCCCGCCGCAATGTAAGCCAAGTGCTGAGATGCTAATTTTGTTATGAAATTCCGCCTCAAAGAGGAGATTTGTTGCCATAGTGAATCATCGGGAGTTGGTTGAAGCTCTAATTTAATAAGCAACTCCAACCACAGGTAAGTGCTAAATTCACACTCTATAAAAATGTGTTGATGAGATTCGTTATAATTTTTACAAAGATCGCATTGTAGATTAATATTCGTTCCCCACGTTATCAATCTATCCGTAGTGGGTAAACGTTAAACATATGCCATGAGGTTGTAAATGAAAATTTTCTGGCGATTTTATTGTGCCATATGAGTTTGTAGTTATCATCTCTGTCTGCATGTAGTCAAACCTCGTTCCATACCGAAGAAAATATAAACTTTCTCTTATCAACAATATTCTAGTGGTCATTAGGCATTTCAGTAGAAAGGTTAACCTGCATAATATGAGATGCCACCTCCCTAGTCTCAGGCAATAGCTGGGGTTGTATCTTGTCTTGTATTATGCAGCTTACCTTACCGTTAGCAGTATTACTTAACGAAACCCTGTTCCAGCCAATTAAATCAACAAGGGATTTGTGATTGATCCAAGGGTCGTACCATAAATCTGTATGATCTCCATTAACAATAATTCGAGACATGATATTAGCAGCTAGATCACGTTATCGTAGAATAGATTTCATTATACCAGAAAAATTATTATTAATGGACAAGACCCAAAAATTTGTCTTTGGTAGATACTTGGTTTTCATCCATTTGGACCAAAGACTATGTGTTGTTAATAAGTTCCAAAGAAGTTTCAGTATGGCAGTTGTATTAAGGTCAGAAAACTTTCGAAGCCCTATACCACCCACCATATTTGGCTTGCATAAGGTATCCCAAGATATCTTATGTAGTTTACCTTTCCAAAAAAATCTGCACATAAATTATGTATTTTCTTTAAAACCGATGTAGGCAAATGATAAATAAGAATCCAGTACATAACAATTGGGGTTATTGTACTGTGTATCAACTCAGCACATCCTGCTGTTGTTAATAAGTTACTATCCCATCCTTCTAATTTAGATCTAATCTTGTTTAACAGGGGAGAATAATGGGCAGCATGGATGTAGTCTGATGTCAGTGGGACCCTGAGATATTTTACAGGTAAATTCTTCTCTGTGATATTAAGAATACTTGAAATATCTGATTTCCACATAGCATCTTTGCTGAAGAATAATTGGGATTTGGTTTGATTAATTCATAATCCGACAGTGTCCTTCATTCTAGTAAATATATAATTCATATAAGTAGCATTTTCTCTTGTAGCGGCGAGAAAAATCATAACATCATCATCATAAAGTAAATGGCTAATAGCAGGTTGAAATTTATTCATAGTCTCTAAATGTTTATTAACAACACCCTCCTCCATTAGTAAAGTAAAATATTCCATAGCTATATAGAATAAGTAGGGGGATAGTGGGTCTCCCTACCGTAGGCCTCTATTAGAGGTAATAAAGCCATAATGTCTCCCATCAATCATTATAGAAAAAGTAGGAGTTGAAATACATTCGTGAATTAACTGTATAATGAAGGTAGGAAAGCCTAGGGATTTGAGCATATGGCATACAAAATCATGATCTACTACGTCATAAGCCTTTTCTAAATCAATTTTGATATTGGTTTACCACGTTTAGCGAAGTCCCGAACTTGTTCATGAGCCAGCAGTATATTTTCCCCAATGTTTCTACCCGGTATAAATGAGGACTGATTTTCTGCAATTTACAGTGGAAAAAACCATTTAATTCTATTACATATGATTTTTGAAATAATCTTATAAAAGACATTAGCACATGTAATGGGTCTGTAATTGGAAATTAGTTGTGGCTTATCTTTTTTGGGGATTAAGGTTATGAAATTGTGATTGACCCCCCGTAGCAGTTTTTTCGAATGGAAAAACTCTAATACAACATCATATATGTGTACTTGCAGGTCATCCTAATGTATCTTGTAAAATTTAGCAGAGAAACCGTCAGGTCCCGGGCTATTGGAATCATTGATGGAAAATAAAGTTGTTTTAATTTCTTCCATCGAAACTGGAGAAGATAAGTATTCTTGCCCTGTTGTATTAATTTGCATCTTGGTTGCTATGTGGGGAAAGATCTTGTTTTGTCGCCATTAAACAGCTGATGATAATATTCAATAGCTGTTTCTTTTATACTATTGCAATCATAGATGAATTTTCCTTGAGAATCAAGTAATGCATGTACTTGTTTCTATGTCTCCGCATGGACATTTTGGATAGAAATATTTAGTATTGTTGTTCCCCTGTTGTAGCCACAGTACTTTACTTTGTTGCCTCAAAAATTGATGATGTTTTTGTAGTTGGTCGTTTAATTTCTGGCCTAACTGGTACATAGTGTCATATAAAATAAAATTCTTGGGAACGTGGTCCAACTGATGGAATACCGAGTTGAGTCTGCCTGCAGTTTAGTAAAAGAATTTTCACAAGCTCTTAACATATGCCATAATTTCAGTTTTGATTTAACTGCCTTGAGTTTGTGAATAAATTTGTGAATAGATGATCCCCATGTGTTGGTAGACTGTCCTTTCTCTATGCATTGAGCATATCCCTAAAAGTAGCACCAATTGTTCATAAATCAAAATGGAGCTCTTTTCCGTTGGTGTTGTTTTGTGCTAAAAAATGTCAAGAGAGGGGTGTGGTTGCTTATAGAGGAAGGCAGAGCGATAGTACTGAATTATGGGAACATAGACATAAATTCATAATTTACTAGAACTTTGTCTATGTTCGTTGCAATTCCCCTACATCACCAGGTAAATTTACAGCCTTGTAAAGGAGATTCAACCAAACCGCAGTTAAATAGATAGTTTTTAAAAGTTTGTAAATAAGAAAATGGGATTGGAAACCTCCCTTCTTATCCTTTGAGTTAAGAGCATTATTAAAGTCCCACATAGCTAACCATGGAGACCTTATAGTTGAAGCATCGATACGAAGCAAATCCAATAATTTTTGTCGCTCAGAGAAAGAGTTGCTAGCGTAGACACACATACAATAACACAACAATCCTCCTTTATTAGTTAACAACAAGGTTATATGTTGTTGTGATGTATTTACAACAACATATTCCCAAACTGATTTGTCTAGAAAGATCAAAATACGACCTTTACTACCAGTATCATTGTTATGTATAATATTCCAAGTAGAGAACTTCATTCGTAGTTTATCAATGTTAGAAGTAGATAGTTTGGTCTCAACTAAGCTTAATAGACTAAGCTTGTGAGAATTTAGAAGCGTGAATACCTGACTAACTTTATCGTCAGTATTCATGCCTCTAATATACCATGTCATAATATTCATTTACCTATCGCTGAGCTCCGTGTTGATCTTTTAAGAGGAGCCATTTGTAGTTTTTTGGGGTTTGCAGAAGTTTCATGCTTCTTCAAGTATGTGGGGTTCTTCGATACCATGGGGGAAACATTCATTTCAGAACTAATTTTGTTACCTGTCTCTTGAATATGTGTTGCAACATCCTGAATAAGAGCTTCATTATTTTCATAACAGTCAACCATGCCTTCATTATCGTCCATGTTAATATTTCTATTTTGTGCAGTATTAGTATCAGGCACGTGTTCGTAGTGGGCAGAGAACATGGTGAGGATGGAATAGAAGGAGATAATAAACTGGCAGAGTAGCCATCATCTGTGTCATCCTTATTGTGCTGCTTCGCATCTGCATATTCTGATGCTATGTGCGTGGTGGGCAAGGGAGTTGCAGGCTGTAATTGTTTGGAGGGCGCATCCAGTTCATCTGCAAGATTGGATGGTGAAGTATACGAAGTTTCAGGGTCGTCAGTCAACACGGAGAACCGATTACAGACTGCAATATCTGAGTTAGCGGAATAATTATTTGTCTGAACATTTGAAGTATCGAACTCACTTATTACGACAGAACTTTGTAAAAAAATTCCTATATAATTGGACTGTGGTTGAGCAGTTACTATATCAGTGTTCTATTTAGGTATCCATTCCTTCTTTAAAACAATAGTGCAATTTGAGTCTGTGTTCCGAAAACTTGACAAATTGAGCAAGCAGCGAACTTGTGTTCATACTCAACTTGTATGTTGTCTATATTTTCGTTATATAATTCCATCTTGATACAATGTGGAAAGGAGAAATTAACATCGGCTTCAACTAGTACACGAGCGTAGTTAAGCCTGTTTTCCATGGCCGTAGTAGAGTCCATGCGAATCGGGCGGCCTAAAACGCTGGCTATTCCACTAATGCCCTCATTATTCCAATATTCAAGTTTCAAATCTATGAAACGGGCCCATATTGGAATAGTGGAAAACGATTCCTTTGAAATTTCAATACCTGATTTCCATTTTTTAATTATCAATATTCTGGATCCAATGATATAAGGACCAGAACGGATAATTCTAGTACAATCTTCGGAATTATAAAATTTAATAAAAATGAAACCATTCTTCTTATAAAACAACTCATAAGTTCCGTTAGGCTTCCACATCTTCTCAACGAAACCTTTAAATATATCGTACGATGGTCTCCTTCCCATGATGTAAAGTACTAAAGTATGTTTCCACTTCTCTTCTGCAGCAGTGAATACTAATTTAGGTAACATACCTTTCGTTATCTCCCCATCAAGAGTTGGAGCAAAATATGTTAGATTGGTGATTTCGGCCTCTCTCTCGATGACGCATTCTTTAACAGTCTCCACCCAACAGCGGTGACAAGTGCAACTGTGTGGAAAGTTGGATGTAGCATTTGTTTGTGGTAAATCTAAAGGTGTAAAAGCAAAGTTGTACACAGGAATGTCTCGAGAGGAGCCAGAAAACATAGAGCATAGGGGTCTGGAGGGTTGCTGCAATCAGAAGAGGACAGGACATGGCCGCTGTGCTTTGAGGAAAAGTTCTGTATCTCCTTTGGAATAATGGCACATTGGGAGGCCAGATCTGGCTGTGGAGGATCAAGTGGTTTTGGTGGAGGAGGAAAAATAACCGTTCCCGCCTAGAAGTCTACATTCACCATGACAGGAGTTTTTTTAAAATATGAACATATATATATATATTGTCTTTTAATTAATATTATATTCCTATTAACTAGAATAAATTTTAAAGATATACTTAATATTTATACTTTATTCATCGAATATTATTATTATTAATCTATAGGTTATTCCTAACAATCAAAAACAAAAAATGGAATTAGAAATGTAAAGCATACCAATTTTGCTGTTTTTTATTGATCCATATTGACTAGTTTGTTGTTGTAGTAAATCACATATTCACATTTTTAGTATATGTTTCATTGTCGCTAGAGGAGGTATCTGAGTCATCCAAAGTTGCTTTATAAGCCCTTTTTCTTTTTCTGGATGAGCCATTTGCCGGTGAGACCTTTGATTTATTTGGATGTGACCAGTATCTCTGAAAATGACCGAGTTCATCACAGTTGAAGCATCTAATCATAGTTTCGGTTCCATTAGTTTATTTACAAGTTTCCAAAAGTTGTTCATCTTTCTATACTTTGAGAATTTTTTGAAATTTCTAGTCATAAAGGTGATTTCCTCATCATTGTCATCATCTGAATCCTGAATGTCGGTTATTGCATTGAAAGCGATGGATTTCTTTTCTGTTGCCTTGCTTTTTCTCTTCTACCTATATTTATGCTTCATAGGACATTAAATTGCCTTTTAACTCTTCAATTTTCAGAGTACTAATATCATTAGCCTATTCAATTGTAAGTGTCTTTTGATCCCACTCTGAAGAGAGTGAATTTAGGATTTTTCTGCCTTAATCCTCTTCAGAAAAGTTTTTCCCTAATGCAACTAATTAGTGCATTATATCTTGAAATCTACAGTACATGTCAGAAATGGACTCATTTGGATTCATTTTAAATAATTGGAACTGATTAGTTAATACAAAAATTTTAGTCTGTTTTACTTTACTAGCGCCCTCATGAGTAACTTGTAGTGTTTTCAAAATTTCATATGTAGACTTACAAATAGACACTCTATTGAATTCATTCTTATTGAGTAAGCAAAATAAAATATTCATGGTTTGGAAATATTTTGTGCAAGTGCCTTTTGGTCAGCAGTCCAAGATGAAAAATCAGTATGGGGTTCAGTGTACTTATTTTATATAATATTCCAAATGTCTAGACCACTTGGCTGTAAATAAATTTTCATTTTACATGACCAATAAGTGTAATTACTACCATTAAAATATAGGGGTCTAGCAGTAGATTGTCCTGTGACAAACATGTTGACAAATGAACTAAAAGTGTTGCTAACAGAATTACTAACAGTGTTGTTAGCCATTTAGACTTTTCAAAAATTAAATTACGAATTTTTTGAAAACCAAATGCTCTGATACCAAATGTTAGTGGGGGGATTATGGATCTTAAGACTTAACTAAACACTAGAGGGGGTGAGTAGTGTTTTCTAACTTTAATAATTTTCTTTTTAATTCTTTTAAGATTATATTTAATTAACACAGAATAAACAATCACATATTCAAACACAGATAAATATAAATGCAGTAAAGTATAAGTAGGGAATTAGAGAGATTACACTAGGGATTTTATACTGGTTCGAAGTTACCATACATCCAGTTCCATACAATTTCTTGTACATATTTCTTTTCAAATGCCAAACTTTCAATGGGCAGAAGGCAAACCCAATACAGTCTTGATTTTAAGACTACAAGACACAACCTCCAGATTTTCCAAGCTCTGGGTACACTCACTTGATTTAACTCGGGGCACAAGCACATCCACATGGATTTTCGGGATACTAAGCACACCCAATTGATTTGAATCAGGACACAATCATACCTAATCAACTATAACTACAGTTTTAATGGTTTGTTTTGAAGACAATGTTTGATCTTTGGATACAATTGATTCTATAGCCTCTTGGACAGCACTTTAATCTTTGATTAAGTGAGAGAGATGATTGAAATCAGAGAGTAAATACTAGAGAATTAATACAAATGAAGATTGAATTGATTTTTTATTGATTCTGGTTTGAATTTGAGAAAATCTGAATATATTTTCAATAAAAAATTTGGCACAGTAAGAGGAGAGAAGATAACTAGAAAGTAGTTGTTAAAAATTCATCTGGAAATTCCCTATATATAAAGAACAAACAGAAATGTCCATTCGCAAAGAGTTACGACGAATTGACACTTCATTTCAAATTTGAATTTTGAAAACTACGGCATGTATGTCGACGCACATTCTGCCCATATGTCGATATATCCTAGTATATTTTGAAACTTTGTTTATTTTAAAATGATTTTGAAAATCTAATGCTTTATCAAATATTTTGGTGCTTTGTAAAATAGTTTAAACATAGTTTATAAACATTTTAAACTTTAGAAAACCTTTATAAAATATTTTTAAATATATTTTAAAACTATATTTTGATTTAAAAATAAATGATAAGAAAATGAGAAATTGAGATCAAAGATTGCTACTAGGGACTTGAACAATATTCTATGACTCTATACATTGTACCATAGTCTTGAAATCTTCATATTTTGATCTTTATACTCACTAGTCTTCATGTCCAGTTCTTGAGTCGTTATATTGTACAGTCTTCAATTCGAAACTTGTATAAAATCATGCACGATATACTCTATAACTTGGCAAAATCATTAGTATCCATATTTTATATGAATATATTTGTTACCAAGGTTGTTAGCATCAAAATCAATTTCTCAGGTACTAACAATACGTATGTAGTTATGGTCTACCTCGGGTAGATAGGGCATATCGTACGCGTATATGGATTCGAGACGACTAAGTAAAATAAAAGGACATAACATGTTATGGAAGACAATCGGCATAAACTAGTGTTATGTGTAAAATGTATAATTTACCAGTCACCAGAACGTTGTACTAACCCCTTCTTCATTACAACCCACGGGATAGCTAGAGGAACAAGTACCATGTGAGGCAGAAATAGTAGAAGGACCGGTTTATTGGAACTGGGCTAGCCCATAGCGGAAGTTATGGGTGAATTTCAAAAAATTTACCCAATTGAACCTTTATTGAGCCTATGAAGTCTAATTCATTTAGAACAATTCTAAATATGGTTGAAATAAAATCATGTATTTTATTTAAATTTATAAATTGTAGTTTGAGATTATTTAATTTTGGTTTTACTTATATATATGCATGCATGAATGCATGTATGTATGAATATATTGTATACATATATACATATATATTTGTGTGCATGTGTAACATAGCAATCCGTGTAAGGTATAATATCTCTGTATATAAATGCTGGGATTTACATCGCAACAAACACATTGTCTCATTTTGTATGTATTGTATGCTATCAAATATGTGCACGAACATATAGCGATAAATTTCAAATGGTTATTTTTTTGTGTGTATATATATGCATATATATATATAATTATGTTATATCATTAAAATATTATAGAAAATATTTATTTATTTATATAACTATACATTGGATTTTAAATAACAATAAAGATATATATATATAATAAAATAATTAATAAAAAAAATTATGACTTACCAATTTGAAAAAATATCAGATTTGAAGTTATACTGGTTTTAATATATATATATATATTATAATGAATTAAACACTTTCTGCAATAATAAATTAATATAAAATAATTATTTAAAAAAATTCAATTTTTATATTTTTAGAAAATCCGGAAAAACGTTTTAGGGCTTAGGAAGAATTTTTGGAATTCTCTCAATTAAAATAACATTTTTAATTAAATAATTGATAATAAGCCGAAATAAAATTAATTTTAAAAAATATAAATTAAGTTAAAAAAATCTAAAACTTTTTTCAAACGCAATAGACATGATGAATTAATTTAAAAAATATACAATTGAATTTTAGAAAAATGGATTATTTTATATGGATTTATTGATTTAGATAATCATTAAATAATAATAATATATATATGATAAAAAATTATTTTCAGCAGTTATAATTCATAATAAACATAAACAAGGGTTTAAAAATTTTCAAATCAATAATATACATTAAATATGAAAACATATGTTTTAATTCAAATTGTATTTGAATATTAAATCATAAATTAATACATATATAAATGTATAACATATATAATTTTAAATTAAAATTTATTTTAGTATTTAATATCAGATTACAAATATAAATAATGAACTAGATCTACAAATTTTGTACACATACCAATCTCCATTGTGACAACAATAATACATAACAAAATCTCGCCTAACTAATGAAATAAAAATAACTTGATTATATAAATAAGTTTACATGATTAACAAATCTAAAAACATAACAATATGATCAACGTATAAATAAACATTACCCAAAACAGGTGCCCTAAAGTCCACATTGAAATAATGAATTCTCTTTATCTAAAATTCCTTGATCCGTCAGATTTCTAGTACGGAATCAACGACCTTTCACCATCAAATAGCTTCTTATTTTAACTTGAATTGGATTTGAGATTTTGGGATTAATTTAGAGAAAAGTTGTAGCAGTGAAAGAAGAAGAAGATGGTGCCCCAAAAGAATGAATTAGAATGTGATTAAGGTATTGAGATTAGTATTTATAATGGTAGGATAAGAGAGGAAACTATGTGAGTTTCTCACTAGATCTTAGCCACACATCTCCGATCCCTAATCCTATATTGTAGCCGCCCCTAACCCTAGCCGAACCAGCTGCATTTTTCTCTAATCATCATGGTTGTGAGCCTATTTAACCCAATTTAAATATATATAGTTATATTTAACTTATTTGGTTATCGATATCTCATATCGATCAATATATTAATAACTATTATGAATATATGCAACAATTTTATTCCTCAAATCATATTCAAATTTCATAATTAATATTTCATAAATATTAATTAATTTAATTTATTTATAAAAATTATAAACTAATTAAATTGTTTGGTCTAAAGAGAATTCATCATTTCGTTTGTGTGACTCTTGGGTGTAAATTTGGTCAGCAATTAACATCGAACTATTCGAATGTTAACGTTCACACATCACTTAGCAGGTGGTGTGACATTATGGCCATATTTATAGCTTACTCAGTTTCGGTAAATCCAATTTTAGTTTAATAAGCATTACCCGGTTGCGACATTTATTTACACCAATTCTCTTCGTCAAAACTATCCCACTTTGGACTTACGGAATTTGGTAATGGTCAAAATTCTAACATCGTCCATACTCAACTCTATATCCAAACACAAAGTCCTTGGTTCAATAATAACAATTATTATTAACCGAAATGCTCTAGCTAGAGACTTTGATTTTGAGTTGACTTGAGTTGACCGTGATACTAACCCAATATACCCGAGAAGACGAATCCTGATTGAATAGCGCTTCAATTCCAATACTTCCACTTGACCCAATTATATTCACTCGATTAGATGTCATGTCATGATTTAACTATAATCAAAGCGGAGCTTTCATATTGAAGATCTATGGTATTCTCAAGTAGAGAGAACTATGTAAATCAGTCACGTCGATATTTTCTGTTTGACCTTAGTTATATTAACCAACAGAAATCTATCAAGTGCCTCGTTCTATAGTTATCCAATAATTGTCAGTACGTAACCCCTAGGTGCCCCCAGCAGTTATGAGTAATACACTGAGAGCATTACGTACTTTAACGGATACATCAATATCCAGTCTCAATGCATCTTAACTAGGAACATTTAAAATGGTATATTTGTTTTCATTATGATAAATTACCCACGGTTACAACACTTTGTAACTACTATCACAAAATGTATCATTTATGGATTTTCTATTAATATACTTTTAATTAAATTAATTAATTAATATAACATGTTATATCAAGTATATAATAGAAAGAAAACACCTTTTATTTCGAACAAGATTGGTCAACGAGCTAGATATATGTAACAAATTACATGATTGCCCCTAGGGTATACCCCTAACTCTATCAATCTCCCACTTGCACTTGGGGTCAATTATGGAATCTCATTCCAACTTCTCCAATCATTTTTTCTTAAAACCAATTGGGCCAGTCCCTTAGTGAATGGGTATATTATTATATTTTAATCATCTACTATGTCGATTTACTCTCTCCGACGCTAATAAACTATCTTTATCATGTGGAACAATTCGAAGTATATTTCTTGACTTCCAGCGAGCACTTAGTTCTGTTATGAACTATATAGTGACATTATCATCATATAAAAAAGTTGTGATTCTCAACATTTGGAATCACCCTCGCCTCAGTTAAAAATTTATGTGTATTATATATGTATATATATACATACATACACACACACATACATACACACATACATTGTTTTTATTATGGCGTTATTCAAGTTAATGAATCAGCCACAATCTGTTCTATTTGGAACATTTCCAACTTAAAGATTCTTAACTTTAATTTACTAATGACATATTATACTCAATAACATTTATGAAGTTTGAGTCCGAACACTCCTTCATAAGGAGTTCGTTGTTCTGTGAACGATTCTCTAGTAATTCACAAATACACGAGAACGCTCCAAACTAACATTAGTGATATCGATTTGGATTTTATATTTGCTTCACGTATTGTAACGACCCACCTTTGTGGATGGTTTAGGTCGACAATAAACCACACATGTCAACTCAAACTATTCAAAAGGGAGGATTGTTAATGGGGTAAATAAGAAAATAAAAGAAAAGAAGGAAAAACAAAACAGAAAATATCACAGCGGAATGGCAGAGTATAATAATCAAATAAACAGTTCATGAAGCTATTTTACAAATAACATTTATTACGCCTTTACAATATATCAGAGCTATACATACATCAGGAATAAATAAATAATGCAGTGGAATAACATGATGTAGTGAAATAAAAATAATAAATAGTGGACTAATCTCCATCTTCATCCTCTAAATAAAATGGTCTATGATACACTAAAAAGCTTAGACTGACCCAAGCGTAATGAAAAGACAAAACGCTCGAGTCAGAACTAAAAGATCTTACGTAAGTTAAATTAACATTAAATAAATATGAGTGTAACGGCTTCAGAGATGTTTATGGGATTTTACATCTCCTATCCAGTGTATAACGTGCATGCAATAACTTAAGAGATGTTCGGGATTCCATCTCCTAAGGATCCGTTAAACTATCTACATATATAATACAATACGCTATTATAATATGTCTATAGTAAAGTAAAGTATTAAAATAGCGTTAAGACGTTACCCATATCCCCCTTAACACACTTCATAAATGACGTAGTTTGTATAGTACCGTAATTCCTCCGTAAACTGGAGGGCTATTAGAGGGCACTCCATAGTGTATGACACAAACCAAACTCGTAGTGGGCTCGATCAGGATAAATATGACAAGGCACACGAGGCAATGCCCAAGGTAGGATACTATCGTTTTGCACTCCCAGGCAGATCGATTTGGGTTAGAGAAACAAAACGGTATATGGACAAAGCTAGATAAGAATGAATGAACAGATCGATTTGGGTCGAAATGATAACGACGACCCGAAAAGCCCGTTTCGTTTACGAAACGAAAATGGGTCATCCAATATATCAAATATAGGTTTTCGATATTTTTAAACTCAATGGAACTAGTTTCAAACCCTAATTCCATTGTATATAGAAGTTAGCTTTTACAATCAGATTATATTCATTTAAATTCTTTTAATTGATTTCTACGCGTTTCGAGCTCGCACGATCAAACGATAAGTTCGATCACTACGAAACTTGAAATCTTACAATAATTCACTGTTATGGATCCGATGAAACTGGTTTCGTTGAAATCCGAGACAGTGGCGAAAATGGCTAATTTTCACGTTTATTAAATAAATTATTATTAAATTAATTTAATCACTTTTAAATTCAAATTTTAAGAGTTAACAATTCCCATCATTCTTGATTACATAGAAATTAATAACCTATTAAAATAAAATTTCCATGTTAAATCCACTATTTAAATATTACATAAATTTCAGAGTTCAATTGCAATTGTAATAAAATTCTAGTTAATTATAATTTAAATTCAATCAAATTCTTTTATTTCAATTTACACTCTTATTATTGAATCAACTATTACCTTATGAATATAATTAACATTAGTTTACATTTTATTACATTCATATTTTATAGTTTCATCTTAACCATCTTTACTACTAATAAAGAGAATTCATTGAATAGATTTACTCAGTGTCTTTTTGAAATTCCAAATATACCCTTTTACATCTTATAGAGAAATAGTATTCAAATATGCGAATATAGCCTGTTATTTTCTAAGTACAACTGTCAGTCCCCATGGAGAACTACGGTGTACGTTCACAAGATGAAGTATCCGAGTGTTTCATATTGTCCGTAATTTAGGTGGGAGTTAATCGGTCGAAGTCTCGCCGGATTCCGAGTTAGTATGAAGAAAATATTGCAGTCTTAACAAAAAAAATAGCGGCTTCTGCACTAGGCGGAGTTCAAATATGGGGATGTAGTATCCTGTTATTTTCTAAGTACAACTGTCAGTGCCCATAGAGAACTACAGTATGCGTTCACAAGATGAAGTATTCGAGTGTTCCATATTATCCGTAATTTAGGTGGGAGTTAATTGGTCGAAGTCTCACCGAATTCTGAATTAGTATGAAGAAGTTATTGCAGTTTGAACAAAAAAAATAGCGGCTTCTGCACTAGGCGGAGTTCAAATCTGGGGATGTGGTAGCTTGTTATTTTCTAAGTACAACTGTCAGTTCCCATGGAGAACTATAGTGTGCGTTCAGAAGATGAAGTATCCGGGTGTTCCATATTGTCCGTAATTTAGGTGGGAGTTAATTGGTCGAAGTCTCAACGGATTCTGAATTAGTATGAAGAAGTTGTTGCAGTTTGAACAAAAAAAATAGCGGCTTCTGCACTAGGCAGAGTTCAAATATGGGGATGTGGTAGCCTGTTATTTTCTAAGTACAACTGTCAGTCCCCATGGATTGTTATGTCAACATCACATCTTTACTACTAATAATGAGAATTCCTTGAATAGAAATTCAACCATGTCTTTTTGAAATACCAGAAATACCCCTCATTATAATAATGAAAATCGTCCACTCTATCTTTACCTTTACTACTAATAAAGAGAATTCATTGAATAGATTTACTCAGTGTCTTTTTGAAATTCCAAATATACCCTTTTACATCTTATAGAGAAATAATATTCAAATATGGGAAGATAGCCTGTTATTTTCTAAGTACAACTGTCAGTCCCCATGGAGAACTACAGTGTACGTTCACAAGATGAAGTATCCGAGTGTTTCATATTGTCTGTAATTTAGGTGGGAGTTAATCGGTCGAAGTCTCGCCGGATTTCGAGTTAGTATGAAGAAAATATTGTAGTCTGAACAAAAAAAATAGCGGCTTCTGCACTAGGCGGAGTCCAAATATGGGGATGTGGTATCCTGTTATTTTCTAAGTACAACTGTCAGTGCCCATGGAGAACTACAGTGTGCGTTCACAAGATGAAGTATCCGAGTGTTCCATATTGTCCGTAATTTAGGTGGGAGTTAATTGGTCGAAGTCTCACCGGATTCTGAATTAGTATGAAGAACTTATTGCAGTTTGAACAAAAAAAATAGCGGGTTCTGCACTAGGCGGAGTTCAAATATGGGGATGTGGTAGCCTGTTATTTTCTAAGTACAACTGTCAGTTCCCATGGAGAACTACAGTGTGCGTTCAGAAGATGAAGTATCCGAGTGTTCCATATTGTCCGTAATTTAGATGGGAGTTAATCTATCGAAGTCTCGCCGGATTCCGAGTTAGTATGAAGAAAATATAGCAGTCTGAATAAAAAAATAGCGGCTTCTGCACTAGGCGGAGTTCAAATACGGGGATGTGGTAGCATGTTATTTTCTAAGTACAACTGTCAGTCTCCATGGAGAACTACAATGTGCGTTCACAGGACGAAGTATCCGAGTGTTACATATTGTCCGTAATTTAGGTGGGAATTAATCAGTCGAAGTCTCGCCGGATTCCAAATTAGTATGAAGAAGTTATTGCAGTCTGAACAAAAAAAATAGCGGCTTCTGCACTATGCAGAGTTCAAATATGGCGATGTGGTAGCCTCTTATTTTCTAAGTACAACTGTCAGTCCCCATGGAGAACTACAGTGTGCGTTCACAAGATGAAGTATACGAGTGTTCCATATTATCCGTAATTTAGGTGGGAGTTAATCGGTCGAAGTCTCGCCGGGTTCCGAATTAGTATGAAGAAGATATTGCAGACTGAACAAAAAAAATTAGCGGCTTCTGCACTAGGCGGAGTTCAAATATGGGGATGTGGTAGCATGTTATTTTCTAAGTAAACTGTCAGTCCCCATGAAGAACTACAGTGTGCGTTCACAAGATGAAGTATCCAAGTGTACTATATGGTTCGTAATTTAGGTGGGAGTTCATCGGTCGAAGTTTTGTCTGATTCCGAGTTAGTATGAAGAAGTTATTGCAGTCTGAACAAAAAAATAGCGGCTTTTTCTTAGGCAAAGTTCAAATATGAGGATGTAGTCTGTTTTTTTCTAAGTACAACTATTAGTCACCATGGAGAACTACAGTGAGCGTTGAAGTGGGGATATAGCATATTATTTTCTAAGTACAACTGTTAGTCACCATGGAGTACTACAGTGTGCGTTCACAAGATGAAGTATCCAACTATACCGTATTGTCCGTAATTTAGGTGGGAGTTCATCGATCGAAGTATCGCCTAATTCCGAGTTAGTATGAAGAAGTTATTGCAGTCTGAACAAAAAAATAGCGGCTTCTGCACTAGGCGGAGTTGAAATATGGGGATGGGTTAGCCTGTTATTTTCTAAGTACAACTGTCAGTCCCCATGGAGAACTACAATGTGCGTTCATAAGATGAAGTATCCGAGTGTTCCATATTGCCCGTAATTTAGGTAGGAGTTAATCTGTCGAAGTCTCGCCGGATTCCAAGTTAGTATAAAGAAAATATAGCAGTCCGAATAAAAAAAATAGCGGCTTCTGCACTAGGCGGAGTTCAAATATGAGGATGTTGTGCCATGTTATTTTCTAAGTAAACTGTCAGTCCCCTTGGAGAACTACAGTGTGCGTTCACAAGATGAAGTATCCGAGTGTACCATATTGTCTGTAATTTAGGTAGGAATTCATCGGTCGAAGTTTTGCCTGATTCCGAGTTAGTATGAAGAAGTTATTGCAGTCAGAACAAAAAAATAGCGGTTTCTGCCTAGGCGGCGTTCAAATGTGGGGATGCTACTATCAAATCTACTTCCACAGGTACAAATAAAAATGCATGCACATTGTGGTTAAATGCAGGCCCACCTGGGCGTGCATATGTACTCGTACTAATTATAATATTTCAATTCCATTAATTACCAATTTAATTCCTTATTTATAATTATAACCAAATTAACTTTACAATTATTTCAATTGATTGAAATTACATTAAAATAGTTGTCAATAACATTCAATTAACATTATTAAATTAAATTCTAATAATCCTTTCTATTAAAAAAATCATAAATTTTTAATTTCTCACAATATTAAATTTCAAAATCTTATTTAGTTTAATATTTTTAATTATCGAAAAATACGGGTCGTTACACTCTCCCCCACTCAAAACTTTTCGTCCTCGAAAAGGAACGAGAAGGATTTAAGAAGCTTGATATAATTTTATTCAAAATATTCAATTTATAAACACTTTAAATTTACATAATTAAGTATTTTAAATAAAATATACCAATTTATAAATAATTAAATTTTCCACATCCAAGTTTAATAAAAGTTTGAAAATGTTTTCACTTTCACAAAATTTTCTAAGTCCTAAATTCATGAAAAATTTCGGTAGAGTCTCCTTTGCGCGGCTAGGTCCGGAAAAATAACAATTACAATATCTATCATATTTCAATAACAAACATCACAAACCATGGGAAAGACAATAAAATATCATTTCAAAAACTGTAATCCGAAAACGTACTTATTTGTCGGGCAAACAACTTTATTATATGAAACCAAAAGCAGTAGTTATTGCTTCCATAAACCTGTATTTCATTTATATAATCCAAAATGGTGAGAATTATGTACATGAGAAATATTTAGTTGTTTTAAATTAGTAACAAAAGCAAATCAACACAGAACATATGCAAACAAAACAATAACGACCATCATATGCAACAAAAGAATCCATCACACATTCATAACAATCAAAACTAATGGTTTGTTCAGTTTCAGACACCTTTCATCGTACAAGGGTGATAAATAGACTATTAAGCATACCCTACACTCAACACCCTTAGATAACTACTTAATAGCTTATTTATACAACCTTAAACAATATGAAGTATCCTTTTCCAAACATCCCATTAGCCAAACAATATAGAATTTAAATGTTATTTAAGTTTGTTCTATTGGTTTCTTTTTTTACTCTTTTATTTATTTTCAATTATTCATACAATGTCATTTTCCCATTAATCTACATTCATTTACTTACATATGTTATTTCACATTCAATATCTGAAGTCATCAATAAATCAAATTTTGAAATATTATATAAGTTTCCTTGTAATTACATTCACATTCATTTATTTATATAACTTGATTTCCATTAAATATGAATATTCATGAATAAACATTTCATACTTAGGTGTTTCTACCCTTTTAATTCACATTTATCCTTTCTTTTATAGTGTCAATTAATAATAAACTTATTTATGAATCATTTTAGTCATTTCTTAAGTTTATAAACATTTTCTTAGATAATGTTCAGTTTTTACTATTGATCTAATTATTAGCATTTCAAAACATTAACTTATGTTTATAACATTCATTTTCCATCTTAGATTTTCATTTATAAACATATATTCATTTTGAAGCATTTTGTTATTATGCTTTTACTTGTATAATATTCTATTACATACCATATTAACATTTCAACTTTTAAATATTTCAGGTAAGTCTTATATATATGTTTTAAGAATGAAATGGAATGTCATACAAATTTTATCTTATTTATTTTAGTTAACAAAAATGTTCAATAGTTTACATCTTCTTAGATTTTCATTATCTTTTAATTTACAAGTTACAAATCTTCAATTTACAATTTCATTAATCACTTAGCCTCTGATTTCTTATTTTTCATTTTAGAAGTTTCCAATTATTAGAATTTCTCTTTATTTATATAATTGAAAATCATTAATTAACAGGAGCTTAAGAATTTAATACCGAATTTATTTCAAATCATTTTGAAATAATATATATATATATATATATATCTTTTTAATATATCAAATCATACTTAGAAAAATTAAAACAAAATTTGTTCATCAAACAAATGTGTAGCAAAGCTACCACAGTGGTCTTCCCACTTTGAAACTCGAAAATGAATGTCGATGATGCGGCCGTCATCACTGAAATTATTTTCCAGCGATAGAAGAGGGGAGTACAGAACTTATTTCCTTTTAAAATTCCTTTAAACCATTTCTTTCAAATCACATTGAAAACATTTATATCCGAAAATACTTCTAAATAATACTAATATTATATTCCAAAATCTTTGAAAACCAATTTCAGAAATCCGGAACTTAAGTCCTTAAATTTTCAATTCATATAAACTTTATTTGTAAATCTATTTTGCAACTAATATTTTTTATAATTTCACTTCCTAACAAACAAACATATCACATACAACTATATCCATTTATAAAAATTATTCTTTTATATACAAAATATAATACTAGGTAAAATTATTTCATTTACCTATATTTCAAAAACAATATTGTGTCGGTCTGTCCTATTAAGTGTTTAGAAATCCCTATCGATGTCATGGCGTCCTATGTACCGACCAAAATTTATAAATACTAAACAGAACAAATTAAAACAAAAAAAATTATAACACTAACAAATACGCTCTCTCATATATATATATATATATACGCTCAAACAACTCATTCTAGGGTATTACTACCCTATCTCTAATGAGTCAAACCCCACAAAGCTAAGGTTATCGCTAAACCTGGCTCTAATACTAAATGTAACGACCCACCTTTTTGGATGGTTTAAATCGACAACAAACCACACATGTCAACTCAAACTATTCAGAAGGGAGGATTGTTAATAGGGTAAATAAGAAAATAAGATAAAAGAAGGAAAAACAAAACATAGAATCTCACAGTGGAATGACAAAATATAATAATCAAATAAACAGTTCATAAAGCTGTTTTACAAATAACATTTGATTACGCCTTTACAATATATCAGAGTTATACATACAGCAGGAATAAATAAATAATGCAGCGGAACAACATGATGCAGTGAAATAATAATAATAAATAGTGGGCTAATCTCCGTCTTCATCCTCCAAATAAAATGGTCTTCAATACACTGAAAAGCTCAGACTAACCCGAGCATAATGAAAAGACAAAACACTCAAGTCAGAACTAAAAGATCTTATGTTAGTTAAATCAACAGTAAATAAATATGAGTGTAACGGCTTCAGAGATGTTCACGGGATTTTACATCTCCTATCCAGTGTATAACATGCATGCCATAACTTAAGAGATATTCAAGATTCCATCTCCTAAGGATCCGTTAAACTATCAACATATATAATACAATACGCTATTATAATATGTCTACAGTAAAGTAAAATATTAAAATAGCGTTAAGGCGTTACACATATCTCCCTTAACACATTTCATAAATGTCGTAGTTTATATAGTAGCGTAATTCCTTCGTAAACTTGAGGGCAATCAGAGGGCACTCCATAGTGTATGACACAAACCAAACTCGTAGTGGGCTCAATAAGGATAAATATGACAAGGCATGCGAGGCAATGCCCAGGGTAGAATACTATCGTTTTGCACTCCCAGACCGATGGTAACGCATGGCAGCAACTACCGCCCACCTTGAGTCACACTCTCATAATCAAGGGTTTGCACACAAAAATTGAAATCACAAAGTAACAGATATGGTTTCGAAGAAGCATGCTCGATAGGGGGAGCGATCCCACTTAGCCCGGTATAGCTCCTGTTTTAGTCATTTTAATTATGACCTGAAAGTCAAGGCTATCCATCATCGTTCTCTTACTTCATTCCAGTAGCATTCGCCAAACCATCCTACTTCATTCTGGATTCTCCACCACATGCACAGTTTTTAAAGTGGTTTTTGGTATTGGCAGAGAGCATGACAATATCTGATCCCGGTCTCTTTAACTACCAAACGCTTATTTCACACTGGTTGGTTCTTTTACATTTCCAAAACCGATTCATAAATGATATCAAAATATCATATTCACTTCAAAATCATATCACTCACGAAATCATATTCACTTTCGAAATCATTATTCACTTTAATTCATGTTCGTTTTTCAGAATCATAACCACAAAATAGGTCAAACCATTATATCAAAATATTCGCATTTAAAGCAATTAAATCTAAATCTTAACAGTTCCAACTTTAAACAGTTTATGTAACGACCCGAAATTTTGGTCGTTAGATTTTTAACATTTAATTCATTTTAAATGTTGAATGTGGATTATGAATTGATTTTGAAATAAGAAGATTTTGGTTAAATCAATAAGATTTGTTATAATTTCAAATATGACAAATAAATTGGATTTGGATAATAATAATTTATTATTTGAAATTGGAATAATTTGTGAATCTGGGTATATATAGGTATGGAAATGGTTTCTAAAATTTATTTAAAATCTAATTGGATTTGAATTTTAATATTGGAATCAAAAGTCGATGAGTTAAATTTGGAATTTTTATATTAATTTAATAATGGAATTTAATATAAAATAATAATGTAAATAATCAGATTTTGATTTAAAATAAATCAGAATGATTTCTAATATGAATATGAATTCTATTTGATTTATAATTTAGTTAGTAAAGTTTTAAAAGTGAAATTTTAAATGATTTCGACGATTTTGAAAATCGCTCGATTTAAATCGACGAGTTAAAATAGCCTTCCGGGGCATAGTCTCGGAATTCGACGAAATTAGTTCCATTGGATCCGTAATAGTGTATTATTATCGGATTTCAAATTTTGTAGCGTTTGGAGTTACCGTTTGTTCGTACGGGTGAGAAACGCGTTGAAATTTAAATCGATAATTTAATATTTTAAATCGATTCAAAAAGCTATCTTCCACATATGATTGAATTGGGCTCCAAAACACGTTCCATTGTGTTCGGAATGTGGGTAAAACCTTATAAACGCCATGCGGCACGTGTGATTTGGAGTTTGTTTGTATAGCTTGTTAAAATTTGAGAAAATTATTAAAATAATAATTATAAACCGTTTATATATATATATATATATATATATATGTTTTGGCCAAAACCCTAATCTATTTTCTTCGGCCGCCACTCAACATAAACAATGGCCGATATTCAATTCCCCTCTCACAAATTTTTCTCGAAATCTAGGCAGTATTTTTGAAATCTTTCTAAATGAAAGTTGGAGAGCTCACCGAGGCGAGTAAATCCAATGGTGGGTTTTCGTTCTGGGGCCTTGGATCTTCCTCGATTTGGCGATATAGGGTTTTCGTTCGTTCGCTAATCTCGAGGCGTGAGGGCCGTCGAGTTCGACCGGGTCTAGGCCGGTGACGGGTGGCGTAGTGGGCTTCGTTGTGGTGGGTTCTGATCGGGGTCCGGTCGTCGTTTGGGGGTGGTGGCGATCAACTTTTTGCCGCATGTGGTGGGTTTCATTCGATCTGGTATAGCACGTGGAAGAAGATGGTTTCAACAGCCTTGATTTCGAGCTTAGTGATGGACGGTAGATGGTATAATAAATTGAATAAAAAGAGATTTGTTTAAAAAAATTATTCAAACTTTAAACTAGCATATCTTTTGCATGCATGGTCAGATTCCGACGAAACAACATGCGCGGAATCGTAGCAACGAGCAGCACGCTGTAGTGCAGATCTGGAATCGTTTTGAGCGAGTGGAAATTTTGCATTAAATCGTACGTGCTCGATTTAATGTAAAATTTGAACTCTTGGCGTTTTAAATTTCAAGGTGAGTTAATCTCACTCATTTGGAATGCCTTCTAAATTTAAATAGTTAAATTTAAATTATTGGTTGAATGATTGAATTGACTGGATGTGATATTATATATAATAGTATATATATATTGGAGTGATTGATTTCCCGCATTATATAGTGGATGAGACCCTATGCGCCGCATAATAGTGGATGATATTATATAAACCCATATACCGCGATATTCCACCTCGAAGTGGAATTGGTATTGTGCTAACATCTGTGGATGCATGGAAACAGGTTGGAGGGATCCAACTGGATTCCCTCAAAATTATTTAGCTTGTTCTAATATTCTGTGATATGATTATTTGATAATCTGTGATAAATAATATTGGTAATTGAAAGTATTAGATGCTTTGGTTTGATTGAATATATTGGGTATACTGAGTTACCAAAAATATATAAATTGGATTTTTAAAGGGAAATAAAAGAGAGAATTCTTAAGTAAATATTTTTAGTGAAATTGGATAAAAGTTGATTTTTGAATTCCAAAATAAATTCCAAGTATGGAAAAGGAGATTTTTGAATAAAAAGGATTAAATGAATTTTAAACTTAAGTGATATTAATTAAAGGAATAAAAGATTTATTTTTAAATTCAGAATTGAAATGGTTTAGGAAGAAATAAAAGGATTTTTTATGAAATTGGTATTTTCAGATTTTAAATCATAATAAAGAAGTTAAATCTAAAATTAATGGAATTAATGGATTTTAAATAAATTTGACTAAGTAAAGGAATTTATTTTTAAAATGGAGTTGATTTTGGAAATCGATTTGAAAATTGATTAGTGTTTGAAAACTGTGTTTTTAAAAGGAGAATGAGACTATGGAATTTATAAACTGGGTTTATAAAGTGAAATAAGATATCAGTGGAGATTTGGAAGTATAAATTCACGGTGGGAATTTATAATGGAATGGGCAATTTGTTTTAAAAATAAATTGTGGTTTAATTTTTGAAAGGTGTGAGAGAAAAGCGTATTTCCCTGAAAAGCCAAGTACGTTTTCAAAGGAGTTTTTAAGTATAAATTAAACAGTTTTAAAGTTGTTTTAAAAGAATGTTTTGGAGAAAATTATTTATTTAAGTTGTTTAAAGTTAAATATTTATTAAATTAGTTATAGTAATAATATTTTAAAGGCTAATTGGTTTTATGATTTTAAAAAGATAATTATTAATATTTATATTTTATAAAGTATTTTTATTTTAAATATAGTTTGGCTAAAGATTTTATTTGGAAAACTTGTATAGAATTTCGTAACTCTTATTTTAAAATTTAGTTTGACTTAACTTTTATTTTAAAATTAGTTTTATATTTTTATAATGTAGTTTTACTTTAAATATTATTTTAAAGTATATATTTTTGAATAAAGTGTTTAAGTAGTTTAATTTAAATATTTTAAAGTATAATCTAGAATAAAGTAATTTTAAATTATTTTAAAATCTAAAAGGTATTTGGACTTGGTGATTTCAGTGGAAATAAACAATATTGGGAAATCTATTCCGTGAGAGAAAGGTGGTTTTGAAACTGTTTTCAAAGAGTTGAAGTTTAGAAAAATATCTTGCGAAGATATTTTGAAATAAATAATTTGGAAAATTATTTAAAGGTCTGATGGTTGTTTGTGAATGTTATCTGATAGTTAAATAACCGACTATCAATATTGGCCAATGCGCTGATCGTTTCGAAGAGACCGGGATCGGGATTTATTTCCCGAAAACCACTTCGATCCGGTTTGAACGTTTTTGTGAGGAAGACAAGAGCTGGGAGTCGAAGATGGAGCAGTGAAGTGCAAGGGCTAGTCGCTACTAATCCTGAGGGTGATTCCAAAATGGATGTAGTAGGAGTAGTGCCTTTGGTTCCGTTCGGACCCGGAACGGACTTGTATGGATGAATGCTTTCAGACCATCGTCAGGAGGACGATGAGCATTCTAAGTGAAATGTGTTCTAAAAAGGTAACGCATAGCCTCAAGCCTCATCAACCGGGAATGGCTAAAACATGGGACGTGCAGCAAGGCTAAGTGGCTAGCAACCAATTAGGGTAAGGTCATCCCTGTCTAGATGTCCCTTTTTGATTTCGGCTTAGTGGCGGTTGCTGATCCCAACCGCGGGGTGATCTTATTCGGACTATCCAATAAGGGGTAGCTCCGGTCTTGTGTTGTAGGGGGTCGGGAGTGATCCTCGGTACTCTGATCTAGACCAGGTACTGTGACGGGCGATACCCTAGTAGCCCTGCCATTGTATGGAATCCAATCTCTAATAAGCGCTTGTACGGTTTTGATTGTGCCCAACTATTGCTGAAACGTGAGATGCAAGCATTTCAGCTAGATTCTATTTTACTTTCAATAGACACTATTATAATATCAGACGGATTTGATAAAAAGTGTTTTGGCTATCGTAAGGTAAAAACCCGACATGTTTATTTGTGGCGTGGTCTTACGAGATACCTTTGATTTCAAAGGATTTTGAAAACTTTAATAATCCAATTGAGTGTGTTTTCTCACGCTGGTTTTCCAGATTCACTCGGGTGTTATTTCGCTATAATGCTCGGGTCAGACCGAGTATTATGGGATACAGGATATGATGCTATGGTGCTCAGGAGATGAGTTGGATGGCGAGACGTATCACCCGTACTTGATATATTCCGCTGTGCTGTGAAAGCTGTGTATAGTCAGCTTTGTGAGGACAAGTTATTATAATTGTCCAGTTATGTACTATTGATTGTGTTGTTGATTTGTGAGGTTTTGATATTGTTTTTTTATTTTCTTCTTCTACCTCCTTTTTTTTAACCCTAATGGTTCGTATTTCCGTTCACTTTGAGTTGATATAATGGAGAATAGTGTTAACTTAAGGGGTACGGGTTTGCGGGCTGTTACAGTGGTATCGGAGCTTCGGTTGGCGATAACCTAGGCTTTGGTGGGGAAATTACTCATTAGAAATAGAGTCAATAGTACTCTAGAATGAGTTGAGTGTAATAATAGCTATGAGAGCGTAATTGTTAGTGAATATAAAAACTGTTTTTATATTGTGTTGACTTATCGGTTGAGTGTTTATGAATTCTGGTCGGTACGGGAAGTACAACCGTATCGATAGGGGTTTCTAAACTCTTAAATAAGATAAATCAACATAGTATTGTTTTTAAAGTGGGTGGATGAAATAATTTTACCCAAAATTATATTTTGATATAAAAGCAATAATTCCCTAAAATTATTATATTTATTTGGATGTTTAGTTGTTAATATTATAATCAAATAAGAATCTAAAATTTGAAATAGTCTATATTTATAACCAAAAAGAATTATATAAGTATGATTTATACAAAGGAATATAACTAAAATTTGATTTAAACCAGAATTTAAAACCCGGAAATTGTGAAAAAATTTGTTTAAAATAAGTTTAAACCAAGTGTGGAAATTTTTAAATCTTGGAAAATTTTGGAAATGCTTTCCAAAGTGGTTTCAAAGAAATAATGGAGTATTATTTTGGGAAATATTTTGAATAGAAATTGTTTTGAGATGAATTTTGAAAGTAAAGAAGCACTGAACTCACTTCAGTCGCTGAAAAATAATCTAGGTGATGATGGCCACATCATCAGTATTCATTTTCGAGTTTCTAAGTGATGGATTTCTACTGGATGGTTTGGTATGATTATTTGTTTGGACTTGTTTGATAAACAAGTTTGTTTTAGAAATTTCAAAAGGGGAAATTGTTTTGGGTAAAACCACAATGTTTTTGAAATCTGGAGGTTTGATTTGATATACCAAGATGGTATGTGTTATTTATGTAAATGTAACGACCCATAAATTTCAACTATTTTAATAACGTAATTAGTTGAAATTTTGTGAAATTTTAAACGATAAAATTTTGAAATTTAAATTGATATTTGGAATGCGTTTAGTTAAACAAAGCAACTGGTAAATTTTCGTCCGAAAATATGAAAGTTTATTTCGCACGTAAATTTACTTCAATTTAATCAGTTAAAAAGTGATGAAAGTAAAACGTTTTCGAAACCTGAATATTTTTACACAGAAAAATTCTAAACCATCTTCTGAGCAAGATGTCAGTTTGTCGTTTTTCCAAATTCGGACATCTTTGGCTCCGTCGATCTTATTTTTCAGCGTTTTTCTTGCATTTTCCGCTATTAGAAAATTCGAATTTTTATAATCCAATCGTACCACTGATATTTATAGGTTATTTTGATCGTCTCGTCGTGCTGATCTCCATAGTATATTAATTTGTGTGTTTTGAAGTCCGGCACACGGCGGAGTCTACAGAAACGGTAACCGTATCGATACCCATTTTGAACCCTTTTGTTTTCCTTTGGTCTTCCATTACCCTCCGTGAGAACTGTCAGCCACTAGCTATTGAAAATAAATATAATAATATAAAAGTGGTTGCGTGTAAACATTGTGAAGCTGTTGTTCATTTCCAGTCACCTCTCCATCTTTTACTTCTGACATTGCTTGAGAAGATAAACAAAGAAGTATCTGCTCTTCTTTCTGACACTTCAAATCATATATAGTAAAATATATGAAATTGCTATTTGAATAAACTTGCTCTTCGTTCTTTTCTTCTTGCTGTACACACCACTCATCCATTTTCTCCATTGCCGCTCTCTCGTTCTCTCTCCCATGCTGGCATGTACGCCCTCCCTTCACCAACCGAACTGCGCGCACAGCTCCTCTTCACGCCACAGCTCTGCCGCCGACCTCGACAACAGCCGGTCCATGCTTCTCCCTCCGCCTTAGCTGGCCACTACCCACCTTCATCTGCCCCTATTTCCTCTTGCCTTCAGCCGCAAGACCATCGGCCGCGTACCCATCTGTCTGCCACCACCGTACAGACCATCGTCACCTCAGGCTAGCGACACTCCTCCACGTCAACTGCTGTAGCGCCCACCGCCTCGACTGCTTCGCGTGAAGCCGTTCACATCAGCAACCGTGGCCGTGCACCTGGTCAGCGTCCCACCTCACTCAAACATCACCTTCCTCCTCTCTCGTTTCATCTCTGACCCGTCACCCATAGCGCCCTATTCGCCACACAGCAGCCTCCACCCGTGCCTAAGCAACCACCAGATCCGCTTCTTACTCTCTTTGACATCACTTCGGCCTGCCACCTCTCCTGGCCATGGCCAGCGCTTCACCTCGGCTTGCCGAGCATACCGGGCAGCACACCCAAAGCCGGTCATCGAGCTTCCAATGCTTTATATTTTTCCCAGTATACGAGGTATATATTATATTATGATAGTTATATTTTAACTTCATATAGTGGTTTATACTTATATATAGCATTAGTTATGTTTGCAGTATAAGGTTATAAGTTGTTTCAAGTTTATGCTTGCCTGGTAAGTTGAGTTTCATATGTTGGTTCACAGGAAAAATATATCCTATACTCTGTTAGTTGTAAATTTATGTCAGTGTTATCTAGTAAGAATTACGTATATATATACTGATTCTGGGTATAAGAATATATAGAGTTTGAATATATGTATTTATATTATTATTATTATTTAGTGTTTATATAAACTGTAATTAATGTTTATACCTTAGCACCTTTTGTATATGTTGAAAGAGTGTTCACAAGTTCCAGTTTATAAAGTAGATATAGTAATAAAAACATATTATATATATATTACTGTATACAGACTATACAGGTTGTCATCCTTTATGTTATAAAATATGTTTTACTTTGCATAGGTCCGTTATTGGTTTTGGATGTATGAACCGTTAGTATGAATTTTAAGTTTATACAATGTTTATTTTAAAATATATATATAAAAAATTTTAAGATGCGGTTATCATGTGCTTTTCAAGTATGGTTTAGTATTGGCATAAAAGAAGGAGAATTTTTCAAATATATATATTTATTGATTCTAACACGTTAAATTATATATAAGCTTTTAAATGACCTGTTCAACTTATATAAATTTGTTTATACCTGAAAGTTGCAACCAAACTGATTTTGCACTTGTTTGCATGTTTTTTTTCTCCTGAACAGCAGTTAGACTACATGTTCACGATATCATATCTTACTCATGTTTTATCAGAATGGGTTGATTTTATTTTTAAAAAGAAGTCAAAGTTACCTAGTTTATGCTTGTCAAATTTCAGCCAAATCCGACATCGTTTGATTAGTGGTCGAGGATCTGGAAGTTAGACCCAGACAGCTGTTCTTTTGTACTTAAAAATTATTTTACACTGCTGCAAACACGACCTGAGTTCATGTTTGACGCATCGTATCTCTTCTGTCTTACGTCGGAATTGGTTGATTTTATTTTTAAAAAGAAGTCAAAGTTACCTAGTTTATGCCTGTCAAATTTCATCCAAATCCGACATCGTTTGATTAGTGGTCGAGGATCTGGAAGTTAGACCCAGACAGCTATTCTTTTGTACTTAGAAATTATTTTACACTGCTGCAAACACGACCTGAGTTCATGTTTGACGCATCGTATCTCTTCTGTCTTACGTCGGAATGGGTTGATTTTATTTTTAAACAGGAGTCGAAGTTACCTAGTTTATGCTTGTCAAATTTCATCCAAATCCGACATCGTTTGATTTGTGGTCGAGGATCTGGAAGTTAGACCCAGACAGCTGTTCTTTTGTACTTAGAAATTATTTTACACTGCTGCAAACATGGCCTGAGTCTATGTTCGTGACATCATAACTTTTCTCGTCTCTTGTCCAAAACAAGTGAATCTTTTGCAGTTTGAAATACAAGTTTTGATCTTTATTCATACCAAATTTCAGACCGTTTCGATCTCGGTAGCACATAGAATTATATTGTTAAACTTTGACGTATGACATGTTTTATTTGTTGCTATGTTGAATGTTTTGATTTGATTTCATCGATTTCTGTTATCAGCTTTGATCGTTGAATTCGTGCCGATTTGTTTTGCTTGGATTCGTAACTCAATCTCTATGTCCGTATCAGTGTGCGTATCCGTGTCATCTTCTCGTACATCTCTAGCCTCGAAAGGTGAGCAATCACTCACGATTAACGTTCTTTTATTTATTAAATTTGATTTCAATTGAAACGACAATTGAAATATGCTGCCGTTAGTTATTTATATTGCTATACCTATGCCATCATCTGTATCTGGTCACCTATGACACCTGACATCATTATCTGTTATTTATATTGATATATATATATGCCATCATCTGTATCTGTTCACCTGTGACACCTGACATCATTATCTGTTATTTATATTGATATATATATGCCATCATCTGTATCTGTTCACCTATGACATCTGACACCCTTATCTGTTATTTATACTGATGATATATGCATGTTACCGTTGTTATATTATTATCATATCTGTTATCACTCTGCAAGTTCCCTGTTAGTATAGTATCACTATGGGTTGAAATGATACATACCCGAACGGACTTTAGAATAGGAGAAAATCGTTATGGGTTGAAATGATAAACCCAAGCGATTTTCAAATTAAATTGAATTTGGGATTTCGGGTTGAAAAGATATATACCCGAATATATTTTAAATTGCGGATTGAAATGATAAATATCCGTATCACTTGACCATAGGATAGAAAATTATATACAGACACCGTTGGTCTATATATAAATGTTTTTGTACGGTTTTGAAAGAAATATATGGTTTTAAATAAATAATGATTTTAAAGATTTATTAAAGTTGATTCGAATCAATATGAAATATGTTCAAGTATTTATGTAAAATTTATATTTTTAAATATATAATTTATAATGTTTCAAGTTGAAAGATAAATTTGAATTGATTTGGAATTCTTAATTATTTAAGAATTATATTTAAACTAATGATATTTTGCTTTAAAAATTATTTTAATATAAATTATTTTAATATAAATCATTTTTGATATAAATTACTTTATTTATAAACTATTTTATTATATATACTGATTTTAATATCTAAACCGTTTAAAAGAAAAGTGTTGTGATTTCCAAAAGGCTATGATTTCAAAGCTGTGATTTCCAAAGTGTTTTGATTTTTAAAAGACTATGATTTCAAAAGCGTTATAACTTTGGAAAAGTACTATGATTTTGGAAATGGATTTATTTGAAGTAAAAGTGATATCGCATTGATATGGTTTTTAAAATGGCAATGATGTGTCGGTTTTGAAATATAACTATTTTGAAAGTTTATTAAATGACCATCGGTGAAATAATACGTAGTTATTAAAGAGACCGGGATCGGATATGGACATATTCTCTGTCGATACCGAAAACCACTTTAATAACTATTATACGCGGAGTGTTGATCCAGAACGAAGTGGATGGTTTTGGTGAACGCGTTGACTGAAGAAAGAGAACGATTTTGGATGACCCCTGACATGACTAAAACAGGAGCCGCGCCGGGCCATTGAGGTTCGCCACCTCTAGCGGACACACTTCTTCGTTACCATATCTATTACTTTTGTGATTCGATTTGGGTGCACCCCTCGATTATGGGAGTGTTGTTTCGCGGTGTTGGGGTAGTAGCTGCTATGCCCAACATCAGTCCGGATCACGCAACTACTAGTATCCTAGTTGGTATTGCCTCATGTACCTTGTCATACTGATTATCCTATTCGCGACCACTACGATTTTGGTTTGTACCTTTAGTATATGGATTGCCCTCTGGTGACTTCCGGTTTTGGGGAAACTACGGTCTTGTATATGCTCTTGGGAATAAAAATGTGTTAAGGGTGGAATGGGCCATGACTTAACGCTATTTTGATATCGTACTTTACTGATTAGACATTATCTACTTAGCGTACACTATTACATAGTAGATAGTTTAACGGATCCTTAGAGGATGGTTATCCCAAACATCCTTTGAGTTTACTTGTATTTCAGTTGTTATTCCACTTGAGTTGGATTTATTGATATAAGAATGTTAATCCTGACTCGAGTGTTTTGTGTTTTCTTTACGCTCGGGTCAGACTGAGTGATATAGTATATGAGACTCACCTTTGGAGTTGGAGCTTCGCTTGGAGATCCAGCTATCTATCCAGCTTTCAGTTATTCAGTTGATTCCAGTGATGTATTCAGATCTTGTATTTGACTATTGTATTGAGATATCTATGTATTAGAGACCTCTGTTGTATCTTGTTTAACTCTGTTATATATAAATAGTAGCTTCATGAACTACTATTCTTTTGTTTCCGCTGCATTATTGTTATATTACTCTGTGTCTGTGATCTGTGATTATTTATTTATTGTATATGCTAAGTTTTGCCAATTTAAATTAACAACGCGGTATTTTGAGCAATTCAACACCGGCATGAGTGTCTACCTATACACTTATAATGGATGCGAATGGTCCAAAATACCGGGTCGTTATAGTTGGTATCAGAGCTTTGGTAGCTCTAGGCAAAACTTAGCATATAGGGTAAATGTATTTACAGAATCACTCTCATTCGAGTTTCAATCTCTTCCTTTTGACTCGATTCCTTCAAAATTTTGGAACATTCCCTACGGTTCCAAAATTCATTCGTGTCCTTCACTATTCATCTTCTTTCAATTCTGGAGCACCCCATAACTCCACTTTGAATGATATCTATAATAGATCGGCGGTCTCGCCAATCTTCGAATGATTCGTAAAGGAGAAAAACTCCTTTATAATAGGCATCGATTTACCGGAGATTTCTATATCCTCGGTTTACGATGCTATCTATTCCCTGCTATACTTGAATTCTATCTCTTGAGATCGAGTGTTGATTTACCTCGGAATTCAGCATCGATCTTATTCTTGAAGTCACGGTCGACCCGGTTATGGTTGCCCGCGATTTATATAAGATTATCTATTTCCTTATTCGGTTAAATAATCATCTTATCTTTCGTTCCGACTTATTCTCAAATCAATTTTTTTTTTGATTGAATTAATCAAATTTGAATCGCTGTCCTTGCTTTGAAAATTTATTCTTGGATAGAGTATTTGTAAATCTATATTTAAATGTTTTAAAATATATTGTGTCGTTTGAGTTGTTGATGTTGATTTGGGTTTCCGATCGATTCGTCTGATCAACGCTATCGATAGGATTTCCAAAACACTTGAGCAGAGCAAACTGACACAATATTGTTTTCAAATTTGGTAAATGAAATAATTTTGTATGATTATATTATAAATATATAAGTAAAATTTTTCTGGAATTAAATAGTTAATTAAATTGGTTGTTGAATGATAATATTTGATTATCATTTATTGTTCTAAATGAATTTATAAACATGGTTTATAAATTGATTTGGAATCGAAATGAATTTAAAAAAATCGGGAATTTGAGAATTTGATTACCGGTGATTTCAACTTTGGTTTTAAAGTGTATATTATTAAAGGTATTTTCGAATAGAAATCGTTTTCAAAGAATTTTAAAATGTTGAAATTAGTACTCTTCTCTTTGTCGCTGGAAAATAATTTCGGTGATGGCGGCCGCATCATCGACATTCATTTTCGAGTTTCGAAGTGGAGAAACCATTCTATAGCTTTGCTACGGTTTTGTTTGAAAAAAAAATATTTTAATTTGAATTTCTTAAGTATGACTTGATTTATATATATATAGATATATTATTTAAATTTAATTTGATTTAATATATATAGTATATACATAATTATCTCTAAAGGGTTTGAAATTAAACGGAAATTAAATTCTTAAAATTATGTTAAAGGTTGTTTCAATTATAAATAAAGCTAAATTTTGGATAAATATTTAAACTTGAAAATTGAATTTGAAAATTTTATTTGTATAGTACTAAATTGCATTTCAATATAACTTACCTAAATTATTCAGAAGTTAAAATGTAATTGGGTAATATACAATATAAAATGATTTTATAAAATTTGAGTGTTTATAATAAATGTTATACACTAGATTTTAATGCTAATAAAGATGATAAAATAATTAATTGAATGAGATGAATATAATAAATTTTGTTCTGAAAGAATTAACAAATTGAATTTGATCAACTTATGAAAATACCTTGAATTTAAAAGCAATTAGTAAATATAAATTAATTTAAATCAAAACTTTTATAGTTTAAATTAATTTATATGGTTTAAATATATGTAATAAGATATATTAAGTGGAACAAATTTAATAATAATTTGGAATAAAGAAGAATTAAATTTGTTAGATAAAATATGATTGTAATAAATGACTATTCAAGTTTATGATTTTAGAAATTGTTAATAAAAGATAATTGGATAATAAAACAATGAATAAATGAGATAAATAAAATAAAATTTTGTTTTGAAGAAATCTTTTGGTATCAAATATTAATAAATTGGAATTAAATCAACTTATTGAAATACCCTGAATTTTAAATCAAATATTGAGTATTAATTAAGGTAAATTGAAATTTATACGGTTTAAACTAATTGTTTTATTTTTGTTTTCAATCTGTTTTCTTTCTGGGTGTTTCTATTCTCCTACCTCCTTCCTTTTCGGGGACGAAAAGTTTTGAGTGGGGGAGAATGTAACGACCCATAAATTTCAACTGTTTTAATAACGTAATTAGTTGAAATTTTGTGAAATTTTAAACGATAAAATTTTGAAATTTAAATTGATATTTGGAATGCGTTTAGTTAAACAAAGCAACTGGTAAATTTTCGTCCGAAAATATGAAAGTTTATTTCGCACGTAAATTTACTTCAATTTAATCAGTTAAAAAGTGATGAAAGTAAAACATTTTCGAAACCTGAATATTTTTACACAGAAAAATTCTAAACCATCTTCTGAGCAAGATGTCAGTTTGTCGTTTTTCCAAATTCGGACATCTTTGGCTCCGTCGATCTTATTTTTCAGCGTTTTTCTTGCATTTTCCGCTATTAGAAAATTCGAATTTTTATAATCCAATCGTACCACTGATATTTATAGGTTATTTTGATCGTCTCGTCGTGCTGATCTCCATAGTATATTAATTTGTGTGTTTTGAAGTCCGGCACACGGCGGAGTCTACAGAAACGGTAACCGTATCGATACCCATTTTGAACCCTTTTGTTTTCCTTTGGTCTTCCATTACCCTCCGTGAGAACTGTCAGCCACTAGCTATTGAAAATAAATATAATAATATAAAAGTGGTTGCGTGTAAACATTGTGAAGCTGTTGTTCATTTCCAGTCACCTCTCCATCTTTTACTTCTGACATTGCTTGAGAAGATAAACAAAGAAGTATCTGCTCTTCTTTCTGACACTTCAAATCATATATAGTAAAATATATGAAATTGCTATTTGAATAAACTTGCTCTTCGTTCTTTTCTTCTTGCTGTACACACCACTCATCCATTTTCTCCATTGCCGCTCTCTCGTTCTCTCTCCCATGCTGGCATGTACGCCCTCCCTTCACCAACCGAACTGCGCGCACAGCTCCTCTTCACGCCACAGCTCTGCCGCCGACCTCGACAACAGCCGGTCCATGCTTCTCCCTCCGCCTTAGCTGGCCACTACCCACCTTCATCTGCCCCTATTTCCTCTTGCCTTCAGCCGCAAGACCATCGGCCGCGTACCCATCTGTCTGCCACCACCGTACAGACCATCGTCACCTCAGGCTAGCGACACTCCTCCACGTCAACTGCTGTAGCGCCCACCGCCTCGACTGCTTCGCGTGAAGCCGTTCACATCAGCAACCGTGGCCGTGCACCTGGTCAGCGTCCCACCTCACTCGAACATCACCTTCCTCCTCTCTCGTTTCATCTCTGACCCGTCACCCATAGCGCCCTATTCGCCACACAGCAGCCTCCACCCGTGCCTAAGCAACCACCAGATCTGCTTCTTACTCTCTTTGACATCACTTCGGCCTGCCACCTCTCCTGGCCATGGCCAGCGCTTCACCTCGGCTTGCCGAGCATACCGGGCAGCACACCCAAAGCCGGTCATCGAGCTTCCAATGCTTTATATTTTTCCCAGTATACGAGGTATATATTATATTATGATAGTTATATTTTAACTTCATATAGTGGTTTATACTTATATATCGCATTAGTTATGTTTGCAGTATAAGGTTATAAGTTGTTTCAAGTTTATGCTTGCCTGGTAAGTTGAGTTTCATATGTTGGTTCACAGGAAAAATATATCCTATACTCTGTTAGTTGTAAATTTATGTCAGTGTTATCTAGTAAGAATTACGTATATATATACTGATTCTGGGTATAAGAATATATAGAGTTTGAATATATGTATTTATATTATTATTATTATTTAGTGTTTATATAAACTGTAATTAATGTTTATACCTTAGCACCTTTTGTATATGTTGAAAGAGTGTTCACAAGTTCCAGTTTATAAAGTAGATATAGTAATAAAAACATATTATATATATATTACTGTATACAGACTATACAGGTTGCCATCCTTTATGTTATAAAATATGTTTTACTTTGCATAGGTCCGTTATTGGTTTTGGATGTGTGAACCGTTAGTATGAATTTTAAGTTTATACAATGTTTATTTTAAAATATATATATAAAAAATTTTAAGATGCGGTTATCATGTGCTTTTCAAGTATGGTTTAGTATTGGCATAAAAGAAGGAGAATTTTTCAAATATATATATTTATTGATTCTAACACGTTAAATTATATATAAGCTTTTAAATGACCTGTTCAACTTATATAAATTTGTTTATACCTGAAAGTTGCAACCAAACTGATTTTGCACTTGTTTGCATGTTTTTTTTCTCCTGAACAGCAGTTAGACTACATGTTAACGATATTATATCTTACTCATGTTTTATCGGAATGGGTTGATTTTATTTTTAAAAAGAAGTCAAAGTTACCTAGTTTATGCTTTTCAAATTTCAGCCAAATCCGACATCGTTTGATTAGTGGTCGAGGATCTGGAAGTTAGACCCAGACAGCTGTTCTTTTGTACTTAAAAATTATTTTACACTGCTGCAAACACGACCTGAGTTCATGTTTGACGCATCGTATCTCTTCTGTCTTACGTCGGAATTGGTTGATTTTATTTTTAAAAAGAAGTCAAAGTTACCTAGTTTATGCCTGTCAAATTTCATCCAAATCCGACATCGTTTGATTAGAGGTCGAGGATCTGGAAGTTAGACCCAGACAGCTATTCTTTTGTACTTAGAAATTATTTTACACTGCTGCAAACACGACCTGAGTTCATGTTTGACGCATCGTATCTCTTCTGTCTTACGTCGGAATGGGTTGATTTTATTTTCAAAAAGGAGTCGAAGTTACCTAGTTTATGCTTGTCAAATTTCATCCAAATCCGACATCGTTTGATTTGTGGTCGAGGATCTGGAAGTTAGACCCAGACAGCTGTTCTTTTGTACTTAGAAATTATTTTACACTGCTGCAAACATGGCCTGAGTCTATGTTCGTGACATCATAACTTTTCTCGTCTCTTGTCCAAAACAAGTGAATCTTTTGCAGTTTGAAATACAAGTTTTGATCTTTATTCATACCAAATTTCAGACCGTTTCGATATCGGTAGCACATAGAATTATATTGTTAAACTTTGACGTATGACATGTTTTATTTGTTGCTATGTTGAATGTTTTGATTTGATTTCATCGATTTCTGTTATCAGCTTTGATCGTTGAATTCGTGCCGATTTGTTTTGCTTGGATTCGTAACTCAATCTCTATGTCCGTATCAGTGTGCGTATCCGTGTCATCTTCTCGTACATCTCTAGCCTCGAAAGGTGAGCAATCACTCACGATTAACGTTCTTTTATTTATTAAATTTGATTTCAATTGAAACGACAATTGAAATATGCTGCCGTTAGTTATTTATATTGCTATACCTATGCCATCATCTGTATCTGTTCACCTGTGACACCTGACATCATTATCTGTTATTTATATTGATATATATATGTCATCATCTGTATCTGTTCACCTATGACACCTGACATCATTATCTGTTATTTATATTGATATATATATGCCATCATCTGTATCTGTTCACCTATGACATCTGACACCCTTATCTGTTATTTATACTGATGATATATGCATGTTACCGTTGTTATATTATTATCATATCTGTTATCACTCTGCAAGTTCCCTGTTAGTATAGTATCACTATGGGTTGAAATGATACATACCCGAACGGACTTTAGAATAGGAGAAAATCGTTATGGGTTGAAATGATAAACCCAAGCGATTTTCAAATTAAATTGAATTTGGGATTTCGGGTTGAAAAGATATATACCCGAATATATTTTAAATTGCGGATTGAAATGATAAATATCCGTATCACTTGACCATAGGATAGAAAATTATATACAGACACCGTTGGTCTATATATAAATGTTTTTGAAAAACATTTCTACGGTTTTGAAAGAAATATATGGTTTTAAATAAATAATGATTTTAAAGATTTATTAAAGTTGATTCGAATCAATATGAAATATGTTCAAGTATTTATGTAAAATTTATATTTTTAAATATATAATTTATAATGTTTCAAGTTGAAAGATAAATTTGAATTGATTTGGAATTCTTAATTATTTAAGAATTATATTTAAACTAATGATATTTTGCTTTAAAAATTATTTTAATATAAATTATTTTAATATAAATCATTTTTGATATAAATTACTTTATTTATAAACTATTTTATTATATATACTGATTTTAATATCTAAACCGTTTAAAAGAAAAGTGTTGTGATTTCCAAAAGGCTATGATTTCAAAGCTGTGATTTCCAAAGTGTTTTGATTTTTAAAAGACTATGATTTCAAAAGCGTTATAACTTTGGAAAAGTACTATGATTTTGGAATGGATTTATTTGAAGTAAAAGTGATATCGCATTGATATGGTTTTTAAAATGGCAATGATGTGTCGGTTTTGAAATATAACTATTTTGAAAGTTTATTAAATGACCATCGGTGAAATAATACGTAGTTATTAAAGAGACCGGGATCGGATATGGACATATTCTCTGTCGATACCGAAAACCACTTTAATAACTATTATACGCGGAGTGTTGATCCAGAACGAAGTGGATGGTTTTGGTGAACGCGTTGACTGAAGAAAGAGAACGATTTTGGATGACCCCTGACATGACTAAAACAGGAGCCGCGCCGGGCCATTGAGGTTCGCCACCTCTAGCGGACACACTTCTTCGTTACCATATCTATTACTTTTGTGATTCGATTTGGGTGCACCCCTCGATTATGGGAGTGTTGTTTCGCGGTGTTGGGGTAGTAGCTGCTATGCCCAACATCAGTCCGGATCACGCAACTACTAGTATCCTAGTTGGTATTGCCTCATGTACCTTGTCATACTGATTATCCTATTCGCGACCACTACGATTTTGGTTTGTACCTTTAGTATATGGATTGCCCTCTGGTGACTTCCGGTTTTGGGGAAACTACGGTCTTTATATGCTCTTGGGAATAAAAATGTGTTAAGGGTGGAATGGGCCATGACTTAACGCTATTTTGATATCGTACTTTACTGATTAGACATTATCTACTTAGCGTACACTATTACATAGTAGATAGTTTAACGGATCCTTAGAGGATGGTTATCCCAAACATCCTTTGAGTTTACTTGTATTTCAGTTGTTATTCCACTTGAGTTGGATTTATTGATATAAGAATGTTAATCCTGACTCGAGTGTTTTGTGTTTTCTTTACGCTCGGATCAGACTGAGTGATATAGTATATGAGACTCACCTTTGGAGTTGGAGCTTCGCTTGGAGATCCAGCTATCTATCCAGCTTTCAGTTATTCAGTTGATTCCAGTGATGTATTCAGATCTTGTATTTGACTATTGTATTGAGATATCTATATATTAGAGACCTCTGTTGTATCTTGTTTAACTCTGTTATATATAAATAGTAGCTTCATGAACTACTATTCTTTTGTTTCCGCTGCATTATTGTTATATTACTCTGTGTCTGTGATCTGTGATTATTTATTTATTGTATATGCTAAGTTTTGCCAATTTAAATTAACAACGCGGTATTTTGAGCAATTCAACACCGGCATGAGTGTCTACCTATACACTTATAATGGATGCGAATGGTCCAAAATACCGGGTCGTTATAGTAAAGATCCAAAGACTCGGCCTTCGAAAATCGGCACCCGTACTTCACTTGTACTCAAAATGCCGTAGATCCAAACGCCGAATCTGGCTCTCCGGAGCTTATAACACCATTAAGTATAACAACACAGCGGAATAAAGAAATCAATGATATCATATACAAATCCAATGAATACAATATCCAGAATGATATACCATAATGATATCAATATGATACAACAATATCAGAGATAAATAATGATACAACTAAAATAACAATAATGGAAGAGATCACTCCAAATGATCTACAAAAGAGAATGACTCTAACAACTCCAACATCAGCTCGAACCACCATCACGTTGCACCAAGATAAGCAACGTCAGTCGTCAGTGAACTCCAAACACTGAACTAGCTCCAACAAGTCTACTAAACCTGAATATCTGAAAACCCCAACTGTAGACTGCTCGTGTGGAAAATTGTGAGCACCCAGATGTTTCCTAGAGATTTGACCAGGCAACTGAGCACTCGGCATTGGCAGGTACTCGGCGTCTATAGTGCTCGGCATCTATAGTACTCAGCATCTGTGGCACTCGGCATCAGGTAGTGTTCGGCATCAGATAGTACTCGGCGTAGTACTCGGCATCAGATGGCACTCGGCATCAGGTAGTACCCGGCATTAGGTAGTGTTCGGCATCAGATAGTACTCGGCATCAGGTAGTACCCGGCATCAGGTAGTGTTCGGCATCAGATAGCACTCGGCGTAGTACTCGGCATCAGATGGCACTCGGCATCAGGTAGTACCCGGCATCCAGAAGACGTTCGGTGTGCGTAACTACACAACGTGACACTATCGTTTGGCCAAGACGCATCATTCGGTCATGGAGCATTGTTCGGCCAAGAGCTTCGGACAGAGACACGTTCGGCTTCGGCTGACAACCATCCTACACTTCCCACACATCGAACGTACCGTTTGGCATAGAAAGTTATCGTTCGGCATTATGGTGTTCGACATACCTTGCTCGACATACAGCGACCACTGTACTTGGGCTAGAGTGTTCGGCCATCAAGCCCAATTGGGAAGTCCAGTCCATATTTGTCTATAAATAGAGGGGCAGGGTCACAGTGAAAAGGGATCTTTTTCGGAGAACACTGGGGAGACTCTGCCATTTTTGAGACTCATCTTCTCTACTTAACAACTTCATTCAAGCATTTGATCTACGAATTGTATTTGTAATCAATCATTATGAAGATCAATAAAGTTTAATCTCAAAGTGGACGTAGGCAATTACGCTGAACCACTATAAATTTGGTGTTCTTACTTTCTGCATTTAAATTAGCATTGTCTTCTTTGTTTAATTTACCTTCATCACTTATTTCTCTACACAATCTTTTTCTACGAGGTTAGTGACCAATTTTGGTGCTAACACTTTGGTGCTTTCACTGAGAATTGAATTCTCAGACCTTAAGGATCTGCTTTGAAGCTACTGGATTAAGCAAATCCCCCAAAGAAGATCCGAGTCATTGACAGGACATCCGTTGATTCTACTCAGAGTTCATACCAATAACTCTACAATAAAGAGACCACGTACCAGGTCAGCTTCTCATAATGTGGATGCCTATGAGACTGCTAGCGTGCAACAAGCAGGACCTAGCAATCAGCCAGCAATTCCGGGTGTAGGAATTGCCGCCCAGGACCAAACTCCAGTTGTCACCAGAATAGAGTTCAACGACTTGATGAGAGAGCTCAGGGAAAGCAGGAGGAAACTAGGAGAGCAGATGCAAGCTAACGCCAACCTGATGGCACAACTTACTCAACAGCAGCAACAGAATGCTGGGGGCAATCCCGCTCCCTATTCCTCATCCGACAGCTCAACTTCTTCTGATGAACCTCCCAGGCGCAGACGCCGTAAGACTGAAGCTGCACGGATAGGTGCTGCTGCCCAAACAGCTGGAAACCGCGTCCAAGTCGGAGCTGGGAACTTAAGAACTGGAGTACAGGTGGAAGCTGGAGGCCCAGACCATCAAAACGCTAATGATGTCGAACCTCAAGACGGACGATTGGCAGATCGCCAGGAGAGGAGGCCTCAACATGGACAGTCACGTAGAACGGACTCTAATCTCCCACCTTCCATACAGACACCAGACCTGACAGCCATGGTTAGGCAATTGATGAAATAAAATCAGGGCTTAACGAATGACGATTGGGGAGTATCAAGGAGTCACACTCCGTTCATAGATGTTGTGTTACAGGCGGCGTACCCTAGAAAGTTTAGTATGCCAACTATCCCTGCGTACGAGGGAAAGACTGACCCCAGACAGCATGTCATGAGGTACGAATGGATGATGGATTCAGCTAGAGCAAATGATGCCACCAAGTGTAGATGCTTTCCAATTACTCTATCTGGGATCGCTACTATGTGGTTTACCCGACTTCCTCCGCGGTCTGTATCCAACTTCGAGGAGTTGGCAAAGAAGTTTATTGAGCAGTTCAGGATACACACTACACGTCTGAAGGACGTAATGTCTCTGTCCAGTGTAATCCAAAGTCCTGGGGAGTCATTGAAGGAATATTTACAAAGGTTCCATGTTGCGGCAACTGAAGTCAGTAATCCCAATGATCATGCAATTCTAATGGCTGTAATGAGAGGTGTGGATCCGGAGTCTGAATTTGGAGACTGGTTGGCAGGAAAACCTCCGACCATACTAGAGCGTTTCTACTCGAAGGCACACCAGTTCATAAGGAGAGAGGAAGCCAGGTGGGTAAGACGGGATAAGGCACCAGGACCTGTCCAAGAGTCTATGAAAAGCAACGTTGCTGTGAAGCAGTCCGGAGACAACTCGGGAAAGGTCCAAGTCAATGTCCAGAACAAGCCTGGGCAGTCTAAGGAGTCCGAAGGAAGAAATCAAGGGAAGAAGAGAGAAGCGGGAAAGTGGAAATTGAGAATTCCAAGCTACAACGAGTGTACTCCGCTGAATGCGGCTCTTGAGAACATTTACCTATCTACCTGCAATACTTTTCAGTACAGAAAGCCACGTCCAAAAGAATCAACTGAGGAGCAGAAGCGAACTGGGAAATATTGTCGCTTCCATGAGACTTATGGGCACAATACGGAAGAGTGCAGACACCTGCACGACGCTATCGAGAAGTTGATCAGGCAAAAGAAGTTGCAAGAATTTGTGAAGGATCCATAGGAAGGAGGACAGGGAACGTCCAACCCAGGTTGCGCACCGGCCCCGCGTCACCCCGAGGAGCCTGCCCGAACCGTGGGTCGACTAGTCATAAATACTATTATCGGCGGACCTCACCCCACGGATAAGAATTGGCAAGAGATGGAGCGGTACGCAAGCTCCTTGAAACATGCAGATTTTGAGTGTTGTTCAAATATGGAGGATGGGACTCCTGCCAAGCAGCAGCGCGTAATGACAGACGACATAGTGTTCAGAAACAGGGATGCTGATCAAGTAGAGGCTCCAACCATCGACCCGATGGTCATATCTGCGACGATCGGACCAGCATATGTGAAGAGAATTCTGATTGATTGCGGAAGTTCTGTCAACATCATCTTCAAGAAGGCTTATGACCAAATGAAAATGGAAACAAAGGACTTGAAACCGTCCAAGGCTCGTATCCACGGCTTTAACGGCGCTGCTACCGATGCAGTGGGGTATGTCGAGTTACCAGTTGAACTGGGACAAGGCGAGCGTCGAAGAGTGCGGATTCTACCCATCGTAGTTTTGGATGTGGATTCTCCATATAATGTCTTCTTGGGCCGGCCGGCCCTGGCTGAGTTTAGGGCAGCATTGGCCCCGTGGTGTTTAACTTTGAAGTTCCCAACTGACAAAGGAGTAGGTATTGTTCATGGCGACCAAGCAGCTGGTCGTTCCTGTTATGTGGCTGAGCTCCGGGAGGCCCACCGGAGGGAGAAAGGAAAGGTTGCGGACAATCCCATCTGCATCCATAATACGGATAATTGACAAGTAGTGCCCGAGCCCTGGCTCGGGCAGAACTCTCGGATCTTCAGAGACATAGATCCGAGAGATGACGAGGAGAAACCCAGGGAAGAAAAGGCGGCCCCGGCTGAACTGACGGTTGACATTTCAGTCAGCCAAAGCGACCCTTCGCGATTACTGAAGATCGGATCACAGCTTGGCCCCGCAATGACTGAAAACCTTAGTGACTTCCTCCGGGCGAATCTTGATGTCTTCGCCTGGACGCATTCTGATATGTGTGGGATCTCTCCCGCCATCACGAGTCATATGTTGAACATAGACCCGAAATACGTCCCAGTTAAACAAAAGAGGAGAGGAATGGACCCGGAGAGGTCCGCTGCTCTCAGAGAGGAGGTGGACAAACTCAAAGCCAATGGGTTCATCCGCGACGCCATCTATCCTGAATGGGTATCGAACCCCGTACTGGTGAAAAAGGCAAATGGGAAATGGAGGACTTGCGTAGACTATTCTGATTTGAACAAAGCGTGCCCCAAGGACAGTTTCCCGTTACCAAGGATCGATCAGTTGGTCGACTCCACCGCAGGACATGAGCTGTTATCATTCATGGATGCGTACTCGGGGTACAACCAAATCCCGATGCATATCCCGGACCAAGAACACACCAGCTTCGTTACAGATGTCGGGTTATATTGCTATGTAGTAATGCCCTTCGGACTGAAGAACGCAGGAGCGACTTATCAGCGTTTGGTGAATCGAATGTTCAAGGACCAGCTTAGTAGGACGATGGAAGTCTATGTGGATGACATGCTCGTGAAGTCACGACAGTCAAACGACCACATTCGAGACTTGGCTGAAATGTTCGACATACTCAGGTATTACGGGATGAAGATCAACCCTCTGAAGTGTTCCTTCGGCGTTGCGTCGGGGAAGTTTTTGGGATTCATCGTCAATGCTAGGGGAATTGAAGCTAACCCCGAAAAGATCCAAGCTATTCGAGATGTGCAAGTACCCAGGACTATAAAACAGGTACAGAGCTTGAATGGAAAAGTAGCTGCGCTAAGTCGATTCATATCAAGGGCTACTGACAAGTGCATCCCTTTCTTTGATATAATAAAGAAAGGGAAAAGGAACTTCGAATGGACGTCTAGTTGTGAGGAAGCATTCCGGAATCTGGTGAGGCATCTGGAGAGTCCACCAGTGCTGTCGAAACCAGTAGACCACGAGATGCTGTACATATACTTGGCTGTATCCCTACATGCAATAAGTGCGGCTTTAGTTCGCGAGGAGGACCGAATCCAAAAGCCGGTGTATTATGTTAGCAAGCGTTTAACGGGGGCAGAAAGAAACTACCCTAAAATCGAGAAATTGGCCCATTGCTTGGTGATTGCATCACATAAGCTACGCCCATATTTTCAAGCGCACTCAATCAGTGTTTATACCGATCAACCCCTGCGGCAGGTACTCCAACGACCAGAAACTTCTGGAAGATTGCTAAAATGGAACATCGAGTTGAGCCAGTTCGATATCGCCTTCTTGCCACGGAGGGCCATACAAGGGAAAGCATTAGCAGATTTTATCGCTGAGTTTACCATGCCCACGGAACCAGATAATCATGACGCCATTCCTCCCGTTCGATGGAAATTATACACTGATGGGGCATCCAACAACCGTTGCTCCGGCGCGGGTGTAGTTCTTATAACTCCGGAAAACCGATCAATCTGTTATGCTTTGAAGCTTGATTTCCCGGCTACGAATAACAAAGCAGAATATGAAGCATTGATTGCTGGCTTGAAACTCATCGGAGAACTCGGGATCAAATCAGTTGAGATCTTTTGTGACTCACAGTTGGTGGTTTACCAAGTGCGGGGAGATTACCAAGCCAAGGGACAGAAGCTTGCTCCGTACCTTGTTCAGGTCCAAGAGCTACTGTCGAATCTCGAGCATTATGACATTTCGCATGTCCCGCGCGAACAGAATAGAGAAGCCGACTTGTTGGCTAAGTTTGCAAGCACAGGCGATGCACAGCAAATGGGATTGTATCCCGTTGAGGCCTTGCATGCCCCGAGCATAGACGAGATGAAAGTTGATTGTATATTGGAAACGGAAATCGAGAAGGAATCATGGATAACCCCATTCAAACTGTACCTGACGACCGGGACTTTACCAGAAAAAAGGAGCGAAAGACGCCAGGTCCTTCGAAAGGCCGCGCGATACGTGATGCAGGATGGACTAATGTATCGAAAAGGTTTCTCAGTCCCATTATTACGGTGCATCGCTCATGACGAGACAAAGCGGGTCTTAAGAGAGGTTCAAGAAGGGGAATGTGGCGACCATACTGGGGGGCAAACGCTAGCAAAGAAGGTCCTCCGCTACGGATATTACTGGCCGACTGTAAATCGAGACGCTGCGGACTACGCAAGAAAATGTGACAAGTGTCAAAGATATGCGAAAATCCCAAGGACTCCATTAACGGAACTCACGCAAATGGTCAGTCCCTGGCCGTTTGCAATCTGGGGAATCGACATAATCGGCTCTTTGCCTATATCCAAAGGTGGTGCGAAATACGCGATAGTTGCAGTCGACTATTTCACAAAATGGGCTGAGGCAGAGCCTTTGGCCATAATCACCTCTAAGAAGGTCATTAACTTCATTGTACGAAACATTATATGCCGCTTCGGCCTTCCTCGCTCCATCATTACAGACAACGGGGCGTAGTTTGAAAGCAGAGAGTTCAAAGAGTTCTGTTTAAAGTATGGCATCGAGAAGAAGTTCGCCGCCGTTGCACACCTAAAAGCTAACGGACAAGTCGAGGCCCTTAACAAAATAATCAAGTCCATACTAAAGAAGCATCTGGAGAAGGTTGGAGGCAAGTGGGTAGATGAGCTCCCAACAGCACTATGGGCTTATAGAACTACCCACAAGTCCACGACCGGCCACACTCCATTCGCCTTGGCATATGGCTCGGAAGCCGTTATACCTGTGGAACTTGAAGTTCCATCACACCGAGTGACGTACTATGATCCCAGGACGAACCAGGATCTCTTGTTGGAATCACTGGACTACATCGATGAAAAGCATGAAGAGGCCGAATTAAGGGCGATAGCACATAGGCACCGAGTCAAGCGTTACTACGACGGCAGAGTCCGCCCAAGAACTTTTGATGTAGGTGATCTCGTTCTGAAACGAGTTTTCCCGGTTCCATCGCGCATGAATCCCAGCTGGGAAGGTCCATACGTCATTGAACGGAAGCTTGGAGAAGGAACATTCAAGCTATCGACCGTTGATGGCGCAACACTCCCCCGAGCATGGAACAGTGAGCATTTGTGGCATTATTACATTTAGCATGTTTTCCTTTCTTGTTTTAGGCACTGTTATTTCCTATGTGTTTTCGTTCAGTTTTAGCTTAGTTTCTTTTTAACTATGTAATCAAGCAGTCTAGTTGTTTTTCATTAATAAAGGCTTGAAGCCATATTTTCCACAAATCACTAATGTTTCTATATCTCATGATCGGATGACGAATTACATTATCCTATACGATATACAGACTCGTATAAACAATTTCAAATCTCTGAATCCCCAGAGCGCGGATCGGAGTACTCTAAGTCCCCAAAGCGCGGACTAGAGTATAAACGATTCCAAATTTCCGAATCCCCAGAGCGCGGATCGGAGTACTCTAAGTCCCCAGAGCGCGGACTAGAGTATAAACGATTTCAAATCTCCGAATCCCCAGAGCACGGATCGGAATACTCTAAGTCCCCAGAGCGCGGACTAGAGCATAAACGATTCCAAATCTCCGAATCCCCAAAGCGCGGATCGGAGTACTCTAAGTCCCCGGAGCGCGGACTAGAGTATAAACGATTCCAAATCTCCGAATCCCTAGAGCGCGGATCGGAGTACTCTAAGTCCCCAGAGCGCGGACTAGAGTATAAATGATTCCAAATCTCTGAATCCCCAAAGCGCGGATCGGAGTACTCTAAGTCCCTAGAGCGTGGACTAGAGTATAAACGATTCCAAATCTCCGAATCCCCAGAGCGCGGATCGGAGTACTCTAAGTCCCAAGAGCGCGGACTAGAGTATAAACGATTTCAAATCTCCGAATCCCCAGAGCGCGGATCGGAATACTCTAAGTCCCCAGAGCGCGGACTAGAGCATAAACGATTCCAAATCTCCGAATCCCCAGAGCGCGGATCGGAGTACTCTAAGTCCCCGGAGCGCGGACTAGAGTATAAACGATTCTAAATCTCCGAATCCCCAGAGCGCGGATCGGAGTACTCTAAGTCCCCGGAGCGCGGACTAGAGTATAAACGATTCCAAATCTCCGAATCCCCAGAGCGCGGATCGGAATACTCTAAGTCCCCAGAGCGCGGACTAGAGCATAAACGATTCCAAATCTCCGAATCCCCAGAGCGCGGATCGGAGTACTCTAAGTCCCCGGAGCGCGGACTAGAGTATAAACGATTCCAAATCCCCGAATCCCCAAAGCGCGGATCGGAGTACTCTAAGTCCCCGGAGCGCGGACTAGAGTATAAACGATTCCAAATCTCCGAATCCTCAGAGCGCGGATCGGAGTACTCTAAGTCCCCGGAGCGCGGACTAGAGTATAAACGATTCCAAATCTCCGAATCCCCAGAGCGCGGATCGAAGTACTCTAAGTCCCCGGAGCGCGGACTAGAGTATAAACGTTTCCAAATCTTCGAATCCCCAGAGTGCGGATCGGAGTACTCTAAGTCCCCGGAGCGTGGACTAGAGTATAAACGTTTCCAAATCTCCAAATCCCCAGAGCGTGGATCGGAATACTCTAAGTCCCCGAAGCGCGGACTGGAGTATAAACGTTTCCAAATCTCTGAATCCCCAGAGCGTGGATCGGAATACTCTAAGTCCCCGAAGCGCGGACTGGAGTATAAACGATTTCAAATCTTTGAATCCACTGAATGTGGATCAACTTACTTTGAATCCCCAGAGCGCCGATTCAGAAAGGAGTCCAAGTACTTGAGAAACGTGGAACAAGAAGTATGCCGCGTCTGGAAATGCTTGAACAACACGAGAGTAGACTGGGAGATAATGCAACTCGTAACAACTGGAGTCATGACTACAGTTAGTCAACAAATCAAACGAAAAAGAAACTAAACTTCATTCAGTAGTTCAAAATGGGGATTACACGGTTACTCCTACAAAACTCAGAGTTCAGAACCTATCTATACAAACTGCAAGCCACAAAAAATATAAAAGCAACGACAAGACTTAAGCAAGAAGCTCGTCGAACGAGTGTATATATTACTTCTTCGTTTTCTTCTTCTTGTCTTCCTTTGTTTTTTCCGACGACACCTCCCCTTCATGCTTTTTCTTGGCTTTCTTACTTGCTAAAGAAGCGGAGTCAGGAGTAGGAGACGGAACATCTAGTGGTTTGGACCTGCCCGGGAGAATGATTTTCAAAGGCCTGTTCCGCGGGTCGGTAAGTTCCAGTATTTCAGGTTCAACTTTGACCTCGGCCTTTTTCTTCTCCTCTTCGGCGAGGCGGTCCTTCATGCTCATCTTTGAAGTATGCTCGGAGGCGCCGGTAATCTCGATTTCATTGCTCCCTTCGGCAGGGGACGAAGTGTCAAGCTTGTCATCATCTAGCGCCCCGATCACTTGAGCGCCAGGGCCAGGAGTTACTCCCACGTGATGTGTGAACTAGTGCAAGCAATCGTGTACGAGAAATAAGAATCTAGAGATTTCAAAGATATAAAAATGGGCTTCGAATCATCGCTTACGAAGACCGTCATCGCTGACCGTCTCAAAAATCCCGCCTTGTGATGGTTACATTTTCAAGTTCGGGAAACGAATGTTAATCTAAGCTCAGATCTATGTCTACTGAAGCTATGGGGTTAATGATCCGGATCAGTTCCATGTGATAGTGTGCTTAGGTCCAGGTCCTTGTTTTTGCTATATGAATAGGCAAGATTAATAAGTGTTCGGCCTAAGCATCGTTCGGCAAGTTAATTGTTCAACATGTATACTGTTCGGCGATCGTATTGTTCGGTCTAAGTACTGTTCGGCAATCGTATTGTTCGGTCTAAGTTCTGTTCGATATTCGGAGTGTTCGGCCTAAGCATAGTTCGGCATGACAGTTGTTCAATATTTATGTTGTTCGGCCTTGATATGGTTCGACATTCAAGTATTGTTCGGCCTTGATACGGTTCGGCATTTAAGTGTGTTCGGCTTGGGTTCGGTTTGGCTAAGTTATTGTTCGGCATTTAAACAGTTGTTCGGCTTAGGTTCGGTTCGGCTAAGTTATTGTTCGGCATTTAAACAATTGTTCGGCTTTGGTTTGTTCGGCTAAGTTGTTGTTCGGCATTCCTTAGTTTGATGAAATACTGTTCGACAGCCCTCCATTCCACCATTCGGCGCATGACAACATACGCCGAACCAGAGCTATGCCATCCAACACCCTTACCACCTCCAACGTCTTCATTTCCTTTTTTAACTTCGGTTCGGCGCGAAGAAGCTAAATCCAATAGCCATATGTGCAAACACTCCAAAACATTCCTCCTCGCCTCGCATCATCGTTCGGCAATAAGGACAACCTACTCAAAAGCTCTCTACATGACCCACTTGGCCATCTCGTTTGAAACCTATTCGAGTTGTACAAGGAACAGTACCTAGTTTGCAGATTGGAGCTTAGGAAGGAATGGTCAGGTTTTGAATTTGATCGGCTGGCGAGGATTGCAAATCTTTGAAGAGTGGCAGAAGTAAAAAGGTAAAGGAGAGGAGACGGGAAGGACCTGGTTTTATAGGGGAAGATAGAAGTTGAAAAGGCTATATCCGGTGGAACCGGTCAAAGTCTTAGCGTTCGGCTTCAAAGCAAGGTACCGTTCGGCACATAAGGATTGTTCGGCTTCGAACATATCGTTCGGCGTCCATACCACGCTCGTCACACATATTCTCGAGGAGGCATCTCCAAGGAAAGTTCGTCTAGGTCCAAAGCGCATCACGTTCGGTCACGTAATACACTTCGGGGGGCAAGTGTTTACTGGAGATTTGACCAGGCAACTGAGCACTCGGCATTGGCAGGTACTCGACGTCTATAGTGCTCGGCATCTATAGTACTCGGCATCTGTGGTACTCGGCATCAGGTAGTGTTCGGCATCAGATAGTACTCGGCGTAGTACTCGGCATCAGATGGCACTCGGCATCAGGTAGTACCCGGCATCAGGTAGTGTTCGGCATCAGATAGTACTCGGCGTAGTACTCGGCATCAGATGGCACTCGGCATCAGGTAGTACCCGGCATCAGGTAGTGTTCGGCATCAGATAGCACTCGGCGTAGTACTCGGCATCAGATGGCACTCGGCATCAGGTAGTACCCGGCATCCAGAAGACGTTCGGTGTGCGTAACTACACAACATGACACTATCGTTCGGCCAAGACGCATCATTCGGTCATGGAGCATTGTTCGGCCAAGAGCTTCGGACAGAGACACGTTCGGCTTCGACTGACAACCATCCTACACTTCCCACACATCGAACGTACCGTTCGGCATAGAAAGTTATCGTTCGGCATTATGGTGTTCGGCATACAACGACCACTGTACTTGGGCTAGAGTGTTCAGCCATCAAGCCCAATTGGGAAGTCCAGTCCATATTTGTCTATAAATAGAGGGGCAGGGTCACAGTGAAAAGGGATCTTTTTCGAAGAACACTAGGGAGACTCTGCCATTTTTGAGACTCATCTTCTCTACTTAACAACTTCATTCAAGCATTTGATCTACGAATTGTATTTGTAATCAATCATTAAGAAGATCAATAAAGTTTAATCTCAAAGTGGACGTAGGCAATTACGCTGAACCACTATAAATTTTGTGTTCTTACTTTCTGCATTTAAATTAGCATTGTCTTCTCTGTTTAATTTACCTTCATCACTTATTTCTCTACACAATCTTTTTCTACGAGGTTAGTGACCAATTTTGGTGCTAACACCAGAGTTTAGGAAAGGAACAATAAACTCCGAGTCATTCATGGGACTGGTGTGAGCAACAAAAATAGTTTATCTTTAAAACAAAGTAAAATTGAATTTCGCAATGCTTTTGGAAAATGAAACTACCATAAGACCTCCCGCCACACACACAATGCAAACGCAGAATTGGAGGAGATTTCTTCTTATGATAGTCAAACATGCTTACTACGCAAAATCATCCGATATTATTACTAGTGCATAGTGTAGGAAAACCTTTCGAAAGTATAATATTAATCTTAGACAACATACGACCAGTATCGTATGCCTACTATAGCTACCATCTAAACAGTGGTGACCACCATAAGTAAATGGCAGGTTCTACAACTAAAACCGTACAGGGTTCGTATTGGAAATTGGATTTCCAACAAATGGTCAGGCTAAGGAACTTCCCACTGTCAATGGGTACGCCTCTGGATGGACGTCCCGAGAACCTACCCGGCTCTCTGCCAACACAAGGCCGGGTTACCTCTGGGTATAGGTAACTACTTCTCGAGAATGCCACCTCCCGGTCCTTTGGGACCTTTATCCGAGAGCTCTCTACACCAACATCACACATAATAAATAAAGTGTGTCCACATGAGTAAGTATCTGGGCTCCATACCATGATACCACCCTTTTCCAGAAGGAAATGACATACCCTAAAGGGCGCGACCCTCATAACCTTGCCACATCATTCCTGTTTCGACCATTTCCGGTCTGTGAGGTTCGATGAGGTCTCATCCACAAAGCTACGCTTTTTCACAAAGCCACGCTTTGATCACAAATGATCATCACACAGCAACACTCAGCATGCCACATTACCAAATTGGGAGTATATCGCTGATAAATTTCAACACATAACCTCTGAGCTCGTACATCTCAGAGAAGGGTGTTAAGCTAAGAGAATAAATTCTCCACCACCAAACAGAAATGTATTTGAAAGAAATCAGCTTTATATCTCAAAATGTAATGTCAGACATGTAACCATACAAGTCTGTTCCGGGTTCGAACAGAACCAAAGGCACTTCCGAAGAAGCCCTTGCAATCCGGGTATTCACAAATACGATCGGACTTCCCATCACTTAGGGGATCTCTATACCAGGAGCTACCCAGTACAGAGACAATCGATAGGATATCCTATCGTTTTCGCAAACACCCGGTCTTCAACACCGGTCTTCAAATGCTATCCATATACGACGTATCACTGCTTATTCGGAATGGGTTATGTGACACAAAGGTCCTTTCCCGGCTAAACCGAATAGTGAGCGTAATATTTTAAAACATATGGATATTGGGATTTCAATTAAGTCACAATTTATTACCCAAACTTCTCTTCTAATGGTTTAAACAAATTACCATTTTAATCTTTTACAAAAAAAATTCATCTCACAAATTTCACTCAGTTTCACAAAGATTATATTCATAGATTTCCAAATCAATTCCATTTCAATTTGATTAACTCGTTAAATCTTTAAATCAAAGATTTAACTTATGGCTTTCAAAACAATTTCATCTCGAATGGTTTAAACAAATCACCATTTTAAATCTGTTAAAAATAAATAGATTCAATTCATAGCTTTCAAAAAGTATTCACTCATAACTTGGAAAAAAACCATTTTTCAATTCAAACTTGAAATTCCTTTAATTAAATTGGAATTTCATTTCTTATATGAAAGCTTTTATTCTTTGAAAACAAACAGTTTTCATTTCGGAAATCTGATTCATCTATACGAGTTAAAGTCCTTGGGTTAAATTCAAATTCTCAAAATCATACTTTTAGAATGGTTTAAATTCATATAAACACATTTATAACATCTTAACCATAATTTTCAATCATGGAATTCAATTCCAAATTTTGAATTCAAATTCAAATTAAATTGTTTAAATTGGAAAACTTTATCAAGTTATTCAAAATAACTTTTATCTTAAAACTCCTTTTCAAAAGCTTTAACATTTAATCCAAATTCATTTCCAAAATCAATTGAAATTAAAATTTCAATTTCAAATATATTAAATTTAAATCATTTGTGACTTAACCGATTTCCTCGTGAAATCCATATTTGTGTGTGTAAAAGTGTTGTCCAAGGGTTTTACACAGTAGTGCAACATCATTCAATCATCACAGATTAAAATACAGAAATATAGTTGATAAGCGGTATAACGATAACGCTTATCTTTTCATTCACATACCACAGATCACAGATATATAAATATTACAGATAATAATTTACATTCATCCCAGATAAATAGCTACAGTTCATATCACACAAATCAGAATGTATCACTAAGCATCACAGATCAGGAATATCAAACAATCAAATCGTCCAATAGAATCCAAACATTCATAAGTAAGATCAGTTAATAGTTTGATTAATTCAAATCAGATTAATTTCTTATGAATTACTAATCCTGGTTAATTAACATTAATAAATTACAAATCATTTTGATTAATTATTCTTTAATCATTTATTAATTAACCATTAATAATAAGTTAATTAACTTTTAATTATAATTCCTCAACCCTTAATTATTAAATAATTAACCTTTAATTATTTAATTCACCATTTAATTAATTATCTTTAATTAATTACTTTAATTAATTATTCCTCAATTAATTATCATTCCTTAATTACCTTCATGAATTAATTAACCTTTAATTAATTAATTATCCTTAATTAATCACATTAATTAATTAGCCCTTAATTAATCATTGTTTAATCACTTGAGTAATCAACATCTAATCATTAAGTAATTATCTTTTAATTACTAATATTAAAAAATTCATTAATTACCTAATTAAACTTCCATTTGAAAACATTTTGCAAATTAATTATATAATTGAAAATATATAATTTCCTTTAAACCAAAACAGTTTAAACATTAAATTTTAAAACTTAATTAAACATTCCTTTAAAAACATTTCACTTTAAATTCACCTTAAAACTTAGTTTAACATTTATTTTAAAACTAAATTATTTTCAATATACATTTAAACTTGTTTAACATTTTCCCTTTGAAAACAAATTGTTTAAATAACTTAAAACTTTTAAACATTTTAAAACTTGGGTTTATTTGCTTTTAAACTTTTTGAAACTTGTCAAATATTTTAAAACATGTTGCAAACCTTTTGCTTTTAACTTTTACTTTGATTTTCTTGCTTTAAAAAAATCTGGTACAAGCTTCTATAAAACCAGGCTCAAACAATACCAACCCGAGCCCAACCCTTATGCTTCCCCGAGCCTACCCCGTGCACTCACGAACCACCCAGCTGCTTCGAGCCATTCACGCGACACACACGAGCAGAACCCCGAGACGCTCCTTCTTCCCAAAAACCAAATAACCCAGACACAACAACGTGCACAGTGCACGTGCACGACGACTCTCGCGACTCCGACCAACTACGCCGGCCTCGTCACATCGCTGATGACCTCTACAAGCCTTCCGACCACCCAGATCCAACAATCCCATCTCGAATTTAAATCGAGTACTTCGATCAAAACTGGAACCCAACTTCGATCGGAAACCACCTCTCGCCATTGATCTCGACCACGAGATCCCTCGCCGACATCACCAAAACTTCGTCATGACTTCCGGTTTCGATCCCCCCTCACCCACGCGAAATCAAAAAAAAATTAGGCTTAAACCCAAACCTGGAAACACGAAAGCACCCATCACCTCAAACCTATCAACGCTCCTCCTTCGAAACTCCGACCACCTGAGAGCCACCGCCACCGGCCACAGCCTCGACTACCTTCACTCTAGCGATCCCCAAAACCCTATAACATTCGATGCACCAGAGACCACAAGGTGAACTCATTTCTCCAGCATTGCCAAACTAGGTTTAGCAACAAAACTCAACCACCACAGTCGCCGCTGGTCATTGACCATCCACTACCCATTTTTGCCAAACTCCCAGTCATCCCACTATCTCTAGAGAAAAAATCCGGCCTCTCAAATCACTGGGATCACCAGTGATTCCCAAAAACCCAAAAAACAATCAACACAGAAATGTACATCCAATACTTAATTTAAAAATATGATTTCAGTTTTAAAAATCCTAATTTTGTTTAAATGTTTGATTCATCTTCCTGAATCCAGGAATTATAAATTTTGAGTTTTTACAAAACTCAAGTTTTCATATAGTTCTTAAGGTTCCAGAGCAGAATCTACTTTATTTAAATTAAATACAAATTTTAAAAATTTGCTTTGTAACCAAAAAAACCTATTTTATTTAGATCCTAAGTCATGACACAAAACAGATCAAGCAGAATTGATTTTTGAAGTAAGATATGAACTCAAGATTTATAAACAGGATGTCTTACAGAATTTCCAATATGCAGATATTCCATCTCACAACACACAGAGAAATGATCATATAAAGATTTACACAAATATTTTTAAGCATTCAAATATTAACATGCAACAAATTTAAAACCTTAGTTATTTAAAAATGTTACTCACCTGAGATATGTAAACAGGGAACCAAAGAACAGAGGGCAAAGCTTGAGTTTGAAACTGGACAGTGATCTTTAATTTGTTGCTTGATTGCTTTGCTTAGTCTTTGATTTGAATTGATCTGAATAGTTGTTTAAATTTGAATCCTTGTTTAAGTTTTTAGATGATATTTACTTTAATTTTTCTCAGCTTTTGAATGAACTGATGATAAGAGAAGTTGATATATAAAAAAATGAGTTGTACAGGTGATAATATATTTTGTATAGGTGATATTATCTTGTTTGTACCATATCAAAGATATTTTTTTATTTTATGTTGGCTGATATGATTTTGAACATCTCGAGTTGACTAAAATGTTGTGTACTAAGGGATATAGCATTAATTGCTTAAGTCCTTTCCTTTCTTTTGCTTGTTCTAGCCTTGCATATTTGTTTTACAGGCATTATTTTACTTGCCTTTACTTGCTTGAATCGGCTGATGGTATTGTTGTGGTGGCTAAGCACTTGTATTACTTTTCTTTGTCTTGTTTTATATGTTCCTGCTTATCTTCTTTTATTTTCATACTTAAACATATGTAACTGCATTGTTTTGCCAGCATATATATTTTTGTTTCTTGTTCACCAGCCTACATACTTACTTCATTTTATATGTACTTCTTTGTTTTGTTTGTAGATATTTTGTTTACTTATTTTCTTTCTTACACAAACTTTACATATTATACAAACTTGTCTGGTTTTTTTTCTTTTCTTCTTTTGCAAGCTACTCTTTCATATATATGTTTATTTCTAGCCTATTATCTTACTTTTATATTTGTTTGTAATATGTTGTTTAAATTTATTTATGGTTTCACTTTTTATTTTAATTTATCTTATACATATATCTATTTCTAACTCAAATACTTATTATAAATTTTACTTTAATACTTATTGTCTCATATATATATATTTTTCATAATTTATTTTATATAGTTGTATTAACTTATTAACATGATATTAAGATTTAGTTTAATATATTTACTTTATATTTTTCATAGATTATTTTATAACCATTTACTTAAATAAAAATTCAAATCCAATATATATATATAAATTCAAATCCACTCATATATGCACATATACATATATATTCACATATATACAATATTTTTAAATTTAAATGATTTATACAAAATTTATTTTAATTCGGGGAAACTTGCATCACTTTATCGTTTTATTTCACAAATTTTTATTCAAAAATTAATTAATTATTAATTTAAATATATATAAAATTCGGGGTCGTTACAATTTATGATTTCAAAATGGTTTTGAAATAAAAACCGGGCAATTGAATTCTGGGAATTCTATATTAAAATGATGGAAAAAGCCAAGAGAAATCAGTATTGAATTTATAAAATGAAGTTGTTCTTAATAAGAAAGGAAATTGAAATTTAATTCCTGGAAATTAAAATTTTAACTTGAGTAAATCAAAGTGAATAAGATATATTGAAATTTAACTTAAGATAAGTTAAATAAAATTTAAATTTGGGTTGAATTAAATTTGATATTAAGTGGAAAGGTAGGATAATTGTATAAGTTACAATTATTGAATGGGATGAATTCACTTAAGTCTTTTAGTGAAATAAATAATCCAAATGATGAATATAAGATTTTAAGTAAATAAATTATGAACTTGTGAATAGAAGAAATGGAATTAAATTGTTATTTAAAAGAAATGAAAAGAATTGAATTGGAAGGAAATTTAATTAAGTTGGAAATGATATTGAAATAAAAATCAAATGTTGATTTAAGATTTGGAAGTGAACTAATTTGATAACTAACTAGTTAATAAAATAAGTGAAATATAAAGTTTGAATGGACTTAAGTAAGTAAATAAGTCTTAAACTTATAAATTGGGAGATGAAAATGGTTTGGTAATAAAGTAAAAGAATTGGGAAGTAAAAATGTTGAATTTGAATTGTTAGTTGATTTGAAATATGATTTTTGGAATAGGATTTGAAAATAAAAGTTGATAAATTTGATTAGATAAGAATCAAATTAAAATGGAAATATAATTGATGTAGGAGGAAATAGAGTTATTATGGAATTGAAATAACTTAAGAAAATTGAAAAATGATTGCGGTCGAGCTTTATAAATGGTCTTGAATGAAATTTGTTTAGATAATGAAATTGAAATGCAAGTGAAAGGATTTTAATTAATAATATGGTGGGAATGAGAATGTTGGGTTGTGAATAATTCAAAATGGAATGAAATTAATATAAATTGAGTTGGAATTAATTTAAATTGGTTTTAAGCCTAAGAAATTGTTATTTGCTTGAATAGCAACAAACTTGCATAGAAATTAGTCGTTTGTCGTAAACAAAAGTAAATAAATTAAAAGAAGTAAATGAAATTGGTTTTAGAATCAATTGGAATTGCATATAAATGGAAGTGAATCATAAAAGAGATGCAAATAAATCAAATTGAAGATAAAATTGATTGTGAATCAATTTGGAATTGAATAGGAGTAAATTTATGTAAGTAAGTCACATGTTAATCATATTGAAGTGAATATGAGTTGGTCGGGGCAAATATGAATTGAGTTTAGTAAAATTTGGTTGAAAATCATTTTGAGTGGAATAAAATGAGATATGGATTTATGAAGGGAATTAAAAATAATGGTGAAACCTTGTGATTGCTTATAATATATGGTTAACATATTGAATTATGGAGTTTATTTGTTTGGACTATGAAATTGATATGTTTGGCTAGTTAAATGAATGGAATGTTGTTAAAATTTCATATTATTGAAACTTTTGTGCTTGTTTGAGTAAGTACATGTACGGGAGACAATCGATAGAGTTTGGAGTGCGTAAATGCAAAATAAACTAGCCGCTTGCTTTAAAACGCTAATATGAGGTACGTCTACGCTATAGAATTGGAAAATAATATATATTGTGATATATTTTGTTTTCCGACAGTGTGGGTCGATGTATATATATTTATCATAATTGTGATATTGTAAAACGCTCTCCATACAAAGGAGACGCTGTCAAGAAATTTGGAAGTTAGAAAATTTTTCAAAATTTTGAAAATTTTGGTTAATTAGAAAAGTTGATTTTTGGAATAATGATGAAAACAAAGTTTTTGAGTTAGAAATGAAAGCTAATGGTTTCAGATTAAACTAAAAGGTTTTGAGAAGTTAATGTAAGTTTTAACTAAGTGGGTTTTAGGTACGTTAATGAGTTTGGAAGCATTTTCCTACCTTAGCAAATTCCGGGGGCGAAATTTTTATAAGGGGGGAGAAATGTAACGACCCTAAATTTTGGTCGTTAGATTTTGAACATTTAATTCATTTTAAATGTTGAATGTGGATTATGAATTGATTTTGAAATAAGAAGATTTTGGTTAAATCAATAAGATTTGTTATAATTTCAAATATGACAAATAAATTGGATTTGGATAATAATAATTTATTATTTGAAATTGGAATAATTTGTGAATCTGGGTATATATAGGTATGGAAATGGTTTCTAAAATTTATTTAAAATCTAGTTGGATTTGAATTTTAATATTAGACTTTTGGATGGAATCAAAAGTCGATGAGTTAAATTTGAAATTTTTATATTAATTTAATAATGGAATTTAATATAAAATAATAATGTAAATAATCAGATTTTGATTTAAAATAAATCAGAATGATTTCTAATATGAATATGAATTCTATTTGATTTATAATTTAGTTAGTAAAGTTTTAAAAGTGAAATTTTAAATGATTTCGACGATTTTGAAAATCGCTCGATTTAAATCGACGAGTTAAAATAGCCTTCCAGGGCACAGTCTCAGAATTCGACGAAATCAGTTCCATTGGATCCGTAATAGTGTATAATTATCGGATTTCAAATTTTGTAGCGTTTGGAGTTACCGTTTGTTCGTACGGGTGAGAAACGCGTTGAAATTTAAATCAATAATTTAATATTTTGAAATCGATTCAAAAAGCTATCTTCCACATATGATTGAATTGGGCTCCAAAACACGTTCCATTGTGTTCGGAATGTGGGTAAAACCTTATAAACGCTAAGCGGCACGTGTGATTTGGAGTTTGTTTGTATAGCTTGTTAAAATTTGAGAAAATTATTAAAATAATTATTATAAAACGTTTATATATATATATATATGTTTTGGCCGAAACCCTAATCTATTTTCTTCGGCTGCCACTCAACATAAACAATGGCCGATATTCAATTCCCTTCTCCCCAATTTTTCTCGAAATCTAGGCAGTATTTTCGAAATCTTTCTAAATGAAAGTTGGAGAGCTCACCGAGGCGAGTAAATCCAACGGTGGGTTTTCGTTCTGGGGCCTTGGATCTTCCTCGATTTGGCGATATAGGGTTTCCGTTCGTTCGCTAATCTCGAGGCATGAGGGCCGTCGAGTTCGACCGGGTCTAGGCCGGTGACGGGTGGCGTAGTGGGCTTCGTTGTGGTGGGTTCTGATCGGGGTCCGGTCGTCGTTTGGGGGTGGTGGTGATCAACTTTTTGCCGCATGTGGTGGGTTTCGTTCGATCTGGTATAGCGCATGGAAGAAGATGGTTTCGACGGCCTTGATTTCGAGCTTAGTGATGAACGGTAGATGGTATAATAAATTGAATAAAAAGAGATTTGTTTTAAAATTTTATTCAAACTTTAAACTAGCATATCTTTTGCATGCAAGGTCAGATTCCGACGAAACAACATGCACCGGAATCGCAGCGACGAGCAGCACGCTGTAGTGCAGATCGGGAATCGTTTTGAGCGAGTGGAAATTTTGCATTAAATCGTACATGCTCGATTTAATGTAAAATTTGAACTCTCGGCGTTTTAAATTTCAAGGTGAGTTAATCTCACTCATTTGGAATGCCTTTTAAATTTAAATAGTTAAATTTAAATTATTGGTTGAATGATTGAATTGACTGGATGTGATATTATATATAATAGTATATATATATATATTGGAGTGATTGATTTCCCGCATTATATAGCGGATGAGACCCTATGCGCCGCATAATAGCGGATGATATTATATAAACCCATATACCGCGATATTCCACCTCGAAGTGGAATTGGTATTGTGCTAACATTTGTGGATGCAGGAAAATAGGTTGGAGGGATCCAACTGGATTCCTCAAAATTATTTAGCTTGTTCTAATATTATGTGATATGATTATTTGATAATCTGTGATAAATAATATTGTTAATTGAAAGTATTGGATGCTTTGGTTTGATTGAATGTATTGGGTATACTGTGTTACCAAAAATATATAGATTGGATTTTTAAAGGGAAATAAAAGAGAGAATTCTTAAGTAAATATTTTTAGTGAAATTGGATAAAAGTTGATTTTTAAATTCTAAAATAAATTCCAAGTATGGAAAAGGAGATTTTTGAATAAAAAGGATTAAATGAATTTTAAACTTAAGTGATATTAATTAAACGAATAAAAGATTTATTTTTAAATTCAGAATTGAAATGGTTTAAGAAGAAATAAAAGGAATTTTTATGAAATTGGTATTTTCATATTTTAAATCATAATAAAGAAGTTAAATCTGGAATTAATGGATTTTAAATAAATTTGACTAAGTAAAGGAATTTATTTTTAAAATGGAGTTGATTTTGGAAATCGGTTTGAAAATTGATTAGTGTTTGAAAACTGTGTTTTTAAAAGGAGAATGAGACTATGGAATTTATAAACTGGGTTTATAAAGTGAAATAAGATATCAGTGGAGATTTGGAAGTATAAATTCACGGTGGGAATTTATAATGGAATGGGCAATTTGTTTTAAAAATAAATTGTGGTTTAATTTTTGAAAGGTGTGAGAGAAAAGCGTATTTCCCTGAAAAGCCAAGTACGTTTTCAAAGGAGTTTTTAAGTATAAATTAAACAGTTTTAAAGTTGTTTTAAAAGAATGTTTTTGAGAAAATTATTTATTTAAGTTGTTTAAAGTTAAATATTTATTAAATTAGTTATAGTAATAATTATTTTAAAGGCTAATTGGTTTTATGATTTTAAAAAGATAATTATTAATATTTATATTTTATAAAGTAGTTTTATTTTAAATATAGTTTGGCTAAAGATTTTATTTGGAAAACTTGTATAGAATTTCGTAACTCTTATTTTAAAATTTAGTTTGACTTAACTTTTATTTTAAAATTAGTTTTATATTTTTATAAAGTAGTTTTACTTTAAATATTTTTTTAAAAGTATATATTTTTGAATAAAGTGTTTACGTAGTTTAATTTAAATATTTTAAAGTATAATCTAGAATAAAGTAATTTTAAATTATTTTAAAATCTAAAAGGTATTTGGACTTGGTGATTTCAGTGGAAATAAACAATATTGGGAAATCTATTCCATGAGAGAAAGGTGGTTTTGAAACTGTTTTCAAAGGGTTGAAGTTTAGAAAAATATCTTGCGAAGATATTTTGAAACAAATAATTTGGAAAATTATTTAAAGGTCTGATGGTTGTTTGTGAATGTTATCTGATAGTACAATAACCGACTATCAATATTGGCCAATGCGCTGATCGTTTCAAAGAGACCGGGATCGGGATTTATTTTCCGAAAACCACTACGATCTGGTTTGAACGTTTTCGTGAGGAAGACAAGAGCTGGGAGTCGAAGATGGAGCAGTGAAGTGCAAGGGCTAGTCGCTACTAATCCTGAGGGTGATTCCAAAATGGATGTAGTAGGAGTAGTGCCTTCGGTTCCGTTCGGACCCAGAATGGACTTGTATGGATGAATTCTTTCAGACCATCGTCAGGAGGACGATGAGCATTCTAAGTGAAATCTGTTCTAAAAAGGTAACACATAGCCTCAAGCCTCATCAACCGGGAATGGCTAAAACATGGGAGGTGCAGCAAGGCTAAGTGGCTAGAAACCAATTAGGGTAAGGTCATCTCTGTCTAGATGTCCCTTTTTTATTTTGGCTTAGTGGCGGTTGCTAATCCCAACCGCGGGGTGATCTTATTCGGACTATCCAGTAAGGGGTAGCTCCGGTCTTGTGTTGCAGGGGGTCGGGAGTGATCCTCGGTACTCTGATCTAGACCAGGTACTATGACGGGCGGTACCCCAGTAGCCCTGCCATTGTATGGAATCCAATCTCCAATAAGCGCCTGTACGGTTTTGATTGTGCCCAACTATTGCTGAAACGTGAGATGCAAGCATTTCAGCTAGATTCTATTTTACTTTCAATAGACACTATTATAATATCAGACGGATTTGATAAAAATTGTTTTGACTATCGTAAGGTAAAAACCCGACATGTTTATTTGTGGCGTGGTCTTACGAGATACCTTTGATTTCAAAGGATTTTGAAAACTGTAATAATCCAATTGAGTGTGTTTTCTCACGCTGGTTTTCCATACTGACTCGGGTGTTATTTCGCTATAATGCTCGGGTCAGACCGAGTATTATAGGATACAGGATATGATGCTATGGAGCTCAGGAGATGAGTTGGATGGCGAGACGTATCACCCGTACTTGATATATTCCGCTGTGTTGTGAAAGCTGTGTATAGTCAGCTTTGTGAGGACAAGTTATTATAACTGTCCAGTTATGTACTATTGATTGTGTTGTTGATTTGTGAGATTCTGATATTGTTTTTTTATTTTCTTCTTCTACCTCCATCTTTTTTTACCCTAATGGTTCGTATTTCCGTTCACTTTGAGTTGATATAATGGAGAATAGTGTTAACTTAAGGGGTACAGGTTTGCGGGCTGTTACAGTTTAGATATTGAAGGTAGTTTATATATTGTAATAGTTATACATTAAAATAGTTTATATTTTTAAAACTAGGTTATAGCTTAAAATTGTTTATATATTAGAAATAGTTTATATATTAAAATAGGCTATATATTAAAATATATATATTAAAAGTTTTTTATAAATTTAAAATAATATATATATTAAAATAGTTTATAATTTAAAAATAGGTTATATATCAAATAGTTTATATATTAGGAATAGTTTATATATTAAAATAGGATATATATATATATTAAAAATAGTTAATATATTAAAAATTATTTATAAATTTAAAATAATTTATATTAAAATTGTTTATAAGAGAAAATAGTTTATATGTTAAAAGAGTTTATATATTAAAAGAGTTTATATCGAAAATAGTTTTAAATTAGAATTGTTTCTTCCAATTTCACAAATCAATTCAAATCAAGTTTAGTTCCAAAATTCAATTTAAATAAATCTCAATTCAACGATTCAATTCAAATGTCTACAGATTTCAATTCAAATTCTCATAAAAAAACCATTTCAATTTACATTAATTTCGAATCCATGTTTAAACTACAAATCTAAACCACTTCAAATTCAATAGGTTTCAAAGTTTAAATATTCAAACGTTTACAATAACTCAATTTTGATAATTTCATTTATATTTCAAAATTTAACTTTAAGATTTCAATTTAAATTCTTTAAACAATTCATTTAAACCAATTTCAATTTCAATATTTAAAAGCTTGGATGGAAAATAATTCAGTTCATATAAATCTAATTTTATTTCATAATATCATTTAACTGGATTTAAAATTAAGGATTTAAAATCATTTAACTTAACCAATCCAGTGTCCGTATATAATTTTACACCCTATGGTCAAGTGATACGGATATATATCATTTCAACCCGCAATAAATTTAAATTTACGGGTATAAATCATTTCAACCCGTAATCCCGAGTAAAATTCAAAATCCATAAAATCGCAAGTTTATCTTTTCAACCCATAACGATTTTTCCCTAATCTATAAGACCATTCGGGTATATATCATTTCAACCCATAGTGATTTCCTAACAATAACAAAGCGAACTTATAGTGTGATAACAACATACCAAATAAATATAATATCCAATCATCCAGAATGTCACAATAAAACATCCATCACAATCATCATTCAAATCAACCAGTAAATCACAACAATTAACTGGTTATCATTATCAGGTATTTAACTAGCAATTCAATTCCAATATTAATTCAAATGGCAATTAATTTCAATATAAATTCAAATTAAATTTGAATGAAAATTTAAAGTACCAAACAGCAATCAACAAATTTCTAATCACATCATAAATTTAATTTAACCAACATAAGATGGTTTAGTATTTGTGAGTGGGTTAAAAACACTCACCTTTGGTTTTTCATTGATTTAAAATCCAAATAAGGTCCAAAATTTGAACAGTCTCAGAATTCAGCCAAACTAATTCCATGTCGTCCAAATTTCAATACGATCGCAACGGAGAAAACCGCACGTGAATCCGAGCTCGTATGCAAAAGATATTAAGATTAGAAGTTATACGATTTATATTATTAAATAAATAAATACTTAATAAAAACCACGTTCACCTTAACCCTATCACTCCCTCCATAAACACGCACGCGACACAAGCCTCCACGACCTACTGCAGCCTCGATTGCCTGATCGGAGCTCGCCAGCAACTTCCCCATCCCGAGCCGCCCCATCCATCACCTCGCGAACGCCTCCAACCCCCCCCCCCCCCCCAATTCGCCGCGCCGCCATTGCCATATCTGGCAAATTTTGGTTATTTTGATGACCTACGACCCAAACTAATACCATAGATCTACTCCATTCAACGCCCTCTACACTCCGGCACCACTCGATCGCCAAATAGTCGAAGATCTACCGTTAAAATGAAAACCCTAGGATGGACGACCGAGAGTGTTTCGATGATTTCTAGTCAAATTCATGGCTCAAATCGAAAAACAACATGCAGCAGTAGATTGCGCTCGTCGAGAGCTTTCCAGTGATATATAATATGACATAGTTTGGGGAGTTTAAATTTTTCGATTTAATTTTAATTTGGAATTGAATTTCAGAATTAGGTTTTTATGCTCTGACATTTGAGAAGAAGGAACAGATAAGAAATAAAAGTATGTACAGAAGAAATGAAAGGCTGCTAGGGTTAGAGAAACAAAATCTATTTATATGGACAAAGCTAGATAAGAAAGAATGAACAGATCGATTTGGGTCGAAATGATAACGACGACTCGAAAAGCCCGTTTTGTTTCCGAAACGAAAATGGGTCATCCAATATATCGAAATATAGGTTTTTGATATTTTTAAACTCAATGGAACTAGTTTCAAACCCTAATTCATTGTATACAGAAGTTAGATTTCACAATCAAATTATATTCATTTAAATTCTTTTAATTAATTTCTACGCGTTTCAAGCTCGCACGATCAAACGATAAGTCTGATCGCTACGAAACTTGAAATCTTACAATAATTCACTGTTACGGATCCAGTGAAACTAGTTTCGTCAAAATCTGAGACAGTGGCCAAAACGACTAATTTTCACGTTAATTAAATAAATTATTATTAAATTAATTTAATCACTTTTAAATTCAAATTTTAAGAGTTAACATTTCCATCATTCTTGATTACATAGAAATTAATAACCTATTAAAATAAAATTTCCATGTTAAATCCACTATTTAAATATTACATAAATTTCAAAGTTCAATTGCAATTGTAATAAAATTCCAGTTAATTATAATTTAAATTCAATCAAATTCTTTTATTTCGATTTACACTCTTATTATTGAATCAACTATTACCTTATGAATATAATTAACATTAGTTTACATTTTATTACATTCATATTTTACAGTTATCATCTTAACCATATTAATTATAATATTTCAATTCCATTAATTCCATTAATTACCAATTTAATTCCTTATTTACAATTATAACCAAATTAACTTTACAATTATTTCAACCGATTGAAATTACATTAAAATAATTGTTAATAACATTTAATTAACATTATTAAATTAAATTCTAATGATCCTTTCTATTAAAAAAATCATAAAATTTTAATTTCTCACAATATTAAATTTCAAAATCTTATTTAATTTAATATTTTTAATTATCAAAAAATACGGGTCGTTGCACGTATCAAATACATAAACAAATCACGATATCATAGACAACGTAACATGTATGATAATTCCTACTGCCAATGCATAAGAAACTTATCTCACATGTTCCATATTAAACAATTTAATAAGGTGTCTTTGCATATCAATTTGGAACATTCCCAATACCTTTTATACTTACTATAAAAGACATCATTTACAATCCAAAGTCGAGTATTAAAACAACTAAGGTTGATTTTAACACAAGTACATCGTTAAAATCAACAACGTATTGTTTACTTATAGTTTAGAAATATTAATGTACCTTTTAACGTTCTTTCTTATGAACTCACGCTTTCTCTGCATTTTGATTGATAATCAAACTATTTGATATTTCTATCAAAATATTTTTTCAATTTTGATACTTACAAAATGATACTTTCTACATTTCTTGGATTATATCCAAAGAATCACAAACTCAATATCGCTCCCACTAACTTCGAGACATTTTTGGTTATGTATAAACAGATTACTCTAAATCATTATTTAGAATTTTCTGTTTCAATACATATGTACCAAACATAAAGTCATAATAAGTGGTAATTTTGTGAGTAAATTCAAATGAACTTGAGCATGTTGAATACCGAATCTATTACACTAATTTCAACAATTGAAATTTGCGATATTATTCTTATCAACATTACTCATTTAGTTCCAACTGCATTAGTCTTGCTCACAAAGACGCAATCACAGTCGATGGATCACATCCCTTCGGTTACGACTACCAAAATCATATTTTGATAACGTACTTGGAATTCTTTCAGATTTGCACATCATACCATATCATAGAGTCAACACTCTTAACGGTTTAATTAAACAACCGATGATTATATATTTTCGACATTGATAAGAAACTCATAGTTTCTCTTCAATATCTGAGAATACTTATTAGATACTCTAATGCGATGTGTTCATTTAGGTTAATCAGTTTCTTTTCATCTCATCTAATCGGTTTATCTATAGATCGTATCCAATTCCATTTTACTAGCAATAATTCCTAAAGAAATTCCTTCATAATGAAGTTAGTATTTCTTAAAACAATAATTGTTTCTCAATGCAACGTAATAGGTTCTCAATGCAACATAATAGGTTCTCAATGCAACATAATAGGAATTCATAACGTTTTATGAATTTCTTTATTTATAAAACTGATTTGGTTTTAGTTTACAAAACTTATATTCAAAACATAAATATGTTATCCAATGACAGTCTTTCCCAAAATCCTTTTAGGAAGATTCATACAAGATCCCTCGTGAACAATTATTACGTGCAATCTTTTGACTTGCACAGCCTGCCAACTCTTTGGCCTGGGATATGTTGGAATTTCTTATAAACCCTTATCTTGTGTGATTTTATAAACTGTTATTTAGATGAAATAATATTAACCTTGTGTACTACTCTTAAGTACATGACCTTATAGAAAGAAATAACTCAACTTCACTCACAATTAATCGTACATTGTCCAATAAAGTTCGATTACTCCTTATTGATGCATCATTATGTATCGCATGGAGGAATGACTTTTGAGATTGAATCTTTATTCATTTTTAGGTACGTTTAGAACTTTTTCCAATATTCTCACCTATTCGATCAAATCAAATCATTTCTATTGCATATTATTTTATTTTATTCTGTTTTATACTATATGAGTTTACCATAGACATACAACGTGTGTATCAAATACAGATGTTCATGTCGATGATAACTCATCGATGAATAAGACGAAGTACATAAAACCATTTTTATATCAATAGACTTACGATTGCATATGTCTATATGTATTAATCCGAAGAGTTCATTAACTCTTATGATGCTCCCACTAATTGGGTGCATAACTCTTCAATTGTTTAAGATATAATTAACCAGTGTCATATGATTCATAATCATATAATAAAAATTATTTCTCAAAACTACGGCTTAGTCTATAATTCCAAAATAATTATAGATGCTTCTATATTTTCCATTGCATCACTATCACTATGAAAAAATACCACATTATAGTTTTATTTCATAACGAATATTCATAATATTCATATTGAAATATAGCTATGTTTGTTTTTTAATCGATACCCAAAAATAGTCATTATTTCATAAATAATAGTCGGTACGTTTTGCAAAAATAATTTTCGTAATTTGATACAATCAATAAGCACTATATGGCATGCTCCCACTATTTCCGCCATCACTATAATAGCGTACTAAATTTGAAGGTCCATCGTTCACTTAATATAGATTTATTTATTTCATATACTGTAACTAGTTTACCGTGGAGAGTTCTTTAATCAAATATTTTGAATCCAAAGAAATAAATTTCATAGAAAACAATTTTCTTTACTAACTTACATTTTGGAATAGAAATCATAGTTCTTATTCCAATGTTAAGTATCAATTATTATTATTAAAAACCTCATTTCTGTTGTTTCTTTATAAACCAGAAGCGATTATCCACTCTCTTCATCCCAATTATACCTTAAGTCACATCTGCTCTTATACATTCGTTATTCTTTCTAAATGGTCAAACCATTCAAAAATCCTTACTACAATATCATAACGAACTCTTTACAAAAGTGCATTTGATTATCCTTAACTTTTAAGGACATCAGATATGTTGCACTTTGCATAAACTGATCAAACCAACATTTCAGTGATCATAGATTTATATTGTAGTTTTGGTCTAGTGTTACATTTAACATGATACGATCCATTTGGTTTTTCAGATGAACTAATTTCATTGAAATATTATGCATTACAAACCGTGACCGTTCACCATATAACATTTACATGCAATTGTATATAGATCAAATATCCATAGTCTTATATTGCTTTTAGAGTTCGAAACTCATAAATGCAATACACGGTCTCGACCAAATAAATGGTTAAGTGGCCACACTATGAATGTATTTAGTAGTTGTAAAATCAGGCACTTGCAAGGGTGTTGAAACATTAACATGCAGTAATCTTTTATTGGTGAGTATATGTAATATTTCTATTTGTCAATCTTCAATTCATTTGTATATCTTAATTGGTAAACATTTTACCAATCTTATTAAATGCACAAATTTATCAATGTATATTATTATAACATTATATAGCATATGCTCTTACAATATTAGAAAGGTTAAATGTTATCATTTCATTTTTCTAATAACGCTCCCACTAGTGTTTTATATTTTACCAAGCCCTAAATGAAACATGTAACGACCCGTATTTTTACGGATCGAAAAGTTTGTCAAAATCTGGAATTTTAGCATTTTGAGCCATTTCAGATTTTAGGCAGAATTTTTCTAAGTCCTAGGTCGTGAACGACCTAAGTGATAGGTCGTGACCGACTTATAGAATTGGCGACCTAAGGGGTAGGTCGGCAGCGACTTAAGGAAGTGGTGGCCTAAGGGTTTGCGAGTTAACAACCCCGTATTTAGCGACCTAGTGGATGGCTTGTTAGCATAGTTAGGTCGTTAGGCGACCTAAGGTGTTAGGTCGCATAAGTTGTTATGTCGTATTAGTTGTTAGGTCGCTGGGTTTGGCTTAGTAGTTAGGTCGCTGAGTCGTTGAGTTGTTATGTGTTAGGTCGCGTGAAAACACTTATGTGTTAGGTCGGTTGGACGAGTTAGCGGGTTGACCAACTTATGGTTGTAGACGACTTAAGGTTAGAGTTAGGTCGTAGTGACCGAGTTAAGGGATAGGTCGCTATGTGTTAGGTCGTCTGGTAGCTTGGTTGGTTAAGTCGTAAGCGACCTAAGGGTTAAGTTGTTACCAAGTTAAGTCGACTGGGTGGGTTAGCGACCTAAGGAGTTAACGTGTGGCGACCTTAAGAGTTAGCCTATGTGTTAAGTCGTAGACGACTTAGGGGTTGAGTCGTAACCCAGTTGTTTGTTAAGTCGTAGTAGCATAGATCTGTTAAGTCGTATCTTCTGCCAAGTTATAAGTCGTGACTAGTGGTAAATCGCTAGGTGCGCATGAGCTTAAGTCGTAGACGACTTAAGGGAGTTAAGTCTTAAGTCGTAGGGGATTTGGGTTTTGTTGAGTCGTAGGCGCGCATGCTATAAGTCGTGACCGACTTAGGAGATAGCTGTTTTGTTGTGAGTCGTTGTAGCGCCTGTTGTTAGGTCGCAGATGCTTCTGGTTAAGTCGTAGGATGGCATAGCTGTAAGTCATAGGTCGCATGGGGTATAAGTCGGAGACGACTTAGGAGATAGCCGAGTTACGACTTAGTGAAATTTCAGCTATAAATAGGAAGGGTTTTTCTCACTTTTTGGGATCCGGATTTTGAAGCGACGAAGTGCTGCCATTTTGAGAGCTCGACTTCTACACTTCTTCACTTCTTTTCTCCACTCTAATCTAGTGCTTCCTTCCATCCAAATCGAAGATCAAGATTGAAGATTCAAGAGCTAAAGTTGAAGATCTTCATCTTTTCAAGAGAGATTTCTTCATTTGAAGCGGATTCGTGATAGATCAAGCTTGATCCTTCGCTGTCCAAATCTGAAGCGTGTTGATTTGAGGTTGTTTTGGTGATTTGGTGAGTGGTGATTATCTCTCACACGGATCCAAAGGAGTATATCGGATTGTTGGCTCGATTTGGTGTTAAAATAGTGATTTCCATGCATTTTCTTCATCCTATGTGTAGATCTATGTAGATCCATTGTTCATGATGATGTTACATCCATTTTATCATATGATAACGTATGCAAGTTCATTCATCAAGTTTGTAGAGATATAATTCATGTTTTCATGCTTATTGGACTTTCAACTCTTTAATTACGAAAATGCCATTATTGCTATAATTGTCTACTTAGATCATATTTGAATGCTTGATTGCTTGGATTGATGTTTGATTTGATTGATTGTTATGAACTAGATGATTGATGATTAGATTTAGATCGAAGGTGATTCAAAAGCTAAGGGAAAGGCTCTTGAATTGGAAAAGCTGCTCGTGGCATATGTAGCGGGATGATGAAGCTCTTATGCATAGATTTGATGATGTGATGTTGAGATGAGGCTTTGCGAGGATGTGATGAAGCGAGGCAATCATGTGATGGAGACTTGGTCTAATCCAGACGGGATCATTCCAAGCATGTTGATAACTCGGTGATATGATTCGAGTTGAGGATAATGAATGGATATGGGAATAGTCGTCGAGGAGGATGACTAGGAGGCTTGGATAGCATCGTTGTTGAAGGTTCTAGCATGCTCTAAGCAAGAGTACGTTTGGGTAGATTCGATAGTCCCAACGACTAACTGTTGATGGTCGAGTACTCTGGGCAGATTCGATAGTCCTAGGCACGGGCTGCGACGACGTGCGGGAGTTATGTCTAGAACCGGGGTTTCCATTAGCCCTTGACGGACGGCTGAAAGAATGTGTCGGTCATTCAATTAACGGTGATATCGAAGCAATGATAACAGTGATAGCCAGAGTCATGGATGTTTGGTTGTATCGTCATTCGGACTTAAGAGCGGTATTTTCTGGGTGCTTATCTGATTTAGGCCTTGGTACTTGGAAAACATCGCCCTTGACTCGAATGATTATTACTTTACTTTAAATTGTATGCCTTGCTATGTTGCTTCTGCTTAGTGTGTGTCTGGGGGCTATCACCGTAGAATGATGTTGGAGTGGGAGGGTTGCATTCCTATTCCTTTTCCTTTATATTCTTTTGGTATGTTGTTAGTTAATTTACTGCTCACTAAGACTGTTGTCTGACTCAAGGCTTTATGTTTTTAATTCTTATTGCCTTGGGCTGTTCGTCCATTGTTGGGACGGGCAGACTAGGTAGCAGGTGACAGGTGCTGTTCTCTTCTCACGATGCTGATATCGAAGACGAGCTGGAGGGTTGCATATTATCTTCTTATATGTACTGGATGTTCCGCTGTTTTTGTATTCTCTGAGTGTTATGTAGTGAGGCTTGATGTATTGGCTATTTGGATGCTTGTATTCAACTATTATGGAGTTTTATATGATGTCATTTGTTTCTGTAAAGCTTCACTATACATATGTTCTATTGTATTTTGTCCATGCGCTGTGAGTAATACGATAGATTCTGTTGTTTTTAATCTACCCTGACAATCGTCCATGGTCGCCTGACACACTTTACAACGCACTATCTCTAGATTCAGTGCAGGGGTCATGGGCGGTCGTCACAAAACATAAAAACCTTTCGACTTCACTAGTGGGTGTTAGGACTCGTCTATCTTGGAATTCTGATCTTCTGTTTGCTCAACAAGTCATAGCTCCACGGATGGTGGATAACTCCTTATTGTTTATATCACATACAACTCCTAACCCATGGTTCCTTGTCCTAATATCATTTCGACCTTGAGTTTGCTAAACAAACCGAAAGAGATTATTCACTCATACCCACAATATCGCGACGGCCTAAGTATAGTATATGTACCTTGAGTTTGCTGAACAAATACATATAGTTATCTTACCTCATATATTCAATATATAAATAATACTACACATAACATCCCTAACTTGAGTTTGCTCAACAACTAAGGAGTATGCAAGTAATTTATTAATATATATATAGTAGAGCACAACATAATATTTAAGATTCATAATATTCAATATATTGTATAGAGTGATATGGACTTATGGAATAATGTATTACTTATAAAATACCCTCATGATTCAAGTGTCAGACACATCTGAAATCATGGTATACGTATAATACGTATGTATTTATTCCTCAAGTCTATTTATGGTTTCTTTAATGTTCCACCTTTAATTATACATTCATATTATATAAGTTTTATTATTATATAACTTTTATATTTCATATTACTTATATAATAGTATTATGTATAAGATTATATTAATTAAATCTTATTTAATTAATTTTAATTAATTAGCATTTTAATTAATATTATATTATATTAATATAACGTTTATATTAAATATTTGTTACATATTATAACCTTTATAGTATAACACATATATCATATATATATATGTGTGTGTGTTTATTATTCAATTAATTAACCTTTTAATTAATTTATTTAATTAAACAATCTTAATTAAATTATTAATTTTGAAAATTCATTTTATACACATACATGTATATTTATGATATCTTAAACATTTAAGATATCATAACGTATATCATAATATATAATACATGCATATACATTTTATTAATTAACTCATTAATTAATATAATTATTTTAGTAATCCTATTAATAAATTTATAATTTTAAAATTATTTTATATTAGTATACCAATACAATTTTTGCATTGGACATGTCTACTATAACCTTTTTGTGTATACTATTACCTTTATAGTATAACACATATATCTTATATATGCATATTTTATTTAATTAATTAACCTTTAATTAATTAATTTAATTAAATAGTTTTAATTAAATTATATTAATTTCAAAATTTATCCTATACATACATATATGTATACTTATGTTATCTTGAACACTTTAAAATAACATAACATATATCAACATATATATATATATGCATATAAGTATTAATTAATTAACTCATTTAATTAATTATTTTATTTTATTAATCATATTAGTAAACTTTAAATTTTGAAATTAATATTCAAATAGTTTCGAACATATTAAATTTTCATTACCTTTCCATACATTTTGAAAATTTATGTTATATTACAACCTTTTATAATAAATATGTTTTTATTTTAAATTTAACTTTTAAATTTGATATCTTGTCATAATTTTAACAACTATTTTAAAAATTAGCCCAAGGCCCAATTCAAATTGGTTCTTTTCTATTAGGAGCAACCTTTGGGCTTACTTCACCATTTAGGCCAGGCTGGTAACGAGGTAGGACATGGTACTTGATTACCCAATTCCAATCCTAGACATTACCTTTCTAGACACCGTACTAAGTAGGCAAGCTTAATTAGGTAACCCTAACATGACTAATTTAGACTGCATACACTATTGGGCTTCGATACCATTGTTGGAACTGGGTCAGCCTGCAACAGAAGTTTTGCATGAACTTCAATTTTTTTTACCTTTTTGGATATTTATTAAGCCTATGAAGTCTAATTTATTTGGAACATTTCTAAATTTAGTTTAAATAAAATCATGTATTTTATTTAAATTTTTAAATTATAGTTTGAGATTTATTTAATTTTGATTTTGCTTATATATATATATATGTATGAATGTATGTATGTATGTGTTTATCATATACATATATACATATATATGTGTGTGCATATGTAACATAGTAATCTATGCAAGGTATAACATGCCCGTATATAGATGTTGAGATTTACATCACAATGGATATACTAGCTCATTTTGTATGTATTGTACTTTGTCAAATATGTGCATAAATATATAGTTATGAATTTCAAATGATTATTTGTATATATATGTATGTATATGTATATATAAATTATATTTTACAACTAAAATATTACCGAAAATATTTATTTATTTATATAACTACACATTGTATTATAAATAACAATAAAGATATATATATATATATATAATAAAATAATTATTAATAATAACATTTTTTTATGACTCGCCAGTTCTAATGATTTTAGGGTTAACTAATTATAATAAAATAATTAAGATAATATGAAGTTCTAATGATTTTAATATATATATATATATATATGTGTGTGTGTGTGTGTGTGTGTGTGTGTGTTATAATAAGTTAACAATTTCGGCCATAATAAATTAATATAAAATAATTATAAAAAAATTCCAGTTTTATAATTTTATTAAATCTGGAAACACATTTTAGGGCTTAGGAAATTTTTTTAAAATTTTCTCAATTAAAATAATATTTTTAATTAAATAATTAATAATAGGACGAAATTAAATTAATTTTAAAAAATATAAAATTAAGTTAAAAAAATCTAAAACTCTTTTCGAAGGCACCTGACATTATGAGTTAATTTAAAAAATATATAATTGAATTTTAGAACCATGGATAATTTTATATGAAATTATTGAATCAGATAATCATTAAATATTAATGATAATATATATATATATATATATGATAAAAATTATTTTCAGCACTTATAATTCATAATAAACATAGACAAGTGTTTGAAAAATTCTAGATCAATATTATACATTAAATATGGAAACATATGTTTTAATTCAAATTGTATGTGAATATTAAATCATAAATTTATATATATATATGTATGTATGTATGAACATATATTATTTTAAGCTAAAATTTATTTTAATATTTAATATCAGACTACAAACATAAATCATGAACTATATCTTTAAAATTTATACGCATATCCAATCTCAATAGTGACAACAACAATACATACAAAAATCTCGCTTGACTAACGAAATAATAATAACCTGATTATATATATATATATATGTGTGTGTGTGTGTGTTTACATGATTAACAAATCTAAAAACATAATAATATGATCAACATATAAATAAACATTACCTAAAAAAATGCCCTAAAATCCACGTTGAAATAATGAATTCTCTTTCTCTAAAATTCCTTGATCGGTCAGATTGCTAGTCTAGAATCAATGACATTTCACTATCAAATAGCTTCTTGTTTTAACTTGAATTGGAATTAGGATTTTGGGATTAATTTAGAGAAAAGTTGCAGCCATGAAACAAGGAGGAGATGATGGCTCAAAAGAATGAATTAGAATGTGATTAGAATTTTGAGATTAGTATTTATATAGGATAAGAAAGGAAACTATGTAAGTTTCTCACTAGATCTTAGCCACACATCTCCAATCCCTAATCCTATGTTGTAGCCACCTCTAACCCTAGCCAAACCAGTGACATTTTTCTCTAATCATTATGAGTTGTGAGCCCATTTAACCCAATTTAAATATATACAATTATATTTAACTTATTTTGTTATTGATGTCTCATATCGATCAATATATTCATAACTATTATGAATGTATGCAAAAAAATTATTTCTCAAATCATATTCAAATTTCATAATTAACATTTCATAAATATTAGTTAATTTAATTGATTTATAATAATTATAAAATAATTAAATCGTTTGGTCTAAACAGAATTCATCATTTCGATTGTGTGACTCTTGGGTGTAAATTTGGTCAGCGATTAACATCGAACTATTCGAATGTTAACATTCACACTTCACTCAGCAGGTGGTGTGACATTATGGCCAAATTTATCACTTACTCGGTTTTGGTAAAATCCAATTTTAGTTTAATAACCATTACCTGTTGTGTTATTTATTTACACCAATTCTCTTTGTCAAAACTATATCACTTTGGACTTATGCAATTTGGTAATGGTCAAAATTCCAATATCGTCCACATTTAAATCTATAGTCCAAAGATTAAGTCCTTGGTTCAATAATAACAATTATTATTAACCGAAATGCTCTGACCAAAGACTTTGACTTTCAGTTGACTTGAGTTACCGTGATACTTACCTCATATAAATAAGGAGACGAATCCTCACTTGAATAGTACTTCACTTCCAATACTTCCACTCGACTCAACTATAGTCACTCGATGGAATGCCATGCCAGGATTTAACTATAATTAAAGCAGAGCTTTCATATTGAAGATCCATAGTATTCAAAAGTCAAGAGAACTGTGTAAATCAGTCGCATTGATGTTTTCTATTTGACATTAGTTATATTAACCAACATAAAATGATCGAGTGAGTCATTCTATAGTTTCCAATAACTATCAGTACGTAACACCCACATGCCCCTAGTAGTCATGAGTAATGCATTACCCAACATTGGCGAGTGTTATGTACTCTAGTCTCAACGGATACGTCGATATCCAATGTCGATGCATCTTGACTAGGAACACTTAAAATGGTATATTTATTTTCCTTGTGGTATTACTCACGGTTACAACACTTTGTAGCTACTATCACAAAATGCACCATTTATGGATTTTCTATTGAATATGCTTTTAATTAAATTAATTAATTAATATAACACATTATATCAAGTATATAATAAAAGGAAAACATATTTTATTTCGAACAAGATTAGTCAACAAGTTAGATATATGTAACAAATTATATAACGGCCCCTAGGGCATACCCCTAACTCTATCAAGGTTTTCTTATGCATGCCGGATACTGATAAGGACACTAGACATTAGAATTGTCAATCTTGGTCAGTAAATATATGATTAATTATATTTTACTATTCCACTATGAGTTATATTGATAGTGCCCTAATATGCATTTATTTATTTATTTGTAGGATACTAAACCAATGATCCGTACTTTGGTGGGTTTGGGTTTCGATTTAGTGAAAATTCAGGCCCACTTGGGTGTAGGTTGTTACATGGTATGCATCCACTATTTCCGCCATTATAATAAAAGCACATGAAATAACACAATCCATTAACCACTTATTATGAGCTTCTTATTTTTTTGATTGTACTAATTTACAGCCAGAGCTTTAGATCAGATATCTTGAACTTAAAGAAATAACTCTTATTGAAGACATCTTTTTCTAAAAATACACTTGAATATAAATATGATCTTTCATTCCACATTAACTATCTACTAGCATTTTATACAATTCTTGTTTCTAATGTTTCTTCATAAAGCATAGGTGATTATTCACTCCCTTTATCACAAATGTGCCAATGTTATAACCACTCTTATACATTCAATTTCCTTTCCAAATGGTCAAACCATTTAAAAGAAAACCCTTAATATAAGGCTGCACCGAATTCTTTACAAAAATGCATTCAGATATCCTTAATATTTTAAGCGCATCGAATAAGTTGCACTTAAGTAAACTGATCAATACTGATATTTCAGTGATCAAATTCTTAGATCGGTCTTTAGTCCTTGGTTTAGTGTTGTTTTTAACACAATAAGGTTCTCATTTTGTTCAATCATATTGAAATGTTATCTTGCACTATGGTTTACTTACTCATTTGGGATGAACTAATTTCATCGAGATTTTGTATATTATGAACGCGACCGTTCTCTATACAACTTTTCTATGTGATCTAATACGGATCGAATATACATATTCTTGCATTGCTTCAGAATCAAAATTTACAAGACAATACAGTCTCGGGCAAATGAACATTTAAGTGATCAGGGTACGAATGCATGTAGTAGTTGCGTAATTCGGCCCATGCATGGGCCTTGAAGTGATAGCATGCCAAAAGATTTATTGGTAAATATATTTTATATTTTTTGTCAATTTTGATTCAGTTCATTGGTATACTTCAATTGATAAACAAATTTACAAATCATATTAGTTGCACAAATATATTGAAGTGGATAATTTTAATTTTGTATAGCATGTATTATTACAATACTAAAAAGGTTAAATGTAATCATTTAATTTTTCTAATAAAACTCCTACTGGATTTTTATATTCCTTAAAACCCTAAGAGAAATATTAAAATCTTTAGATTTCTCAATTGACTGTTAGGACTTTCATTGGGATTCCTACCTTTAGTTTGCTCAACAAATCATAGGCTCACAAGTGACCTATAACTCTTTATAGGTTCTACCATATACAATGCCTAACCGCAGTCTTTAGCCCTCTTGATCTTAACCTTGAATTTTCTCAACAAATAAAAAGAGATTATTCACTTTTACCTATTATTTCTTGACGGCCTAAGTATAATGCATGTATCTTGAGTTTGTTCAGCAAATACGAACTTGTATCTTACCTTGTCTAGGCAATATACTAATTTTACTACACATAACAGCTCTAGCTTGAGTTTGCTCAACAACTGTGCGTATGCAAGTAATCTAGCAATATATAATATACTAAAGATTCATAATCTTTGATATATTTTGAGTGATGTCAATCTAAGGAATAATGCGTTTCTTATGAAATAGCATCGTGATTCAAGTGTCGGACACATCTGAAATCATAGTACACGTACCATACGTATGTATTTATTCCAAAAACATGTTTTGAGTTTATTTCGACTCCATTTATATTTTGATTATTCATATTATATATAAGTTCAATTTAATTATAACTATTATAATTTAGTTAACTTATGTAATATATATATATGTATCTTATTAATTAAATCATATTTGATTAATTTTAATTCGTAATTTAATTAAATATTTTAAGGTAATTTTATTTTAAAATCTTAGAAATTTTATTTTATTCATCTTATACTGTTTAGGAAGAATATTTAAATATAACCTTGATATATATATATATATCTTCATTAATTAACATTTAACTAATTATTTATCAAATAAATTATTTATTTAATTAAAAAATTTAATTAATATTTCAATAATTTTCAAAAAATTTATTTAATTTACCTTAAACAATTTGAAGATATATTTTCAACTATAACCTTTATAGTTATATATACATATATACATGTATACATGTATATATATTAGACTAGTTAACCTTAAGTTAACTGTATATTATATTAATCAAATTAATTAAGTAATTATAAAAAATTTGAAAAATATCAAATTATTTTCTCAAATAGTTTCAAAAAATTTCATATTTATTTTATAACATTTATAAAATTTCCTTTCATATTTTAAAATTAACATTCAAATTTCAAATATATTTTAAAATTTCAAATCATAAATTGAAAATTAGCCCACGACCAAGAATAAATTTGGGCCTTACGTCTGGACCAAACTTTTGGACTTATTCCACTTATTGTGTCAGGCTAGTAGCTAGAGAAGAGTGAATACATTTATCCAACCCTATGCTTAGACACCACTATTCTAGATACCCATTGGATTAAAAAAATTATTAATTGGTCCTAAATGTTGGCTAATTAAATTGCATAGATCATACGGATATTGATACCATTGTTAGAACTGACACATCTTAGTAGTAGGTGAAAGAGTTAAATTTCAAAATTTTCCATATTTGGATCTTAACGGGCCTTTGTAATCTGTTTGATAGAGTTAGGGGTATGCTCTAGGGGCAATTGTGTAATTTTACATAAATCTAACTCGATAACCAATCTATTCGAAATAAAAGGTGTTTCCTTTCTATTATATACTTGTTATAAAATGCTATAAATAATTAATTATTTAATTTAAGTATATGTGTTAGAATGTCCATAAATGATGTGTTTGTGATACTAGTTACAAACAGTTGTAACCATGAGTATTATGTCATAATATGATAGCGCATCATTTAAATATTCCTAATCAAGATGCATCGAAACTGGACATTGATGCATCTATTGAGACTAGAGTACATAATGCTCTTCAAATGTTAGGCAGTGCATTACTCATGGCTGCCGGTGGCACCAAAGGGTTATGTATCAATAGTTATTGAATAACCATGGAATGACTCACTCGATAGTTTTCTGTTGGTTAATATAACTAAGGTCAAATAGAAAATATCAAAGTAGCTAATTTACACAATTCTCTTGACTTGAGAATAATGTTGATCTTCAATATGAATGCTCCACTTTGATTATAGTTAAATCGTGGCATCATGCCCATCGAACGACAATAGTTGAGTCGAGTGGAAGTATTGGAAGTGAAACACTATTCAAGAAAGGATTCGTCTCTTAGTTATATGAGGTTAGTTTCATGGCCAACTAAAGTCAACTCAAAGTCAAAATCACTAGCCAGAGTAGTTTGGTTAATAATAATTGTTATTATTGAACCAATGACTTTGGGTTTAGACTAAAGAGGTAAATACAGACGATATTGGAATTTTGACCATATCCAAATTCCATAAGTCCAAAGTGATACAGTTTTGACAAAGAGAATCAATGTAAATAATTGTCACTACTTGGTAACGCTTAAAATTGTAAAAATTTGATTTTTACCAAAGCTATATAGGTAATAAATTTGGCCAAAATATCACACCAATGTTAAGTGAAGTGTGAACGTTGATATTTGAATAGTTCGATATTAACTGCTGACCAATTTACACCTAAAAAGTCAATACAACCACAATGTTGAATCCTCCGTCTACCACTTGATTTAATTAAATTATAAATGTTATAATTAATTAAAATTTATGAAATATAAATTATATTTTTTTATTTGAAGTTAATCTGTATTAGAAGTAGTGCGTATATAAAAGTTATATACACACTCTGTCAATATACAATATCGATGTACGTTTAAATTTGATTTAAATAAAAAATATCTGATTTGGCTTGAAATGAATTGAGGCCCAATAGGAAGGCATGTATGGCCAGCCATGAAAGGGGGAATAGGTTTTGATTTTGATTCCTAAAGGTGTGAAAATAGCTAAGGAAATGGAAGATACGTTACCATCTTTAAGCCCATTCTTTCATATGCTATTTAAAGGGTAATACTATTTACACTCACCTAAACACCTTCTCTAATACATTTATCCTCCCACCCAATCAAATACTTCACTCACCCACCTACACCCACATTTTTTTTCAAAAACCATAACTCAACTTCTATACTCTCTCTCGTCAAAAAACGAAATCAAAATTTCTCCATCCAATTTCTTCGCCTTCGATCTTATCCTTTTCATCTAACGCTTCATCAATCCATAAAAATCCAACTAATTTTATTGCAACTAAGTTGTTATCAACTTAAATTTTAATTATATTTTTCATTTTTTTGGTAAATTATGCAATCCTAACTAAAATTAAGTAGGAAGCAATAACTTGCAGCATAAATTTGCTGTTATAGTCTAATATTGTAAAAAGATCTTCATTACTACTTCGACTAAAAATATCCACTTATTATTACTTTTGTTCTTTTTTCAATAAGAAATCAAAAAAAAACAATGAACCCAATTGTAACAATCAACTGTATAACATAGTCAAATATAGTTAACTATCATTATTATCTTTCCCTAAGAAATTTAATGATATTACAAAAATATTAGTTTACAAGCATTTTCTAAATTTAATTAAATATCTTAGCCATCGGCTTCTTATCTATAATTGTTTAATCGACTAACTTCTTATCGGTTTAGAAAATAGCAGAAACAATTTTAAATAAAAATAACTGCATGCGCACGGCGTACAATTTAGTACGTAGCGAGTATGGGTCGATCCGTAATGAATTGTATTGATTTTAAAAATTCTACAGAATCAAATTAAACCAAGCTTGTGATTGATTTTAAGCTAAAAATGTAAAAAAACTAACAAAATGAAAACTGGATAAAAATATGAGAGTAGAAAGCAATTTAGAGGTAATTTTCTTCTCATGATCACATAAATCAACAAAATAAAATTATAATCTCTCTTTTGGTCATTAGTGAATTTAGTTAATGTGTTTATCATAAGTATGGAATATTTGTGCTATTAATTAGCCCAACATAAACCATCAAACTTTAACACGCCCACTAAACCACTTGTTAACTCTCATGAAAATATTAATGAACTTGAAAATAAAATCTATTCTAAGCATGATCTATTCACTATTGATTAGTAATATAGACCATCAAATTTTGATTTTAAAATTCACTTCATTACCATAATCATATGTAGATGAAGAGGTAATTTGTGTTTATGTTTGTTTAAGCATAGCAAATTTGGTGTCAACAACATAAGCTATCAAATTCAAAGTTAAAACAACAAAATATTTACCACATCAAAACTTCCATTAAGCACAAAAAGAGATCAAATGAAATCACTATGTTGAATTTACATGATTAAGAGAGCTTCATTACCCCTAAATTGAAGGGATTTAGCTTCTCATATTTGTTATCATGTCAACAAATGTAAATTGCAGCATAAAACAAAAATAAGAGGAAAAAGAGAGCTAACTAATTTTGCATGAAATAAATCTACTCTACTTGCAAGAAATAAAACTATACTAATTGCATAAAATAAAGAACAAGAATTAAAAGAGCATGAAATTAAATTGCATAAAAAGAAAATTACATGAAAGAAGGCTAAGAAGCCATTAAAAAGAAAAGAGAGTTTTTGTTTATTTTTGAGCCTAAAACTAAACTAACTAAAGAGGAGGCTAAGAGCTTCATTATATAAAACATAAGGGGTATTTATACATGTTTGAAACTCTAATGCATATTTTAGGGGACTACCCAAAATACCCTCCTAGGAAATGTAACCTTCAAGTAATCATTAGCATGAGCATAATTCTCCATTTAAATATTCATGTAGCTTTAATCATGTGCATTAGCTCTTAATAGGGGACCATGGTAAGTGGGTAGGTGGGGTGCTCTATGTTGCATGAAATGATTTATTTCAATCTTCATTTGTTTCCATCTCTTGTGTATGCACATTTTCATGAAGTCTCTTCATATTTTTCATCCAATTTCCTACAAATAAAAATAAAATGTGTAAATATATATTCTCGAAATTAATATATGCACAAATATGATCATTTTGCCCCTATATGATGATGGAAATGATGATTTGAAAATAATTTAAATATTGGTTTAAACATGTTAAAATACCCTATTTGCTCATTTATTTAATTAGATTAGATTAGATTAAATATGAAAGTAAAAATATGCAAATTTATGTTCACATCAAATACCCTCACACTTATCTTTTTATTCGTCCTCGAATAAAATAAAACTAAGATAAATCCGTTTTTGTAGGAAACACAATTGCATTAAGCATATGCAACAAGCTGTTAAACCTCTAGGTGTCCCTAATAGGACGAGTGTTGTCTCGTGAGGGTTTTCAGTGGATACTACCCACAAAATCCAAATGCAATATGAAAAATTCCTAAATGCAAGATTTATTTACAATGATATGAATGCAAGTTTTTGAAAATATTTACAAATGAAGAATTTACTTTCGAATTGACACGAATAAGTTAAATATATAAGTTCTGGTCATTATCAAGAAATTTAATCATTTTACTTGTCAAAATTTCCAACAAAAATTAAGTTATCATCACAAATAGACTCTAGTTTGGCTAGTTGTTTCGGTTGATAACATAGTGTAACTACGAAATGGATCTTTAGTTGATTATGAAAAAATTTCAAAGTGGTCTTTTAATTTCTTTTAAATAACAAGTTAAATCACATGAGTAAAAATAGTGCTTGGATTTCAATTTCTTACCCTCTCTTATTTGAAAATTTTATCGATATTAACTATATTTACATATGCCTAACTCAGATAAATCGAGACCAGGTATACCACCCATGCACTGCCTTTCGCGCTTACGTGAGGGGAATATAGAGCCTGGCGAGTGAACACACAAGTGTGTACACCTATCGACTGTAGGCATTATTAATAAAAGAATTTTTATATACATACAGCTAACTCAAATAAACTGTAGCTAGATATACCGATCATGCACTGCCTTTCAGGCTTACGTGAGAAGGGCATAGAGCATGGCGAGTGTACACACTTGCATGTGAACACATGACTCTAGGTGTTTATAAAATATATACATATATACATTTTTTTCTTTTTTTTTATGAAGAGAGAGTATTACAATATCATCTTAGCACCATTTAACTTAGAAGATCAAAAATGTTATAGCCCTTACTTTAAATTAACCACTCTTTAAACAAAGATTTCAATTAGGATATACTTCATAATTATCACCCATGAATCTTTCTATATACTAGTTAAACCATTGTTACCCTTAATCAAACTTTATTTTTATTTTTGTTGAGACAAATAAATTTTTCAAAAATTTCAATTTAATAACCAGAATCCTATACTTATCGTATAGTGTTTCTTCAAAAATAAATCAGAAGGCTAAAAAGGAATTTTTTTTTTTTGGGATTTTTTTCTTTTGTTTTCTTTTGTCTTTTTAAGTTTTGGAAAGAAATGCAAAAAATAAATCATGAAAAATTGAAAATGAAGATGAAACTCCACCCTACACTTGATTTTGACTGTGTCCCCACAGTCAACCCAAATGAAAGGAGAAAAATAAAATAAGAATAAAAATATGACCTATATTTACATGAAATGAAATGATTATTATTTACATTACATCAGAAAATATATTGCTAAAAAGTAAATGAAACGGTCTTTCAAAGACCAATTCATTTTTCTCGTCAAGTATGAGAGACATAGCTTAAGCACAGAAAACCAAACCATAAAAGATTTCATAGTTGAATGTTGATTTTGAAAAACGAATGTCGTTTTATTAAAAATTGTGTAAGTTGTTTTATTTTCAATGATTTTTGGGGTTGATAGAACAATTGGTTGGAGTTCAAGTTTATTTTCACCAAATTGAAATTCAAACTTATCATTGAAAAATTCTTCAGAATTATTGATTTCAAAATCAAAGTGGTGATTTAAATCTACCCATTCAGAATGTAACAACTCATTTTCAAAAAGTCCAAAAAATTTGTGTTCACTAAATTCGTCTTTCTTTATTGAATTATTCACAACTTCATTGCATATATTAATTTCAAAATCCAAAGTTGTTGTATTCAATTTTCAAAATCGAAAAAAGGAAGATCGAATTTTAAATTTGGTTCCACACTCTCAAAAGAATTGAAATCCAACTCCATTACCCTATTTTCAACAACTTCATTAAGATTGTCATTTTCAATTTCAAAAGTTGTTATTTGAAAATCGTCAATTTTGGTAAAAGGTGGATTATTACATGACTCATCACATATTGGGATTTGATTTTGTTTCTCGCGTTGTTTCATATATGTTTCAAACAACAAATCAGTGTGATCTTTGTGAATTTCTTCCATTAGCTCAACAAAATCAAATTTATTATTATTAATTTGAGAATTTTCAATTTGAAATTGTTTAGAGTAAAAAAAATTCACTATCATTGAAACAACTCCTATTGCCAAAATCATTTAAACAATTGTTTCCATTTTCGGTTTGATTTTGGAATTCATTTTGGAGTTCGAAATTGAATTGGCATGAGTTATAATTGAAATCATTTGAATTTTGAAGTGAATTCAAATTTTGATTATTTTGAAATCCTTGACTTGAGTTATTGCACAAATATGAATTACATAAATTATTTATCATTTGATCATTTTGTTTAGAGAGTTCAAATAAAGACGAAATCGTTTCAATACTATTTTCAAGATTGAGGGTTGGTCATCATTTTAAAAACTTTGTGGTTCAAAATTCGAATTGTTTATATATACAATAGTTCTTATTAAAATATCCACAGGAATTTGATGTGAAATTATATGGATTATATTGATTTTCACAACTATTGTAAAATTCATGTGAGTAGGGAAATTCAGACATTTTCAAAATGTTTTTTTTATAAAGGAAAAATATTTACCAAAAGGAATTTATTTTTCAAAAGGGATATTTTATTTTTGTTTTGTTTTTTGGATTTTCATTTTTTTAATGTTTTTTTTGAAAAGATTATATATTTTTTTTGGATTTTTGTTTTTCTAAAAAAACTAACTTAAAAAAAATTGGATTTTTGATTTTGATTGAAAAATTTCAAAGGAAAATATTTAAAAACAATGATAAGGAAAATTTACAAATTTTTTTAGTTTTGGATTTTGTATTTTTTTTAAATATGCATGAACTAATGCAACTAAATGAATGCAGGGGACTTAAATACAAATTTGTTGTCCTAAATGGCTCCTAACCCAAAATTGTATAATCACACTTTGTCTTAATTCAACAAAATATTTTTAGCCAGGTAACGGACAGGAGTTATCGGTGCACCATGAATCACCATAGCAATGCAACCGAAGGTTTAAGTACCTTCAGAGAAACAATCAGTATAATATTTACGAACCACCGTAATATTTATAACTGATTATTGCTCTGTCGTAGCATGCACACCAAGAATATAAATTGTCGAAAGAAGACAACTTGTCAATATACAATTAAGCCCTATGTGAGCTCATGACACCATTAAGCCAAATGTCTAACCGTTATTATTAGTCAAAATTCTAGAATGAAATGTGATTTGTAGGCCAAGAAAGGGTGATGAAATTCTCCACCTTCTATGGATTTGGGTGTTGCCCTTAGAAAGAAACTAAGATGATATGAATGCAAAATAGAAATAAAACATGTATTAATAATGCTACTACGAATGAAAATTTATTTTTTTTGTTTTTGTTTTTTTTGAATTTTTTTATATATAAATGCAAATGCAACCAACAATGCAACTAAAAATAAAAACACGAGATAAAGGTACGATACCAGAGAGTGTATAATTATTAGAAATTTATTTTAAAGTGGCATTTTTTTATAAGCAAGCAATTTAGCAAGCAGAGCAAAGCAATTATTAATAGCAATTCCTTTCCTTGCGAATTTCTGCTTTTACAACCTGAAACTAAAAGCAAGATATATACAGTTTATATATATATATATATATTTTGTTTCTTTTAAAAAAAAAGAGGAGACTAAAACATATGAAAACAAAATAAATGAAACTAACACCCGGCCCAATAAGTATAATAACTGTTTTCACCACTTTACTAACCACTTCGCAAATTACATCTCAAATTCGAATTCTTATCAAATCCAGAAATCAAAATTCCCCAAATCACGTCGCAATTTCAAAACTAAATTTAATGACTTCACATATTTCCTCATTGCCCGTTAAGGCAATTGCTGTATCGATTTCTTGTGTGGGGGAGGCCGAATAATTTAGATAAGATTTGGTTGTGCGAAGGCGATGGGGTTGCGGTGAGGTTCATGTAGAGGTTGGCGATTTGCGGCAAGTTGCAGTGGTGTATGGGTTTGAGTTAGTGTAGTGGGATGGAAATAATTAGAGGTTAAGCAGGTTGACAGGCATGTTGGAGGAGATGGTAGTGAGATGGTTGGAGAAGTTTGTTGAACTGCAGGGGGGCGGTAGTATGGTGGTGTGAAGTATTTTGTTCTGGGATGAGGGAATGTGGCAGTGAAGTGATGGGGTGGCAAAGAAGTGCAGTAGATGGAGGAATTGGGTAATGATGACAGGTTGAAAGGCAGGTTGTGAAGGGGTATTTCAGGTGATGAGGCAGTATGATTGTTGATGGCAATGGGATATTGATAGTTTGTAGGGGTGATGGGAGTGTTGATGGTGTAGTATGCAGGCTGTATTGTAGAGGATATGCGGTTTGGAAAGAGGATGAAAGTGGTGTAGAGATGATCAGTGGTGACTGGTATGAAGTAGTGATGTGAGATGATCAGTGGTTATGTATGTATGGTAGGTAATGTTGCAAGGCAGTAAGGCTAATGATAATGGTATGTATGTGTTGCTGAGGCCAGGCAGTAATGGATGTTTGTGAGTGGTTTTGGATGAAATGGCTGAAGTGGTGAGTGATTGGTGAAAAATGGTATGTAGTTAAGATGGTGATGTCAGTGGGTATAAGGCAGTAATGGAATGAAGGTATAAAGGGAATGATGATGCACAGAAGTATGGGTGTGCAGGTAGCTTGTTTACACTATTGGAGGTGATATAGTCTGAAATGGTAACATGTAACAGGGAGGGTGAATTGGCAATTATGGTGCAATTGACGGTTATGTGCAGTAATATATGCACATGTGTTGACGGTGGGTGTACTGGGATTGCTGTAGCAATGAAATGGAGTGTTGATGAATGAAGTTGCTGTTGTGGGTTTGTCTGTGGTCTGAAGTAGCAAATGGTCTGAAGTTTGGAAAGTAGCAAATGGTCTGAAGTTTGTATGGTGGGCACCGAAAACTTGTTTAATCGGTTAACTTCTTATCGGTTTAGAAAATAGCCGAAACAATTTTAAATAAAAATAATCGCACGCGCACGGCGTACAATTTTAGTACGTAGCGAGTATGGGTCGATCCGCAGGGAATTATATTGATTTAAAAATTCTACTCAATCAAATTAAACCAAGTTTGAGATTGTTTTTAAGCTAAAAATGTAAAAAACTAACAAAATGAAAAGTGGATAAAAATATGAGAGTAGAAGGCAATTTAGAGGGAATTTCCTTCTCATGATCACATAAATCAACAAGATGAAATTATGATCTCTCTTTTGGTCATTAGTGAATTTAGTTGATGTGTTTATCATAAGTATGGAATATTTGTGCTATTAATTAGCCCAACATAAAGCATCAAGCTTTAACACACCCACTAAACCACTTGTTAACTCTCATGAAAATGTTAATAAACTTGAAAATAAAATCTATTCTAAGCATGATCTATTCACTATTGATTAGTAATATAGACCATCAAATTTTGATTTTAAAATTCACTTCATTACCGTAATCATATGTAGATGAAGAGGTAATTTGTGTTTATGTTTATTTAAGCATAGCCTATTTGGTGTCAACAACATAGGCTATTAAATTCAAAGTTAAAACAACAAAATATTTACCACATCAAAACTTCCATTAAGCACAAAATGAGATCAAATGAAATCACTATGTTGAATTTACATGATTAAGAGAGCTTCATTACCCTTAAATTGAAGAGATTTAGCTTCTCATATTTGTTATCATGTCAACAAATGTAAATTGCAGCATAAAACAAAAATAAGAGGAAAAAGAGAGCTAACTAATTTTGCATGAAATAAATCTACTCTACTTGCAAGAAATAAAACTATACTAATTGCATAAAATATAGAACAAGAATTAAAAGAGCATGAAATTAAATTGCATAAAAAGAAAATTACATGAAAGAAGGCTAAGAAGCCATTAAAAAGAAAAAAGAGTTTTTATTTGTTTTTGAGCCTAAAACTAAACTAACTAAATAGGAGGCTAAGAGCTTCATTACATGAAACATAAAGAGTATTTATACATGTTTGAAACCCTAATGCATATTTTAGGGGACTACCCAAAATACCCTCCTAGGAATTGTAACCTCCAAGTAATCATTAGCATGAGCATAATCCTTCATTTAAATGTGCATGTAGCTTTAATCATGTGCATTAGCTCTTAATAGGGGATCATGGTAAGTGGGTAGGTGGTGTCCTCTATGTTGCATGAAATGATTTATTTCCATCTTCATTTGTTTTCTTCTCTTGTGTATGCACATTTTCATTAAGCCTCTTCATATTTTTCATCCAATTTCCTACAAATAAAAATAAAATGTGTAAATAAATATTCTCAAAATTAATATATGCACAAAAATGACCATTTCGCCCTATATGAAAATGAATAAATGATAATTTGAAAATAATTTAAATATTGGTTTAAACATGTTAAAATACCCTATATGCTTATTTATTTAATTAAATTAGATTAAATAAGGAAGTAAAAAAGATGCACATTTGTGTGCACATCGGTATTTAATAAAATAATTTTATTTAAGTTATTTATCTTATTTACTTCTTCTATCAATGATTTATAGGATTAAAAATAATTGTGTTTTAAAAATAGAATTCATTTTATTTCTACGTCTCTCGGTTACACGTAATCGATAGCGTTTAGTTCCAGATCCTCTTTTTAGTTCATGTTGGGTGTTTAAATTAGATTTCATGACTTAATTTCATTAAATATTTAAGTAGCATTAGTATTAGTTTAAGTGGGTGCAAATAGTAGCACCCTATTTAAACACCTCTTGCCTTTCTTTTCATTTTAATTCTATTCTAGGGTTTCAGCCACCACTTCCCCTTTCTATCATGGTCAAAAATTCCTCCTCTTTCTCTCAAAATTCAAGAAAAACACAATACAAATTCAATAAAAAGGGAAAAAGGAAACGGTGTGTAGCTTTCTCAAAGGGGGTTGCGCCTTTTGAAAGTGTTGACCTAGAATTCAAGTGGAGTATTATAGATTCAACATTCAAGGTATTCTCTTGGTCAATAACAAGGTATCATCTTGATTTACAAATTCTTGTAATCCTTTATAACTGATTATTACATGCTTTTATTTATTTAATTTATCCATTATCACGATTCCTTATACATATATGTTTTCGACATGAGATGGAAATATGAACATGTGTATGTGTATATTTTTTTATCAAAATTCTGTTATGTCTATATGTTTGGAGATGTGATTTTGTTGATGAAATCATAATTCTATTTATCCTTTTAATTTTAATTTAACAATAGTTGAAAATAAGTTTATTAGATTTATTTTAATCTATAGAAATATTTTATATCTAATTGTATAATCATATGGTTTTACTAATCAATTGATTTTGTTCATATGTTTATATTATAACAAAGAAAATTATGATTTTGATATGTACTAGTTAAAGTTAATCATATATGTTTATATATATGTTTAATTGTTTATATGTACATATGTCAAATTAAATTCGGATACAAATCTTATTAAATACTAATTATGTAAATAAACATACCATATAAAAAATTATTTTATTTTAAAACAAAAGGAAGGAAAAAGAAAGTTCCATTAATTTGTTTTGTGTAAGGATAGTTTTGTTAAAATGTTTTGTAACTATATATGTGATTGTATGTACAAAAACACACACACACACACACACATTTGTTTATATATATATATATATATATATATATATATATTCGATTTTTCTCTCACTTGGGGAGAGAAATAGGCGATCTCGTTTTTCAACTTCTCATGGGATTCCGTATCCCTTCCAATCAGTGTCTAAAATCGTTTAGTCATATCAAATCTTTTACCAAGCCACTACAATTCATAACGAGATTCAGAAAATTGGGATGCAGGCGACATCTCTCTCCAACTTCATTTTTATTATGTCGAGTTCTTATCATTTCTTCAAATCGATTTTGAGTTAGAAATGAACTCAATGCGATCTGGTATTTAGTGCTATTTCAGTTCTAGCACACAAATTTGGCTAAGACTCCTAAATCGACTACGGATTATGAATCTTAGGTCATGTTTGGTTTGTCATTTTCAAACCATTTTTAGTTTTCCATTTTGAAAAACACCGAAAACTTGTTTCTTTTATCATTTTGAAGAATTCATTTTGAAAAATAATCATTTTTCAAAATAGGCTCAATACAGAAAACTGAAAATACTTTTTTTTCGTTTTCTCCATTTTCAGGCCTATCTAAAAATCATAAAACTAAAAACCAAAAAGCAAAGCAAACAGCTAAAAAAACCTAATCCATTTTCTAGCCATGCTCTTCTTCTTCTTCAATTTTCATCAATCGTCAAAAATTCGGATAAAATCGCAATTTTTTGTTTCTTTCGTACCTCCTTTGATTCAATTTGATTAGATCATCATGTTTGTAGTTATTTACTGTAGTGGCTCCTTCTCTCCAGTTGGGTTAGGGTTTTCTTCTTCATTCAAGCTACTTTTGATTCAACGGTATTCTAAGGTAAATTCTGTCAATTTATTGTGGTATACTTTGATCATAAAATATACAGATTACTAGAATACTATCAGCAATATCGCTGATTTTCCATCACTGTGAGAAACACATTTGCCTGGCTTTCAACTTTTTGGTTAAAAAAAAGTTTTGGTTTTTGTGGTTATTGTTCTTTGATTTACAAGCTTAATCCAAACTCTATCCTTGCTATCCAACCGGTTCAGGTGGCATACTACCAAACATATGTATTTGGTCAATATCCTTTATGCATCTTACCCAGAAAATATCAATATAGGGGCAGTACTCGGATTATCCTTTTTTAAATCATATAAAATACGTTACTTTCTAATTATACATAGATAATTGATTTAGGAGGTAATCTATGAACTAATTATAACCCTCCAATAATTTTCTAGTATACTTTCATTTGTCCTCAATTGTTCATTTTGCAATGTTTGTTTACTGATGAACTTTCATCATAGTTGTTGTTTAATACTCCTATGTCATGAGGAAAGTTGGTTTTAATTATTTTTTATTTTACTTGTTTCAATACTAAGGCTTGTTTAAGTGAAAATTTTAATTAGAGAAATAACAAACAACATAACAGATTAACATGCCCACTTTTACTTTACATACAAAAAAGTTGCAATGCTACCAGTACCAATTTAGTAAACTATAGTTACATCATTACTTATTCAACTTAATATGCTTGGACAATCATGTTATTTGTTCCTCTAATTCATGAAAATCCTCAAGGTAAGAACTCCACATGCATTTGTTTCAAAAATAATGAGTGGGATATCGTTGATCTTAAAAATATTAAAAATGAAAATAAAAAAAAGAACCAAATTTGCTGCATCTTCTATACAACTCAAATTTCATGCTTATTAATTGACTCCATAATAAAATTCTATAAAATTAATGTAACCTTTTGTCGTTGGGTTTTGATTTAACATGGAAGGCATTCTTATATAATTATAATAGAAAGAACCAGTTGTTTATATTAAATATATTACATTTGCATTATAGATAATTAGATATTAACGCTAATTATTTCCCCTCTATTTTCCTAATTTCTAACTTTTTTTATGCTACTCTCCTATAAGAGATATAATGTAGTATTATTTGATGAACTTCTTTTAAATGTGTTAGTTGGTAGATTTCCATAGACCGGATGAAATATAATTGTGCTTATTTGACATACATGTTATATAGCTTATAACTGTCTAACTCGATAAAAGTGAAATAGTGCATGCATAGGGAAATAAGCATTGAAACATGTATGTATGTGCAGTCATATATGTTTATATACTAGCAGTTTTATGTCAGTCCACATGTATACTAAACCAGTATGTATATACGTATGTTAAGTAATTTGTTATACTTCAATGTTTAAATGATAATATTTATATTAATCTAATTATGTAGATATTTCTATAAAATGATAATATTTAAACGATGGTTTCATCAAGTAATTTTATCTATTTTTCTAAAGTGGTTTTCAAACAGAGTAACCATATTCATGAGAAAAACAAGTGTTTAATTTGCCAATAAAAAAGAATTCAAGTCCGTAGCTATATACAAGCACATTATTAACGCCGAAATGAACACAGATGACTCATGGATAAATGAACACAAATAAATTGAACTGAACCAATGAATGTCTACATAACCATTTATACAGTAAGTTTAATGAATACAAATGCACTAACGAACCCTGACTACATAAGAACTATAGCAAAAGTTATTATTCAATATAATAAATCGGAAATATACAATGCTGACTATAATAGATAAATAGACTTGCATATTAGCAATGCAAATGCAAATGCAATTACTTGCATATTACTGTCCATCAGAAACTAGACTGTAAATTGACAAACACATCGATTTCAATGCAGCTCTTCGGATGCTTCGTAAATCAATGTTTAGTTAACTCATTCTACAGAGTATCAAAATGGAAATGGCATCAATACCAGTGTAAAATAGCTACATACCCAATTACATTAATTTAATAAATAACACTACATCAATATGGAAACCAACTTTATGTGTTCTCTTTATGTTCAAGTATAGCCATTATTTAAAATCAAATAGGTTGGTTAAAAAATACTTCATTTTTTGAAATTGTAATATTTATGTTTGCATGCACATGCATTACTTGACAAAGTACTGCTACTGGTAAATAAGTTTAAAAATAAATGATATTAATGTTGATAAAAGTCTGGCTCTTTATTACCAAAGAAGCCTAGACTATAAATGCATGTAATGATATCCTTTCCTGCTAATTGAAAATTTGAAAGTTGCATGGTGTTTTTCATTACATTATTATTTTAAATAATATATTTTGGACGATGGTGAGGTTTCACAACTCTTATGAAAATAGACAATGTAGTTATGTCTGACTTTCAGCTAACAAAAGCACATGTAAAATCAAAGCATATATGTAAAATCTTCTAATATAAACAAAGAAACCAAGTAATAAAATAAAATAGAAATGGTTTGAATTGTCTTATATAAATGGACAATATTCTAGGGATTTCTTTATGAATCATTTTACTATTCATTTAACATGACAATATGATATAAGTTGTCTTATTATCATATGTAAAATCAAGCAGAAAAGGAATATATTCAATTCATAAATATTTTTTATTAGTAATCCATGAAATTAGGCCTAAATGATAGTTTCATCCTCATTAAAAGCATAGAAACAAGACATTGCCACTTTCTCCCAAACTTATCTATTTTACTAACCTTAATAAAAGATGATTGTAGGCAGTGCTTATTGTACATATGAATATATATTGGATGATTTGTCTTTTAATGTTGATGCTGCAGTGCATGAGAATGAGTTTCTTCATTTTTATGGATACATCTTTGCCCACCAGTGTTTTATGTCTCAATTTTGATGCATTATCCAATCTTCCAGAGCAACATTTATTATAATTGTACTCAAATAGGTTTTGAATCATTTTTTATTACATGCAGGTAACTAAAACAGAGTGGCTGCATCTAAATATCAATTTCAAAGCCTTTTCTTCTTATAGCTATTTTTTGTTTAACAGTTTCATGATTCTTCTTCTAGCCTGAAATGCAGTTCAAGTTACTGGTAAAATTAACAATTTCCAAACTTTATTCGCATTATTAGTTACCAATGCATTTGTGAGTATCGTTTATCTCTTGTTTTTGTATCAAATTATGTTGTTTGAATTATGGATCTTTGAGTTCAGTTGCTTGAAACATGTTTCTCATATATTTTCTTTGATTTAGTTACCAATGCATTTGTGAGTATCATTTATCTCCTGTTTTTTCATCAAATTGTGTTGTTTGAATTATGGATCTTTGAGTTCAGTTGCTTGAAACATGTTTCTCCTATATTTTCTTTGTTATCTATCAAAATTTTGTATTAGCAAGATAGAATCATGTTCGTGCAAATTAAAGTTTAAACAATAAATTAATTCACCATCTCATTATTATATTATGTTAAACTTAGGTACATAATTCAAGAGAATAAAAATCATCTCAAAATATAGATTATATGAATGCTTCTGTTGATTTTTATGAGCATGCAAGGAGTCCATTCTTTTCAACTTTTCCACATTCCTCCTCTGAGCCTGTTCATACGTCTTCTAAAGTTAGAAATATGTCCATTATAAAAAAAATGAGATGCATTTATTTTAGATAAATATTTACTCTCATTTGTATTCTAATTTTGTGCAGTGATTCAGTATGTGTCTTACTTTTGTACTGTCATGTGCAGATATGATTTGGAAGACATCTCGGACACGTTGCTTACAAAATTTGTGAAAGATGCTTGAGCTGTTCTCTTTTAATTTTCTCTTTGTTTGGTGTACTCTTATGTTACATGTCTAAAACCTTGTTATGAACTTTTTTTTGTAATTTTATTCCTATACAATTTGGCTTCATATAGTTTAAAATGTTGTCTTCTCTTTAATGCTTAATTATTTGGTTTAGAATTTAGCGTATTATCTTTTATCTATTATGGATTTTTAATTATTAACTTGATATAATGGTAGTTGTTTTTATTTAACTTTGTTATATTTGACGTTTTCATTTTGTTCTTCGTTTGATTTTCAACATGTTAACTATGTTCATGTGAATATGGAAAATGACTATTAGATATTATATATTATGTGTTATGCTTTAAATGTAAAATTTGTTTGAACTGCCAAAAAGAAAATTCAAAATTTCAAAATATGAAAACCATATTTCAAACCAAATGCATTTTCCAGTTTTTTATTTGAAAACATGTTTTCAAATAAGGCACATCCAAATGCATTTTGAGAAATAATGAAAATCTTCAAAATGGAAAACAGAAAATGACCATGAAAACTCAAAATCAAAAACTCAAAACGCAAACCAAACACTACCTTAGGCCCCGTTTGGCTTGTCGTTTTTAGTTTTGTGTTTTCGTCTATACAAAAACGCGTCCGTTGTATGTATAGTTGAAAAACAAACAATTTTGAAAAATAAAATTAACATATAAAATAGGAAACAAGTTTATTTTATTTTTCGTGTTTCGAGAGATAATAAAAGCATGGAGAACAATCAAACTCCTTCGTTGTCCGTTGGTCGTCCCAACGGCTAAGAATTATAAATCTTCTCTCTTATTTCTTGTTATTTCTTAGTGCAAGTTGAAAACACAAAACTCAAAATACAAAATGAAACCAAACGGGCCCTTAGGTTTTGGCGTTTTTGGGATTTGATGGTTTCTGCCCATAGAGAATCAACGTATTGTATTTTGGGCGTGTTTGTTTCTGGTATGCACAAAACTTCTATATTTTATAATTCCTTATGATTTACAATATTGTTTGCATCTGGAATTCAAAGCTTTCGATTGTGATTTATTTGATGATGCCTAACTTCAATATACAGGATCTGTGAGTTTTACATATCAATTGGGTAGGGTTTATTCAGATTTTTGATACTAGAAATGGTAACCTTTTTTCGATTTTGGGAACTGTAAATAGAGTTCGATTATTAAAGCATACCTTAGTCTTTTTCCTGTAATTGGCAAAACGTTTCTCACTGTCAATTTTATGTCGAGTATATGATGATTTGGTACTTCTACAAATGCATTACTCTTTTGGATGTGTTATATATTAGTTTCAAAGTATTAGGCATTACTGCTTCATCCACAAACAAGGCGAACCAAATCTGCAAACTAAAACGAGTAATACTGTGACTTGAATTGTCCAAACATTCAGTGAATCTTGATGAATGTTGTATGAGTTTTGGATCTACAGGAACCCTTATTTTTAGATAAAAAAATGAGGAGTACTATTCAAACACACGAGATTTGCTAGATGGATGGGTAAATTCATTGTCTGAAACTTTTGCTAGGTTTGGGGTTGTTTGTTTGATTTCATACCATTGGTTGGCATGAAAAGATATGATGATATTGGAGGAGTTCTTTGCGATCAAAGTATATAGTAAGACCTGGGCTACGGACGGAGAAAGAACATATGATATTGTGACGACGGAGAGACAAAGATGAATGTCACCGTTCTCTGATTAGGAGTAGTTAGTAAAGGAAGATAATGGTTCCCAGTAGTGCAGTTACCACATTATGTGGTGCGGTTACCATTGCTAGAATGTGGTTTCTGGATTACATAAATCTAGGCTTGGCTTTGGAGATTGAGTAGATATTGGACTTATAGCGTATCGACCTTGATGCTCTTTGGTTATAAAATTTTCATATTTATTGCAGTTGGTAGAACGTGAACTTGTTTATGTTATTAGGATTGTTCGGGTGGAATTTGTAGGCGGGTTATGTTCATTTAGGTCTTAAGTAGGATTTGTGGCCTTATTATTACTTGGGCTACTGTGTTGTATCGTATTTTGTGATTTATGTTAAGTTAAAGCACTAAAAGAAACCCATTTTGAAAAAAGAAAATAATTTTTATCTTTATATTCATGTACTTATATATAAACATATTTTTAGTTATAAAATTATTTATGTAATTTTAAAGTGCATTTAATGTGTATTTAAAGTGTATCTAAAGTACATTTAAAGTGTATTTTATGTGTATTTAAAGTGTATTTTAAAACTTTTATTTATGGTCATAAATGTGTGGAATATGAATATTCATTTGTTGTTAATCATTACTTATTCAAGGATTACTTTATTTGGGGTTGGAATCTTAAAACTAAAATTGCAGTCTAATTTACAAGTATTATATTGATGGTTAGAAATTTTAATATTTTATACCATAATTGTATAAGTATGTATATATGTAAACTTATATCATTTATAAACACCACTATGTTTCATATTCAAATGCACACACATATAAATATTGTTTGCAACCAAATTGGTCACAAACACCCAAGAGTAGATTTATGTAGAGAAGTAAGTGAAGAAAGTAAAATTAAAACTGAGGAATAGTGTAACGCCCCACCTCTATACTCACGCTAGCCAAGAACACTACTGGGTAATGCTGTCAACTAGCGCGAAGAATAAGGCTGTTAAGGAGCGACCATCTGTGCAATTGCCTTGTGCGAGCACCGATATGTCAGATAGTATAACATAGATTTCATTTCAAGAGGAGATCTGACATACCGATACAAACTCAAAGCTACCACACAGTGGCTAAGTGGACCTCGGAAACAAACGTAGAAATAAACATAACATAAATCAGTTACAGATGTTCATATCTCAAAGGCAGAAACATATATGAATATAACACATAAAAGTGTACATCAGAGTAGTGGTCATATAAGATCCACAATATCACAAAAGAATAGATACAAGTGCTAGACAAAAGAATAATTATACATCAAGGAGTCCATAACTCAAATGTATAATAACAAAAACTACTAATCTAAAGTAGATAGCCAAAAGAATCAGATGATAATCCCTGATAAGAAGTCAAGCAGGAGCACCTGAAATATCTCGGTCTGACTCATGTATTATTTAAGAAGAAAATAATAAACGATCAGTCAAGCTATAATTATCAGATAAAATGAGATAGGATAAGAGATGTGACCAAAAACGTATGATAACAAAGAAATGCCATACTGTGTCAAGTATACATCAAATAACAACAAAAATCATATAATTATCTCAAAAATCTCATAACATCAAAAAGAACCACATTCTTTAAATAATTCACCAAAGCACAAATATTGACAAAACATATCAATGCCAATCCACGAAAATTGGTGAAACACAAATTCTAGAAATCACAACCAGAAATCCAGAAATCACAAAAGGGGGAAGGCCTATCACAAACGGGAGTATGAAAACTCACCAACACGTGTATCATAAACGAGTCGGAGCTCCTCCAAACAGGGTACAGTCCCCCATTGCGGACTTTGAGCCGAAGCTCCTCCAAATGAGCCGAAACTCCTCCGAACAGGGTACAGTCCCCTATTGCGGACTTTGAGTCGAAACTCCTCCAAACAGGGTACAGTCCCCCATTGCGGACTTTGAGCCGAAGCTCCTCCAAACAAGGTACAGTCCCCCACGAGGATAAAGAGACATCGCACAATGCTAGTCTAAACCATAAAATGATCATCATTGATCATCAAGAAGTGTCGATTACACTAAGCTAGTGGATATAAGAGTTTAGCTTCATGTCCCATAACCACTTGCTTAACTCAAATATTCACGAACAAATTGTAGATTTCCACTCGAAAATTGTCACAAGAGTTTCAATCGAACAAGTCAAAGAATTAACCGACGAAGTAAACGCAAGTGTTTCATACCACTTGTTTTGCTAAGCCGTTTAATTAGATTTTCTCATACGAATGAGGTAAAGGTTTGTATATACTAATAGATTGGAAAACGGTTTTATAAACGAGCTTTGTATTAGAAATAGAGTTGAAATCATCTTTGTAAAGAGTTTGAATAGTTACTACTAGTATAGAAACCTTTGTATTTTTAAAGTGACAAACCATAGAAATGATTGTAGAAACAATCAATCATCAAAAACTCACATACGAAGACGTGAATCAAATCCATAGAAATCGATGCCGAATCCATCAAAATGGATATACCAAAAATCCCGAAATAGAAGTCACCAAATTAGATAACAAATGATAACAACAAATCGGAAAGTCATGAATCGATAAAATCTGGAAAGCAAAACAAAATGCTCAATATGGTTGAGACGATCAGGTCAGTCGACTGAACCATCTGGGTCAGTCGACTGACACAGGGATACGATTTTCGTATCCCCAGGGCCAGTCGACTGACCCAGATGGTCAGTCGACTGACACAGACCCAGGCAATTTCCTGGGTCTGGTTCAGTCGACTGAACCTGCTTCATAGGCATTTCCTGCCTTCTGGTTCAGTCGACTGAACCTGCTTCTGAAGCAAATTCAGTCTAGCCCCCTTGTGGGGTAAAAATCCAACAAACGGCGATCGGACGAGCAACAGGCGCTAAGGTGTAACAACCCGCATATCTATCGATTTTATATTTAAATATTTTATCGTTAGTCGGATGTTAGTCCGAAAAGCTACTTTTTGCATACGGTCAAATTAGGACTCGAGACCACCCCCATTGAGTTCAAAATGACGTTTGTGATCTTTTTGAGTGTAAACTTCGATATGTTTGGAGATAGTGAAATTTTCGTCACTTTTTTCCGCCTTTGACTTTGCTTGGACTACACCCCTTCTAACTCAGTCCCAACCCACCTCCTCTTCCTCACTTTATCAAACACTTCAAGCTTCATCAAAAAATGGTGGTGGGAAGGGGAAATTAGAACTCCAAACTCAAACTCAATTGCAAATCCAACATTCAACTCCAAATTCAAGTAGAAGATATTGGATTCAAGCTTTGGATTGCTTCTCCTTGCTTTCAAGCTTCATCTTCATCCATTTTAGTGAAAAGGTGAGATTTTTAATCTCACATCTTGCCTATGACTGTCATTGGATTGTTGGGAATGATTCCCTATCGCATTTGTATGAACATTTGCTTTTGGTTTGGATTGAATGGTTGAAAAACCCCAATTTTCAGCGTTGTTGGAAAATCCTGGACCTTAGGTTGCTCTGCCTCGAAGACTAGCCCTGCAGATTTTCGTTCGTGCTTAGGTCGTTCGAAATTAGGTCGCTAGGTCGTAGGTCGCTCTGGCGTAGAAATGACTCTGCCTGCATTTAGCTCGTTCTGGCTTAGGTCGCACGGGGATAGGTCGCTAAGTCGTAGGTCGTCTCCGACCCTATATCGCCCGGTTTGTTTGAGTTAGGTCGCGCCTCTTTTAGGTCGCATCTCTTTTAGGTCGCTCTCCACTGGACCCCGTTATGTCGCTCAACATTGACTTCGTTAGGTCGCTCGCGTGTTTCACTAGGTCGTTAGACCTTTACCTCGTTAGGTTGTATGTCGCTCGACCTTATTACCTTGTTAGGTCGCGAGTTCCTTAAGTCACTCGCCTTATTACCTTGTTAGGTCGCGAGTCCCTTAAGTCGCTCGCCTTATTACTTCGTTAGGTCGCGTACCAGTTAGGTCGCGCACCCTTTAGTTCGCGCAATCCATTAGGTCGCACGACCATTCAACTCTTAGGTCGCTCGCGAGTTAAGACCCTTAGGTCGCTCGGCCAATTCACGCGCTAGGTCGCTTGGCATTGTGCCGCTAGGTCGCTCAGCACTTTGGTGTTAGGTCGTTAGACCTTGTTTCTTACTAGGTCGTTTGGCCTTGTTTAATGCTAACTCTCGATGACCTAGGTCGCTTGACCCCTTAGACCCCTAGGTCGCATCCATTAGGTCGTTCAGCCTATTTGACTTGAAGTCGTTGCACTTTAATTCGACCACGTTAGGTCGCAAGTATATTCCTACTTTGATGGTTTTGGGATTGATTTCTTTGGACTTTACTCACGTCTTCGAACGTGAATTTATGTGATTCGATTTGTTTCAGCAATCGTTTTGTGACTTGTCACTCTTAAAGATATGAAGGTTTCAATACTAGTAGTAAATATCAAAACTCTTTCATCAAAACGTTTTCAACACTATTTTAAATATAAAACACGTTCTCTCAAACCGTTTTTCAATCTACTAGTATATACAAGCCTTTGCTTCACTCGGATGAGAAATCGAATTAAATGACTTAGTAAAACGAGTGGTATGAAACGCTTGCGTTCACTTCGTCGGTTGGCTCTTGGACTTGTTCGATTGAACCCTTTTTGTGACAATTTCCTAGTGGAGATCTACAGTTTGTTCGTAAATATTTAAGTTAAGCTAGTGGTTATGGGACATGAAGCTAAACTCATATATTTACTGGCTTAGTGTAATTGACACTTCCTTATGATCATGACGATCATTTTTGTGATTTAGACTAGCGATTGAGCGATGTCTCTTTGTCTGCGAGGGAGACTAGACCCCACTTTTGTGATGTTTCGCCATCACAAAGATGGGGTAGCACCCCATGGTCTTCGGGCCGTTCATGTGTCAAAATTTAATGGATAGCTTCCATGAGATAGCTTCTCGTTTATGTGTCACGCGTTGGTGAGTTTGCATACTCCCGTTCATGTGTTAGGCCTTTTCCCCCTTTTTATGTGTTTTATTGATTTCTTGTGATGATTTCTGGAATTTTGTGCTTCACCAATTTTCGTGATTTTCATTGATATGATATCAATTTTTGTGCATTGGTGAATTCATGTGTTATTGACTTGGTATGAATACAAGTTTAGGGTATGATACCCCATTTTATCTTTGAGAAGATTCTTGTGATATTGATTAATCTCTTGTTGATTTTCAATTACATACTTATAGTAGTATGCCATTATGGTTATTACATGTCCATGCCATGTCTTTTACTTTATACCATATCATCTGATATTTATAGCTAGACTGATCCGTTTATTATTTTCTTATAAATAATACTCGGGTCAGACCGAGATGTTATAGGTGCTTCTGCTTGACTTCTCTTCAGGATTATTCTGACTTTTGGCTAACTACATAGATTAGTAGTTTTTGGATGTACACCTTTGAGATATAGATTCTATGATATGTACTTATTCTTTTGTATAGCACGTGTTGCTATTCTTTTGTATTATCGTGGATCTTTCTGACCACTACTCTGATGTACACTTTTATGTGTTATATATATATATATATATATTCATATCTTCTTCCGCCTTTGTGATATGGATGTCTGTGACTGATTTATGTTATGATTATTTCTATGTTTGTTTCCGAAGATTATATATAGCCACCGTGTGATAGCTTTGAGTTTGTATCGGTATGTCGGATTTCCTCCTTAAATGATATGTATTCTATTCTATCTAACATATCGATGCTCGCACAAAGAAGTTACATGGATGGTCGCCCCTCCACAGCCTTATTCTCCGTGCTAATTGACAGCACTACATCGTAGTGTTCTTGGTTAGCATGGGTATAGAGGTGGGGCGTCACATAAGGGTTTACGCCAATCGGCAACCCAGCCCTATAGGCTCTTCGATGCTTCACCGAAAACATGTTCAAACATCCGTAAAAGGATTTTCACAAAATTGGACTAAAAACCAAAGATTGGAATATTCACCAAATCAATCCAAATCAAAATCAAATGAACATGTAAAGGTGTTAGGAATTCATACCTAACAATCAAAGATAGTTATAGACATAGATGTGAGATAAAAATCTCACCTTTAATCCCAAAAACAATGAAGAAGAAGCTTGGAAACAAAGGAGGATCAACCACTCTTCAAACTCAACTCTAGAAGCTTGAATCTAAGCTCAAAAGAAGAACATTTCCAAAGTTAGGTTTAGGAAATTTCTGAATTTAAAGAGAGATTGAGTTGTAGAAGAAGATGGAGATACTTACCAATAGTTTCTCTTTGAATTTGGAGCTAAAACTTGGATTTGCTAAAGAAACTAGGGTTTAGGATTTTAATTTCCCATCTCCACCACCATTTTCAGTTTTTCTTGAGTGTTTTAGGAAATAGAAATGTAGTGAAGAGGAGAGGTGGACTGAACTAGGGTATAGAGAGAGTTGGGGCGAAACCCAAACTCAAAACCCAATAGAAAATAGCAAAATTCAACTTACTCCAAATATATCGATGTTTATACTTAAAAGAGTCGCAAATGCCAATTTGGACTCAATGGAAGTGGTCTCGAGTCCCAATTCGACTGTTTGCAAAAAGTAGCTTTTCGGACTTTAATCCGACTAACGACGCTATATTTAAATATACAATCGTAAAATATGCAGGTTGTTACAAATAGAATAAACTAAATGCCAAATAAAAGCAATAATCAGAAACACGGAGATTTATAGTGGTTCGGCGTTGTATGCCTATGTCCACTTTGAAGATTATCTTTATTGATCAATTGATAATCTGATTACAACAGCAAGGAATAGAAAAAACTTGATTACAATAAAGACTAAAGTAACCAGCAGTGTAAAGATTCTCAGAATAACCCCTTGGGCCAGTATTTATAGGTGAAGACGACCACCGATCTCTCTGAAACTTCGGCTATAGGACCTTCTAACCGATATGGGCCCACCAGAGGGGTCGCTAGGCCCAAGTCCCTATGAAGAGGGATCGGTACCGATCCCTTTATTATTTGATTTTGGGCAGCGATCCCTATGGTGGCTTATGCATTTTTTAATATGCTAGCCCTTCTAATCTTATGTTGTTTGGACCAAAGGAGCTTAAGTTATTGCATGATCTTTGATTCAGAATTGTCTATGTATTGTTTTCCGCCGATCCCTTTAATAGGTTGTATACCGATCCCTTTGTCTTCATTTGTTTGATGCATACTCCTTAGGGCCCAAATGCCTTGCACTTCAATTTCCATATGATTTGGACTGACAAATCTTGATATAATGATTGTTGAATGCACGAAGGCACTTGCAATCAGTTGGATGTTGATCCCTCTTCAACAAAGCCCGCCGATCCATACTTCTTAGCAAGACATGATGACACCTTCTCAACACACGATACTGAGTCCTCCTCTGTGAATTGAAGTATGCCAATCCAAGTCAATAAACCATGACGAACCCTTCCTTGCTAATTGAAGTATGTCGATCCGTACTAGCCAACTATGTCGATCCCTTATTTACTCAACCATCCCGACCCATGTTTGCTCAATCATGCCGAGCCCTTGTTTATTTTACCATGCCGACCCCTTATCATTAAATCATGCCGATCCATCCTTTTTTAACTGGAGTATGCTGATCCCTACCAAATAGTCAACCCACACTGTAACAGCCCGCAAATCTGTACCCCTTTGAGTCGTCAATATTCCCCATCAGCTCAACTCAAATTGGACGGAAATACAAACCATTAGGGATAAAGAAGAAAGAGGTAGAAGAAGAAAAGAAAACAACAACACAGAATCTCATAATCGCAGCGGAATAAAATACAATATATAACAACAGATTTTTATACAAAAGAATCTGTAACTATATAATGCTTACAATCATCAGAGTACACAATCATCACATCAAATCTGGACAGTTTAGTAACTTGTCCTTACACAGCGGAATATACAAATCTACGGAAATACGCCTTGTTATCCAGCTCGTCTCCTGAGCTCCACAGCATCCTATCATGTATCTGTAATTACTCAGTCTGACCCCGAGCATTATAATAAAATAACACCTGAGTCAGTCTGGAAAACCAGCGTGAGAAAACACACTCAATTGAATTATTAAAGTTTTCAGAATCCTTTGAAATCAAAGGTATCTCGTAAGACCACGCCACAAATAAACATGCCGGGTTTTACCTTATGATAACCAAAACATTTTTATTAAAACCGTCTGATATTATAATAGTGTCTATAGAAAGTAAAATAGAATCTAGCTGAAATGCTTGCATCTCACGTTCCAGCAATAGTTGGGCACAATCAAAACCGTACGGGCGCTTATTGGAGATTGGATTCCATACAATGGCAGGGCTACTGGGGTACCGCCCGTTACAGTACCTGGCCTAGATCAGCTTACCGAGGACCACTCCTGATCCCTTGCAACACAAGACCGGAGCTACCCCTTACTGGATAGTCCGAATAAGATCACCCCACGGTTGGGATCATCAACCGCCCACTAAGCCGAATAAAAAGGGACATCTAGACAGAGATGACCTTACCCTAATTGGGTGCTACCCACTTAGCCTTGCTGCACCTCCCCTGTTTTAGCCATTCCCGGTTGATGAGGCTTGAGGCTATGCGTTACCTTTTTAGCACACATTCACTTAGAATGCTCATCGTCCTCCAACGACGATGGTCTGAAAGCATTCATCCATACAAGTTGCCCTGGGTCTGGACAAACCGAATCACCGTCTTCATCATCTTCACGGTATTCATTCGCTACGTTCAGACCGGATCAAAGTGGTTTTCGGATAACTAAATCTGATCCCGGTCTCTTCGAAACGATCAACGCATTGGCAAATATTGATAGTCGGTTATTTAACTATCAAACTTTTCAATCATTCGACCAATTATTTTATTTCCCTGAAAAGCACCAAGTCTCTTTAAAATTTAGATTTTAAACAAATTAAATCACTTTATCCAAAAATATACACTTAAAACATTTAAAGTAAAACTACTTAAACACTTTATTAAAATAGTAGCTGTGAAATTTTATAATAAATTTTCAAATAAAACTTTAGTCAAACTACTTCTAAAATAAAGCTATTTTATAAAATATAAATATTTAATAATTTCCTTTAATCATAATACCACTTTAAATCTTCAAAACAATTAACTACTATACTTAACTTAATAAATATTTACCTTTGAAATTTTAAAACAATTAAATAATAATTTCTTAAAAACATTCTTTTTAAACACTTTTAAACCCTTTACTTATACTCAGAAATCTTCTTTTGAAAATACACTTAGCTTTTCAGGAAATTACGCTTTCCATTCCAATATAACCCGTCTCATCATTTATAAATCCTTCTCGACTTATCCTAATTTAATTTACGTCCCAAACCCTTAAATTTCTTTTAACACCTTTAAAAATAAAACCACTATTTATTTTTAAAACAAATTACCATCTCCTTATAAATTTCCATCGTGAATTTATACTTTCAAATTTATCCACTGATAAATATTTCACCTTATTTATAAACCCAGTTTATAATTTCCATACCCCCATTTTCCTTTAAATCACGGTTTCCAAAACACTTTATCGATTTCCCAATCGATTCCATGAATTAGTTCCATTTTTAAAATTTATTTTGATTTACCCAAATTTATTCCAAAATCCATTAATTCCATATTCACCCCTTTATTATGATTTAAAACCTTATTTAAATCTAAAATCTCAATTTCACGCTTATTTTCAAAATTCTCCCTTTATTTTCCCCAACTCATCTAAATATTGAATTTAAAAATAAAATCCTTTAATTCTTTAAAAATATCGCTTAAGTCCTTAAAACTCCTTTATTCCCATTTATTCCAAATCTCTATTTTTCCCATACCCGGAATTTATTTATTAGGATTCTAAAATCAAACTTTTTATTCTTTCCCAAATTCGTTCTTTAAATTTATCCAAATTCACTAAAATTATTTTTACTTAAAATTTTTCTTTTTATTTCCCTTCAAAAATCTGATCTTTATATTTTTGACATCTTAAAACATCAAAATATATCCAGCAAACCATATCATTCAATACTTTCAATTTTAAATATAATCTATCACAGATTATCAAACAAATCACATAACTGAATATGAAAATAAATTAAACATTTTTTAGGAATCCAGTTGGATCCCTCCAACCTGTTTCCCTGCGTCCACAGATGTTAGCACAATATAAAAATATCAATCCCACTTCGAGGGGGATATCGCGGTATATAGGGTCATCTACTATTATGCGGGGCGCATAGGGTCTCATCCGTTATATAATGCGGGAATATCAATCACTCCAATATATACTATTATATATAATATCACATCCAGACTGATAATAAATTATCAATTTAATCAATCAATCAATAATTTAAATTTAACAATTTAAATTCACCGATAATCCAATTTGAATGAGATTAACTCACATTTGATATATTTTTTGCAATCCGACCCAAAACAGATATTTCCTTCACGATTTTTGGACCTTGTACAAACATCATATGGTTTATTAATATTTGAACTAATCAAACAATCTATTAACATTTATTAATTGAATTTAAACTAATAATTTAATTTTAAACCAATTTCCTAAAATAAATAATTTTTAGTAACTAAAATAATTAAATAAGTTAATAAAACGAGTAAATCACCATAATAACTTTTTCTAAAATCAATTAGTAGGTTTATGTGTGTTTAAGTAAATTTATTTTTTTCTTTTTGAAACTACATATATACTAAAAATCTATATAGATTCCAAAAATCTAATTTTATATAAACTTTCAGCATTTTGAAACTCCTACTTTTCCGTTCAAAACCTTATATATATATATATATATATATTTCTTTTCTGTAATTAACAAAACTAGTAGTTTGCTTCACTGTAAAACTTTTCTTAAAATATGTATATTTGTAAAAACAGAATTTCCTTTCTCTGTAGATTAAAATCTTATCTAACTATATATATTTATTTATTTTTTATGGATTATGTACATATATATATGATTTAATAAAATAGACAGAAAATACCTCACTTACTCAAACAAGCATCTGCCACCATCGTGAAGCAGCTACACGAACGCGACTGGAATGACGTCAACCCCTCGCCAACGAACTCCCCAAACGCACGCGACCGCGTATCTCCTTCCTCTGACAAATCGAACGCAGTCGCGTTCATCCCCCTCCCTTGAAGCTTGCGCCGCGCCTCCCTTCCACCGTACTCGCTACCTGACCCCAACACGAAATCGACGAGCTCGCGATTTCACAGTGCGGCCATGATTTCCAGATTAGAAAGGGGTTCGCGACTCCCTTTTTTTCTTTTTTTTACGATCAATATGATTTCGATTTTGGGGAAAAAAAGATGTTAGGAGGAGACGTGAAAGAAAAAGGGAAAAACTATCGCCATTACTTTCTTCGATTCGCTCACGGTTGGGAGGAGAGGAAAGATCGAAGTGGGTTATGCGATTATATTTTTTTTCGTTTCTGCAGATTTGAAAGGTGAGTCGCGATTTGAATATATATTATTTTCAAAATGCTTTCATTTCTTTTCACGATGATCGGCCATTTTTCCTTTTGCTTCTGTTTCGTTATCAGGTTTTCTTTTAAAAAGGAAGGAAGAGGAACATCGGGTATGTAATTTGAAAAGGCGAGACGTTGATGTAGGCGTGTTGAACAGAAAAAAGGGAACAGGATTGGTCGACTAGGCTTGCATAGGTATAGGATAGGATGGCTGATGGGAAAGAATTTCAGCTGAATGTTGGCTAGCGTATGTGAATATATATATATATATATATATATATATATTAAATTGAATTCAAATTGTCTCAATTTACACAACATAAAAATTTCAAACTCCTATCGAGGCGTGCCGCCAGGCGTTCATAATGTTATACCCCTATTTCGAACGCAACGGAAAAGGTTTCGAGTCCTAATTTGATTGTATGGAGAAGATAGCTTTTTGGATCCAGTTATTATATTGAATTTTCGATATAGATTTCAGCGTGATTACATACCGTATGGCTACACGATAACCCCAAACGCTACAAAATTTGAAACCCGATAATAATACATTATTACGGATCCAATGGAACTGGTTTCGTCGAATTCCGAGACTGTGCCTCGGAAGGCTATTTTTAAATATCAATTTAAACGATATATTTTTGAAACTGAACAAATCACTTTTAAATTAAAATTTAAAAGTTCTATTATCTTCAGTACTATCAATGTAAATTTTCTAAGCCTTTAAATTTTTTTAACAAGCTTAAAACTCAAGATTTAATATTTTACCCAACCTTCGATTATTAAATTAAATAATTAAATTGTCCAATAAATAGTTGTATTTGAAATTCAAGTTAAAAATTAACTTGTAAATATTTAAAATCGATTTAAATATTCCCATTTCAAATGCCCAAAATCCCGGGTCGTTACATCACCGATCTCTTCCTTTTGACTAAGTATATTCCATTCCTTAAACATTTTAGATTGTTTGTCTACCAACTTCGTTCAATTTTGGTTTCATATATCCATCTGTACTTGACTTCCGGGTCCCACAATCATCGCTTTGGAATCATCAGCCTTGATGGCAATCGGGTCTGACTCGTGTAGCCAATTCAATGTAGCCGGGTTAAAATGCAGGGTAACACTTGCCACCCAAAGTACGTCTTGTGAGTAACATGACGTGATTTGATCGAAATAAGTCTGAATTGTCGGTAGGAGGTCCATCTAGCTTCCCGAGTGATTGCTATCCCTTTGTCAAATCGTTTTTCCAAGGCTTTTAATTTTTCATTGATTGCTATGTCGCTTGGTCGATTTCCAATAATATGATTCCAATGCTATATTCTGTCAATATATATTAGACTTACAAGCTTTTATTATCAAGTCCAGCCCTGAACTTGAAGGCTTCAAGTTTGATTTCAATTTCTGTTGATTTCAAAAGGTTGAACTTTTAAGTCATTTACATGCACATTCATATACACATTTTTGTTATCGGCTCCCGGACGTGTTCGAACACTTGCGGGTCGTTGCCAATTTCTATAGTATTTTGTATGTACATGTTCATAGCCAAATCCTTATAACTATGTTTGTTTTTCCCTTTTCTTTTTTTTAAAGAAAATCTATAGCGGTCGGCATGCATTATGCCAATCCCTCTTTCCAGCTATGCTAATAGGGATCGGCAAGCTTCTATGCTGATCCCTTTCTCCTCAATTTATGTTCAATATTTTGGGCCAAACCCTTAGCCCAAGTAATAAAGCAGTGCACTTACTTCCTTCCCCTTCACCTATTTCATTTTTCTAGCTTTTGCTTAAAACTTCGAACCCTTGCCTTTAACTCACGACCCCAAACAGAAATTTTCTTCCACTCACACTTAATTTCCTAGCCTTCCATCCCTTTCATAAGTTTACTTCACCTTCCCTTTGAATTCACGCATATCCAAACACTCGCCTCCACTTTAATTCGAATATCCATATAGGTAAGACTTTAAAATACATTTTTAATCATACGATGAGATCTTGGGCCTTAAGTGGTAGGTAGTTATGTGGGTTTTCGAGGCCGTGATGATGAGCGGCCTTGGAGAGGTTAATGATTACTGAATAAGGGTTTGGTAGATTGAGTTAGGAGAAGGAAGAGGAGAGGAAGGAAGGAGATGAGATTTCAGTGAGGGTCTTTGATGGATGAAAGGTCAGAAGTAGAATATGAAGAGATTGGCGTATGAAAATAGTGCAGAGGCAAGGATCGGTGGGATTGGATTTGGAAGGGAGAGATCGGCATTAGTAAAACTATGTAGGGGGTCGTTAAGGCATGTTTTGTTTGGAGGGATCGGTCATTTGGCTTTGGAAATGGTTGGCTTATCCACAGGGATCGGTTTGATCTAATTAAAGTGAGGGATCGGTAATAGTTTTTAGGGAGTGAAGGCTCTGTGGTGACGACATAGGAGATGGGTTGGCATATCCATAGGGATTGGCTGGACATAGTTGAGGAAAGGGATTGGTAAAGGATGCCTTGTTGAGGGATCGGTCATGGTGGTGGAATAGGGTTCGGTATTCCCTGGTGGAAATGAGGGATCGGCATAAGGTCTTTAGGATAGGATTGGCATACTCGTTGGGATCGGCATAAAGTCAAGAATTGGCTTCCCAAACTTTTAAAAAAATCCAACCTAATTTGTTTGAACAATCGCCATTAATTGCTTTAATGACCTTGGACATATGATGGCGATGAACAATATAAGATGCATATCCATTGTTGAACTCGAGATTGAGCAATCAAATTCCTAGAACTTTCAATATGGGCTAAAAACTTGCAAATGAACTTAAATGACAAAATTCATACTTCGATATGCCGATAGTCGATCCCAAATCTTTCGTAACCGATCAATTTTCTTGCCAGTTGAGACGGTCAGCGATGACGGTCTCTCTGATCGAACTTCCAAGTCTCGTCATTTTACTTTGTTTTTTCGACTTTTAATTATTTATATCTGTTATACACCGCACCGCACTGTACTAGCTCACACATAACACGGAGGGAATAGGCTAACTTTTCTAACCTCAATTATCTATTGAGTATAGCTAATATGGATTCCAAATGCTCAGAGTGTTTAGGTGGTATATCTTCTGACCCGACGATGCAACACATCGATTCTGAAGCAAAATCAATTCCACAACTTTATCCACCGGGCTTTCTCTCATCCATCAAGCAGAACTGTAACAACCCGGGATTTGCATTACCAACTAATAAATAAAAGTTAGGATTTTTATTTATTTTAATGAAGCATAAAAGAATTTGGAATAACAAAATTTATGTGAAAAAGGCTATTTTAATTAAATGGGAAATATGGGATTTTAAAATGAGGATAAAATGTTATTTTTGGAAAGTTAAATATTTTAGGAGAGATTTTAAAACGGGTTCGGATAAGAAAAATGAGTTTTATAAACATACATGAACACTTAGACTAAATTTTGGAAATATGTAAATAACTCTCTTCTTATTGGGTTACTAAACCTAGCCCAATAACCCACCCAAAACCTCCTCTATAAATTATCTCAAACTCTCCTAACCTCATTCATCCCTAATCAAAACCCTAATCATTTCCTAAAGCTTCTTAACAAAAATGGCCTCTATCTTCATCTCCTTCTAGTTTTAGCTTATGCAAGTCATTCTATGCAAAGGTAATGCAAATACCCACCTCAAATCAGTTTTTATATCTTTCTAATTTCTGAAATTTATTTGGTAACACATGTTTTATGTGTTTTTTTGATCTTATAGCCTCCTAATCATCTTTTGCTAACTTGGGTTGATACTATAGTGGTCTTTGTTGCTTTCTAGAGAGGTATATTGCTAAAAACCTCTTCTAATATGTGTTTAATCATCTTTTGATTTCGATAATCAGTTAGTAACACATGTTTTATTATGTAACATGTGAATCATAGCTCTTTGATCATCTTTGCTTTCATTTTGGGGTGTGCACATAAGGTGCCTGTAATATATGCTAGCTGAAATTATAATTAGTTTATTTCTGTTAGTAAATTAGGCATATCTCATTCATCTTAAATCGGAATTAAGATTTTCTTGATGTTCTGCAAATCTTATTCTGTAGGCTATAACTTTTATGTTTTGTGCTTTGCCTAATTTTGAGGTTTGAATGGTCGAAATCATGCTTGTTTGTCGCTGACCTGACAACAAACTGCAGGGTTGATAAAATAAAAACCTGAAATTGATTTGACCATAAGTTACTCGTTTTTTATCCAAATCTAATAATTTTGGATGTTCTGGAAAGCATAGATTTAGAGATAAAACTTTCATGTTTTAAGTTTCATGAAATTTCGAAGTTAATTTGGTCAAAACTATGCATTCTTACCACTGTCCCGAGAGCACAACGACAGTGATATAAAATTTAGATCTGAGAATTATTTTAGTCATAGAATTTTCATATCTGGTCGGAATTTGACGATCTTGGTCATTCCGGAAAGCTTAGAAACTAAGCTACAACTTTCATTTTATTCATTTTGCCAGAATTTGAAGTTTACTATGCCAAAATTGTGGTTTTTCATCTCTGGCCAGTTAGTGCATAGCTATAGGCCTTAGTCTCTTTTCTCCCGTTGTTTTCAGCATAGAACCCCGACTTTGCGACGCCATCCCGGGCTCGTCCTTTGTCGGATTTCATCGTTTTTGGTCTCATTAAAAAGATGAGATCGAGATCTTTAACCATGAAAAGTTTGGTTTAGATCTGGCTGCATTAGATACTTCGTTTCTATTACCGAAGTAGCACCCAGAAACTGTTTTACAATAGTGATCATTTTCAGTTATCGTCGGACCAACTTTGATACATTGTCGTTTCTTCGTTTCAAGTCGAAACCGAACGATTATTATTGCATATCAAAGTAGGAGTACTTTACTATGCTCCTGCAAATTTTCATCAAGATCTGAGTTCATGTGACCCTTCGACCATGTCGTTGAAGTGGGACCTTTACACTATTTTGACACAGTAAAGTTTTATGATTTTTGTCCGACTTTGAGACGACGCCATTTCTTCGTTTCAAGTCGGAATTTCCCGATTCTTTTTGCAGTTTGGAGCAGAGATGTTGGACTATATGCCTACCAATTTTCATGCCATTCGGATTCAGTTTGCTGGTCCGAATAATTTTCCGAACTTGGGTTCGCGTTATTTTTGGACTATTTTCCAACACTTAGAATATTTTCAGTGATTTTCTGGTTTTATTGATTTCTTTGAGATTTGTCTCTAGATTTCATACACGGGTTTTATGAATTATTTTTCAAAGGATTTTTCACTCCTAAATGGCTTTCGAAATTATTATATAATATTATTTTTAATTATTAAATTAATTACTCCATAATAGGAGAGTTTTCAAAAGCCGTTTTAAAGTGATTTCAAAATCAATTATAAATCCGTTTCGCACCATTATTTTCTATAATAAAAATCACACACTCACTTTTTAGCACGTCGAGCGAAGTGGAAAGGTGCTTAAACGGTTAGGAAATCTCCGGCCTATGGAACCGTGTGTATTTCCTTTCCGGTTAATCCTCGACCTATTCGATTGATCGTTTTGACCTTTGGGTCTAGTTTACCGATGATACGAGGTGGACTTTTTATTGTTTAGAGTGTGAGCTTGCTATTGGTTAGTAAACCTTTTAGTGCGAACGTGGGGTATGGGACTCATTGTTAACACTTTACGGGTTCCTCTCCAAGAAGTTGGTGACACATTAGCCTTTGGGCGGCCAGTACTGGACCTCTAGGTCACCACGCCTCTGGGCAACCATCTCTGGACACCTGCTCTATGGAGCAGTTTATTTTTTTCGGCATGCGCCTCTGGGCCTTTATCCTTCTGGGAAGGATCTTGCCGTCTCGCGCGTTCCGCATCTGTGCGAGTGATCGATCACAACTCTACAGTACTTGGCAACAACGACTCTGGTCGGTGCACGTGCAATATTGGTATTATTTGATGATTTTACACCCATTCGAGTACCGCCATTCAGTGTTGGTTCTATGGAATCATACGATGTAAGTGCGATTACCTTATGGATTCACAGTGTCTCTGGACACTGCTTTTCAGTGTTTTGATTTCATTGACTTTTCAGTATATCCCCATTGCTCTTTGGAGCATCGATCTTTGCTTGGGCATTGATTACGGACTCTGGTCACTCTTGGGATTATTGCCTATGGGCATCTTTTTATAGCTTTGGCTACGCCGATGATATGAGGCGATTTTATTTATTCTACACTTTGGTGTTGATTTCTCTTTGGAGATTTTTATTGTTTATTGATGATTAGGGATCGTCATTATATTCATGTGGTTCATAATATACTTCTCTTTGGATAAGTACTGTTTTATTTATGTACCGCATTACTATATATCTCAGTTATTACTGATTGTTTAGCTAGCCTGACCCGAGTGTTTTCGCTCGGGTCAGACCGAGTTGTTTCAGGTTAGGTCTCTGGACTTAGCTTCTGTGCTTCCGCTTGGACATTATCTGCTATGCTGATAGATAGCGCTTTTATTTGTCCACTATTCCGCTACTCTGTTATTATTCAGACTTTGATATGTACATATTTTTGACTCACATGTGTGGGCAGTGGCTTTGTACCCACTTATAGTATTTGGATCTGTATTGACGATGTATTGTTCTGGGATTTTATATCTGTTATGTGATTCTGTTCTGTGATGTTTTATCATTTATTACTATGCTTGTTTCTGATAGGTCTTTAGCCATTGTGATTTCGTTATAAATATTTATTGAATATGTCGAACCACTTGAGAAAAATATATATATACCATCCTTTCGACGTATTCAGTAGATAGTTATAGCTTGATTACAAATGGTCGCTTCCACTATACTCTATTCTCCGCTTTAACAGACAGTATTACTCCCGTAATACTCTTTGTTACAGTGGGTCTCAGAGTGGGGCGTTACAAGAACATACAGAATTTTCTGGCCCACCGGTCGATCTTTTCTAAGATGTTCCAGTCCTCCCGACGGAGGATATAAGTCCTGCTCCTGATGTAGTACAGGGTGCTATTCTTCTAAATAACCTAGTAGACTCATAGGCCTCTCAATTCGGTGAGGCTTCTCTTCGCTGGCTATGTTCTATTCATGGAATTCCATTCGCAGATGTCTTGGTCCCTTTAATAAATGATAGGCCTCACTTGCCCCCAGCGGGGTACATAGCGTGTAATAAGTTTATGTGCTGGGCCGGATGTGTTTCGCCCTTTAACTCATTTATTCGAGAGATGCTGAAATATCTCAGGATTGCTCCCACTCAACTCCATCCAAACAGTTATGCCTTTATATATGGAACCTTCTTGCTATTTATGGGCGTTCCACTTTATCCGCCAACTCCTGAAGACATAAGATTAATTTACAACTTCAAACGGCGATCGTGAAGTCCTTCGCAAGGCGAGCTATTATCCTTATTCGGGTTGTTAGAGTAAGGTCGTAGTATTGAACTCCCCAGAAGTGCAACATTGCCGAGGAATGTTGTAGAACAAAGAAGGGATACCATCAATCCCATTGTGCCCCTTGCCGAGGGGACTCGGGATGACACTGAAGAGGGTGAGATTAGGGATTCTCAGGCCGATAAGACGGGCGACGTTGATGCAGGCCCGGGGAAGGGGCCTATGGTCGAACCATCGCAAGGCGCACAATCCCGAACACCCACTAAAAGAAAGAAGAGACTAGCATACAAGTTTTATAGAAGAAAAACCACCGCGGATCCAGAGTTCGTTATTGCTTCTATTGAAGAGGGATCGTCTTCTCAACACTTGGAAAGTTCACTGAAGGGATATTCAAATCTTCAAATTCCAGATGATATCATGACCTATGACTTTTCAAATATCAACATTGAAGGATCAACTCTCCCACTAGGTGTGGCAAGGCATTTGTCCTTTTGATAAAGGAGATAAAACGCCGATGAGCAAGGCTACAGCCACTGGTCTGTTCGGGGGAAACACTAGGACACTCACAACCACGCACACTCCACTACACACTTTGTGTTAAGCTTTTGTTCAATAATTACTCATATGCTCTCATTTGGTCTTTGTAGGTGCTACATCTCAGCCCAGAGCCTTTAATCGCTTAAGAAGTTTTTCATTATAATATTGATCTAGCCGGGATTCGAAGTTTGGCCGGCGCAAGGAGAGAGATGAGGGACGGGATAAAAGCTACCACTCAAGGGAATCTTCTTCTTCTAAACACAAGTCCTAGTCCTAAACATCACATCAAGGAGAACAGTCTAACTTTCCTGCTCACGATGGAGATCAACCTCCTTACCGTAGCCATCATATCGCCGCATCTCACGAGCAAAATTCCAGCTCCTTGAGCTTTAAACGATTTCACAAACGTCGATCAAGCAAACATCTAATTGCTACTTCGGATTCACTTTTGTCGGCTATTGCTCCCAATGTTTCTACAGCAGAGAAGTTGGCCGAGCTTAAGGCCACTTTTCCAAAAAAGTTCTTTGTGGGCTCAAATTCCTTCTTTCCATTCATATAATTCCGGAGCACACCAAGGGGAGTTCCCTTGCTTGATGTGTTCGTGCAGCACGAATCGTTCCTACACTTGGCAGAAAAAGTCACTAAAGTATCCATTGAGCGACAACATGAGATAGACCGCCTCAATTTGGAAGCTATACACGATAAGGACATAATTAAACATCAGGATGCAGAATTGTTAGAGTTGAAAACACAACTTGCTAAAGCGGAGAAAAACGCTAAGGAAACGGTAGAGGCGATGCCCCGTTTAGAAATTTCTCACAAAAAGGAACTCGATGCAACCCTTAATCGCAACAGGGTATTGGCTCTAGAAAAAGACTCCTTGCTAAAGGAAAAGGACGCTTTGGATCGCCGCGTTGAGGAACTTGAAGAACTTTTCAAAAAGGAAAGGGAGGAGAAAATCGAAGACCAAGAAGAATCGCAGAAGTATTGCGAAGAGGTTGCTGAGGCCAGGAGACTAAAAATCATGCTTGACGAGCAGTTCGCAAAAATTGAAGCTCTTAAAGAGGAAGCTTGAGAAGAAGGTCACAAAGAAATGATTAAACAAATTCAATCCCAAGTGGAAGCTGCTAAAGAATCCGGTAGGAATGAAATCAAGGACTTGTTCGATCCATTGATCGTCAAGTATAACGCTAAAGTACTTATCCACCATGACTTAAGTTTTCTTGGTGAGGGTTACCTTGAATCACTTGCTAAAGCTTGGGAGCATGTTGTCGAGATGAAGAAGAGAGAAATGGATGGAGCTGAGCTCAACGAAGAAGATTTAATGTGGGGAATTCTTTGTGGAAAAGAACCCTTGGATTTGGCTACCGCAAAACTCCGATACTTCAACATTTATGCACCTATCGAGAAAGGAGAACATATCGCAAGATCTTCTAGGGCCAATCCTAAGGGTCCCTCTTTATCTCAAACAGCCGGAACATCAATCTCCCTCGACATGGAGCAGGATTTTGGGCTACAATCCAGACAAACCCGGCTACCAATCCAAGATGTTATCCCTTATTTTAGAAGGAGGTACCCCAACAACCACGAAGAGCCAACTGGATGAGGGTTTTGAACTTTACTCCTCGGTATATTAAAAGTTTTGTTCTTCACGCGCAATGGTTTTGAGCTGATCTCCCTATTTTAACAAATTTTGCAGGTCTTCTGGGCCTTAGTCAAACTCCCAAAAGTGATGCTGCTATAGAGCAATAGGAGAAATTGGATGAGGGTCCGGTAGGTGCTGATGTACTAGGGCCCGATGCTCAAGTCATCGGTGCTTTTGATGATGATAAAGTCGAAGATCCGCTCCCAGCAGACGAGTTTGACGATGTAATGGTTACTGGCGCCTCCGAACACACTGCCAAGATTAGCTTGAAAGAGCAGATTGAAAAGGAAGAGTTGCTGAAAAGAAATGCAAAAACTGAGCCCATCGAGGTGGACATTGACGATCCTCATCTTGGCCACTGCAAGTTATTCCACCTGGCGGGTCGATTCCTGGTGAACTTCTTCCTACTTCTACAAGCTCTCCTGCTAAAGGCGGTAAGGGATCCAGAAAAAGAAGCACAAGTGACACTGCTCCCAAAAAATCTAAGAAAGACAAAAATTCAAAGAAATAGCGGTCACTTCGGCTCAATATGTACATAATTTGCACAGTTGTTTCTTTCATTAGCTACGGTTGTATGGGCATGAGTCCTGATTTTTGGAATAACTTGTACTGCAATCTCAAAACCTGCTATGTGAATAAAAGTTTTTGGTTTTCTGTTGAGCTTTCATGTGAATTGTTATTTAAGTAGTTGAACTATTACTTTCCATTCAATGTACTTATAATTTGTTGTATATAAATTCTGGTAACAATCCACCAACACTATCCCAAGTCCTCCAAATGGTCGTGGCCTCGAGTCGTATCAAACATTAGGCTTGAGCCTTAGCATTACGCTGTCAGATTCAGTAGTTTTTCAGTAACTATAGCCCTGCCTCTGCTTCTAATTTGGCGTGGTCAGGTGTTGGACGGTCGAATTCCATCCTTAGTGAGTTTATACTTCTCCCGTCGGTTTCAGGCCGGAGTTTGTGGAATAGAGAACGGTCAAACTCCACTCATCTATTCATTGTGTTCATATCCACACTCTGGGGATAAGATTTAGTTAATGGGTGGTCAGATCGCACCCAACTTATGTTTATACTCTAGTCCGCACTCTGGGGACTCAAAGTTGTTTCGCGGGTGGTTGATTCACACCCGATTTACGTTTATACTATAGTCCGCACTCTGGGGACTTTGAGTTATTTTGTGGATGGTCGGTTCACACCCGATTTATGTTTATACTCCAGTCCGCACTCTAGGTACTTAGAGTTATTTCGCGGGTGGTCGGTTCATACCCGATTTACGTTTATACTCCAGTCTGCACTCTGGGGACTTAGAATTATTTTAGAGAGCAGTTGGATCGCACTCTCTTTGATTGATTAATTTGCCCCCAAAGATTTGGGGTTTGGTTTAATGAGCGATTGGTCGTATCTTGGTCGCTTTGATTTTGTCTCAGTTCCACAATTGGACAGGAGTTATTCGATCATCAGATCGTTGACCACATTCATTCCTTATTGTGTATCATGTCCTTTGATTGTGAATGAGAGTCATTAAATGAACAAGTTGATTAAGCTCTTCTTGTTTGATCCCATTGAGAGTTAGCATGATTGATTGATTTCAAACTCTGGGAGCCTGTTCACACATATCGACATCAATCAGTTTTGCTATGTAATTAGTATACAATGCAATAGCAAACTAAATATAGAGGAAGCCTGAAACTTTATTCATTAAATGGAAAGGAATAACATAAACTATCTTATTACACATTCGGAAAATCAAACGCTAAAGCATATTCTGAAAGTAAATACAACTGAAATGTAAAGGAAATAAACTAAGTGAAATAGCGTCGTAAATGTTCGCTACTCCACGCCCTTGGAAGTGTAAAGCCATCGACAGTCACTAGATTGAAAGTTCCTTCTCCATGCCTCTATTCAATGACATATGGTCCTTCCCAGATTGGATTCATGTGTGATGGGGTAGGAAAAACCCATTATAGGATGAGATCACCAATTTCGAAAGTTCTCGGTCGAACTTTAGTGTTGTAATACCGGGTGACTCGATGTATAGCTGCCCTTAGATCGGCTTCTTCGTGCTTCTCATCTATAAAGTCAAGAGATTCCAAGAGGAGACCATTATTCTTTTTAGGAGCATAGTAAGTCACTCGATGAGAAGGGACTTCAAGTTCAACAGGAATAATGGCTTCCAAGCCGTAAGCAAGGGCGAATGGAGCGTGGCCAGTTGCGGACTTGTGGGTGGTTCTATAAGCCCAAAGTGTTGTAGGGAGTTCATCCACCCACCTACCACTAGCCTTCTCCAAACGCTTCTTCAGAATAAACTTTATGGTTTTATTTATAGCTTCAACCTGTCCATTTGCCTGAGGGTGAGCGACCGCTGCAAATCTCTTTTCAATACGATATCTTAGACAAAATTCTTTGAATTCGGCATTGTCAAATTGAGTCTCATTATCTGTTACAACAGTTCGTGGAAGATCGAATCGACATATGATGTTTTAGACAATAAAGCTGATTACTTTTTTGGTTGTGATCGTGGCTAAAGGTTCTGCTTCAGCCCATTTGGTGAAGTAGTCAACTGCAACGATTACATACTAGATGCCACCTTTAAAGATCGGTAAGGAGGCAATAATGTCTATACCCCACATGGCGAACGACCATGGGCTGACCATCTGTGTGATTTTTGTTAGCGGAGCCCTTGGAACTTTTGCATATATTTGGCATTTATCACATCGTCTTACTTAATCAGATGCATCTCAATTTATGGTTGGCCAATGATACCCGTAACAAAGTATTTTCTTTGCCAGAGTTTGCCCCCCAGTGTGATCACCACATTCTCCTTCATGAACTTCTTTTAGAATGCGTTTTATCTCATCGCAAGCGACACACCAGAGTAGAGGGACTGAAAAAACTTTCATGTACATAATTCCTTCTTGCATAGTATACCGTGAAGCTTTGCGAAGAACTTTTCACTTTTCATTCCTTGTATTAGGCAGGACTCTGTGTAGTAAATATTCTTTGATCGGGGTCATCCACGATTCCCTTTCAGTCTCTACTTCTAGTGTTTGGTCGATTTCCATCATTTTTATACTTGAGTAATTTAATACTTCGACCAGAACCAAGCCCATCTGTTGTGCATCCCCGGTACTAGCAAACTTTGCCAATGAATCGACCTCCCTGTTTTGATCTTCTAGAATATGTGAAATGTCATAGTATTCAAATTCTATCAACAACTCTTGAACTCGGTAAGGTATGGGGCAAGTCGTTGTCCCTTAGCCTGATAGTCTCCCCTTAACTTGATACACCATCAACTGCGAATCGCAAAAGATTCCGACAGATTTTATTCCAAGTTCTCTAGCGAGTTTAAGTCCAGCAATCAGAGCTTCATACTCGGCTTCATTGTTCATCCCTGGGAAATCAAGCTTTAATGCATAATAGATTGAACGATTTTCAAGAGTTACAAGCACAATCCTAGCTTCAGAACAATGATCGTTAGATGCTTCATCAGTATACAATGTCCACCGTACGGTAGGGATTTCGCTGGCTTTTCGAAAATCATCATGCACAATGAACTCTGCTATAAAGTCCGCCAATGCCTGACCCTGGATAGTCCTTCGAGGGAGATAAGTAATGTCAAATTGATTGAGTTAAATATTCCACTTTAGTAACCTTCCAAACGTCTCAGGTCACTGTAGGACCTGTCATAACAATTGGTCAGTGTAAACATTAATCTAATGCACCTGAAAGTACGGACGGAGCTTCCATGACGCATTTAGTAAGCAGTACGTTAATTTCTCTATTTTCGGGTAGTTCCTTTCAGCCCCCTTAGTCGTTTGCTGACGTAATACACCGGCCTCTGGATCTAATTCTCCTCACAAAGCAATGCGGTGCTTATAGCATGTGTCGATACAGCCAAATAAATGTACAACTCCTCATGATCCACCAGCTTTGACAAGATAGTGGGTCTCTCCAAATGATTCGCCAAAGCTCAAAACGCGTCTTTACAATCTTGCATCCGTTCAAAGTTTCTTATTCCCTTCTTAATCAAATCGAAGAAAGGAATGAATTTGTCGGTAGCTTTGGAGACAAATCAACTTAAGGCGGTGAACTTTCCATTCAAACTTTGCACTTTTTTAATAGTTCTTGGCACTTTAATATCACAGATAGCCTGAATCTTCTCTAGATTAGCTTCTATTCCACGAGCATTGACAATAAAGCCCAAGAATTTTCCTAATGCAACACCAAAAGAACACTTCAAAGGATTGATTTTCATCTTGTAATATCAAAGGATGTCAAACATTTCTGCCAAGTCTTTAATGTGGTTGCTTGATCGTCGTGACTTTACGAGCATATCATCCACATACACTTCCATTGTTTTTCCAATTTGGTCTTTAAACATCCTGTTAACTAAGCGCCGATAAGTTGCTCCGGCATTCTTGAACCCAAATGGTATTACTATATAACAGTACAATTCAACATCCATGATAAAACTGGTGTGCTCCTGATCGGGGACATGCATCGGGATTTGGTTATATATCGAGTATGCATCCATGAAAGATAACAATTCATGTCCTGCGGTTGAATCAACCAGTTGGTCAATTCTTGGAAGGGGAAAACTGTCTTTTGGACACGCTTTGTTCAAATCTAATCTATGTATGTTCTTCATTTCCCATTTTCTTTCTTTACAAGTACAGGATTAGATACCCATTTAGGGTAGAGGGCGTCGCGGGTAAACCCGTTGACTTTTAGTTTATCCACCGCCTCTGTGAGAGCGGAAGATCTCTCCAGATGCATACTGCGTCTTTTTTGCTTTACCGGGACATACCTCAGGTCAATATTCAATGCATGGCTCGCAATGGCAGGGGAGATTCCACACATGTCAGAGTGAGTCCAAGCGAAAACATCTAGATTCGCTCGAAGAAAACCAGCAAATTCTCTCATCATCAAAGGGCTGAGCTGTGATCCAATTTTTAGGACTCGCAATGGATCGCCGTGGCTAACCGTAATATCAATGGTCAGCTCAGCCGGTGCAGCCTTGGTCTCTTTAGGATCCTCTTCATCATCCCTCAAATCTATATCTCTATAGAACCGACTACGGTGCCCGAGCCAAGGCTCAAGCGTTGATTGTCAATCTTCAATAGCTTGGATGCGGACAGTCTTGTCCACACCCTTACCTTTTCTTTACGCTGAGCCTCCCTCAACTCAGCTACATAACAGGTGCGTCCAGTCGCCTGATCGCCATGAACAACTCCTACACCATTGTATATCAAAAACTTCATAGTCAAACACCATGGGGCAAGAGCTGCTCGGAATTTAGCCAGGGCCAGTCGGCCCAGAAAGACATTGTACAGAGAGTCAACATCAAAAACAATAAACAACAAGATTCGCACTCTCCTTCGTTCTCCTTCTCCCAATTCAAAATGTGATTCCACATAACCAACAGCTTCAGTTGCAATGCCATTAAAACCATGTATACAAGCTTTAGACGGTTTTAAATCTTTGGCTTCCATCCTCATCTGATCATATGCCTTTTTGGAGATTATATTCACCGAAATTCCACAATCAATCAAAATCCTTCTCACCAATGCAGGACCAATCATAGCTGAAATGACTATCGAATCGATTGTCAGAGCCTCCACCTTGTCTGCATCCCTATTCCTAAATACAATATCATCTACCATTGTGCGTTGCTGCAGCTCCATCTTCCGTATTCGAACAACATTTAAAATCTACATGCCTGATCGTGCTAGCATAGCGCTCCATCTCTTGCCAACTCCTATCTGCCGGGTGCGGTCCTCCAACTATCGTATTTATTACCAGCCTTCCACTGATCCATGCAGCCTCCTCAGCCCTACGCGGACCTTGTCCTTGATTGGGGTCAGATGTCCCCTACCCGCTATCCTACAGGGTTTTCAAAAACTGTTGCAATTTCCTTTCCCGAATTAGCTTTTCTATAACATCCTGGAGATGCACGCATTCATTAGTGTTGTGCCCATAGCACTCATGAAACCAACAATATTTCCCGATCTGCTTCTACTTCTCTGTTGACTCCTTTAGAGGTGGCTTCCTATACTCCATGGTATTACAAGTGGACAGATAAATATTCTCCAAGGACGTGCTTAATGGCGTGAAATTATCATATATTGGGATCCTAGGCTTTAGTATCCCTGAATCCCTCTTTCGCTCTCGATTCCAAACTACACCTCTCTTTTGCTAATTTGGCTTATTCTAAACGTTGACTTGGACTTTTCCAGAACTATCATCAGACTATTTTATTACAATGTTAGTCTGTATTGCTTCTCCACTTGGTCCTGCAACGTTCTTTTTTCTAGAGGACCTGGCTTCCTCCTTTCTCAGAAACTGAGCTGCCTTTGAATAGAAGCGCTCCAATGTAGTAGGCGGTTTTCCAGCCAGCCAATCGCCAAACTCAGACTTCGGATCAATCCCTCTTATCACAGCCATAACCATAGCATGATCATTCGGATTACTAACCTCCGTGGAAGCTGTATGAAATCCCTCCAAATAATCTTTTAACGACTCCCCTGGAGCTTGGATCACGCTAGAAATGGACATTACATCTTTAGGATGAGTCGACTGCATTCGAAATTGCTCCACAAACTTGGTTGCCAACTCATCGAATCTAGGAATTGATCATGGGGGTAGTCTCATGAACTACATCGTCGCTATTCCAGAAAGGGTTTTGGGAAAGCATCTGCACTTGGTCGCATCATTGGCCCATGTAGAATCCATCAGCCATTCGTATCTTATAATATGCTGCATAGGGTCAGTTTTTCCCTCGTAGGCAGGCATTAATGGCATGTTGAACCTTCTTGGATATTCTGCATGTAGAACATTATCAGTAAACGGGGTATGGTTCCTCGAAATTCCCCAGTCATCATTAGTCAAGCCTTGGTTCTCTCTCACCAACTATCTGACCATTACCGTTAAGTCCGGTGTTTGGATAATTGGTGCCAAGCGGTGGTCGTGCTCCACCTTACAAGAATGGTCCGGTCGATGTCTACGGGCTGTTTCACGCCTTCTTGGTTCACTATCTTCTTGGTGCATATCTTGAACATTTATCTCATCATCATTTTGGAGGGGTACCTAGTCAGCATTCAATCAAACTCCACCATCCAAGCCTTCAAGAATAGTTCCAGCATGATTCCCCAAGTGTAAGGGGGAATCACTCCTTCGGAGGAGGGAACGACACTGATCGATCATGGCAGACCGTGATGGTCTACCAAGCGACGCTCTGAAGTTTCTACGCGATCTGCTTTAATCCTGCGACGCCTATGCCTGTGATATTCATCCAATGAGCTTGAACTTTTCGATGCCGAGTAAGGAGTAGGGTCCCTCCTAGCTTTCTTACACTATTGTTGAGTAATCTAGTTCATTAGGTTAATATTAGTCTGAATTTGCTGATTTAGTTGTCGACGGCTTTCCATCAACTCTCTCATTAGATTATGAAATTTAGCTCTGGTTATAGAATCAGTAGGATTCTGAACTTTAACCAGATCAGCATTCAAATTTGTAGGTTGATTGCTTAGGTCTCCTTGCTGAATGCTAGCAGTCTCATTTCCATCCATATTCTGAGAAGTAGATCTAGTATGTCTCACCATTAAAAATCTCCTTACTTAGATTTCAGCAAATCTGAGTAGTATAAGTTACTTTATGAAGATAACTACGAATCTCCTTCGTGGGATCTATCCAATCCAGTAGCGACAAAGGGGATCATAGCAAGCTGAGAATCGATCCCTCAATGAAAGCACCAAAATGTTTGCAACCAAATTGGTCATAAACACCAAGGAGTGGATTTATGTAAAGAAGTAAGTGAAGAAAGTAAAATTAAAATTGAGGAATAGAATAAACTAACAGCCAAATAAAAGCAATAATCAGAAACACAGAGATTTATAGTGGTTCGGCATTGTATGCCTATGTCCACTTTGAAGATTATCTTTATTCATCAATTAATAATCTGATTACAGCAGCAAGGAATAGAAAAAACTGGATTACAATAAAGACTAAAGTAACCAGCAGTGTAAAGATCCTCAGAATGAGCCCTTAGGACAGTATTTATAGGTGGAGACAACCACTAATCTCTTTGAAACTTCGACTATAGGATCTTCTAACCAATATGGGCCTACCAGAGGGGTCACTAGGCCCAAATCCCCATGAAGAGGGATTGGTAACGATCCCTTTATTATTTGATTTTTGGGCAATGATCCTAATGGTGGCTTCTGCATGCTTTAATATACTAGCCCTTCATATCTTATGCTGTTTGGACCAAAGGAGCTCAAGTTATTACATGATCTTTGATTCAGGATTGTTTATGTATTGTTTTCTGTCGATCCCTTTAATAGGTTGTATACCGATCCATTTATCTTCGTTTGTTTGATACAAGATCCCTAGGGTATGCTCCATAGGGTCCAAATGCCTTGCACTCCAATTTTCATATGCTTTGGACTGACAAATCTTGATATAATGATTGTTGAATGCATGAAGGCACTTGCAATCAGTTGGATGTCGATCCCTCTTCAACAGAGACTATCGATCCATACTTCTTAGCAAGACATGCCGACCTCTTCTCAACACGCTATACCGAGTCCTCCTTTATGAATTGAAGTATGCCAATCTAAGTCAATAAACCATGTCGGACCCTTTCTTGCTAATCGAAGTATGCCGATCCATACTAGCCAACTATGCCGATCCCTTACTTACTCAACCATGCCGACCCATGTTTGCTCAATCATGCCGAGCCCTTGTTTAGACCATGCCGACCCCTTATCATTAAATCATGCCGATCCCTCTCTTGTTAACCGGAGTATGCCGATCCCTACCAAATAGTCAAACCACACCAATCCCTTCCATTTGACTAGGCTATATTCCATTCCTTAAACATTTTACATTGTTTGTCTACCAACTTCGTTCAATTCTGGTGTCATATATCCATTTGTACTTGACTTCCGGGTCCCAGAATCATCGGCCTTGATGGCAATCAGATCTGACTCGTGCAGCCAGTTCAATATAGCCGAGTTAGAATGTCGGGTGATACATATAGACATATGTGACAACACTTATGTATTTGGAGGGGCTAACTTGTCCATTGCAGTGTAAATCCCAACATTTATACATAGGCAAGACAAACCATGTGCATTGTGTACACTTGCGCGTGCATACACATGTTTACCTCATTGATTCCCTTTTTACATCAAAATCACAACATAACTTATAAATTAAATTAAATATTAATTTTATTTAAAAGAAAATATAGATAAGATCTAAATGAAATTATATTTCATAGGCCCATTAAAGATCCCATAAAGGATTTTTTATTTAAATTTACCCTTTAACTCCATTGCGTGCTGGCCCAGTTCGAACACTATTAACTAGCATCAAATATAATTTATTTATTAAATCAAATAAAAATTTATTTTATAACATTTTGTAATTATTTAATTAATCATATTAATAAACATATTAATTAAACTAATGTTATGTGTATTTTGAATGTATCATATATATTCATAACATGAAACAATGACATAATACTATTTGAGCATGTGTATAACTATACATACGCACATAGATACTGGAATTTATATTTGTTATATATACATATATATTATACATACATATACATATGATGAATTCATATGCATATCGGAAATGTAAATACCCAAATGTGTTTGTGTGTTTGAAAACAAATATATGTAGATATCTTCAAACATAGGCGAAGGTTTGGTGTTTAAGAGGTAATGAAAATATGTATGTAATGGATATATATCTAACCAAATATGCATTTAAAGAGGAAAAAGGAAATGGAAATATTTTTAAATAATTCCACCTTCCTCTTTTATGGATTCCCAATCAGATCTGAATTTAATTTATAGATGAAACTAAAAACTTGATTCCATAGTTATCCATAATTAAAATTATTTTGGCATAAAATTTTAGATTTGAAATCTCATATAAATATACATAAACAATATCATTTTAAAACAATGCCATAATTAAGATTATTCCAACAATATTAATTAATTAATTAATTAATTAAGGCATTCCATATGTATATATTATAATTCAAAATTAATTAATTAATTTAATTTTCATACGTATTTGGTTAAATAGTAAAACACTAAAATATTTGAGTTTGAAATCAGTATTGACTTAACCAACTATTTAATTCAAAATGTTTTTCTATTTCAAATAACATAAAGATGTTGATGTAAAATTCAAATATTTAAATATCAAGTTTGTTTTTTTAATTAATTTAAATTTATAGAATATATATATGTATGTATGTATGTATGTATGTATGTATGTATGTATGTTTGTTTGTTTAATTCCACCCAAAATCAGGTATACATTAATAGTCGATTTTTCTTAAATACACATATGAAATTAGTTTCATGTTATATAAATGATAAAACATGAATAATTTTGGATCAAATATATTAAGTGGCAGTATAATATTTACATATATATGAACTTGGGTTCGAGTTGAACATTATGAATGAATAATATAAAATAAAATTAAACTTGGATAAATCTTTCCCTTCATAACACCTTGATTTGTGAATCGTTTCTTGGACCGCTTGAATCACCACTTAATCTTGCTAAAATCAATTAAACCATTTTAATTGTATTTTAAGCTTGTTTGGTGAAAATTAGTTCAACCATGATAGGAATAAGGAGGATGGAGGTGGTCATGAAGAGACAAACATAAAAGAAAAACTAACCTGAATTAACGTGGAATGTTTTTTTATGGAGAGAACAAAACTTTTATTATTCATCTCTTTTAAAACCTTCCTCTTTAATTTCCAATTAAATATAGACTAATATCAGGACTATTTCTTTCCCTCCTATTGATATCCATGCTTGATTCTTATATGAACCAAAAAATCCAAAAGCCTATTAATTAATTAAATATATTTAAAGCATGTTTATATGTATATATATACATGCATACATAACTTTTATAAATACATCTAAATAATTACTAACAACACCCAAAACATTTCTTGAAGCCACCTCACTTACTTATAACATCCCAAACATCAAATATATTAATAATATGTGTTGTCATTTTCTTATAATGAACCCTTTGTCATCCCTTAATAGTTTCAGTATTTATCTAGTTAACTACATATTATTCAGTGTTAATAGTATAAGCTATTTAGAACTACTTTGGTTTTGAAAATTGAGTTGGAAATGCAACTCAAATTTTCAAAACTAAGTTGCGAATGCAACTCATTTTGCAAACTAAGTTGCAAACTTTTTGCAGTGCAACTCAGTTTGCAGCTGAGTTGCAATTTGCAACTTCAATTTTGGAAAACTAAATTGCAATTAGCACTCCGATTTTGGAAAACTTAGTTGCAAATTGCAAATCAGTTTGCAAATTGCAACTCAGTTGCAAAACCGAGTTGCAAATTGCAATGAGGGGATTACATCAAAATATTTGTCTCTCTTTTCTTTGCATGTAGTCTTTAGTAGAAGCAGTTGAAGAAAGATAAAAATCAAAAGCAGGTGATGATGGAATAAAAAGTTAGAAGATTTGAAAAAGAACCCATTCAAAGGTATTGCAAAATGGTCATTACGCACCATTTGATATAGTTATGGAAATCCTGTAGTTTGGTTTGAGTATTGCTTTCTTATTTGTAAACCACAAGATATTTTGATGTTATGGTACTTTGATGTTTATTATGTATGTTGAAATTGTTATGTATGTTGAAATTGTGATATTTTGAACCATGTTGTTATGAAATATGAGTTTTTGATGTGCATTTAAATTTTGATTACATATTTGTTGTATACTTGAATATAATATATGAATATATGGTAGCATGTACAAGGTAGTGTAATGGTATTATAGTTTAGGAAAACCAAATTATAAATGGATATATTTGCTTGAAATAGTAAAGAAGAAGATTTGTAAATTCCTTTTTTACCAATTTTATATCCACGGTAAAAGCATCATTTACAGTGGTTATAAAGTTGATAATTAGTTTATTTACCAACAGATACTACTGTTCGAAAATCCCAAATTTCGTAACATAAGTCCCAACGGTTATGACAGTTGGGAATAAGGAATTTCACAATGGCTATAACCATTAGGAAATTTCTTATTCCTAACAGTTATGATTGTAAGGAAATCTATTATATAATTTGCCACACACATGTTCTTCACTGTTATAAGTATTATAGATTTCATTTATTACAGTTAATCATTAAGAAAGAGCAATTCTGGTGTTGTTAATTAATATTTCTTAAATATTAATTATTTTATAAAACTTTATAAACTAATTAGATTATATGGTATTTCAGAGAATTCACAAATACAATTGTGTGACTCATAGGTGTGAAATCAGTCAGCGATTAATATTGAATAATTCAAATTTACGTTCAGACGTCATCTTAGTTAATGGTTTAGCCGTATCCATCGCCTATAAATCTTTTCGGTGACATCATATTTTACATCACCTTAAGCGGTACTAATAGTGATAATAATTTACATATGTTCTCTACGCCAACACTATATCTTGGTATTGGTCAAAACTCCAACATTATCCATATTTAACTTGATCAGTCTATAAAAAAGTCATTAGTTCAATAATAACACTTATTATTGATAGAGTTAGGTGTACGCCCTAGGTCCAATTATGTAATTTGTTACATATATCTAACTTAATAACCAATCTTGTTCGAAATAAAAGATGTTTCTTTCTATTACACACTTGATATAATGTGTTGTATATTAATTAATTAATTTAGCTAAAAGTATATTTAATAAAAAATCCATAAATGGTATGTTTTGTGATAATAGTTACTAAGTGCTGTAAACATGAGTAATTTATCATAATGAAAATAAGTATACCATTTTAAATATTCTTTGTCAAGGTGTATCGAGACTGGATATCGATATATCCATTGAGACCAAAGTACCTAATGCTCTCCAAATGTCAGATAGTGTATTACTCATGGTTGTGGGGGCACCAAGAGGTTACATGATGATAGTAATTGAATAACTATGGAATGACCCACTCGATAGTATTCTGTCAATTAATATAACTAAGGTCAAACAGAAAATATCGATTTGACTAATTTACACAGTTATCTCAACTTGAGAATATTGTTGATCTTTAATGTGGAAGCTCCGCTTTAATTATAGTTAAATCATGGTACGGGGTCCATTGAACGACTATAGTTGTGTCGAATGGAAGCATTGGAAGTGAAGCACTATTCAAGAGAGGATTTATTTCTTTAGTTATATGAGGTTAGTATTATAGTCAACTGAAGTCAACTCAAAGTCAAAGTCATTGGCGAAAGCATTTAGGTTAATAATAATTGTTATTATTAAACCAAGGACTTTGTGTTTGGACTATAAAGTTTGTAACGACCCGCCTTTTCGACCATCAAAAGTCGAAACTGAATACAGCCACGATATTCAAATACCGAACATCCAATCGTCAAAGAGGCAGATTGTTAGGGTAAAATAAAAAGAAAAGAACAAGGAATAAGGAAACAGCATCTCACAATGGAAACAACAATATATAATATAACAAAGACAGTATAAACTGTCACTCCAAAATACATAGTACATCAGAGTTAAAAACAAACCTTATCAGTTGGACAGTTATAAAATCCTAACCATACAATTGCTGATAGGTGTACCATATGATACAGCAGAAAATAAAACACACATCCAGCTCTTCTCCAATAACTCCATATCACCAAAGCCAACCTGGGAAAATCTTGGTCTAACCCGAGCATTATAATAAAATAACAGTCGGGTCAGTCTAGAAAACCAGCGTGAAAAAACCTAAGTAATATAATGAACATATAGAAATTCCGTGAGACCACGTCGCTAAAGCAGAATGGGTTTTTACCTTACAAGAACAACATCCATTGATGAAAAAATGGGAAACAAATCAGAATAAGAATCCAATCAAGAAAGAATGGAAATAAACAACAGAAACAATCCAAATAAAAAGGGTGGGTACTAGTAAGAACAAATCCCATATGTTATCCCGCTTTTTGGTCAAAGCTGGAATATCAACAAATCGGCTGGATATCAGGATTGGAGTTCAATTGGAAACAAGGCTGCAATGGATATCGTCAAAATTTGGTCGAGCTCCAATCAGGACGGAATCGATTGGAAATGATGATGAGGACTAGGAGAGGCTACGTTTCAAGTTTCAGGTTAATCGGAGTTTGTACGAAGAAGATACGATCGATACAAGGTAGGAAGAAGGTACTGTTCGAATCCATCATCTTCCCTTGCCTCGACTCCATCATCTTCCCTTGCCTCGACTCCATCATCTTCCCTTGCCTCGACTCCATCAAACTTCCCTTGCCTCGACTCCATCATCTTCCCTTGCCTCGACTCCATCATCTTCCCTTGCCTCGACTCCATCAAACTTCCCTTGCCTCGACTCCATCATCTTCCCTTGCCTCGACTCCATCATCTTCCCTTGCCTCGACTCCATCATCTTCCCTTGCCTCGACTCCATCAAACTTCCCTTGCCTCGACTCCATCATCTTCCCTTGCCTCGACTCCATCGAACTTCCCTTGCCTCGACTCCATCGGTTTTCCCTTGCCTCGACTCCATCGAACTTCCCTTGCCTCGACTCCATCGAACTTCCCTTGCCTCGACTCCATCGAACTTCCCTTGCTTCAACTCCATCATCTTCGAATCCATTTCAACTGAGAATCCTTCGAATCCATTACCTCGAATCCAAGCCATGGATTCGACCCAGTCAAACCGGAGTACAAAACGGATCGAAGCGAGAGACACGCGCCACGTCGCAGTAAGCATCGAGTCGACCGAATCGATTCGAACCAGGATCGATTCGAACGAATCGATTCGAACTAGATTGATTCGAACCAGGCTAGTCAACCAGAAATGCAACCTTGAATCGATCATAACTTGAGATCTACGCATCCAAATGCTATGAAATTTTCACAGAAGCTTCAACACATGATGAAGAATGTTCACACCAAATTTCAGCTCGATTGGACAATTTCTTGATCGATTCGAACATAGCTTCGAATCGATCCCAAAGTGGGCCCGGATTTCCAGAAAGCAGGGCATGTGGGCCCCCTGACGTACCAGAACTGGTCTCCCCTCAATTTAGGCGAAATATCAGCCTCCTACACCTATAAATAGAGCCCCTGGTCATTCAGAAAAGGGGTCAGACAATTCTAAGAGCTAAGGAGCGCCCAGATTCTGCCAGATTCACTCCAGATCACCATTGCCGCCTTAGAATCCAGATTAGAATCATAAAGTCTGTTGTACTACGCAATAAGAAATTGTAATCTTCAAGTATCGAGCAATAAAATCATAAAAACCTTGAAGTGGACGTAGGCCGGAGATAGCCGAACCACTATAAATTGTGCGTCACTGTTCATTATTTCTGGATTGTTGTTTGTTGCTTGCTTAGATTTGATATTTGTGTCTGAATATTGCTGACTTGTATTCATACACTGGTGCTTTCACAACGCTTGGGGTTTGTGACCATTTTTGGCGCAAACACTTTGGTGCTTTCACTGAGAACGACTAGCACCCGCTACATCGGATTGAAGTTTATATTTGAAAGTTTGAAGGATTCAGATTGACTCAACAATGACTCGACAAACAAGGCAAAGAGCTGAGAGAAGCCAACAGGGAGGAAGTCAAGAGGCATCCTCCGGAGCTGGAGAAGGACAAGCTTCGATTTACATTACGAGAGACGAAATGGAAGCTATGGCAAATTCATTGCATGAGAGGTTGCTGAAGAGTCAACAGGATATGATGCAGACTTTCTTCGAGCAGATGAGAGCTGCAGGAACACAGAACCTTGGACCAACTATAGCAACTGCAAATGTGGAACAAGGAACTAGGGTTGCAGAACCCAATGGAGGACAGAATACAGAACCGGAAGATAATCAACAAGGGCTTGGGGGCAGGCCCGCCGGATCCAACGCGGAAGGACCTTTGGAAGGAGGTCAGCAGGCTAGAGCCAACGTTGCGGCTAATGAGCCACATGAGGAATATGTGCCGGAGTTCCCACGAGAGCATGGGGGGCAACCCCTAACAGGCAACGCTGGATTAATGGAAATTATTAGGAAGACTATGCGTGGAGGTTTGACCAATAGAGATTCGGAAGGAGTGAACAGGAGTCCGTTCGCTCGAGAAATCAGGGTAGCTCAGAATCCGCCTAAGTTCAAGTTACCTAGTGTGGAAGCATATAATGGCAAAGCTGACCCAACTGATCACTTGATGAGATATACTAGACACATGGAAGTACTGGGGGCATCGGAGGAAGTGATGGCCAGATGTTTCCCTTTATACTTGACAGATCTAGCGGCAATGTGGTTTAGGCAGCTGGAAGAAGGATCTATCAGGACTTGGAGGGAATTGGTGGACAGGTTTTTGGGACAGTTTCGGGTTCATATCAAAAGACCTAAGAACGTGATGACGTTGACATCGGTAAAGCAAAGGACGGATGAATCACTTAGAGCATTTTTGACTCGATTTAATGCGGCGGTTGCTTCGGTGGATCGGCCGGATCCATCGATGGTTTTGATGGCGGCAGTGTCGGGAGTCAGAGAGGATTCAGATTTTAAAGTATCTTTAGTACGAGACCCGCCACTGGATCTCGGGGAATTCTTCCACGAAGCTGAAAGGTTCCTTCGGCAAGAAGATGCATGTATGGACTTAAAGTTAAAAGAGGTGAATGTGACTGAGGGTGGAGGACCATCCAACGGAAGCTCGGACAAAGATAAAGGAAAAAGGAAGTTGGGCGACGATTCAGGAAAATCCAGGAAGCAATGGAAGGATCCAAAGTTTTCCACATACACAGAATTAAACGAGACGCAGGAGCGGATATTCATGGAAACTCGGAATCGCCTTCCTTACCGGAGGCCGGCTAGGAGAGAATCATCCGAGCGGGAGAGGGCATCTGGAAAGCATTGTCTCTTCCACGATTTGGACGGGCATGATACCAACAGCTGCAGGCACCTAAAGGATATAATTGAGGAGCATGTGAGGAATGGGCAGTTGAGGCAGTATGTTGGGGCTCGGAATGCAGCGGTGGAGCAGGAGCAACCACCGCCTACCTCAAACCATGAGGATATGAGGTACAGGAATAATGGTCGATTGGTAATCAATTGATCAGGATAATCTGAAATAAGTAGCAAACCATTGGCGAGCAACCGAGTCATTTACACATGTATGGGGACGGAGATAGCCCCTAGGCATGCTCTGAATGATGATAAACCGCAAAGCCATGTTTTGCGAAATCTGTCTTTTGTTTTTGGATTGGACACTTAGTTTTCTGGTTTGGTTTTGGAGTTTGGATTGAACTCCTGGTTTTTGTTTGCTTTCTGCTTTGGATTTTCGTTCGGATGACTGGTTTTTGTTTTGGGTTTTCTGTTTTGGATGTCGGTTTGGATTTCTGATTTTCGGATTGGATTTTGATTGGATTCTTTATTGTTTTTGATAAACGGTCGTCGAGTATGGACTATGCTCGGCAAGGGTCCGGAGTGACCAGGATTCGGCCTAGGACTTAGGCCTCCTATTATCAATTATTGTTTCAGGTCGTTGAGTATGGACTATGCTCAGCAAGGGTCCGGAGCGACCAGGATTCGGCTTAGGACTTAAGCCACGGCATTACTTGCGTCCAGGGACACTGGACCACGGTCGTCAGGTGTGGATTGCGCTTGGCAAGAACCCGGAGAGGTTAGCTCAGCGTCCAGGGACACTGGACCACGGTCGTCAGGTGTGGATTGCGCTTGGCAAGAACCCGGAGAGGTTACATCAGCGTCCAGGGACACTGGACCACGGTCGTCGTGTGTGGATTGCGCTTGACAAGAGCCCAGAGAGGTTATAGATTTGGATATCGGCCCGGAGAGGTCCTGGATTTGGCTATTGGCTGTTGGATAAGAATGGATCAAAGGCTCGGTCTTCGAGTTCGGATGGACATGGAATTGGCTACGGACTTTGGATATCGGATACGGAATTATTCAAAACACGCCTTCTTATCACAAGGCATGTTTTGGGGGGAAAATGTTATCCCGCTTTTTGGTCAAAGCTGGAATATCAACAAATCGGCTGGATATCAGGATTGGAGTTCAATTGGAAACAAGGCTGCAATGGATATCGTCAAAATTTGGTCGAGCTCCAATCAGGACGGAATCGATTGGAAATGATGATGAGGACTAGGAGAGGCTACGTTTCAAGTTTCAGGTTAATCGGAGTTTGTACGAAGAAGATACGATCGATACAAGGTAGGAAGAAGGTACTGTTCGAATCCATCATCTTCCCTTGCCTCGACTCCATCATCTTCCCTTGCCTCGACTCCATCATCTTCCCTTGCCTCGACTCCATCAAACTTCCCTTGCCTCGACTCCATCATCTTCCCTTGCCTCGACTCCATCATCTTCCCTTGCCTCGACTCCATCATCTTCCCTTGCCTCGACTCCATCAAACTTCCCTTGCCTCGACTCCATCATCTTCCCTTGCCTCGACTCCATCATCTTCCCTTGCCTCGACTCCATCATCTTCCCTTGCCTCGACTCCATCAAACTTCCCTTGCCTCGACTCCATCATCTTCCCTTGCCTCGACTCCATCGAACTTCCCTTGCCTCGACTCCATCGGTTTTCCCTTGCCTCGACTCCATCGAACTTCCCTTGCCTCGACTCCATCGAACTTCCCTTGCCTCGACTCCATCGAACTTCCCTTGCTTCAACTCCATCATCTTCGAATCCATTTCAACTGAGAATCCTTCGAATCCATTACCTCGAATCCAAGCCATGGATTCGACCCAGTCAAACCGGAGTACAAAACGGATCGAAGCGAGAGACACGCGCCACGTCGCAGTAAGCATCGAGTCGACCGAATCGATTCGAACCAGGATCGATTCGAACGAATCGATTCGAACTAGATCGATTCGAACCAGGCTAGTCAACCAGAAATGCAACCTTGAATCGATCATAACTTGAGATCTACGCATCCAAATGCTATGAAATTTTCACAGAAGCTTCAACACATGATGAAGAATGTTCACACCAAATTTCAGCTCGATTGGACAATTTCTTGATCGATTCGAACATAGCTTCGAATCGATCCCAAAGTGGGCCCGGATTTCCAGAAAGCAGGGCATGTGGGCCCCCTGACGTACCAGAACTGGTCTCCCCTCAATTTAGGCGAAATATCAGCCTCCTACACCTATAAATAGAGCCCCTGGTCATTCAGAAAAGGGGTCAGACAATTCTAAGAGCTAAGGAGCGCCCAGATTCTGCCAGATTCACTCCAGATCACCATTGCCGCCTTAGAATCCAGATTAGAATCATAAAGTCTGTTGTACTACGCAATAAGAAATTGTAATCTTCAAGTATCGAGCAATAAAATCATAAAAACCTTGAAGTGGACGTAGGCCGGAGATAGCCGAACCACTATAAATTGTGCGTCACTGTTCATTATTTCTGGATTGCTGTTTGTTGCTTGCTTAGATTTGATATTTGTGTCTGAATATTGCTGACTTGTATTCATACACTGGTGCTTTCACAACGCTTGGGGTTTGTGACCATTTTTGGCGCAAACACCATACTTAATGAATGTGCATAAATAATATCAAATTCTAGACTTGAAAGAATGGATACAAATAATTAAATATAGAGAAGAGCACAAGGCACTTCTCAATGCAATTAAGGAAACAATTCAAAGATTTGAATTAACAACAAGGGAAAGAGAAGTTTTTCCAACAATGACTAGGAGGGCGTGCCCCCTTACCAAAAGTATACCTCTAGAAATATACTTAAGAAATTCGATGGCTCTTAGAAATCTCCAAGCCAGACCCCGCGAATTATTACCGAGAATCCGAGTATTTCACATTTCAATGCGCAAAACCGAATCCAATCTAGAGTAGATGTGAAAATACCCTAATGGGAGCAACCCCACGTAGCTTGGCCCCTACTCGCTCTTTGGGTTTAGTCATTTTCAAAAAAGGATAACAAAGCTCAAAAGAGTAAAAAATCATCTTGAATAGATGAAACACGAAGAAGAAAGCAGAATCAAAGTCGATGGTCGATAAATCAACTATCGGGAATGATAAGATGGTTGTTCCACTTGCGCTTGATTTTCACATCACAATACTTTTAAAGGCACTTTAAAAACACTCTTTAAATTATTCTTTTAAAAGGGAAAATTATATTTTCTAAGTGTATTAAAACCAAGGTCAAAATAAATTTCAAAACATTATTTATCATAAACCCAAAACAATTTACACTTATCTTTATTTTGAAACAATTTATTTTAAAAAGATCCTTTTATTTATAAACTATTATATATAAATTTCTTCTACATTTATTATCCCAGAAGATAATAAATTAATTATATTACTTTGATAAATTAAAACAAATGTTAATTTATCCCGAAGGATAATTTATAATATTGTTTTTATCACTTCAAAACCACATTAATTTTTCCCAAAGAAAATAAATCAAATTTAAAATCCTTTTTATAAAGTTAAACCAATATTAATCATCCCAAAAGATAATTAATTAATCACATTATTAATCTTTATAAATTTTAAAAACAATATTAGTTATCTTGGAAAATATTTTATCAAATTTATAATCTCTTTTAATAAACCAATCGAATATCTTTATTAAAATAGATAATTATCTCAAAAACACCTTTATTTAATTAGTAAATTAACTTTAAAACCAAATTAAATCAGATCACCAACTTTAATACACTAAATCAGTTAGTTAACTTTAAAACACTTTTATTAAAACAATTAATTTACTTTAAACAATTCTATTGAATCAATTAATTAACTTAATGCCCTTAATTAAAAATATAACCTAAATTCAAATATCATTAATTAAATGATTAATTAGATTCAAACACCATTAATTAAAATGAATAAATAAATTTAAAACATCATTAGTTAAAATAATTAATTAAACTCAAATATCATTAATTAAAATGATTAATTAAACTCAAACATCATTACTTAAAATGATTAATTACTTTTAAACATCATTAATTAAAATGATTAATTAGTTTTAAATATCATTAATTAGAATAATTAATTAGCCTCAAACATCATTAATTAAAATAATTTATTAAACTCAAATATCATTAATTAAAATGATTAATTCATTTAAATACCATTAATCAAAAAGATTAATTAAATTTAAACATCTTTAGTTAAAATGATTTATTAACTTAAAACATCATTACTTAAAGTGATTAATTAAATTCAAATATCTTTAATCAAAATGATTATTGATTTAAATATCTATTTTGTGCAAATACAAGCTCAAGTTCAACACACACAAATTTTTTTGGAGATGATATTCAATAAATGACGGTATAGCGAAAATTGCCATAACGACACTCAAAAAATTTAAATAGAATATCACGATTAATTTCAACTAAACATCAATATAAGCAACATAAGGAAATAAATAATTATTATTAGCGAGAAACCCTTAGGGTCTCTTTACAAATGTTCCCTGCAAAACAATTATTGCAGACAATATATATAATCATATAGGTTCACGGTAATTAAGTTAATATGTCATTCATTTTCCAAAATGGGATTTCAACCAAATAATCAATCAAACAACAACAATAATATCTAAACTATCAATCAAGCATTCAATAATAAATTTATAGCATCACAGATGTTTATAATTTATTTTAAAGATGAGTGAACTCACAGAAATTCCAATTATCGTCTAGGTGTTCCAGTTTGAACTAAAATCGAACGGGCGTTCGATTTTAGAATAAATTTCTACAGGCTCCAAACTCAGCCAATCCAATTCCATCGCAAAGCTAATGATCCCACGAGTACAATGCAACTCACTGCGCTCAAAATTGACCTTGTATGAAATAGTTAATGGGTTTATAAGATTGTGGAATTAATCAATAATTAATCAACTAATTACATTTTTAATTACTAATTTAAACCCCAATCATTCTCTTATCACCCAGGCCACCAAAAACAACCTTCGATCATCTCTGTTCTACCACCGATGTGGGGCACCACCGACCGCCGCTCCATCACCAGAGGAACCCCAGGCCACGACGAACACACTAACACCAAGCTAACCCTCAACTCTACCTACAGCTCCAGAACGAGCTTCGTGAATCCAATGGCGTTCAACACCTTGACACCGCCACTACGGACCGTCATTCACTACCACTCCACCTCTAACTGAAAGCAATCGCCTTCCCTGACCCATAGATGCCAGTCACGACCTCCAACTCGCTGCCGATGATGAACCCAAACCCAAAAAACCGGCCATGTTCAACCATAGATCTACGGCGCCTCGCGCCACTCCAAGGCCATCCAACCGATCGATGTGCTTACCTTGCTTAGACGAACAATTCCCTGGTTGAGGTCGAGGCCTAATTCGGCCTCTGGTGGCCTGTCGACCATGGCATTTGATTTATGGGGCTAGGGTTTCTCAATTGGGAAAAGAATTAGGGGTTGAGATCCTTATATAGGAAATCTAACCGACACTATTCATCCCTTAAATTCACGAACTTCAATCGAGGCATGCTCACTGGCGTTCCTAGCAAAATATCCCTATTCCGAACACACTGGAACTACTATCGGGATCTAATTCCATCGTATAAAGAAGTTAGCTTTTTATAATCCAATTATATTATTTTAATTCTCTAAAAGTAATCGTTACGCATTTTGAGCTCACATGATCACACAGTACATCTGATCCTCATGAAACTCGTCAATATATAACAATTTATTATTTTGGATCCAAAGGCACTAGTTTCATTAAAATCCAAGGCAGTGCCCCAGAATGATAATTTCACACATTTTAAATATCGTTTTATATTTTCGATCCAATTGTCTATATTTATTCGATCTATTTATTTTATTAATTAAATTTACAAATTGAATTCACCAATATTATATATTAATTAAAAGAAGTTAAATAAGATTACTAAATCTAAATAAATTAAAATTTAATTCACAAATTCAAATATTTAAGTAATCCCTATATTCGAATATAAGTTATTAAATTCCAAAATCCAGTTATTTAAATATTTAAAATTAATTAAATATTTCAAATTCAACGACCGAAATTCTGGGCTGCTACAAAGTTGAATATGGATGATATTGGAATTTTGACCATTACCAAATTCCAAAAGACCAAAGTGACATAGTTTTGACAAAGAGAATTGGTGTAAATAATTGTCATTACCAAATAACGCTTAAATAAGTAAAATTGGATTTTACCAAAAGATGTGTAAGCGATAAATTCAGCAAAAATGTCAAATCACTAGCTAAGGTGAAGTGTGAACGTTAATATTTGAACTATTCAATATTAATCGCTGACTGAATTTACACCTTTGAGTCGCACAACCAAAATGATGAATGCTTCGAATGAACCACGCGATTTAATTAATTTGTAATCATGGTAAATTAATTAATTAAATTAATATTTATGAAATATTAATTATTAAATTTTATTAATTTGTTTGAATGTCATTAGTATTTAATAAAGTACATATATAAAAGTTATAAATGTGCACATCGATATACGACATTAGTAGAATGTTTAAATTGGATTTAAATAGAATAGATACTAAGTGGGTGTTTTTAAATAAATTAATATTTTTTTGAAATATTAATTATTAAAATTTTATTAAATTTATTTGATCGACATTAGCATTTAATAAAGCGTGTATATAAAAGTTATAAACGCACACAGCGATATATGATGTAGTGGAACATTTATGTAACACCCCACAAAATGAACCATAATTAAATGGGTTAAATTAAATTAAATATGATAGAGTTGAATATGGAAATTTTATAAAACTTAAAATTTGACTATGAAAGTTATTCTGTTGCTGAAAACGGAGCTCAGACGAAGAAGTTGTGAGCGTTTTTTGTTATCAGATTTAAATTAATTTAGTTTGAATTAAAATTTAATTAAGAATTTTAATTTAGGATTTGAATTTTATAAATTATCTTGGGGGCTATGTAAACATTAATTAACGTTTGGTTAACGTTTAACGTTAAAGTTGATTAAGGGAAAGAAATAAATTAAAAATAACGAAAATAAATAGTTCTCTAGAATAAACATACCAGTCGACCCCTTTATTGGGACCGGTAGACCTCTAGCAATCGACCGGTTGAAGAAGGCAGTCGACCGATCGTGCCTGAAAATGGGCAGTGGCGGCTAGAGTTTGAAGTTATGAATGGTCCAGATTTCTCCATTTAAAACTATTTTCATCTTATGGTTCTGGTGTGTTTTAACCCCTATAAATAGAACCCTATCCTCTTCACTATTTATTCATATTATTTTGGGGAATTTAGCGAAACTCTACCATTATTATCTTTCCAAATTAGATTCACAAACCCCGTAGAGAATTCAGGTAAGAATCAAAACTATTTTCTATTTATTTCTTCTTCCTCTAACATATTCTTATTCTATTCCTCTCCAATTATTCTAAATCTAATAAAAATATATACGTCTTCACTATTGTGTGTGTATATATCAAAAGGGAGAGATTCTGGAAGAGATTGTAAGGTGTGCAAATCCATTGAAATGAAGCTAAGGATAATCTATAAGTAGAAATTTTAGTATTTCTTTTTCATTAATTGTTTAGTGTATTTCTTTTTGGATTTGAATATACCTTGGGGATTTTGGGATTTCGAAAATACGATATATAAAATCCCCAAAAATTCCTTTTTATTTCGAAATGTCAATTCTATGTTGAGATTCTTAATTATTTATATTAATTTGATGGAATTGTTTCGTTTATGCAATTTTTGGTAGTTTCATAGTCTAATCCACTTCTCCTTCTTCTTTGGTTCAAACTATGATTTTTCAATGAAATAAGGGGCTTTAGATTACAAATTATATTCGTAGTTTACACCACTTATTCATACCTATTTCTTTGTAAAAGATGAGTTGAATAGAATATGGAGTTTAGATTACAATTCCTATTGTTTAGGATATTCCATTGAATTGGTGTAATAAATCGAGTTTCTATTTTATAAGTCTGTTATTGCAGTTTTGGTTATGAATATTTATTCCATGTTTTGGATATTAGAATCCCTTATTTTGGTGTGTTGAAATCTTGGAAATCTGAAGAAAAAGGACTTGTAATAATATTTGATTAGGGAATTGACATTTAACACTAGTTAGGGTGTAAAATCCGCACGTTTAAAATTTATTAGGCACCGATATTTATTTATCTCTATTAGCGTAATTAATGTATAATTATTGCATATACGGCATAGTTAATCAGGTAACTATTTTCATTTATTTTCCTCATTATGAAGGTAATTGACTATTAGACGAAAATAAGAGGAAACTCTTATATAGCCTAATTATTATTTTAAGGCGTAATAAGGAAGGTTCCTTATAAGGCTTTATTTATGAAACTTGAGATGAGTATATATTTATATGGAGAGTATTTGATTTACGGCAAAGTCATAAGGATGCAAGGTCAATAGAGTTACCTGACGAAAGTCTGCCCTTCATTTTGAGGCTACCAGCAGTTGTGTACACTTCCTATGGATGTGAGATATCATTGTGATAAATATTTATAATGACATGAGGTTAGTCCCAAATTCTATAGGGGAAATCTGCCCAGCTAATCTAGCTACCAGTACATACGAATAGTCGGACTAATGTGAGACATCATTATAAGTATAGGTCATAAGAAGAAGGGCCTGGTTTGGGGTCTTAAGGTATTAAATGGTTATTTAAGGGCCCGCCACTTTTCCCCAAATGAAGTATTAAATGGTCAAGGGGTTACGTTAGGTGGTATCTCAATGGAGGTCCGCTTTTGGAAATAGATATTAAATGATGGGGTCTGCCTTAATTAAGGTATTAAATGACCAGAGTCTGCCTATTTTCCACAAGGAAGTATTAAGCGGCCTAAGAGATTCCATATGATGTCAGCTAGATAGTACCAGTGAGGAGCACGCCTCAGAAATAGGTATTAAATAATGGGGTTTGTCTTAATTAAGGTATTAAATGACCAGAGTATGCCTATTTTCCAATAAAAGGTACTAAGTGGCTTGGGTACCGTCTCTCACATTATTAAATATTTATGATATATGATTAGGATATGGGATTCTATAAACCTGCTTCTGGAATGGAAGGTATTAAGTGGTTGGAGCCTCCTCCTTTCCTTATAAAGAAGTATTAAGTGGTTTTAGTGGTTTTATGTTTGTAGACATATTCTTATTTTGAAATATATTGCATAAGTACTGAAATGTAAGGCTCAAGGTTTTTATTACCAGACACTTGTTGTTCTGACTCTCTCCTCATTATAACATAGATTAAGGATGGAGTGATGGCGGTGACGATGCTTAGAGATGGAGAAGCTTGGCTTGTGGCAGTATTTGTTATTATTACTTGCTTTTATGTGTACCCATGTATTTGGACAATTGTTGTAATAAATATTATGTTATGGTTTTTATGGAATTTTGTATTATGACCTTTTTATGGTTTTAAAATAAATAGGTACACTTTGCTATTATATTTTGTTCCATCCGCTGTGAGTTTCGAAGGTTTAGTTATGGCTCTATACTGTTATTTTGTTAGTTTTACCAACAGCATACCTTAGAATGGATCTAAGTTTCGATGGGCCTTTTCTGGATCAAAATTTAGGCCTATTCCGGGGTGGGTTGTTACATTTGGTATCAAAGCTTAGATTACCCGATCAACGGGGAAAGTGTACTATACGTATGAGTGGCGTACTTGTTATTTTTGAAAAGGTTTTTCAAAAGATTTTTCGAAAACTCATACTATATATATAAATATATACTTAATTCGAATTTACGCTTAACTCTATAAATTCTTACTGTAGGAGTAGCCGCTGCCATATTCTGAAAGGATGGATGAAGCAATTATGAGTTGGAAAATAAATAGAGTTAAATTTATACTTCTTTGTAGGACCTAGACTTACTTATCATTGTAGGCCCTATAAGTATTAAGGTAATAGGAATAAGAATCGTAAATGGAAAGGTTGATAGGAAATAAATGATCTTAAGGAAATGTCTGTTAGGCTGACAATTAATACGGATAAATTAACATCTATGGAGGTAACAAATGAAGGTGTTAGGTATTAATAAAATACGAAAGTAAGGAAAGTGCAAACTTCCGTAAGAAGGAATACATTTATCACCACAAGGAGAAAACTAGATTTTTAAAAGGTAGAGTAAAAAGGTTTAAAAGAAAGAACAAATTTTAATCATACCTCTTTGGACATAATTTAATAAAAATATTTCTTTGAAAACCCCTTGAAAATTTTGAAAGTGCCTTTCAAAAGATTTTAAAATGAAAATCTTACGGGTTAAATTTTTTGATAAAAAGTGATTTTAGATGACTTTTAAATTATACCACCATTTATTTGAAAAAAAGGTTGGAAAAGAGGTTGTAGATTTAAAAAGGATGGTGAAATATTTTGGTAGGTGATTTTAATTTACAAACTTGGTGAATTGAGAAGTTGAAAAATAAAGTTTCATTTATTAACTTCTCAATTTAAAATTTGATTGAATTAGAAAAGCTTTCAATTTTCTTGTTTTTGTATTCTTCTATTTTTCTATGTTATATTTTCTACGCAATAAATTTGATAGTTCTTTCCTCCATAACTTCTAGAGGCTGAATAAGTTGGAAAGTTTTGAAAATAAAAATTTAGTTTTAGACAACTTTGGAAATATACCCCCATTAGTTTTGGAAAAGTTTGGAAAGGTAATGCAATTTTTAAAAGCAGTCAATATTTTTAAAGACAAAATGGTGGATGGTTTTAATTGGTAAATTAATGCCTTGAAAAGTTTTCATTTGTTAACCTTTTTAATTTGATTAAAAAGATTCCAAATTTTGGTTCTTTGATTCCTCTATTTTTTTCATACGATTTTTCCATGTTTATAAACTTAAAAGTTCTTTCTTTAGAACTCTTTTTAGAGGCTTATAAATAAAAATAAAACCTATTTTGGAATAGAATTATAAATTCTGGTAGATGAGATATTGAAAGTAGTAATAGAAAAAGATACGAGTTATCTTTGTCTACTCCATCTATTTTTCTATCGTATAAAGTTATAAAAGGTATCTTTAACCGTTGATTGGATTTAAATGACGATTGATAAATAAGTTAGATGTTTTTGTATAAGAAGAAGCATTTATTTAAAGATGATAATTTTATATGTTTTCCTAATATGAATACATTAATATTGGGTTTGATAAAGAAAAGTATTGCAAGAGATTTTAAGAGTTTTTGAGCAAAGTTACGAGATATATTTCATCAAATAATAGTATATTTTGAGTGATAAAGTAATAAATATTATTGTATGCTTTAGAAAAGAAGAACTATTATTTTGAAATGATAATTGTGGAAAATTTACTATTTTGTAAACAATAACCCTTGTAGCTAGAAAACTCTTTGAAACAAAAATGGTCTAACATATTATTTTAGAAAGATAACTAAGTTTTGAATCTTTTGTGTTAAAAATCCTATTTTCAAAAAGGAGTAAATCCTTATTTTAGTTATCTATTGAAAGGAAAGTTTTTCATAAGTTCCTTTTTGAAAAACCAAGAAAATTTTGAATGCCATAAATTAGAAAGTTTAACTTTAAGGGTAAAAGTTTTGATAAGGAAAGTTTTTTTAAAAAAAAAGATTAATTTATTCCTGTTTGGAATAAAGGAATTTCAAATCTTTGACAAAGGTTGTTAAAGTTTACATTTTCAAAGATAGAGATATTGAATTTGATACTTCATGTTTTAAGTATTGCAAAAAATGAAGTTATAAATCCTTATCTTTAAATAAGTTTATTTGTATGAAGATAATTATTTGTGTGCGAAAGTTATGATTTTATAATTTTTATGGAGTAGATATGGATCATGGTCTGTATGATAGACTAAGGTTTTTAGGATATGAATAAAATAGAAATAGAATGTACAACCTGATCTATAAATTTGAAGTCAGTCCCAAACCTCTATTTGAAGAAGTTGGTAAAGTGTAAAGATATTCTAAATCTATAATTGTGTTGTGAATTAGGTTGCCTATAGGATATGAATTTCTATATTTTAATTTTGAACAATTTCCATGCAATTTCCATAAATTATCCAATTCTCAAAAATTTGTATAAAAATGTGTTGTTTGAAGTAACAAGGAATACAATAAAAAGGAAAGAGATGTGTAAGAGATGGATATTCTTTTCCATCGTTACCACTGTTTATTTTAGTAATAAGAAAAGAAATAATTCCTTGTAATTTCAAACAAAGCAAAAGTCTCAATTGTGGTTAATTTATTACGGTAATCTTATTAGAAGGATAGCTTTGATAAATTAAAATATGGAAATGAGTATTCTTATTGTAGAATTAGTAGTTAGATATAGATATCATACAGCTAGGCTAAATGACTAGAATATATATAATAGTATAGAATACCACTATATGCGTATTAGTTAGTATTTGACGGATTAGGATTATGGACGTTAATTACAAATTTAACAGGCAATGAATTTGTAATTAATGAGAGGAAAAGTAATCCAAAGGGAACTGATTAAGGAAACTTGATATTGCATTTGTGGAAGAAAGAAATTTGAGTAATGAATGGATTTCGGAAATCTGCAGAAGGTCAAAAAGATTAATGAATGATTAATTGGAAATGATCCAATTTTGATAGTAATGATCAACTACTATGGATATTAATTAAAGCAATAAATGGATTATATTTATTAAAGACCAAAAAGGGTAATTAAGAAAATGGGTAGCAAATGAATGAAATATTAAAAATAGCCCATCTTAATTTAGAAAGGAATGTTAGGACCTCAACACCTTATATTAACCGATAATAAATGGCAACTTCTAGTAAAATTTTCTTTTTGAGTTTTTGGATTATAGTCGCTAGTTGTTTTCCTTAGTCATTGAAAAAGTGGATGATGTGGTATAGGATATATCCCCATTTTAGTCCTATGAGACTTTATGAATGGGATTTAAACCACTTAAAATACGTTGGGAAGCAAAGTAAATAGGAAAATTTTATGGGAACACTTAACTAGCGATAGACCATGGGTAAAACTGGAAGTTAGTGAAGAAATTAGGTTAGCAGCCTAAAGTGAGTAAATGTTTCAATCTCAAAGCTTTAGATTTTGGGAAACACAAGGGATTTAGCTCATAAAATGCCACCATGAAAGGAAAAGAGAAAATGTATAGGAATGAGAATGAATTTCCTGTTGATCACAGATTAAGAAGAAGGTGGTAGAAATTTTCCGTTAGAAGCAGTGGAATAGCAACACTCCAACACAGCTTTATGAAGTTGCGCTTTGCATCGTTGGTGATAGGGACTATTAGTTTACTAGCAAATTTTAGAGGAGTTTGCTAGTAGCTTTAGGAACTAGTTTTAGGAACTTCGATGAATCGGAGCATCGCTTACCGACTGAAGACCGATGGAAAAACTGAAGGAATGGATGGGAACTTGGAGGATTTGTTGAGAGCTTGCATCTTGGACTTTGGAGGACCTTAGGAGTAGCGCTTACCCTTAGTAGAATTCACGTAGAATTATAGACATCAACGGACGATTAGTATGGCACCTTTAAAGCATTTTTTGGAAGTCCATGCAAATCGCAAAATTGTAGGTGGGAACCACCTACAAATTCTACTTGGATTAGATTTATATTGCGAGACTTTGGCTAGTCAGAATTGATTAAGCAGTGTGTGAAGGTCGTACGATTTGGGTAGTTGGAAAGTAGGCACCAGATTTATTGTGCCTTTTCCCAATATGGGGAAAAAACAAGAAAACTTTTATGCTGGTTGGAGTCCATGACATTTTTACATTTGAGGAAATACCTTCGTAGCATAGCAATTATTGTAGAGCCTAATCAATTGGGGGATTTTAAGACAGAGCCAATAGCATCCCATGTCATTGCATGCATTTCAGAGCACAGAACTCAGAAGCTCCGCCACAAAGAATTTGATTGGTCCAAGTACAATGGCGAGAAAATTTGGTGAGAGGCATGAGGACTCTTCGTCCTAACCTTTCTTTGGAAAATTTTCTATCTAAAATTAGGGTTTTGGATGCATTGTGGTAGTTAGATTGGATGGTAGGAGATGATTGCTACACTTTTTTACAATCACTTTATAATCATGTAGTTTTCATGCATGTTTAGGATATTTGCATACATACTTTCATGACACGATTACACACTCACACTTGGGCTGAGCTCATTTTTGTATGTCTGCAGTACATAATCACATTGCACTATTAGTTGACCAAATGGTTGTGTAGATAACTTGGTTGTATAACATGAATGTTATTGCACATTACGCAGTTCGCTCCTTGAAAGATTCTGGGATGAAATCCTTTTTAAGGGGGAAGAATGTAACACTCAGTAAAATGAACCATAATTAAATGGATGATATTGAATTAAATACGATAGGATTGAATATAGATATTTTATAAAAGTTGGAATTTGACCATGGAAGTTATTCTATTGCGTTCATGGTGAAATTCTGATCTGTTTTCATATATAATATGATGATAACGGAGCTCAGACGAAGAAGTTGTGAGCGTTTGAAGTTTTCAGATTTAAATTAATTTTGTTTGAATTCAAATTTAATAAGAAATTAAATTTAGATTATAAATTAGGTTGGAGGCCAAGTAAACGTTAATTAACGTTTGATTAACGTTTAACGTTAAAGTTGATTAAGGGAAAAAATCGATTAAAAACAATGGAAATAAATAATTTCCTAGAATAAACGTACTAGTCGATCCCTTTATTCGGACTGGTCGACCTCTAACGGTCGACCGGTTGAAGGGGGCGGTCGACCGGTCGTGCCTGAAAAAGGGCAGCGAAGGCTAGGTTTTGAGGGTATGAATGGTCCAGACATCTCCATTTAAAATTATTTTCATCCTATGGTTCTGCTGCGTTTCAAACCCTATAAATAGAACCATATACTCTCCACTTTTTATTCATATTAACTCTTGTAACAACTCGAAATTTAACTCATAATAATTAATTCGTTAATTAATGAAATAATAAAATAACTTTGTAAAATTATCAAAATCGAGCCACGGGAGTTTCACTGTTGTGTCCGTGGTAATTTTCTGGTCAATTTCCATATATAGAACGTCAGAATCCGAGCTAATATGAGCTAGAAACAAAATAAACAAGAAAAGAAAGAAAGAATATATATATATATATATATTGGGCTAGGTTGACCAAGAGGTCGACCTAACCACGCCCTGGGTCGACTGGCCGGTCGACCGAGGAGGAGGGGCGGTCGACTGCCCGGTCGACCCGCCTACGGGTATGGAACGAAGAAAATTTTCTTCATTCCAGAGGTTTTCGAACACGTATTTTTCATTTGTTAGCCCCATCTGGTCCCTTCGTGCTTCCGTCTGACGACTCCTATTCAGCTTATAACGTGGTTGCATCCTATTCAATCTCCAAATCCAACGGTCTGAGATCCACTTCTACCCCTATAAATAGAACCCTAGGCCTAACACTTTTTCTCATTCTAGATTTTCTCCGCTTGGGTTCACCTTTTCAAGAAGGACCCTAAAATAAAAAAAAATTCCAAGGAGAGAATCTTTTTAATAAAAATATTTTAATACCCTCAAGTGGATCCGGGAAGACAAAAAGGGAAGAGCTTAGGACCACAGGTGAGTGATTGTAATTATTTTAGATTTCTTTAAGTAATTTAAAATAATAGGGTTTCCAACAGTTGTAGTTTTTAATACGATTTTTGGAATAACATTTTTAGTAATTTATTCACAGTTTTTAGAATTATTTTCAGTCTATTTCTTTTAGCTATTTTTTTAGTTAATTTTAGTTTAATTCTGTTAATTATAGCTTTTCCATTTATTTACAGTTTATTTACAGTATTTTAATTTACTGTTATTTATGCGTTATTTACATCTTTTTCCTATGCATTGGATTTTCTTCTATTTTCAGCTTTCTTTTATTTCTCCTTCTTCTTCGCGTATGGATTAGAATAGATAAAACGTGAATATGGATTAAAATACTGAAATAACGGAAGATAAGATGTAAATTGTAAAGACTGTAATAAAAATGGAATTAAGACTGAAATTGAGCCTAATTATGATATCCATGTTAGAATTTGATTAATTAAAGATAATTGGCCTAGTTATAACTTAGAATTAAAACTAAAATGAGTATAAGATGAATGAAGCTTATTTTTACACTTAGACCTTGGGTTAAGTAATAAGCATGATTATAACGTAAGTTATAATAAGAAAAAGAACAGAATGAAGCTTATTTTAAGACTTAGGATAAATTAATAAGCACAGATAGCAAGAACAAAAGTAAAGGCTTATTTAAATAATTTGTCTAAGTTAATAAGCAAGAATTAAAGTAGGACATGTACCAAATAGCATTCCCTTATTATTTCTACGGACATAGTGTTTCACATAATGCTGAAGTGAGACGAGGGGCACGCTTATGCTAATAATGGTAGTAATTGGTCAATAAGTAGAAGTCTGAATCATGGAGATTTGGGCAAGGGGTGCAACTAGATATTGTTTGGATGACGAGCCAGTACCAACAGCATTTCCCTTATTTTCTATGGACACGGTGATCTCATATTAGCCTGAAGTGGGATGAGGGGCACGCTTATGCTGGAGCTTGAGGTAATAAGAAGACCCAATAGGTGGAACAACAGGTAATATGAGCATGGTGGCGGTTACGCGTGCGACTTTCATTCGGGTGCTCAGTAATTGTTATGAGTTCCAAGCGCTTAGTATGTGTGCCTTTCGTAGGCACCATTGTCTTCTATATAGGGAGCTATATAACGTCTAGTCCATAGTAGATACTTTGCATGTCATTCGAAGACACCATTTCTATGTAAGGAGCTATATAGCGTCTAGTCCACAGTGAGGTCTATAGAGTAGCAGGCCGATCAAAGGGTAAAATTAGTATTTCAACCTAATTATAGGATTAGGAATTCAGCCTAATCAAAGCAGCCAACAAAGACAAGTGCAAACAATCAAAGTTAACCAATCATATCTAATAGTTAATTCGTATTTATTTCCAGCTTTTTCCTTCTCTCTATTTCCTTTGTTTCCTTTTATATACTAGAACTGTTGTAAGGTCTATTACTTTTACTTTGCTTAAAGATTCTAGTAATTACTATCATTCACCAGACTTTTAGTCTGACCCACTCCTTTATTTTCCCCCTTTTCTCCCCCCATAGGCAATCAGGGCAAGGAAGATAGACCGCAGCTTCTTAAAGACTTGGAGACCCTGTCATGTGTTCCTTCTTTTTATTTCCAGCTTTCTATTCTTTTATTGTACTGGCACTGTATTGAGGGAAAGTTTGTGTTTGTACTCTGGTTTTTCTGATGAGACTGAGATTTTATTTTCATAAGACAATTGTATTTGGTATTTGGAACATATGTGGTTTGTCTGAAGTATTTATGAAGTATTAATTTTTAAAATCACTTATTGTTCTTAATTACTTCCGCTGTGTTATTATCTATCTATTTTGTCTTGTGAATCTTAATCTCTGCTAGCTTTAGTTATACCTACAACGCACCACATCTTTTAGTGTGTCCTTTTGGGTATACTAAGGGGTGTGGGGTTGTTTCACTTGGTATCAGAGCCTAAGGTTACAGGGTTCCTAAAATTTTATTTTAAAAGTAAAGTATTTTTCAAATATAACTTGCTTTAAAGAATTTTTCGGAAAAGAAATCTTAAAAGTAATTTTTAAGTATAAAAGAGTTTTTATAAAAGCCCCTCAAAAGTCCAGTTCAATCTCCCTTCGACTCTTTCCTAAACTATCATTTTCTTTTCGTAGAATGGCGGATGCCCCAAACCTTATCAAGGGCATTCCAGTCCCAGCCCGGTTCCTTAGGTATCTACAAGCCACAACTCCAGAGGGGCACGGGCAAGACCCAACCTAGCACCAACGGGTGGGAATCCCATCAACCCACTTGCCGCCATCAATTTCTCTAAGCTTTGTAAGGATTTTGCGAGTTTGGGTGGAAAGACTTTTTCTAGTAAGGAGACTTTTATGGAGGCAAGAGCTTGGCATAGAAACACAGAGAGGATATTCGGACTATTGGGACTGGATGATCAGTAGCAAGTTCAGCTAGCATCTTGGCAGCTGAAGGAGGAGGCTTCGTATTGGTGGGAGGTCATTGAGTTAGAAGGAAGAGAGGTGACTTGGAATGGGTTTCGGGAGCGATTTGATAGGTAGTTTTTGTCTCAAGCAGAGGAGAGTGTTCAGCTGGAGCGATTCATTAAGTTGAAGCAAGGGAGTCTGTCAGTGAAGGAGTACATCAATCAATTTAATGAATTGTCTCGGTTCGGAATGGAATTGGTGAATACACCGCACAAGAAAGCTATGAAGTTTGCGAAGGGATTGAATCAGCCCCATCAGGGATTATTGTTGACTCACGTACCGACGGGAGCTACTTATGAGTCTTTGGTAGATTTGGCACTTATGTCTAATACATATAAGAAAGGAGAGTCTAAGAAAGTTGTTAATTCGAAAGGTCCAAAGAAGAAATGGTGGAGGAACAACAAAGAGAAGAAGAAAGGCGATGGCCCTCAGAAGCAGATTAAGAAAGGATTGAGGTGCAATAGCTGTGGAATTATGGGACATATCGCCAAGGATTGCAAAAGGGAGAAGATGAAGGGAAAGTGCTTTAATTGCGGGCAGCCCGGTCACTTGAGTAGGAATTGTCCCTAGAAGATGGGACAGGGAGCTAGTAAACCGGTTGCGCAGATTCAGGCGTTAGACGCAGCACCTTCAGGCAGCATTCCGGATAGAGGTAGGAAAGTCACAGTTGAAGGTTTGATTTCCATTTCTGATTTTCCCATTCGAACTTTATTCGATTCTGGAGCATCACACTCTTTTATCTCTAGTTCTCTTGTGGATTGTTTGCAGTTAGACATTTCTTTGGTAGTGGACCCCATCGTTGTTTCAAACCCCATAGGAGGATCGGCACACTTATCTATGGTTTGTAGGAGTTTGAAAATTTATATTTTAGGCGTAGAATTTGACTGCGATGCCTATGTATGGGGATTTTCGGGGTATGGGATGATCTTGGGGATGGATTGGCTATCCACATATGCAGCTATATTAGACTGCGAGAGGAGAGTTGTTAGACTAGAGACATGCAGCGGTAGGACTCTCGAGGTTTCTTGCGACCCGCCAGGCTCAGTCATGTTGAGTTTTCTATATTCCCTCTATTCATCTTCAGTAGAGCTAGATTCGGTTCCTGTCGTCAGAAATTTTCCAAACGTCTTTGAGGAGGTTAGGGGACTACCCCCTAAGAGAGAGATTGACTTTAGGATTTATTTAACTGAGAATGCTAAGCAAGTAGCATTACCTGTGAGGCACATGGCACCTAGGGAGAGGAAAGAATTGAGCAAGCAGATCCGTAAGCTTTTGGAGAAGGGTTTCATAAGGTGGAGCATATCGGAGTGGGGAGCACCAATCGTCTTCGCTACTAAGGTGGATGGTTCTCTTCGACTTAGCGTTGATTATAGAGAATTAAATAAGCTCACAAAGAAGAACCGATATCCACTCCCTAGGATTGATGATCTTTTTGACCAGTTAGTTGGCTCTTCGGTATTCTCCCAACTTGATTTAGCCATAGGATTCCATCAACTTAGGGCCGTCGATGACAGCATAGATAAGACTACGTTTAGGACTCCAGATAGATTTTATGAGTGTTGGTTATGCCTATTGGGCTAACCAATGCCCCAGCCTACTTTGTTGATTTGATGAGCCGCGTCTTTAGAGAGGTCCTAAATAAATTTGTGGTGGTATTCGTGGATGACATCTTGGTGTTTTCCAAGAATATGGAAGAGCATGTTGTTCATTTAGAGCAGGTTCTCCGCACACTTCATAGTCATCATTTGAGAGCTAAGTTTTCGAAGTGTCACTTTTGGGGAGAGGAGGTACGTTTCTTGGGGCACGTGGTCTCAAAGGAAGGTTTGGTTGTTGACCCCGCTAAGGTGATTGCAGTGCAAGATTGGAAGGCCCCCAAGAACGTCACCGAAGTTAGGAGCTTCCTAGGATTGGCGGGCTACTATAGGAAGTTCGTTAGAGACTTTGCCAAGATTTCGGCACCACTCACATGCCTTACTAAGAAGAATAAAACTTTCATGTGGGACGTGGATTGTGAGGATTCCTTCATGAGACTTAAGAGAGCCCTTACTAGTGCACCAGTATTAGTTCTACCCGATGGAGCTAAGCCTTTTACTGTATACACTGATGCATGTGGGACGGGTCTAGGAGCAGTGTTGATGCAAGAAGGAAGGGTGGTATGTTATGGTAGTATGCAGTTGAGGACGCATGAGAAGAACTACCCTACCCACGATTTGGAGTTAGCTGCCATAGCTTTTGCACTCAAGTCTTGGAGGCACTATTTGCTTGGAGAAAGGTTTGAGCTTTTCACTGACCACAAGTCATTGAAGTACCTATTCTCATTGAAGGACTTGAACTTGAGGCAGCAGCGATGGATGGAGTTTTTAGCGTCGTATGCTTTTGAGATAGCTTATACCCCTGGCAAGGGTAATGTGGTTGCAGATGCATTGAGTAGGAAGAAAGCAACCCTTAGTCCTTTGTTCGTAGAGTGGAAGAGCTTGGAGTTTATTTCTACTTTTGATTTTAAGCCCTCCACGGACATTACCACTGGATTGTTAGCAATGCTTGAAGTGAAGCCTACCCCTATGGATCAGATTAGCTCGAGGCAGCGAGAAGATTCGGAGCTCATGGACATTATGGATAGGATTAGCCGAGGATAGGTCTCTAGACATCTCCAACGTTATTCCATGGATGGCAAAGGATGGCTTAGGAGAGATGGGAGGCTTTGTGTTCCCCGCACTAGTGATTTGTCAAAAGCGGTTTTAGAGGAAGCACACCGTTCCCGTATGACTATTCATCCGGGTGGTGACAAGATGTATAGGGACATAAAGAGGATGTTTTATTGGAATGGCATGAAGAAGGGTTTGTAGCTAAGTGTCTTATTTGCCAAAGGGTTAAGGCGGAGCAGCAGAAACCCGGTGGATTACTTCAGCCCTTAGATGTGCCAGAGTGGAAGTGGGACAACATTTCGATGGATTTCATAGATGGTTTACCCCATTCTAGAAAGGGGAATACTAGCATTTGGGTAATCGTAGACCGTTTGACCAAAAGTGCCCACTTCATTCTTTTTAAGAGCAAGAGGACGACATCTTATTTGGCATCCCAATATGTTCGTGAGATAGTCCGACTTCATGGAATTCCCTCTAGCATAGTGAGCGATAGGGACCCTATTTTTACTAGCGAGTTTTGAAGAAGCTTGCAAGAGGCTTTAGGGATGCAGCTTAGATTGAGTACGGCCTATCACCCTCAAACTGATGGCCAAACGGAGAAAGTTAATAAAGTGCATGAGGACTTGTTGCGAATGTGAATTTTGGATTTTGGAGGAGCTTGGGAGGATCATCTTCCGTTGGTGGAGTTCGCGTATAATAACAGTTACCAAGCAAGCATAGGAATGGCACCATTCGAGGCTTTATATGGGAGACCTTGTAAGTCACCTTCATGTTGGGTGGAGTCTACGAAGAAGTTGCTGCTTTGGGCCCTACATGGTGAGGGAGACATCGAAAAAAGTGGATTTGATTTGGCGAAGGTTGAAGATAGCTCAAGACAGGAAGAAATCTTATGTGGACAAGCGGAGGAGAGACATTGAGTTTGAGGTTGGAGACTTAGTTTTTATTAAAGTTTCCCCACTTAGGAAGGTGGTAAGGTTTGGGTCGAATGGAAATTTAGCCCCCGGATTTGTAGGACCATTTCCTATCATGGAGAAAGTTTGGAAGACGGCATACCGAGTGAAGCTACCGGAGAGGCTCGCAGGAGTGCACAATGTTTTCCATGTTTTGCACTTGCGAAAGTGCTTACATGACTCAGCGGAGGTTGTAGAGCCTAGTCAGTTAGAAGAGGTGGAAGTAGAAAGGGAAGCATCGGTTTGGCGTATTCTTACGAATATCATTGGACGAGACACCAAGCGACTGAGGAATAAGGAGGTTCTGCTAGTGAAGGTGCAATGAGGAGATGATGTTGCAGACGCTACTTGGGAAGCTGAAGAGAAGATTCGTACTTCTTATCCTCATCTTTTCGATAGTAAGTTTTTGAATTTCCTATTTTCCATCTTTAGTTCCGAATAGGTTCTTTCCTTTATTATCCTTTAGGGGGGTAGAACTTAGGATTTAACCTATGGATGATAGGATTTGATGTAAACATGTTAATAGAACATGGTATGAATGATGTATGCCAGTTGTTGCAAGTGATCGCTAGTGGATGCTAATGGACGCATATACTTACACTAGGCACTATTATCTCTTAGGGATCGGCCTAACTAGGACACTAGAGCATATGCATATGGATGTGTGCGCATTTTATTTTATTTTCCATGGTTGCTAAAAATGGATGATTTTCACAGGATTGTTGCATTTGGATGATGTTTGTAGCACGCATATAGGACTATCAGTTATCATTAGGGAATTTGCATTCATTTGGATACATGGCATGGACATCATTGCATAAAAGGAGGTCAACTGAATCAGTGGACCGCCTAATCTTTTGCATTAGTTAGGAACATAGACACTACACTAATCGCATAAGTATCATGAATTGCATTAGAAAAACTCAAGGACAATGGACGAATTGATGATGGTTAGGTAGTTGGTTGTAGAACTTGGATTTATCCTTAGAGATTTCGGGGACGAAATCCCTTAAGGAGGGGAGAATGTAACAACCCAAAATTTAACCCATAATAATTAATTCATTAATTAATGAAATAATAAAATAACTTTGTGAAATTATCAAAATCGAGCTACGGGAGTTGCACCGTTGTGTCTGTGGTAATTTTTTGGTCAATTTCCATATATAGAACATTAGAATCCAAGCTAATATGAGCTAGAAACAAAATAAACAAGAAAAGAAAGAAGAATATATATATATATATTGGGCTAGGTTGACCAAGAGGTCGACCTAACCACGCCCTAGGTCGACCGGCCGGTCGACCCGCCTACGGGTATGGAACGAAGAAAAATTTCTTCGTTCCAGAGGTTTCGAACACGTATTTTTCATTCGTTATCCCCATCTGGTCCCTTCGTGCTTCCATCCGATGGCTCCTATTCAACCTATGACGTGGTTGCATCCTATTCAATCTCCAAATACAACGGTCTGAGATCCACTTCTACCCCTATAAATAGAACCCTAGGCCTAACACTTTTTCTCATTCTAGATTTTCTCCGCTTGGGTTCATCTTTTCAGGAAGGACCCCAATAATTTTCCAAGGAAAAATCTTTTTAATAAAAATATTTTAATACCCTCAAGTGGATCCAAGAAGACCAAAACGGAAGAGCTTAGGACCACAGGTGAGTGATTGTAATTATTTTAGATTTCTTTAAGTAATTTAAAATAATAGGGTTTCCAATAGTTGTAGTTTTCACTACGATTTTTGGAATAACCTTTTTAGTAATTTATTTACAGTTTTTAGAATTATTTTCAGTCTATTTCTTTTAGCTATTTTTTTAGTTAATTTTAGTTTAATTCCGTTAATTATAGCTTTTCCATTTATTTACAGTATTTTAATTTACTGTTATTTATGCGTTATTTACATCTTTTTCCTATGCGTTGGATTTTCTTCTATTTTCAGTTAACTTTTATTTCTCCTTCTTCTTCGCGTATGGATTAGAATAGGTTAAACGCGAATATGGATTAAAATACTGAAATAACGGAAGATAAGATGTAAATTGTAAAGACTGTAATAAAAATGGAATTAAGACTGAAATTGAGCCGAATTATGATATCAATGTTAGAATTTGACTAATTAAAGATAATTGGCCTAGTTATAACTTAGAATTATAACTAAAAAGAGTAAAAGATGAAAGAAACTTATTTTTACACTTAGATCTTGGGTTAAGTAATAAGCATGATTATAACGTAGGTTATAATAAGAAAAAGAACAGAATGAAGCTTATTTTAAGACTTAGGACAAATCAATAAGCACAGATAGCAAGAACAAAAGTAAAGGCTTATTTAAATAATTTATCTAAGTTAATAAGCAAGAATTAAAGTAGGACATGTACCAAATAGCATTCCTCTATTATTACTATGGACACGGTGTTTCACATAATCCTGAAGTGAGACGAGGGGCACACTTATGCTAATAATGGTAGTAGTTGGTCAATAGTCCAAATCATGGGGATTTGGGCAAGGGGCGAAATTAGATATTGCTTGAATGACGGGCCAGTACCAATAGCATTTCCCCTATTTTCTATGGACACGGTGATCTCACATTAGCCTGAAGTGGAATAAGGGGCACGCTTATGCTGGAGCTTGAGGTAATAAGAAGACCCAATAGGTGGAACAACAGGTAGCATGAGCATGGTGTCGGTTACGCATGCGACTTCCATTCGGGTGCTCAGTAATCGTTATGAGTTCCAAGCGCTTAATATGTGTGCCTTTCGTAGGCACCATTTCCTTCTGTGTAGGGAGCTATATAACGTCTAGTCCACAGTAGATACTTTGCATGCCATTCGTAGACATCATTTCTGTGTAGGGAGCTATATAGCGTCTAGTCCACGGTAAGGTCTATGGAGTAGCAGGCCGATCAAAGTGTATAATTAGGATTTCAACCTAATTATAGGATTAGGAATTCAGCCTAATCAAAGCAGCTAACAATGACAAGTGCAAACAATCAAAGTTAACCAATCATATTTAATAGTTAATTCGTATTTATTTCCAGCTTATTCCTTTTCTTTATTTCCTTTGTTTCCTTTTATATACTAGAACTATTGTAAGGTCTATTACTTTTACTTTGCTTAAAGATTCTAGTAATTACTATCATTCACCATACTTTTAATCTGACACACTCCTCTATTTTCCCCCTTTTCTCCCTCCATAGACAATCAGGGGCAAGGAAGATAGACCATAGCTTCTTGGAGACTTGGAGACCTTATCATGTATTCCTTCTTTTTATTTCTAGCTTTTTGTTCTTTTATTGTATTGGCACTATATTAAGGGAAAGTTTGTGTTCGTACTCTGGTTTTTCTGATGAGACTGAGATTATATTTTCATAAGAAAATTGTATTTGGTATTTGGAACATATGTGGTTTGTCTGAAGTATTTATGAAGTATTAATTTTTAAAATCACTTATTGTTCTTAATTACTTCCGCTGTGTTATTATCTATCTATTTTGTCTTGTGAATCTTAGTCTCTGCTAGCTTTAGTTATACCTACAACGCACCACATCTTTTAGTGTGTCCTTTTGGGTATACTAAGGGGTGTGGGGTGTTTCAACTCTCCACTTTTTATTCATATTATTTTAGGGAAATTAGCTAAACTATATCATTGTTATCTCTCCAAATTAGACTCAGAAACTCCGTAGAGAATTCAGGTAAGAATCAAATTTATTTTCTATTTATTTCTTCTTCCTCCAACTGGTTCTTATTCTATTCCTATCCTATTATTCCGAATCTAATAAAAATATATACATCTTCCCAATTGTGTGTGTATATATCAAAAGATAGATTATGAAAGAGATTATAAGGCGTGCGAATCTATTGAAACGATGCTAAGGCTAATTTATAAGTGGAAACCTTAGTGCTTCTTTTTCAGTAATTGTTTAGTGTATTTCTTTTTGGATTTGAATATGCCCTAGGGATTTTGGGATTTCGAAAATACGATAGATAAAATCACCTAAAATTACTTTTTATTTCGAAATGTCAATTCTATGTTGAGATTCTCAATTATTTACATTAATTTGATGGAATTTGTTTCGTTTATGCAATTTTTGATAATTTCATAGTCTATTCCACTTCTCCTTTTTCTTTGGTTCAAATTATGATTCTTCAATGAAATAAGGGTTTTAGATTACGAATTCTATTCGTAGTTTACACCACTTATTCTTACTTATTTCTTTGTAAAAGATGAGTTAAATAGAATATGGAGTTTAGATTACAATTCCTATTGTTTAGGATATTTCATTGAAATAAATTGAGTTTCTATTTTATTTACAGATCTGTTATTGCTGTTTTGGTTATGAATATTTATTTCCTATTTTGGATATTAGAATTCTTTATTTTGGTATGTTGAAATCTAGGGAATTTGAAGAAAAAGGACTTGTAATGATATTTGGTTAGGGAATTGACATTTAATGCTAGTTTAGGACGTAAAATCTTTGCTTTTAGAATTTATTAGGCGTAAATTTTTTTGTCTTAATTAGCATAATTAACATATAATTATTGCGTATATGACGTAGTTAATCAGGTAATTATTTTCATTTATTTCCCTCATTGGGAAGGTAATTGATTGTTAGGCGAAAATAAGAGGAAACTCTTATATAGACTAATTATTATTTTAAGGCGTAATAAGAAAAGTTCCTTATTATGAAACGGTGAGATGAGTGTGTGTGTGTGTGTATGGAGAGTATTTGATTTATGGCTAAGTCATAAGGATGCGTATTCAATAGAGTTATATTACGAAAGTCTGCCCTTCACTTTGAGGCTACCAACAGTTGTATACACTTCCTATGGATGTGAGGTATCCTTATGATAAATATTTATAATGACGTGAGGTTAGTCCCAACATCTGTAGGGGAAATCTACCCAGATAATCTGGCTACCGGTTCCTACGAATAGTCGGACTAATGTGAGACAACATTATGAGTATGGGCCATAAGATGAAGGGCCTACTTCGAGGTCTTGAGGTATTAAATGTTGTTTGAAGGCCTACCTCTTTTCCCTATATGAAATGTTAAATGATCAAGGGGTTACGTAGGTGGTATCTCAATGGGGGTCCGCTTTTGGAAATAAATATTAAATGATGGGGTCTACCTTAATTAAGGTATTAAATGACCAGAGTCTGCCTATTTTCCACAAGGAAGTATTAAGTGGCCTAAGAGATTCCATATGATGTCAACAAGATAGTACCAGTGAGGAGCATGCCCTGGAAATAGGTATTAAATGATGAGGTTTGCCTTAATTAAGGTATTGAATGACCAGAGTCCACCTATTTTCCAATAAAAGGTATGTAGTGGCTTAGGTGTCGTCTCTCATATTATTAGCTGTTTATGACGTATGATTGAGATATGAGATTCTAGAAACCTGCTTCTGAAAAAGAAGGTATTAAGTAGTTGGACCCGCCTCCTTTCCTTATAAAGAAGTATTAAATGGTTTAAATGGTTTTATGTTCGTAGACATATTCTTATTTTGAAATATACTGCCCAAGTACTGAAAAGGTAAGACTCAAGGTTTTTATTCACCAAACACTTGTTGTTTTGACTTCCTCCTCATTACAACATAGGTTATGGACGGAGTGATTGCGGTGATGATGCTTAGAGATGGAGAAGCTTGGCTTGTAGCAATATTTGTTATTATTATTTTCTTTTATGTGTACCCATCTATTTAGACAATTGTTGTAATGGATGTTGTGTTACGCTTTTTATGGAATTTTGTATTATGACATTTTTATGGTTTTAAAATAAATAGGTACACTTTGCTATTATATTTTGTTCCATCTACTGTGATTTTTGAAAGTTTAGTTATGGCTTTATACTGTTATTTTCCTAGTTCTACCAACAGCTTACCTTAGAATGGATCTAAGTTTCGATGGGCCTTTTCTGGGTCGAAATTTAGGCCTGTTCCGGGATGGGTTGTTACAATTTGAATTAGATTTGAATGGGTCTGATGCTGACCGAATTTTGGGCCTTTTAAGGGCCCATGTGGCACCATCTATGGATAGCCATGCATGTAGAAGAGAGGGGGATTTTATTGACATTTAAAAAAGGAATTAAAAGTGGAAGGTTTTAAAGAAGGAACAAGAAAGGTTTATATCATTCTTTTAAAACAAATCTCCTTTATTTCTTTATGTATTGTTTCTTCCCGAAAACCATTATTCTTCCTTCTCTCCCATCATCTATAGTCAAAATCTTCATGGCTTCTAAACCTTAACATTCCAAAATAAAATGTCAAATAAAATTAATAAAAAAAGGTGGTTCTCATCTCTTAATTCTTGCAAAATCCAAAGATCGGTTTACAAAATCTAGGAGCTTTTGATTCATCATTCAAGATGTGATTCTTTGGCAGCTTTTCAAAGTAAATTTCTAATTAATTCATTTACATATTCTCTATATTCACATGCTTAGGTTTGTGTGATTCCTTTATGTTTATGTTGACTATCCTGTAACATGAGAATTGATAACCCCTTTTGTCAATTAAAAGTATGTATATTATGTTCATTTCATTCGGATCTACATATGTCATCTTTTACATTATAAATTTTTTTAATATTAATTTATAGTGAATTGTATTTTCTAATATTTACATATACAATCATAAATGAATTGTAATTTAATTTTTATTTTAAAATTAATTTTTAGTGTTGCATGGTTAGCATTTTGAATATTGTTTATGCAAGAATGAAATATTTTGATCTAAAATTTTAAATGAACTTTTATGTAGATTTTAAATCATATATATCTCTTTTCTAATTTTATAGTTTTGTAAAAATTTCCAAACTCTTGTTTCATTTCCAAACTAAAAGTTCAATCTAAGTTGTTAACTTAGAATGAAATGTAAATTGTCAAATTGAAATTTTTATTGGAAAGTTTTGGTTTAATTTTATATACATATGCATGTGTATATATATGTGTGTGTATACATGTAAATTTTAAATATTTTTATTTCAAATTGCCAAATCCTGATTTAAACATTTTTTAATAATTTAAAAGGGAGGCAATTGCATATACATATTAATTACTATTAGATGTTTATATCATTGCACCATAATACCTTTTGCATGTAAAATAAATGTTGTATTAATTAAATTTAATAAAGAGGGAAAGTGAATCAGTAAATGATTCCACTTTTCATCTCCTTCCATATTAGATCCTTATGTGATTGCGTCTAAATTTATTCTTGTTTATCTCTATCCAATGTCAACTAACAATCTTACTTATTTTTGGTTAGCAATTTGATCATACAATTAAAGTATGAATATATTTGATATATTCGCTGTAACGACCCAGAATTTTATCGTTTTTATTTGTGAATATTTAATTTATTTTAAATATTCAATTAATAGTTTAGTAATCAAATAACCCTCTTTTAATTTGTAACTAATATTAGGAAATTCATTTTTGAATTTTTGTTTGCAAAAATAATTAGTTCGAAGAAAAATAAAAAATGTGACTAGAAATTGTTTTTCGAATTTTTGATTTTTCATCGTCAAAAAGTTGTTGGAAATGCTGTGTACATTCTAGTAAACATATACACATGCCAACAATATTAACAAGAGAATGGTTAATAATAATATGGTAAAAATATATTCACTTAAGTAAATATAAAGCAGTTGTGACTTTTTATCGAAAATTTAAATAAAAATAAAATAAGATGTAATGTCACATTTCACATAACATCATTGTAAGATAGGAGTTTGCATGTTAGGTGAAGAGGGGGTGGTGATTCCATGCATTTGGGATAAGTAAGAAGGAGGTGGTGACAAGGTGGAGGAGGGTATGTGCTAAAAGTGTAATTTAGCAATTTGTTTATTTCACTTTGTATAAAAAAAATTCTTATTTTCTCTCTTTCATTTTTTATTTTCAATTATCATTTCCAAAACTCCATCTTTTGTTCTAAGTTTTAAAAACTTTTTGATGGCTTCCATGCTTTTTCAAAATTTTAAAAATCATTCTTTTTCCACTTTTAATTCTTAAGAAATCATTTAAACACCCTTTATTCCCTTCCTACACGTCCTATTATCCAAAAAGCTAGCCAAAACTCCCCTACAACCCAAGCCCGAGCCCATTCCCTCTCTAGGCCGAACCAAAATTTCACTTCCCTAGGCCATAATCAAGTTTTTACAAATGAAAATCAAAGATCTAGGTCAAATTCAAAGTGCAGTAGAAGTTCAGTTTGCATCATGGGCTTTTAGTGAGTAAAGCTCCCATTTTTAAGCAAGTTTAATACTTTATGTTATTTCTAATGATTGTGTTGATCTTAGTTGAAAAAATATTTTGTTTGGTGTTGTATATTGAGATTATATATATTGTTTGGTTGTGAACTTGGAAATATAGTTAGGATGTTAAGTGATGATGGAAAGTAGTGATTTTTACTTTGTGTATAATGTTATAGCATGTGATAAATGTATGGACTTATGCTATGTTGTTGTATGCTAAAAGAAAATAGCACTTAAAGTTGCTTGTTTGCGACATCAAGATCCTTTGTTTCAAACTTATTTTACTTAAGAGTTTTCTAGAAAGTTTACAGGTTTTAAACTTCATTTTTAGTTTCCAAAACTCTTATATAAGTCTTTAAGTAAGTTAAACCAAAAGTTAATGCCTTGTAGGGTATTGGATATGTAAACTAATTTGGAGTTATGGTATCTATAACAATAGTCGTTATGGATGCAATTCGTGAAATTGAACACTTTTTCTAAGAGTAAAGAGATTTCATCTTAAATATTTTTAAAAAGTATTTCAAACATATTTTAAGTATAAAAACAAAATTATTACTTATTTATTTAAGTATGAGTTTTAATGATTATTTAAATAATCAATTAAATAAAAATAATTAGCATTTAATTAGTAATTAGATAAAGGTAATTGGTATTTAAGTATTAATTAAGTAAGATAATTATAATTAATTAATTAAGAGAGGTTTAATAAATTATTAATTAAGTAAAAGTTAATAATTTAATTAATTATTATTTAAGTATGGTTTACTTATTAATTAAGTGAGGTTTAATTAATTAATTATCAATTAGGCATGGTTGATTATTTAATTAATTATTTATTAAGTTAAATTTTAATTATGATTTAATTATTATTAAATAAATATTTTATTTTCAATTATTTTATGTTCAAGGATCGGTTTGTTTAAAAAGCAGTCTTTTTTTCAAAGAATGGTTTAAATACAAAGGATTCTCTTTTTCGGTGCCATTAAGTAGCCAAACAAATATGAATAGATTACTGATGACATCTGTTTTTGCAGAATAAATCCCTGTTATGCTATAACTTAATTGAATAGATTATTTGGACATCCATTTAGCAAAATAAATCTCCGATCTGCTATTACTAAATGGAACAGATTATTGATGACTTTTGTTTAGCAGATTAAATCCTCGTTCTGCAATTATATTAATTTGCACATTTACTCATAGGCCAGTTAATTGATATGTGGATTAATTAATATTTGATAAGTGATGGATTAACTGTTGATTGCTAATTGATTTTACTTACATGTATGCTTACTTATGTAAATACCAATCATATATCTTGAAAAGTTAAATTGAATTAAAATGGTAACTTGATTTAGTCCCATTGTGGTCACTAAGCCTCTTTCCGAATTTGTAAAGTTATGGATTTAAATTAACTTCAATTCTATATTGATTTGATGTTAAGTGTTTATAAATGATGTTTTTAAAAGCAAGTTAATTAGTTATTTTACTGACGTTTTAAAGTTAATTAATTATTCAATTATGATGTTTAAAGGATTTAAACTTATTTTAATTGATTAAAAAAAGGTATTTATAAATGATAATCTATTTACAAAAGGGATTTACTTTATAAAAGGATTTAGTTTAAAGATATTTTTTCTTCAAATGGTATTTGGTAATGATATCTTATAAAGGATTTTATAAAGGAGTTATAATGGAAGATTTATAAAGGAGTTTTATAAATAGAAAAGGGATTTTTAAATCATTCTAGAGATTTATAAAAGAATTTTGTTAATTAATTTGGAGATTTATACAGTATTTGAAAATATGAAATGGGCTTATAAAAAAGGAATTTATAAAGGGAATAAGATTTGTTTTGATAATTAATCATTCTTAATTATGGTGGTGTGGAAACATTCTTTCCATACTTAATACCGAAGGATAAGTGGTTTGGTTTATAGTAAGAAATGTTTTTAAATGATATTTGATTTGGCCATTTAAATATGAATTTGGAAAATAGGAAATCTTCCTTAAGTTTTGTAAATATACTTATACTGTTGAGATAAGTGTATGGATATTTTTTCTAGGTATTGAAAATATAATGGGTTAAGAATATACTTATATCGATGAGATAAGTATATGATTGTTTTCCAAGTATTTGGAAGGGGTATAAGGGGTTTGTGAAAATATCTTTTGTGAAAGTATTTTAAATGAAATAATCAAAAGAGATTTTAATTATGAAAGATTAATTAATAGAGGCTTATTGGATCCCATATGGAATTAAATCCATGTCTGATTGATTATTTATTTAATAGATAAATAACCGACTATCAAATCTGAACCAATTTTTAACTTTGGAAATATCTAGGAGAAAACACAAGAACTATAAGGTACAGTTATCCTCAGGGATGCTATACTGTACGTATAAACTCGTGTGTTCTTCTAGGACAAATGATAAGGAAGTCCATCCACTTGAACGGTTAGGGGGTGATCCCCGATCTTATGTATTATCCATTTATTTTCAAAAGAACGAAAGTTGAATTACTGGAAACTATTGATTGTTGGTTCAAAGTGACCGGGATTGGATAAGTATGAATTATCCGAAAACCACTTCGAACCAACTCAAGCATTCAAATTAAAGACATCTTGAAGATGGGGGAATCAAAGATGGAGTCCTTTGAAATGCAAGGGCTATTGGCTACTAATCTGGAGGGTGATTCCAAAATGGATGTAGTAAAAGTTGTTTATATCCTGAACAACTTGTATGAATGAATGCTAGCATTGCATTGTCTCTTGGAGGGCAGTGTTAGCATTCCAAGTGGGATTTGCTAAAACGGTAAAGCGTAGCCTCAAGCCTCATCAACCGGGAATGACTAAAATAGGGGATATGCAGTAGGGCTATGTGGGTTGTACCTATTAGGGTATGTCATCACCTTTCTAGATATATATACATTTATGGATTTGGTTGTGCATGAGAGCTCTCGGGAAAAGGTTGTAAAGCAACCTAGGTGATGACATATTCGGTACTATCCAGTAAGGGGTAGGTTGGTTCTGTGTAGCAGGGATGCAAGATGTTTTTGTTGACCTTAGTACATTTTCTAGAGATGTACTGTGATAGGCGGTACCCCAGTAGCCTTGGCATTGATGGAATCCATTATCTAATAAGCACCGTGCGGACTTAGTTGTGCTCAACTATGCTGGAACATGAGATGCAAGCATTCCGACTATATTCATAATTTACTTTAAACCCCTAGACATTATTATAATATCACTAGATTTTCTATAAAATGTTTTTGGTTATTGTAAGGTAAATTCCCATCCATGTTTATGTGCAACGTGCTCTTATGAGATACCTTTTATTTTGGAAGGTATTATAAGGTATAAGAACCCATTTGATTGTGTTTCTCATGCTGGTTTTACCAAACTGATCCGTACGTTATTTTTCTTATAATGGTCGAGTCAACCCGAGCATATTTTTTAGATTTAGTATAACCAACTGTCTTTCTCACTCCGAAAGACGAGCCATTAATGGTAAAATAAAAAATAAAGATAAGACAGAAGAGAAGAAAACTAAACAACACAGAATCTCATAATGCAATGGAATAATATTTATTATAATATAATATATTACAAACTCATTTTAAAAATATTACATTAGAGTCATACTAATAAATATTTTACCCTAGGACAATTATAATAGCATGTCCCTACCTAATAGATACCATATACATATAATACAACGGACGGTAAGGTATCAACTAGCTATCGATGAAGCCACCTGCTCTAAGCTCATCCAAGATGAATCTACGGAAAAACATGAACTACTTGGCTGCCCATTCAAATTTGAGCACCCAAGAGTTTAGGAAAAGAAAATAAACTCCGGATCAGACATGAGTCTAGTGTAAGTAAAGCATAAGTCTTTAACTTTATAAAAACCTTTAAATCAAAGGCATCTTGTAAGACCAAGCCACACATAAACACGGATGAATTTTTACCTTATGATAACCACAATATTGTCTATAGAAAATCCATTGATATTATAATAATGTCTAAGGGTCAAAGTAAAATATGAATATAGCTGAAATGCTTGCATCTCACATTTCAACATAGTTTGGCACAACTATGTCCATACGGCGCTTACTGGAGAATGGATTCCATACAATGACTGGGCTACTGGGGTACCGTCTGTCATGGTGCATCTCTAGATAAAATAACACAGAGGACCTCACCGGGATCCCCTGCCAACAAAGAACCAGCCTACCACTTGACTAGTAGTACCGAATATGTCACCCCTTTTTTAAGGGACTCTGAAGTATACAAATAGTATCGACTATAGATAGGGATGATCATACCCTAATGGGAGCGACCCACTTAGCCCTGCTGCATCTCCTTTGTTTTAGTCATTCCCGATTGATGAGGCTTGACGTTACGTTTTACCTTTTATATAGCACTTCCCACTTGGAATGATAACACTACCATCTAGGCAACAATGCAATGCCAGCATTCATTCATACAAGTTGTTCAGGATATGAACAAACTGAAGGCACTACTTCTACTACATCTATTTTGGAATCACCCTCAGGATTAGTAGCAAGTATCCCTTGCACTTCAAAGAGCTTTGTCTTCAATTCCATCATCTTCAAGATGTCTTCACTTTGAAACGCTTGAGTTGGATCAAAGTGGTTTTCAGATAACATATCTGATCCCGATCTCTTCGAAACAACATTCGATAGTTTCCAGTAAACTTAACCCTGGTTCTTTAAGAAATAAATAGTCAAAGATAAGAGCGGAAATCACCTCCTAACCGTTAGTGGACGGATTTCCTTATCATTTGTCCTAGGAGAACGAAACGAGATTTATACGCATAGTGCAACATCATCGAAGATGACTCAATGACTGTGGCATATAACTCACATGTTTCTCTTAGATATTTCCAAAATTATGGGTCCATATTTGATAGTCGGCTATTTAACTATCAAATAAACAAACAACAACCAATTTCATTTTAGATTTATTTATCCATAGCAATCATTAAGCCTCAAAACAAATCTTTATTTAATAAATCTCTTTTCGAAACGTTTGTCTAAAACATTCATATACTTATATCTCTAACATAAGTATACTCACAAAGCATTTGCGAATAACTTCTTACTTCCAAATCTTGTTAAAAGGATTAAACAAATGTTTTTTTAAATTGGAGGTAAGGACAAACCTAAACACTATTCCTTCGGTGTTAAGTGTGGAACGGACGTTCCATACCACCATTTTTAAAGGGTCGGTTTAGAAACCTAGATCTCAAATTCTTTTTTTTATTTCTTTCGGTAAATCCTTTTTAATAAAATCTATTTCATTCATGAAATCTCTTTTACTTGAATCCAAATCCATTTCAAAATACTTTCCAACTTCCCAAATTCATTTTCTGAAACTTCTTTTACAAATACCCCAAAATCATTTATAAATTTTTTTCATAAATCCTTCCTGTTTAAACAACTTCCTAATAAGCTTAAATCAAATTAGCTTCCTTTAATAAGCAAATCCTTTTATAAATCTCCCTTATTTATGAAATCGTCTTTGCTTAAAAACTCAAATCCATTCACCCAAAACACTTTATAAATTTCCAAATTCCTTTAAATATCTTGTTCAAAATGCAATAATTTTGAAACCATTTCAAAAAGAAAATAAAATATTTATCTTTACAAAACCAAACAGAGGCTTAATGACCACAATGGTGCTTTTAATTTGGTTTTACTTATCTAGTCTAACATGGCATCAAATGAGAATAGGTATATAAGGGATCAACACATAACAATCAATCAACTTAAGTAAATGTCCAAGTTAATTGTAATAGCATAATCGTGTTTTGTTCTACTAATAGATGTTGTTAAGTTTTCCTCATCATATGTGGTTACTTAAGGGTAAGAGACACAGAAATCCCCTTGATTTAAAATAAACTTGAAAAGAAAACAGTTTAGAACAAAAATTGATTACTTAAACTCAAAGTGATTTTGAAATAAATTAAAAACCCTTGCAAATGAGAGTAAAATCCTTGTTAAATAGTAATTAAACTCTAATTAAAAGTAATTAAACCTTAATTAAATCCTATTAACATAATTAAGTTTAATCAAAGATTAATTAAATAAAACCCTTTTTTTAATTAATAATTATCTTAAATAATAATTAATTAATCCTTTATTAATAATTAAATAATAATTTACTTTTATTAAGTCACAAATCATGATTAACTTAATTGATTAATAATTAAGTTTAAAAACCATTATTAACAACCGATTAAGTACTAATTACCTTTATTAATTAATTAATCAATTAAATAACCATTAAATAAATAATTAATTAATTAAATAAATAATTGTTCTCTAATTACTAAATTAAATTTAGAAAACATTTCCAAAAATATTTCTAAGTGAAAACAAGTTTAGTTTAAAAAAATAGTTAGATTTTCCGAACTGCGCGTATATCGACTATCACTATACAGACCTGTAATTTCAAAAACTTGAAATTTCATTTTTCTAACTTTTAAAACTTTCCTTTTGAATTCTTATCACCTATAGAACATAAAAATGAACTTTTGAAAACCAAATCAAAGTTTTAAACTTGAAAAAATTTCACTTTAAAATAAAAATAAAACTTTCGACAAAAAGCGAGTTTGTACGTGGTTAGCGAATCGTTACCTTTGTGTCATGAACCCACATACAACAAATACAACATTACAACATAATACCACATCATAAAATTATAGCACCATCATAAACAAAGTATTACTTTACAATACTAACCAAATTTTCCAATATTCAAGGTATAATCTTTATCGCCTACTCAAACTTCGGCATAAGCAATCAACTCCAAATCAATATATATGCAAGCATACACCACATATAACATTACTACATACTTAAGCAACATTTTAACTCATAAATTTTACAACTTTAAAGAAGTTAGTAACTTGAGTTTAAAAAACACGAACTTTACTCACCAAACTTCCACTAAATCAAACTAAACATGCTCTCAATCTAGCTCATTGGCTCCTAGATCAACAAAGTGAAGATGTGGACCCTTGGAAGGCTAAATGGGTTCGGCCTAGTGAATAATAGGCATGGCATAGGGGTGTTTGGGCACAACCATGGTGGTTTTGAGGTGATGTGTGGTTGCTTTGTGAAGAGAAGAGTTTAGGAATTGAAATGGAGTGATTTAAGCTATGTTTTGAAATGTTTTTACTAACTTTTTCTCTTAGGAATTTAGTGAGGAAGCCATGAGAGTATGGATGAGCTTAAGAAGATGTGAAGAAACAAAGAATGGAAGTTGCAAAGGGAAAAACATGAAATGGAAGGGGTATTTATAGGCTTGGAGAATTATTAAAATACATGAAGTGATAAGAATTAAATACACACATGCATGCACCCCATACCTCCCACCTCCATTACTTGTACACGTTACCCCCTTCCATGTCTTTAATCATGCTAGAGCTTCCATGTGTGTGTACTAAAGATATGGAGATGTTTTGCGTATATATAAGTGTGTTTACATGTATATATATGCCTTTTTATAACATAATTTGTCACATCCATGCTTGGGTATAAATATATATATATATATAAGTTAAAATACATAAGTATGCTTAATTAATACTAATACTAACATATATAAATATGTGCATGTTGCACCAAGTGTCCACAACGTTCCCGACGACTTTCAAGTGTCGAAAATTCAAAATTTCGGAAAACGTTCTTGGGGCACATTTTATATTTATTTTTGAACTATCTATATTGGTAAATAAATTTTGAAAACTATTTTATCATCATTATTAAATAATTAAAATAGGTTTATTTGCAAATAAAAATCCATTTATTGATTATATAAAATATATTTAAATAGCCTATTTCAAAGTGGCAAAATCCTGGAACGTTATAAATCTATTTTACCATCATTTGTTATTATTAAAAAGAGTTATATTTTTATTATAAAACCTATTATTTCAATATTGGAAATTTATTAAATATTCACAAATTAAGGCGGTAAAATTTTGGGTTGTTACACTCTTCCCTCTTGAAAGAATCTTTACCCGAAATTGTACCACAACCTTAATTCCCAGAAACACTTAAACTATTCATCACTTCGTATGATGTACATAGATCATTCCTATGTAAAATCTAATTTGATCATTCACTCGAACGCATAACTTCACTTTCGAACTAGTATCGCTCACCCAACTTCCTAGTGCGGACTTTGATCAGGCCTCTTAATTAGAAATCTCCATTCTCCTTGCATAGCCATAAACTATGATAGACAATTTTGGTTCCATATAACAACCCTCACCAATGCTCGCCGTTAAAAATCGAGCGATAAATCCTTTTTTACAATGGTGTAAAACACCACCAGTCATATACTTGAATCTAGGATCGAGAACTATATGAAAAGGAGAAATGATCTTCATACAACCTACGTCCCAGTCTAATGATTCTTACTATCTAACTACTTTCTACCCTCCATCATGCTTCATAAGAATTAATTTTTTTTAATTTATTAACTTATATAGTACTCTTCTACATCCTAAGAGTATATACAAACATCTGATTTTTTATCCTATTTAATTTTAACTATTAGATGTAGGCCAAAAACAATTTGGGTCTTGAAACTAAGTCGACCAAATCAACCTCTTTACCCTAATTGGTCTAGTAAGTAGCTAAGATGAGTAGGGTGCCGGTATCCAGACTCCATCTTAGATTCTACTTTTTCTTAGACACTACTAAGGTAAAGATGTCTATTAGCCAGCCTAATAACATCAAATAATTCTTCATATCCTAGATGTTAAAATCAAAAGATACAGTTTAAATAAACAAAGCTTATTAAACCTCCTTATTAAATTTAACCTAATTAAAACTTCATTTATTAATCCACCTTCAAAATATCTTTTTATTTTGAAAACTCTTCCCTTTAAGGGACCCAAGAAAATAATACCCGGGATTTTTTAAAAACCTTTTGAAACATACATATAGCCCGAGTAACTCTAAAACGATGTCAAGGAATTGTGTGCTACCAAATAGTACCACATACCTATTTTGTAACGCCTGGCCCCTATACCCATGCCAACCAAGAGCAATACTAAGTATTACTGTCGGAAAGCACGGAGAATGGGACTCGATAGGGCTAGATGCTGTACTCACTCCCTTGTACTGACACCGGCACAAATTTTTTTAAGACTTTTTGACTTACAATTCGTGCTCAGTCTCGGTTCAAAGCAATGGTACAAGATAAATTTTCCCAAGTTACAAAATACAACAGAACATATAACTCAACACAACAATAACAGCAGAATACATATCATAGTAGTAATGTCCATAATACATAGTCCATAGTACATGATACCACTTCCAAAATACATAATAGCATACATACCATAATAGATTACTAACTACTACTACTAGGTCTAAATCTGCATAGTCCAAAACCCTAAAATGTCAAAAAGGGTAAGAGTGCTGCTACAGTCCACGCAACCTAACCTACTAACAAAATCCTCAAACTGACCCGAGGAGTATAAAAACAAATCACACGAGTTAGACTATTTCTACTGTGAGTGAAGTGAGATATATGGACAATGAACAATTTGATCAACAAAAAGGTAAAAGGTGTCACACGTATAAGTCAACATGGGGCATAGTGTGTGTACCAAATATGTAAGATTTAGTTTCATAATCAACTCATTTAATTAAACAATGATTTTAGCAAAAGTATCGTATGTAACTCAATATGATATCAACTCCAATTATCATATGTAAAGCAATATGATAATAAATAAGTCCGCACACACATTCTCCAAAGATACTAGGTTTTTCAAAGCAACTTAACCATTTTCCACTTTTATAAAAAAATATAATAAGATAAAAAAAATGCATTATGGAAATTATGGGATAAATATAACCCAACTCGTAAAATATACCAAATAAACAGATGCTAGTATTGTAAAATCACAGTGGTAGAGCTCGAGCGCACGCGGAGACATCAGCAGCGTAACCTACTCATAACGCCATAAAACACCTAGCGATCAACCCAGGATAACCAGGACGGTCTAAGGCGAAGGTCGTATGCTACCCGTTCACGGAACTACACGTGGGATCCCCACGCCTCCATCCATCGTAGTCTGTGACCCGCCGATCGGGAATCTCGATTGAAAAATAAAATTAGCCCAATATAGCAGACCGTTGACCTTTGGTTGTAGAAGGGAAAAACACATACCACTAATTCAGGTAGCGATCCTGAATCAGGTCGGACAAGATGGAGTTTTGGCCCATTGGTACAGCAGAGTCCAATCTATCCCAACCCTAAAATAAAAAAGATTTTTAAGTATTATTATTTAAAACATGCCATAAAAATCCATAGTATTATAAATTTAATAACCAATCATGGTATCATCTTCAAAAAAATTCCTAGGTAAACTCAGTGTATTCTCAAAAATTAAACAAAAGTTAACAAAACTCCCTTCCATCGATAAAAATATAGATACATCTCTATTTCGCATTAATCCACAAGTACCTCATAATACTTATGTATCAAACGAAATATGAAACTTTAATTATTTTGTTAAAATTAGTTGAAGTTTACAACTCATAGAAAAATATTTAATTTTAGGTTAAACAATTTAAAGCGTTACAAAAATTTGCTTGCATAAGTTTAAATGAAAAAAAATAGATTTCTTATTCCAAACACGCAGTTGTCAAATTAATGAAAAGAAAATAATTTTTTACTTCTCAAAATTTTAGTAATAGTTATTATTATTATTTTTTAATTTTTTTTTCAAATCTTAATGATTTGGACATGAATTTGTTTGTCCTTTTTGGCGTTCAAACATGCATGTTATATGCATTAACAACCCTAACATTCACTATCAAAGTTAAAGAAATGTTTCCACTAACCTCCAACAATTCAACCCAATAACCGCATGGATTAAACATTGAATTCATAATCAACCAATACGAGAGATTAATCAAAAAATTTCTCATTTTATTAATCAACAAACTTTTGCTAAGATTCAAGTTTTAAACCAACATAAGAACTCCAACACATGGAATAGGAAGGGAAAAAAGTCAAAACTTCACTTACCTAATACTCCAAATAGCAATCTTCAAGCTCTAAATCAGCTAGCCCTTCGATTGCTTGCCTTTCCCCCTTTCAATTGCTAACAAAATCAAAAATTCCTAAATAGCTATTCATAGAAATATAAGGAAAGAGATAGAATAGGATTGATTTAGGGATACTTACTCTAAGAATTGGGAATCTTCTCTTCTAATCTTTGATTGCAAAGTTAGATTTTTGTTTAAATGAGAGGATTATGTTTTCAAGTTTCTGTTTTCTCCATTTTTTCTTTCTTTCTGAGTATTGTACATACTATAAGAATAAGAAAGAAGGAAGTAAGTGGGCTGAGTTTTGTACTTGAGGCCCTCTCTAAAATCCTCTTGTAAAATATCCTTATTTCCCTCATTTTTTAATCAAACATAATGATTACACTTTGTCTCATGTTAAGATATTTCCATTTTCCTTTCTTATTAAATTTGCTTCTAGACTTTTCCTACATTATATGTAAAAAATGATTTTTTTTCTTTTATGAAAACTAACATAAATTCTTCTTTTTATTTTACTTTGACATCACATTATTTTTATTTAATCAAAATTTGTCCTTTTTATGTCATTCATTCATGTGAATAAATTGTTGACAACTTTAATGAACTTTTCCAATAATAATAATAATAATTTATTACATCATTAAAATAAAAGATACCATTCATTACAACAAATACGTATAATGATTCATTGATAATTTATTTTCCTCTCATCCATATTAATATTTTATTTCCATTTATTTATTTATTATATATATATATAATTTTTTCCAAAAATATTTAAATATTTATTATTATCATTACCAAACTAATTATCGATTTATTATTCGATTCTCAATTTAGTATCCCTAAAAATCAGGTCATTACAGACTTCCCCCTTTACAAAAATTGTGACCTCGCAATTTCTACATGAGGGAGATATCTATAACTTCATTAGTTAATTCAAATTCTAAAAGAATAAGACATACCTTACTCGATTTCCAAATAATTCAGGATAATGCCTCTGCATCGACTCCTGTGTTCCCCAGGTGCGATCCTATGGATTCCTCAACCATTGCACCTTGACTAAAGGAACCACTTTACTACGCAACTTCTTTGTCTCCGAGGCAATAATACGAATAGGCTCTCGAGTATATGTCATGTTAAGGGCGATCTCAAGCTATTGCAATTGCTTTTGCTCTATCACCTCCTCTGAATCCCTTAAACACTTTCTCAAGTGTGACACATGAAAGATATTGTGCACACTGGATAAGTGTTCAGGTAGAGCAACTCTATAGGCAAGCTTTCCAATCCGCTCCATAATAGGATAAGGTCCAATAAATCTAGGAGCAAGCTTACTAGTCTTGCTGAACCTCATTACCCCTTTCAAAGGAGTAACCTTCACGAATACTAGATCTCCCACTCTAAACTCCAAGTCCTTTCTTCTTCTATCTGCATAGGACTTTTGTCTATCCTGGGTCTCCTTCATCCTTCTCCTGATCACTTCTACCTTCTCTGAGGCTTCATGCACAGCGTCAAGACCAAGTACCAACTTATCTCCAGTCTCTAGCCAGCATGCAGGGGATCTACATGGTCTTCCATACAGCGCTTCGAGAGGAGCCATGCCTATACTGGACTGAAAGCTGTTATTATATGCAAACTCTACTAAGTACATGCGGTCCTCCCAAGACTCTCTAAAATCCAGAATACAAGAGCGCAACAAATCCTCCAATATCTTGTTGACTCGCTCGGTTTGCCCATCGGTCTGAGGATGATAGGCTGAGCTAATATTCAGCTTCATCCCCAAAGCTGCTTGTAAGCTCCTCCAAAATCCACTAGTAAATAATGGATCCCTATCATAAACTATAGCACTAGGTACACCATGGAGATGGAAAAATTCCTTCACATACAACTTCGCCAAATAAGGCGCGGTCCTCTTCGACTTGGCTGGAATAAAATGGGTAGATTTCATCAAACGATCCACCACTACCCATATGTTATCATGCCCTTGCTTTGACCGAGGCAAGCCATCGATAAAGTCCATAGAAACCTAAATAAAGCATCAATGAAATACTAACTGAATCAGATTAAAGGGTTTATATAAGTAAACTATTATACAAGTTAAATCCACTTATACTTGATCCCATTTCCATAGTGGAACCTCTAAAGGCTGAAGAAGACCGCTAGGCTTCTGGTGTTCGCATTTCACCGGTTGGCCGGTAATACAGTTCTTCACATATTCGCCTATATCGCGCTTCATACCTTCCCAGTAATATAGATGCTTCATGTCCATATACATCTTGCTACCTCCTGGGTGAATGGTATATCGCGAACAATGGCAGTCATTCATCACCTCACGCCGAAGTCCCGTAATATTTGGTACAAAGATCCTGCCCTTTTTCCTCAAACAACCAAGAGCATCCAACTCAAAACCTTTCAGATCATTAGCCTCTTCTCCATTCTTCAGCCGGTGAATACGGTCTAAAGCAACGGAGTCTTCTTTCTGAGTAGGAGAAATCCTGTCCATAAGACTTGGTCTCATAACCAAACTAGCCAACATCCTCCCAGAGCTATGAGTGGGCATACTATAACAAATCCCACTAGAAGCTAACACATCAAGGTCACGCCATTCAGCCACCATCATTGATGCAACTGATTGGTGTTTACGGCTGAGAGCATCCGCGACCCGATTTCCCTTCCCAAGAGTATACTAAATATCAAAATCATAGGCTACTAAAATCTCCAACCATCTTTGTTGGCGCATGTTCAGTTCCTTCTGGGAAAATAAGTATTTCAAGGACTTATGGTCTGTATAAAGAACAAACCACCCACCCATAAGATAATGTCACGACAACTTCAAAGCAAAGACCACGGTTGCTAGCTCCAAATCATGAACAGCATATCAAACCTCATTGGGCCTCAGTTGCCTGGATGCATAGGCTACATGTTTGACGAGAAATTTCCTATCAGATTAGAAAATAGCCGAAAAATTTAAATTAAAAATAACCGCAAGCGCACGACGTAGAATTCTAGTACGTGGGGAGTACAAGTCGATCCGCAGGGAATTGTATTGATTTAAAATTCTATTCAATAAAATTAACCAAGAGTTTGAAATTTTTTTAATCTAAAAATCTAGAAAACTAACAAAAGAAAGTGGATAAAAATATGAGAGTAGAAGGCAATTTAGAGGTAATTTCCTTCTCATGATCACATAAATCAACAAAATGAAATTATGATCTCCCTTTTGGTCATTAGTGAATTTAGTTGATATGTTTATCATAAGTATGGCCTATTTGTACTATTAATTAGCCCAACATAAACCATCAAACTTTAACATACCCACTAAACCACTTTTTAACTCTCATGAAAATGACAATGAACTTGAAAATAAAATCTATTCTAAGCATGATCTATTAACTATTGATTAGAAATATAAAACATTAAAATTTGATTTTAATATTCACTTCATTACCATAATCATATGTAGATGAAGAGGTAATTTGTGTTTGTGTTTGTTTAAGCATAGCCTATTTGGTGTCAACAACATAGGCTATCAAATTCAAAGCTAAAACAACAAAAAAATTACCCATTCAAACATTGTCATTAAGAACAAAACGAGATCAAAAGTTAGCAAAATGTTGAATCTACATGATTAAGAGAGCTTCATTACCCCTAAATTGAAGGGGTTTAGCTACTCATATTTGTTATCATTTTAACAATGTAGATTGCAACATAATAATAAACAAGAGGAAAATGCAAGCAAATTAAGAAGAGAGCTAGTTAAAATAAAATAAAAACTAATCTACTTGCATAAATAAAAAGATCTACACTACTAACATAAGAGGAAAGAGAGCATGTAAATAGAAAAGAGCATGAATTAAAATTGCATAAAAAAATTACATGAAAGAAAATGGCTAAGTAGCCATAAAAAAGAAAAGAGAATTTTTTTGGTTTATTTTTGAGCCTAAAACTAAACTAACTAAAGAGGAGGCTAAGAGCTTAATTACATGAACAAAGGGGTACTATACAAGTTCGAAACCCTAATGCATATTTTTTGAGACTACCCAAAATACCCTCTTAGGAAATGTAACCTCCAATTAATCAATAACATGACCGTAATTCTCCATTTAAATGTGCATGTAGCTTTAATCATATGCATTAGCTCTTAATAGCGGATCGTGGTAAGTGCGTAGGTGGGATCCTCCATGTTGCATGAAATGATTTATTTCCATCTTCATTTGTTCTCTAACTCTTGTGCATGCATATTTCCATGAAGACATCTTCCATTTGAATCCAAATTCCTATAAAATAACATAAAAATGTCCAAGTAATTTTTCTCAAATTAATATATGCACAAAAATGACCAGTGCCTCTATATGAAGATGAATATATGATGATTCAAAAATAATTGAAATTTAGGTTTAAACATGTTAAAATACCCTATATGCTCATTTATTTAACTAAATTCGATTAAATGTGGAAGTAAAAATATACACATTTGCATGAACATCACTACAACCTACCCTTTCTGCATAAGTACTGCTCCCAGGCCAGACCCATTAGCATTTGTATAGACCACAAGATCCTGATTACCCTCTGGAATCACTAAAACTGGTGCATTAGTGAGCATCTCCTTCAACGTAGAGAAAGCATTTTCACACTTATCTGTCTACTCATACTTAATTCCTTTCCTCATCAGCCTCGTCAATGGAGTCACAATCTTGGAGAAATCTTTAATAAAATGCCGGTAGAAACTAGCTAGTCCCAAGAAGCTCCGTATCTTAGTAAAAGATTCAAGTCTCTTCCAATTCTGTATGGCCTCAATCTTAGAAGGATCCACAGCAAGACCAGCTTCAGAGACAATATGGCCCAAAAACTTCACCTCCTTCTGCCAAAAGTGGCACTTGGAGAACTTCGCTTTTAACTTGTGTTCCCTTAAAGTCTCCAAAACAATCCTCAAATGGCTCCATGCTCTTGCTTAGACTTGGAATACACTAGGATGTCTTCAATAAGGACTAAGACAAATCGGTCAAGATAGCTCCTGAATATTCTATTCATCAGGTCCACAAAGTATGCAGGAGAATTCAGCCAAAACGGCATTACCAGCTATTCATATGAACCATAACGAGTGCAAAAAGCGGTAAGAGGAATACTGTCTTCCGCTAATCTTAGCTGATGGAACCTAGTGGCTAAGTCCAGCTAGGAGAAAACCTTTGCTCCGCTCAACTGGTTAAAAAGATCATCAATACGAGGCAACAAATACTTATTCTTTATAGTCGGCTCGTTAAGCTTCATGTAGTCAATGCACAAACGAAGAGAGCCATCAGCCTTCTTTACAAATACTGCAGCAGCTCCCCAAGGAGAGCACTAGATCGGATAAACTACTTTCCTTCCAATCCATTCAATTGCTTACGAAGTTCCTCCATCTCGACTCGAGGCATACGAGTAGGTGGTCGACTGACTTATTGGGCTCCAGGGATACAATTTATGTGGAACTCCATGGCCCTCTTGGGCGGTAAGCCTGTAACAGGCTTAAATACATCACCAAAATCTCTGACAATGGGTATCCTGGCTATCTCATCATTCTCTCGTTACTCCATGGAAAAGAGAGAAGCATGAGCATTAGGGCTCGGTATATCTAGAGTCGCATTAATAAGCTCTTTATAGGATGGATGCTTCAAAGTAACAACTCTTTCTGAACAGGAAAGATGAGCCTCATATTGATCAAACCAATCCATCCCCAAGATAATATCAAAGCCAAGGTACTCAAACACATGTACATCACAGGAGAAAGGGAGTCCGCATAAGAAAAGCTCAAAGCACTCACATAACATTCCAAGTGTTGCGGACCCACCAATAGGATTCGCAACCCTTAAAGATGTCACGAGGTATACAACTTCTAAATCATATCTATCAACTAACTCCTTAGATATGAAAGAATGGGAGGCACCAGTGTAAAAGAGTATATGAATAAAAGTATCTCTGAAAGGGATCGTACCTTCCATGACTGCTACTTGCTTTCCCTTCCTCTGACTCGGACCTGGATCTCCTTCCATCACATTCAGCTTGGCTGGTTGCTTCTTCTTCGTAAGCTGTAGACAATTGTTCCTTAAATGACCAACCTGGTGACACTCATAGCATTGCCACTGGGGCAATCATTAGCAAAATGCCCCATCACTCCACACCTGTAGCATTTCACTCCACTTTTATCTTGCTTTTGGGAGCCTGAAGCCTGACCCTTCTTTTGCTTCTTTTGAGAATTCTGTTTCTTCTTAGAGAAGAATGGAGCTTTCCTCTTAGGCACAAAGCTTTGTCCGTTCGATGGTGCATCCACATCTCTTTCTCGATACAAATCTTCATACCTCATAGCCAAATCAACTATCTCATCAAAAGTGGAGCGAAGCTGAGTCAAGAGCTATTCCCTCAGCTTCCTACGTAGACCATCCACAAATTTCTGATTCTTTTTGAAGGGGGTGTTGACCAAATCAGGTCCATACTTAGAGAGGGAATTGAAGGTGTTGACATACTCCTAAACTGTCATGTCCATTTGCTTAAGCTCAATAAATCTACGAGCAACGATGGCCTTTCCACCTCGAAAATGAACCTTAGGTCAAATCTTTCCCTGAATCTCTCCCATGTTAGCTCCTCCTTGCCTATCTTAGCACTAACCACAGTCAGAGGCACCATCTTGAAGGAAGATAGAAGCAATCTGGACCTTCTGATGGTCCGTCACACACATGTGTCCAAAAACTCGCTCATAGGTCTTCAACCAGGCCTGATGTAACATCCCCTATCTGAAGGCCCGAAGCTAAGCGCTACAGATGTTGTAGTCATCCATAGTATTGACATCCGGTGACCAAATACGGTAATGTTAATGGTATCCATAAACATCAGAAGCACATGAATATGAAACAAAATCACATATTTCAAAAACACTTTTCTAATTACATTTCACAAAAAAAGTTTTATATTCCATACATAATCCCATAATCGTTTCCCAAGTAAAGATCAAATGTAATTATTACAAAGTACGCCAAGGGCGACATATGATGATGCCCCCTTGGTTGACTAGAGTATTATATAGTCATAACTGACTTATTACACACAGTGGAATCAAACAAAATAAAATAGCAACTCCTAAATAGCTATCCGTCAGCCACCTGCTCATCTCTGAAAGCTTTATTCGCCAACCTACTAATAACTTGTAAACCTCAACCCTCAGCCTACTCAAATTAATTTTGAGGACCAAGAGTTTAAATGGAAAAACTTAAACCTCGAGTCAGACATAAAGCCTGGTATGAATAATAATATACATCTTGGTTACTTGATATTAAGTGAGACCATGCCGCTTAGCGGAACGGGTTTCCCCCCACTAATATCCTTTTAAAACCTATATTTTGCAAACTTTTTCCTGTAGCCCAAAACTGGTTAAAACTGTAAAGCATTATCATGTAAACATACATATCAGGTAATAACTGAACTATCTGTCCAAACATTATAGTTTTGTTTGGCTAACTACTAACCTTTGGCTGACTCGGGCCTACCAGACAATATAAACAAAATAATCTAACACCTGTTAAACACTCCTCTTCTGGATGGTCTGTCCTTAACTATCTGTTAAATACTCCTCTTTTGGACGGTCTGCCCCTAACTTAACATCTCCCAGGGTCACCTGATCCTAATGGTTTTGCTGGCTCACCAATAACCTATCTGTACACAATTATATTCCCTTTTGTGTGCAATCATAATTTTAGTCTTACCTGTGACAAAGCCCTACACACTAGAATTTTGGACTAAATTAGCTAAGGCTAATAGCTAATGTATAGGGCGCAACCCTATACCAGTCCCATCTGATATTCTAATATCTGAGTCATTTTACTTAGGGTAATCTTCTCTTAAATTTTCCTTGAAAACCTTTTCTTCTTAAACCGATTTAAAATCTTTAAATCAAACTTAAACAAGGAATATACATATACTCTATGCTTTACTCAAAATCATATTGTCATGTTGTATATATACTTTACCCAAATCTTTGTTGATGAAAACATTTAAACCTTTGAAAGTACCCATTTCGAATCCATTGAAAGTACCCCTTTCGAAACCAAGTAAAACCCTTAATAACCTAGGCCGAAAGGCCATAACATTCCTTTCGAAACCATCCTTAATCTTCCTTTCGAAACCCTTGAAAACATTCCCTTCAAAAGCTTTAAAACCTTAGACATCTTTCTTTTAAAACACTTTAAAACTGCCTTTCGAAAACATTGGAAAAACCTTTCCTCTTAGACCTTTCGAAACCATTGGAAATCTTCCTTCAAAACCTTTCGAAATCATTAGAGAACCACCCCTTCGAAACCTTCATTTAAAACCCTTTCGAAAGCACTAAAACATTAAACCTTTCGAAAGCCTTTGGGTCCAATTAAAACATGTGGAAACCTTTCGAAACCATTAAAAATTTATTCCTTCGAAACCTTTGAAAACTGTCTCTATCGAAACCATTTGGGTTATACCTTCAAGTAGAGCAAAAGGGTCAAAAACCCATTTAAGTCGAAAGCATTCCATTCGAAAGCTATTCCTAAGTAAAGAAGTGATGGTGTCGAAACCATCCTTCCGAAAGCATTGGAGAAGTGGCCAAGTTTTTAAAACAAAGTATGCCTTCTAGAACCATTGACTTCGAAAGGTAAGAAAAGCGGCAGCTAGGGGTTTCGACCCCTTCGAAGCATTTACTTAAAACAAAAAGCGCAACCCATTGGAAACCATTTCTTTATAAAAAAATTAACCTAGTCGAAAGCCAACTAAGTCGAAAGCAAACCCTTCGAAAGTAAAGCAGACGTGTTTTCCTTTAAAAACAAAGACACGCTTCGACCCTATCGGAACCTATGGTTTCGATCCAATTACTTCCGCCTTTGTCCAATTCACTATGTACCAAGTTATTGATACTATGTGCATTGGTTTCGATAGCATGGTGGCGGCAGTGCTTGGTCGGAACCCCTGTGCCGAAAGAGGCGAAACATGCCAAAAGCATGTAAAATTTATTTTTAACTCAAAAGAGAATTACTTTTCAACTGACCTGATATGTTTGTCAAATTATTATTAGTTGCTAGTTTTCTTTTCTAAAAGTGTTGCGAAGATTTCAGAAATAAACAACTTATTTAATTTACAAAATACCCCTTCTCCTTTTATAAATATATAAAACATTTAAGTCACATACCTTAAATAATTTTATATATCTATTAAAACACTTAGGAAAATTCTACAAAAATTCCAGTAAATCAAATTTAATTTGTTTTCTAACAAATTTAATATGTTTTCTAACATATATTAATTTCAGTCCCAAAATATTAATTATTTATCCGTAAATAATTTATGACCCAAATAATTATTATTTTCACTAGAAAATTAATATAAAATCCACATTAATTCAGAAAATTATAAAAATTAAAACCCATCTCTAAAATATCATTTTTGATCTAATCTAAAATCGCAAGGCATTTGGATGTCATTTAATAGTGTTTTAACATCAAAACTTATCATAAAATCTATATGAACAAGCATAATTCATGAACAAGCTTATATAAACATTTAATCATTCAAAAACATAGCATAATCCTGCAAAACACTTCGGATTCATCTTAAAACCGAAATTTTTTAGAAAAATGAGATGTAGTCATTATTCACCTTAGCTTTGTGATTAAAGATGTGAGATTTGATCTTGATTAAGTGATTTAATTCTTCCTCTTGAATTCTTCTTCTTTGCTCTTCTTAGTGGTGGCTGGCCTTAGCTCTATATTTTTGATGTGTGAAAAATGAAGTGAACGTGAGTGTTAAGGGTTTAAGGGTTTAGGGTATAAGGGTTTGCCTTGTTCCTATTTTGCCCCTGCCTATTTCCTAACCCTTTTTATTCTCTTTTGTCTATTTTAATTCATGTTATCTAGTTTTGATTTACTCATTAACATAGCACAGCTACCTCTTATTTAATCACAAATCTTAATCCATCAATCTTCTTACATTATTTTATTTTATTTAACTAATTAAATATCCTAAATAATGTTAATAAAATATGGGGTGTTACACCTGAACTCCTACCACACCTTCGTTTCCATGGAAGGGCTTCCCTCCAAGACTCACAAAGTCCTTACACAAACGAGCAAAATCAACTCTAGGAGCAGCATTAAAAGCGGGTGTGGCTTGTGGCATGTTCCGCATCAACTCTAACCGCTGCTCCATTGTCAAACGGGGAGATCTTCCAGCCATCTTTCTCACTACTCTGTATATAGTAAGAAATGTTATTAAGCTGGAATTAAAATAATTCTCACACTAGAACGTTCAAAGATTTGGGGTTTTGGTTCAGGTATGTACAACTATTATTATATATTATGGGAGTGATACTTAAGGTATACAGACATGTACAATTCTTTTAGTGCCTTGTGCTAACCTATATTCTAAATATATTATGTACTGCTTTTAGCCTGGGCTCTGATACCAATAATGTAATGCCCAGCCCCTAGACCCATGCCAACCAAGAGCAATACTAAGTATTACTGTCGGAAAGCATAGAGAATGGGACTCGATAGGGCTAAATGCTATACTCACTCCCTTGAACTGACACTGGCACAAAAAAAATTAAGACTTTTTGACTTACCATTCGTGCTCAGTCTCGGTTCAAAGAAATGGTACAAGATAAATTTTCCCAGGTTACATAATACAGAATACAATAGAATATATAACTCGGCACACCAATAACAACAGATTACATATCATAATAGTAATGTCCATAATACATAGTCCATAGTACACGATACCACTCCCAAAATACATAATAGCATACATACCACAATAGAATACTAACTACTACTAGGTCCAAAGCTGCATAGTCCAAAACCCTAAAACGTCGAAAAGGATAAGAGTGTTGCTACAGTCCATGCAACCTAACCTACCAACAAAATCCTCAGACTGACTCAAGGATTATAAAAACAAATCACACGGGTCAGACTATTTCTAGTGTGAGTGAAGTGAGATCTATGGACAATGAACAATTTAATCAACAAAAGGGTAAAAGGTGCCATACATATAAGTCAACGTGGGGCATAGTGTGTGTACCAAATATGTAAGATTTAGTTTCATAATCAACTCATTTAATTAAACAATGATTTCAGCAAAAGTATCGTATGTAACTTAATACGATATCAACTGCAATTATCATATGTAAAGCAATATGATAATAAATAAGTATGTACACACATTCTCCAAAGATACTGGGTTTTTCAAAGCAACTTAAGCATTTTCCACTTTTATAAAAAAATTGTAATAAGATGAAAAAAAATTATGGGAATTATGTGATAAATATAACCCGACTCATAAAATATACCAAATAAACAGACGTTGGTATTGTAAAATCACAGTGGTAGAGCTCGAGCGCGCAGAGAGACGTCAGCAGCGTAACCTACTCATAACGCCATAAAACACCTGGCGATCAACCCAAGATAACCAAGACAGTCTAAGGTGAAGGCCGTATGCTACTCGTTCACGGAACTACACATGGGATCCCCACGCCTCCATCCATCGTAATCCGTGACCCACCGATAGGGAATCTCTATCGAAAAATAAAATTAGCCCAATATAGCAGATCGTTGACCTTTAGTGGTAGAAGGGCAAAGACATACCACTGATTCAGGTAGCGATCCTGAATCAGGTCGGTCAAGATGGAGATTTGGATTGGTACAATAGAGTTCAATCTATCCCAACCCCAAAATCAAAAGGATTTTTAAGTATTATTATTTAAAACATGCCATAAAAATCCATAGTATTATAACTTTTAATACCAATCATGGTATCATCTTAAAAAAATTCTCAGATAAACTCAGTGTATTTTCAACAATTAAATAAAAGTTAACAAAACTCCTGTCCATAGATAAAAATATAGTTACATCTCTGTTTCGCATTAATCCATAAGTACCCCATAATACTTATGTATCAAACGAAACATGAAACTATAATTATTTTGTTAAAATTATTTGAAGTTTACAACTCATAAAAAATTCTTTAATTTTAGGTTAAACAATTTAAAGTATTACAAAAATTTGCTTACATAAGTTTAAAAGAAAAAAAAATAGATTTCTTATTCCAAACACGCAGCTGTCAAATTAACAAAAAGAAAATAAATTTTTACTTCTCTAAATTTTAATTATTATTATTATTATTATTATTATTTTCAAATCTTAATGATTTGGACATAAATTTGTTTGTCCTTTTAGGCGTTCAAACATGCATGTTATATGCACTAACAACCCTAACATTCACTATCAAAGTTTAAGAAATGTTTCCACTAACCTCCAACAATTCAACCCAATAACCACATAAATCAAACATTGAATTCATAATCAACCAATATGAGAGATTAATCAAAATTTTCCTCATTTTATCAGTCAACAAACTTTTGCTAAGATTCAAGTTTTAAACCAACATAAGAACTCCAACACATGGAATAAGTAGGGGAAAAAATCAAAACTTCACTCACCTAATACTCCAAATAGCAATCTTCAAGCTCTAAATCAGCTAGCCCTTCGATTGCTTGCCTTTCCCCCTTTCAATTACTAACAAAATTAAAAATTCCTAAATAGCTATTCATAGAAATAAAAGGAAAGAGATAGAATAAGATTGATTTAGGGATACTTACTCTAAGAATTGGAATTCTTCTCTTATAATCTTTGACTGCAAAGTTAGATTTTTGTTTGAATGAAAGGATTATGTTTTCAAGTTTCTATTTTCTCCCTTTTTTCTTTCTTTCTGAGTATTGTACGTGCTGTAAGAATAAGAAAGAAGGAAGTAAGTGAGCTGAGTTTTATACTTGAGGCCCTCTCTAAAATCCTCTTATAAAATATCCTTATTTCCCTCATTTTTTAATCAAACATAATGATTACACTTTATCTCATGTTAAGATATTTCCATTTTCCGTTCTTATTAAATTTGCTTCTAGACTTTTCCTACATTATATATAAAAATGATTTTTTTTTCTTTTATGAAAACTAACATAAATTCTTCTTTTTATTTTACTTTGACATCACATATATTTTTATATTTAATCAAAATTTGTCCTTTTTATGTCATTCTTTCATGTGAATAAATTATTGACAACTTTAACGAACTTTTCTAATAACAATAATAATTTTAATATTATTATTATTTTCAAAATCAGTTCCTTTTCTAAAATAACTCCATCATTAAAATAAAAGATACCATTTGTTGCAACAAATACGTATAAATGATTCGTTGATCGTTTATTTTCCGCTCATCCACATTAATATTTTATTTCCATTTATTTATTATTTTATATGTATATAATTTTTTCCAAAAATATTTAAATACTTATTATTATCATTACCAAATTAATTATCGATTTATTATTCGATTCCCTACATAGTATCCCTAAAACTCAGGTTATTACACCTTTACTAAGAAGGGCAATACTCAAGAGAAGTGTTTGCCATCCGAACACATCTCTTAACCATTTTTGATCATTTCCAAGACACTCGAACTAGTTAATAAAAATATTTGTTTTTTTCCAAATTTCTTCTCGAAACAATATTATTTGTAGACAAATAGTTTTTAACAAAATTATCCACTTGCTTTGGATTCATTCGAATTTGAACTCGCCCCGATTGTACAATGGCAAAGAGGACAATGTACTAAGTGCACCATTATATCTGCCTAAGAAAATATTTGATTATCACTTAAAAGATTATTCTAATCATCACGAAGCAGATCAAGACTTATTTCCAAACTGTCCAAAGAAAACCTTACTCTCAAACTTTATTTTAAAACATCTATATCTAAAAATATCCTTAAGAAAGATTACTATTATATTCCAAAATCATTTGGAATTTATCAAAGCCGCCGGGACTTAACATTCTCAAAACCCTTTTTATTTTTAAAACACATGTAATAGTCCTGATTTGTAAAATCATCTCTCTTAATTCATCTTATAAACTATTTGAAGATTTTCTTTTAATAAACATATTTATTAAAATTAAATTTTCACCCTACATATCGTCGAACGTCTTATAGTCAAATTGTGAAACTTAATTCACAAGGTGTTCGATTCAATGTTCCTACAAATTATATCTACCCAACCCATGATGGAATAAGAAATCTACTACTAAATCTAATAATAGCCAATGCTCAAAACTAGACAAGCGTGACTAGTTAAACCCTAAATGCTAATAATTTAAATATTATTAACTCCTAACCCATTCTCCTTATAGATAACTACATAGATTTTGAAAATCATCCCTTTTTATATATAGAAAATATATTCCTAGATAAAATTATTTCATTTACCAAATTTAAAACAATATTATGTCAATTTAACTTGTTCAAGTGTTTAGGAAATATCTATCGATAACGTTGATCAGACGCATCGATCAGAATTCTTAAGCCACTCAACAGGTCAAACAACACAATATAAAACATTTATATTCACTAACAAATATGCACTCATTCTAGGGTACTGTTGACCCTATCTATAATGAGTTTACCCCACCAAAGCTTAGGTGTTCGCTCAACCTAAGCTCTAATACCAAATGTAACGAATTGTCTTTCTTACTCCGAAAGACAAGCCATTAAGGGTAAAAGAAAAGGAAAGATAAGATAAAAGAGAAGAAAACTAAACAACACAGAATCTCACAACGCAGCGGAATAATATATATTACTCAACATAATATATTACAAACTCATTTCAAAAATATTACATCAGAGTCATACTAATACAAATTTTACCCTAGGAAAGTTATAACAGCATGCCCCTACCTAATAAATATAATATACATATAATAGCGGTAAACAAGGTAATAACTAGCTCTCGATGAAGCCACTTGCTCTAAGCTCCTCCAAGATGAATCTGTAGAAAAACCTGAACTACTTGGCCGTCCATTTAATTTTGAGCACCCAAGAGTTTAGGAAAAGAAAATAAACTCTGGGTCAGACATGGGTCTAGTATGAGTAAAGCATAAGTTTTTAACTTTATAAAAACCTTTAAATCAAAGGCATCTCGTAAGACCACACCGCATATAAACATGAATGACTTTTTACCTTACGATAACCAAAACATTTTCTATAGAAAATCCGTTAATATATAATAATGTCTAGGGGTCAAAGTAAAATATGAATATAGCTGAAATGCTTGCATCTCACATTTCAACATAGTTGGGCACAACTAAAGTCCATACGGCATTTATTGAGAACGGATTCCATATATTGGCTAGGATATTGGGGTATCGTCCGTCATGGTGCATCTTTAAATAAAAAACAACGCGGACCTCACCGGGATCCCCTGCCAACACAGAACCGGCCAACCACTTAACTAGTAGTATCGAATATGATCACCCCTTTTGTTAATGAGCCCTGAAGCATACAAATGAGAGATAATATCGACTCTAGATAGGGATGATCATATCCTAATGGGAGCGACCCACTTAGCCCTGGTGCATCTCCCATTTTTTACTCATTCCCAGTTGATGAGGGTTGAGGCTACGTTTTACCTTTTATATAGCACTTCCCACTTGAAATGCTAACATTTCCCTCCAGGAAACAATGCAATGCCATCATTCATCCATACAAGTTGTTCAAGATATGAACAAACCGACGACACTACTTCTACTACATCCATTTTGGAATCACCCTCGGGATTAGTAAAAAGCAACCCTTGCACTTCAAAGAGCTTCATCTTTAATTCCATCATCTTCAAGATGTCTTCACTTCGAAACGCTTTAGTTGGATCAAAGTGGTTTTCGGATAACATATCTGATCCCGATCTCTTCGAAACAACATTCGATAGTTTTTGGTAAACTCAACCCCAGTTCTTTAGGAAATAAATAGTCAAAGATAAGAGCAGAGATCACCTCCTAACCATTAGTGGATGAATTTCCTTATCATTTGTCCTAGGAGAACGAAATGAGATTTATACACACAGTACAACTGTAAGTCCCTGAGGAGTTGGTTTTGATGACAACAACCTTAGAATAAGATTATAAAATATAAATACTAACATTATTGTTCAGATATATATATGTATATGCAGGATATATATACAGGTACCAAAGAATGAAGACTGTACAGTATAGAGATTCAAGAACTGATGAACTCAAGATCAAAGATATCAAGATTCAAGACTCATGAGTATCAAGATTATCAAGAGTTCAAGATTTCAATATAAGTAATTTAGTTAGGAATTTTGTTAATACTCCTAGAAAAGCACTAACATCTTAAAATCCATTTTATTCGTGGAATGGAATCTACTTCGAGCCCGTTAAAGGGATGGAACCCTAAGTAGGATGGAACCTACGAAAAATCTAGTGGAACATTGTTTTGTATCCACTAACTTTTATTCAAATGTTTTACAAAATTATATCTTGTTTTCAAAATCTTCCTTTTTAAATCAAAAACATCTATCCTGGTTTTAAAATACTTTTAGCCTCAAAATAATCTTTATTTTCAATATCAAATTATCCTTGGTTTTAAACTATCTTTTAATTATAATATATTTAACTTTTAATATTTATACTTAGATTTAAATATAAAATTATAGTAAAATTTTATATATACCAAAATATTATTCTCTATACTTATTTATGTATTTTAACTATAGTTAAGTATATTTATAAAGTTTAAAATATTTTTAATACAAGATAGAAGTTATTTTCAAAGAAAAACAAATTACCAAAAATAATTGAGGCTTGTCGACAACCCCAAGGAACCCTTGTCGACAAGGTGACAGTTAATTTCAAAAGTTTGAATTTCAAAGGAAGTGTCTATTCATCATATCCTTTCACGAATGGGCATGGCTGTTGTTCTACTATAAATAGGGGCTGTTTTAAACGAATTTATAATCATATTTTCTTTGATTTCACTCCTCTTCTTCTTCCATATTTCTTTATATACATTTTTACCATTACTCTGCCGAAATCACCATTGAGTCTAACTAGATCATCTCTGGTTTGATTCTCTATCACTATCTCAACAAGATCCCAGTGCTATTCAGAGTTATAGACTTCTTTGTAATCAATCGAGCGAGAAAAGGTGTGATTGTAGCTTGGAAAATCAATCGGGTGAACTTGTTGCCCGTAAAACAAGTATCTCTACCCAGAGGATTGTGAATCTGGAGTGGTGTACCTTGTGGCCTTGAAATCGAGGGTGTAATTGTAAGAATTGATTTTGAAAGGAAATCCGTACTTGTGTTGCGGGACTGGATGTAGGGTAACTCCGAACCAGTATAAAATCCGGTGTGTTCTTTTCTTTATTGCTTTTACTTTATATCTGCATCTGTGTTTGATTATGTGATCATATCTGTGTCTGAAGATTGCATACAGTTGTGTTCAAATTAATATAAACTCAAAAAGAATTAGTAATTCCTTAAAACACTATTCACTCCCCCCCCCCTCTAGTGTTAATTCTATCCTTAAGATCCGTAATCCGCATTTCTCACAACAACATCATTGGAGATGATAGTGCCATATAACTCACGTGTTTCTCCTAGATATTTCCAAAATTACGTTTTGGGTCCATATTTAATAGTTGGTTATTTAACTATCAATTAACAAACAATAACCAATTCCATTTGAGATTTATTTATCCACAGCAACCACTAAGCCTCAAAACAAATTATTATTTAATAAATCTCTTTTCAAAATGTTTGTCTAAAACATTCATATACTTATATCTTTGACATAAGTATACTCACAAAGCATTGTGAATAACTTCTTACTTCCAAATCTTGTTAAAAAGGATTAAATGAATGTTGTTTAAATTAGAGGTTAGGACATATATATACTTCCAAATCTTCCAAAACTTCTTACTTCTTACTTCCAAATCTTTGACATAAGCTAACTAACAGACCACACTTAACACATATATATACATTACCCATTAAAGCTAACTGAACAAAACGTGACATACACTATATCAAAATATATATCTCTTATATAGATAACTCTTCACAATCTAACAGACAAAAATATATATACTTTAAACTATGACATACTTTTGTTTATAATATACTATACCTTTATATAAGATGGGAGGAGAGAAGTGGTGCTCGGCCAGGGAGGTGGAGAGAAGGAAACTGGGTCGGGGGAGAGACGCGGGAGGAGATGGTGACTGTCGCATGGAGGTGGCCGGTTTGCTCATCGGTGGTGGAAGGCGGCACACGGTCAGGGCGGAGGAACAGGGGTTTGCCGAGGTCGAAGTGGCAAAGGCTGAAGGGACGGTTGCGAGCTGCTACTTCGTCAAGGCGGAGCACGGGGAGGAGGGGTTGGTCGTGGGATGATGGTTGTGTTCGAAGTGATGGAGGGGGAAGAGGGCGTGGCAGGTTAGAGGTGGATGGCGGAGGTTTATGAGTGGATTTGTTTTGCCTGAGAGGACGTGGAGATGGAGTGGGAACGTGAGTCATAGCCAAGGGATGAATGCAAATTAAAAGGGAAATGAACAGATTACTGGAAAAGTGGAGAGAATGGAACCGACTAAAATATTGAATACAAAAGGAATTGCTAAAGTCAAGAGAAAACCAAAAGTTAGCTGCAACTTCCTGGGAAATAAAAGGTCACGTATGAATTAATAAACATCTAGTGGCCATAGGGTTTAGACGGTGGAAACTGAATGGTCACAAAGAAAGAAAAGTCGTACCGATACGGTTACTGTTTCACGGCTTCCGCCACGTACCGAACGTCAAAACACAGAATTTAATATTCCGCAGAGATCAGCACGACGGGACGATCAAAACGGTATACAGATATCAGTGGTACGATCATCCGATAAAAATCGATATCGGTACCAGAATGCTGCTATTTTGTAGAAAATAAGAACGACGGAGCAATAGATGTCCGAATTTGGAAAAATGACGAACTGATATTTTGCTCAGAAGATGGTTTAGAATTTTTCTATGTAAAAATATTTAGGTTTCGGAAACATTTTATTTTCATCGCTTTTTAACTGATTGAATTGAAGTGAATTTACGCGCGAAATAAACTTCCATATTTTCGGACGAAAATTTACCAGTTGTTATGTTAAACTAGACGTATTCCAAATATTAAATTTTTATTTCAAAATTTTATCGTTTAAAATTTTACAAAATTTCAACTAATTACGTTATTAAAACAGTTGAAATTTACGGGTCGTTACATTCTCCCCCACTCAAAACTTTTCGTCCCCGAAAAGGAACGAGGTAGGAGAATAGAAACAACCAGAAAGAAAAACAAATTTGAAATCAAAATAACAATTAATTTGAACCATATAAATTCAAATTTAAATTAATTGATATTCAATAATTGATTTATCCATTTGATTTCACCAAAATCAATCTCAGCTATTTCTAAATTCATTATCTAATTATCCAATTATCTTAAATTTACAATTTTTAAAACCATAAATCTGAATAGTCTTTTATTATAATCATATTTTCTTCAACAATTTTAAATTCTTCTTTATTCCAAATTATTGTTAAATTTATTCTACTTAATATATCTAATCTCATATATTTAACCCATATAAATCAATTTATACCCTATAAATTTCAATTTAAATTAATTTATATTCACTAATTGCTTTTAAATTCAAGGTATTTCCGTAAGTTGATCAAATTCAATTTGTTAATTCTTTCAGAACAAATTTATTAATTCTTTCAAAACAAATTTATTTCATTATTAACTGAGTTTACTTATTATCCTATCTAACTCTATTAACATCTTTATAATCAAAATTTAGTGTATAACATTTACTATAAACACTCAAATTTTATTTATAAATTCAATCTATCTTATATATTATCCAATTACATAGTTAACTTTTGAATGATTTAGGTAAGTTGTATTAGAATGCAGTTGAATAATATACAAATAAAATTTTCCCAATTCAATTATTCAAGTTCAAATATTTATTCCAAATTTGGTTTTATTTATAATTAAAATCATCCTTTTACAAAATTTAAGAATTAGATTTCCGATTAACTTTAAACATTTTAGAGATATATATAATATATTTATATCAAATCAAATTAAGTTTTAAAATAAGATACTTATATATATATAAATCAAATTATACTGAAGAAATTTAAATCAAAATATTTTTCAAAACAAACCGTAGCAAAGCTACAGAATAGTATCTCCACTTCGAAACTCGAAAATGAACGTCGATGATGCGGCCGCCATCACCGAAATTATTTTCCAGCGACAAAGAGAAGAGCACTGGTTTCCATATTTTAAAAATTCTGGGAAAACGGTTTTTTATTTGAAAATATTTTCAATAATATATACTTTAAAATTTTAAAAACCAAAGTTCGAAATCACCGGAAACTAATAAATTCTCAAATTTCTGAATTAGATTCATTTCAAATTCCAATCAATTTATAACCAAGTTTATAAATTCATTTATTTATATTATGCAATAGTCAATGATTTATAAAGCAATAAATGAAAATCAAATATTATTATTTCTGACAACAAATTCATTAACAATTTAATTTCAGAAAACTTATATTTATGTATAATATAATCATACAAAACTTTTATTTTATTTACCAAATTTGAAAACGGTATTGTGTCAGTTTGCTCTTCTCAAGTGTTTTGGAAATCCTATCGATAGCGTTGATCAGACGAATCGATCGAAAACCCAAATCAACATCAACAACTCAAACAACACAATGTATATTAAAACATTTAAAAAATACTTATTTACAACGACACAGTAACGGATTTCAAAGCAAGGATAGGGATTCAAATTTGATTAATTCAATCAAAGAAAATTTTGATTTAAGAATAAGTTGGAACGAAAGATAAGAAGATCATTTAATCGAATAAGGAAATAGATAATCTTTTATAAATCGCGGTCAACCATAACCGGGTCGACCGTGACTTCTAGAATAAGATCGATGTGGAATTCCGAGGTAAATCGACATCCGATCTCGAGAAATAAAATTCAGGTATAGCAGGAGATAGATAGCATCGTAAACCGAGGATACAGAAATCTCCGGTGAATCGATGCCTATTATAAAGGAGTTTTACTCCTTTACGAATCATTCGAAGATTGGCGAGACCGCCGATCTATTATAGATATCATTCAAAATGGAGTTATGGGGTGCTCCAGAATTGAAAGAAGACGAATAGTGAGGGACACGAATGAATTTCGGAACCGAGGGGAACGTTCCAAAATTCAAAGGAATTGAGTCAAAGGAAAAGATTGAAACTCGAATGAGAGTGATTCTGTAAATACATTTACCCTATATGTTGAGTTTTGCCTAGAGCTACCAGAGCTTTGATACCAACTGTAACGACCCGACATTTTGGACCATTCGCGTCCATTATAAGTGTATAGGTAGACACTCATGCCGGAGTTGAATTGCTCAAAATACCGCGTTGTTAATTTAAATTTGGCAAAACTGAACATATACAGTAAATAAATATAATCACAGATCACAGACATAGAGTAATAATTGCAGCGGAAATAAAAGAGATAGTAGTTCATGAAGCTACTATATGAATATATAAAATACATCAGAGTTTACAACAGAAGAGTAATACGATACATCAGGTACAAATCAGAATGCATCACTGGAATCATCGAATATCTGAAAGCTGGATAGATAGCTGGATCTCCAAGCGAAGCTCCAACTCCAAAGGTGAGTCTCGAAAGCTGAACCACTCAGTCTGACCCGAGCGTAAAGCAAAAACACAAGACACTCGAGTCAGGATTAACATTCTCATATTAATAAATCCAACTCAAGTGAAATAGCAATTGAAATACAAGTAACTCAAAGGATGTTTGGAATAACCATCCTTTAAGGATCCGTCAAACTATCTACTATGTAGTAATGTACGATAAGTAGATAATGTCTATCAGTAATATAAAAAGATATCAAAATAGCGTTAAGTCATGGCCCATTCCACCCTTAACACATTTTTATTCCCAAAAGCATATACAAGACCGTAGTTTCCCCAAAACCGGAAGTCACCAGAGGGCAATCCATATACTCAAGGTACAAAACAAATTCGTAGTGGTCGCGCATAAATGGAATACAAGTATGACAAGGCACATGAGGCTATACCCAAGGTAGTGATACTACCGTTCGCCTGATCCGGACTGGTGAGAACGCAACGCCGCAGCGCCCGCAACACCGTGAGACAACACTCCCAAAATCAAGGGTGCACCAATCGACAACAAGTATAAGTAGTTCGAAGAAGTGTGTCCACTTGAGGTATCAATCCTCCATTGGCCCGGCACAGCTCCTGTTTTAGTCATTTCCAATTTGACACAAGTGTCAAGGCTATCCATTATCATTCTCTTTCTTCAGTCAACACGTACATCATTCCAACCACTTCATTCTGGATCATCACTCCGCGTATAGTTATTAAAGTGGTTTTCAATTTAGATAGAGAGTATATCCATAACCGAATTCCGGTCTCTTTAATAACTTCCGTAATTATTACACCGATTGGTCGTTTATTTATTTCAAAACCAAATCAATTTCAATTACAATTTCAATTCGTAAATCAATATTTCATTTGTCTTTCTAAACCAATTTCCGAAATTTTACGTTTCAAAACTTCCAAATCATCATTTCAAAATCTTATAATTCAAATTCAAATTTCTATTTAAAACAATCCAAATATTGATTCAAGTTCGAATACAAGTTTCATTTCGAAAACATTTAAATTAAATCTTATTTAACATTCAAATCAATTTAAAATCATTTATCGATTTCATTCAATATTCGTTAAGTTACTATGCCATTCAAAACAATTTCCATTAAATTTCCAATTCATTAAATCCATTATTTAAATTCAACTTCATTATATCAACACTTACAAATTTAATTAAATTAAATTCATCAAATCAAATTCTTTACATTTCAAGTCTTACATTAATTCCAAAATATCACATTTTCATTTCTTGTTAAAGAAAATTCATTTTCAATTATTTATTTACTTACTTTAAATAATTTCCAAAACTTAATTAATAAAGAAATCTCAATTTCAATTATTACGAAGTACAATTCACTTATTCAAAAATTCAATTTAATTTAATCATTAAATAATTCAATCTTATTTAATTATTAAATAATTCAAACTTCATTATTACATAATTTCAAAGTTTAATAATTTCAACTTAATTATAATTTTCAACTTAATTATTCAATCATTTCCAAGTTTAATAATTTCAAACTTAATTATAATTTCAAACCTAATTCAATCATTTCTCAAATTAAACAACATTTTTTTTCAATTACATTGTTAATATTTTGTTTCGGGTTATTACATATTAACATTTTCCTTTCATAAAAATCCAAATTTCAACTTCATTTCAAAACCATATTCTTTATTCAAATAAAATCTTCGTTTTATTTTTAAATCAAATTATTGACCAATCGGGTTTTATTTAATTCTCTATCCTAGGTCAAAGTTTAAATTTGGGTATTTATCATTTCAACCCGATTCCAATTCAATTCAAAATCAAAACATATCAAAGGGAACTTGCAGTGTGATAACTGGGATGGTGTCAAAGTAAATAAACAAACAATAACAACAATCAATATCAATCCAATAATCAATTCAAATAATCCCGAAATAACCGTATTAATTCGCATTGTTATTTGTACGAATTAATATAATTATTTCTAGAATCTACACTATCATTTCATGTAGATTAAAGATTATTACATTACGGTTTTCACTTTTCATCTATTACAATTTCATCCATCATCAATTTAACAACATACATTCAGTGGTTCAAGATGTAATTAAACAAATCCTACGTGTAAATAAATTTTTGACAGTTAAATGGGTCATATTATACAAATGTCATTTAATCAAATTTAACATTTAACTATCCTATATCAAGTTCAATTGCATACTATTTATCATTTTAACATTTACAATTTAACGTCCAATATAAACATCACAATCAATCAATTATCAGCCAAACTGTATTATCATCGCATAAATAATTAACAGATAATGGTGTCAGATGTCACAGGTGAACTGATATAGGTAATAACAGTGTAAATATCAAACAGTAGCATATTTCAATTGTCGTTTCAATTGAAATCAAATTTAATAAATAAAAGAACGTTAATCGTGAGTGAGTGCTCACCTTTCGAGGCTAGAGAGAATACGGAATATGACACAGAATTTGAGTAACGAACCCGAACACAAATTCTGAAATAAGGCGAGATTGGCACGGATTCGACAAAGCTGATAGATACGAAATAGAATGAATCGAATTAGAACTGGATTGATGCAGATAAAATCGAAGCAACAGTATATTATATTATTATTTTTCTTAAAACTCATATTCAATTCAAATTACATAGTAGTGGACAAATCTACACATTACGTTTATAAAATCAAGCATTTATACAATACATATTTAAAATAAATGTATATACCAATACCGTTATAAAACTTATATGTAATAGAAACCTAATCTGATCATATATACATCCTATAACCAGATCATTTATAAAGTGTAAATAAAATATATGAACACGTATGTTACTGTACATGCAACCAATGTCTATTTGCTATACCATTATACAAAAATGCTTGAAACCAGCGATACTTGTATATAACTAATATATAAGTAGATGTTTATAAACTTACTTTACTGTAGTATACACATACGATTGAAAGTATGAAAAGTTGCTTCATTATAGAATCAATATTTTATAAAATCAATATATATGTAACTACATATAATATATTACCAACACATATTACAGTACATGAATCATTGCTTAAACTATATATTGTACTTATACGGATGCAACTTGTCACACATGTATTTTCAAATAAAATTCAATAGGTGAATATATTTTTATATACATTTATATATATGTAGACAACAAAATGATATATACTTTAAAAATTCAAATATATAACAGATCCAAGAAATATATGCAGAACAAATATACACATGCAGACCGTTCAATGTATATGTGCGGACACTAAAAAAACGTAATCAAATAGGCATGTGCAGAACTCTATATACACTAACTATAAAAGAATCTACAAAGAAAACACTTTTATATATAACAGAACACGCACACATATACCCTTGCAAACTCACATGTGAATTATGTAAAATCTTAGTTAAGCTTTATATCTAAGCAGATCGCATATGAATATAAATATATAGCTTAATATATAACCACCTATTAAAATAATTATTATAACGTATATATAACCAGACTTTGAAACTGACACAAACTAACAGACCACACTTAACACATATATATACATTACCCATTAAAGCTAACTGAACAAAACGTGACATACATTATATCAAAATATATATCTCTTATATAGATAACTCTTCACAATCTAACAGACAAAAATATATATACTTTAAACTATGACATACTTTTGTTTATAATATACTATACCTTTATATAAGATGGGAGGAGAGAAGTGGTGCTCGGCCAGGGAGGTGGAGAGAAGGAAACTGGGTCGGGGGAGAGACGCGGGAGGAGATGGTGACTGTCGCATGGAGGTGGCCGGTTTGCTCATCGGTGGTGGAAGGCGGCACACGGTCAGGGCGGAGGAACAGGGGTTTGCCGAGGTCGAAGTGGCAAAGGCTGAAGGGACGGTTGCGAGCTGCTACTTCGTCAAGGCGGAGCACGGGGAGGAGGGGTTGGTCGTGGGATGATGGTTGTGTTCGAAGTGATGGAGGGGGAAGAGGGCGTGGCAGGTCAGAGGTGGATGGCGGAGGTTTATGAGTGGATTTTTTTGCCTGAGAGGACGTGGAGATGGAGTGGGAACGTGAGTCATAGCCAAGGGATGAATGCAAATTAAAAGGGAAATGAACAGATTACTGGAAAAGTGGAGAGAATGGAACCGACTAAAATATTGAATACAAAAGGAATTGCTAAAGTCAAGAGAAAACCAAAAGTTAGCTGCAACTTCCTAGGAAATAAAAGGTCACGTATGAATTAATAAACATCTAGTGGCCATAGGGTTTAGACGGTGGAAACTGAATGGTCACAAAGAAAGAAAAGTCGTACCGATACGGTTACTGTTTCACGGCTTCCGCCACGTACCGAACGTCAAAACACAGAATTTAATATTCCGCAGAGATTAGCACGACGGGACGATCAAAACGGTATACAGATATCAGTGGTACGATCATCCGATAAAAATCGATATCGGTACTAGAATGCTGCTATTTTGTAGAAAATAAGAACGACGGAGCAATAGATGTCCGAATTTGGAAAAATGACGAACTGATATTTTGCTCAGAAGATGGTTTAGAATTTTTCTATGTAAAAATATTTAGGTTTCGGAAACATTTTATTTTCATCGCTTTTTAACTGATTGAATTGAAATGAATTTACGCGCGAAATAAACTTCCATATTTTCGGACGAAAATTTACCAGTTGTTATGTTAAACTAGACGTATTCCAAATATTAAATTTTTATTTCAAAATTTTATCGTTTAAAATTTTACAAAATTTCAACTAATTACGTTATTAAAACAGTTGAAATTTACGGGTCGTTACATTCTCCCCCACTCAAAACTTTTCGTCCCCGAAAAGGAACGAGGTAGGAGAATAGAAACAACCAGAAAGAAAAACAAATTTGAAATCAAAATAACAATTAATTTGAACCATATAAATTCAAATTTAAATTAATTGATATTCAATAATTGATTTATCCATTTGATTTCACCAAAATCAATCTCAGCTATTTCTAAATTCATTATCTAATTATCCAATTATCTTAAATTTACAATTTTTAAAACCATAAATCTGAATAGTCTTTTATTATAATCATATTTTCTTCAACAATTTTAAATTCTTCTTTATTCCAAATTATTGTTAAATTTATTCTACTTAATATATCTAATCTCATATATTTAACCCATATAAATCAATTTATACCCTATAAATTTCAATTTAAATTAATTTATATTCACTAATTGCTTTTAAATTCAAGGTATTTCCGTAAGTTGATCAAATTCAATTTGTTAATTCTTTCAGAACAAATTTATTAATTCTTTCAAAACAAATTTATTTCATTATTAACTGAGTTTACTTATTATCCTATCTAACTCTATTAACATCTTTATAATCAAAATTTAGTGTATAACATTTACTATAAACACTCAAATTTTATTTATAAATTCAATCTATCTTATATATTATCCAATTACATAGTTAACTTTTGAATGATTTAGGTAAGTTGTATTAGAATGCAGTTGAATAATATACAAATAAAATTTTCCCAATTCAATTATTCAAGTTCAAATATTTATTCCAAATTTGGTTTTATTTATAATTAAAATCATCCTTTTACAAAATTTAAGAATTAGATTTCCGATTAACTTTAAACATTTTAGAGATATATATAATATATTTATATCAAATCAAATTAAGTTTTAAAATAAGATACTTATATATATATAAATCAAATTATACTGAAGAAATTTAAATCAAAATATTTTTCAAAACAAACCGTAGCAAAGCTACAGAATAGTATCTCCACTTCGAAACTCGAAAATGAACGTCGATGATGCGGCCGCCATCACCGAAATTATTTTCCAGCGACAAAGAGAAGAGCACTGGTTTCCATATTTTAAAAATTCTGGGAAAACGGTTTTTTATTTGAAAATATTTTCAATAATATATACTTTAAAATTTTAAAAACCAAAGTTCGAAATCACCGGAAACTAATAAATTCTCAAATTTCTGAATTAGATTCATTTCAAATTCCAATCAATTTATAACCAAGTTTATAAATTCATTTATTTATATTATGCAATAGTCAATGGTTTATAAAGCAATAAATGAAAATCAAATATTATTATTTCTGACAACAAATTCATTAACAATTTAATTTCAGAAAACTTATATTTATGTATAATATAATCATACAAAACTTTTATTTTATTTACCAAATTTGAAAACGGTATTGTGTCAGTTTGCTCTTCTCAAGTGTTTTGGAAATCCTATCGATAGCGTTGATCAGACGAATCGATCGAAAACCCAAATCAACATCAACAACTCAAACAACACAATGTATATTAAAACATTTAAAAAATACTTATTTACAAATACACTTCCTCGCTCAACGACACAGTAACGGATTTCAAAGCAAGGATAGGGATTCAAATTTGATTAATTCAATCAAAGAAAATTTTGATTTAAGAATAAGTTGGAACGAAAGATAAGAAGATCATTTAATCGAATAAGGAAATAGATAATCTTTTATAAATCGCGGTCAACCATAACCGGGTCGACCGTGACTTCTAGAATAAGATCGATGTGGAATTCCGAGGTAAATCGACATCCGATCTCGAGAAATAAAATTCAGGTATAGCAGGAGATAGATAGCATCGTAAACCGAGGATACAGAAATCTCCGGTGAATCGATGCCTATTATAAAGGAGTTTTACTCCTTTACGAATCATTCGAAGATTGGCGAGACCGCCGATCTATTATAGATATCATTCAAAATGGAGTTATGGGGTGCTCCAGAATTGAAAGAAGACGAATAGTGAGGGACACGAATGAATTTCGGAACCGAGGGGAACGTTCCAAAATTCAAAGGAATTGAGTCAAAGGAAAAGATTGAAACTCGAATGAGAGTGATTCTGTAAATACATTTACCCTATATGTTGAGTTTTGCCTAGAGCAACCAGAGCTTTGATACCAACTGTAACGACGCGACATTTTGGACCATTCGCGTCCATTATAAGTGTATAGGTAGACACTCATGCCGGAGTTGAATTGCTCAAAATACCACGTTGTTAATTTAAATTTGGCAAAACTGAACATATACAGTAAATAAATATAATCACAGATCACAGACACAGAGTAATAATTGCAGCGGAAATAAAAGAGATAGTAGTTCATGAAGCTACTATATGAATATATAAAATACATCAGAGTTTACAACAGAAGAGTAATACGATACATCAGGTACAAATCAGAATGCATCACTGGAATCATCGAATATCTGAAAGCTGGATAGATAGCTGGATCTCCAAGCGAAGCTCCAACTCCAAAGGTGAGTCTCGAAAGCTGAACCACTCAGTCTGACCCGAGCGTAAAGCAAAAACACAAGACACTCGAGTCAGGATTAACATTCTCATATTAATAAATCCAACTCAAGTGAAATAGCAATTGAAATACAAGTAACTCAAAGGATGTTTGGAATAACCATCCTTTAAGGATCCGTCAAACTATCTACTATGTAGTAATGTACGATAAGTAGATAATGTCTATCAGTAATATAAAAAGATATCAAAATAGCGTTAAGTCATGGCCCATTCCACCCTTAACACATTTTTATTCCCAAAAGCATATACAAGACCGTAGTTTCCCCAAAACCGGAAGTCACCAGAGGGCAATCCATATACTCAAGGTACAAAACAAATTCGTAGTGGTCGCGCATAAATGGAATACAAGTATGACAAGGCACATGAGGCTATACCCAAGGTAGTGATACTACCGTTCGCCTGATCCGGACTGGTGAGAACGCAACGCCGCAGCGCCCGCAACACCGTGAGACAACACTCCTAAAATCAAGGGTGCACCAATCGATAACAAGTATAAGTAGTTCGAAGAAGTGTGTCCACTTGAGGTATCAATCCTCCATTGGCCCGGCACAGCTCCTGTTTTAGTCATTTCCAATTTGACACAAGTGTCAAGGCTATCCATTATCGTTCTCTTTCTTCAGTCAACACGTACATCATTCCAACCACTTCATTCTGGATCATCACTCCGCGTATAGTTATTAAAGTGGTTTTCGATTTAGATAGAGAGTATATCCATAACCGAATTCCGGTCTCTTTAATAACTTCCGTAATTATTACACCGATTGGTCGTTTATTTATTTCAAAACCAAATCAATTTCAATTACAATTTCAATTCGTAAATCAATATTTCATTTGTCTTTCTAAACCAATTTCCGAAATTTTACGTTTCAAAACTTCCAAATCATCATTTCAAAATCTTATAATTCAAATTCAAAGTTCTATTTAAAACAATCCAAATATTGATTCAAGTTCGAATACAAGTTTCATTTCGAAAACATTTAAATTAAATCTTATTTAACATTCAAATCAATTTAAAATCATTTATCGATTTCATTCAATATTCGTTAAGTTACTATGCCATTCAAAACAATTTCCATTAAATTTCCAATTCATTAAATCCATTATTTAAATTCAACTTCATTATATCAACACTTACAAATTTAATTAAATTAAATTCATCAAATCAAATTCTTTACATTTCAAGTCTTACATTAATTCCAAAATATCACATTTTCATTTCTTGTTAAAGAAAATTCATTTTCAATTATTTATTTACTTACTTTAAATAATTTCCAAAACTTAATTAATAAAGAAATCTCAATTTCAATTATTACGAAGTACAATTCACTTATTCAAAAATTCAATTTAATTTAATCATTAAATAATTCAATCTTATTTAATTATTAAATAATTCAAACTTCATTATTACATAATTTCAAAGTTTAATAATTTCAACTTAATTATAATTTTCAACTTAATTATTCAATCATTTCCAAGTTTAATAATTTCAAACTTAATTATAATTTCAAACCTAATTCAATCATTTCTCAAATTAAACAACATTTTTTTTCAATTACATTGTTAATATTTTGTTTCGGGTTATTACATATTAACATTTTCCTTTCATAAAAATCCAAATTTCAACTTCATTTCAAAACCATATTCTTTATTCAAATAAAATCTTCGTTTTATTTTTAAATCAAATTATTGACCAATCGGGTTTTATTTAATTCTCTATCCTAGGTCAAAGTTTAAATTTGGGTATTTATCATTTCAACCCGATTCCAATTCAATTCAAAATCAAAACATATCAAAGGGAACTTGCAGTGTGATAACTGGGATGGTGTCAAAGTAAATAAACAAACAATAACAACAATCAATATCAATCCAATAATCAATTCAAATAATCCCGAAATAACCGTATTAATTCGCATTGTTATTTGTACGAATTAATATAATTATTTCTAGAATCTACACTATCATTTCATGTAGATTAAAGATTATTACATTACGGTTTTCACTTTTCATCTATTACAATTTCATCCATCATCAATTTAACAACATACATTCAGTGGTTCAAGATGTAATTAAACAAATCCTACGTGTAAATAAATTTTTGACAGTTAAATGGGTCATATTATACAAATGTCATTTAATCAAATTTAACATTTAACTATCCTATATCAAGTTCAATTGCATACTATTTATCATTTTAACATTTACAATTTAACGTCCAATATAAACATCACAATCAATCAATTATCAGCCAAACTGTATTATCATCGCATAAATAATTAACAGATAATGGTGTCAGATGTCACAGGTGAACTGATACAGGTAATAACAGTGTAAATATCAAACAGTAGCATATTTCAATTGTCGTTTCAATTGAAATCAAATTTAATAAATAAAAGAACGTTAATCGTGAGTGAGTGCTCACCTTTCGAGGCTAGAGAGAATACGGAATATGACACAGAATTTGAGTAACGAACCCGAACACAAATTCTGAAATAAGGCGAGATTGGCACGGATTCGACAAAGCTGATAGATACGAAATAGAATGAATCGAATTAGAACTGGATTGATGCAGATAAAATCGAAGCAACAGTATATTATATTATTATTTTTCTTAAAACTCATATTCAATTCAAATTACATAGTAGTGGACAAATCTACACATTACGTTTATAAAATCAAGCATTTATACAATACATATTTAAAATAAATGTATATACCAATACCGTTATAAAACTTATATGTAATAGAAACCTAATCTGATCATATATACATCCTATAACCAGATCATTTATAAAGTGTAAATAAAATATATGAACACGTATGTTACTGTACATGCAACCAATGTCTATTTGCTATACCATTATACAAAAATGCTTGAAACCAGCGATACTTGTATATAACTAATATATAAGTAGATGTTTATAAACTTACTTTACTGTAGTATACACATACGATTGAAAGTATGAAAAGTTGCTTCATTATAGAATCAATATTTTATAAAATCAATATATATGTAACTACATATAATATATTACCAACACATATTACAGTACATGAATCATTGCTTAAACTATATATTGTACTTATACGGATGCAACTTGTCACACATGTATTTTCAAATAAAATTCAATAGGTGAATATATTTTTATATACATTTATATATATGTAGACAACAAAATGATATATACTTTAAAAATTCAAATATATAACAGATCCAAGAAATATATGCAGAACAAATATACACATGCAGACCGTTCAATGTATATGTGCGGACACTAAAAAAACGTAATCAAATAGGCATGTGCAGACCTCTATATACACTAACTATAAAAGAATCTACAAAGAAAACACTTTTATATATAACAGAACACGCACACATATACCCTTGCAAACTCACATGTGAATTATGTAAAATCTTAGTTAAGCTTTATATCTAAGCAGATCGCATATGAATATAAATATATAGCTTAATATATAACCACCTATTAAAATAATTATTATAACGTATATATAACCAGACTTTGAAACTGACACAAACTAACAGACCACACTTAACACATATATATACATTACCCATTAAAGCTAACTGAACAAAACGTGACATACACTATATCAAAATATATATCTCTTATATAGATAACTCTTCACAATCTAACAGACAAAAATATATATACTTTAAACTATGACATACTTTTGTTTATAATATACTATACCTTTATATAAGATGGGAGGAGAGAAGTGGTGCTCGGCCAGGGAGGTGGAGAGAAGGAAACTGGGTCGGGGGAGAGACGCGGGAGGAGATGGTGACTGTCGCATGGAGGTGGCCGGTTTGCTCATCGGTGGTGGAAGGCGGCACACGGTCAGGGCGGAGGAACAGGGGTTTGCCGAGGTCGAAGTGGCAAAGGCTGAAGGGACGGTTGCGAGCTGCTACTTCGTCAAGGCGGAGCACGGGGAGGAGGGGTTGGTCGTGGGATGATGGTTGTGTTCGAAGTGATGGAGGGGGAAGAGGGCGTGGCAGGTCAGAGGTGGATGGCGGAGGTTTATGAGTGGATTTTTTTTGCCTGAGAGGACGTGGAGATGGAGTGGGAACGTGAGTCATAGCCAAGGGATGAATGCAAATTAAAAGGGAAATGAACAGATTACTGGAAAAGTGGAGAGAATGGAACCGACTAAAATATTGAATACAAAAGGAATTGCTAAAGTCAAGAGAAAACCAAAAGTTAGCTGCAACTTCCTGGGAAATAAAAGGTCACGTATGAATTAATAAACATCTAGTGGCCATAGGGTTTAGACGGTGGAAACTGAATGGTCACAAAGAAAGAAAAGTCGTACCGATACGGTTACTGTTTCACGGCTTCCGCCACGTACCGAACGTCAAAACACAGAATTTAATATTCCGCAGAGATCAGCACGACGGGACGATCAAAACGGTATACAGATATCAGTGGTACGATCATCCGATAAAAATCGATATCGGTACCAGAATGCTGCTATTTTGTAGAAAATAAGAACGACGGAGCAATAGATGTCCGAATTTGGAAAAATGACGAACTGATATTTTGCTCAGAAGATGGTTTAGAATTTTTCTATGTAAAAATATTTAGGTTTCGGAAACATTTTATTTTCATCGCTTTTTAACTGATTGAATTGAAGTGAATTTACGCGCGAAATAAACTTCCATATTTTCGGACGAAAATTTACCAGTTGTTATGTTAAACTAGACGTATTCCAAATATTAAATTTTTATTTCAAAATTTTATCGTTTAAAATTTTACAAAATTTCAACTAATTACGTTATTAAAACGGTTGAATTTTACGGGTCGTTACAGAATAACTTCTTACTTCCAAATCTTGTTAAAAAGGATTAAATGAATGTTGTTTAAATTAGAGGTTAGGACAACCCTAAACATTATTCCTTTGGTGTTAAGTGTGGAACGGATGTTCCATACTACCATTTTTAAAGGGTCAATTTAGAGAAACCCAAATCCCAAATTCTTTTTTTATTTCTTTCAATAAATCCTTTTTAATCAAATCTATTTCATTCATGAAATCTCTTTTACTTGAATCCAAATCCATTTCAAAATACTTTTCAACTTCCCAAATTCATTTTTTAAAACTTCTTTTATAAATACCCCAAAATCATTTATAAAACTTTTTCATAAACCCTTCCTGTTTAAACAACTTCCTAATAACCTTAAGCCAATCTAGCTTCCTTTAATAAGCAAATCCATTTTGTAATCACCCTTATTTATGAAATCATCTTTGCTTCAAAACTCAAATTCATTTTCCCAAAACACTTTATAAATTTCTAAATTCTTTTAAATGTCTTGTTCGAAATGCAATAACTTTAAAACCATTTCAAAAATAAAATGAAATACTTTTCTTTACAAAATCAAACGGAGGCTTAAAGACCACAATGGTGCTTTTAATTTGGCTTTACTTATCCAGTCTAACATGGCATCACATAACAATAGGTATCTAAGGAATCAATACATAACAATCAATCAACTTAAGTAAATGTCCAATTCAATTGTAATAGCAGAATGGTGTTTTGTTCTGCTAATAGATATCATTTAGTTTTCCTCATCATATGGGGTTACTTAAGGGTAAGCGATACAGAAATCCCCTTAATTTAAAACAAATTTGAAAAGAAAATAGTTTAAAACAAAAACTGATTACTTAAACTCAAAGAAATTTTAAAATAAATTAAAAACCCTTGTCAATGAAAGTAAAATCCTTGTTAAATAGTAATTAAACTCTAATTAAAAGTAATTAAAGCTTAATTAAATCTTATTAACATAATTAACTTTATCAAAGATTAATTAAATAAAACCCCATTTTAAAATAATAATTAATTAATAATTATGTTAAATAAATAATTAAATAATAACTAATTAATTCTTTATTAATAATTAAATAATTAACTTTAATTAAGTAACAAATCATGATTAACTTAATTGATTAACATTTAAGTTTAGAAACCATTATTAACAAATGATTAAGTGCAAATTACTTTTATTAATTAATTAATCATTTAAATAATCATTAAATTAATAATTGATTAGATAATTGTTCTCTAATTACTAAATTAAAGTTAGAAAACATTTCCAAATGGATTTCTAAGTGAAAACAAGTTTAGATTAGAAAAATAGTAAGATTTTCCGAACTGCGCGTATAGCAACTATCACTATACAGACCCGCAATTTCAAAAACTTGAAATTTCCTTTTTCTAAATTTTAAAACTTCCCTTTTGAACTCTTATCACCTATAGAACATAAAAATGAACTTTTGAAAACCAATCAAAGTTTTAAACTCAAAGACTTTTCACTTTGAAAAAAAATCAAACTTTCGATACAAAGCGGATTTCTACGTCGTTTTTGGTTAGCGAATCACTACCTTTGTGTCATGACCCACATACAACAAATACAACATAATTGTTAACCCGCATTTTGGCAAGGCAGCGTACAGGCGGATTTAACCCAATCGGCTGCACGGTTATCGAGGCTGGAATACTTTGGGTTTGAGTCGACTTGATGGATAGATGATCAATCACGGACGATAAACATGATTATGAAGCTGGGATTCGGCATAGTCGATGGATAAAAGACGCTGGATACTTGAAATATGAGTTTCAACAAAAATCGAGTCATTTCGGGTTGTTTGGATTTTGCTTCAAGTCACTTGTAGGTTTACTTCGGGTCAAATGAGGCTTTGTTTCAGGTCATGACTCGGGTCACTTGGGGTCGGCTGTGAGGAGTTGGGATCGGCACGTTTTTGGTTGCATTAGGTCGGTAATGGAAATACCTCGGGTCGGCCTTGGGGAAATCAAGTCAGCATAAAGCAAGGGGTCGGTATGTTTTTGCTTGGAGTCACATTGAAATCTGCTTCTGGTCGGCAGGCTATTTACTTCGGGTCACTACCCAAGTCACTTGGGGTCGGCATATTATTATTGGATCGGCATAATCTAGAGGGGTCGGTGCTACTTAGGGTCGGTAGGCTACTTACTTGGAGTCGGCAGGCTACTTACTTGGGTCGGCAGGTACAAATCTTCGAGTCGACATATCACTAAGGGGTCGACATCTTTGAGAGATCGACATGTTCAAGGTGCTTCGGGTCGGTGAGCTATTTACTTTGGGTCGGCTATAGCATTTCCTCGGGTTGGCATAGGAAATCAGGTCAGCATAAAGCAAGGGGTCGGTATGTTTTTACTTAGAATTGTACTGCAATCTGATTTGAGTCACAGGTCAACTTGCTTCGGGTCATGACTCGGGTCACTTGGGGTCGGCTGTGAGGAGTTGGGATCGGCATGTTTCTGGTTGCTTTGGGTCGGTAATGGAAATACTTCGGGTTGGCCATGGGGAAATCAGGTCGGCATAAAGAAAGGGGTCGGTATGTTTTTGCTTGGAGTCATGTTGCAATCTACTTCGGGTCAAAATGGAGGCTGCATAGTGTCACTACCTGGGTCTCTTAGGGTTGGTATATTTTATACTCCAGGAAATCAGTGGTCGACGGTATAGGCTCGACTATGGATTTGTTGGGCCTATATCGCCCTGGAAGCCCAATAACCCGGATTTTGCCTATAAATACGGCAGGCGGGGCTTCGGAAAAGGGATTATCATTCTGTTCTTCCATAACTTCTTCTACAAAGGCTGTAAAAGTTACTCTGTCGTTTTTTGTTTTAAAAACTTTGAATTGTAACTGTAATCAATTCTCTATCAATAAAAATGAAATTTCTGGAGTGGACGTAGGTCGGAGGTAGCCGAACACTATAAATCCTATGTTATCACAGCTTTCTTTTTAATTTTTACTGCTCTTCATATTTATACTCTCTACATACACTCTATTTGTTATATGTGACTGTTAGTTGGTGCTTTCATCGACGATTGGGTGTTAGTGGCCAATTTTGGCGCTAACATTTTGGTGCTTTCACTGAGAAAGCTAGCACTTAGGGATTCTGAAGCTTGGATTTTGGATTTGAAGGCTTAGGAACTCGGAGTTTGGAAACTATGGTTAGGAAATCAACGAGGAGACAAAGGGCAACGATAAGATGGAAACAATAATGGATGCTATGCAGGCAAAGGATGCTGAAAAAGCAGAGGAAATGATACAGAACTTACTATGGAGAATTAGACAAGATGAAGCGTAGAAACAAGGAAAAAAAAGCAAGCAGGATGTTGTATGGAGATAAGAAGCTTCCCAAGTAGATGCATCTAACTAATTGGAATATAAAGGCTCGTCTGAAAAAGGATAATTTGGAATCACATCATGGACTCGGGGGCAGGATGGAAGCAATGGTCGGGAACAACCTATGGATGCTGGAATAGCTGGATGTTGGAACACATGACTTGGAACAGGAATTAACTGGATTGGACATAGATTGGAACGACTGGGGGCAAGCCCTCAAACAAGGGAAATGGATCAACACTAATCACTCTCATGGATGGGCACTACTCTCCCTATGGAACTGGGGGGCATGATCTTGTTGGCTTTTCAAGGAATTTGATAGTGGTGATGGAACAAGAGCAGCCGTCACCCACCAAAAACTAGAGCGAGCCCGGCTTATGGGCACAGTCGGTCACCCTTTAATCAGGATGGAATAAGCTAAATAACTAATGAACTCTACACTAAAATGACTAGGTCACTTACACATGTACGGGAACCGGAGCGATCCCTAGGCATGCTCTGAGATGATGATAAACCATCATAATGAATGAATTTGAAAAATCAATGTTTTTGTACTTTAATAAAACCCCACGGATTAAGACCTCGATCGGAGAGTCGAGGCCGGAGAACAAAAGTCCTCAACCGGAGAGTCAAGGTCGGAGAGAAAAAGCCCTCGACCGGAGAGTCGAGGTCGGAGAACAAAAGTCCTCGACCAGAGAGTCGAGGCCGGAGTAGGATAAAATAACTCGGATTTGGATATGGACCCGGCGAGGTCCCGAATTTGAGTTACAGGACCCGGCGAGGTCCCAGCTTTGGATATAGACCCGGAGAGGTCCCGAATTTGAATATGGACCCGGCAAGGTCCCGGATTTGAGTTATAGGACCTAGCAAGGTCCCAGCTTTGGACAAGGACCCGACGAGGTCCCAGATATGGATTATAGGACCTGACGAGGTCCTGGATATGGACTATAGGACCCGACGAGGTCTCGGATATGGATTATAGGACCTAGCGAGGTCCCGGCTTTGGATAAGGACCCGGCGAGGTCCCGAATATGGATTATAAGACCCGGTGAGGTCTTGGATATGGATTATAGGACCCGGCGAGGTCCCGAATATGGATTATAGGACCCGACGAGGTCCCGGATATGGATTATAAGACCCGACGAGGTCTCGGTTTTGGATTTGGACCCGCGCGAGGTACTGGACATAGATTATAGGACCTGGTGAGGTCCTTGCTTTGGATATGGACTCGGAGAGTTCCCGGCTTTGTATATGGACCCGGCGAGGTCCCGAACATGGATTATAGGACCCGAAGAGGTCCCGGGCTTGGATAAAACGATCTGGAGAGATCGTGGATTTGTTTAATGGATTCAGAATGAATTTTGAATTGGATATTGACTCAGAACAGTCGTGGATTTTGTTAATGATCTGGAGAGATCAAGGAATCAGTTTGGCGATGGACTGGATTCAAGGTTGGATATGGCATCAATGGATTATGGACTTCCGAATTTAAACTTTTGGCAATACAAAACATGCCTTCCGATCGCAAGGCATGTTTTGGGGGGCAAAGTGTTAACCCGCCTTTTGGCAAGGCAGCGTACAGGCGGATTTAACCCAATCTGTAACAACCCGGGATTTTACTTAAATTTAAATTGATAATTAAATTTATTTTTGAATAAAAATTGTGGAAATTGATTTATAAAGTGATGCGAGTTTCTCCGGATTAACATAAATTCTATGTTAAATCATTTAAAATTTAAATATTGTAAATATTGTATATATGTGAAAATTTGATTTGAATTTAAGTCTTAAATAAATGGTTTAAATATTAAAAATAAAATATAGACTTTGGACACATATAAAATAAATAAATAAATAAAAGATAAGTTATAAAAATATAAGTAATAATACAAAGTAAACATTTGATAAAATCTAACAACAAAATTAAAATAGAAACTTATATTATAAAGTAATATTATAAAAGACAAGTCAAAATGAAAAGAAACAAACATATATACATATGGAAAGTATAAAGTAAAATATCTATGAACACCTACAAAATGAAGGAACAAAACATGCACATTATCCTTTGCATTGTACAGCCGAAGAAGAAAAAATTTATATTGTACAAACTAATTAATATCTCTTAGTACACAATAACATATCTTATCAGCCGAAATGGAAAATATACAAGCTGTATATACAAAATAAAGAAATGGTATATGTAAACTTGAAAATGGACCAAGGCATTTAATGCCATCATCTTTGGTACAAGCAAAGAAATCACATCAGCCTCCATAAGAAAGAAATATCCCTGACCAAATAAAAGAAAATCTTGTACCTGCACACCTCTTTCTTTCTATATGTGTACAGCTTTCGTTCACAAGGCTGAGCATACTTGTAAACATTTTCTCAAATTCTTCAAACATTTTCAAAGCTGTAATAAGTATCAAGCATGCAAAGAGTTCAACTTCATTAGCCAAGCAAAATTTCAAATTTACAGTTCCAGGGAATCAAAAGAAAATCCTGTAGTGTTCTCTGTTAACTAAGGTGAGCAAACTCCTATTTTTTCGAAGCTTAACCTGTTTTGATATCTTGATGCTTCTGAGTAAACATTTCTTCTTTGAAATTTTGGAGCAAAGTTAAATCAGGTTTTATTTGTGCATGTGTTTATGCTCATATGAATATTGTTGTTCTATTGAGTATATTTGTGCATCATGTTGTTCTCTGGTTCCAGGTTACAGAGTACAAACTCTAATCAAAATTTAATTATCTTTTACTTAACCAATTTTAGGACTTAGGATTTAACTTAAACATGCTGTTTAGTCCTAAAGTAAAGTTCAAAATTTTATCTAAGGTAAAATAATGTTGGAATATCCCTGAAAACAAGATAGAACTGAGGAAAATGTTCATGTATGTTAAAATCCATCATCATAGATTTCTAGTTCATGTTTATAATTTGAATCCTCACTGGAAAATAAGATTTTTAAAACAAAAACGAAGATTTTTAGATGGGTATTTAAAGAGCAGTTTGTATATAAACAGAGATTGCATTTTTGCAGATTTCTGGTTATCAATCCAATTTAAAATCTTGAAACTTGAATTGAAGGTAGTATGAACATCATTGATTTTGAGAAAATTATCAGATAATTTTTCAATTGCATAAATTTTGAATACGAGATCGACTTAGGGTTTCATCTCGAGTTTTTGGTCGTGTTAGAATCAAGGCGTGTTCGTCTCCGATATGTGACCGAGCTTCATGAGGTCTAGGGGAAAGGAAGGGTAGCATGTCGTCGTGGTGTGAGCAAAAGTTTGGACGTTTCAGGTGGCTTGAGCGGTGGTGGCGATGTGGTTTTGTCGTTTGGGTTGAGTGCAGTAGGGTGGATCGAACTGCGAAATTTCGAATCGAAATTTGAGAAGGCGAATCGAGTTTGTTTTTCAAATGGAGGGTGATAACGTGACTTGTTGGAGGTGCGGAAGTTCGCCAGAACATTGGCGATGGGTTGTGCACGTATACGTGCAACGTTGTATCAGTGGGTTTTCGTGTTTGGAGAAGAAGATAAGAAACTCGGAGTCAAGCACGTGAAAACGAGAGATTTTCTCGAAGCAGCCGGGAACGAGGTTTTACTCGGGGTCAAGATCGGGTAGAACGAGATTTGTCTCGGGTTTGTTGATTTCTATATAAAACAGTTTCAAACTTTAAAATAAAATCAATTTATTTTGTCAAACCAATTTTCTTTCAATGTTAGATGTTGTCTAAAGTTTAAAATTGGTTAAGAAGGTTTATTTTAGATAAACTTAATAATATTAAAGAAGTTAATTGATATAAAAAATGTTTTAATTGTTAATTAACTTTTAAAGTCTAAGTTAATTTATTTGTTAAAGGAAATTAATTACTTAAAATTAATTAAGTAAAGTAATTCCGGTAAATTAATTAATGATTTAAAGATTGATTAATCAAGTGTTTAAAGGTTAATTAATTTAAGGATAATAAATTAATTAAGGTGATTAATTAATTAAGGTAATTAATTTGAGAATAATTAATTAATTTAAAGGTTAATTAATAAAAGAAAATGATTAAAGGATAATTAATCAGAATGATTTGTAATTAATTAATGTTAATTAACCAAGATTAGTAATTGAATTCATGAGTAATTAATCTGGTATAAATTAATTAAAATCAGATATTAACTGACCTTACTTATGAATGTTTGGATTCTATTGAATGTGAATTATTTGATATCCCTGATTTGTGATGCTTTGTGATACATCCTGATTTATGTTGTGATCTGAAATTTCTATTTCTGTGATATATTACTATGTGAATATGAAACCCTTGGCCCGTAAAACGGCACTTGAATTTCGATGCGACAGGGAGTCGGATTCCAGTTGGTTATCCGAAACCCACATCGAATTGTAATGATGAATCTTTGTGACTGATAAATTTATTTTATCTGTGAAATTGTAAATGAAGATAAGCGTTGTGGATTATACCGCTTATCGATATTGATATATCTGTGATGATTGATGATGTTGCACTATTGTGTAAAACCCCTGGACTACACCTTTACACACACAAATATGGATTTCACGTGGAAATTGGTTAAATCACACATGATTTAAAATTAATGTTTTTGAAATTGAAATTTTAATTTCAATTGATTTTGAAATTAGAAACTTGGGTTTAAAGTGAAAAGCTTTTGAAATGGAATTTCAAAGATAAAAGTTATTTCGAATAACTTAATCGAGTTTTGAAAATTTAAATAATTTGATTTAAATTTGAATTCAAGTTTGAAATTGAATTCTGTGATTTGAAACTAGGGATTAAAGATGCTGTATAAGTTATATGGGTTAAACCATTTTAAAGGTATTGATTTGGGAATTTGAATTTAATTTAAGAGTTTTAACTCGTGTAAATATAACTGGATTTTTCCGAAAACGAAAACTACTTGTTTTCAAATAATAATAGCTTTCATTTTAAGAAAGGATTTCCAATTTGTGTTGAAAGAATTTCAAGTTTGAAATGGAATTGAAATGTTTTGAAAACTATGAAATGAGTCTTTGTTTTCAAAGACCGGATGAGTTAATCTAACTTGAAATGGAATTGTTTTGAAAGACTATGAATGAATCTTTGAAAACGAGTTTTGAAAGCTATAAGTTAAATCTTGACTTAAAGATTTAACGAGTTAATTCAATTGAAATGGAAATTGTTTTAAAATCCATGAATGGATCTTTATGAATGGGGTTAACTTTGTGCATTGAATCTTTTTGTTTAAAAGATTAAAAGTGTGGAAATTGTCTAAACCATTGAAGGTTTTTGAAATGAATCTTTTTGTTTAAAAGATTGGAAATGGTAATTTGTTTTAACCATTCGAATGAAAAGTTTTGGGCTTTAAGCTGTGATTTAACTGAGACCCCAGTATCCATATGGTTTTTAATTGCGCTCGTTATTCGGTTTAGCCGGGAGAGGACCTTTGTGTCATATAACCCATTCCGAATAGTGATACGACGTATATGGATCGCATTTGAAGATCGGTGGTGAAGACCGGATATTTTTGAAAACGAAAGGACAACTCGTCGAATGTCTCTGCATCGACTGGTCCCCGGTATAGAGATTTTATCACCCTTTGTGATGGGAAGTTCGGACGTGATTAGAAATTATCCGGATTTGCAAGGGCTTCTTCGGAAGTGCCTTCGGTTCTGTACGAACCCGGAACAGACTTGTATGGATGTGTGTCTGACATTACACTTTGAGATGTAAAGCCGGTTTCTATCAAATACATTTCTGTTGGTGGCGGAGAATTTATTCTCTTAGCTTAACACCCTTCTCTGAGACGTATGAGCTCAGAGGTTATGTAGTTGATGGTTACTAGTGATACATTCCCAATTTGGTAATGTGGCATACGAAGTGCTGATGATCATTTGTTGATCAAAGCGTGGCTTTGTGAAAAAGCATGGCTTTGTGGAAAAGCGTTGCTTTGTGAAAAAGCGTGGCTTTGTGAAAAAGCGTGGCTTTGTGAAAAAGCGTGGCTTTGTGAAAAAGCGTTGCTTTGTGGATGAGACTTCGTCGAGCCTCACAACCCGGTAATGGTCGAAACAGGAATGTTGCGACAAAGGTTTGTAGGGGTAGCGCCCCTAGGGTATGTCATTTCCTTCTGGATAAAAGGTGATATCATGGTATGGAGCCCAGATATTTTACCTATGTGGATGCTGCACAGTTATTATACTTTGTGGTTGTTGCTTTATGATCGAGGTACCTCGGATAAAGGTCGGTGACGACCGGGGGATGACATGACTCGTGTGTTAGTGACCTAGTTACAGCTTGGTTAAAGCGTGAGGTAGCGTCGGCCTTTTGTTTGCAGAGATCCGATTAGGATCCGGGGCGTCTTTCCAGAGGCGTTTCCATTTCGGTAAGGAAGTTCCTTTGCCTGATCATTTGTTGGAAATCCAAAGAAACAATACGAACCCAGTACGGTTTTAGTTGTATTACCTGCTATGGAATGTGACGGTAACCTGTTATTGAACATGGTAGCTATAGTAGGCATACAATGAAATGTTGTATGCTGGCTAAGATTAATATTGTATTTTCGAAATGTTTTCACACTATGCACTAGTAATAATATCAAAAGAGTTTTTCCTTTGCGTAGTAAGCATGTTTGACTATCATAAGGAGAAATCTCCTCCAATTCTGCGATTGCATTGTGTGTGTGGCGGGAGGCCTTATGGTAGTTTCATTTTCGAAAAGCATTGCGGTTTTCAATGTTTAAAAGCCTTTGTTGCTTGTTTTAAAGATAAACTGTTTTTGTTGCTCACACCAGTCCCATGACTGATCCGGAGTTTATTGTTCCCTTCCTAAACTCTGGGTGCCCACTATTTTCCACACGGGCAGTCTAGAGTTGGGTTTTCTCAGATATTCAGGTTGAGTGGATTAGCTGGAGCTAGCTATGGATTAGAGCATTCTATTGGAGATTTTCTATCCGCTGCTGATGTTATCTTTTCTTTCCGCTGCTATTGTCATTGTATCATATCTCTGATATTATTGTATCATATTGATATCATTGTTGTATATCATTCTGGATATTGTATTCATTGGAGTTGTATATGATATCATTGATTTCTTTATTCCGTTGTGTTGTTATTTACTTAAGTGTGTTATAAGCTCTGACGACTCGGATTTGAACGGTCGAATATACGGCATTCGAGTACGATGTAAAGTATGGATGTCGATTTTTGAACGGGCAAAATCCGACTTCGTTACAAGTGGTATCAGAGCTAAGGTTGAACTTTAGCTCAGGAGTATAACACGTTAAGTAGCTCATTAGAGATAGGGTGAAGTATACCCTAGAATGAGTATTTCTCAAATATCCGTTCGAACGCCTCAGTAAATTCTCTTGCTATCCGCTGATAGTGAGTATGAGTGCGAGAAGAGGACGAGATAGGGGACAAGGGAATACGACCATAAATGGTCAATATCCTGTAACAACATGGAAATAATCTTTTCTCTATCAATCTCTTTTGTTCAGCATTTTTCCTCAATTCATCGATAATTTCTGGTAAGTCCAGAAAGAAGATTCGATATATTAAAATGGGACATGAACTCCGGATAGACCAAAATTGTTTGTATGGATGAATTGGTTGCTTTGTTTGCTATGGTTGATATGTATAATTTGGTTTTTAAACTGAAAGTTTTGAAATTGTATCCACATATCTATCTATTCTCTGGGTCCCGATATGTTCTACGAACGGTTAGTTATCCCTTCGAACTAACCGATGCCACTGTATATTTCGTAGATCTGGATAATCCGAGTATTTTGTGAAGTGTTAAACAAATTCGTTCTTGTATCTGTTATTGGTATTCTGATTTGGTAAGCCAAATGCAGAATAGACGTTCAGTTTGATTTGATGAAATATTCTTCATTTATCTTTGTGTCTCCCTGGCAAATTTCGAGGACGAAATTCTTTTAAGGGGGGAAGTCTGTAACAACCCGGAATTTTAATTAAATTTAAATTGATAATTAAATTTATTTTTGAATAAAAATTGTGGAAATTGATTTATAAAGTGATGCGAGTTTCTCCGGATTAACATAAATTCTATGTTAAATCATTTAAAATTTAAATATTGTAAATATTGTATATATGTGAAAATTTGATTTGAATTTAAGTCTTAAATAAATGGTTTAAATATTAAAAATAAAATATAGACTTTGGACACAGATATAAAATAAATAAATAAAAGATAAGTTATAAAAATATAAGTAATAATACAAAGTAAACATTTGATAAAATCTAACAACAAAATTAAAATAGAAACTTATATTATAAAGTAATATTATAAAAGACAAGTCAAAAAGAAAAGAAACAAACATATATACATATGGAAAGTATAAAGTAAAATATCTATGAACACCTACAAAATGAAGGAACAAAACATGCACATTATCCTTTGCATTGTACAGCCAAAGAAGAAAAATTTTATATTGTACAAACTAATTAATATTTCTTAGTACACAATAACATATCTTATCAGCCGAAATGGAAAATATACAAGTTGTACATACAAAATAAAGAAATGGTATATGTAAACTTGAAAAGGGACCAAGGCATTTAATGCCATCATCTCTGGTACAAGCAAAGAAATCACCTCAGCCTCCATAAGAAAGAAATATCCCTGACCAAATAAAAGAAAATCTTGTACCTGCACACCTCTTTCTTTCTATATGTGTACAGCTTTCGTTCACAAGGCTGAGCATACTTGTAAACATTTTCTCAAATTCTTCAAACATTTTCAAAGCTGTAATAAGTATCAAGCATGCAAAGAGTTCAACTTCATTAGCCAAGCAAAATTTCAAATTTACAGTTTCAGGGAATCAAAAGAAAAGCCTGTAGTGTTCTCTGTTAACTAAGGTGAGCAAACTCCTATTTTTTCGAAGCTTAACCTGTTTTGATATCTTGATGCTTCTGAGTAAACATTTCTTCTTTGAAATTTTGGAGCAAAGTTAAATTAGGTTTTATTTGTGCATGTGTTTATGCTCATATGAATACTGTTGTTCTATTGAGTATATTTGTGCATCATGTTGTTCTCTGGTTCCAGGTTACAGAGTACAAACTCTAATCAAAATTTAATTATCTTTTACTTAACCATTTTTAGGACTTAGGATTTAACTTTAACATGCTGTTTAGTCCTAAAGTAAAGTTCAAAATTTTGTCTAAGGTAAAATAATGTTGGAATATCCCTGAAAACAAGATAGAACTGAGGAAAATGTTCATGTATGTTAAAATCCATCACCATAGATTTCTAGTTCATGTTTATAATTTGAATCCTCACTGGAAAATAAGATTTTTAAAACAAAAACGAAGATTTTTAGATGGGTTTTTAAAGAGCAGTTTGTATATAAACAGAGATTGCATTTTTGTAGATTTCTGGTTATCAATCCAATTTAAAATCTTGAAACTTGAATTGAAGGTAGTATGAACATCATTGATTTTGAGAAAATTATCAGATAATTTTTCAATTGCATAAATTTTGAATACGAGATCGACTTAGGGTTTCATCTCGAGTTTTTGGTCGTGTTAGAATCAAGGCGTGTTCGTCTCCGATATGTGACCGAGCTTCACGAGGTCTAGGGGAAAGGAAGGGTAGCATGTCGTCGTGGTGTGAGCAAAAGTTTGGACGTTTCAGGTGGCTTGAGCGGTGGTGGCGATGTGGTTTTGTCGTTTGGGTTGAGTGCAGTAGGGTGGATCGAACTGCGAAATTTCGAATCGAAATTTGAGAAGGCGAATCGAGTTTGTTTTTCAAATGGAGGGTGATAACGTGACTTGTTGGAGGTGCGGAAGTTCGCTAGAACATTGGCGATGGGTTGTGCACGTATACGTGCAACGTTGTATCAGTGGGTTTTCGTGTTTGGAGAAGAAGATAAGAAACTCGGAGTCAAGCACGTGAAAACGAGAGATTTTCTCGAAGCAGCTGGGAACGAGGTTTTACTCGGGGTCAAGCTCGGGTAGAACGAGATTTGTCTCGGGTTTGTTGATTTCTATATAAAATAGTTTCAAACTTTAAAATAAAATCAATTTATTTTGTCAAACCAATTTTCTTTCAATGTTAGATGTTGTCTAAAGTTTAAAATTGGTTAAGAAGGTTTATTTTAGATAAACTTAATAATATTAAAGAAGTTAATTGATATAAAGAATGTTTTAATTGTTAATTAACTTTTAAAGTCTAAGTTAATTTATTTTTTAAAGGAAATTAATTACTTAAAATTAATTAAGTAAAGTAATTCCGGTAAATTAATTAATGATTTAAAGATTGATTAATCAAGTGTTTAAAGGTTAATTAATTTAAGGATAATAAATTAATTAAGGTGATTAATTAATTAAGGTAATTAATTTGAGAATAATTAATTAATTTAAAGGTTAATTAATAAAAGAAAATGATTAAAGGATAATTAATCAGAATGATTTGTAATTAATTAATGTTAATTAACCAAGATTAGTAATTGAATTCATGAGTAATTAATCTGGTATAAATTAATTAAAATCAGATATTAACTGACCTTACTTATGAATGTTTGGATTCTATTGAATGTGAATTATTTGATATCCCTGATTTGTGATGCTTTGTGATACATCCTGATTTATGTTGTGATCTGAAATTTCTATTTCTGTGATATATTACTATGTGAATATGAAACCCTTGGCCCGTAAAACGGCACTTGAATTTCGATGCGACAGGGAGTCGGATTCCAGTTGGTTATCCGAAACCCACATTGAATTGTAATGATGAATCTTTGTGACTGATAAATTTATTTTATCTGTGAAATTGTAAATGAAGATAAGCGTTGTGGATTATACCGCTTATCGATATTGATATATCTGTGATGATCGATGATGTTGCACTATTGTGTAAAACCCTTGGACTACACCTTTACACACACAAATATGGATTTCACGTAGAAATCGGTTAAATCACACATGATTTAAAATTAATGTTTTTGAAATTGAAATTTTAATTTCAATTGATTTTGAAATTAGAAACTTGGGTTTAAAGTGAAAAGCTTTTGAAATGGAATTTCAAAGATAAAAGTTATTTCGAATAACTTAATCGAGTTTTGAAAATTTGAATAATTTGATTTAAATTTGAATTCAAGTTTGAAATTGAATTCTGTGATTTGAAACTAGGGATTAAAGATGCTGTATAAGTTATATGGGTTAAACCATTTTAAAGGTATTGATTTGGGAATTTGAATTTAATTCAAGAGTTTTAACTCGTGTAAATATAACTGGATTTTTCCGAAAACGAAAACTACTTGTTTTCAAATAATAATAGCTTTCATTTTAAGAAAGGATTTCCAATTTGTGTTGAAAGAATTTCAAGTTTGAAATGGAATTGAAATGTTTTGAAAACTATGAAATGAGTCTTTGATTTCAAAGACCGGATGAGTTAATCTAACTTGAAATGGAATTGTTTTGAAAGACTATGAATGAATCTTTGAAAACGAGTTTTGAAAGCTATAAGTTAAATCTTGACTTAAAGATTTAACGAGTTAATTCAATTGAAATGGAAATTGTTTTGAAATCCATGAATGGATCTTTGTGAATGGGGTTAACTTTGTGCATTGAATCTTTTTGTTTAAAAGATTAAAAGTGTGGAAATTGTCTAAACCATTGAAGGTTTTTGAAATGAATCTTTTTGTTTAAAAGATTGGAAATGGTAATTTGTTTTAACCATTCGAATGAAAAGTTTTGGGCTTTAAGCTGTGATTTAACTGAGACCCCAGTATCCATATGGTTTTTAATTGCGCTCGTTATTCGGTTTAGTCGGGAGAGGACCTTTGTGTCATATAACCCATTCCGAATAGTGATACGACGTATATGGATCGCATTTGAAGACCGGTGGTGAAGACCGGATATTTTCGAAAACGAAAGGACAACTCGTCGAATGTCTCTGCACCGACTGGTCCCCGGTATAGAGATTTTATCACCCTTTGTGATGGGAAGTTCGGACGTGATTAGAAATTATCCGGATTTGCAAGGGCTTCTTCGGAAGTGCCTTCGGTTCTGTTCGAACCCGGAACAGACTTGTATGGATGTGTGTCTGACATTACACTTTGAGATGTAAAGCTGGTTTCTATCAAATACATTTCTGTTGGTGGCAGAGAATTTATTCTCTTAGCTTAACACCCTTCTCTGAGACGTATGAGCTCAGAGGTTATGTAGTTGATGGTTACTAGTGATACATTCCCAATTTGGTAATGTGGCATACGAAGTGCTGATGATCATTTGTTGATCAAAGCGTGGCTTTGTGAAAAAGCGTGGCTTTGTGGAAAAGCGTGGCTTTGTGAAAAAGCGTGGCTTTGTGAAAAAGCGTTGCTTTGTGGACGAGACTTCGTCGAGCCTCACAACCCGGTAATGGTCGAAACAGGAATGTTGCGACAAAGGTTTGTAGGGGTAGCGCCCCTAGGGTATGTCATTTCCTTCTGGATAAAAGGTGATATCATGGTATGGAGCCCAGATATTTTACCTATGTGGATGCTGCACAGTTATTATACTTTGTGGTTGTTGCTTTATGATCGAGGTACCTCGGATAAAGGTCGGTGACGACCGGGGGATGACATGACTCGTGTGTTAGTGACCTAGTTACAGCTTGGTTAAAGCGTGAGGTAGCGTCGGCCTTTTGTTTGCAGAGATCCGGTTAGGATCCGGGGCGTCTTTCCAGAGGCGTTTCCATTTCGGTAAGGAAGTTCCTTTGCCTGATCATTTGTTGGAAATCCAAAGAAACAATACGAACCCAGTACGGTTTTAGTTGTATTACCTGCTATGGAATGTGACGGTAACCTGTTATTGAACATGGTAGCTATAGTAGGCATACGATGAAATGTTGTATGCTGGCTAAGATTAATATTGTATTTTCGAAATGTTTTCACACTATGCACTAGTAATAATATCAAAAGAGTTTTTCCTTTGCGTAGTAAGCATGTTTGACTATCATAAGGAGAAATCTCCTCCAATTCTGCGATTGCATTGTGTGTGTGGCGGGAGGCCTTATGGTAGTTTCATTTTCGAAAAGCATTACGGATTTCAATGTTTAAAAGCCTTTGTTGCTTGTTTTAAAGATAAACTGTTTTTGTTGCTCACACCAGTCCCATGACTGATCCGGAGTTTATTGTTCCCTTCCTAAACTCTGGGTGCCCACTATTTTCCACACGGGCAGTCTAGAGTTGGGTTTTCTCAGTTATTCAGGTTGAGTGGATTAGCTGGAGCTAGCTATGGATTAGAGCATTCTATTGGAGATTTTCTATCCGCTGCTGATGTTATCTTTTCTTTCCGCTGCTATTGTCATTGTATCATATCTCTGATATTGTTGTATCATATTGATATCATTGTTGTATATCATTCTAGATATTGTATTCATTGGAGTTGTATATGATATCATTGATTTCTTTATTCCGCTGTGTTGTTATTTACTTAAGTGTGTTATAAGCTCCGACGACTCGGATTTGAACGGTCGAATATACGGCATTCGAGTACGATGTAAAGTATGGATGTCGATTTTCGAACGGGCAAAATCCGACTTCGTTACACAATCGGCTGCATGGTTATCAAGGCTGGAATACTTTGGGTTTGACTCGACTGGATGGATAGACGATCAATCACGGATGATAAACATGATTATGAAGCCGGGATTCGGCATAGTCGATGGACAAAAGACGTGGGATACTTGAAATATGAGTTTCGACAAAAATCGAGTCATTTCGGGTTGTTTGGATTTTGCTTTGAGTCACTTGTAGGTTTACTTCGGGTCAAATGAGCCTTTGCTTCGGGTCATGACTCGGGTCACTTGGAGTCGGCTGTGAGGAGTTGGGATTGGCATGTTTTTGGTTGCTTTGGGTCGGTAATGGAAATACCTTGGGTCGGCCTTGGGGGAATTAGGTCGGCATAAAGCAAGGGGTCGGTATGTTTTTGCTTGGAGTCACATTGCAATCTACTTCGGGTCGGCAGGCTATTTACTTTGGGTCACTACCCAGGTCACTTGGGGTCGGCATATTATTATGGGATCAGCATAATCTAGAGGGGTCGGTGCTACTTAGGGTCAGCAGGCTACTTACTTAGGGTCGGCAGGCTGCTTACTTGGGTCGGCAGGTACAAATCTTCGGGTCGGCATATCACTAAGGGGTCGACATCTTTGAGAGGTCGGCATGTTCAAGGTGCTTCAGGTCGGTGAGCTATTTACTTTGGTTCGGCTATAGCATTTCCTCCGGTCGGCATAGGAAATCAGGTCGGCATAAAGCAAGGGGTCGGTATGTTTTTGCTTGGAGTCGTACTGTAATCTGCTTCGAGTCACAGGTCAACTTGCCATGGGTCATGACTCGGGTCACTTGGGGTCGGTTGTGAGGAGTTGGGATCGGCATGTTTTTGGTTGCTTTAGGTTGGTAATGGATATACTTCGGGTCGGCCTTGGGGAAATCAGATCGGCATAAAGAAAGAGGTCGGTATGTTTTTGCTTGGAGTCATGTTGCAATCTACTTCGGGTCAAAATAGAGGCTGCTTCGGGTCACTACCCGGCTCACTTGGGGTCGGTATATTTTATACTCCAAGAAATCAGTGGTCAACGGTATGAGCTCGACTATGGTTTTGGTGGGCCTGTATCGCCCAGGAAGCCCAAAACCCTGATTTTGCCTATAAATACAGCAGGTGGGGCTTTGGAAAAGGGATTCTCATTCTATTCTTCCATAACTTCTTCTACAAAGGCTGTCAAAGTTACTCTGCCATTTTTTGTTTTAAAAACTTGGGATTGTAACTGTAATCAATTCTCTATCAACAAAAAGGAAATTTCTGGAGTGGACGTAGGACGGAGTTAGCCGAACCACTATAAATCTTGTGTTATCACTGCTTTCTTTTTAATTTTTACTGCTCTTCATATTTATACTCTCTACATACACTCTATCTGTTATCTATGACTGTTAGTTGGTGCTTTCATCGACGATTGGGTGTTAGTGACCAATTTTGGCGCTAACAATAATATCACATCCTAACATTACAACACCATCATAAACAAAGTATTACTTCACAGTACTAACCAACTTTTCCAATGTTCAAGGTACAATCTTTATCGCCTACCCAAACTTCGGCATAAGCAATCAACTCCAAATCAACATATATGCATGCATATACAACATATAACATTACTGCATACTTAAGCAACATTTTAACTCATAAATTTTACAGCTTTAAAGAACTTAGTAACTTGAGTTTTAAAAACAAGAACTTTACTCACCAAACTTTCACTAAATCAAACTAAACTTGCTCTCGACCTAGCTTACTTGCTCCTAGCTCAACAAAGTGAAGATGTGGACCCTTGGAAGGCTAAATGAGCTTAGCCTAGTGAACAATAGGCATGGCCATAGGAGAGTTTTGGCTCGGCCATGGTGGTTTTGAGGTGATGTGTGGTTGCTTTGTGAAGAGAAGGGTTTAGGAATTGAAACGGAGTGATTTAAGCTATGCTTTGAAATGTTTTTACTAACTTTTTCTCTTAGAAATTTAGTGAGGAGGCTATGAGAGCATGGATGAGCTTAAGAAGAAGATGTGAAGAAATGAAGAATGGAAGTTGCAAACGGAAAAACATGAAATGGAAGAGGTATTTATAGGCTTAGAAAATTATTAAAATACATAAAGTGATAAGAATTAAATATACAAACATGCATCCACCCTATACCTCCCCTCTCCCTTACATGTACACATTACCCCCCTCCCTCTTCCATGCCTTGAATCATGCTAAAGCTTCCATGTGTGTGTACTAAATATATGGAGATGTTTTGTGTGTATATAAGTGTGGTTATACTTATATATATGCCTTTTTATAACATAATTTGTCACATCCATGCTTAGGTAAAAATATATATATATATATATGTTAATATACATAAGTATGCTTAATTAATACTACTACTAACATATATAAATGAGTGCATGTTGCACCAAGTGTGCACAACGTTCCCGATGACTTTCGGGTGTCGAAAGGTGTCGAAAAGTCGAAATTTCGGAAAACATTTTTCGGTCACATTTTCTATTTTTATTCGAACTATCCATATTGGTAAAAAAAATTTGAAAACTATTTTATCATCATTATTAAATAATTAAAATAGGTTTATTTGCAAATAAAAATCCATTTATTGATTATATAAAATATATTTAAATAGCCTATTTCAAAGTGGCAAAATCTTGGGTCGTTACAAATCTATTTTACCATCATTTGTTATTATTTAAAAGAGTTATATTTAATTATAAAACTTATTATTTTAATATTTGAAATTCATTAAATATTCACCAATCAAGGCGGTAAAATTCTGGGTCATTACATTTAGTTGGACACTTTGGAGTTTCAGGAGATGAGCTGGATCCTCCAAGGCGTATTCACATATTTTATCTTCCACTATTTTGTTCTTATTGTATTTATCAGAAATTGTAAGGGTGGATTGTTATAACTATCCAGGGTCTGATGACAGGATAATTATACTTTGATTGATGTATGAATATAAAAGTCTTTCTTTTTGTAAAATTCATTGATATATTATAGATTACTAGCCACATTGTGAGATTCTTTACCTTTTCTTTCACCCTAACGATCTGTCTTTCCAGCGGTTGGATGTTCGGCACGTGAATACCATGGATGTATTAGTGTCGACTTCTAAGGATCCAAAAGGCGGGTTGTAACATTCGCAGTTTTCATATCTCACACTTAGTTAATTTATATTTAAATAAATAAAGAAAAATATTCCCTCAATTAATGTTATATAATATATTAATTATTACAATTGATTGAAGAAGGAGAGAAATGAAAGGTTTCTCTCTTTTCATATATTATCATATCTTCCCTTTATTAATTGCATGGGGTGAGAGAGGGAAATAAAATGTTTCATTCTCTAAATTCATTTTTACATGTTTCTTTTACATATATAAACCCGATTTATATATTCACACAAATGAATGTATTTGATACATATAAATTAAAGTTACATTTAACAATTTAAACAAAATGAGATTTTATTTAAAATTTTATTAGATTGGATCTAATATACATTTAGACAACATATGCCCAAAAAGAATCTAAAAGGAATTTTTTTGAAATTACCCATTTCTTCCATCACGGGTTGGCTTAGTTCCAATAATTATAACCGTTCTACTCTATCAAAGAATTTGACTTTTTGAGTTGACTACATAATTGACAATGATACTAACCTTATACAACTAAGGAGACGAATTCTCTATTGAATAGTGCTTTACTCCCAATTTGACTCGGACCCAACTATAGTCACTCCATAGACATCATGCCATGATTTAACTATAATCAAAGTGGAGTATCCATATTGAAGTTCTCTAATATTCTCAATTCGAGGAAATCATGTAACATTGTCACACTGAGATTTCCTGATCGACCTAATTATCTACTAACATGAAACTCAAATTAGTCATTCCATAGTTATCTAATAACTATGAGTACGTAACCTCTTAGTGCCCCCAAACAATCATGAGTAATACACTGCCCAACATTTGGAAAGCGTTGTGCACTTTAGTCTCTATGGATGAATCGATATCCTTTCTCAAAACATCTAGATCGAGAATATTTAAAACAAAATATGTTGTGATTATTACACTCAATTTTAATTATGTGGAACTACAATCACACAACATTTTATTTGAAGATTTTCTTACTGATACGCTTTAAATTAATTACTTAATTAATTATATCACAATAAAACAAAGTATATGTAAGAAAACAAACACCTTTATTACGAACAAGATTGATTACAGATTTAGATAAATTTAACAAATTACATAACTTCCCTTAGGGCATACCACTAATTCTCTCAAAAATGCCCACAACACTTGCTTCTAAAGCATACTTTTGTGAGTTCAGTGTGCATTGCTCCATCCAAAGTCGTCTCTATTTTATGCAATAATCTTATCGAACCTATAGCAACTACATCCTTAAATTCTACTTTTTATGCAATTCTCCGGTTATTAGATTATTGTGAAGTCTTGTTCATTTTATAGAGGGTGCTACTCTAACATCCTTGGGTAGTTGAGAATCCAGTATCTCAAGGTAGATGTGTCATTCGTGTTGCAAAGCACAAGATCTGATCATGGTCCAAAATGGTTCGCCAAAGATTCTGATAAGTACTATATTTGTTCGGTAGAATTCTATTCGATACATTTCTGTCTAGTACCGGATAGAATTCTTAACCATATAATACCCAATTTGGCTCCTTCAAAATTACTCGTTTCCTTTTCTAAATTGAAAATTATTCATCCGCCCTTGTCTTTGTCGTACTAGGTTCAAGAAACCTCTTTTCAAATCCAACTAAGTCTTTTCAACATTCATTAGGTAATGAAGTAACCCCCTAATTCATATCCTAATCTTTCGATTTTGCCAATGATTTCATATTTCATCTTGCCTTAATCTGAAGCAATTAGCTACGGTTCGGTGTTTTCTTAGGAAATTTGGGGGGTTTGTCTAATTACTTAAATTTGATGTAGGTATGTAATGTGGTTCAATTATTGTAAAGTTTAGGGCTTTATTAGACTTGTTACTTTTGTCAAAACTTAGTAGGGTGAACATGTTATGGCTGTAGCTAGAATATGCCAAGGCTTCATCCAAATAATACATAGCTATTAGCCTTAGGGATCATGCACCATGGCAAATATGATAATAAGTGTGTAGTAGTGTAATGTTAACTATGGCCCAAACATCAAGGTTATCAAGTCCTTATTGATAGTCAAGTTGGTTCGGTTGGAATAGTGACATGTCGAACCGAATATTTAGCATTTTCTTGAGTTCTGGGGATGGCCAATGCTATAAATGCAATTGATATCTAACAATAATAGCATGTGAAGCAGGGTAAATATGGGTATGTTAGACTATTAGATCACCTTACCACTATGACCACCCTCGATATACAACTTTGGGTTCGATCACTAAGTTATCATTTAATGTATATGAGGTAATTAAGGTGTCATTTATGATTATTCGATATAGTTGGTTGATAGTGGTACATACTTCTCATGTGCATTACCATGTGCCCTCGGTCAAGGGGCTATGTTTAATTGATTTGGCTTATAATAGTTTAGTAAACACATTTTTAGCATATCATTTTGATTGGTTTTGTACATAGTAATAAAAAACTACCATGCGTGATTGTTATTGCACCTCATACAATATCATCATGTTACACTTGTCACTTCACACTTTGTTAGTTTCTATCTATCAAATAGTTATGGAATCATCATGCCATCACACTAGATCATTACTGCCGCTGGCCAGCTATCTAGTACGCCCACTTCCTCTTCTACTACTATGCTCGGGTCATCCTCTGGACCCCACTCTTCCAGTCAACTATCCTAGCTTTGCTCGTTCTTTAGTGGATGGTTTTTGGACATTGCAGCTGCTGCTGAATCTGATAGATTTTGTGGCCGCTACCTTACTTCTTAACCATTATATACTATCACTCGATTTTACGGGCTACCAAGGGAGGATATGCTTCTTCCATCCTACGAAAAATGGGGTCGCGGCCCTTTAAGGGATACATAGCTTATAGTAGGTACCGCTGCTTGACTGTTGCACCTCCTCCTTTACAAGGTTGGATACTGGAGCCTTTATCTATCTCAAGATCACTTTGTTTCGGCTCTATCCTAATGGATACTCTATCCAACCAGCATGTACATCATCTTCGTAAGAGTATTTAGTTTTCCCCTTCCTCAGATAGGCAGTTCCAATTTTTGTACATGGTTAAGAGCAAGTCAGAGTCCTCTTTATTCTTTTATTTTGAGGATTGCAATAAGTTCAAGCCTGTGGAAGATTACTACTCCAAATACAGTATGTTAAAGCATGAGTACTTCTTCGTCCAAGATTAATCACCGTGTATTCACATATGACTTCAAGATGTAAGTATTAATTTTCTCTATGTCCAAACGCATCCTATCATACCGACTCTTATAATGATTTTGGATTTCTATTCAGGTTTTATCAAGGCAGCTACCGAGGGTGACCTAACTGAAATGCTAGAAGGATTAAGGCAGATCCCTTGAGAAGAAAGCGAGGCTTCCAAGCACCTTACCAACGAGTTGCTTGGGCAATTCATGCTAGTTGCCATCGGAAGGTCTGTTGATTGGATGAGGGCTCCACCCACCGAACAACCCCAACGTAAGAAGAAAACCATGGAACCTAAAGAGGGAGAGCCTAATAAGACACTCAGCTCTTAGAAGCCCACCCTAATGTTGGTGCAACTGTTAGTACCTTAGGCATTAGTTTTGATCACAACAACCATACGACATCATGTAAAATGTAGATACTAAGGTTTTTATCAAGTAATATATAATATATAGTGTATGATATTAGACAGGTGTTGATTAAGAAGATTGAACAATATCAAGAGCAGATTCAAGAAGCTGATATAGAGATTCAAGAGTTAGAAATCGAAGACTCATGAGTATTGAAGGTTCAAGATATCCAGATAAGTTATAGAGTCATATATTATTGTTAAAACCCTAATAGCACTTCTTTGATCTCTCTCTTCATTTTTCAAAAAGGATTTAAAATCAATTCTCTGATTTTAAATGGTTTTCAAATATTCTGAATTTCAAAATTGATTTTGAAGAATCCCTATTTTCAAAATGATCTTTCAAAATGGCCTTCAGATGTTTTCTAACTTTTGATTTTATTTACAAGATTATTATATTTTGAGTAGTTAAGTTTTCAAATATTTTATATTTTAAATATACTTTAATCTATTATACTTTTTTATAGTTTTAGTTTTATGCTTTCTAAATGTTTATAAGTATATTATAACATTTATTATAACTTTGATTTTAAATATATATTCACTTATACTTTATATATATTATTTTCAAAAGAAATTCATATTTAAATCCTTTATATATTTAAAAATATTTCAAAATAATTTTATAAAGTTTTCTTAAGTTTTGATATGATTAAAATATGTATAAACTATGTTTATATGAGTGTACAAAGTTTTAAAATATTTTCCAAAGCTTAATATTTTCAAAATATTTTTTATAAAGTGGTTTTCAAAAGTACAAAGGGTATGTCGACATGTCGACATACTCCTATAGCATATGTCGACATATGGGCCGAGGATTTCAAAATTCAAATTTGAATGGAAGTGTCTTTTCGTCGTATCTCTTTGCAAATGGACACGACCGTTGTTTCTCTATAAATATGGGATTTTACCAACGAATTTTTTAACTAATTTCTCATTCTCTCTCTCCTCTTTTACTCTCTTGATTTCTAAAAGAAATTCTACTCAAAATATTCTCAAATTCAATCAAAATCAAATTCAAAGTCTATTGATTTGATTCTCTATCAATTACTCTCTGATATCTCTCATCTCTATCACTCAAAACAAGATAAAAGTGCTATTCAAGAGGTTATAGGATCACTTGTACTCAAGATCAAGAAACTAAATCTGTAAACTTTATTAAATCATTCTCTTATACTCTTGGGTGTGCTTGGTGTCCTTGAAATCCAAGCGGGTGTGCTTGTGTCCCGTTTGAATCCAAGTGGGTGTGCCGGTGCCCCGTCAGATCCAGTGAGTGTACCCAGAGCTTGAAAAATCTAGAAGGTGTGTCTCGTAGCCTTGAAATTAAGATTGTAAAGACTTTAATATTTGAAAAGAAATCTATATAAGAAATTATACAGGACTGGATGTAGGGTAACTCAAAACCAGTATAAAAATTCCTTGCATCATCTCTCTAACTCTTTACTTTTTTCTTTTACTGCATTTATATCTGTTTTTGTTTGCATTTGTGATTCTTAATTCTGCGTTGTTCAATTATAATCTTAAAAGAATTTGAAATGATTCACAAAAATCAGTAAACACTATTCTCCCCTCTTTAGTGTTAACTTAGACTTAAGATCTATCTTCCGCAAACTAACATTTGGTATCAGAGCATTAGTTTTCAAAGTATTCATAATTTTGATTTTTGAAAAGTTTAAATGGCTAACAACACTGTTGGTAATACTATCAGTAACACTGTTAGTTCACTTGTTAGTAACTTCTTTGTCGAAGGACAATCTACTGTTAGACCTCCATTTTTTAATGGTAGTAACTGCACATATTCATCATGTAGAATGAAAATCTATTTACAGTCAGTTGGTCTAGACATTTGGAATATCACACAAAATGAGTACACTGAGCCTCAGACTAACTTTTCACGATGGACTGTTGAACAAAGGAAGTTGCATAAAGTAAATCAAAAGACATGAAAATTTTGTTTTTTTTCATTAGATAGGAATGAATTCAATAGAGTGTCTATTTGTAAGTCTGCATATGAAATATGGAGAAAACTACAAGTTACACATAAGGGCACTAGTAAAGTCAAACATAACAAAATTTCTATGTTAACTAATCAGTTCCAATTATTTAAAATGAGTCCAAACGAGTCCATTTCTGATATGTATAGTAGATTTTAAGATATAGTACATTCACTATTTGCCTTGGATAAAAGTTTTTCTAAAGAGGATCAAGTTAGAAAAATCTTCAGTTCACTTATCCTGAATAGGAATAAAAGACTCTTGCGATTGAAGAGGCTAATGACATTAGCACATTGAAAATTGAAGAGTAAATTGGCAATTTAATGTCATTTGAAGCACAAGTGCAGGGCAGGAGAGAAAGCAAGGCAAATAGAAGAAATCCATAGCTTTCAATGTCACAACAGATGATCTCGATTATGACAATGATGATGACGACGAAATTGCCTTCATGACCAGAAATTTTAGAAAATTTCTGAAATACAGAAAGATGAATAATCTTAGAAGAAATGATAACAAAAATCCAAAAGGTAGAAATGCTGTTAGATGTTTTAACTCCAATAAATTAGCCATATGTAGAGAGACTGTCAACATCTGGGGAAACCAAAAAACTCACCAAATACCGATTTGTCCAGAAAACGAAGAAGGGCTTATACTGCAACACTAGATGATTCAGATACTTCCTTGAGTGATAATGAACCAGATACGGAAAACGCCAATATGTGCTTCACAGCAATAATAAATTTAGAAAAGTTAGAAGAAATGGATCAAAAATAGGTACGCATTTAAAATTTGAGTTTTTGAATGGAATTTTTTATTGTTTTTTATTGTTAGGAATAACGTATATATTAATAATAATATTGGATGAACATAGAGTGTGTGTATTAACATTAAATATTTATATTTTTATCATATAATATATATGTAAAATATATTTTTTAAATTATTTACTAAGTATATATATATATATATTAGTAATATTTATAGGATAATTATATATATACATATATAGGTAAGTAAGAATAATTTTCTCAATTCCTCTTTTTTTTAATTCATGTTCTGTTTGTTGACATATGCACTCAGAATTTGAATTTTCATTTCAAATTCAAAATTTGAATTTTCATTTCAAATTCAAAATTTGAAATTCCCTCCACCTTTTCACCAACCCTAATGTCTTGAAAAGGTATCTCTTGACTAGAGAACATGTTCATTGATTCTCTATTTAGTTATACTATCTCCATCCATTCATTTCATTCTCATATTCAAAATACAATAATTCATTAACTCTATTATCTCTTCAAACTATTTTTCAATGGCTTCCTTAAGAAACACTCCATCAACCATGCGGCTTTCTAAAAAAAATAAGAGGCTATCTTTTTCATGATAAAAAAGTCATACGAGCCTATATGGAATATATGTCTTTCGGAAAAGTCTCTCTCAAAAGATTCGCCATTTTAGGCGACTTTCATACTTATGATCTTTATGATCTTTTTATGCAAAATGGAATTCTTGGTTTAATTGATGCTTCCTAAAATTATTTCATATGTTTTTCGAATCTAATAAAAATATTTTATGCGAATTTAAAAGGAAAGTTTTATTAAGGGATGAAGGTGAAGTTTGCAGTAGTGTCAAATGCACTCAAATATTTTAAATTGTGAAATTTTAAGTAACATTCTCGGATGCAAATCTAATGGAATGGACCTTTCAAATTTTAAAATTGATATTCAAAATCGTGAAATTCTTCACGATGTTTTTGAAAGTGATGATGATTTTGAGTTTAAAAAAAAATTGCATCCGAAAGCCAGGATTTTAATTCTTTTGCAACAAATCCTAACTTCGAGGACGGAAAATTATAATAACCTGACTCAAAAAAATTTCAAAGCACTTTTTGCCATTTATGGTCATTACGACATAAATTGATCACAAGTTATTTTGAATGAATTCTTTCCTAAGAATCTCTCTAGGCACGAGAACACACTCATTCATAGTGTATATTTTACTAGAGTATGCACGTATTTTGGTATTGACCTAAAAGGAGAGGAAATCATTCCTCGAAACTTTTTTGATAAGGTCAACATCTCTCTCATGAAAATTTCATTCATATTCGAGTCTTATAAAACACTTGCGGAAAAAGAAGAAAGATTGGCTTGGGAGGAGGAGCATGGGATTAGAGAAGAGGAAGGAGAAGAAATGGAAGTGGAGGAAGAAGAACAAGAAGAGGAGGAAGATACTTCGTTGGAAAGTATTGAAATGCCATCTCATCCATCCAACAAGGATCTTCTCAAAAATTAAGGAAGATTGTTTTCAACCAAAAGAAGCTTAAGAGATCATTTTCTAAGAAATTCACTTCTCTTTCCAACAAAGTAGATAGCTACTTTGGAAAGATCATTGAAAGATTAGTGGAAAAGCTTCATTTTCATCTACTTCTTCCTAGTTGTATTTCTATGCTTTTCTAGCTTTTAATTTGGATTGTGCTAGTTTTTAATCTATGTATTGTTTATGTTTGAATTCCATGTGCTCTTCCTTTATTATCAATGAAGTCTTATTCCCTGCTGTTATACATTATAAAAGTCTTTGGAAAGTCATACAAGTGCAATAGTATAGGCCAATTACAATAGTTTAACAAAATAAGATGTTTTTGAAAATTATAATACATATGTCGACATATTTCTACCTTGTATGTCGACATACACTGGGCAAATTTCAAGTTTTTTAAAAATTCAAAAAATAACTACCAAATACCTATTTATTTCAAACGACTTCTCACCCCTATTAAACCTATTCACTTTAGAAAAACATCATTTCTATTATCTTTCTTCTCTCCTTTTACTTTAACAAAAATGGCTTCTCTGCACCAAAAATTATGTGAAAACCTTGAACAAATTCTACAATCGTTCAAGAATATCCTTACTTTTATCCTTAGAATCAAAGACACTTAGAAATGAGTCAAATGCATATGATAAAAGAACAAGAAAAGCATTTTGACGCCATTTGATGAATGATTTCTTCCCTTATCGAAGATGAACCAACCAATAATCCTGATTATGCCATCAACAAAGACGATGAAGATTGAAATGCCATCAAAGCGGATCTAATTTTCAGTTCTGATGGTTGGGTAGATGTTCCTAGGAAAGTCTAAGATTGATTGGTTAGACTTAATATATATAGGATTAATATAAATTTGTATATTAAAAATATGGATTAGTATGTATAAACTTATTGGATTAGATTGATTTGTTTGGATTAATTTATTTGTATTAAATTTGGTTTGGATTAACAAATATGTATAAATGGATTTGTGTGATTAATAAAATTGGGTTATGTTATTACTACCTATTTACATATCACTCTTGTATATATCATATAGTACCTTAGTTAGGGGGAATTTTGATTATATTTTTATTGATGACAAAGGGGGAGAAATATATAAAATATCCAAGCATAGATTGAGGGGGAGTTTTGTAACTCATGGGGAGTTATATCATATTTTATAAACATGGTTGTCATCATCAAAAAGGGGGAGATTGTTAGTACCTTGGTCATTAGTTTTGACGACAACAGCCATATGACATCATGTAAAATGTAGATACTAATGTTTTTATCAAGTTATAAATAGTATAGTATAGGATATTAGACATGTGTTGATTAAGAAGATTGTATAGTATCAAGTGCATATTCAAGAGGCTAATATAGAGATTCAAGAGTTAGAAATTGAAGACTCATGAGTATTGAAGGTTCAAGATATCCAGATAAGTTATAGAGTCGTGGATTATTGTTAAAACCCTAACAGCACTTCTTTGATCTCTCTCTTCATTTTTCCAAAAGGTTTTAAAATCTATTCTCAATTTTAAATGGTTTTCATATATTCTGAATTTCAAAAATGATTTTAAAGAATCCCTGTTTTCAAAATGATCTTTCAAATGGCCTTCGAATGTTTTCTAACTTTTGATTTTATTTACAAGATTATTATATTTTGAGTAATTAAGTTTTTAAGTATTTTATATTTTAAATAAACTTTTAAATCTATTATATTTTGTCATAGTTTTAGTTTTATGCTTTCTAAATGTTTATAAGTAATTATAACATTTATTATAACTTTGATTTTAAATATATATTCACTTATACTTTGTATATATTATTTTCAAAAGAAATTCATATTTAAATCCTTTATATATTTAAAAATATTTCAAAATAATTTTATAAAATTTTCTTAAGTTTTGATATGATTAAAATATGTATAACCTATGTTTAGATGAGTGACAAAGTTTCAAAATATTTACAAAGCTTAATATTTTCAACGCAATTTTTACAAAGTGGTTTTCAAAAATACAAAGGGTATGTCGATGTACTCCTATAGCATTTGTCGACATATAGGCCGAGGATTTCAAAATTCAAATTTGAATGGAAGTGTCTTTTCGTCGTATCTCTTCGCGAATTAACATGATCCTTGTTTCTCTTTATAAATAGGAGGTTTTATCAATGAATTTTTTAAACTAATTTCTCATTCTTGTTAGTCCTTGAGATGATGGTTTTGATGACAACAACCTTAGAATAAGATTATAAAATATAAATACTAACATTATAGTTAAGATATATATGTATATGCAAGATTTAACCATGCAGGTACAAAGAATGAAGACTGTACAGTATAGAGATTCAAGATATCAAGATTGAAGACTCATGAGTATCAAGATTATCAAGAGTTCAAGATTTCAAGATAAGTATTGAGTCTAGAATTATGTTAAAACTTCATAATAGCACCGAAATCTTCACTCCATTTTTCTTTTGGGATGGAACCCATTTCTACCTTTTTAGTGGCTTACAAACCCATGACAAGTAGCTTACAAACCTACGACAAGTGGCTTACAAACCCAACATCCTGGTTTTGTACAAGTTCTCGAGTCCTGATGTGATAAGATATTCTGCATGAAGAAGCTTGCAAAACTACTTCAAAATGATTTTCAAAACTACTTTAGAATGATTTTCAAAACTGCTTTTCAAAATGTTTTAGCCTTAAAAATTATCTTTTCAAATCATTTTCAAAAAGAAGTTTTAGCCTTAAAATATTCTTTGTTTTTGTTTTTAATAAACTCTTGTTTTAAACTTCGTTTGTTTTAAACTATCTTTTAATTATAATATATTTATACTTAGATTTAAATATAAAATTATAGTAAAATTATATATATATTATTCTCTATATTTATCTATGTATTTTATCTATAGTCAAGTATATTTATAAAGTTTAAATAGTTTTTAATATAAGATAAAAGTTATTTTCAAAGAAAATCAAATCTTCAAAAAATGCTTTGGGATGTCGACATGCCCTAGTACCCCATGTCGACATAGTGACAGTTAGATTCAAAAAATTGAATTTCAAAAGAAGTGTCTATTCGCCATAACCTTTCACGAATGCACATGGCTGTTGTTCTCTATAAATATGGGTTAGTTTCAACGAATTTGAATATAGATTTTCTGGTTTTTCACTTCTCTTCTTCTTCCATATTTCTTTATACGTATTCTTACCATTACTCTGCCGAAATCAACATTGAATCTAACTAGATAATCTCTGGTTTGATTCTCTGTCACTATCTCATCAAGATCCTTAGTGTTATTCAGAGTTATAGGCTTTCTTTGTAATCAATAGAGTAAAAGGTGTGATTGTAGCCTTGGAAATCAATCAAGTGAGAAAAGGTGTGATTGTAGCCTTGAGAAATCAATTGGGTGAACTTGTTTCCCGAAAATCAAGTATCTCTACCCAAAGGATTGTGATTCTGGAGGGTGTACCTCGTGGCCTTGAAATCGAGGGTTGTAATTGTTGAATTGCTTTTGAAAGGAAATCTGTACTTGGTTGTGCGGGACTGGATGTAGGGTAACTCCGAACCAGTATAAAATCCGGTGTGTTCTTTCCTTTACTGCATTTACTTTATTTTTGCATCTGTGTTTGATTCTTTGATTATATCTGTGTCTGAATATTGCATACATTTGTGTACAAATCAACAATAACTCAAAAGGATTTAGTAATTTCTTATAAACACTATTCACCCCCCTCTAGTGTTCATTCTAGCCTTAAGATCCATATTCTGCATTCCTCACATTTGGTATCAGAGCGAGGTTTTCAAAAGTTTCATAATCTGAATTTTGAAAAGTTTTCAAAATGGCTACCAACACTGGTACTATTACTAACACTAGTATCCCTGTCACTAGTTCATTTGTAGAAGGTCAGTCTACTGTTAGACCACCACTTTTTAATGGCAGTAACTATGCATATTGGGCATGTAGGATGAAAATATATTTACAATCTGTAGGATTAGATACTTGGAATATCACACAAACTGAATATTCTGAACCCACAACTGATTTTGCACAGTGGACCGCTGAGCAAAATACTGTTGCACAAAATAATTCTAAAACAATGAATATTCTGTTTTGTTCACTTGATAGGAATGAATTTAATAGAGTGTCAGTTTGTAAGTCTGCATATGAAATCTGGAAAACTTTGCAAGTGACTCACGAAGGAACAAGCAAAGTTAAACAGACCAAAATTTCCATGCTCACAAATCAGTTTCAGTTATTTAAAATGAATACTAATGAGTCTATTTCAGATATGTATAGTCTATTTCAGGATATTGTGCATTCTTTAATATCCTTGGGAAATGAATTTTCGGAAGAAGATCAAGTCAGAAAAATTTTAAATTCTCTCACTCCAGAATGGGATCAAAAGACACTTGCAATTGAAGAGGCAAATGACATCAGTACCTTAAAGATGGAAGAATTGATTGGAAATCTAATGTCGTTTGAAGTCTAAATGATCGGGAGAGGAGAAAGCAAAGAATCTGAAAAGAAATCAATGGCATTCAATGCATTAACCGATGGATCGGACTCAAACAGTGATAATGATAAAGAGATAGCATTTATGACAAGAAATTTTCGGAAATTCCTGAAATACAGAAAGATGAATAATCTCAAGAGAAACAACTATAAGAATTCTGGAAATCAGAATGCAATGCCAAACAATGTCAATTGTTTCAACTGTGATGAACCAGGCCATATGAAAAGAGATTGTCCGTATCCAAATAGGCAGAATCTCCTATAAACAATGATTCAGTAAAGAAACGGAAGCGTGCATTTACTGCTACTCTAGATGACTCAGACTCGTCCTCAAGCGATGATGATCAAAAGATAGATAATTCAAATTTGTGTTTCACGGCAGTTCACGACTTCAACAAATTCAAGGAAACAGACTCAGAAAAAGGTACACATTTACAATACAATTGATTGAAATTGCATGCTTAGAATTAGATGATTGATTGCTTGATTGATTGTTTTTTGAATTGGTGTGTTGATTGAATTTTAAATTTATTTTCTATTATTTTATTATAATTTTATTATTTTTATTATAATTTTTATTATTTTTATTATTATTTATATATATATATATATTTTATGGAATATAATATAATCATAATATTATTCCAGATATATATATTTAGTCATAAATATATATATATATATATTAGAGTAGTTAGGAAAATTAAATCATAGAATATTTCAGGCACATGTCGACATGGTCCCTACCATGATGTCGACATGGGTACAAATTTTGAAATTCAAAATTTGAATTCAAATGCTTAAATATCCCTCCACCTTTTCACTTCATTCAATGCTCTGAAAAGGCATCTTTTGACCAGAGAACATGTCTTTCAAAAATCTATTTATTCACTATCTTTTATCACAACTTTTCACTTTCATTTTCAAATTCAAACTCTCTTCAAAACTCCAAGCTCTCTACTCTCTACTTTAATGGCTTCTTCAAGCAACCCCTCTACCATGAGACTTTCCAGAAACTTGAAAGAGAAACTCCTCAATAATCCGGAGGCCATAAAAGCATACATCAATTATGCTAATTATGGAAAAGTCCATCCCGGAAAGTTTGTTATTTTTCAAGATTTTGCTTCTTATGAAATTGATACTCTTTTTGCAAACAATCAAATTCTCAGTCTTATTGATTCTTCTCAAAATGATTTTGTTTGTTACCCAAATCTTGTTAAAATTTTCTATGCAAATCTCAATCGAGAATTTTATGAAGGAAATGATAATGAAATTTGGAGTAATGTCAAAGGCACTAAAATTGTTTTGAATTGTGATCTTTTGGGTACCATTCTCAATTGCAAAAGCACGAGAATGGATCTTTCTAGTTTTCAAATCGATGAACATGATCGTGAGACATTTCATCATATTTTTGAAGGAGATGAAAACTTTGAATTTAAAAACCGAAACTTTCGTCCTAAAGCAAGAATTGTCAATCTTCTTTTACAACATACTTTGGCCCCAAGATCGGGAAATTTTAACAATCCTACTTCAAAAGTGTGCAAAGCACTTTTTGCTATTTTCGGAAATTATGATATCAATTGGGCGCAAGTTATTTTGGATGAACTTCGTCCTAAAAATTTTGAAATGGGAGAAAACATTTTATATCATGGAATTTACCTTACTCGGATTTTCAACTATTTTGGAGTAAATTTCAAAGGAGAAGAATTTATTTCAAGAAAAGTTTTTAATATCTCAAACATTTCTCTCATGAAAATCCCATATGTTTTTCAACCTTATGAGACTCTTGCCGAAAAGGAAGAGCGTTTGGCTCATGAAGAAATAGAAGAAGAAGAAGAAGAAGGGGATGAAATGGAAATAGAAGAAGAAGAAGAAGGTGAAACATCCATAGAAAGTATTGAATATCCCTCCAATCCTACCAACAAAACTTTTCTCAATAACCAAAAGGTTATTGTTGAGAATCAACGGGTTCTTAAAAGATCCATTAGTAAGAAGTTGGATAAAATATCATCCAAGATGAACAAGTTTATCTCCAAAGTCAGCAAGAAACTTGGATTATCTTCATCTTCATCATCCTCTAACTAGTTCTATATTTTCATATCATGTCGAATTAGTTTAAGTTTGTTTTAATTTGAGTGTTTATGAAGTTCTTTATGGTTAATCATTGTATTATCCTATTATGCAATGAAATTGATTTCCTTTTCTGTTATCTAGCTTATCTTATCTCTTGAATAAATGTTATTATATTATATAAATATATATATATACACAATTATTCACAAAATCAAAATTACCATCAAATTTCACTGCCTCATGTCGACATACCCTCTATGACCATGTCGACATGTACTGGTCAGAAATGACACTTCATTTTGAATTTGAAATTTGAATAACTACCATATGTCTATTCATTTCAAACGAATTTCTACACCTATATATACCCATTTCTTCCAGAATTCATTACTGAATATTATTTCTTATCTATTCTATCTCTCATTCTTCTCACAATTTCAAAAATGGCTAATCCAATTCATAACTTATCTGAGAATCTTGAAGAAACTCTTAATTCATTCAAGAATATTCTCTCGTTCATTCTTCGTAACTAGCGACACTTAGAATTGAGTCAAATGCAGATGATCAAGGAGCAAGAAAGGCATTTCGAGGCAATTCGATGGATGATTTCTTCCTTGCACAAGGATGATAATGAAGCACATCCTCCTGTCTCTCTCACAAATGACAGTGAAAATTGGGATGCCATCAAAGCAGACCCTATTTTCGGAGAAGAAGGATGGGTGGAAGTTCCTCTAACGTTTAATTTGATTGCTTTATTTAATTTGATTACTTTGTTTGAATTGATTGCTTTGATTGAAATTGTTTGTTTTGATTGATTTGATTGACACTTGGTGTGGATTGATGAATGTATAAATATACATTGATATATTTATAATCGTTGATTGAATATCATGTCTATAAGTATAGTTATTTCTTAATATACTCTATTATATAGTTTATTAATGCAGGTACTTGAGTACAAGAATGAGGGGGAGTTATATAGTTTAGAGTTTGTTTGTTTTTGTTGATGATAAAGGGGGAGAAATATAAAATAGGGTAGTTTGGCATAGATTAAGGGGGAGTTATTAGATTTAGGGGGAGTTATTAGGATAGAAGTAATATTTTATAAACAAAGGTTGTCATCATCAGAAAGGGGGAGATTGTTAGTCCTTGAGATGATGGTTTTGATGACAACAACCTTAGAATAAGATTATAAAATATAAATACTAACATTATAGTTAAGATATATATGTATATGAAGGATTTAACTGTAACGACCCAGAATTTTTGATAATTAAAATTCGAATATTTAATTGATTTTAAATATTAATAAATGAATTTAATAAGTCGAATAAATTATTTAAAGGATATTGGATTTAATTTGGTCAATTAAATCGATAAATTAAATAGTGAAATTCCAGAGATAATTAAAAATCGAGTTAAAATGATTGAAAATGATTTGTAAAATTTTATTTAATCATACTGGAGTTATAGAAATATTTTTGAACTCTTAAAATTGAATTTGGAGTTAAATTGTGAAAATCGAATATTTTAATATTTAATTATCGACTGAAAAATAGCCAATTTTCGAACAGTCTTAGAATTTGACGAGACCAGTTCCATTGGATCCGTAATAGTTAGTTATTATCGGATTTCAATTTTCGTATCAATCAGAGTTGTCGTTTGACCGTGGCAGCTCCGAACGCATTGAAATTGTTTTAATATTAATTTGGCGAGTTAAAATAGTCATTTTTCAAACGGTCTCGGATTTCGACGAAACCAGTTTCATCGGATCCGTAATGCGATATTATTGTAAGATTTCAAATTTCGTAATTTTTGGATTTATCGTTTGTCCGGGGCAAGCCAAAACGCCTCGAAATCGATTTAAATCGGTTTAATTTAAATTGATCGTTTTTCTCCATATCTCGCACAGACGATCGAATTAGCTTCCGAAACCTGTTCCATTGTGTCCGGAACGTGGGATAAACCCCAGAAACGCCAGTTACAGCGCGTAGATTGGAGTTTGGGAAAACCGGATGAATAGTGTTCGATATTTGCTATAAATAGACGATTAATCACAAAATAAAAGAAAAATTATTAGCTAGGGTTTCATCATGTCGTGGCCGCCATTTCTAAAACCGAAGGCCAGGAATACTCCTCCTTCCTCCCCCAATTACTCCCAATCCACACATCGATTTGAAAAGTTATCAACTAGTAAAGTGAAGAGCATCGAGTGAGCTTTAAATCTATACGGGTACGATCTTCATCAGAGCGACGAGGGAGGAGAAAGAGAGCCACGTTCGTGACCAGTTGTGCACGTTTTTCTGGGCCGAGATGATGACCGAGCTTCACGAAATTACAGCCGAACCTGGCTCTTGGCGAGGCGAGTTGAATGCGGGTCTCCGATCGACGTGAAGTGGAGTATAGGGGCTGCGTGATTTAGGGTTGGGAGGCGGCGACGTGGGTTTCGTGACCTGGAGTGTTTTCGCGCGTGAGATGGAAGAAAGGGGACACGGCCTGGATTTCATCAAGCAGGAATCAACGGCCAGAGATTGATTAGGTTGAAAATAATAAATAAAATTGTAAATATTTGTATTATAATTTGTTCGATCTTTAAAAAGCTATAACTTGTTCATACATTATCAGAAAATTACGAAACTAGTTGCGTTGTCTTCATTTTGTCGAGCTCTTCGCTATGAAACTGGATTGGAGTCGTCCGGGGTCAGTGAAAATTTTGAGTGAGATTAAACGCCCGTTTAATTTCATTCGAAATAAACGCTGAAATCAGAATTAAAATCACGGTGAGATCTTCTCACTCAAGAATTGAAAAGTGGAATTTTCAGTTATTGTTTTGATTGCTATTTGGATGTGATATTAGATATTATAGGATATATCTATATATAGCAATATATACATATTGGCATATGTATATATTGGATTGATTGATTTCCCGCCTCGTATAGCGGATGAGACCCTATTGCGCCGTTAGTAAGCGGATTTTTATAAAACCCATATACCGCAATAATTCCGTACTGGAGCGGAATTGGTATTGTGCTAACATCTTTGGATGCAGGAAAACAGGTTGGAGGGATCCAACTGGATTCCTCAACTGTATTTACTTATTTACAGATATTGATGTATATTCTGTTATCATATGATGATATATGATATTTGACTGTTGTGATGGACTGATTGGTGTTGTGGCATCATCGGATTCAGTTTTGGAAATGTGAAAATAACGACTTTTACTTTAAAAAGGTTTTTAAAGTGATTTTTGAAAATATACGTTTTATGGAATTTTTGAATCGATTTATAAACGTAAAATTTTAAAGTTATAAAAGTTATAATTTTTGGTGAAATATAACCAAAGTGTCGTTTTTGAAATAAAGGTCGATTTATTTATAAAATGGTTTAAGTTGGGATTTTGGAATAACTATAAACGATTTGTATAAAAAGATTTATAAAAATTGATATTTATAAATCAAATATTGGAATTATAAAACGAGTTTTTATAAGTGTTAAAAATGAAATATTTATGGAATTCATAAATGAATGAAATTTATAGATGTATAAATTGTGAAGTTAAAATGAATGAAATTTATAGATGTATAAATTGTGAAGTTAAAATGAATGAAATTTATAGATGTATAAATTGTGAAGTTAAAATGAATGAAATTTATAGATGTATAAATTGTGAAGTTAAAATGAATGAAATTGTAGAATGGAAGATTTATAAGAAATTAACTTATAGATTGTGTTTTTGCCTTCAAATGAAATATTGATCGAATTTGTCAATAAAGGAGATTTACAAATCGAAGTTGTTATAAAGTAGAAATAGAATTTATAAACGTTGTTTTATAAATTCGAAATCAATTGAATTGGATAAATTAAATGTAGGAGGTTATAAAAGAAGATATATTCGCGATTTTGGATAGCGAATCTTTATTGAAATAAAATGTGTAGAAAATATTGAAATTTGGTTAAGTGAACTATATTCACGATTTTGGACAATGAATATATTCTTAAGGAAAGTGATATTTAAAATGAAGTTAATTGTTTTAAACGATGGTTTAAAATGTATTGAATATCGAAATCATAGATTTCAACATTTATTGTTGAAATAGACGTTTTCGAGGAATAAGGAAATGATGGACTATAACACTGTTGTTATAGTAAATGATTTCCGAAAGGAAATGTTTTGATGTAGTATTGGGATTCATATATCTATCTAAATTCCGAATCCCTATACTAGTGATTTTGAGTCGTCGTAACGATGTTTTACGTAACATTCGTTTTGACTCAAATAAAATGTGTTTAAAGAATGATTTCCTTAAAGAATGAAATGTATACTTAATATTGATTTAAGTATATTGAATATTTTCAAATGTTGAAAATAAATAGATTTGTGAAATACTTATTTTTAAATAAGTATGGAAATGCTTTTCCAATATGAAATGAACTGTTTTGAGATTTTATCTTTTAAAGATAAATTGAAATGTGGAAATTGATTTGAAGTTGTTTTCAAATGGAAGTGTGGAAATTTTATATCTAGTAAAGATATTTTGGAAGATAAAATAATTTGGGAAAATTATTTGGAATCTGATGATGTTGCGCATCTTTATTGATAGTTAAATAACCGACTATCAATAATTACCTTGAATAGGTATTTGTTGTGAATTGGATGAATTTGAATGCCACACTTATTTTTGAATAATCGCTCACTATTCGGGTTAACCGGGAAAGGACCATGGGGTCGTATAACCCATTCCGAATATGTGATACGTCGTTATGAATTGCATTCGAAGACCGGTGTTGAAGACCGGATATTTTTGAAAACGGAAGGATTACCGTCGAGTTACTCTACATCGGCTGATCTCCGATTTAGAGGTTTTATCACCCTTAGTGACGGGAAGTCCTGACGTGATTGAAAATTATCCGGAATTGCAAGGGCTTCGTGAGAAGTGCCTTCGGTTCTGTTCGATCCCGGAACAGACTTGTATGGATTGTGTGTCTGACGTTACAATTTGAGATATAAAGCTGATTTCTTTCAAATACATTTCTGTTGGTGGCGGAGAATTTATTCTTTTAGCTTAACACCCTTCTCTGAGACGTACGAGCTCAGAGGTTATGTAGTTGAAATTTATCAGCGATATATCCCAATTTGGTAACGTGGCATACTGAGTGTTGCTGTGAAATGATCAGTGTTTGATCATTTGTGATATGATCATTTGTTTGATCTTATATCTTTGTGATCATAGGTTGATCATTTTGTTTGACCCGAAGCAGGGCTTTTTGTAGAAAGCGTAGCTTTGTGGACGAGACTTCGTCGAGCCTCACACCCCGGAAATGGTCGAAACAGGAAGGATGCAGCAAGGTTCTAGGGAGTAGCGCCCCTTAGTGTATGTCATTCCTTCTGGATAAAGGTGGTATCATGGTATGGAGCCCAGATACTTAACCTCTGTGGTTACTGCATTATTATTATCTATGTGGTTTGTTGGAAATCGGGGATCCTCGGGAAGATCGGTGACGATCGGGGGATGGCATACGCGTGTCAGTAGTTACCTATTTTTGCAGAGGTAACCCGGCCTTGTGTTGGCAGAGATCTAACCGTAACGTTAGTTTCTCGGGTCGTCTATTCCAGGGACGTACCCATCGTGGATAGGAAGTTCCTTAGCCTGACCATTTGTTGGAAATCCAAACTTCAATACGAACTTTGTACGGTTTTAGTTGTAGAACCTATCATTCACTTATGGTGGCGCCCCACTGTTTGGATGGTAGCTATAGTAGGCATAGTTCGAAATGTCTATGCTGGCTAAGATTTATATTCTACTTTCGAAATGTTTTCTACACTATGCACTAATAATAATATCAAAATGATTTGATTTTGCGTAGTAAGCATCTTTGACTATCATAAGAAGAAATCTCCTCAAATTCTGCGTTTGCATTGTGTGTGTGGCGGGAGGTCTTATGGTAGTTTCATTTTCCAAAAAGCATTGCGAATCTATTTTAAAATATTCCTATGTTGTTTATTTTAAAGAATAACTGTTTTACGATTCCACACCAGTCTTGCTATATTACAGCATGATAGGGGGTTCTCGCTTCGCGGTTTGGTGGCGAACGGGAGACTCTTACCCCTACATGTCCCTGAGAGGGATGGGTTGGTTAGGCAGAGGCCGTGACAGTCGAGAGGCTGGCCGTAAAAGCAAGTTTGGGATATCATTGTAAGCCACGGTGGGGCTGGGATGGTTGAAAAGCCTACCGGTTGTGACCGCTTCCCAAAATTTGTGGGATGTTACATTTGGTATCAGAGCATATGGTTAAGCGACAACCCTGCTCTGTTGGGTGTTACTCATTAGAGATAGAGTCAGTAGTACTCTAGAATGAGTTTGAGTGTAATAATAGATACGAGTGCGTATTTGTTAGTGAATATAAAATTGTTTTATATTGTGATGATTGGTTTGTTGAGTGGTATATGGATTCTGGTCGGTATTGTCCGTACAACTCTATCGATAGGGATCTCTAAACACTTATATAGAACAATTCGGCACAGTATTGTTTTGAATAGGGTAAATGAGATGATTTTGCCCAAAACTATTTTTGTATAGAAAAGAAATGTTTTTCTATAAAGTACTATAGTATATGGTTGCATGGATGTTAGGAAGTAATAATAGTAAATTATTATCATTGAAATTGAATAAGAAATTGAAATCGTAACTCCAAAGTTAAGAAATAAATCCATATACAAATGAAATTTGAGAATATAAATTATAAATGTGAATTGTAATTTAAATGGAATTCCAGAGAAGTATTTGGAAATGTTTTGAAAAGAATTTGAAAATTTTGGAGATTTGGAAAGTTTAAATTCCTTTTTGATTTGAAAATGGATTTCAAGGGTTTTGAAAAATGTTTTGACGGAATGAAAAGCTCTAAACTCTTTTCGGTCGCTGGAAAATAATTCCGATGATGATCGCGACATCACCGGTGTTCATTTTCGGGTTTCCAAAAGAGAAATTGCCGCCAAATTGTTTTAAATAGAAGTTGTTTGAAAATTTTGGATTTTGTTTTGAAATTCAAAGGATAATTTGAATTGTTTTCAAAATGGCTTTGAAATGTTGGTAAACTCTGGAATGCTATATAAAGATATTTATGAAATATTACTAAGTTGATAACTTATACCAATTGAATTCTGATAGAATAATTTAACTTAAAGGATGAAGTTAAATTAAAGTAAGTATAAGTGAATCAATTAAATCTAAGTTGAGATTGTGGAATATGAAATCTGGATTTAATATGAATTTTGAATAAGTGAAGAAATTTGACCTTGGTAAAAGTTAAATAGGATTAAAATTTGAATTTGGATTTATAAGTGGAAACTTAAGTTAAGTTAAACAAATGATGTTTAATTGGAATATAACTTAAGTAATGTTGAACGAAGTTGATTTTGATATCAAAGTAAATTAATAAGGGAATTTATTAAATGAATGTGAACTTGAGTTATATAAATGAAATTCAACTTTATTTGTTAAATGAATTAGCAATTGAATTGAATAAATGGATTGGATGTTAATCAATCTAATGTGAAGTATTGATATGAAATAATGAATATAAGTGTTAATTCATTAAAAGCTAATGAAGTTGAGAAATTAAATAAATTGAATGGAAGTCAATTTAATTTAAAAGTGTTGAACCAAATCGAATGTAAAATTTATAATTTGGTTGTGTTGAATATACATTGGTTGTTATTTGATTGTTAGTTGATTGTGTATGAAAATTCATTAAGTATTAATGAAATTGAATTAGCAAATTGGAAAGCTATGTGATTAAATTCAAATTGGAAGTGAACGAATGTGAATTAGTGAATGTAAACTAATTGAATTGAAAGAGAATGTTGATTAAATCCAATGTAAATGAATTCGAATTGGAAATCCAGTTAAATGTGAGTGGTTATAAACCAAAATAGCAAACTGAAAATAAATTTTGGAAATGAGCAAAAGAATAAAACTGGAATTAAAACTGAATATTGAAAATGAAGTTGAATTGTGTGAAATTAAATGAAGTTTTGAGATTAGTTTGAAGTGAACTAAAGTTAATTGATAAAATTCAATATCCAGAAGTAAACTAAATCCAAATTAGACTGGAATTGTGAATTGAATTCGAATGAGAATTGAAATGTAAAATTGAATGAGAATAGATATGTAACTTCAATAGTAAGTTAAAAATGTGTAAACAGTTTATATTTGAAATTTTGTAATAGAATTTGCAAAATAGTTTGAATGCTGTAACTAGATATAATGGCTAGTAGGATATACAGGTATAAAGGAATTGGAATTTAATTTCGAAGATAAATTTGAATGGCTCGACAAAAGGTAAGTATTTGAATTCGAATATGAGATTTGATGACTTATTTCTCTAGCCGCTTGGCTTTTTCTTTTTCTTTTTTGAAATCTGAGAGTCCGTAGGGACGTTTTGTAGTCGTGCCATGTTAACCGCGCAAAGGAGACGCTGGCGAAATTTTTTGGAAATTTAGGGCGTTAGAAAATTTTTGAGGAAATTTTGAAAGTTTAAAATTTGAATTTAAACTCGAATTTGAATTGAGAAGTTAAACAATGTTGTTTGAAACTTATAATTGAAGTTGGAAAACGAGTTGAATGATAACGAATCTTTAGTAGAAAGATTTGTTTTGATAAATTGATAAAACTATTTGAATTTGAGAAAATAGTAGACGAGTTAAGGACCTTTTTCCTAACTTGTAATTTCGAGGACGAAATTCTTTTAAGGGGGGAAGTCTGTAACGACCCAGAATTTTTGATAATTAAAATTCGAATATTTAATTGATTTTAAATATTAATAAATGAATTTAATAAGTCGAATAAATTATTTAAAGGATATTAGATTTAATTTGGTCAATTAAATCGATAAATTAAATAGTGAAATTCCAGAGATAATTAAAAATCGAGTTAAAATGATTGAAAATGATTTGTAAAATTTTATTTAATCATACTGGAGTTATAGAAATATTTTTGAACTCTTAAAATTGAATTTGGAGTTAAATTGTGAAAATCGAATATTTTAATATTTAATTATCGACTGAAAAATAGCCAATTTTCGAACAGTCTCAGAATTTGACGAGACCAGTTCCATTGGATCCGTAATAGTTAGTTATTATCGGATTTCAATTTTCGTATCAATCAGAGTTGTCGTTTGACCGTGGCAGCTCCGAACGCATTGAAATTGTTTTAATATTAATTTGGCGAGTTAAAATAGTCATTTTTCAAACGGTCTCGGATTTCGACGAAACCAGTTTCATCGGATCCGTAATGCGATATTATTGTAAGATTTCAAATTTCGTAATTTTTGGATTTATCGTTTGTCCGGGGCAAGCCAAAACGCCTCGAAATCGATTTAAATCGGTTTAATTTAAATTGATCGTTTTTCTCCATATCTCGCACAGACGATCGAATTAGCTTCCGAAACCTGTTCCATTGTGTCCGGAACGTGGGATAAACCCCAGAAACGCCAGTTACAGCGCGTAGATTGGAGTTTGGGAAAACCGGATGAATAGTGTTCGATATTTGCTATAAATAGACGATTAATCACAAAATAAAAGAAAAATTATTAGCTAGGGTTTCATCATGTCGTGGCCGCCATTTCTAAAACCGAAGGCCAGGAATACTCCTCCTTCCTCCCCCAATTACTCCCAATCCACACATCGATTTGAAAAGTTATCAACTAGTAAAGTGAAGAGCATCGAGTGAGCTTTAAATCTATACGGGTACGATCTTCATCAGAGCGACGAGGGAGGAGAAAGAGAGCCACGTTCGTGACCAGTTGTGCACGTTTTTCTGGGCCGAGATGATGACCGAGCTTCACGAAATTACAGCCGAACCTGGCTCTTGGCGAGGCGAGTTGAATGCGGGTCTCCGATCGACGTGAAGTGGAGTATAGGGGCTGCGTGATTTAGGGTTGGGAGGCGGCGACGTGGGTTTCGTGACCTGGAGTGTTTTCGCGCGTGAGATGGAAGAAAGGGGACACGGCCTGGATTTCATCAAGCAGGAATCAACGGCCAGAGATTGATTAGGTTGAAAATAATAAATAAAATTGTAAATATTTGTATTATAATTTGTTCGATCTTTAAAAAGCTATAACTTGTTCATACATTATCAGAAAATTACGAAACTAGTTGCGTTGTCTTCATTTTGTCGAGCTCTTCGCTATGAAACTGGATTGGAGTCGTCCGGGGTCAGTGAAAATTTTGAGTGAGATTAAACGCCCGTTTAATTTCATTCGAAATAAACGCTGAAATCAGAATTAAAATCACGGTGAGATCTTCTCACTCAAGAATTGAAAAGTGGAATTTTCAGTTATTGTTTTGATTGCTATTTGGATGTGATATTAGATATTATAGGATATATCTATATATAGCAATATATACATATTGGCATATTTATATATTGGATTGATTGATTTCCCGCCTCGTATAGCGGATGAGACCCTATTGCGCCGTTAGTAAGCGGATTTTTATAAAACCCATATACCGCGATAATTCCGTACTGGAGCGGAATTGGTATTGTGCTAACATCTTTGGATGCAGGAAAACAGGTTGGAGGGATCCAACTGGATTCCTCAACTGTATTTACTTATTTACAGATATTGATGTATATTCTGTTATCATATGATGATATATGATATTTGACTGTTGTGATGGACTGATTGGTGTTGTGGCATCATCGGATTCAGTTTTGGAAATGTGAAAATAACGACTTTTACTTTAAAAAGGTTTTTAAAGTGATTTTTGAAAATATACGTTTTATGGAATTTTTGAATCGATTTATAAACGTAAAAGTTTAAAGTTATAAAAGTTATAATTTTTGGTGAAATATAACCAAAGTGTCATTTTTGAAATAAAGGTCGATTTATTTATAAAATGGTTTAAGTTGGGATTTTGGAATAACTATAAACGATTTGTACAAAAAGATTTATAAAAATTGATATTTATAAATCAAATATTGGAATTATAAAACGAGTTTTTATAAGTGTTAAAAATGAAATATTTATGGAATTCATAAATGAATGAAATTTATAGATGTATAAATTGTGAAGTTAAAATGAATGAAATTTATAGATGTATAAATTGTGAAGTTAAAATGAATGAAATTTATAGATGTATAAATTGTGAAGTTAAAATGAATGAAATTTATAGATGTATAAATTGTGAAGTTAAAATGAATGAAATTGTAGAATGGAAGATTTATAAGAAATTAACTTATAGATTGTGTTTTTGCCTTCAAATGAAATATTGATCGAATTTGTCAATAAAGGAGATTTACAAATCGAAGTTGTTATAAAGTAGAAATAGAATTTATAAACGTTGTTTTATAAATTCGAAATCAATTGAATTGGATAAATTAAATGTAGGAGGTTATAAAAGAAGATATATTCGCGATTTTGGATAGCGAATCTTTATTGAAATAAAATGTGTAGAAAATATTGAAATTTGGTTAAGTGAACTATATTCACGATTTTGGACAGTGAATATATTCTTAAGGAAAGTGATATTTAAAATGAAGTTAATTGTTTTAAACGATGGTTTAAAATGTATTGAATATCGAAATCATAGATTTCAACATTTATTGTTGAAATAGACGTTTTCGAGGAATAAGGAAATGATGGACTATAACACTGTTGTTATAGTAAATGATTTCCGAAAGGAAATGTTTTGATGTAGTATTGGGATTCATATATCTATCTAAATTCCGAATCCCTATACTAGTGATTTTGAGTCGTCGTAACGATGTTTTACGTAACATTCGTTTTGACTCAAATAAAATGTGTTTAAAGAATGATTTCCTTAAAGAATGAAATGTATACTTAATATTGATTTAAGTATATTGAATATTTTCAAATGTTGAAAATAAATAGATTTGTGAAATACTTATTTTTAAATAAGTATGGAAATGCTTTTCCAATATGAAATGAACTGTTTTGAGATTTTATCTTTTAAAGATAAATTGAAATGTGGAAATTGATTTGAAGTTGTTTTCAAATGGAAGTGTGGAAATTTTATATCTAGTAAAGATATTTTGGAAGATAAAATAATTTGGGAAAATTATTTGGAATCTGATGATGTTGCGCATCTTTATTGATAGTTAAATAACCGACTATCAATAATTACCTTGAATAGGTATTTGTTGTGAATTGGATGAATTTGAATGCCACACTTATTTTTGAATAATCGCTCACTATTCGGGTTAACCGGGAAAGGACCATGGGGTCGTATAACCCATTCCGAATATGTGATACGTCGTTATGAATTGCATTCGAAGACCGGTGTTGAAGACCGGATATTTTTGAAAACGGAAGGATTACCGTCGAGTTACTCTACATCGGCTGATCTCCGATTTAGAGGTTTTATCACCCTTAGTGACGGGAAGTCCTGACGTGATTGAAAATTATCCGGAATTGCAAGGGCTTCGTGAGAAGTGCCTTCGGTTCTGTTGGATCCCGGAACAGACTTGTATGGATTGTGTGTCTGACGTTACAATTTGAGATATAAAGCTGATTTCTTTCAAATACATTTCTGTTGGTGGCGGAGAATTTATTCTTTTAGCTTAACACCCTTCTCTGAGACGTACGAGCTCAGAGGTTATGTAGTTGAAATTTATCAGCGATATATCCCAATTTGGTAACGTGGCATACTGAGTGTTGCTGTGAAATGATCAGTGTTTGATCATTTGTGATATGATCATTTGTTTGATCTTATATCTTTGTGATCATAGGTTGATCATTTTGTTTGACCCGAAGCAGGGCTTTTTGTAGAAAGCGTAGCTTTGTGGACGAGACTTCGTCGAGCCTCACACCCCGGAAATGGTCGAAACAGGAAGGATGCAGCAAGGTTCTAGGGAGTAGCGCCCCTTAGTGTATGTCATTCCTTCTAGATAAAGGTGGTATCATGGTATGGAGCCTAGATACTTAACCTCTGTGGTTACTGCATTATTATTATCTATGTGGTTTGTTGGAAATCAGGGATCCTCGGGAAGATCGGTGACGATCGGGGGATGGCATACGCGTGTCAGTAGTTACCTATTTTTGCAGAGGTAACCCGGCCTTGTGTTGGCAGAGATCTAACCGTAACGTTAGTTTCTCGGGTCATCTATTCCAGGGACGTACCCATCGTGGATAGGAAGTTCCTTAGCCTGACCATTTGTTGGAAATCCAAACTTCAATACGAACTTTGTACGGTTTTAGTTGTAGAACCTATCATTCACTTATGGTGGCGCCCCACTGTTTGGATGGTAGCTATAGTAGACATAGTTCGAAATGTCTATGCTGGCTAAGATTTATATTCTACTTTCGAAATGTTTTCTACACTATGCACTAATAATAATATCAAAATGATTTGATTTTGCGTAGTAAGCATCTTTGACTATCATAAGAAGAAATCTCCTCCAATTCTGCGTTTGCATTGTGTGTGTGGCGGGAGGTCTTATGGTAGTTTCATTTTCCAAAAAGCATTGCGAATCTATTTTAAAATATTCCTATGTTGTTTATTTTAAAGAATAACTGTTTTACGATCTCACACCAGTCACCATGACTGACTCGGAGTTTATTGTTTCCCTTCTAAACTCTGGGTGCCCACCAATTTCCACACGGGCAGCCTAGAGTTATGTTATCAGGATATTCTGGATATTCTGGAGCTTTGGAGATAAGCTGGATGACGAGACGTAGTATTTGTACCTGATAGTATTTATTCCGCTGTATATTCTGTATGAGGACAAGTTATATAACTGTCCATTGTTGTATTGAGTCGTATATTGACTCTGATGATGTGATGTAATGTAATAACAGATATAATTCTTTTGTTTTTAAATGATATTCATTTATCTATTATATATTGTTCCGCTGCGATATGTGAGATTCTGATATTGTTTTCTGCTTCTGTATCTGATGTTGTGTTGTTGTTCTTCTTTCTTTTTCTTCTATCTTCTTCTTCTACCTTTTTCTTCTTTCTTAAAACCATAACTTTTCGGGTTTCCGGCATTCGATGGCTCAGCAGTCGATAAAGTGAGTATCGATGTTGAATTTTCGAAAGTCGAAAATTTCCGGGATGTTACATTAACCATGCAGGTACAAAGAATGAAGACTGTACAGTATAGAGATTCAAGATATCAAGATTGAAGACTCATGAGTATCAAGATTATCAAGAGTTCAAGATTTCTAGATAAGTATTGAGTCTAGAATTATGTTAAAACTTCATAATAGCACTGAAATCTTCACTCCATTTTTCTTTTGGGATGGAACCCATTTCTACCTTTTTAGTGGCTTACAAACCCACGACAAGTAGCTTACAAACCTACGACAAGTGGTTTACAAACCCACGAACATCCTGGTTTTGTACAAGTTCTCGAGTCCTGATGTGATGAGATATTCTGCAGGAAGAAGCTTGCAAAACTACCTCAAAATGATTTTCAAAACTACTTTAGAATGATTTTAAAAACTGCTTTTCAAAATGTTTTAGCCTTAAAAATTATCTTTTCAAATGATTTTCAAAAAGAAGTTTTAGCCTTAAAATATTCTTTGTTTTTGTTTTTAATAAACTCTTGTTTTAAACTTCGTTTGTTTTAAACTATCTTTTAATTATAATATATTTATACTTAGATTTAAATATAACATTATAGTAAAATTATATATATATTATTCTCTATTTTATCTATGTATTTTATCTATAGTCAAGTATATTTATAAAGTTTAAATAGTTTTTAATATAAGATAAAAGTTATTTTCAAAGAAAATCAAATCTTCAAAAAATGCTTTGGGATGTCGACATGCCCTAGTACCCCATGTCGACATAGTGACAGTTAGATTCAAAAATTTGAATTTCAAAAGAAGTGTCTATTCGCCATAACCTTTCACGAATGGACATGGCTGTTGTTCTTCTATAAATAGGGGTTAGTTTCAATGAATTTGAATATAGATTTTTTGGTTTTTCACTTCTCTTCTTCTTCCACATTTCTTTATACATATTCTTACCATTACTCTACCGAAATCAACATTGAATCTAACTAGATAATCTCTGGTTTGATTCTCTGTCACTATCTCATCAAGATCCTTAGTGTTATTCAGAGTTATAGGCTTTCTTTGTAATCAATAGAGTAAAAGGTGTGATTGTAGCCTTGGAAATCAATCAAGTAAGAAAAGGTGTGATTGTAGCCTTGAGAAATCAATTGGGTGAACTTGTTGCCCGGAAATCAAGTATCTCTACCCAGAGGATTGTGATTCTGGAGGGTGTACCTCGTGGCCTTGAAATCGAGGGTTGTAATTGTTGAATTGCTTTTGAAAGAAAATCCGTACTTAGTTGTGCGGGACTGGATGTAGGGTAACTCCGAACCAGTATAAAATCTGGTGTGTTCTTTCCTTTACTGCATTTACTTTATTTCTGCAACTGTGTTTGATTCTGTGATTATATCTGTGTCTGAATATTGCATACATTTGTGTACAAATCAACAATAACTCAAAAAGATTTAGTAATTTCTTATAAACACTATTCACCCCCCCCCCTCTAGTGTTCATTCTAGCCTTAAGATCCATATTCCGCATTCCTCATAATTCTTTCTCTCCTTTTTACTCTCTTTCTAATAGAAAATATACTTAAAATATTCTTAAATTCAATCAGAATCAAATTCAAACTCTATTGATTTGATTCTCTATCAATTAGCCTCTGATTTCTCTTATCTCTATCACTCAAAACAAGATCAAAGTGTTATTCAAGAGGTTATAGGATCATTTGTACTCAAGATTAATAAATTGAGTCTGTAAACTCTATCAAATCATTCTCTTATACTCGTGGGTGTGCTTGGTGTCCCTGAAATTCAAGTGGATGTGCTTGTGTCTCGTCTAAATCAAGTGGGTGGGCTTGGTGTCCCATTTGAATCCAAATGGGTGTGCTGATGTTCCGTCCGAATCCAGTGAGTGTATCCAAAGCTCGGAAAATCTGGAGGGTGTGTCTTGTAACTTGAAATCGAGATTGTAAAGGCTTTGATATTTGAAAAGAAATCTGTAAAAGAAATTGTACGAGACTAGATGTAGGGTAACTCCGAACCAGTATAAAAATTCCTAGTGTGATCTCTCCAACTCTTAACCTTTTTCTTTTACCACATTTATATATGTTTGTGTTTGCATCTGTGATTGTTGATTCTGCATTGTTTAATTATAATCTTAAAAGAATTTAAAATGATTCAAAAAAATCAGTAAATACTATTCACCCCCTGGTGTCAAATTAGCCTTAAGATCTATCTTCCGCAAACTAATAGAAACCTTAGGCAATCTACATGATTGGGAGGAGGATGACTTAGATGATATAGTCATGTCCGTAGGGGCTTCCTTGTTTAGGAACCCTAGCATGACTAGCACGGATGCAAACACTCCTTTTGAGAAAGTGGTAGAGGAGCCTGTGGCTGATGCCAACATTTAGTTCGACATAGGAAGTGCTTTTTAAGATATCTTTGACTTGGAAAATACTACCTTACAGCCTTGGCTACATAGTTTGATACCTAGCTACTTTTATACTATTGATATGTCTTTCTTCCTTGCTTCCAACAAACCAGAAGAATGTCTAGAATCCATGGGGGGTGTTGTGGAGGAGCATAGCGGTCCGTCACTTCGTTTATGCTTGCGCAACACCTAACACATATTACATACCTTGAACTGTTTCCATTCTAGTATTTTAAGTTGCTTTGACATTAGTTGTTTGCCATGCAAATTCCATGAGCTCTTGAAGATGTGTTAACCAACTCCTAACTTAGTTAAACCCCAAGGATGGGAGAAGCAAGAGCATCACTTCATGGAGCCAAGCTAGAATGTTGATCGTTCTCTTACAACCCTAAAGAGTAGGAAAGCCATCACTTACCAACCTTTTGGAGATCCACACTCACAACCGACAAACTTCCTAAATGTTCATGCTCCCCATCTAGGGGTTCTAGATATTGGACTCCAGATTGTCGTCATAAAGCTCCTAAGGTATCTCTTTGCTAATTTAAAACAAATCTCTAGCCTCCATTTGAAAAAGTCGAAGCCAAACTAGGATGAGAAAGGAGAAATATCCTAAGGAGGAAATAACTCGTGATACGACGTGTAATCTACCGGCTATGCTAAGGTAAATGATTTAAGCCTATTTAAATTTAATTTATAATGGTGTTTATTTATTTATCCAACAATTTCAATTGTTTATTTTTATATAAAAAGTATTTTGTATAGATTAAATAACACATAAGTTATGTATAAAGTTTAACACACTCACATACACATACACTCTCTAAGGTAGATTTTATTTTCGTCCATGCTTTATTTGTAGTAAAAATATAAATTTGAAACTATTGTATTATTTTATTATTAACATATACATAATTTAAATATTTTAAATCTACATATGTTAATTATTTAATATACATAAAATAACGTGCTTGGAATAAAAAAGGAAATTTTCTGGCATGATTATATATATATATATTATGTATGTATATGTGTATACTAATATTTAGTTGTTTATTTGATTGACTGAGTTAAGTATCAACTTAAAATTTGAATACACACACGTGTGCATGTGCGTGCGTGCATGTAAATTTCCAGAAAATAAACAATTTCTTTTATCAGTGTCAAATCCATTTTAAATAATTAACTTGTATTTTAACTAGAATTCTGAATTTAAACACGTTTTTATATATATATTTATGAATAGAGAAAAAAACTTTCTCGAGGTCCAGCCTGTATAATTGTATATATTATATAGTTAATAAAATAATTATAGGCCAAGCCCAAAAAATTAGTTTTAAATTAATACAAATAAATATATATTTAAGTGTATATAAAAATTTATATTTATAAAATATTTATATTTAATCTAAAATTATATTATGGTCGAATATGTTTAGTGTGGATTTAAATATGTTTTATATGAAACATCACATATATAACATATATTTCATGCTCAATAATATGTATATATCTCTATATATTATGTGGTTATAAATCCCAAAAATCACATGTTTATATACTTATATGTATGTTAATACATAAACTAAGTTATTGAATATTTGCATCCTTTTTGACATCTTTATTATATCATTATATGTGAACATATGATGTTCTCACAAAATTAATTAAAATAAAATTAATTTTAATTGTAAAACATTCATCATGTTAAACCAATACTAAATATGATTTAATGCAAATAAATAATTCATGATAACACAAGTTAACAATTATTGAAATACTTTACAAAAGGTTTTTTTTCTGAAATTTACGTTACTTACTTCTCTGCACAATGCATCTGATCTAGTAAATGTGATATATACTTTGTTCAAATCAGGCCTATAACTCCAGTACTAAACACATTGGTGTCAGGAGGTTTATTTCTTATGATAGGGGAGAAACGAACTGGCTTAAGTTGCAAGAGATTCATACCAAGGACAACCCTGCTGGTATTATAACAAGTCATTACGAGAGACAAATTTGAGCATTGCTCAAACCTGGTCAGTTTAGTACCATCCATTTAGTGCCATGGTGCGTAAACACAACAATTTCTAGTTCATTTTTGACACATGTAAGAGGTGTGTGTGTGTGTGTGTATTTGAACCATGGTGGATTATTGAATTTATGCAGCTCAAATATGTGCTATATTGTATGTCATGTTGTAGAGAGTTCAAGAGATTCAAAATGAAATAAAATGGAGGTGATTTGGAGTTAAGGAATGAAATTCACAAGCGTTTAAAGGTTGAAGAAAATTCCAGTTTGATGCAATATTTTTAGTGGAGTAACCAAAGGCTCGATCGACCGCCTATATACTAGTCATCCGGTCGATATATTGAGGTGTTAAATTATCTCGTTTGCACAATCAACCAACCACCACCTATGACCAATTGACCAGTTAGTGTTTTGAAAATGCAATTCTGGTGCCCTATGAATAGTGCCTTAGGTTAGACTTCATCCAATCAACGGTGGAGATAACCTAATCCAATTATTTCAGAAAGACAGTGGACTTATCAAATACACCCCTAATCTATTGTTGAGTAATGTGAGATTTCCACATACATCTAATTTGAAGAAATTGAAAATTTTATTTTTGTCCTCTTTAGAGATATTTAATTATATTAGGTGTTCATTGTAATTCTTTACTTGTAATTGAAGTTATAGAGATTCTCCACCCATTTGCAATATCTAATCCATAATTCAGCTTTGTATACTTTGTAATTGAAAAAGTGAATGATAAAAGTTGTTGATTTTTTCATGGACGTAATTCGATATGATTAAACCACTATAAATTCTTTTGTCTCTGTTTTATTTTCATTTTTTTAGTAATCGGATAACTTTGTTTGAAGTTGGTGTTTAATCGATATGTTAGATTCTAGAATTCAATATTAATTAATAAATTTTCTACTATGCATAACTTGTTTGATATTTTGCCAAGTGTTTGCATAGGTACCAAACGGGGTACATTAAAATAATAAGCGAATGAGGTTTTGACAAAGTCCCGTTCATGGACATCCCAAACGCTCTTCAAAAAGCAGTCAATGGGAGTTACATCCGACTTATCTTAGATAAGTCGGATGTAATGTTTACATCAGCGTTTGGTTGGGAAGCGTTTGCTCATTTCAAATTGTAGCCGCTAGCGAAGACGTAACTAATAAGTCAGACATAATTTTTTACGTCCTGCTATTTCACTGTTTCTCCAAACAAGCACAGTTTGACGTTACAATTTGTACTATCCATAATTTTATAAGAAAACACAACAGTATAGATCCTGATTATAAAGAAATTGTTAATGTAGTAGTTCCATTAGGTTATGATAAAAATTGGTGTGAATTGCGTCAGCACAACCATGGTAGTGCAAGTTCATTAAATATAGTATAGATTGTTGCAAAACTTAATCGAGTCAGAGATGCTTTGGTTGTTGCAGAATTACGTTGATGTATTGAATATTTGTATGTTCATTATAGTTAATTCGAACTTTAGTCTGAATCTGTAGTAAGTGTTTGAATTTGTATTTATATTCGAATTTGGATTTGAATTATTTATTGACTGAATTTATTAACTAATGATTAATAATTATTAAAAATAAAAAATAAAAAATATACATTGCATAATATAAAAGACTTCCTATCCAACTTGTCTATGAACATTGTAACCACTAACCTCTAATCTAATTTGTTCACAAAGGCAATCTATTAAATAATAGTAAAATGGAAGAATTTATATCTCTCTCATTAATCCTAGGAGTTTTTTCTCTTCTCCTTGATTTTTTCTCTAAATATTTTATTTTTAAATTAATTGATCACATTACACTTATTTTACTATTTCTCTTTAATTATTTTACATTTTGGTACTGACATTCTAAAGGTTATACAATTATTTACATAAAATTTATCGGTTCCCTCCTAATATTAGTCCATACGTTTAGATTAATTACATAATCCAAAATGTAAGTTATTTAAATAAATTTAGTTAACTAATATTTATTAATAGTATGTTGTTGATTCTACTGAACATGTTGGCGTTTTGGAAGAAAAGCTTGGGGTTTATTTGTTTACTGACTACTCTAGTTTTATCAAAGATGAAGTTAATGTCAAGCTTGGAGAGGTTTATGATTGGGTTTGGTCTTCTATTTCGCCTGTAAATGTAGATGTTATATTGGAGAAGGAGGCTCATGTTTATTTAGACAAGCTTTTGATAGTTTCAGGCGATGAGAGTTTATTCATGGCAGATAATGTAGATATGCACACTAATATCAGTGTACATGGTGCACAGAGATTGGATTCTACTGTTGATGTTTCTTCGAGTTTTGTACAGAATTTTGCAGATTATAGAGGTGAAGATTTTAATGTCAATATTGGTAATTGTGTTGAGAATGTTGTTTTGCCTATCAATGGGTTAGATAGTTTGCAGAAGGAGGATTATGTTGAATTGGAGAAAAAGGTTCTGTTGATTTGCATAGGAGTTTAATGAAAGCTCCGGGTCCTTCTTAAATGGTGGAGCAGTCTATAGAAAGTGTATTTTCTTCGGGGCACAAGAGTGATAAATTCTGTTTGGCTTCGGGTGATTATGTATATACAGTGAATGTCAATTGTGTAAATAACGTGGTGGAGCAGTCTGTTGCAAGTGTATTTGCTTCGGGGCACGAGAATGATAATTTCTGTTTGGCTTTGGGTGATTATGTAGATACAGTGAATGTCAATTGTGTAAATAACGTACTAGAGTATAATTTGATGGAGAGGGGCAGCAATTCAGTTCCTTTTTATTCTTTTTCGAAGAGAGGTAGGCGCAGGAAATCAGTGGCTATTAGTGGTTCAGTTCGACGCAGTGCCAGGATCCATTGTTGTCAGTCTCAGTCTACGGGCGAGTTACCTGATTCGAGTGCCATGAGTGGCGCTATGAACTTAGGCTTAGGTATGCGATCTGATTTGGGTAGTACGTATTCTTCATATGCTTTAGGTAGTTTGTCTTCTTCTGAGTTTAGTCAGTTAGCTAGTGACATCATTTTCATTTATTCTGATGTTGAGGTAGATCTTGAGTGTATTAGAAGTAGGGAATTTGATAAGGCTAGATCTGTTGGTATATGAGGATTATTAGTTGGAATATCAGAGGTTTGCATGATTTAAATAAGCGTGACAAGGTTAGAGGTTTTTTTTAAAGACTATTCTATTGACATTGCACTCCTACAGGAAACTAAAATTGAATGTCACGATATTCATTTATATAGAAGATTAGGTGGGTATCATTTTAGGAAATGAGCTTATTTACCTTCTGTAGGCGCTTCTGGGGGCTTACTGATTGGGTGGCGGGATAGCTATTTTAAAATGCTCCAATGTATTTCCAAGCAACACTCACTGTATATTATTCTCATTAATCTTAATGATAATTCTTTTTTAATTATTTCTAATGTTTATGGGCCTAAATCAAAAATGGGTCATCGGATTTTATAGAACGAATGTCTAGAGTTTAGATCTTTAGCTCCGGGTTTTTAGATTTTGGGGGGTGATTTAAACGTTACGCGTTTTATAGGAGAGCGTTCACCTCGGTAGGGCGATTTTTCTGCTATGGAGGAATTTGACCAATTTATTATTAATGCTAGTTTGATTGAAATCCCTCTTTCTAATAGGGTCTTTACTTGGAGCAATACTAAGGAGTCCCCATCTATGACTCTTCTTGATAGGTTTTTCGTTAGTGATGAAACTGAGGATAAATTTCCTATTTGCAGAGTCTCTGATTTGTCTTACACTTATTCTGATCATTGTCCTATTATTCTCACTTGTAAGCATCATAAAGTTATTAATAGATCTTTTAAATTCGAAAAATGTGGTTATTAGAATCCAATTTTTCAATTTTAATTAAAAATAGTGGATTTCTATGGGCTTTTATAATATTAGAAATAAGGATAATTCCGCAAAAAAAATTTGTTTTAAAACTGAGGGATCTTAGGAATTTTCTTAAAAATTGGAGTAAGAATGTTTCCGGTAGTATAAAAAATAAAAAATAAAATATTCTTTCTAAGATGCTTAAAATAAACAAGATAGAAGGATCTAACCAGCTAAATTTAGGTGAGCGTAACGTTCTCGCTAATCTAAAAGAAAAACTTAATTCAATTTTAGAAAAGGAGGAGGTTATGTGGAAACAGAGATCCAGAATTTAATGGATAAATGAAGGTGACAATAATACCAATTTTTTTCACAATATGGCTAATGGTAGAAAACGTAGTAATATGAATAATTCCATTTTTGCGAATAATGAAGAATTGGTAGACCAAAGGGACCTTAATAAGGCTTTTACAAACCATTATAGAGATATTTTTGGTAATAAAAACAAACATAGAATTAATGCTAGATGGAATGACCTTTATCCTTCTGATTCTAATGTTGATCCTTTTGAGTTAGATAATCCTTTTACTGAAGAAGAAATTCGAAAAGCTATCAATGACATGCCAAGTGATAAATCTCCGGGTCCGGATGGGTTCCTAATTTTCTTTTATAAAACATTTTGGAATGTTTTAAAATTCGATTTAATTAGCATGTTTAACGAATTCTATAATGGAAATTTGCAATTAGGTAGATTTAATTTTGCAAATGTTATTTTATTACACAAAAAAGTAGGTGCTAATAACTTAAAAGATTTTAAACCTATTTCATTAATTAACTGTTTCGTTAAAATTATTTCTAAAGTTTTAGCTAATAGACTTGGTATAAGAATGAATGAACTAATTGACTGTTCACAATCTGTTTTCATTAAGGGAGAAATATCATCGACGGTGTGGTTGTTGTTCCAGAATACATTAATCGCTGTTGTAAGAATAATATAACCTGTGCGATTTTAAAATTGGACTTCGCAAAAGCTTTTGATTCGGTAGATTGGGATTTTCTAGTGGATATATTTCATGCTAGAGGTTTTAGTCATGCATGGATTAGCTAGATCATGAAACTGGTAACTCTAGTATTATGGTTAATGGTATTTTAGGTAATAAAATTCAATCTAAGCGAGATTTAAGGCAAGGGGATCCTTTATCGCATCTTTTGTTTAACTTAGCCGCATATGTTTTCGCTAAGATAATTAAAAAAGTGGTTGATAATGGATCTCTGGGGAATGTAGGTAACGATATATCGCGTAACGGTATATCTGTCCTTCAATTTGCAGATGATACCTTGCTTTTTTCTTCCCATCTACCTAGACACATTATTACTCTTAAGTTTATTTTATATAGTTTTGAAATACTATTAGGTTTAAAAATAAATTTTGATAAAAGTTCAGTTTTAGTTTTAAATGATTTTGAAAAAGTTGAAAATTTAGTTGCTAATACGCTTAATTGTAAAACTATGAATTTTCCTTTTGATTATCTTGGTTTTTTGCTTAGACCTACTAAACTTAAACATGATGATTGGTTTATAATCATAGATAAAATCAAAAATAGGATTTCTAATTGGAATGATAGATTTTTATCGAGAGCGGGTAGATTAATTCTAATAAATGCTGTCTTCTCAGCTCTCCCGATCTATTGGATGTCTATGCATCTTTTTTCAGATTGGGTGACTGATAAAATTGACAAAATTAGAAGGGACTTCTTATGGAGTGGGAAAAACTCAAATAGCAGTATTAAATGTTTAGTAAATTGGGAAATTGTTTGTAAGTCCAAAAAGGATGGTGGTTTAGGAGTCATTAATTTGCATGATATGAATTTGTCGTTGTTAGGTAAATGGTTATGGAAGTTTAAGGATATTAATGAAAATTCTACTTGGAAAGAAATCATTTCTAAATATTACTATAATGGTAGTAGTAATTTATATCAAATTACTCCTACAGTCATACGTAAATTTTCTAATTTTTGGAAATCTATTTTAAAATGCCACGAGATTTTTAACTTAGGCACTAATACAATAGTTCATTCTGGTAATACTACTTCTTTTTGGCATGATCGTTGGATTTCCGTTATCCCTCTTAGAATAGAATTTAAAGAGCTATATGAAATCTGTAATTTTAAGGATGCTTTAATTATTGAAGTTTTTTCTTCCGAAAATGACCCTCCTTGGAATTTTAGTTTTAACAGAATTTTAGTAGGTTCAACTCTTAGGCAGCTTGCTTTGCTTTATGCTAGATTAAACCTATATAATATTGATAATGATAAAGATAATATTAGTTGGGAATGGGATAAGAGTAAGAAATATACTTCTAATTCTTTTTATAGATTTATTAACTTTTCGGGTGTAACCAGTTACTCTTTTAAATTTATTTGGAAATCAAATGCTCCACCTAAATCTAAAATTCACATGTGGTTAATTATGCATGAAAAACTAAATACTATAGAATTTGTAAAAAGAAAAAATATGCAAATTGATAATAAATGTTATTTTTGTAATCTGTATTTTGAAGATATTAAACATGTATACTATGATTGCATGGATACTTATTTCATTCTGAATAGTACCTTTAAAATCTTTAACTTTGTTCTAACAACTAAAATTTATGATTGTGAATATTATTGGAATAGTTTTAGATTTAAGTTCAGAAAGGAAAATAGATTTTTACTTGACACTTTATTCATTATAATTTGTTGGTATATTTGGTTTGAAAGAAATCAGAGAATTTTTAAAAATAATTATAATCAATTTAATAAATTGATTTTTATAATTTCTTCATTTTGTTTTAATGGGATTTCTAATCCTAAATATAAATTAGCTAAAATTAATCTATTTAAAGAATATCTTAATAAGGTTAATAATAATATTAAACTATGAAATATATAAGAATAATATTTTTGATATTAATAATTGTAGTATTAATATTTTTTCAAACTTAAATGATGATTTCACTATGTGTCATAATATCCTTTTGATCAAAGGACCATAAGGATATATTCGATTAGTTTTAGTTTTTGTTTGTTTTAGTTTATAGATCTTTATGTTCATTCGATTATGAATTCTTTTTTTGTCATTTTTCTAATCTTTATATTATTCTTTCATATTAGCTTAACTCTTATATCATTTCTTCTATTTCTTTTATACATATATATGTATATAAATTTCATTTATATACATATATATGTGTATCATTCTAACCTTTTTCTTTAGTTCCATTGCAGATACAGGTTTAGGGTAGATTTGGTGTTAGTTTCTTATTGCAGGTACACAGGATTGCTGTATGCAGTGTGGGGTTCTTCACAGTACATCTTCATCTTCATTATAACGTTCTATTTCTAGGAGGATTCACTATTCAGCTATGCACTACTTCCTGTTTTACCGAGTCTTCAGAGTTCGCTTTTAGATCATTCACTTTTTCAGTCTAGATCGTTCGCAGGTCCGGTTCAGATCATTCGCTTTTCCATTCCTTCAGAGTCAACGGCATGGAGTTGCCTTCTTAGATAGAGCAGGCTTCTAGTTTCATTGGCTATGAGATATTTCATAGTTTTTTAGGTTTTCTAACACCTTAATATCGGGCGATGGCCATGCTGGAGCTCGATATTGGGGTGTAATGGGTGGTGGCCATGCCGGAGCTAGATATTGGGGTGTAATGGGCGGTGGCCATGCCGAAGCTCATTTTAGGGGTACTTGAGTTTTCTCTTTTGATTTTTGTACTTATATTAGCTACCCACCAGGCATGTTGGCAGCACCATGTCTTGCGATATATATATATTTACATGTGTGCTCTCCTCTATTTTAGAGGATCACATATTTTTTTCAAAAAAAACTAATATTTATTAATATTTCTTATAAATTATAAAGAACGACAATTTAAATACGTATAATACTTTGGTAACAACCAAAATGGTAAAATTAATTTTTCATTTAACTATAAAGATATATTAACCACAAAAAACAATAATAATATAATAATAATAATTATAGTTCATTTATATCAATGAATGATAATTGCATTGTAAATTCTACTTTTAACATCCAAATACCTACATTTCAAAATTTCATAATTATTTAAAAAAATTACTTCAATTTTCTCCTAATATTTTACATTTCATTCCATATATTTAAATTAATTCAGTCATCTTAGATTCGAACTAATTGAATAAATCCAATTAACTAATATTTTTTAATTCGGTTACTAATTTATGAAAATATAAAAAATTCATATTCATATTAACTAAATTGATTTAAAAAATTCATTAATGTAAAGATACATAAGTGATCACACAACTTAAAGTATATACTGAACAATAATAATAAATTCAATTTAAATTTTATCTCAATAAATTTATCATACTATGCATTACAAAATTACTTTTTTCTTACTTTAAATGCCGACATTTTAATTTTTCTATATCCATCTACAAAACTCCTTCAATTCCCTTATAATATTCTACATTTACGTTCATATAATAGAATTAACTACGTAATCTTAAAACTATTTAGATAAATTATGTAAACTATTTTCCATTTATTCGTCCAATAAATCATAAAAATATGAATATTTTAATATTTACACATAACAAAAAGGGTACAAAAATCATTTAAATTTAAAATAATTAGATAAATTTAAAATATAAAGATATATAAATCACATAAAAAATAACGCATTTAAATTCTAATTAACTTTTTTTGAAATATTTATCATAGATCGCACTGTAAAATTACACTTTTAACTTCAAATAACCACATTTAAAATTACCACAATTATTTACAAAACCCCACCTCACTTTTCTCCTAGTATTTTACATTTAAGTCAAAATATTTAAATCAATTGTGAAATTTTAAATTTAAACAATCCAATTAAATAATATGCATTAATTCATCTGCTAAATTATGAAAATGTGAAAATTTCAATATGTACACCGTGTTCATATTAACAAAAATTGAAAAATTATTTTTGCATTAAAGTAAAGATACACAATCACATGATACAAAAACAATAATAACATATTCAATTTGCAATTCATTTATCCCAATAAATTTATCATATAGTGAATTACGAAATTATGCTTTTTACTCCAAATACCTACATTTTTAAAATTTCTATAATCATTTACAAAACCCTCAATTCCTTTCTAATATTTTACATTTAAGACCATATATTATAATTAATTACATAATCTTAAAACTATTTAAATAATCTCAACAAACTATTATTCATTGATTTGTCTAATAAATCAGATTAGCATTGCATGTTCATATTAACAAAAATGTAAAAAAATCTTTCAAATATATAATACATCAATCACATAACAAAAATTATATGAATAAATAATAATTACAAATTTAAAGTTTAATTCATTTATATCAAAATATTTACCATGTATTACATTATAAAATTCTTATGTTAACGTCCAACGCCTACGTTTTGAAATTTATACAGTTATTTACAATATGCTCCTTAATATTGCCTAACATTGTACGTTCAAGTCAATATATTCAAATTAATTATGTGATCCTGAATCTGATAAATAAATTCAATCAATAAATATTCGTTAATTCATCTAATAATGCTAAAATATGACGATTTCAACATGTATACCTTATTCATATCAACGAATCATTCAAATATGAAAATAAATAATTCACATAACATAAATAATATACATAAACAATATTAACGAAGTCAATATATTATTCATTTATCTCAATGAATTTATCATGCATTACATTGAACAATTTTTTTTAGCTTCAAATACCTACATTTTAACATTTCAACAATTATATACTAAACCCCCCTCAATTCTTTCCTGATATTTTATATTTAAATCCATATGTTTAAACTACTTACGAAATATCAAATTTAAATTATTTAAATAATCTTAGTGAACCTTTAGTCCATTCTTCTACTAAATCCTAAAAATATACGCCAAATATTATATATATATATATATATATATGTGTGTGTGTGTGTGTGTGTGTATGTATATTCATATTAAGAAAAACAGTAAAACTATTTTTTCCATTCAACTATAAAGATATATAAATTACATAACATAAATTATGTACATAAACAATAATATAAAAGTTTATTTTTAAATATATCAAAAGCTTATCATACATTATATTACAAAATTCCGTTTTAACTCCAATAACTCTAAATCAAATTCATACTTTTTTAACAAAATTCTTCTCAATTCTTCCTGCTATTTACCTTTAAATCTATAAGTTTAATCTAACTATATAATTTTAAATTTAACCTTTTTAAACAAATTCCACTAAATAATATTATTGATTCATCTAATAAACCACAAACAAGTATGATATATTCATATTAACAAAAATGATAAAATCATTCCCTTTCTCGAATACATACATAAATACACACATACATATATTATACACACACACACATATAAAGCTACAAAACATAATTTACACACAGACAATAATAATTTTTTTAATTTATAGTTTATTTATTTACTGAATTTATCATATATTGCATAACAAAGTTCTCATTTTAACATTAAAAATATAAATAATATATTTAATAATATACCGTGTGTAACGCACGGGTTACACACTGGTCGTAGATAATTATGCAACTCATAGTCCAAGACCAATGCTGTTTTATTCAGCTCAAGATTTCTTTTTTTCTCTCTCTTTTCCTCGTTGCCTTCCAAAAATATAAAAAATAAAAATGAATAAAAAAATACATGCTATTCAACCCGACCCAAATGGGGTTTAACATTTGCCTTGGGTCTCAACCATTAAGCCTTTCAACGTTAACCCCAGGAGATTCTGAAAATGGCCGCTATGGTCCTCCGCGGACTACGGTCTGCTCACCGCACACTCTTAACGTCGACGCCTATTCACCTACCTGTCGGTTCCTTTCCTCGCTGTTTCTCAACCGCCGCTGTTTCTTCCTCGACCGCTACCAGCACCGACCGGAGCTCTCTAGATCCGAACAGGTTGCGGAACGTGGCGGTTATTGCACACGTTGATCACGGTAAGACTACACTCATGGACCGGTTGCTCCGCCAGTGCGGTGCTGATATTCCACATGAGAGGGCTCTTGATTCTATCAGTCTCGAGAGAGAGCGTGGAATCACAATCTCTTCCAAGGTTTTGTTACTTCTTCAATTGGTTGATCGGTTTCTGCGTCTCTTTTATCTACATGTGAATTATAATGATAATATTACTTGATTGATGATAAATGATAATGAAGCCCGCTCAAATATCCTCAATCATGTCCATATGGGATATTACTACTATATGGGCGTTACTTCTAAGTTCTAACTAAAACATTTCAGTTAATTGGAAATGTATAATTTAAACTGAAAACATGTTATTTATTGCTGGATATGATTAATGTAAGGTTGCAACATTCCAATAAAAATAAAAATAAATAAATGAAAAATAATCCCACCTTTGTGTATTGTTTTCATAACTTTGCATCATGTATTTTTGCCATAACTCTTCTCATGTGTTTTAGTCATAATAACAGAGTGTAATTAATTATCTCCTACAAATTTATACTAATCAATATAAACTTATACAACCTTTGGCCATTTCATGTACGTTAATGAATTTATACTTTGATATATACTGTGTATATTTTTAAAAACTAGCATGCAATACTTAAGATTATTGAAAAAAATGTTATATTAATATGTAAACATCCAAATATTATGCACATCAACCGTTGAAATGAATGTTTGTTACACTGAATAAAACATGCAACATATACATTTAACCATATGTTTCAACAAGGAACACTTATTAGAGGGGAGCAGACATCACAATATCCAACCTTTCATATGTGAACCGAAAAAATTGATCTAAATTATCCAAATAGATCAACTTGAAATAGTCCATCGCCATCCTTGCAATTTTACCAAAATTTTGGGGTTGGTTGCTTGAATTCTCACTTTCCACATTTTTCTATCTTAAATCATGTCTTGGTTTAAAGTCTTAGTTCAACATATGATATCCAATATTTCAAAGCCTTAGATCAAATTGAAATAGTCATACCTTAGTTTAAAGTCATAAATAGTTTATTGTCCAACATTCATTATCCAATATTTTAAAGCCTTAGTTCAAATTTGAGCCATAAATTACTTAGTTCACCTCAGAACTTGAAGATTAAATGTCAAAATGAAAATTTTGATTTGTGATATCATTTTGCCTCTATAGTTGCACATTGCTAAAAATGACAATTTCATCATTTTCCTCCATGGTCATTTGTACGCATGTAATAATATTATAAAGATTTGCGAGTTTTTTGCATAAGTTTGGAGTAAACGAAGTTGTTCTTTTTGTTGTTGTTATTATTTTTTGAAATCACAAGGTTATAGGTGATTTGTTAAAAAATTATACTGATATACAAAATTTTAGAAATGTCGTTACACCTACTATGGTAAATCCTAAATGTCTCGTATGAGAGAAAATGTGTTGTACTTGTATGACACTATACGTAGAAATATTCTCAGTAGAATACTTGAAAATATAATTGTTAGCTACAATTCTATATATTGCTGCCACTATAATACAGTAAACACACAGGTTAACACAAGGATATCTGAATATTAAATCTCAATGCATGACAAGTAATAAAATAGAATATATTTATCACGTAATTTTACTCTTTTGGGACACATAAAACATCGCATTTCGGACACCTCCATCTCGTTTTGTGCAAAATTTACTTTGAATTGTCTTCATCACCCACACCGTCCTCATCTTTTCGTTCTCTCATCGTTGATGTTTATGTCAATACTCTCAAACTAATCAACAGGCCTCTTCATCTTTTGCTGGCACGAAAATTTGAAATATGTTTGTATGAATTTATTTACTTGGAAAATTACTAAGATTCAACTATCTAAGTTGATGAATTATCACATGCTCGCACACTACAGAAAACGGCAATGATTTTTAAAGAAGTGTATTAACGGTTCAAATTATTTAGAAGCCATATAATGTTCAAGTATAACCTGTACAAGATACTTCACATAAACCATAACAAAAAAGACACTCTTAAATCCACAGTTCAACACCACATTTACATGATATTAATATTGATACTTTGTATTCTGACACCTGACGGGAAACATGGAAAACAAATTCATATTCATCAATTCAAGGTGGAGGATTAATTTTGGGAAATAAGATTAACAGATGTTTTGGAAGTAGGTAAAAGAGTTTATAGAACGTGCAGTCAGTTTTAAGAAGTTTGGATGGCAGAGGAAACATATTTTGTGGTTTAAAAATGGTGTATTTTTATTGGATGCGGTGTAACTAATTGACACACTAGTTGTGGAGGTTCAAGGGTGTGTATGTGGGTTAATTGTCACTATATTATTAAATGCATGTAAAGTGAAGCATAATTGTTTAATGTGCCTGTATCTCTATATTGAACGCTTTCCTGTATTTTTATTTGCATGCATTTACCCCTTTTGATATATCAGGTTACTTCAATTTTGTGGAAGGACAATGAGCTTAACATGGTTGATACTCCAGGTCACGCTGATTTTGGCGGTGAAGTAAGTTAAAATAATTCCTAAATGCTATCAACTTAGATTCTTTTATCAGGGGCTAAATAATATTGAGTTTTGTGGTATATGTTAGGTTGAAAGAGTAGTTGGGATGGTTGAAGGAGCAGTTTTAGTTGTTGATGCAGGAGAAGGCCCCCTTGCACAGACAAAGTTTGTATTAGCTAAAGCTTTGAAATATGGTTTACGACCAATACTTCTTTTAAACAAAGTTGATCGGCCTTCTGGTGTGTCTTCAATTCATTTATAGGTCATTTGCTCGTTTCAGACTTTCAATAGTGTAAAGCTAATACCAATGTTTACCATGTCCTTCAGTTTCTGAAGAGACTTGTAATGAAGTTGAAAGTTTGGTTTTTGATCTTTTTGCCAATCTTGGAGCAACAGGTGCAGTCTACCTTTTGAAGAATCGATCGTTTTATACAACATATGAACATTATCAGCTAGACCTTCTCTAATATTATTTTGTTTGATTTACAGAAGAACAACTAGATTTCCCTGTACTTTATGCATCCGCTAAAGAAGGTTGGGCTTCAACTACTTTCACAAAGAGTCCTGCTGATGACTCTAAGAATATGTCAGCGCTACTTGATGCCATTGTCAAACATGTATCTCCTCCTTCTGCAAACATTGAGGCACCTTTTCAGATGCTGGTTAGTGAACGAGTCATTTTTATTCTTTAATGCGCTTTGTATTAGCATGATTTGAAGAGTTTTGGGGTACTGGTGTGTTATCCCGCCTTTTTAGCAAGGCCTTGATACCAAAAGATCGACCGAGAAACCAAAGATAGTTCGTCTCAGAGATTGGTCAACTTAGCATCTCAACAGAGCAAGTCCTTGTTAGGTCGTTCTCGACCTACGACCCAGAAGCCTTAGCGACCTAACAATCCCGTGAAGGCAGTGACCTACGACCTAAAAGTATAAGCGACCTAACGATCTAAACAGATGACGACTTAGCAACTAGCACAAGCCAGAGCGACCAAGCGACCTAAAGTGTGAAGTGACCAAGCGACCTAAAGTGTGAAGTGACCCACGACCTAAAAGACCTCACGACCTAACAACTTAACAACCCTAGTGAACTAAAAGACCTCACGACCTAACAACTTAACAACCCTAGCGACCTAAAAGACCTCATGACCTAACAACTTAACAACCCTAGCGACCTATATTCACAAACGACCTAGCGACCTAATAACTAAACGACCTAAGGTACCTAGCGAGTTAGCGAGTTAATGACCTAGCAAACTATCAGCTTCATTTTGTTATGTCGCACAGTTATAGGTCGAACCAACTTAAGTCGCTCCACCAGATATCTCAACATGGTTAAGTCGCCTACTACTCCCATAGGTCGCTCACGACCTACAACTTGCTACCCCGTTCAGACAGATCAAGTGCGACCCTATCAAGCCATAAAGCCACGTCTTCTAGGCCGCTGACTACCCACGACCTAACTTAGGTCGCTCGCGACTTACGACCTACCTTAGGTCGTTCACGACCTACCCAACCTGCTCCAGATTTTCCCTATAAATATCTCACCTACTCCATATTCAAGGGGACTTTTTTCCGGACTTGGAAGCGTCGAAGCTCTGCTACTTTCTCAACCTCCACAACACTTCATTTGCCAACAACACTTCAAAGAGCCGAGAGAAGAGATCAACTACATTCAACATGAATCCGAAGAGCAATTCACCGTCAAAGTTCTAGCTTGTCTTGATTGTGTTGTAACCGAAGATCCATTGTAAACATTGTAAAAGTTGTAATCAAATCAGCAATAAAGAAGAGATAAAGTGGATGTAGGCTTGCCTTTGAGCCGAACCACTATAAAAATCGTTGTTTATTTTCTGTTTACCTTTAGTTCCCGTGCAAACGGGTGGTGCTTTCACTTTGTCTCAACTCACACCGGGTGTTAGCGTTCACAATTTTAGCGTTAACATTTTCGTGCTTTCACTGAGAACCGAACTCAGGAATTTTGTCAACTAAGGGTTAGATCAGAGAATTTGTTGGTTTAGATCTGGAAAATTATGGCAGGGCGATCAAGTAGAAGGCAAAGACCAAAGAGTAGTCAGCATGAAGGAAGTCAAGAGGCTTCCTCAAGAGCAAACCAAACTTCAGCCTTTGTTACCAGGGACGAGATGGAGGCAATGATGAAAAGGCAAGAGGAGTTGATCCAGAATTTGTTTCATTAGATTGGACAACTAGGAACACAGAATCAAAGAGGAATATGAACCCAACCAGAAGAACAGATTCCACCATCCCCTCGTGAACTCGGGGGGCAAGACGAAAGCAATGGGCGAGGACTACAACTAGGAGACAACGACAGATTGGTGGAAATGGTCAAAAAGGCTATGAGAGGCGGTTTGGTAAACAAGGACTTGGAGGATGTGAATAAGAGTCCTTTTACCACGACAATCAGGCGAGCTAAGAACTCACCAGACTTTAAGCTACCATCGTTGGATATGTATAATGGAATGACAGACCCTACGGTTCATCTAACAAAATATATGAGGCATATGGAAGTACTGGGGGCATCAGAGGAAGTTATGACCCGGTGCTTTCCATTGTATTTGACAGATATTGCGGCGTTATGGTTCAGACAACTGGAGAGTGGATCTATCGGGACATGGAATGATTTGACTGAAAGGTTTATGAGGCAATTTAGGGTCCACATCTCGAGGCTCAAGAATGTTATGAGTTTGACAGCACTAAAGCAAAGAATTGGAGAATCTTTGAGAAGCTTTCTGACGCGATTCAACGCAGCTGCTGCATCGGTGGATCGACCAGATCCATCCATGGTTCTAATGGCAGCCGTGTCGGGCATAGCGGACGGCACAGAGTTCAAGAATTCATTGATCAGAGATTCCTTTATGGATTTAGGAGAATTTTTCCATGAGGCCGAAGGGTTCTTACGATTAGAAGATGCAAAAGCTGAAAGAGAAGAAGGAGAAGGAATAGAAATTTATGCACTCAAAGGCGAAAAACCTCTTGAAAAGGATCTTGGCAAAGATAAAGAAAAACGAAAGGCTGAAGATGACGACGTGTTTCACCACTTATGCGGAATTAAACGAAAGTTTGGAACGAATTTACCAAGATACTAAAGGACAGATTTCTTATCGCAAGCCAATAAGGAGGGATCCGGCCAGCAGTGAAAGAAAATCAGACAAGTACTGCTTATTCCATGAGATGAATGGTCATAGTACAAATGATTGTAGACACTTGAAGGATGAAATTGAAGGGCATGTCCGCAATGACCTACTATCGAAATATGTGAAAAGGGGAGTGACGGCTGTGGAACGGGAACCGCCACCACCTGCACCTGCTGGCGATGTATCGGGATCGAGACGTCAACTTGTCATTGAATAATTGGGATAATGACGAATAAGTAGCAAACCCCACACCAACACGATTAAGTCTTTTTACACATGTATAGGTCACGAACGATCCTCAGGCATGCTCTGAAACGACTCTTAATCGTAGCAGTGTAGGTGTTTGCACTTGGACGTCCCTGTTTTGTTTTAGTTTTTCTATTCTCATGATTGGACTTGATTCTGTTTGACATATCTACTAAAAACTCATTTTCAGTAAAAGAATGCTACTTGTGATTCTAAAACAGCTAAGCCGCTTACACATGTACGGGATCACGAACGGTCCCTAGGCATGCTCTGAGATGGTGTTGAACCGCCATAACCAATGATCCAGGAACTCACCCGAACGTGAATCTGGCATCGGTAACGCTAGGTCCCTCCAACATTAAGTCCCCCCGAGCACACATCTACTCACCTCACCTCAAATGCCCCCCGGGCACACATCAACTCACCTCACCTCGAATGGTCGTCATTTGAGGTCAGGAAAACTCGCCTCGAACGGCAAAAAACTCGCCTCGAACGGCAAAAACTCGCCTCAAATGGCTCGATCCCGAACGGTGGTCATTTGGGGTCCACCCCCCGACCGCCAACGGTCGCACTTTACCACGAATGGCTCGATCTTGAGCGATCGTCATTTGAAGTAAGGCGCTTGACCGTGAGCGATCACATTTCTTCTCAAATGGCTCTATCCCGAACGATCGTCATTTGGGGTCCATCCTTTGACCGCCAACAGTCGCACTTTACCTCGAATGGCTCGATCCCGAATGATCGTCATTTGAAGTAAGGCGCTTGACCGCGAGCGGTTACATTTCACCTCGAATATCTCGATTCCAAACGATCGTCATTTGAGGGTCCGCCCCTGACTGGGCACAGTCGCACTTTCCCACAAATGGCTTGATCCTGAACGATCGTCATTTGAAGTAAGGCGCTTGACCGTGAACGGTCACATTTCATCTCACATGATTCAATCCCGAACAATCATCATATGAAGATAAGCGCTTGACCGCGCACGGTCGCACTTCACCTCAAATGGCTCGATCCCGAACGGTCGTCATTTGAAGTTAGGCGCTTGACCGTGAACGGCCGCACTTCACCTCAAGCGGCTCGATCGCGAACGATCGTCACTTGAGATCCGCCACTTGACCGCGCACGGTCGTACTTTACCGCAAATGGCTCGACCCCGATTGGTCGTCATTTGAAGTAAGGCGCTTGACCGCGAACGGTCGTCATCTGAGCTCCGCCACTTGACCGCGCACGGTCGCACTTTACCACAAATGACTCGATCCCGAACGATCGTCATTTGAAGTAAAGCGCTTGACCATGAACGGCACCTGACCGCGCACTGTCGCACTTCACCTCGAATGGCTCGACCACGAACGGTCGCCATTTGAAGTCAGGCGCTTGACCGTGAACGGCCGCACTTCATCCCAAATAGCTCGATCCCGAACGGTCGTCATTTGGAGCCACATAAAACTGTCAGTTCCTTTGCAGGTCATTAACATGATATGAACATCCGGCTTATGGCATTACAAAACACACCTTCCTACCGCAAGACATGTTTTGGGGGGCAAGTGTTATCCCGCCTTTTTAGCAAGGTCTTGATACCAAAAGATCGACCGAGAAACCAAAGATAGTTCGTCTCAGAGATTGGTCAACTTAGCATCTCAACAGAGCAAGTCCTTGTTAGGTCGTTTTCGACCTACGACCTAGAAGCCTTAGCGACCTAACAATCCCGTGAAGGCAGCGACCTACGATCTAAAAGTATAAGCGACCTAACGATCTAAACAAATGACGACTTAGCAACTAGCACAAGCCAGAGCGACCAAGCGACCTAAAGTGTGAAGTGACCAAGCGACCTAAAGTGTGAAGTGACCTAGCGACCTAAAAGACCTCACGACCTAACAACCCTAGCGACCTAAAAGACCTCACGACCTAACAACTTAACAGCCCTAGCGACCTAAAAGACCTCACGATCTAACAACTTAACAACCCTAGCGACCTAAATTCACAAACGACCTAGCGACCTAATGGACTCAGCGACCTAATAACTAAACGACCTAAGGTACCTAGCGATAATGACCTAGCAAACTATCAGCTTCATTTTGTTATGTCACACAGTTATAGGTCGAACCAACTTAAGTCGCTCCACCAGATATCTCAACATGGTTAAGTCGCCTACTACTCCCCTAGGTCGCTCACGACCTACAACTTGCTACCCCGTTCAGACAGATCAAGGGCGACCATATCAAGCCATAAAGCCATGTCTTCTAGGCCGTTGACTACCCACGACCTAACTTAGGTCGCTTTCGACTTACGACCTACCTTAGGTCGTTCACGACCTACCCAACCTGCTCCAGATTTTCCCTATAAATACCTCACCTACTCCATATTCAAGGGGATTTTTTTCCGGACTTGGAAGCGTCGAAGCTCTGCTACTTTCTCAACCTCCACAACACTTCATTTGCCAACAACACTTTAAAGAGCCGAGAGAAGAGATCAACTACATTCAACATGAATCCGAAGAGCAATTCACCGTCAAAGTTATAGCTTGTCTTGATTGTGTTGTAACCGAAGATCCATTTTAAACATTGTAAAAGTTGTAATCAAATCAGCAATAAAGAAGAGATAAAGTGGATGTAGGCTTGCCTTTGAGCCGAATCACTATAAAAATCGTTGTTTATTTTCTGTTTACCTTTAGTTCCCGTGCAAATGAGTGGTGTTTTCACTTTGTCTCAACTCACACCGGATGTTAGCGTTCACAATTTTAGCGTTAACATGGTGTAACTTTTTTTAACATGATTTTTTTTCTTGTTTTGCACAGCCTTTTTGGCAGAAGAAACAAATTGTAGTTTTTTTGGCCTTTGGGATTAACATTTTTGGAGAAGGCGGAGTAACAAGGGTGTTTGCACCAGAATGTGGCACAAACACCCAAAGGATTAAAGTAGAATTAAATGAAGAAAAGTAAAGGAAAACGAGGAAAAAACAGTACACATAAACTTTATAGTAGCTTGGCTAACTGATGCCTACGTCCACTTAATTTTGTTGATGATTATATCGTTGTTTACAATCTCCGTTCTTATGGATCGATAATGATCCTTGAGATACAAGAACTTGTATGGGGAAATTTAGATTGAAAAAGCTCTCCCAAAATGACTCCCTCCGCCTTTATGGTTGAAGGTCGTCGGAAGTCCCTTCACCACGCTCTCCACGTTTAGGAAGAGATATGTCTGAACGATCGCGGCCATGTCGTCAATTCTTATGGATCGGTACCGATCCATAAAATTGCCTTACAGACCTTTTTGATGGCCATAAGTAGATGCGAATTGTTAGTAGCATCACGTTTTCCAACTTGGTTGCTTTGTTAGATGGTTGTTTCTGGGTCAGTAAGTTGGATCGGTGGTGGAATGGGGTTCTTGACTTTATGTACTTGAGATGCTCGATGGTAAATTGCACGCGAACGATATTATAAAGCTTGGAATGAGTTGCTATCACCAATGCTTGAAAGTTGAGGGGATTCAAGGTGCTTTGGATGAAGTTTAATGGTTCGGACCGATCCATGACGATGGTTCGGTATTGATCCATCACTTTGATTTGTGGAGTCATGTTGAATGTTTGGTCGTTGTTGTAATGGATGTTGGCCTTCTCTCTGAAGTTGGTTGCTATATTCCGGACTTATAATCTTGGTTGTACTTGACTTCTGGATCCGCTGGTTATCTCTCTGGTCTCCTGCTTGAAAGTTGAGGGGATTCAAGGTGCTTTGGATGAAGTTTAATGGTTCGGACCGATCCATGACGATGGTTCGGTATTGATCCATCACTTTGATTTGTGGAGTTATGTTGAATGTTTGGTCGTTGTTGTAATGGATGTTGGCCTTCTCTCTGAAGTTGGTTGCTATATTCTGGGCTTATAATCTTGGTTGTACTTGACTTCTGGATCTGCTGGTTATCTCTCTGGTCTCCTGCTTGACATTTTTTTTGTTTAATCGATCGAGCTCATTAAATATGGCTTGCTCACAAGACTGTGCCCTCAAAGCATGCTTTGTGAATAGAAGGCGTGCTTTGCTCAAGAACAAATATCAGAATCGATTATCCACGGGTAGTCGAATTCTTGGCTATTAACTTGATCTAACCGTGGCGAATCGTCCGGTTCCATCGGATTCTTCTGTAAATCAAAGATCGTTCCAGACTATTAGAGCTAAGGACTTGAGTTCTTGCTTGGGTATCAGTCACTAATAATCGCCATTCCGTGTTCTCTCGGAACTATCATGTCATATATCATATCATAAAATCAGGATCGTCCCATGTTCTTCTGGGAGTTAGCAATCATATATCAAAATCAGTGGTTCAACTCGGTAATTGCTATCAAATTGTTTCAAATTCAATTGGTTTTCAAAACCAAAGTCTAATCTTCGAGATCTTCGGGCCATGTACTCGATGGCCAATTCAATTATTGATCACCTTGGATCGTCAGCTTAATCCTCGATCTCTCTGGATCGTTATTTCAATCCATGAGCTCTCCGGATTGTTAGTTCAATTTCCGATCCCTCCGGACCGTTAGTCCAATCCTTGTTCCATCCGGATCGTTATCTCAATCCTCGATCTCGCTGGATCGTTATCTCAATCATCGATCTCTCTAGATCGTTATGTCAATCATCGATCTCTCTAGATCGTTAATTCAATCATCGATCTCTTTGGATCGTTTAACATCCAGTCTAGGGTTCAATCTTTTCAGATCGTTTAACATCTAATATAGGGTTCGATCCGGATCCTTACTGAGTTCAATTTGCTCGCTCTCCGTCGAGGGGACCCAACGATCAAGTAAGTCCATTCACTCACTCTCCGATGAGGGAGCTTATCTTTGCACAAGCCCAATCCACCTGCTCTCCGACAATGGGGTTTGCACCTTGTGGTCATCACCCTATTTCTTCGAACAAGACTACCACAATCAATGTTAACCATCACGTTCAAGTGGTTTTCAAAATCAAGAATTCGTAGAATTTAAGTTTTAACATCTATCACAACATTCATTCAGACACTACAACCTAATATCCAGCTTTAGAGCGTGTCTAGAGACCGATCGAGATCCCATACACGAATAAGTGGTTACCCCGAAGGCCTAAACCAACATCAGATCGAACACCCAAAAGATTATCCAACTTAACATCCCAATAATCGAGTTCCAATTCCTTTTTATAACTTTAAAACAATATTAATTATTCCGAAAGATAATTAATCACATTTAAAATATCTTTTAAATAAACAAATCCATTATTTTTAATAAAATAGATAATTATTTCCAAACACTTTTATAACATTAGTAAGTTAACTTTAAAATCTTTATTAAATCAGTTTATTAACGTTAAATCAGTTGATTAAAGCAATTATATTATATTAGATTACTTAAATCACTTTTATTAAATCGATTAATTAATTTTAAATATCATTAATTAGACAGATTAATTAAACACAAATAAGCATTAGTTAAAATAAATAAGTCTTTTCAAACATCGTTTATTAAAATGATAAGTAATTCTAAATTCCATTAATTAAACAATTAATTAAGTTCAAAAATATCATAAATTAATTGGATTAATTAAATTCAAACTTCATTAGTCAAAACGATTAATTAAAAACATCATTTGTTAAAATAATTTATTTAATTATAAAAACATTATTAATTAAAATGAATTAACTAAATATTAAATACCATTAGTTAAACAATTAGTTACATTCAAAACAATCATTAATTAAATATCATTAATTAAATGATTAATTAAATTCAAATATCATTATTTAAAATGATTTATTACTTTTAAATATCATTAACTAAAACGATTATTAAATTCAACTGCATTAATTGAAATAATCAATTAAGTTCAATAAATTAATTAAACTCCATTATCATTAATTAAAATAATTAATTAAACTCAAATAATCATTAGTTAAAACGATTAATTAAATATAAAACATCATTAACAAAAATGATTAATTAAATCTAAACCAATTTTTAAATCATCATTTATTAAATTGGTTAATAAATCTCAAAATCATTAGTTAAAATGATTAATTAATTTAAATTATCACTAATCAAAATGATTAATAAATTTTCAATATTCTTTTTTAGTGGAAACACAAGCTCAAGTTCATATAACAGAGCTTGGGGATGGAATTTAATAAATGACGATATAGCGAAATCGGTATAGCGACAATTACAAGTTAAATGAAATTTCAGGGTTTAATTCAATTATAACAGCATAAGGATGCAAATAGATAATTTATTGGCGATAAACCCTCTTTGGGTCTCTCTACATATTTTTCCTGCAAAACACTGGTTATGGATTATATATTGATAATCATATGAGTTTATAACGATCAAATAATTATGTCATTCGTTTGAAACCAAACAATCAATCACACAATTTAATTAACTTCCAAGCAATCAATAAACGTTTTTAACATCATAGATATGCTATAATAAAATTTAATGTGAGTTGATTTTCGTTTTCGTCAAAACGTTCCGATTTTGGACTAAAATCGAACGGTTGTTCGATTTTAGTCTAAATTTCACTTGCTTCAAATCCAACTAAACCAATTCCATCGCAAAGCTCTCAACGACACGAGTCCAACGCAAAAAAGACGTTCGAATTCGACCTCGTATGAGTGAGATATGAATTCTATAAGTTATCGATAAAATTTAAATTTATAACTAAATAACTTAAGGATAATTACATGATTGCCCCTCCATCTTTCTTCCCCAATTCCCATGTCCGTGCACAGCAATATCATCTCCCCAAATAGTCGTGCCTGAACGTTCAATGATACGGAGCATGACGAAATCGAATTCGGTCTTCACTGACATACTTACCTCGATGAACTCGACACGTTCGAACCAAAAATCATGAGCTACCATCATCAAATCAAAACGCGATCTGCTGCTAACCCCCCATGATCGTGCACTGTTCACGCAACAATAATCGACACAGAATCCTACAAAACTTCTGGCCTAGATGCTAAACGACGTCACGAGCTCGAATCTGGCCTCCGTTTTGCGAATCGATGACCACGAACTCCGGAATATCCAAGCCTAGCTGCCTTGTCACCATCGGCCCTTTCAAAAATCTCCACTGCAACTCACGAAACAAATATATGACTGAAGCTTATGGCCAAACGAGTGCAAATATTTTTTTTCGTGATTTTTAAATAAGTATATCATTATATTTTAATTTTTTTGAATTCCATGATTAAAAGAAAAGGCCCTATTTTTGATTCACAGACAATGATATATAGAGAACAGAGGGCATGGACATACATAAGGGGTATGTGCCTTAGAACAGTGAAGGTACGAGGCTGGGTATGGTAGAAATGGTGGATGTGTGCATAAATATATTAATTTGAAATTTAAAATTATTCAACAAAACATACCCGAAAATTTCGAACTCCAAACAAGACGTGCCACCTGGCTTTCTATATGTTATACCCATATTCTGAACACAATGGAATTAGTCTCGAGACCTAATTCGGTCGTATGCAGAAGATAGCTTTTTAGATCCAGTTATTATATTAAATTTCTGATATTAATTTCAACGCGTTTCGAACTCGCACGACCAAACGTACGTCTGATCACCATGAAATTCGACGGCATACTATGATTTTCTATTGCTGTTTCAATGAAACCGGTTTCGTCGAAATCTCGACTGTGTTCCAGAATTGACAATTTCACAGATTTAAATATTTAATTATTGATATTTATCCGGTCTGTTTATATTTGTAAATAAATTTACAAATTGAATTCACCAATATTATTTATTAATTAAAAGGAGAAATAAAATTATTAATTCCATTTAATTAATATTTAATTCACAATTCAAATATTTAATTATTCTCTATATTTGAATTATAAGTTATAAAATTTCAAAATTCAATTATTTTAAATATTTAAAATAAATTAAACGTTTAAAATCAAATGACTAAAATTTTGAGTTGTTACAACTTTTGCGGGGGTTGCCCCGACCTGCTTCGCTTCAATTCCAACCGTGCTTGTCCTGCCTATCGGCCGTCGGTTCCGGTTTTCAGCTATTCCAATCGTGCTTGTCCTGCCTATCGGCCGTCGGTTTCGGTTTTCAGCTATTCCAATCGTCATTCATTGCTCCATTCTTCTAAAGAATCCTTCCATCATCTCTTTCCGACGGGCTATCAGTCCTTTCTGCATCTCTATCATTACCGTCTTCATCTCATCTATGGTTATGTAGATGGAAGGGGGGTTAGATCTTGATGACACCTCTTGGCTGCCTCCACGACCTTGTTGCTTTCTCCCGCAGTTCTTCTGATTGATGCTCTCGTCATCTTTTCCAATATCACGCTTAAGTTGTTAAATCCAATTTCTCTCAGTGAAAACACTAAAATGTTTGCACCAGAATGCGGCACACATCCAAATGATTAAAGTAGAGAATTAAACGAAGAAAAGTAAAGGAAAACGAGGAAAAAACAATACACAATCTTTACAGTGGTTCGGCTAACTGATGTATATATCCACTTAACTTTGTTGATGATTATATCGCTGTTCACAATCTCTGTTCTTATGGATCGGTAATGATCCTTGGAAATATAAGTACTTGTGGGGAAATTCGTAAACGATTGAAAAGGCTTTTCCAAAATGACACATTCCACCTCTATTTATAGCCGAAGGTTGCCGGAAATCCCTCCACCATGTTCTCCACTTTCAGGAAGAGATATGCTCGGACGGTCGTGGCTAGAGGTGAACGTTTGGTTGGTTTGATCGGTTCGACGACGAATTTTGTTAAACTAAACTAAAACCAATAAAAATGAAAATCAAACCAAACCAACCGAATTAAGCTTGGTTGGTTATCCGATTTAACCAAACATGTTTGGAAAATTCATTGCACTCTAAGATAAAACGTAAATATAAAATTAAAGTATTCTTATTTAATATTCTTTTGCCTTTTAATAGTAATTTGACACATATATGATAAACAAAATTTATTTAGATCATTAAACCAATCTAAAAAAAATCATTATATCATTAGTAATTTAGGCAATATAGTATAAGTTCGGTTGAATTAGTTAAACTGATAATCAAACTAATTTTTTTTTGACCGATTAGAAACCAAACCAACCGACCAAATTAAATTGGTTTGGTTGGTTTATTTGGTTTAACCAAAGAATGCTCACCCCTAATTGTGGCCACGTCATCAATTACCATGGATCGGTACCGTTCCATAAGATTTTGCCTTATGGACCTTTCTGATGGTCTTGGATGGATGCGAATTGCTAGTAGCTTTCCGTTTTCCAACTTGGTTGCTTTGCTAAATGCTTGTTTCTGGGCAGTAAGTTGAATCGGTGATGGAATGAAATTCTTGATTTTATGTGCTTGAGACGCTCAATGGTAAATTGCATGCGAGCGATATTATGAAACTTGAAGTGGGTTGCTATCACCCATGCTTGGAAGTTGAGAGAATTTGAGGTGCTTTGTATGAAGTTTAATGGTTCGGTATCGATCGATGATGATGGTTTGGTACCGATCCATCATTTTGATTTGTGGAGTTATGTTGAATGTTTGCTCGTTGTAAAGGATATTAGCATTCCTCTGAAGTTAGTTGCTATGTTCTGGGTTTGTAATCTTGGTTGTACTTGACTTCCGGATCCGCTAGTTTTCTCTCTGGGCTCCTGCCTGACAGTTTTTCTGTTTAATCAATCGAGCTCATCAAATACGGCATGTTCACAATGCTGGATAACAGAGGATATGCTATTTAACAATAAAGAGCTATCCGAATGCTCCGCGGTTTTTAGACTTCGACCCTTTTTTTTTGGCATTTTCAGCATGGAACACTTGTTTTCTAGAAGCTAGTTTCTAAAAATGACTAGAAAGCTATCTTTTCAATTCCAGCGATCGAAGACTTGGAATTTTTTGGTAAAAAATTGTGTTTGGGTTAGTTTTTTGTTCTTTATGGCAAAACAAATTGGTTTATAGAAACAACAAATCCTGTATCCTTAATGTTTTAGACAATATTTCTGGAGAAACGGCGAATTATTGCTTCTGCGAAATTTTTCAGGACAAACAAAATCCAAGAAAGCCAAGAAAAAAGTCATTCTAATACATGTATTATAACGTGACAATATTGAAACACAAGTAATACATGGATCCAGTGCCTTCCATGATTCTGCCTGCAATATATTTTCTATTGCATAAGGTAGATGTAACAATTTTATCCAGGTTGAAGACAAATTGTACTATTGTAGTTACAACATTTTCCCCTAATCAGTGACACAGATCAATGTTGCGTGAGTTGTTTTCATCTATAATACCCATGGTAGCAACCGATTCTATTTTCTTCAGATCGTTCCTTGCAAAAAACAAAACATATATTGTACGCTTTTGCAGGTCTCAATGATGGAGCGTGATTTTTACCTTGGACGAATATTGACTGGACGTGTATCTACAGGAGTGGTTCATATCGGTGACAAATTACATGGTCTGCGTGTCACAGACAATGGAGTCGAAAAAGTAGAGGAAGGAAGGGTGTGTTATCCTCATATTTTTGCAGTCATGTTTCAGTTAGTACTGAGTGAAATTTCTTCCCATAAGCCATTCTAATTGATGTTACTGTACATGCCAGATAACTAAGCTAATGAAAAAGAAAGGAACAAGCATGATTGTAATCGACAGCGCAGGAGCTGGTGATATTATCTCAATGACAGGATTATCTAATCCATCAATTGGTCACACAATAACAAATGTGGAGGTACCATGCAATTTATATATTTTTATCACACTTTATAATATTATCATACTCTGATTACTTTGTGGCTTAGTCTTGATTTAGTTGACTAGTAAATTATCATTTGTTCCTGTTATCTGATCACCAATCTGTTACATTATAAAAATTGTCACCTACGCTGTGATTCAAGTAGCAGCTTATATTAATGGTTTAAGCTGTATCCGTGTTGTCAACTGTTTCCAGTGTTGTCTTTTTTAGGTCTCCTGAACTTGAGTTTTATTATTAGTATTTAGTTTTTGTAACAACTGCATGTTTAGGTCATGACTGCTCTTCCTACTGTTGATTTGGACCCTCCAACAATTTCCATGACTTTTGGTGTCAATGATTCTCCATTGGCTGGTCGTGATGGGACTCATGTAAGTGGTTTATTTATTTATGTTTTATTTAGATATATCTAACATATTTAAGTTGATGTTTTAGTTTTGCATTTTAACTCCCAAAGACATAAAAGGTTATTCTGTACCTGTAGTCTTGATAGTTTTTATATACAGTACATGGTGTTTAATGGACAAAATTTTCCTTTCACTTCATGTACATATATGTATTTTAATATTAAGTTTTTGATAGTTTAATAAAATATAAAAAATAATTATCGTTTTATGTTTTCTATCGCTGGATATGCTATATGAAATTGCCATATGAAACTGTATACCATATTTGATTCATAATTTGCTGATATTACATGGGAGCTGAAATGTAATATGCTATCGCAATACAAATATAGGAGAGCAAATATAATTCACACTTTAGTTGCAGTAATTATTTCAATTCTAGAGTTTCAATTAACAATATTATATTGTATGTTCAACTGGCTACCCTCATTTGCACATATTCTCCGATACTACTGTTAACTTCTCTTATTCTTGTTTTCATGCTAGTGTCGGCTCTTTTAGTTTAAACTTACATAGGAGATGTTTGGTGTAACAGTGAGGTGACCAATGTTTTGTCCTATTAGTCGACTCCTGGGAATGTCCTAAATTTCTATTTATAAATTGCTAACCCTAGGTTGACCTCTTTTGTTCTCTTGTGGAGCCTCATGCACTAGTTTATTTTCCCATTTATTTGTGCCTTTTATTTTACTTGAACATAATCAGTCTCTTTTCTTTTCTTCCTTTTTCCCATTTAATACTACTGTGTAACCCGTGCATTGCACACAATATGTTTTAGAAAAATAATTGTATAAATACTTTTAAAGAATTGAATTTATTATGCAATATATGGTGAATTTGTTAAGATACTTGAGTTATGAACTGAACTTATTAAGTATTTAATATTTGTTATGTGATTTGTGTATTTTTACAAAATTCGAATTGTCATTTAAAATAATAATAATGAGTTAGATACCGATTTATTATTGTTTAGCATTTAATATTTATTAAGAATTCAACATATAAATATTTATATATATTTATACATAGATTTTGAGTTTAACATTTAGCTTTTAGTACGTTTGTTTAAAAGATAAATGATATATAGATTGAATTTCAAATATTATATGAGAGGTGAATGATAACTAGCTCAAGTGGTAAAAGGTATGGCGTTCTAGGTCGAGGTTTTAGAGATTATGGGTTCGAATCTCTGTGACATCACAATGAGTGCTCTCCTTGAATAAAGTACCGGTCTTATTCTCAAATAAAAAAAAAATTACTTGAGAGAATAACAAAAGTACCTAAAAATGAAAATATAATATTACATCATCAAAGCGATACAAAATATTTATTTAATGGCTAAAAGAAAATGTTGATTAAAAGAAACATTACAAATCATATTGTTATTTTAGTTATGTAAAAATTCTAAATTGGTTTCTGAAGTTGAATGAAATATTAGTTTTACAATTTTTATCAACCAAAGTGTCACATACAATATGTAGAATTGTTATTTTTAGGCCTTGTTATACCGAATAATTATTATTAGTTAGTTAGATTTATTCGAAAAGATCATATTTTAGATCACTCAATTAATTTAAATATACGGACTTGAATGTAAAATAATATGATTAAACTCAGCAGGATTTTGTAAATAATTGTAGAAATTATTGAATGTTGATATTTAAATGTAAAATAATAATGACGAAAATTAGCAGCACTTTGTAATAACTGTAATAATGATAATGATGAAAATTAGCAGCACTTTGTAATAATTATAATAATGATAAATTGAAGGGATTTGAAAATAAAACATCTGGAGAAAATTAAGGGAAGAGGAGGAAATTCCTAAAATTAATAAGAGAGCAGAAAATTCTTGTGCTTTATTATTATTTAATAGATTGTTCACCTCAGGAAATTTATATATGCTATGAATAGTTTTAATAGATTATTCAAGTCATATCAATTTTCTGAATGAATTTATAGTCAATACTTATTCAATCTTGAATCAACTCAACTTTTTTGGTAAATATTAAATTTCAAGCAGCATAGTCATTTTTGTTTATAAATTGTTTATCTTGATGAAAAAACACAACAATCATTGGTTACCCTATATAGCTCTTGTAATATTTGTTTTCAGTAGAATCTAATACTTTTTTTAAATGCATTTATGTTTCTTCAATCTCATCAATGTTGTTAAATAATATTTGTTATGCTATAAAATTGTGTTGTCTTGCATGATATACTTGAAATTTCCTGCCCAGACTTGTTTAAATACCTATGATATGATCTTGTTTAGCTTAATAATTTTCTGCATATTCTTGTTTCTGTGCTAAGCCCTACATTTAGCTGGCTCATCCTCTTATTTGTCTTTAAGTTAGCATTATTTGCTTTTGTAGTAGCCATTTTCTAATGTTCTATTAATGCGTAGTTGACTGGAGGAAAAATCGGTGACCGTCTATATGCAGAATCCGAAACAAATTTGGCCATAAATGTTCTCCCTGGTCCATTATCAGAGTCATTCGAAGTTCAAGGCAGAGGCGAGCTACAATTAGGTCTTCTATCAACTCATTTTATTTTTTTGGTTTATTTCACTGCATGTTTTAATGTGTGCAAATCCTTTTTCTCTTTTATCGCATTCATGGGATTTTGCATATGCTCGTGTCTTTATTAACGTACATTTGACTTTCTGGAATTCTTAGGTATTTTGATTGAAAACATGCGGCGTGAAGGGTTTGAACTATCTGTTTCTCCACCAAAAGTCATGTGAGTGCTCTAGCTTTCTGTGAAATTCTGCTTTCCACAACTATGAAAACTAATCCACCCTAACTACTTGAGAAGCGTGTTTTTATATTTGTATGTATATATGTAAATAACCAAGGGATTCTTTTTATGAATTAGGGTATGGGTTAGCGTTATTAGGACTAGTATAATGGTTGGAGTCAAGATTAGGATTAGACTTAGTGTTAATGGTTGGATTAGGGTTTAAGGTAGAATTGAGATTTATAAGTCTGCAACAAAGACAAGTGTGGGTCATTTTTGAATTCGTGCAAATAGTACTAGCCAGATGTACAATATAGAAAACAAGTCTTGCACCTGCAAAATACTAGAGTTAGCATATAAGCAATAAGGTTATTGTTTTTGTGTTTTTTTTCTTGTTGTATTCTTCCATCAAATATTATTAACACTCCTACGATCTTTACAGTCAATTAATATGTGCACCTAATGCTTATTATTTTGTGGGGCAGGTATAAAACAGAGAACGGCAATAAGTTAGAGCCTATAGAAGAAGTGACAATTGAGGTATTTTTGTTATATATCAGTTTCTTTTTTTGGGTGATAATGTAATCATATATAACCTGCAATACTACAGGTGAATGAAGAACACGTAGGTCTTGTTATGGAAGCACTGTCTCATCGGAGAGGAGAGGTCATTGACATGGGTCCTGTTCCTGGGGCTGGAAGTATTGGAAGGACTAGAATGCAATTGACTTGTCCCTCAAGGTGCACAATAAATTTAACATTTGAATAATTTGCACGTATGTTTTATCAATTTCTTCCATTTTGTCATATGTATACAATGTCCTCAAGTCTCGTAAACGGTGAAAGTGTTTGCATGCACCTAACATGCATTTGGGTAAATCACATTGTAAATAAAGCTAACAAGGTTTTATCTCTTGATCAGGAGTCTCTTGCATCTACCAACTCCATTTTTTTGTAAACTCTATTTCGGTCATTTGATTTTTACATCTATTCCTCATCGATTTTATCCTACTTTAAAGCTTGGATTGGGCTAATCTTTTTGAATGTATTTCTTGCTATAATGACATGTCCATTAAATTTGGTTTAATTTTTAAAATTCTAGTTCCTTCACACACACACACACACCCACACACACACACACCCACACACTTGTAACATCCTCCACTTCGAGACCAAAAAATAGACGTCGATGATGTTGCAGTCATCATCAGAATCATTTTCAAGTGACAAAGTGTATTCAGTATTATTTTATACAACATGTAAATATAGCATCTAAATAAATTTATGTTACATCAAGTTGTTATACATGATTCATTACATCATCATTAACCCTTTTCGTTTTCACGTAGGAGTAAATATAATAAAACATAAATAGAGTGTCATGCCCGACATATGAAGATGCCGACATGAATACTAACAAGTTATAAACTCTGGTTTTACACATTGAAATTTCAAAATAACCTTTATTTGCAAATTAAGCCTCATGCTTCATCTTCGGCTTCTTTATTCGTCTTTCCAATAGATACATGTCTAAACCATAAACCCAGCCTACTCGAATGAGTACTCATGAGTTTATGGAAAATAATAAAGACACGGGTCAGACATAAAGCCTGATATGAGTAATACTTTACCCTAAACAATCATCATATAATGAGACCACACCGCTATAGTACGAAACTGGTTTTCCCCTCGCTTTTCCAATCATCATCCATTACATCATAATATGCAATACATCATGTCATGAACAAACATAAATCATCGATTCATCATAAGTGTGAGATTTCCCTCACATAATTTTGACCAGATTATATAGTTAATTCATTTCAAATTGTCCCTCAGGCCTTGCTCTTACCAGTTCAATAAATTTACTAGTCACTCAAGATTTCCACTTAAGTGTTTATCTTATTTTCTCTTAATTTTATCACGACTAGATAATTAGGTTGTCACCAAGGCCCTGCATCATTTTCCATCATTTATTACATCATTTTTAGATGAACGGTTGCCACAGATGCCTTAAACCAATAATCATCAATTATTATGTCGTGTTTAGACAAACGGTTGCCACAAAAACCTTACACCAACAATCATCAAATATGACGTTGTGAATAGATGATTGGATGCTACGAAAGTCTTACTCCTTCGATCTGGTATATTGTCGGCAATAGACAGTTGGATGTTATGCAAGCCTTACACCATTGTTTCCTTATAACATTGTGAACAGACAAGGGTTTGACACTTGGGCCTTCCATCGACGTTACCAAATATAATGTCGTGTTATAGACATTTGGTAATCATTCATGCCTTCTATCATTATTGCTAAATATAATGTCGTATTTTAAACGTTAGGTAGCCACACATGCCTTCTATCAACATTATTAAATATAATGTCATATTTTAGACATATTATTGCTACTAAGGCCTCATATTTATATTTCATTCACTTAGTGGTTCAACTTATCACCACATAGCTTAATAAGCTCAATCTCAAATTTTCATTCCTCAAATAAGCTATTTATCTTTAACTTATTATTCTTTATGGTCATTTCATTCCCCATGAAATTCTCAACCATCAGAATGGAAGATGACTTCCAAAGTGCTACAAAAGTTTACTCTATATTAGGATTCCTTAGCATCATTAGCTATCTCATATTTACATTACATGGCTATCGCACATTGGTGTTTCTCTAGCTGTTTATTTTGAAAATTGAACTTGGTCCATTTTGAAAGTTTTCACAATTCGTTTATTTATTCTTCCAAGAGACATTTTCATGCTGTTTGTCTCAAATGTCTCTTCGAGGCAAGCTGTTACCTTTGTCTACATTGTTTTCCCATGTTACTTATTGTGTTGATGATTTCAATTGTCTATATCTCCTGTGGTTCCCCTTAGAAGGGAGGCTGTTGATCTGATTCCCTAGGGGCAACCCTATGTGTGTGTTTTTATTAATCTATTGATTGATACTGATTCCTTGTAAAGATTAACTCTGATAAGAGATATGTACTGTTTTCTTATATGTAGCCCGCGGTATATTTTTTTTATAACATGCTTTATTTGTCGTTTTGTATAGGGGATTGGTTGGCTATAGAAGTGTTTTTAGCAGCGATACACGTGGCACTGGGTTTATGCACCGTGCTTTCTTAAGTATGTTTATCAAATATTTTATTAATTTTTTTTATGTGAAGTTTATTTTCTTGCTGCATTGACCTGATTGCTGTTAATGTTGTATAAACCTTCCAATGGTTCCTGGTTACTGAACCAACAAGAGCCCATAGCCAAGTTGGCACTGGTAAAGTTGTTGAAGTTCTATTTGTTCAAGCCAAGTAAACAAAACTTGTGCTCTGATTCTACCTTTATTATAGGTTTAGCTTGTTATTATTGATGTGGATTCCTTGTTTGAACCAACTCCAATTAATTGTCGCTAATCAGTTATCTTCAATTTATGGCTCTTTCTATTTTTATGGTATCAAATAGTTATATCTAATGAAAATATATTTGATTTCAGCTTACGGAAAACACAAGGGTCCACTTGGAAATGTGAGGAAAGGCGTTTTGGTAAGTCTATAATAATTTTTGGGAAGTTTTGTCAAACACCCTTCTTTAAGTTCAAAATATACTTCCGTCCCTTTTCAAAAACAAGTTTCACGAAACACCTCTCGAATTATTTTCAGGAAAATTGCAGATATTGCAGTTTTCAGAAATTACAAATGCATTTTTTTACTACAAAATTGCTTATATTTGCAAAATAAAAAAGGTTTGATTTTGCTCATATTAACTCCCAATTAAGTGCAGATTTAATTTTCGAAAAAAAGTGAAACTTTTTATCGGAAATTATTCTAAAGGGGTAATTTGAAACATTTTTTTTGAAAAGGGGTGACCATGTATTAAGTTTGAAAACCAGGATGCCTCCCTAATTTCCACATAAAATTTGTTATATATTTTATTTGATGATGTCAATGCAATCTGTTTAATTAAACTTGCCTATCGATAATTTGTTACTGCCATGTCAGCCTTCTTAGATTAGATCTGTTTATTTAATATTATCTGAATTTAGTAAATTTTCTAAATAGGTTTCAGTAGGCCGCGGAGTAATTACTGCACACGCACTTGCGAGTTTGGAGCCTCGTGGAACACTTTTTGTGGCTCCTGGAATGGAGGTTACTTACTCACACTTATCTTTTTTCACAAACAAAAAATATTGTAGAAAACAACTCATAAAATAAAATGTTCTCTTTATGCAGACCTATGATGGAATGATTGTTGGAGAACATTCTCGTGATACTGATCTTGATGTAAGAATGCTTTCTACAAATACTCATTTCAAATGCAGATGATATATTCATTTTATGTGCTTTGACTCTTCTAATCATCATGTTCAGGTAAATCCTGTTCGGACAAAAGAGTTGACTAACATACGTGCTCCAGGAAAAGATGAAAATGTTCGCCTGACCCCACCTCGCTTGGTATGTAATTTTATTTCACTTGTAACACTATGTGTTGTCTATATGTTTGTAGTTTTAAATAACGTAGAAGGTTTGAACCTTCCTGTTTTTCAAATCCACGTAGCTTCTTCATAGCCAATGATGCATTTGCTAGTATCATGGATGGAGTAAACATTTAAGTTGGATTTTGGAAGAATACCAGAGTAGTTTTTCTAAAACTGTCTTGTGTTAAAATTTTCCAGAGCACCTAGCCCCAAATTGTTTAGAACATACCTGTAAATATGTGATGTTTTAGGTGATTCTTGTTTAATACTAAAGTTAATATGTTATTTGTGCAGATGACACTTGAGGAAGCAATTGGATATGTGGCTTCTGATGAACTTATTGAGGTATATCTCATTTCATTAGTTTTTTTTTTTCATTTTCTTTTCTCTTTCCTCTTTATATCAGTTTTTGGTGCTAATATGGACTTACTGTAATCGTTTAGGTAACCCCTAAGGCAATTCGACTAAGAAAGAAATATCTTGACGTGAATAAAAGGAAAGCGATGAGAAGTAAGCCAAAAGAGTAACCAGGTTATATGATCAATTAATATACCTTATCAGCGGTGAACGTTGCTTCCATAGGTATATGATATCATTCATTGTAACTTATTTGTTTATAAAGAAATTTTGCAGATGTATGTAATACAACCACCAATTTTATATTTATACATCGTGAGGTCTAAAAGGGAAGTGCCAAGTTTGTTTAGCATTTCTCTTCAGTCTTAGGACCGAACTAAAGGCAAAGGACTGGAAAATTTTAGTATGATCTTTTGTATTTGTAATATTTTTAGAGCAAGTGGAGTATTCACTATGATTGAATAGTGGATTTTTAGCTGCCAACTTGCTACACAGCCCTTGAATTATTTTCCAAGAGCTCAAGTTGCAAACCATCTATAATTATTATAATAAAAAAACCAAGCTACGTTTGTTGATTTGTCACTGGATTAGATTTTTATTATTTTCAAATTAAGTTAATGTTATGTAGAATTTATCTTGTTATTGTGATATGCCTTATTTGAACTAATTAATGCTGCATGATGTTCATAGTTTTATCAACCTAAATATGACAATTTAAATTTGTCATTGTACTGTTTTATTTTAGATTTATCGTTTATTTTTGGTTACTTTATGGCACTAAAGAATGAGTCCATTCGAAAAAGCCGATGCTGAAAAGTTGAGACTATTTTAGAAGTGATGATACACACTTTTCTACTAATCTTGCTCTTCGATCTCTCTTATGCTGATCGAGACGGAGAGAAGTGACTACATACGATTTGAGTTTACCACCAATAAATTTTAAAGTAAATAAATCACTATTATAGTTTACAAAAGTGAAAAGTAATAAAGTTTATAAATAATAAAAATTTAATCCATTATTATAATTAGATATTGTGTACCAAGTAATCATGATATCATAGCGAACAATTTAGTTTTTTTAATAATAGATTATTTTAGGTTGTGTTCCCAAGATATTTTCAATATAATAAAAAATAAAAATGAAGAATCATTGAAATCAAATTTTGATGAAGTGAAAAACTACCGAGTAATTGGTAATGTACATTTAAACTTTCTGAATTAGAGAACCAAGTAGGCTTTAAAAAACCTGAAAATTATAAGTTTATTTTAAATTATAAAAAACATATTTGTTGAATGATTATTTGTATATTTGAAATGAAATACATAAGAGTGTAATAAAACATTGAAATTATTTCAGAAGATGAATTGCTTCAGTATATCAACAAAGTAATCGAGTATTTTGGTGTAATTTGTTTAATTTAGTATATATATGAAAAATGCTTATTTTTAGCGTTCAAAGAAAAACAAAGTGCTCAAACTATACATTAGATAAGGGATGGAATAAAGCATCAAAGAAAAGAAGTGTGATGTTAAAATTGCAAAAAATCACTTAAATGACGCCTTAGGGCATCTCGACGATGCTCCTTGACAACGTTATCCTACCCCATTAATCAAAATTATTCATTGCAAGCAAGAGTGGAACTAACTAGTGGAAAAAGAAGAACTAAATATGCAAATTGTCAAGAGAGCAGATTGAGCTAAAATTACAAATTCTTTTGTAATTTTGATGGTGGTTTTAGCTTTAATTATATTTATCAGTCATTTTGTTTCAGTTAAAACACAATACTATATCAATTTCTATTTATATTTTAAGGAGTTCAGTTTGTACACATTGATGTTAAAATAATGAAATTTGATAGATGAATTTCAAATATTCCATGAATTATTTATAATTAATCAAACTTTGGCAATTTCTAAATTTACGTAGTATAATTCGTTAACAATCAGACAAGTTATTAAAACGTGATTTTTGAACGTTAAAGAATTCAAATTTGATATTAGTATTATTAACGCAGCTTTTAGGCTACACTAACAACCAAAGATCGAAAGAAGGTTCCCTGTGAAACGCTTGAAACGATAACTTAAAAGGATAAAGCCGAAAGTAGTAAATGACACATGTTTTTATACTGGTTTGAGGGAATTTTTACATCCACTTTTCGTTTTGATTCTTACTTAGAGCTATACTTTTCAAGATTACAAAGATAAACCAAAAAGCCATTAACGAGTTTTTCTAGGATTACTATAAAATGCAAGTTAAAATTTTAAGTTTTTTGCTTTGCTTTCTCTTCATTTCGACCCTCTTTCTTAGGAGTGAGCCATTTATTTATAGAAGCCTGGAGTCGATGCAGGTTGTTGATTTGGCAAAGCAGTAGGTCTAGATTGATACATGTTTTGCAATTTTGTACTTAAAATAGAGCACATAGATTGATGATGTGTCATTTGTTGACACCGCATTAGATATTTTGTTTGCACATTTGATCCAAAAGTTGACATTGATATGCATATTTCGATGGACACACCATAACTTTATTGCAATCTTTGGGCCTTAGATGGACAATTTGCTTGCCAAAGCTTTAACATTGCCGTTGGGAGCCAAGTTATGAATTAATGGAGTTTGAGCCCTTAGAATCTTGGATATTCATTTGAGGCATCTTGAGCCTTATTTGAAGCACTTTGTTTCCTTTTCACAGTCAATTGACGTTTTGGAGTCGTATGGGGGTTTGATGTGTTGGTTTAATATGAGATAACTACATCGATAGAGTTTGAGCCATTTATTTCAGCTTTGAAGTCCAAGTTCATGAGAAAAGTACTTAAAGACATGAACTGTTGTTATAGCCAAGGGGATAAGTCCCTTCAGTAACCAAAAGCATTCATTTTCCTCTCTTTTATGTATCCCAAAAGCATTTTGTTACTTAATAAAAAGTAATGGTATAACACACACCTACCAAAATTTACTTCCTATGGTTTGAAGACAAAGTTAACTTTGGTGAAAAGGTTATATCAAGGGTTTTATTGAGGAAAGAAGGTTCGTTCGTTTTACATATCACATATTTGAGCATTTTGGATAAGCTTAGAACATGATAGTTTATATTTGTTATTCGATCTCAAGTGAGTAGTCTTTTAGACCTAGGTACATATTACCACAACTACTAGAAGGAGAAGAAGAGTGTCTAATGTATTTTGTGATTTGTTGAGCACACGCAAGGTCACAGTGATGATTAAGAGCAATGATTATAATGTTAGGAGTTATATGATATATCAAAGAGTATGTTATTCATCATTTATGGACACCGTGATTTGTTAAGCAGACTCAAGCTCGTGGATACATGATAAGTGGGTTCTAATACTATTAGAGGAATTCTATGAATTCTCGCATCTTCCTCAAGGTTTGGGAACATGTGGAGCATTGGAAACCCTATTAGAACAATATGTTAAACCATTCTAATAAGTGTAGAAATAATAATATGCAAGTATTATTTAATGTACTTCATAAATTTGCGAGAAATTGTTTCTTTAAAAATGGCATTAATTAATTTGAACTATAAATGATTGACTAAGAAATGGAATATAATGCTCTTCTACAAAACTTAACATGCTGTCGCCTTAATTCTCATATAACAGCCAAATAGTATGATCACTTTTAATAAGATTAAAAATCTTCAAGTTTTACTCGACTACGAACCTACTCAATGTCATGTGTTGACTACTGCAAGACAACATATGAGTATGGATATTCGTACCATGTTCGATTATATACAACAGTTATATAGTGAAATATCTCGTTCCATAAGGTACAAGAGTTCGAAGAAATTGTTTTATTCGAACATGAGAAAGGAATAGCAGTGCAAGATCCAGTGGTTAATATGATTAAGTACATTGAGAATTTTGCCAAGTTGAAACACGATTCTAAACCTACAAATTGATTTTGCTCTTGATCACAACTGACTTAGTTCGATCCATTCATATAGGTGAACTCGTCAAGTGCATTTTAGTCACTATGAAGAAATATAATATACCGATTATTTTCTTCTATGGGCATGACCATGTAAGAGGAAGAAGCGAATAACAATTTTCACTTTTGTTCAAAGAAGAGACAAATGGAACTTGGTTATTCAGATTATCTAAAGGTGCTTAAATAGAAGGAATGAGTTTTTCTTTCTCAAAGTAGTTTCTTATAGAATATTGTCTTTCTGTTGGTTATACTCCTTGAGTTTTAGATATTATATCTAGAACTTCATCTATAATTGTTACAAAAACTTAAATATCAAAGAAACATACTAAAAAGTTACTAATTGGAACATTACATTGCAAATGGTGTTATCATAATAATCGAGACAGTACCACGAAACACTTGCTATTGAATGCATCCAAATTTTAACTATTGTCATTATGTGCAAATATTATTTATGGAATAATATCCATTTCGTATTTGACTGAAAATGGATATTGTTCTTATTTTACTTAGAGTATTATGAATATTCTTTTTGAAATTAAACTATTTTGATGTAACGACCCGCTATTTTGAACCATCAAATCGACAGTCATCCACACTGTCATGAACGAGATTTTCGACCTCCAAAAATCGACATCAATATGTCCACTGTATTACATGCCGAACAATCGAATGTCGGAAATACCAGATCGTTAGGGAAAGGAGAAAGAGGTAGAAGAAGAAAATAGAAATAATAACACAAAATCTCACAAATCGCAGCAGAACAATATATAATAGATAACAATTGATCTTTATACAAAAAGAACTATTACTGTTTTTATACATTACATTATCAGGGTACAATACAAATCAATAGCACAACACTGGACAGTTATATTAACTTGTTCTCACAAAAGCTGAATATACAGCCTACCATACACAGCGGAGTAAAATCAAATACGTATAATACGTCTTCGTCATCCAGCTCACCCTCTGAGCTCCATAGCATCCTATCCTGTAATACTCGGTCTGACCCGAGCATTATAATAAAATAACACCCGAGTCAGTCTGGAAAACCAGCATGAGAAAAACACACTCAAATTGAATTATTAAAGTTATCAAATTCTTTGAAAATCAAAGGTATCTCGTAAGACCACGCCACAAATAAACACGACGTGTTTTTACCTTACGATAACCAAAAATTTCATATCAAAATCCTCTGATATTATCATAGTGTCCAAGTACAAATACTTATTCAAATAGTTGAAATTGTTACATTAATTAAATTCCAGCAATACTAGGCTCTACAATCAAAACCGTAAAGACAGGTATTGGAGAATGGATTCCAACTGAATGACTAGGCACTGGGGTACCACCTGTCACGGTACCTGTCTAGAAACACCGTACCGAGGACCACTCCGGGGTCCCCTACAACACAAGACCGGACTACCCCTTAAACTGGATAGCCCGAATAAGATTACCCCGCGGTTGGGATCAGCAACCGCACCACACAGCCGAATAAAAGAAAGAGACTCTAGATAGGGGTAACCTTACCCTACTTGGGTGTGACCCACTTAGCCTTGCTGCATCTCCCCTGATTTTCAGCCATTCCCGGTTGATGAGGCTCAAGACTAAGCGTTACCTTTTTAGAAATATTCACTTAGAATGCTCATTGTCCTCCAATGACAATGTACTGATAGCATTCATCCATACAAGTCTGTTCCCGGTCCGAACGGAACCGAAGGCACTACTCCTACTACATCCATATTGGAATCACCCTCAGGATTAGTAGCGATTAGCCCTTGCACTTCACTGCTCCATCTTCGACTCCAAGCTCTTGTCTTCATTCCGAAAACGTGCTCGTTGGATCGAAGTGGTTTTCGGATCGCAAATCCGATCCCGGTCTCTTCAAAACAACGTTCGATATTTTCCTATAAACTCAACCCAGTTCTCTAGGAAATAAACAGACGAAAATAAGATCGGAGATCACCTCCTAACCGTTAGTGGATGGATTTCCTTATAAACGTCCTAGAAGAACACAACGAGTTTATACATACAGTATAACACCTCGAACGGTAACTGTACCATATAAATTCCGTGCTTCTTCTAGATATTCCCAAAGTTATATTTGGGTCCAGATTTGATAGTCGGTTATTTAACTATCAAATAAACAATCAATTCAACCAAATGTTCCATTTCCACTGAAAACATTTAATCTCATTTAATTTAGATTTAAAATAAATTAAATCACTTTATCCAAAAATGTACACTTATCTCATCGAATTCAGCATATTAACAACTTATCTTTTTTTTTCTTCAAAATATTAAAAAAAAACCCTTTTAAATAATATGGAAAGTACCGCTACGGTATCAAACCATGGAGCATAGTTCAATGGTTACGTCTCTATCCCAGAGAAATCCAAGTCTTAACTGCAGGTACTCACTGCCTTCGATTTCGCCACGCGATTATACCAATACTTCCCGAAAACTTTATTTAATAATTTTCAAAATAATACTTACGAAAATTTCTATAATAATTCTCCAAATAAAACTTTAGACAAAGCTACTTTTTCAAAATAAAAGCTATTATATAAAAATAATTACTCTTTAAAACAAAAATGCTCATTAAACCTTTATTAATAATTAACCACTATAACTAACTTAATTAATAAATACTTTGAAAGAATTTTGAACAAATTAAATAATAGATTTTCTGGAAACATTCTTATAAACACTTTAAAACTTTCTAATTAATTTCTTAAAAATCTTTCTTTTGAAATATACTTAACTTTTCCGGAAATGTATTTCCCACCCAAAAGTAGCCAGTCCAATTAATTTATAAATCCCTCTCGATTTATTTCCAGTTTAATTTACATTCCAACTCCATAAATTTCCTTTCTCACATCCCTTTTTAAAAATAAAACTACTGTTTATTTTTAAAACGATTTTCCCATCTTCTTATAAATTTCCACCGTGAATTTATAATTCCAAATTATCCACTGATAATTACTTCGCTCTATTTTATAAGCCTCATTTATAAATTCCATAGTCTCATCTCCCGTTTAACACTGTTACACAACATTTAATCGATTCTAAATCGATTTTCAAAATTAAATTCCATTTTAAAATTAATTCCCCATTATATTCCAAAGCCCACAAATTCCAGATCTCACTTCCCTTTTATGGTTTAAAAAACGTATTTAAATCTGAAACATCAATTTCATTTTTTTTCTCTTTCATACTTCCCTTTTCTTTTCCAATTATACTCAATTATTTCACATTTATTTAAAGATCTCTATTTTTCCATATCCCGGAATTTACTAAATAGGATTTTAAAACCAATCTAATTACTTTTTCCCAAATGTATTCCTTTAATTTATTCAACTTCACTATAAATATTTTACTTAAAAATTCCCTTTTATTTTCCTTCAAAAATCCAATATTCATATTTTTGATATTTTTTAAAATGCCAAAAATATCCAGATTATCATAGCATCCAATAAGTTTAATTTTCCAATATAATCTATCCCTGATTAACCAAATAAATCATATGACTGAATATTAAAAATAATTTCAACATTTTGAGGAATCCCGTTGGATCCCTCTAACATGTTTCCCTGCATCCACAGATGTTAAAACAATATAAAAATACTAATCCCACTTTGAAGGGGATATCGCGGTATATAGGGTCATTCGCTATTATGCGGGGCGCATAGGGACTCATCCGCTATATAAATGCGGGAATAACAATCGCTCCAATATATATATATATATATATATATATATATATATAATATCACATTCAACTGATAATATTTATCAATCCAACAATCAATCAATCAATAATTAATTTTAACTATCAAAATTAATTGCGGTAATCCAAAGTTGAGTGGGATTTAACTCACCTTGATTTTTAATTTGCAAATCGTTCCAATTTAAATCCTTTTGCACAGCTTTCACAGCTCCGAATCCACACCCGCCTGATTTCGTTAGATTTAAATCTCATACGAATAAATTTACAACGTACATACGTTAGTTCTGAAACTAACTAATTATACTTAAATTAATTTCCATTAAAACTAAATAATTTTTTTTGTTGATGAGGATTTAATTTAACCAAACATTAATTCAATATCATATTCAAACCTATACCCAGAGAACAGAGCCCGGCCATGCTGCTCCTTCTTCTCCCTCTCTTCTTAATTCCACTGCCTGCACACGAAAACCCCTGCTCGATCACCAGAAATTCCAAGCTCAAGCCAAATCATGACAATCGCGACTTGTCTCCTCCCACGCGAACAGCAATCGTCGCGACTACCCTACGAGAACCGCACAACCCCCCACTTCCACCGCACGCTCGCCTCCTCAAGTGAAACCCAACACGCTCAACCCCACGCTGCCTCGTCCAGGCTTCCCAATCGAATCGCGACAACCGGCTCCGCCTTGACCTGCTTCAACTCGCGACACCCAATGTTGACCGAAGCCCACCAAAATCACCCCCATCCCGAATTCGAACCGGCGACGGGAAAAATTTCCAAAAAATGTCGCGACCGCCCTTTTTTTTCCCTCTGATTTTCGGTTTCGAACTGTTGGGAGGAAAGAATAAGGGGAACTCTCGATTTGTTTATAGGGTCGCCATTTTTAAATTGTATAAGTTCTTATTTATTTATTCTTTTTTGTTCTGCAAATGATTCGGCTGCTCAAAACAAAAGAAGAGGGAGATTGATTTAAAAGGGAAGAAACGTGATGGATTGGGTGAACAGTGATTTGAGGGGAGGTGGGAAAAAGGTCTGATGTGAAGATTTTGTCAAATCAATTATATATATATATTATTTAAATTTTTAAATCGTCTCGAATTCGCAATTTGAAATCTCGACCTCCTATCGAGACGTGCCGCTAGGCGTTTATAATGTTATATTCCTCTTCCGAACGCAATGGAAAATGTTTCGAGTCCTAATTCGATCGTATGGAGAAGATAGCTTTTTGGACCCAGTTATTATATTGAATTTTCGATATAAATTTCAACGCGTTTACATACCGTATGACCACACGATAACTCCAATTGCTACAAAATTTGAAATCCGATAATAATACACTATTACGGATCCAATGGAACATCTTTCGTCGAATTCCAAGACTGTGCCTCGGAAGGCTATTTTTAAATGTCAATTTAAACGATATATTTTTAAAACTGAACAGATCACTTTTAAATTCAATTTTAAAAGTTCTATTATCTTCAGTATTATTAATATAAATTTTATAAGCCTTAAAAATATTCTTAACAGGCTTAAAACCCAAGATTCACTATTTTAACCAATTTCCAATTATTTAATTCAGTAATTAAATTGTCCACTAAATAGTTATATTTGAAATTCAAGTTAAAAATTAGCTTTTAAATATTTAAAATCAATTAAATATTCCAATCTCAAATACCCAAAATTCCGGGTCATTACACACACATGTCAGACTTGAATTGCTCAAAACAACAGAGTGTTAATTTATATTTGGCAAAACTTAGCATATACAGTAAATAAATCAATCACAGAATCACAGACACAGAGTAATATAATGCTAAGTAGCGGAAATGAATAAATAGTAGTTCATGAAGCTACTATAGAACATCATAGTCTGAAAAAAATACAACAGAAAATCTCAAGTACATAGAAGTCACTAATACAAAATCGACTGACAAGTCTGAACATACACAACTGGAAATAACTGGAATAACTGGAAAAGCTGAATAGATAAAAGATCTCCAAGAAAAACTCCAAGCTCCAAAGGTGAATCTCAAATGCTGTGACACTCAGTCTGACCCGGGCATAAAGCAAAACACAAAACACCCGAGTCAGGATTAACATTCTTATACCAGTAAATCAACTCAAGTGAAATGCAATATAACTTAAAGGATGTTTGGGATTCCCATCCTCTAAGGATCCGTGAAACTATCCACATACATAGTACAATACACTACATAGATAATGTCTATAGTAAAGTAAACTATTAAAATAGCGTTAAGGCGTTACCCATATCCCCATTAACACATTTTTATATATTCCCATAGTGTATACAGTACCGTAATTCCTCCGTACACTAGAGGGCTATCAGAGGGCACTCCATAGGTACGGTACAAACCAAACTCGTAATGGGCTCAATAAGGCATGTGACAAGGCACACGATGCAATGCCCAGGGTAGGTACTACCGTTTTGCGGATCCGGACTGGTGGTAACGCATAGCGGCTACTACCGCCCACCTCGAGACACACTCCCATAATAAAAGGTGCACCCAATCAAATCACAAAGTAATAGAATGGTATCGAAGAAGCATGCTCGATCGAAGGTGAGACCTTACTTGGCCCGGCGTGGCTCCTGTTTTAGTCATATCAAGCTGACTCGTGGGAGTCAGGGTTGCGTTCATACCTCATATAGACGGCGCCAAACCATCCTACTTCATTCTGGAATCTCAACCACATACACAGTTGTTAAAGTGGTTTTCGGTATCGGCAGAGAGTATGACAATATCTGATCCCGGTCTCCTTAACAACCAAACGCTTATTTCACACCGTGGTCATTTTCATTTCAAACAGTTCATAATTCATATCAAAATATCATATTCATTTCAAACAATTCATAATTCATATCAAAATATCATATTCATTTCAAAATTATATCACTTTCGAAATCATATTCACTTTCGAAATCATATCACTTTTCGAAATCATCACCACAAAATAGTTTAGACCATCATATCAAAATATTTGCATTTAAATCCATTAAATCTAAATCATAACAGTTCCAACTTAAACAGTTTAAATATCGAAAATATTTTTTATATATTGAAATAGTTATAAATTAAAAATAGTTTATATATTAAAATAGGTTATAGATTAAAATACTTTATATATTAAAATAGGTTATAGATTAAAATACTTTATATACTAAAAATAGTTTATATATATTAAAGGAGTTTATATCAAAAAATAGTTTCAAATTAGAATTGTTTCTTCCAATTTCACAAATTAATTCAAATCAACCCTACTTCCAAAATTCAATTTAAATCAAATCATGTTCCACAATTTCAATTAAAATGTTGTAGGTTCGATTCAAATTCTCGATAAAACCATTTTTAATTTATATCAATTCCAAATTTAGGTTGAACTACAAGTTTAATCCACTTCCAATTCAATAGGTTTCAAAGTTTGAATATTTAAACAATTTACAATAACTCAATTTGATAAATTTCATTTTTATTTCCAAAATTCAACATTAATCTTATTTAAATTTGAAATATTCACTAAATCATTTTTAATAACGTTTAAATAAAATCTCAAATTAAAAATTTGAATCAATATTAAATATTCAATTTTATTTAAATTTGAAAATATTCATTTAATCACCTTTAATCAAAATCCAAATATCAAGTTATAAAAACCATATCTTTCAAATCTCAAAATTAATAAGTTTCAATTCAATTTTTATTTAAATACAATTCTTAAACAAATAAAATTTCAAATCAATTTCAATTCATCTTTCCAACCTTAATTTATTAAATTTATTACAAAATCTTTTTCAAAATATTAATATAAAATTTAAATAAATATATTTAAAGAAATATACTTATCCAATTAAATTATATTTAAATAAATTTTATTATATTAAATACTATTAAATTAAATCTTACTTTATTAAATCTATTTTATTTTATAGTAAACTATACTTTATATATTTAAAATTAATAAAATTATAAGTAAAATCTTAAAATTTACCCTTTTCAAAACTTAACTTATGAATTTAAAATTTCCAAACATATAATTTAAAAATCTAAATTTTACTCATATATTAAAATAAAATCTTTATTTAATATTTAAAAATCAATATTTATTAAAACCCATATATTTCTTTTCAAAACTTTGGAAATCATTTTTCAAAAATAGACCAACGGTATCCGTATATAATTTTCTATCATATGGTCAAGTGATACATATATTTATAATTTCAATCTGCAATAATTTAATATTTATGGGTATATATCATTTCAACCCGTAATCCCAAAATTTTAAAATCAATAAAATTGCTTGGGTTTATCATTTCAACCCACAACGATTTTCCCTAATCTATAATATCGTTCGGGTATGTATCATTTCAACCCATAGGGAATTCCTAAACTAACAGAGAACTTGTAGTGTGAGAGCAATAGAATAATAATAAAATAACATGACATATCAATGATGAGCATAGATCATAATTAACAAATCTAAATATCATATATATATACAACAATGTTATGGTGTCATATATCAATCATAGGTGAACAATTTAAATAACATATCATATTCAACAGATTTAATTACTAACAAATTAAAATTTAACAACACATTTCAATCGTCATTTCATGCGAATCAATTTACTAAATATAAGAAATGTTAATCGTGAGTGATCGCTCACCTTTCGAGGCTAGAGAAATAATAAGAATAAGATGCGACGAACATGGATAAGCACGGATCGACAAACGCGACAGCGACGAAGCTAGAAACTGCTGCTGTAATTCTTCGGACAGCAACGAGAATAAGCAAAGCAATGAGAACTAGAATTCGGACACACACACGAGCATACCAGTTCAAATATATGACATATATACGTTTGGGTTGGTGTTCGAAAGGGAGGTGGCTGCATGGATCATCAGGGAGCTGCTGCGATGATGAGGTTCAAGGTGGCGGGTTGATGCGATGCTGGAGGGGAGCGGAGAGAAGTGGCGGCAAGCACGGCTATTGCCTGCACATGGAGGCTGAAGGCGATGAGATACAGATCTGCCGAAGAGGAATGGATAGGGGGTGCTACGATTGTTCGATAGGGTGGAGCAGCTGTTGTAGGCTGCTGCGAGGTGAAGGGTGGTGGTGATGCATGGAAAACAAGGGTGGGAGAGTTGGTCGCTTGAGTTTATGGATGTGGAAGGTGAACGGGTCAAATGGGAAAGGAGGTTCGGCTGACTGTTCACGCGACAGGGCATGGTGAGGCGAATGGGAAGGTGTGAGGGCGGCGACAGGGTGCGGCGGAGCTACGCTCTGTGATAGTGGATAGAGCACTGGTGGCGAAGGAGGTGCTGCTAGGGACGTGCGGGATGGAGGGTAATGGCGGATGGCGGTCGGTGGTGGTGAGGTTGGGTGTTTTGGTCGGCCAAGGTCACGACAGGTAGGAGATGAGGCAGAAGGTTTCAAAGGAATGGGCTGAGAGGTGGGTTTTGGCGGAGGAAGCAAGGGTGGAGGCTAGTTGAAGTGCGACTGTCGTTTGGGGGGTGTGATGTGTTCGAACGAGATGGAGAATTGCCAATTGAAACGAGCAGGTTGGGTTTTGAAAAGGAAGGAAGGCCGAATAATTCTCAGGCATATATATATATATATATAGTTTTATATATGCAACAGTTTTTTTTTCTTCTAAAAAGAGCACGAACCCGAAAGAACGGAAGAGAGAAGTAATAGTGGAGGTAAGGAAACGAACCAGAGATAATAAATTAAATATAGGGAATAGAGAAAGTCAAGAGTTGGATTCTGAAAATATATAAAGCAAATGGCTGTTTGTTTCAACCGATGGACAAATGAATGGACATATGGGAACCAAAAAGGTTCAAAACGGGTACCGATACAGATAACCGTTTCGTAAATTTTGCCGCGTATCGGACGCCGAAATACACAAATGAATATACTACAGAGATTAGCACGACGAGACAAACATAATGGTACACATATATGAGTGACACGACCCTCCTATCAAAACTCGATATTTGTTGCCAAACTGCTGCTAAAGCGTCGAAAATAAGATAAACGGAGCTAGAGCAGTCCAAATTTGGCGAAATGAAATATGACGTCTCACTCAGAAAATGATTTACATTTTTCTTATAAAAAAATATTCAGGTTTCAAAAATATTTTATTTCCATCTAAATAACTGATTTAAAATCAAAATTTGAAATTTCACAATCAAACAAGTTTCATAATTTCTGATGAAAACTAGTGAGTGGCCCGTGCTACGCACACGGGCAGTGATATTCCCCATTATTTTCAACTGAGATACCAAAAAGGCGATTTGAGGAAAGAAGAGTGACCATATCTTTCATATACATACTCATGCATAATGTACAGCTGATACAGATGTCAGCACGACCATGGCATATAGTCAAAACATTAGCACATATGAGCAGAACAAACATAAGTAAGCAGTGTAATAAAAAGTTCGAGTTGCAATTAAAAACATGCACATACGTACTATAGGTGAAAGCAAACCGATACAGTCATCATATGTTGTGAAGTACAAAACCTTTAAAAAAAGAGGAAAAAAAGTCAACGATTAAAAAAAAAGGTGCCACAGACAACATACATAACATTGGTAACTAAAAATGAAATTATAGGGGAAACATGCGCTCATAAGCTTTCAAAAATTAATTTCTTTGCCTCTTCTCCCGAATCTTGATTCCAGATGCTGCTGTGGCATGTTATTCTGTATCACAATCCTACGGATAAGAAAAATAAGATGCAGTTTGATTTTGTAAGCATAAAACAGCTAAGAGTAATATTAGTTAATGTTTTTAATTTAAGATAAGTAAATACAACATGGGTGTGAAAGGTTTAACACTTCAAAGTATGAGTATTCATAAGTAAGACAATCGGTTAGGAGTTGATGTTGAAGAAGTACTGTAATGTTATTTAGTATAACAACGTAGCATGGGATGTATAGTGCTGCCTTGTACGTGACATATAATATATATTTGTAGAGATAAATAATGCGTAGGTAGTAATTGTACATGCTTTGAAATAATTACCAACAAAATTAGATGTGGAACAAAATAGTTTAAAAATTCTTACTTGAATCACATTTCCACTTCTAAGCGTCTTTTGGGGAGTGATGGGTCAGAAGCACGTACTATCGGGTGGATTAGATTGATTAGTATAGCATACACGGTTACTGCTTTGCAGTATACCAATGTTTGTTTGGTACAACTGTTAGCACCAAAATTGGTCACTAACCTCGTAGGGAAAGATTATGTAGAGATATAAGTGATGAAGATAAATTAAACAGAGAAGACAATGCTAATTTAAATGCAGAAAGTAAGAACACCAGATTTATAGTGGTTCAGCGTAATTGCCTACGTCCACTTTGAGATTAAACTTTATTGATCCTCTTAATGATTGATTACAAATACAATTCGTAGATCAAATGTTTGAATGAAGTTGCTAAGTAAAGAAGATGGATCTGAAAAATGGCAGAGTCTCCCCAGTGTTCTCTAAAAAAGGTCCTTTTCACTGTGCCCCTGCCCCTCTATTTATAGACAAAGATGGGTTGGACTTCCCAGGTGGGCTCGGCAGCCGAACACTCTGGCCCAAATACAGTGGTCGCCGTATGCCGAACAAAATAGGCCGAACGCTAACGATGCCGAACCACCCTCTCTATGCCGAACGGTATGTTTGATGCGTGGGAAGAGTGGAATGAATGTCAGTCGAAGCCGAACGTGCCTTTGGCCGAACAAAGCGCCTGGTCGAACGTTGTCTATGGCCGAACGTTGATGCTGGCTGAACGATAACTTTAACCAAACAATGCTTCTGACCGAACGTTGTCTATGGCCGAACGATGGCTCTGGACGAACGTTTGCCTTTAGCCGAACGGTGTCGCTGGCCGAACGATGGTTTTGGCCGAACGATAACTTTTGACGAACAATACAACCATGCCGAGCAGTTGTATACGCCGAACGCCTTCTGATGCCGAACGCTCCTGGATGCCGAGTACTCCTGGATGCCGAGTGCTCCTAGACACCGAGTACTCCTAGATGCCGAGTACTACTAGACGCCGAGTACTACTAGATGCCGAGTGCTCCTAGATGCCGAGTACTCCTGGATGCCGAGTGCTCCTAGATGCCGAGTACTCCTAGATGCCGAGTACTAGTTGCCTGGTCAAATCTCCAGGAAACACTTGCCCCCCAAAGTGTATCACGTGACCGAACGTGGTACGCTTTGAGTCATGTAACCTTTTCGTCTCGTTTTAAATCCTTGACTAACCTCGAACGGAGATGCCTTTTTGAGAATTCCAGTGGTTTAGGTGTGTGCCGAGCATGTTCTAAATGCCGAACAAGACATTCGTGACCGAACGATGCTTTCTGGCCGAACGATCCTTCAGTGCCGGACATCGTTATACGCCGATACTAAACGATATGACTTTGACCGGTTCCACCGGATGTAGCCTTTTCGACTTCTTCTGTTTTCCCTATAAAAGCCAGCACCTCTATCCTTCTTTCCCTTTTCACACTTCTAACACCTCTGCCTTGCACCTTCCGAAGCTACCAGCCAACATACAACTCGTCGATTCTTCCCAAGTCTTCACCTTACCAACTAGGTACCGATCCTTTCGCCTAAATACAGCCTTTACGCTTGAACTCCCTTAATTAATGGGATAAATCGAGCTTTGACTAAAGTGTCGAGTCACGCGATGAGGGTGGTAGGAAGAGTAAATAGAGATGGGTTTTCTAGGAAATCATTGGTAGACACACTGTGGTTCGGCATAAGTATTTTATGCCGGACCAGATTGGTGGAAGGAGAAACATGGAGGAAGTAGGAGATGATTAGGGGCATCGAGCGGTATGGTCTGGTACGACTTGCCGAACGATTTGCCCTCGTGGTTCAGTGTGGATGGAGGAAGAGATGAGGCCAATGTTAAGGACAGCGTGCCGATGGTCATCTCAACTGAACAGTCACAAACGCCGTACCATACTTAGGCTAAAACATGCCGAACAAAACGAGGCCGAACACGACTCACATGCCGAACAACAACTTAGCCGAACCAAAATTTAGCCGAACACAGACTTAGCCGAACAATGACTTAGCCGATCAAAGACTTAGCCGAACAATGACTTAACCGAACAACGACTTAGCCGAACAAAGACTTAGCCGAACAAAGACTTAGCCGAACACAGACTTAGCCGAACAATGACTTAGCCGAATAATGACTTAGTCGAACAATGACTTAGCCGATCAATGACTTAGCCGAACAATGACTTAGCCGAACAATGACTCAGCCGAATCAATGACTTAGTCGAACAATGACTTAGCCGAATAGTCACAAATGCTGAACACTTATTAACTATATCTACTCGTATAGCAAAACAAGAAACAGGGCCCAAGCATTCTAGCATATGTGAAGCCGACCCGGATCACTAACTTCTTAGCTTCAGTAAACGTAAATCTGAACTTAGATTATCATACGTTTTCTGGATCTGGAATTGCAATCACCAAAAGGCAGGCTTCTGGGGACGGTCAACGATGACGGTCTTCGAAGGCGATGACTTAACGCTCAATTTTATATCAACAACTTTGCGACCTTCAAACTTTCAACGCTTTTACACGATTGCTTGCACTAGTTCACACACCACATAATTTTGCAACAGTTTGTTTTTTTTTCTTCTAAAAAGAGCACGAACCCGAAAGAACGGAAGAGAGAAGTAATAGTGGAGGTAAGGAAACGAACCAGAGATAATAAATTAAATATAGGGAATAGAGAAAGTCAAGAGTTGGATTCTGAAAATATATAAAGCAAATGGCTGTTTGTTTCAACCGATGGACAAATGAATGGACATATGGGAACCAAAAAGGTTCAAAACGGGTACCGATACAGATAACCGTTTCGTAAATTTTGCCGCGTATCGGACGCCAAAATACACAAATGAATATACTACAGAGATTAGCACGACGAGACAAACATAATGGTACACATATATGAGTGACACGACCCTCCTATCAAAACTCGATATTTGTTGCCAAACTGCTGCTAAAACGTCGAAAATAAGATAAACGGAGCTAGAGCAGTCCAAATTTGGCGAAATGAAATATGACGTCTCACTCAGAAAATGATTTACATTTTTCTTATAAAAAAATATTCAGGTTTCAAAAATATTTTATTTCCATCTAAATAACTGATTTAAAATCAAAATTTGAAATTTCACAATCAAACAAGTTTCATAATTTCTGATGAAAACTAGTGAGTGGCCCGTGCTACGCACACGGGCAGTGATATTCCCCATTATTTTCAACTGAGATACCAAAAAGGCGATTTGAGGAAAGAAGAGTGACCATATCTTTCATATACATACTCATGCATAATGTACAGCTGATACAGATGTCAGCACGGCCATGGCATATAGTCAAAGCATTAGTACATATGAGCAGAACAAACATAAGTAAGCAGTGTAATAAAAAGTTCGAGTTGCAATTAAAAACATGCACATACGTACTATAGGTGAAAGCAAACCGATACAGTCATCATATGTTGTGAAGTACAAAACCTTTAAAAAAAAGAGGAAAAAAAGTCAACGATTGAAAAAAAGGTGCCATAGACAACATACATAACATTGGTAACTAAAAACGAAATTATAGGGGAAACATGCGCTCATAAGCTTTCAAAAATTAATTTCTTTGCCTCTTCTCCCGAATCTTGATTCCAGATGCTGCTGTGGCATGTTTTTCTGTATCACAATCCTACGGATAAGAAAAATAAGATGCAGTTTGATTTTGTAAGCATAAAACAGCTAAGAGTAATATCAGTTAATGTTTTTAATTTAAGATAAGTAAATACAACATGGGTGTGAAAGGTTTAACACTTCAAAGTATGAGTATTCATAAGTAAGACAATCGGTTAGGAGTTGATGTTGAAGAAGTACTGTAATGTTATTTAGTATAACAACGTAGCATGGGATGTATAGTGCTGCCTTGTACGTGACATATAATATATATTTGTAGAGATAAATAATGCGTAGGTAGTAATTGTACATGCTTTGAAATAATTACCAACAAAATTAGATGTGGAACAAAATAGTTTAAAAATTCTTACTTGAATCACATTTCCACTTCTAAGCGTCTTTTGGGGAGTGATGGGTCAGAAGCACGTACTATCGGGTGGATTAGATTGATTAGTATATCATACACGGTTACTGCTTTGCAGTATACCAATGTTTGTTTGGTACAACGTAAACAAAGCACGACGAAAGAAAAACTTTCATAAAGTAAGTTTGTGGAATACGCTATACCGTGTTAAGGGATGATGTTTTGTACTTAATTGTTGGATTGGTTTTATTACCCATGTAGTTGTTTAGATGTCATGTCATATAGAACTGTATAGAAATGAATACTACTGTAATGAATGATCAGGGAACAGTAAGATGACCGTATTGTTTATTTGGTTGCTAATGAAGAGGTGGATCAGTTGTACATGAAATAGTAAATTAAATAGTAAAACATTAAAGAGAAGGCATGTTTATTGTCAACTGCGAAATGTATAATACATTGAAATATAAGTTAATTTAACTATGTCATAGTCCCAGCATTTGTATATAGAGTGTGCAAATCGATTTGAGCAGCAGACTTGTTGCTCGCGCATTAATTATGTAATGATGTGCAAGCACCAGTTTTAAACTGCTACTCACAAAAGTTTAAAAAATGCTATGTAAGCAGCGGTGCAGTAAGTTGATTTGAGCAAAGTTGGATCGCAAATGCAACTGCGCTCAGTTGCAATTGCAACATAGCTTGTGGTCAGTTGCATTTGAAACCGAGGACAGTGTAAATGAGCGTTGCCTAGTTGCATTTTCCAACTGATGCGAGTTGATCTGTTGCAGCTTGTAACTAAAGTACAATGCTCAGCTACATTTTGCAACCAAGCATAATGCACAGTGGAACATGCAACTGAGCGCCGGGCTCTGTTGCAAATGCAACTGAGCAGCATCTAATTCAATTTGCAACTGACAACGCTACTCAGTTGCTGCTGTAGATGGGCACATTGCTCACTTGCAGATCTATTTAAATTTAAAAAATAATTTTCCATTGGCATGATGTCAAAAAATATGGAATGCGGTAAGCAATTATAGATGGATAGATATCAACTGCATAAGCTTGGTAACAGGCATGCAACATAAGGTAAGTAAAGATGGGTGTGGTAATAAAGTAGTTTTAGTTGATAAGTGTTGGAATAAAATAAGAGGGAATGAGAAATTTTGCCCGCTAAACTTTTCAACTTTTGCTTTATTTAGGAGCGTAGCGCATCTGGACATCCATTTTCTATAATTTTTAAACTTGGGAAATTAGCATAGCACATAATTGTCGAGCGCTATTTAACCATATTTTTTTACTGGTATTGATAAGAACAGTTGGTGTAGCGAATGCTTTGTTATTTTAGATTTTTAGTCAAATAATAGTGGAATAAATCACTCATATATGTTAGGCAACAATATATTTTGCTCCCTAAAGTTTCTATGTAATTTAACTGCTTTGTTATTTTGTAAGCTTTGTCAAATTTAATCAAAGAAGTAAAAAAAAATACATAATAATATTTTCAGACAGTTTAACATAAAATTGGCGAAACACATGAAATAGATTTGAAACTCATATTAAAACACAGCGACAAAGTGTTTAAAAGTAATTAAAACAGAGGTTGTATAAAAAAATTATGATTCCTAAATCTGACATGTAAGGTATCTAAAAAAAAGCATAACTTAACCCAATTCACCAAAGGTTTTGTTTCTTGATTCAAGATACAATAGATAATTGGAATTGAGTAGACACGTTTAAAGGTATAAACATTAACTTATAGCTACTGCTTATAAAGATTATATATAACAGAGTGAATATGATGAATCACATTAATAAATAAATACATCCATCTATGATTGAATTCAGTTAATTGATTCATCATCTGCAAAATCAATGCATGCAATCTCAGTTCAATGTTAAAAAAAGATACCATGAAATTGAATAGGAAGTATACCTTTTTATATTACATGAATCATATACCCCTAGAAAGTTTTTAACGGTGGCTTAAAATCGAAAGCAAACATTTTGTGTGCCATGAATGACATTGATTTTTGTACATCAGGTAACCAGTTACATGTATGTAAATCATCAGAAATTTTAAAATTAGAATGGAACAAAATGAAATATCATAATTGAGTTCTAAGTTTTTTAAAACTACTGCATATCTTTTAACTAAAATCATATAAGTTATTGCAGTCAAACTAATTGATAATATTTTCATGTAGCAAAATACGTATGCATCTCAAAATACTACACCAAAGGAAATTTGAAAAGACAGCAATAGATTATTGGAAAAACTACTCAAAAAATCAAATTTCCTATCTTATTTTAGAGAAAAACGCTGTAAAATGGATGAATTAAAATATCTGAAACCAAGTCTATAATATCCAAAATATAGTCAGTAGAAGAAGACTTTTTAAAAGCAAATTTGAAAGCCACCATCGCCTCTCGTGATGGATACCAATCCTATCAATGTAAAAATTAAATAAAAAGGAAAACAATCAATAGAGGTTCTATTTTGCACCATTTTAATAGTACCAGGACAATATATAAGAATCATACATAATTAATTACTTTGACAAATGCAATGCAATTGCTGGACTATTGTATTGGTCAATATTCATGCATCAAACTAAAGAATCTTAATTGTGTAGGTTTATATAGTTGGAATTAATTATAACTGTTTTGCAATTGATATAAACAGAATGTTCGCAGCTTATGATATTCGGCAAGATACTAACTAAAATGATATAAGTAGAATTAATTATAATTGTTTTGCAACTAATATAAACAGATTGTTCGCAACTTATGATATTCAGGAAGATAGTAACTAAATCAAGTAACATAGTATGGACTACCATTGATTGACCACGCTAACTTTGTACTAAGTTGTCATTAGTATGTCAATTTCATAGAAGATATATTGAGGAAAGATGACTAAAATAATTGTACCTTGAACCAATCTTCAACCAATTTCTATGAAATAAGTTTTGAAAATTTGTAGACAGCAACTAATAACCCGATGATGGTAAATTGGACCAGCTCGTTGTTCACCAAATCTACTGCATCTATGCCGATGGCACCAAAACCCTAATCCAACAATCGGTTATGATTGAATACGATGAAATTACCAAACGACGACAGTCTTCATCATAATTTTGAATTTGTTGAATAGAGATGAGAAGGAGAGGATTATAAGAGGAGCGAGTAACAGGATTACAGAAAGCGGAAAAATTATTGCAAGGTGTAGGACGGTTGGGAAGAAACAAACGTGAGGGGGAGAATGTGAGAGTACAGATTTGAATGAAGAAGAAGGGGCTAGGGAGAGAGAGTGGGGAAGTTAGGGTGGTTACGAAATTTTTAGAAGAAAGGAAAAAAACAGAGAAAGGGAAAGTGTGCTGGGCGGTTTTACATCACGTGATATTCAATGTTTTATGTTGTTAAAAAAACTAAGACAGTGGACAATTGTGTTTAATTTTGAAATGAGATGTCCTAAGACTTCCACATCAGCAGGTGGAAGTTCCTGCTTTAATATAAAGTAATAGATCTGACATTTGCTACGTTTAAATAGACATATCACAAATATCAAATTTTCATTGCAAAAATCTTATAGTTTAATTTCAAGAAAATTTAGTTAATTACGTTATTTAAAGCATTAAAATTTCCAGGTCGTTACATTTGGTACACTTAAACAATGACATTTGGCTCAAGAATGTCAATTTCCGATGTCAAAATAATGTTGTGCTGGCTGTTGAAAATACGAAAGCATAAATAATTGACATATACTTTTGGCACTGTGGACTAGATAATATTATCGAGACATGATTGTATAAATTGAGAAATGAAAGTTATCTCACTTCGCATGATTTTGAACCTACGATATTTGTTTGCCGCAATCTAAAAGGGCTGTGGAAAAGCACCCATTTACTGAGAGCACTAAAAGAGTATTTAAACTCTTTAGACTAATACATATAAGTGTGTCTAGTCGAATGTCTACGAGTACCAAAAGGGGATCAAATTACTTGGTCAAATTTACTGATGATTCTACAAATATGCATAAGTGTATCTTATAAAACATAAATCAAAGTTATATGGGAAAATTGAAAAATATATGATGAAAGTAGAAAACATGTCATGCAAAAGAAATACTTTGATCGGATCGAAGATGTGAGTATCTTGGATATGACTCTAAGCGTACCAAAATGAAACTGTGATTCTCTCAAGTCACACGGTCTCATACTTTGCAACATAACCGTGTTTCAGAAGGGGAAAGTCGAACCTTATTGGAAAAGGTTTGATTTACAATAAATGAAATCGAGTTACCTCTTTCCTGAGGAGTGAGAGAATTAGGATATGCCCTAGGGAAAATTCTATAATTTATTATAAATTATTAACTCGGTAATAAAATCAAGTTTGAAATAAAAGGCATTTGTTTTTTAATTATATACTTGTTATATTATGGTATATTACTTAAGTAACTAATTTAACAATATTAAATATAAAATCCTTAAATGATACATTATGTGATAATAATTACAAGGAGTTGTAATGATGAGAAAATTATCATAATATAAAACATAGTATTATTTTAAATATTCTTAGTCATTATGTTTTGAGAAAGATATCGATACATCCATTGAGACTAGAGTACGTAATGCTCTCCAAATGTTGGGTAGTGTATTACTCATGGCTGCTGAGAGCACCAAGGGGTTACATACTAATAGTTATTGGATAACTATGGAATTACTCACTCGAGAGTTTCTGGTTGGTTATTAACAATTAGATCAAATATGAAATCCTGGAGTGACGATATTGCACAATTCTCTTGATTTGAGAATACTGTTAAGCTTCAATGTGGATACTCCACTTTAGTTATAATTAAATCATGGCATGACGACCATCAAGCGACTATAATTGAGTCTGAGTTAAAGCATTGAAAGTGAAACACTATTCAATAGAGAAGTCTCCTTGAGTATATAAAGTTAATATCATGGTCAACTGTAGTCAATCCAAAGGCCTAAAGTAGTATGGTTAATAATAAATGTTATTAGTGAACCAAGGATTTTGTTTATGGACTAACCGATTTGAATGTGGATGATATTGGAATTTTGACCAAAATCAAATTTCATAAATCTTAAAGTGATATAGCGTTGAAGAAAAGGATATATGTGAATGATCGTTACTAGATGGTTCCGCTTAAATTGTAAAATTAGATTTTTCCAATAAAGATGTATAAGCGATAAATTCAACCAAACTTTACACCATTAGATGATGTGACATGTGAACATTAATATTCGTATTGTTCGGTATTAATCGCTGATTGAATTTACATATACGGATCGCTCAACAGTATTAGGGAATTCTCCAAAATACCACATGATTTAATTGATTTATAAATTGTTAATTACATTGATTAAATTAATTGATATTTATGAAATATTATTTCTATATTTATTTAATGTACTCGGTGCTACTGGTAATTTTCTAGGTGTCATTAGTAATTAATTGTATGCACATATAAAAGTCATATATGTATGTGTCTATATATGATATTGATATGCATTTAAATGCGATTTAAATAACGCTATTTGCTAAACAAGTTAGTGGTTTGATTGGCCCATATAGGCACATGTCATGGCTATCCTGGGAGAATGCGGTAGTGGGGTGATTTGAATTCTGGATTTGGATCTAGAATTAATGGAGAAATGGTAAAAGTAGGAGAATTTGTCTCCTCCTTCTTTATTTAAACAAGCCCATACCCTCACTATTTTCTCTTGCTTCCTCCTCTATTAGCCTTAGCCCGAATTGACTTGATTCCCTCACTCATTGCTAAAGTTTCCAATAGCACATTCACATCAAATTGAAGTAAATCCGGTGGTACACTTAATCGTAGCGACATCCAATGATTGACTCAAGCTGAATTTAGGAGATTCCACTAATTAACGTGCATTCAAAGGTATCCCCTTTAAGGTATAATTTCTTTTATACTTTATATCATATACACATGATAATTATATTATACAATAAAAAAATTATGATAAAAATGAGTGATCCTCCACGAGAAGGAGAGAACTCATGTAATTTTATTTTACATAAAACGGAGCCACCGACAAGTCTGATAGGTGCTAGTCCCCATGAACTCGTACAAAGAAAATAGAAAAAAAACATGCCCAAAAAACATATTAAAAAATCTAAAAAAAATGAAAAGAAATAAACAAAACAAAACGATGGTCATAAAAAGCCAAAGGTAGCAACGAAGAAGGGGCCACGATTCGAGAAAGACCTCGTCCAGTCCTCGATGAGGAAGTGAAAAGTATGAATAACAGCCGTGGATGTTCAAAGAAGCTGTAGAAGGCCCTACGCCATATCGAAACTCAGCTTATCCAAGGATCATGAACGTCCAAGTTGAGAGGCCTACGTCAACAGCTAAACTGAAAAAGCTCAATAGACCAAGCGAGGCTTAAACATACACACACATATATATAGAAGTCTATTATATACATATACATATACATATACATACACATTTACATACATACATACATATATATATACAAGAGGAGAATAAGCAACATGCATGAGAAACAGTAACCTAGGTGTGACGTGAATCGTGTGAGGCAATAAACTCAGTTGCCATTAGATAACGTTTAAACATTAAAAGTTTAATTTGCTAAAGGATTACAACTGTAAATATGAGCTAATTACTTAGTAAAAGTAGGAAGTCAGAATGATCATGTGCATTATCATCTACCAGGATGAAACTTATAACATTATTATTTCTATTATTAACATCGATTCTCTCTCGTAAGGCATCAACATGAGATTTTACCTATTTCAGGAACTCCTTAAAGTCAGTGATGTTAGCTAAATTATAGGTACTGTTCGAAATCCAATTAAAACAAAATACAGTGGTTATATATGTCAAATTATCCATAATCGAAGTATTATTATTGTCGTTGAAAAATATTTAATTTCTGTCAAACAAAATATATCAAGCTGCTATAGTGAAAATAGTGTCTAATAAGAATCGTCAACCAGAAGTGAAATAAAATCTCAACCTAGACCAATAAGACTCGCAATTAAGAACATTAAAAGTAATATTAGAAACAAAAATTATGATAATGTGTCGAAGCGTAAAATTAGTAAACCAACAATCATAGTATATGTGCGTAGTTGTTTCTAGGTTCATATTGCAAAAAATATATTTTTTATCAACGTGCACGTTCTTCCTTTTTAACAAATCAATAGTACTAAGTTTCCCATGTGATATTAGCCACATATATAACTTAAATTTAGAGGGTGCATTCGCTTTCCACATAAATTTAAAATTTTTATATTTAACTCCTTATAAATTTAGAAATTTATAAAACGAATTAGATATGAAGTTATTAGTCTTATCCTAAAACCAAAATTTAATATTATTGTTATTATTTATATTGTATAATTCTAATTTGGCACATAGAAGAGCAAACTGGTAGAAAGTAGTTCCTTCCAGTGCTTATTAAGGCTGAATTCCTGTGGAAAGTTCAAATCATACAACAATTTTGTATGCACATTAGTTGTCTTCCTTTATTATTTGTTACTAAATCACAACGATCTATTTATGTTACTTTTTTAAGTTTAGATCTTTGCATAAAATAAAATAATATTATATTTCATTTCGGCCATACAAAATATGTTTTATATTAATTTTCTACATATTAAAATTGTTTTTAATAATTTATAAAATGCTATTTACTATTTTTAAAATCTTATATGTATATATATATATATATTATGTATTTAAAATTATTTATAAAATTATATATATATATATATATTTTTGTGTTTGTGTGTGTGTTTCATCATCTAAAAACATTATTCCGTCGAACATATACTGATAATATTCTATTATGTTTATATTTTAATAATTTTAAACAATGTATATATTAGTACATTTATGAAATTAAAATGGTCCATCTAAATTATGGTTTGGAGGAGAATATTTGGATTTCACCGCCAAAGATTCACGAATTCCATGGAAGCAGTAATGAAGCTTATAGATTTGTAAGAGCTTATCCTGATCTTAAACAATCATCTAGAAGTTGGAAAGAGAGTTATTTGGCAAGGTAATCAAATAGTTTGATCAGAGTCTAACACCGAGGAAGCATCTTCCTATAAGAAAGGAAAAGATAAGATACCGCGGCATTTCTAATAAAAATTATATGCAAAAAGAATATTTATACCAATTGGTAATGATGTAATTATGTTACAACTAGTCAAAATAAATTTGTATACAATTTATCGATGATGGATTTAAGAGGGGGTATCATATATTATTGTCCATAAAGATGGATCGAATAGAATGCTAGGATTGTCCCAAGCAAAGTACAAAACATCATACTAAATGTTTAGTATGAAATTCCAAGAAAGGAAATGTTCCTATACGACCTGTGTAACAACCCGTATTTTTAGGCCACTCCGAACATTTAAATTTTGGACATTTAAATATTTTATTGGTTTATCTTATCGATGGGTTGGAAAACTCGATTTTGACAGACATACTTCTTGGGACTCGAGATTATTTTCGTTGAATCTGGATGGTCCAAGCGAGCCAGAGTGAGTATAAGCATTGATATATTCCGACTGTTTGGTTTTGAGTTAGGATGTCGAGTTCGGTTCGTAAATCGAGCGACTCGAAAAGTTAAAATTTTCCTATGTTGGAATTATGTCTCGAAAATATTTCCATTGAGTTCAAAATAGGGGTATTTGGCTAAGAACGCCAGTGAGCACACCTCGATTGGAGTTCATGATTTTTGGGCATGAATAGCGTCGGTTAGATTATCTATATAAGGACCCATACCCTTCATTCATTTGCCCAAACTAGGAAACCTAACCCCAACCCTAGCAAATATAAAGGTCGTGGTTGATCGGAGAGCTAGAGGCCATTTTAGATGATGGCCCCAAATACAAAATTGTTTGCCGTGATGAGGGTAGTATGTTGATCGGTTGGATCATCATGAGTACGTGTGTGGCGGCCAGAATTTGCCAGTAAACGGCACAACAAGGGTTGGTATTTCATCATCGACATTGATCTATAGGCAGCGGACCTGAAAGGAAAAGGTTGGGGTTGGCGGGGGCTTCACGCTATGGAGTATGGGGGGCTATCGACGATGGCGGTGGCGGCAAGCAGGAGATAAACGAAATTGGCTTTGGTGTGGTTGATCTTGGTCGAGGCAGCGAGTTAGGGGATGGGACTGGTGTCGAGGTATTTGTCATGATCGGGGCTACTCACTATAGTGATGCGGTGTAGTGGCGGTGGTTCGGTGATGATCGAATCGGGGAAAATAGCGGCCAAGGTTTGCTAACGAACGTGATTAGGGATTGATGATGTAAATAGTTTAATTATTTGATTAATTAGCTAATTAATTCGTCAATTTGTTCATTAACCCATACCTTGATCATACGAGGTCAGAATTGAACACAGTTAGTTACGTTGTGCTTGTAGGAATATTCTACATCTTGGAATTGGAGAGCTTGTAGAATTTCAAGCTAAAATCGAATGCTGTTCAATTTTAGACGAAACCAAAATGCGAAAGCGATAATTGGAATTTTGGTGAGTTAAACTCACCTCTTTGGGTAAATTAGTATATTGTATAATAGATAAAATCTTATTGTTTGTGTTTTGTGAAATAATTGGATGATTGATTAAAATATCCGCTTTATAAAGCAATTAGTACTTAAAATTGAAATGCAGGAATTTTTTTAGAGAAATCCAGATTTCTCGAAATTGTGATTATTAATTTCCAGTTATATTCCTTTTGTTTTATTTCAGTCATATCCCTGTTATATGGATTGTTAATTGCTGAATCTTGATTGTTTAGCACTATTAGTTATGACATTATTATATATTCAAAACTTAACCGTTGTAGCAATAAAAATCAATAACAACATTAGTTAAGTGCTTTGGTGGCTATTAGCCTCAATTTAGTATTTTGAAGTACTACTAATTGCCGTTTGGGTTAAAATTGGTTTTTGATTCGGAGAATGATTTTAAATTTAACCTTTGGGTTTTCTAGAATATTTTTATTTAAGCAGATTTTGAACTTCTCCATTTTACCCCTACCTTTCTATTTGTCTTTTCTAAACCATTTAGAAATGTTTTAAAGTTGTTTAGCTATTGTTTAATAGTGTTTTAATAATTGTTTATTTATTTTCGATTGTTTGAAGTTATTTATCAATATTTTAATATTTTAAAAAGTTATTTATTTAAATAATTAATATTGTTTCAAGATAATTAATAATTATTATTTATTAAAAGGGTTATGGAATTTATAATAGTTATTTATTAATAACGTTTTGGAATTAATAATAATTATTTATTAATAATGTTTTGGAAGTTAATTATTATTTATTATAACAATGTTTGAAGATTAATTATTATTGTTTTATCAATGATGTTTGAAATTATTAACTATTATATTTATAGTGTTTGATGTTAATAATTATTATTTATTAGTAATGTTTTGCTTTTAATAATTATTATTCTGTAATAATATTTTGAAGTAAATAATTATTATTTATTTATAATGTTTTGAAGTTATTAATTATTATATTAATAATGTTTTGGAGTTAATAAATTATTTTATTAATGATGTTGGAAAGTTAATTTATTATTTATTTAGGATGTTTAAAGTAAATTAATTTATTTGATTAATTGTATTTATAAATAATAAATTGATTTATAAAAGGAATCTTATTTAATAAAAGAGATTTATTAAAGAGTTTATAAATGAAATGGGGTTTGGATTTATAAGAATTTTTAAAAGGCTTTATAAAGGATTTTTATAAAGAAGTTTTATAAATGATTTTGGATATTTGTAGAAGAGTTTTATAGATGGATTTGGAAAGGTGATGTTCATAAATGAAAGAGGTTTATTAAAAAGGATTTATTGAAATTTTTTATAAAAGAAACTGTGATTAGATTTTCCCAAATTGATCTTCTTTATTTTGGTGGCGTGGACGTTCGTTCCATGCTTAATACCGAAGGAATTGTGCTTGTGTTTATCCTTATCTCCGTTTCTTTTTAAACAACATTTGTTTTAATCCTTTTGATATGGTATTGAAATAAGAAATCTTTCATAATGTTTTATGAATACACTTATACCATTAAGATAAGTATATGAATACATTTTCTAAGTAGTGAAAGTGTAGCGCTTTATGAATATACTTATACCGTTGAGATAAGCATATGAATACATTTTCTAAGTAGTGAAAGTGTAGTGTTTTTGTGAGAATACTTATACTGTTGCGATAAGTATATGGATATTTTTCCAAGTATTGAAAGGAGAATAAAGGGTTTGTGAATATACCTTTGTAAAAGTAATTTGATACAAGTATTTACAAAGTGATTTTAATTTATAAAAGGATTAATTAAAGAGGTTAGTGGTTGCTTATGTGCTTCACCAATGTTGATTTCCCTATGGATATAAATACTTGATTTGATTGTTGTTTTTATTTGATAGTTAAATAACCGACTACCAAACTTGGTTAGTTTTAAACTATCGTTGTCGGTTCGGGAAGACCGGGATCAGATATGTTATCCAAAAACCACTTCAAACCGGCATAAGCGCTCGAATAGATGACGTCTTAAAGATGATATTTTCGAAGACGAGGTTCTTTGAAGTGAAAGGGCTACTTACTACTAATCCTGAGGGTGATTCCAAAATGGATGTAGTAGAAGCAGTGCCTTCAGTTTCATTCAGACCCAGAATGAACTTGTATGGATGAATGCTGGCATTGCATTTCTGCCTGAAGGCCAGTGTTAGAATTCCAAGTGAGATTGCTACATAAAAGGTAAAATGTAGCCTCTAGCCTTATCATCGGGAATGACTAAAATAGGGGATATGCAGCAGGGCTAAGTGGGTCGCACCCATTAGGGTATGTCATCGCCCTTCTAGATATATATCATATTTATATATTGGTTGTGCATGAGAGCTCTCGGTAAAGGTTGCAAAGCAACCGGGGTGATGACATATTCGGTACTATCCAGGAAGAGGTAGACCGGTTCTGTATAGCAAGAGTGCAAGATGTTCTTGTTGACCTCAGTATATTTTTTTAGAGGTGTACTGTGACGGACGGTACCCTAGTAGCCTAGTTATTATATGGAATCCATTCTCCAATACATGCCTTTACGGACTTAATTGTATACCTATTATGCTGGAATTTAATTAATGCAACAATTTCGGCTGTGATTCATAATTTATTTAAACCCTAGACACTATTATATATCAAAAGATTTCCTACGACATGGTTTGGTTATCGTACGGTAAAAACCTGTCCGTGTTTATATGCGGCATGGTCTTATGATATACCTTTATTTTCAAAAGGTTTTTATAACATTAAAAATTCAATTGAGGATGTGTTTCTCACGTTGGTTTACCAGACTGATCCAGGTATTATTTTTATTATAATGATTGGGTTAGACCGATCATATTTTCAGATCTAGTTTGAATGCCTTGGAGCTTCAGGAGACGAGCTGGATGTCCAAGATGTATCTCTCGTATATTCATTATTTCCGCTACATGTGTTGTTTTATTTATTAGCATTTGTGAGGACATGTTGTTATAACTGTCCGGGCTGATGGTTAGTGATTAACTGTACTCTGATTTTGATGTATATATATTACCGTTTTGTTTTTTAAAGATCTGTTGTATATTATATATTACTCGACAAAATGTAAGATTCTGTTCGGTCTTTTCTTTATTTTTTCCCAACAATCTGTTTTTCCGCACTTGGATGCTCGGTATGTGGATACTGTGGATATATTAGTGTCGACTTTTGAGGGTCAAAAAGACAGGTTGTTATAATTGGTATTATAGCTTAGGTTGAGCGAACACCTAGGTTTTAGTGGGGTAAAACTCATTTTAGAAAGGGTTAGGAATACCCTAGAATGAGTAACTCATTAGAGATAGGGTCAGTAGCACCCTAGAATGAGTTGAGTTTATTATTTATAATAGCGCGTATTTGTTAGTAATTATAAAAATATTTTATATTGTGTTGATTTATCTAAGGAGCGGTTTATGAATTCTGGTCGAGACATGTGATGCCACAGTATTAATAAGGATTTCTAAACACTTAAACAAGGCAAATCTACATAATATTGTTTTATAAAATTGGTAAATGAAATAATTTTATCCAGGATTATATTTTATATATAGAAAGGATATTTTTCAGAAACTAATATAGTTATGTGTGGTGTGTTTGTTTGTTAAAGAATGACAATATTCGGTTATTATCATTTATTGTTTATGCTCAGGTATTTTATGAGCATTTATTATTTGGTTAAATTGAATACGAACACCTTGAGAATTCGGTTTCACGATTTGACTATAAGGCGTTCGATGATAAAGTTGGGTTATAATTTAAGTTTAATAAAGATTTTTTATTATAATCTAAATAAGGGTATACATTTGTGAAATGGTTTTATATAAGGAAGTGAAATTTATATAATATGATTTATAAATGTAGTTTATAAATAAAAAGGATTTAAAACTGAGAATTTGAGAATTTAAATTCTGATGTTTTGGAAATTGTTTTTCAAATGTTTTGGAGAAAATAATAATAGTATATGGAAGAATTTTTAAATAGAAATATTTAAAGGATTTTGAAGGAGATATAAAGCACTGAACTCACTACGATCGCTGGAAAATAATTTCGATGATGACTGCAATATTATCGGTTTTCATTTTTGAGTTTTTAAAGTGAAGAATTGCTACCATAACAGAAATTGGTTATTGAGTTGATTTGAGAGAAACAAATTTGTTTAAAATTCCCAAAGGATGGTTTGATATATAAAGGAGATATGCATTTTTTTTTTCAAATAAATTGAAATCAAACCGGGTGTCTAAATTCTGAAATTTTCAGTTAAGTGATATTGTAGACTCATATATCCTATCCATTAGGATATTTTTCTTTGTGTATCTGTAACGACCCGTATTTTTACGGATCGACAAATTCGTCAAAATCTGGAATTCTTAGCGTTGTTAAGTCATTTCAGATTTTAGGCAAAATTTTGTCCAAGTCCTAGGTCGTAAACGACCTAAGTGATAAGTCGTGACCGACTTAAGTGGTTTAGGCGACCTAAGGAAGTGTAGTTGGCGACCTAAGTATTCTGGGGTTAGGTCGTAGGGGAGATAGGTCGTGTGATAACTTAGGCCGTGGGGTAGAGTTAGGTCGGCAACGACCTAAGGAAACTAGACGACTTAGTAGTAAGGTCGCATCCCAATTGATTCGCGACTTATGATAGGTCGCGTGGAAGCTTAAGGGATTAGGTCGTAGCCTACTTGTTAAGTCGTAGGTCTCTAGGTTTTGGCTTAGTGTTAGGTCGCAAGGTTTTATAAGTCGTAGATCGTATCCCAGTTGACTCGTTAAGGCGGTATTGTTGCTGAGTCGAGTGTGCGGAGTCGTTAGGTCATATAGGCACACATGAGCTTAGGTCGTAGGTTGCTGGGTACGTTAAGTCATAGACGACTTAGGAGTTGAGTCATAACCCGGTTAAGTCTTATCTTGATAGGTCGTAACCCTGATAGATCGGCATAGTTGCTAAGTTGTTTAGGTCGTATGGGGGTTAAGTCGTAACCTAGTTATCTTTTAAGTCGGAGGCCCTGCTAAGTTATAAGTCGTAGACTAGTGGGTTTTGATAAGTCGTAGGTTGGTATAGCAGTTAAGTCGTAGGTCGTCTGGGGTGTTAAGTCGGAGAGGGAGTTAAGTCGGAGACGACTTATAGAGGCAGACGACCTAAGATTTCAGCTATAAATACTCGTCCATTTCTTCATTTTTGGGATCCGGATTTCGAAGCGACGAAGTGCTGCCATTTTGAGAGCTCGACGTCTACACTTCTTCACTTCTTCACTTCTTTTCTCCACTCTAATCTAGTGGTTCCTTCCATCCTTATTGAAGATCAAATCGAAGATCGAAGAGCTTAGATTGAAGATCTACATTCTTCAAAGAGAGATTTCATCGTTTGAAGCGGATTGGTGATAGATCGAGATTGATCCTTCGCTGTCCAGATCTGAAGTGTGTTGATTTGGGGTTGTTTAGGTGATTTGGTGAGTGGTGATTATCTCTCACACGGATCCAAAGGAGTATATCGGATCGTTGGCTTGATTTGGTGTTAAAATAGTGATTTCCATGCATTTTCCTAACCCTAAGTATAGATCCATATAGATCCATTGTTCATGATGATTTGGCATCCATTTTACTACATGTTAACCTATGCAAGTTCATTCATCAAGATTATAGAGACATTGCTCATGTTTTCATGCTTATTAGACTTTCGACTCTTTAATTACGAAATTGCCATTATTGTTATAATTGTCTACTTAGATCATATTTGAATGCTTGATTGCTTGGATTAATGTTTGACTTGATTAATTGCTATGAATTAGATGATTGATGATTTGAATTAGAACAAGTTGGTCGAAGATGATTCGAAAGCTAAGGGAAAGGTGAAATGACCCTAACTAATTCCACCTAATTATTTTTACTAGGATTTTTTTTACATCAATAAATCTCTTAGAGTCATTTAGCCTTCTTACTAAATAATCCAGGATCCTCCTTTTCTACTAATATATTTATATCAGTTCATCAATAAATACATTCACATACATATGAAGATGTATGTGACCCTCTTGCTTGGATCAGAGTGTTGTTTAGCAAGAGTGTATCCTGATTGAATTTTGAATTTCAAATCAACCAGCACATAGCTCATTTTCCATACCTTTTGATTTTTAAGTCAGGGGAATTAATCCCATAATCATATGCAGTTGCTACTTAGTAATTTTTAACACTTCTTTTCCTCAATAGGCAAATTAGGCAAAATCAGTAGTTTAGACGTCTAAAATTTTTATGACAGACGTCTAAATTTGATCTCAGACGTCTAAATCTTTATGAAAGACGTCTCAGAGTGTCTAAAATTGAAACAGAGAGTGAAAAACATTTTGAACTATATTCAGACGTCTAAATTTTTCATGACAGACGTCTAAATTTGATCTCAGACGTCTAAATCTTTATGACAGACGTCTCAGAGTGTCTAAAATTGAAACAGAGAGTAAAAAACATTTTGAACTAAATTCAGACATCTAAATTTTTCATGACAGACGTCTAAATTTGATCTCAGACGTCTAAATCTTTATGACAGACGTCTCAGAGTGTCTAAAATTGAAACAGAGAGTGAAAAACATTTTGAACTAAATTCAGACATCTAAATTTTTCATGACAGACGTCTAAATTTGATCTCAGACGTCTAAATCTTTATGACAGACGTCTCAGAGTGTCTAAAAATTATTTCTAAACTTATACATGGATTTTCTTATGTCAGTTCTTTGTATATACATTCAATCTATAAATCCTTTATTCTCAAATTTTCTACCATTAGCCTGACTGTTCTTGAAGTTTAAAATTCATTTTTCTTAGCAAAACATCTTGTAGAAACAAAGCACATAGTCTCAGCTGATATATATAAGTTCAACAACTACAAAACAGCAATTAACAATACATTGGTTTCTCAAAGTAACTTAAACAAAAGGTCTTAATCTAGTTCCTCATGAATGTTTGATTTACTTCAGCAAAGTCTTTTTAAACATAGCATCCAAATCTTTAAGTAGTTAACTCATCCAATTCCTGATCAACCATGTTCTTCTTTACCTGCATAGTCACCATGAACTGCCTCATACAAATATGAGACACCCAATGGTGCACAAACACAAAAGGGTCAGACTAATTGTCTGGTATGAATAATCTAACTGAAAACATGATCATATTCAATTCCATTTATATTCCAGTGCTTTGTATGAATAAGAAACTCAGTATCTTCTTTGTACATGTTTTTGTGAGGCATGTACATTCATATCAGTGTTAAACAGATTATATATAGGTGATCACAATGACTTAATTCATAGAAAACAATCATAAGATTCATCAATAAAAACATCATAAGCCAACCAAATGCAATCATCAATTCAGTCATCATGCCCTTTTCAACTTTATTGGCCATCAGGGATTTTGCCCAGGCCTCTCCTGAACCTATTTCTAAAGTTCATTATCAAATATAATAGGTTCTTTAGCTACTTTCTCTTTTTAAACACACACTGCCTGGGACATCTCTCTGTTAACCCAGCACACTCAGGCCCCTGGGTATAAACATACCATGTGTGAGCTTGCAATGTTCCCCTTGCCAAGCTATATTTTGTAGCCCTAAGATCCCAAGTCCTTAGTTAAATTACTAAGTACTATTTCTTTTTTTTCTTTTCATAACTTTGCTAATCCCTTCTGCATCTCACTTTTTAATCAGAGAAATAGAAACAATGCAAGCAACATGTATTCATCCAGAGTTTGGTAAGTTATATTCTCAGAAGCAAACATTTAATCATGAAAACAGATGTGATTTCTTAGTATATCATTTCTCCCATGGGTTACAATGGGTCCAGTTGCACACATATGGTCCTAAGTAGTTTACTAGTTATCTTTTCTTACCTCTGGTTCAATCAGATTCATGATCTAGCTAAACCATAAGTATATTTTGATTTGGGTAATTCATAAAAACATAGAAGCTCAGCACATGTACAACATTGCACTCCTATATTTTCTTTTGTTTTAATTAATATGAGACATAAGCAACAACACAATGTTGCAGCCCCATATTTCTTTCTATCTTCAGACCATATGTCTACCACATGAAAACTTATAAAAGAAATCACTCCATCTCAAAGCTAACCCATATCTCAGATGAATATTTTTAAAACATGAACCCATGACTCTTATCATTCTGAGTAATTCACAGTGAGGGGTTTTACACTTAAGCAGAACATTAACAAACCAAGGTCATCAAATCATAAAACAATACTTGTAAAAGAAAATGAATGATTAGTTCAAATAGGCTGCCTCAATATTCAGGACTTAATGCCAAAGTTTTCAGTGAGGTTACTCACATTAATCCTTCTTCTTCCTATGCCTTATGAACCCATTTTTAGTCTTCTGCCTTCTCCTATTTTTTTTCTCTGGTTTATGTCTTGTATATTTTTTTTCTAGGTTAATGAAGAAAAATGTGTATGGTCTCACTATACTAGGCCTTTTATATAAATCTTGGCTGTTTCTAGGGTTTATGGAATTTACCCAATGTCAGTTCTACCCCATACATAACATAGCCTGCTTTCAAGAAATAAGAGGGTATGTGGTCCTTGTCTTCATTTTTAGAAATAAGCCTCATTCTTTTAATCTTTTCCCGGGTCATGTTATATCCATGACTTCTTATTTCCTAAATTAAAGAAATTACCAGAAATGGATAAAGTGTTTGTTTAAGGACTCATGCCATTTCTATGTAACTTCTGTTTTCTTCCAGAAATTGGTTGACTGTATACATGTATAACACATGCATACCTAAGTCTTTTATTTTCTTTGTACCCTATTTTATTTAAAGATAAAATTCTATCTTCATGCATATGTATTTCTAAATCAGTTATTTTAATTTATCTATTGATTTCTGCTAAATTCTTATTACACAGAAATCTGTGTGCATGTGTGTACATCGTCTTGTGCACATGTACATGTTTTAAACCATGTATCTGTAAATCAATTTCCTATTCCTATTTTTTTCAATGCAATTTCAAACAAACACAAACTAAATTAAATCAGGAAATTACTCACAAAAATCAGGGTTATCACATTTACCCCTCCTTTTAGGAATTGTGTCCCACAATTCTTTCATACTTATCTTAAGTATCATTTCTTCAGAAAATCAACTTCTGATATCAAAACCATTCTCAAGCCAATCACTTAATTAAACACTATGCATATTAAAACAAAAATCTTAATGCATATTTCAATCAAAACATTCATTAATATAAATAAATTTACCTTTCATTTAATCAAACAGTTGTGGATAATCATTTCTGATTTTATCTTCCACTTCCCATGTGCAATCGTTTGGGTCAAGACTCCATTGCACTTTTACTAATTTAATTTCTTTATTTCTCAATTTCTTGGTTTCTCTAGAAATTATGCCCACTGGTTCCTTTTCATAGATCATTCTAGGATCAATCTGCACATCCTTAGAGGATTCTAGGATTGCCTCCTTATCATGAACCCATCTTCTAAGTTGAGACACATGAAAAACATCATGCATTGCTCTCATTTCTTCTGGCAACTCTAATTTATAGGCTACTGTTCCTATTCTTTCTAGGATTTTATATGGTCCTATATACCTAGGAATCAACTTCCCTTGTTTCCCAAACCTTAGAACCTTTTTCATGGGTGATATCTTGATGAATACATAATCCCCAACATCATATTGTACTGCCTTCCTTCTTTGATCTGCATATTTCTTTTGCCTATCTTGGGCAGAAGCAATTCTTTTTCTGATCAAAGTTATCTTTTCAGAAGTCTCTTTCACATTTTCTAGTCCTAAGACCACTTTTTCTCCAGATTCAAGCCAACTTGAGGGTGATAAACATGGTCTCCCATAAAGAGCTTCAAAGGGGGCCATGCCTATACTACTATGATGGCTATTGTTGTATGCAAATTCAGCTAAAAAGATATGATCCTCCCAACTTCCTCCCCAATCCAATACACAAGCTCTTAACATGTCTTCAAGCAATTTGTTCACAATTTCTGTTTGGCCATCAGTTTGAGGATGGTATGCTGTGCTTAAGCATAAATCAGTCCCCATTGCCTTGTGAAAACTCTGCCAAAACTTTGAAGTGAAGATGGTATCTCTATCACTTACTATAGTCTTTGGTATACCATGCAGCCTGACTACTTCTTTAATAAATAACTGGGCTAGGGTATTTGCATTTCTTTCTGATTTCACTGGTATAAAGTGGGCTGACTTGGTTAGCCTATCAACCACTACCCAAATACTATCATTTCCTCTCCTAGTTCTAGGCAAACCATCAATGAAATCCATTGATATGTCTTCCCATTTCCACTGTGGTATTTGCAAAGGTTGAAGCATCCCTGAGGGTTTTTGATACTCAGCCTTCACCTGTTGGCAAATCATACATTTAGATACATAGGTTGCCACTGCACTCTTCATACCACTCCACCAATAATCTCTCTTGAGGTTGTGATACATTCTTGTGCTTCCTGGGTGTATAGTATATTTACTTTTGTGGTAAGCATCCAAGATTTCTTGCTTCAACTCCTCAACTGCTGGAACACATATTCTTTCTCCTTTCCTCAAATGGCCTTGATCATTCAACTGAAAACCTTCCACTGCCTTACCATTTAATATTTGAGTCTTCCTTTCAAATAAAAATGGATCTTGGTCTTGTAGCTTTACAACTTTATTTTTCAATTCTGATCCCAGAGTAATAAAACTTAATTTTCCCATTTCTACATTCTCACTGCATAAGCTCATATTTTCTATGTTATTACTTCCTATCTCTGAATCAATTAATACTGATAAAGTGTTAAACTCTTCTATCATTAATCTAGCCACTTTAGCATGTTGTCTACTTAAGGCATCTGCTACTTTATTAGCCTTACCAGGTGTGTACAATATTTCAAAATCATATGAGGCTAAGAGTTCAATCCATCTTTGCTGCCTCATATTTAATTCTTTTTGTGAAAACAAATATTTAAGTGATTTATGGTCTGTATACACTTCAAATTTTGCTCCTAACAAGTAGTGTCTCCATAATTTAAGAGCATACACTATAGCAGCCAATTCAAGGTCATGAGTAGCATACCTTGCCTCACTTGATTTCAACTGCCTAGAAGCATAAGCTATTACATGATCTTGTTGCATCAACACTGCCCCAAGCCCTTGTCCACTTGCATCAGTATACACCACCAAGTTTTCATTTCCCTCAGGTACCTTAAGAATTGGAGCTTGTACCAGTGCTTCTTTTAATTTCCCAAAGGCTTTTTCACACTCCTCAGTCCAGGTGAACACTTGATTTTTCCTAGTCAATCTAGTTAATGGAATTGAGATTTTTGCAAAATCTTTTATAAATCTTCTATAGTAACCAGCCATTCCCATGAATGATCTGACTTCAGTGACATTAGTAGGCCTTTTCCAAGCTTGTACTGCAATGACTTTATTGGAATCCACAGCTATTCCTTTTTCTGATATGATATGGCCTAGAAAATTCACTTCATTTTGCCAAAAAGTGCATTTTGAAAACTTTGCTTTTAAGTCTTCCTGTCTCAATTTCTCAAATACCATGTGCAAATGGTTTTCATGCTCTCTAACTGACTTAGAATAAATTAGTATATCATCAATAAATATTAATACAAACTTATCCAAGTATTCTCTAAAAATCCTATTCATCAAATCAAAAAAATAGGAAGGAGCATTTGTCAAACCAAATGGCATTACTAAAAATTCATAAAGTTCATATCTGGTGTTAAAGGCTGTATACTTTATACTTTCCTCTTCTACTTTCATCTGATGAAAGCCTGAAGCTAAATCAAGTCTAGAAAATATTTTTGCACCACTCAATTGATCAAAGAGATCGTCAATTCTTGGTAAGGGGTATTTATTTTTAACTGTGACTTTGTTTAATTCCCTATAGTCAATACATAACCTAAGGGATCCATCTTGTTTCTTAACAAAGACTACTGGTGCTCCCCATGATGAGCTACTGGGTCTAATAAAACCTTTTTCTTCTAGTTCAACTAATTGCTTTTTCAGCTCCATCAACTCCTTAGGCCCCATTCTAGTTGGTCTTTTAACCACTGGGTTAGCTCCTGGAATTATCTTGATTGAAAACTCAACTGGTCTGTGGTTTGGAACTCCCCTTACTTCACCAAACACATCAACATATTGATTAACTATGGGGATCTCTTCTAATGCAGGCATGGGTTTTTCATTTGACAATGTAGAAAGGTTGGGTATACCTCTATTCTTGTTTGCCTCACAAATAACAACTATTCTTTGTCCATCTGAAACTTTCAATGATATGGTGGATGTCTCCATATTTATGATAGCCTTATATCTACTCAACCAATCAACTCCTAAAATAATCCCTATGTCCGGATATTGCAACACATATAGGTTTGACTCAAACACATGTCCTCCTATATTTAGTCCTAGTTGCATGCACATCATACCCATAACACATGAACTACCTATAGGGCTCCTAATTAACAGTGGCTTATCAACAATCATACAATTCAATTTTAATTGTTATGCAATATCATGAGAGATCAATGAGTGTGTAGCCCCAGTATCATACACTACTGCTAAAGGTATTGAGTGAATAAGCAAAGTACCTTCAACTTGACCATGCTTTTCAACACTTGATCCCTCAGCTGCCTTGCCTTTCCCTTCCAAAGCCCCTAATCTTCCTTGCTTAAAGTCTGGACAATTCCTCTTTATGTGACCTTCCTTCCCACAATGGTGACAATTGAAGGATGCAGGCCTAACATTTGTGCATCTATTCTTCATATGCCCCTCTTGGCCACAGTTATAACAAGTGATCTTCTTATTTACTTCAGTAGTTCTGGCTTCTTCTGGTTTCTTGGTGGAAGCTATGTCTGTTTTCTTCTTATCATAAGGGTGAAATTTACCCTTTCCCTTCTTGTTTTGATTATTTTTGAATGCCCTGAAATTCTCTCTAGCTTTATCATGTTGTTCAATGCTCAGAGTCAAATCCAAAACTTGATCAAAAGTTTTATCCTTGTATGGTAGCATGGCTCTACTAAGGCTAGGGTTCAACCCTTGAATAAATCTGCCATTCTTAGCTTCCTCAGTAGTGATGAGCACTGCACCATACTTTGCCAATGATTCAAACTTCTGAGTGTACTCAGTGACACTCATAGTCCCTTGCCTCAATTTGATGAATTCCTCCAGTAAAGACTTTTTAGCTGATGCAGGGATAAATCTACCCTCCAACATTGCTTTAAATTGATCCCATGTCACTTCCCCTTCAGGTCTTCCAGCTATGATTACCTCCCACCAATCCAAAGCTGCTCCTCTCAATTGCCTGGATGCAATTTGCCTCTTCCTTTGGTCTTCAACTTGCATGTCTGCAAAGATTCTTTCCAAAATTCTGAGCCAATTTTGAACTCCCATAACTCCTTCTGTGCCATCAAAAGTTTTGCCTCCAAGATTGGTAAAAGTCTTGAGTAGTTTGGAAAGTTCCTCATGTGGATTTTCCTGCCTGTTGCCTACTCCATCCCTTAGGGCTCTCATGAATTCTTGCACATTCACCATGGGTGGTTCATTTGTTCCTACATTTTGATGTCTGGGTCCTACCATAACTCTATGGATATAATACTTAGGTTAGTCTGTTTTGTCTAATATTCTATAGATTACTCATTTTAATCTATCACTTATTCTGTCATAATAGATATCAATAGTGTAAACATTAACAATCAAAACATCCAAAGCAATCAACACTTCTATACATCCAATGCAAACAAGTTCATACAAAATTTTGCTATGTTTTTTAACAACATAGCTCTGATACCAAATGAAATGACCCTAACTAATTCCACCTAATTATTTTTACTAGGATTTTTTTTTACATCAATAAATCTCTTAGAGTCATTTAGCCTTCTTACTAAATAATCCAGGATCCTCCTTTTCTACTAATATATTTATATCAGTTCACCAATAAATACATTCACATACATATGAAGATGTATGTGACCCTCTTGCTTGGATCAGAGTGTTGTTTAGCAAGAGTGTATCCTGATTGAATTTTGAATTTCAAATCAACCAGCACATAGCTCATTTTCCATACCTTTTGATTTTTAAGTCAGGGGAATTAATCCCATAATCATATGCAGTTGCTACTTAGTAATTTTTAACACTTCTTTTCCTCAATAGGCAAATTAGGCAAAATCAGTAGTTTAGACGTCTAAAATTTTTATGACAAACGTCTAAATTTGATCTCAAACGTCTAAATCTTTATGACAGACGTCTCAGAGTGTCTAAAATTGAAACAGAGAGTGAAAAACATTTTGAACTATATTCAGACGTCTAAATTTTTCATGACAGACGTCTAAATTTGATCTCAGACATCTAAATCTTTATGACAGACGTCTCAGAGTGTCTAAAATTGAAACAGAGAGTGAAAAACATTTTGAACTAAATTCAGACATCTAAATTTTTCATGACAGACGTCTAAATTTGATCTCAGACGTCTAAATCTTTATGACAGACGTCTCAGAGTGTCTAAAATTGAAACAGAGAGTGAAAAACATTTTGAACTAAATTCAGACATCTAAATTTTTCATGACAGACGTCTAAATTTGATCTCAGACGTCTAAATCTTTATGACAGACGTCTCAGAGTGTCTAAAAATTATTTCTAAACTTGTACATGGATTTTCTTATGTCAGTTCTTTGTATATACATTCAATCCATAAATCCTTTATTCTCAAATTTTCTACCATTAGCCTGACTGTTCTTGAAGTTTAAAATTCATTTTTCTTAGCAAAACATCTTGTAGAAACAAAGCACATAGTCTCAGCTGATATATATAAGTTCAACAACTACAAAACAGCAATTAACAATACATTGGTTTCTCAAAGTAACTTAAACAAAAGGTCTTAATCTAGTTCCTCATGAATGTTTGATTTACTTCAGCAAAGTCTTTTTAAACATAGCATCCAAATCTTTAAGTAGTTAACTCATCCAATTCCTGATCAACCATGTTCTTATTTACCTGCATAGTCACCATGAACTGCCTTATACAAATATGAGACACCCAATGGTGCACAAACACAAAAGGGTCAGACTAATTGTCTGGTATGAATAATCTAACTGAAAACATGATCATATTCAATTCCATTTATATTCCAGTGCTTTGTATGAATAAGAAACTCAGTATCTTCTTTGTACATGTTTTTGTGAGGCATGTACATTCATATCAGTGTTAAACAGATTATATATAGGTGATCACAATGACTTAATTCATAGAAAACAATCATAAGATTCATCAATAAAAACATCATAAGCCAACCAAATGCAATCATCAATTCAGTCATCATGCCCTTTTCAACTTTACTGGCCATCAGGGATTTTGCCCAGGCCTCTCCTGAACCTATTTCTAAAGTTCATTATCAAATATAATAGGTTCTTTAGCTACTTTCTCTTTTTAAACACACACTGCCTGGGACATCTCTCTGTTAACCCAGCACACTCAGGCCCCTGGGTATAAACATACCATGTGTGAGCTTGCAATGTTCCCCTTGCCAAGCTATATTTTGTAGCCCTAAGATCCCAAGTCCTTAGTTAAATTACTAAGTACTATTTCTTTTTTTTCTTTTCATAACTTTGCTAATCCCTTCTGCATCTCACTTTTTAATCAGAGAAATAGAAACAATGCAAGCAACATGTATTCATCCAGAGTTTGGTAAGTTATATTCTCAGAAGCAAACATTTAACCATGAAAACAGATGTGATTTCTTAGTATATCATTTCTCCCATGGGTTACAATGGGTCCAGTTGCACACATATGGTCCTAAGTAGTTTACTAGTTATCTTTTCTTACCTCTGGTTCAATCAGATTCATGATCTAGCTAAACCATAAGTATATTTTGATTTGGGTAATTCATAAAAACATAGAAGCTCAGCACATGTACAACATTGCACTCCTATATTTTCTTTTGTTTTAATTAATATGAGACATAAGCAACAACACAATGTTGCAGCCCCATATTTCTTTCTATCTTCAGACCATATGTCTACCACATGAAAACTTATAAAAGAAATCACTCCATCTCAAAGCTAACCCATATCTCAGATGAATATTTTTAAAACATGAACCCATGACTCTTATCATTCTGGGTAATTCACAGTGAGGGGTTTTACACTTAAGCAGAACATTAACAAACCAAGGTCATCAAATCATAAAACAATACTTGTAAAAGAAAATGAATGATTAGTTCAAATAGGCTGCCTCAATATTCAGGACTTAATGCCAAAGTTTTCAGTGAGGTTACTCACATTAATCCTTCTTCTTCCTATGCCTTATGAACCCCTTTTTAGTCTTCTGCCTTCTCCTATTTTTTTTCTCTGGTTTATGTCTTGTATATTTTTTTTCTAGGTTAATGAAGAAAAATGTGTATGGTCTCACTATACTAGGCCTTTTATATAAATCTTGGCTGTTTCTAGGGTTTATGGAATTTACCCAATGTCAGTTCTACCCCATACATAACATAGCCTGCTTTCAAGAAATAAGAGGGTATGTGGTCCTTGTCTTCATTTTCAGAAATAAGCCTCATTCTTTTAATCTTTTCCCGGGTCATGTTATATCCATGACTTCTTATTTCCTAAATTAAAGAAATTACCAGAAATGGATAAAGTGTTTGTTTAAGGACTCATGCCATTTCTATGTAACTTCTGTTTTCTTCCAGAAATTGGTTGACTGTATACATGTATAACACATGCATACCTAAGTCTTTTATTTTCTTTGTACCCTATTTTATTTAAAGATAAAATTCTATCTTCATGCATATGTATTTCTAAATCAGTTATTTTAATTTATCTATTGATTTCTGCTAAATTCTTATTACACAGAAATCTGTGTGCATGTGTGTACATCGTCTTATGCACATGTACATGTTTTAAACCATGTATCTGTAAATCAATTTCCTATTCCTATTTTTTCCAATGCAATTTCAAACAAACACAAACTAAATTAAATCAGGAAATTACTCACAAAAATCAGGGTTATCACAAAAGGCTCTTGAATTGAAAAGCTGCTCGTGGCATATGTAGCGGATGATGAAGCTCTTATGCATAGATTTGATGATGATGTTGTTGAGAAGAAGCTTTGCGAGGATGTGATGAAGCGAGGCATGATATGAGATAGTCTTGGTCTAATCCAGATGAGATCATTCCAAGCATGTTGATAACTCGGTGATATGGTTCGAGTTGAGGATAATGGTTGGCTCGAGAGGCGCTTGAGCTAGTATGGAAATAGTCGTCGAGGAGGATGACTAAAAGGCTGAGATCTCATTGTTGTTGAAGGTTCTAGCATGCTCAAAGCAAGAGTACGTTGGGCAGATTCGATAGTCCCTGAAGGCTAATGATTGATAGTCAAGTACTCTGGGCAGATTCGATAGTCCTAGGCACGGGTCACGATGACATGCGGGAGTTATGTCTAGAACCGGGGTTTCCATTAGCCCTTGACGGACGGCTGAAAGAATGTGCCGATCATTCAATTAACGATGATATCGAAGCAATGATAACAGTGATAGCCAGAGTCATGGATGTTTGGTTGTATCGTCATTCGGTCTCAAGAGCGGTATTTTCTGGGTGCTTATCTGATCTTGGTTTAGGCCTTGGGGGTTTGTACTCGGAAAACATAGCCCTTGACTCGAGTGATAATTACTTTACTTTAAATTGTATGTTCTACTATGTTTGCTTCTGCTTAGTGTGTGTCTGGGGGCTATCACTGTAGAAAGAGGTTGGAGTGGGAGGGTTGTATTCCTATTCCTTTTTCCTTTGTACTCTTTTGGTATGTTGTTAGTTAATTTACTGCTCACTAAGACTGTTGTCTGACTCAAGGCTTTATGTTTTAATTCTTATTGCCTTGGGCTGTTCGTCCATTTTGGGACGGGCAGACTAGGTAGCAGGTGACAGGTGTTGTTCTTGCTTTCCACGGTGTTGATATCGAAGACGAGCTGGAGGGTTGCATATTATCTTCTTATTATATGTACTGGATGTTCCGCTATTTGTATATTCTCTGAGTGTTATGTAGTGAGGCTTGATGTACTGACTATTCTGATGATTGTATTCAACTATTATGAAGTTTTATATGATGATATTTTGTTCTGTAAAGCTTCACTATACATATGTTCTATTGTATTATATCCATGCGCTGTGAGTAATACGATAGATTCTGTTGTTTTAGTTTACCCTGATAATCGTCCATGGTCGCCTGACACACTTTACAACGCACTTTCTCTAGGTCCAGTGCAGGGGTCATGGGCGGTCGTCACATTTGGTATCAGAGCATTGGTTAATCGATTTTACCCAACGCTCGCTGACGTAACTACGTATGAGAGACGTAATTGTATTTTGATGGATGATTACTATATATAATATAGTAGTTTAGTAGAGTTTGAGTCCTTTATGGAGTTGTTTCTCTAGGTGTGCTAATCATTCCTTTTTATAGATATTGAGAATGAGTCGAAGAGGGAGACCAGCTGCTAGGGAAGGCCGTGCTACTGAGGGGGCTGTTGATTATGCTGCTATGTTCGAAGCTATGATGACTTCGATCATGAGAAGGATACCAGTTCCGGGGGCAGCAGTAGATGTTGGGGTTCAAGTTCAAACTCCAAAACCGGTGGATTTTGCTAAGTTGTGTAAGGAATATACTGCTCTTGGAGGAAAGGTTTTCTTGGGAACAGAATCAACTATTGAGGTCCAAAGGTGGATAGATGCTTGTAGAAGGATCTTTGGTGACTTGGGAATTGAGGATGCAACTAAGAGGAACTCTATTACCATTAATACTCCGGAGGAAGAGATTACTTGGGAGCAATTCCAAGTCAGATTTGAAGCTAAGTTCATTGCTACAGCTCAGAAGTCTGTTCTGTTCAAGAAGTTTGTGGAGCTCAAGCAGGGAGGAAGACCAGTTCTTGAGTATGTTTCTGAGTTTGAAGCTTTGTCCAAGTATGCCCGGTCGTATATTGAATTTGCATATCAGAATAATGAGAAGTTTGTGACAGGCTTGGACAGTTATCTTGGGAGGCAGTTGGTGGATCATTTGGACGATTCATTTGAGAAGCTTGTGGAGAAAGCTCTCAGGCATGAGAGTCTGTTTCCTAAGGAAGGATCTGTTGTTGCTGTGACCAGGGGAGAGTCTAAACCACAGCAGAGTGGAAACAAAAAGAGGAAGCAGCAGCAGTAGAAGGGTAAGGATGGCCAGAAGAAGCTGAAGGGCGAAGTGACTTGCTACAATTGTCAGCAGAAGGGCCATTTCTCGAAGGATTGTAAGAATCCGAAGGTACCGATGAAGTGTCACAACTGTGACAAGCCGGGGCATATCAGGAAGGATTGTCCAGAACCGAGGAGGGACAAGCAGATTGTGCAAGCTTATGCTTTGGGAGTTGTTCCATCGTCTTCGAAAGCTCCTACCGCTGAAGAGATGGGAAAGAGTGTGGTGGTTCAAGGTACTCTTTTCCTATGTGGTGTTCCAGTTAGAATTCTGTTTGATACTGGAGCGTCGCATTCGTTTGTTTGTAGTGAACTTGTAGGCCGGTTGGGTTTAGAACCGGATATTGTTGATAGGCCATTGGTTGTGACTAATCCAGTTGGGGGTTCGTCTTGTTTGTGTATGTTATGCCGTGGTCTGATTGTATCGAGTCATGGTTGCTCTTTTGTTTGTGATTGTTTTGTTCTGAACTTTGCGGGGTTCAGAATTATTTTGGGTATGGACTGGCTTAGGAAGTATGCGGCAAAGGTTGATTGCGAAAGGTTGGAGGTGACAGTTGAGAATGTGGAGGGGCGAAAGATTGTGATACGATGTAAGCATGAAGAAGGCGTCTTCATGAGCTTCATGTATTCGCTAGTTGTTCCACGGGATGGACTGTCATCGGTGCCAATCGCGAATGGATTCAAGGATGTCTTTGACGAGGTCAAAGGGTTACCGCCGCATAGAGAGATCGAGTTTCGTATAGATCTAGTTGAAGGAGCCAGACCTGTTGTGATGCCTCTTAGGCGGATGGCGCCTAGGGAACAGCAGGAGTTGAGGGTGCGGGTTGATGATCTTTTGCAGAAAGGATTCATTCGGCGTAGTGTGTCCGAATGGGGTGCACCAGTTGTGTTTGCAACCAAGGCAGATGGATCGTTGAGGTTGTGTGTGGATTATCGTGAGCTGAATAAGGTGACTAAGAAGAACAAGTATCCATTGCCGAGAATAGATGACTTGTTTGATCAGCTTCACGAAGCCAAGGTGTTTTCTCAGATGGATTTGGCAACGGGATTTCACCAGTTGAGAGTGGCTAAGGATAGTGTGCCGAAGACTGCTTTTCGAACACCATCCGGTTTCTTTGAGTGGCTGGTAATGCCGTTTGGATTGACTAACGCGCCAGCATATTTTGTGGATCTTATGAATAGAGTGTTCAGAGATCAGTTGAACAAGTTCGTGCTAGTGTTCGTGGATGATATTCTGATTTATTCCAGAACTGAAGAAGAGCACAAGACGCACTTGCGTATTGTTTTGGAAATCTTGCGGAAACATCAGCTGAAGGCTAAGTTTTCGAAGTGTCACTTCTGGAAGAGTGAAGTGAGGTTCTTAGGCCATGTTATCTCTGGAAATGGAATAGCGGTTGATCCCGCTAAGGTGGCAGCAATCCAGGATTGGGTTAGACCTAAGAATGCAACGGATGTGAGAAGTTTTCTTGGATTAGCAGGATATTATCGACGGTTTATCAAAGACTTCTCCAAGGTGGCTGCACCATTGACAGGATTGACGAAAAAGAACCAAGTGTTCAGATGGGATGCTAAGTGTGAGCAAGCTTTCAGAATCCTGAAAGAAAGATTGACAAGTGCTCCTGTTTTGACTATTCCAAGTGGGAATGATGAGATGGTGGTTTACACCGACGCATGTGGTACTGGACTTGGAGCAGTGCTGATGTAGAGAGATAAAGTTGTTGCGTATGCAAGTCGACAACTGAAGCCGCATGAAAGGAATTACCCGACTCATGATTTGGAATTAGCGGCGATTGTTTTTGCTCTGAAGATGTGGAGACATTATCTACTGGGAGTTCGATTCGAGTTGTTTACAGATCATAAGTCGTTGAAGTATCTTTTCTCCCAAAAGGATTTGAATCTTCGGCAGCAACGTTGGCTAGAGTTTTTGGCATCATATGATTTTGGTATAGCTTATACTCCGGGAAAAGGTAACGCAGTTGCAGATGCGTTAAGTAGAAGACATGCAGGATTGGAAGCCATGTTTTCAGAATGGAAGAATCTCGAGTATTTAGCTGAATTTGATTTCAGGCCCAGATGCGAATTGGAACCTGAGATGTTGGCAAACTTATCGTTAAGACCGACTCTTGTAGAAAGGATTGGCGAGAGCCAAAAGCGAGACGATAAGCTTGTCAAGATTATCCGTGATTTGGAATCTGAATTGGACCCAGAAAAGGATAAAAGATTCGAGGTCGATCGAGAGGGTTGGCTTCGGAAGCAAGGACGACTAGTTGTTCCCGATATAGATGAATTGAGGAGTGAAGTTCTGAAGGAAAGTCATCACTCGAAGCTGACAATTCATCCAGGTGGAAATAAGATGTATCGGTATATGAAGAGAACCTACTACTGGGAAGGGATGAAGAAGGATGTTGGAAATTTTATTTCCAAGTGTATGAACTGCCAGTTGGTAAAAGCCGAATAGAAAAAGCCAAGTGGATTGCTTCAGCCATTAGAAGTTCCTACATGGAAGTGGGAACAAGTGTCGATGGATTTTATTGATGGACTACCTAGAACCAGAACGGGAAATGAAGGGATTTGGGTCATTGTGGATCGTTTGACTAAGAGTGCAAGATTTATTCCTGTTCGATCGACTAGGACTGCATCAAAGTTGGCTGAGTTGTATGCTAAGTGGATAGTTCGATTCCATGGTATTCCGAAGAGTATAGTGAGCGATCGAGATCCATTGTTCACTAGTGGATTTTGGAAAAGCTTCCAGGAAGTTTTGGGAACCGAGTTGTGTTTGAGTACAGCTTATCACCCTCAAACAGATGGTCAGACCGAGAGAGTCAACCGAGTTTTGGAAGATCTCCTCAGAGCTTGTGTTTTGGACTTCGGAGGATCATGGGAAGATCACCTTCATTTGGTGGAATTTGCATACAACAACAGTTACCAGTCAAGCATTGGTATGGCACCGTATGAGGCATTGTATGCAAGACCGTGTAACTCACCGACATGTTGGTTAGAAACTGGAGAAAAGTTGATACTTGGGCCAGAGATGATTCGACAGACTTCGGATTGCATAGAGATCATTCGGCAACGAATGAAGGCAGCCCAAGACCGACAGAAGAGTTATGCAGATAAGCGTCAAAAGGATTTGGAATTCGACGTTGGAGATATGGTTTTTGTGAAGATTTCTCCACTGAAGAATGTTATTCGATTCGGGAAGAAAGGAAAATTGACTCCGAGATTTGTTGGACCATTCCCGATTATCGAGCGAATTGGAAAGCTCGCCTACAGATTGGAGTTACCAGAGAAGATGTCGGGTGTGCACAATGTTTTTCACGTATCGTATCTACAGAAGTATGTGCACGACTCGAATATAGTGGTTTCTGCTGATAGCTGTGAAGATTTCGAAGTTGATCCAGTCGATAGAAGACCTCGTAAGCCGCTTCGTGTTGTGGAAACCGACACGAAACAACTTAGGAGAAAGGTAGTTAAGTTGCTCAAGATACAGTGGAGTGACGATGATAACGACTGTACGTGGGAGGTGGAAGAGAGGATGAAGGCAGCTTATCCTGAACTCTTCAAGGTATGACCCTAAGGTGTCGTGTCATCTCACGATATTGTAACTTGTTCTAGTGTTAGAATTCTGTACGCTAAGCTAGAATTGGATGCATGGTTTGTTGATTGTTATGGATGGTAGGCGTGCAGAATAGTCTTTGATTGCTTTGTTTGTTTGGAATTTCGGGGGCGAAATTCCTAAGGGGGAGAGAATGTAACGACCCATATTTTTACGGATCGACAAATTCGTCAAAATCTGGAATTCTTAGCGTTGTTAAGTCATTTTAGATTTTAGGCAAAATTTTGTCCAAGTCCTAGGTCGTAAACGACCTAAGTGATAAGTCGTGACCGACTTAAGTGGTTTAGGCGACCTAAGGAAGTGTAGTTGGCGACCTAAGTATTCTGGGGTTAGGTCGTAGGGGAGATAGGTCGTGTGATAACTTAGGCCGTGGGGTAGAGTTAGGTCGGCAACGACCTAAGGAAACTAGACGTAGTAAGGTCGCATCCCAATTGGTTCGCGACTTATGATAGGTCGCGTGGAAGCTTAAGGGATTAGGTCGTAGCCTACCTGTTAAGTCGTAGGTCTCTGGGTTTTGGCTTAGTGTTAGGTCGCAAGGTTTTATAAGTCGTAGATCGTATCCCAGTTGACTCGTTAAGGCGGTATTGTTGCTGAGTCGAGTGTGCGGAGTCGTTAGGTCGTATAGGCACACATGAGCTTAGGTCGTAGGTTGCTGGGTACGTTAAGTCGTAGACGACTTAGGAGTTGAGTCATAACCCGGTTAAGTCTTATCTTGATAGGTCGTAACCCTGATAGATCGGCATAGTTGCTAAGTTGTTTAGGTCGTATGGGGGTTAAGTCGTAACCTAGTTATCTGTTAAGTCGGAGGCCCTGCTAAGTTATAAGTCGTAGACTAGTGGGTTTTGATAAGTCGTAGGTTGGTATAGCAGTTAAGTCGTAGGTCGTCTGGGGTGTTAAGTCGGAGAGGGAGTTAAGTCGGAGACGACTTATAGAGGCAGACGACCTAAGATTTCAGCTATAAATACTCGTCCATTTCTTCATTTTTGGGATCCGGATTTCGAAGCGACGAAGTGCTACCATTTTGAGAGCTCGACTTCTACACTTCTTCACTTCTTTTCTCCACTCTAATCTAGTGGTTCCTTCCATCCTTATTGAAGATCAAATCGAAGATCGAAGAGCTTAGATTGAAGATCTACATTCTTCAAAGAGAGATTTCATCGTTTGAAGCGGATTGGTGATAGATCGAGATTGATCCTTCGCTGTCCAGATCTGAAGTGTGTTGATTTGGGGTTGTTTAGGTGATTTGGTGAGTGGTGATTATCTCTCACACGGATCCAAAGGAGTATATCGGATCGTTGGCTTGATTTGGTGTTAAAATAGTGATTTCCATGCATTTTCCTAACCCTAAGTATAGATCCATATAGATCCATTGTTCATGATGATTTGGCATCCATTTTACTACATGTTAACCTATGCAAGTTCATTCATCAAGATTATAGAGACATTTCTCATATTTTCATGCTTATTAGACTTTCGACTCTTAAATTACGAAATTGCCATTATTGTTATAATTGTCTACTTAGATCATATTTGAATGCTTGATTGCTTGGATTAATGTTTGACTTGATTGATTGCTATGAATTAGATGATTGATGATTTGAATTAGAACAAGTTGTTCGAAGATGATTCGAAAGCTAAGGGAAAGGCTCTTGAATTGAAAAGCTGCTCGTGGCATATGTAGCGGATGATGAATCTCTTATGCATAGATTTGATGATGATGATGTTGAGATGAAGCTTTGCGAGGATGTGATGAAGCGAGGCATGATATGAGATAGTCTTGGTCTAATCCAGATGAGATCATTCCAAGCATGTTGATAACTCGGTGATATGGTTCGAGTTGAGGATAATGGTTGGCTCGAGAGGCGCTTGAGCTAGTATGGAAATAGTCGTCGAGGAGGATGACTAGAAGGCTGAGATCTCATTGTTGTTTAAGGTTCTAGCATGCTCAAAGCAAGAGTACGTTGGGCAGATTCGATAGTCCCTGAAGGCTAATGATTGATAGTCAAGTACTCTGGGCAGATTCGATAGTCCTAGGCATGGGTCACGATGACGTGCGGGAGTTATGTCTAGAACCGGGGTTTCCATTAGCCCTTGACGGACGGCTGAAAGAATGTGCCGGTCATTCAATTAACGATGATATCGAAGCAATGATAACAGTGATAACCAGAGTCATGGATGTTTGGTTGTATCGTCATTCGGTCTCAAGAGCGGTATTTTCTGGGTGCTTATCTGATCTTGGTTTAGGCCTTGGGGGTTTGTACTCGGAAAACATCGCCCTTGACTCGAGTGATAATTACTTTACTTTAAATTGTATGTTCTACTATGTTTGCTTTTGCTTAGTGTGTGTCTGGGGGCTATCACTGTAGAAAGAGGTTGGAGTGGGAGGGTTGTATTCCTATTCCTTTTTCCTTTGTACTCTTTTGGTATGTTGTTAGTTAATTTACTGCTCACTAAGACTGTTGTCTGACTCAAGGCTTTATGTTTTAATTCTTATTGCCTTGGGCTGTTCGTCCATTTTGGGACGGGCAGACTAGGTAGCAGGTGACAGGTGCTGTTCTTGCTTTCCACGGTGTTGATATCGAAGACGAGCTGGAGGGTTGCATATTATCTTCTTATTATATATACTGGATGTTCCGCTGTTTGTATATTCTCTGAGTGTTATGTAGTGAGGCTTGATGTACTGACTATTCTGATGATTGTATTCAACTATTATGAAGTTTTTTATGATGATATTTTGTTCTGTAAAGCTTCACTATACATATGTTCTATTGTATTTTATCCATGCGCTGTGAGTAATACGATAGATTCTGTTGTTTTAATTTACCCTGACAATCGTCCATGGTCGCCTAGCACACTTTACAACGCACTTTCTCTAGGTCCAGTGCAGGGGTCATGGGCGGTCGTCACAGTATCTCATTTCGGGATATTGTTTGGTAATTTTTCATTTATTGAAATGAAATGGAATTTCCGACGATTTTGGACAGTCGGGACTTCCAAATTTGATATAAAAACCGAAGCTAGGTATTTTTGGTGAAATTATAAGGAAATGAGTGTGGTTAAGAAACCAATGGAATAAATACGTAGGATGTAAAGTCTTGATCCAGATTCAACCACATGATTTCGAGGTGATTTACACCGGTTCGAACAAGGATTTTTCACTCGATTCTTGATGGTGAACACTTGCTATGGGTTTTTAATATGATCTTGAAGTTTTATATCATAATATATGGCTATGCAAGGAGAACGGCGGTTTCTAATCAAGGAACCGGATTGGAGTCCACACTAGCGAATCGAGTGAGCGATACTAGTTCGGAAGTTAAATTTGTGTGATCGAGTGAGTGATCGGGTTTGATATTGCGCACGGATGGAATATGTACATCATATGAGCTTTAATGTAATGGTATGTTTTAGCATTAGAAATACTAGTTACATAATTTGATTTGATATGTTGGATGAGTTGTTATATTGTTCATTGTCATGTTTAACTCTCTTTTGGATTATATAAGTGAGTTACAGATACATGGAAGCAAAGGCTGACTTGCTGCTTTTGGTTTCATGAGTAGAGTTTATTGCCCGACAAATAGCTATGTAGTTAGAGTTTGAGATTTGATTGGTGATTTTATGCCCCAAATATAGGAGGCCACTTTTAGGCTTTTGTTTTCTTTTGTTGGTTTGGGCCGTATGTGGCAAGTTGTAGTTTTTCAGATGGAGCCGCGCAAAGGAGGTGCTGCTGAAATTTTCCAAAAATTTAAGCAAAAGTTGAAAGGAAGTTGGTGCAAGGATGTTTAGATATGACCAATAGTCGTAAGAATCGATCTTTAAGATTATTGGAATAGCCCTGAGTGACTTAGGAATTTTAGTGACAATACGGAAAGTTGTCACTATAAATGCAGTTGTCGTTACTTATTCGTTTTGAGTGTTATTAACTCGATTCGGGTGAGAGTGCCATGTTGGTTGCATGTGTAGGTAGGTTAGTGCCCAGGATAATTTAGTATGGAGTTTGCTGATTTGGCATAAGTTGAAGATGATTTTTATATATCGTCAAATATGCTTGGGTGTATAGGTTTGTTGCTTAGTCTTTTAGAATTTCGGAGACGAAATATTTTTTAAGGGGGAGGGTGGAGAGTGTAACAACTTGTATTTTTAGGCTGCTCTGAATATTTAAATTTTGGATATTTAAATATTTTATCGGTTTATTTTATCGATGAGCTGGAAAACTCGATTTTTGCAGATGGATTTTTTGGGACTCGGGATTATTTCCGCTGAGTCTGGATGGTCTGAGCGAGCCAGTGTGAGTATAAGCATCAATATAATTTGACTGCTTGGTTTCAAGTTAGGAGGTTGAGTTTGGTTTGTAAATCGAGCAACTCGAAAAGTTAACTTTATCTTATGTTGGAATTAGGTCCCGAAAATAGTTCCATTGAGTTTGGAGTAAGGGTATTTGGCTAGGAATGCCAGTGAGCACACCTCGATTGGAGTTCATATTTTTGGGCATGAATAGTGCTGGTTAGAATATCTATATAGGACCCATACCCTTCATTCATTTGCCCAAACCAGAAAACCTAACCCTAACCCTTGCAAATATAACGCATGTGGTTGATCAGAGTACTAGGGGTCATTTTAGGTGATGGCCCCAACTACAAAGTTTTTCGCTATAACGAGGGGAGGATGTTGACTGGTTGGATCATCGGGAGGAGGTGTGTGGCGGTTGGAATTCGCTAGTAAATGATGTGGCTAGGATTAGCGATTTCATCGTCAACGTTGATGTATAGATGGTGGCCCTGAAGGGAAAAGGTCGGGGTTGGCAAGGGCTTCACGCTAGTGGAGTTTTGATGCAGCCCAGAATGGTGAAGTGTTAGGTCGCGAGCGACCTAACCAATTCTTGAGTCGAGAATGACCTAACGGGTCGCGAAATAAGGATCTGCGACCTAACTTCGAAGAAGTAACGCGAGCTAACAAAGTCCTAGGTCACGAGCAACCTAACCATGCAGTGCAAAATGAAGCAAATTTAGGTCGTGTACGACCTAAGTCCAAGGTTGCTGAAGAGGGGTGCAAACGACCTAACTCACATGCCGCTTCTTTAGGTCGCGAACGACCTACCGCTTCTTTAGGTCGCGAACGACCTAACTCACATGCCGCTCCTTTAAGACGCGAACAACCTAACTCACGTGCAGTTTCGATAGGTCGCTCAAGTGATAGGTCGCAAGAAGATTGTTATGAAGCTCTGTTCTTAGGTCGCAAGACCTTAGGTCGCTCAAGAGTAGGTCGCGAAGCTTTAGGTCGCGTACAAAGCTTAAGTCGTTGAAGCTTATGCCGCCTGGATTTATTGAGTCGCTATCTCTTAAGTCGCATTGTTTTTAGGTCGCATTTGTTGTTAAGTCGCGTGGGTTGTATTGTTAGGTCGTTGCCGACCTATGTGTTGTGTTGTATTGTACTTAATGTTCTTTTCTTTAAGTCGTGTACTGTTTGTTTTAGGTCGTCTGTTTTAGGTCGTGAACGACCTAGGTGTTGTCCAGATTTGAGTTATGTGATTTGTAAGCCTATAAATAGGCGGGTGATGCCATTTGTAATAGTTAGTTGATTTGAATAAAACTTTTGTTTGAGAGCTTTGTGCCTCTTCTCCAATTGGTAGTTGAGTGTGATCTCCTATCTCCACTTTCGGTAATCGAGTGCGCTCGATTCAACGACTGCTGAAGCCGATTCACGGTATCTAGTGCGCTAGATCAACGTACGAAGAATCGTAGATCTTTAAACACGGTATCGTGCGCGATCAACATGTTTGGATAGCTAGAATCCGATATCGTTTGATCAACGGATTTGGGCCATTTGGTATCTTCTATTCCATCGATTACTACTTTCATAGATTTATCCATTTCAGTTATCCACTGCTGCATCATTTGGTATCAGAGCTAGACTTAGCCAATCATAGCTAAGCCGAGTCTTGGAGCCTATTCTTATTCAAGTGTTTGAGCCGTGCATAGAAGTTCATTTTTTTGATCAAGACCGAAAGTTAAAGTTGAAGTTTGTGAAGTTTCAATTATGCCTCCAAGGAGAGCTAATCGTCATCAAATGTTGAAGATTTGTATAAGCGAGAAGATGCTGAACAAATGGAACAACGCATAAGTAACAAATTCAATGAGAAGTTGGATGAAGGTATTGGGAGGTTAGAGAAGCTCATGATGGATATGAATCAACCCCGAAGAAGAACATCGCCAATTTCAAACCAAGGTGGAAACAGGGTTTCGCCATCGGTTTCGGGTGAAAGGAGAATATCGCCACAATCTCATCAAGGTAGAAGAAGTCATAGAGAATTCGAAGATGAACCATATCGAGATGATGAAAGACAAAGTAGAAGGGATATGCGTGATCATAGAGATGTGGGTGGACGGGATCGTTATCGAAGTACATCTGTTGTTGATGAAGATGGTGATAGAGGGAGTTTTCATTATCGAGATCATGGCCAAGGACGGAATCGAGATAGAGATTTTGAGGATGATCGACGATGGGAGTCGGGGATGAAAACTGAAATGCCAGAATTCAAGGGTGGAATGGTGGCTGAGGAGTTTTTGGATTGGTTGTCTAATGTGGAAGAAATTTTTGACTTTAAGGAGGTTCCTGAGCATCGAAGAGTTAAGTTGGTTGCTACACGCTTGAAAGGGATAGCTATGGCATGGTGGTAGCAAACTAAACTAACACGGGAGAGAATGGGGAAGTCAAAGATTGAATCATGGGATAAGATGAAGAAATTGATGAAGGCTACGTTTTTACCTTACAATTATCAATCTCTTATGTATCAACGTTTGCAGAATTTGAGACAAGGAATGAAGTCAGTGAATGATTATGCAGATGAGTTCTATCAGTTGATTGCGAGGAATGATATCATGAAGACGGAGGAGCAATTGACAGCTAGATTTGTTAGAGGGTTGAGAATGCAGATTCAAGATATGGTGAATATGTTTGATCCCAGATCTGTCGCTGAAGCACATCAGAAAGCTTTAGCTTGGGAGAAGCAAGGAAGGAGAGGTGGTGGTGTGTTGACAAATTCTAACAATCCAACGAAAGGGGCTAGTAGCAATGTGAAGGTTTCGAAGGCTGTTGCAAAACCAGTCGTTAATGAAGTTGCTAAGACCAGAATCAATAGTGGTATCAAATGTTTCAATTGTCAGGAGGTTGGTCACAAAAGCAATGAATGTCCAAAGCCAAAGAACCGAACGATGATTGCTGAGGTTGAAGATGAAGAGGTGGAAGCTGAATGTTCTAATTCACTACATGATGAGGAGGAAGAAAATGTGTCGGGAGATGAAGGGTATTCATTGATGATGAAGAGATCTTGTTTAAAACCAAAACAAGAGGAGGAAACTAGCTGGTTGAGGAGTAACATCTTTCAATCAACGTGCACTATCTTGGGAAGGGTTTGCAAGTTTTTCATTGACGCGGGAAGCTGTGATAATATTATCTCTACAGAAGCCGTTAAGAAGTTATCATTGAAAACTGAGAAGCATCCAAAACCTTACAAGTTAGCTTGGTTGAGGAAAGGTGGGGAGGTGAAAGTTGGACGAAGAGCTTGTGTTGATTTTTCAATTGGGAAGAAATACAAAGATGAAATTTGGTGTGATGCTGTAGACATGGATGTATGCCATCTGTTGTTGGAAAGACCATGGCAGTATGATAGGGTTGTGCAACATGATGGGCGTGCTAATAGTTACAGTTTCATGTTTGAGGGTACAAAGATTACTTTAATTCCTAAGAAGCGACAACACGAAGAAAGCAAGTTGGAGGAGATTGAAGAGTTGAAAACTTTGTTATCATTGAAGGAGTTTGTTAAGGAGGTAGAAGAGGAGCCTGAAGTATTCTTGTTGATTGGACATGAGAGTCATGAAGTGGTTGAGATTCCTGAAGAAGTGAAACCAGTGCTGGGAGAGTTTGACGATGTATTTCCTGAGGAGCTACCAACGGAGTTACCGCCATTGAGAGACATTCAACATAAAATTGATCTTGTTCCAGGAGCTGTGTTACCTCATAGACCACACTACAGAATGAGTCCAAAAGAACATGAGGAGTTGAGAAGGCAAGTGGAAGAATTGCTTGAACATGGGCGTGTGCAGGAAAGTTTAAGTCCATGTGCTGTGCCAGCAATGTTAGTACCGAAGAAGGATGGGACGTGGAGGATGTGCACTGATAGTCGGGCACTCAATAAAATAACTGTCAGATACAGATTTCCGATGCCGAGGCTTGATGATTTGTTGGACCAGTTGAACGGGGCTACTATCTTTTCGAAGATTGATTTGAAAAGCGGTTATCATCAAATTCGAATCAGACCAGGGGATGAATGGAAAACAACGTTCAAGACACGTGAGGGGTTGTACGAATGGCTGGTTATGCCGTTTGGTCTTTCGAATGCCCCGAGTACATTTATGCGGGTGATGAATCAAATCTTTAGACCTTTTATTGGGAAGTTTGTGGTGGTGTATTTTGATGATATACTGATCTATAGTGGAAGTCCAGAAGAACACTTGCAACATCTGAGAGAAGTGTTGATGGTACTACGACAGGAACAATTTTATGCTGCAACGAAGAAATGCGTGTTCATGACGCATAGTGTTTTATTTTTGGGATATGTCATATCGGGAGGAGGTATACAGGTGGATCAGAATAAAGTTGAAGCAATCAGAAATTGGCCATAACCTAGGACGATAACCGAAGTTAGAAGTTTTCATGGTTTAGCGTCATTCTACCGAAGGTTCATTCCACACTTCAGTAGCGTGATGGAACCAGTTACTGATTGTATGAAGGGGAAACAATTTTTATGGTCAAAAGAAGCAGGGGTTGCTTTTGAGCGAATCAAAGAACTTTTGACGACAGCACCAATTCTAGTATTACCAGATTTTCAGTTGTTGTTTGAGTTACATACTGATGCATCTAAGGTTGGGATTGGAGGGGTGTTGAGTCAGAAAGGACGTCCTATTGCATATTTCAGTGAGAAGCTATCGGGAGCAAAGATGAGATATAATACTTATGATGTCGAATTTTATGCTATCGTGCAAGCTGTGAAACATTGGAGACATTATTTGTTTCATAAAGAATTTGTTTTGTATACTGATCATGAAGCGTTGAAGCATATGCAGGGACAGGACAAGATTGCAGCCAGGCATGCTTCGTGGATTGCATACTTACAACAATTTACATTCGTGGTGAAGCATAAATCGGGAATTACGAATAGAGTGGCCGATGCATTGAGTCGAAGGAATCATTTGCTGACTACAATGAAGGTTGAAGTAACGGGATTTGATGTGTTGCCGGAATTATTTGTTGATGATCCTTACTTTGCAAAGTTTGTAGATGAAGTCAAGGAGGGAAAGACGGATGATTATGTGTTGGTGGATGGTTTTCTTTTTAAGGGAAATCGATTGTGCATACCAAAGTGCAGCCTACGGATGAAGATTGTGAAGGAGTTGCATGAGGAAGGTCATGTGGGTAGAGATCGTACTTTGCAATTGATTTCTCAATCTTATTATTGGCCTTCGTTGAAGCGGGAAGTTGGAAAGTTTGTGGAGAGATGTCATATTTGCCAAGTTTCCAAAGGAATAATGACGAATGTGGGATTGTATATGCCCTTACCTGTGCCGACTAGACCGTGGGTTGATATCAGTATGGATTTTGTTTTGGGGTTACCTAGAACTCAGAGGGGGAATGATTCAATATATGTTGTAGTGGACAGGTTTTCGAAGATGGCGCATTTTATTGCTTGTAAGAAGACAGCTGATGCCGTCCGTGTTGCCGAGTTATTCTTTAAAGAGGTGTATCGCTTACACGGTTTACCAGAATCCATTGTTTCAGATCGGGATACCAGATTTCTAAGTCATTTTTGGCTGAGTTTGTGGAAGATGGTGGGAACAAAGCTAAATTTCAGCAGTGCTTACCATCCACAGTCCGATGGTCAGACTGAAGTTGTTAACAGATCTTTGGGAAATTTGTTGCGGTGCCTGGTAAAGGATAATCTGAAGAGTTGGGATGTGAAGTTATGTCAAGCGGAGTTTTCTCATAATCATGCTATCAACCATAGTACGGGTTTCAGTCCATTTCAGATTGTATATTCAAGCTTACCAAAGGGGCCGTTGGATTTGACGATAGTACCACAACCAAAAGGGACAGTTAAACGGGCTGTTGATTTTGTTGTTGGATTGGCAGAATGTCATAAAATCATTCAGGAACGATTGGAGAAAGCAAATGAAAAGTATAAACGATCTGCGGATTTGAAGCGAAGAAGCGTTCAATTTAATGAAGGAGATTTAGTATATGCTGTGCTAACAAAAGATCGTTTTCTAGTAGGAGCATACAATAAACTTAAAGCTCGAAAGATTGGTCCTGTAACGATTGTGAAACGGATCAATGAAAACGCTTATAAGTTGAAGCTGCCGGAGGATGTGTACACTTCTGACGTGTTTAATGTTAAACATCTTATACCGTATCATGGGGATGAGCTTGTTGTGGAAGAGGAGGGCGCAAATTCGAGGACGAATATTTTCCAACCAGGGGAGGATGATGCAGCCCAGAATGGTGAAGTGTTAGGTCGCGAGCGACCTAACCAATTCTTGAGTCGAGAACGACCTAACGGGTCGCGAAATAAGGAGCTGCGACCTAACTTCGAAGAAGTAATGCGAGCTAACAAAGTCCTAGGTCGCGAGCGACCTAACCATGCAGTGCAAAATGAAGCAAATTTAGGTCGTGTACGACCTAAGTCCAAGGTCGTTGAAGAGGGGTGCAAACGACCTAACTCACATGCCGCTTCTTTAGGTCGCGAACGACCTACCACTTCTTTAGGTCACAAACGACCTAACTCACATGCCGCTCCTTTAAGACGCGAACAACCTAACTCACGTGCAGGTCGCTCAAGTGATAGGTCGTAGGAAGATTGTTATGAAGCTCTGTTCTTAGGTCGCAAGACCTTAGGTCGCTCAAGAGTAGGTCGCGAAGCTTTAGGTCGCGTACAAAGCTTAAGTCGCTGAAGCTTATGCCGCCTGGATTTATTGAGTCGCTATCTCTTAAGTCGCATTGTTTTTAGGTCGCTTTTGTTGTTAAGTCGCGTGGGTTGTATTGTTAGGTCATTGCCGACCTATGTGTTGTGTTGTATTGTACTTAATGTTCTTTTTTTTAAGTCGTGTACTGTTTGTTTTAGGTCGTCTGTTTTAGGTCGTGAACGACCTAGGTGTTGTCCAGATTTGAGTTGTGTGATTTGTAAGCCTATAAATAGGCGGGTGATGCCATTTGTAATAGTTAGTTGATTTGAATAAAACTTTTGTTTGAGAGCTTTGTGCCTCTTCTCCAATTGGTAGTTGAGTGTGATCTCCTATCTCCACTTTTGGTAATCGAGTGCGCTCGATTCAACGACTGCTGAAGCCGATTCACGGTATCTAGTGCGCTAGATCAACGTACGAAGAATCGTAGATCTTTAAACATGGTATCGTGCGCGATCAACGTGTTTGGATAGCTAGAATCCGGTATCGTTTGATCAACGGATTTGGGCCATTCGGTATCTTCTATTCCATCGATTACTACTTTCACAGATTTATCCATTTCAGTTATCCGCTGCTGCATCAAGTTTAGGGGCTATCGATGACGGTGGCAGTGGAAAACAGGAGATGAATGGAACCGGCTTTGGTATGGTCAATCTTGGTCGAGGCGGTGAGTTAGGGGATGGGACTGGTGCCGATCATAGTCGGGGCTACTCATGGTGATGCGGCGGTGGATGAGGTGGTGTTGAGGTGGTGGTTCTGTGATGATCGAATCATGGAAAATGGCGGCCTGGGTTTGCTAACGAACGTGATTAGGGATTGATGATGTAATTAGTTTAATTAATTAGTTAATTAATTCATCGATTTGTTCATTAACCCATATCTTAATCATAAGAGGTCGGAATCGAACGTTGTAACAACCCGCATATTTGTCGATTTTATATTTAAATATTATATTTAAATATTTCATCGTTCGTCGGATATTAGTCCGAAAAGCTACTTTTTGCAAACAGTCGAATTAGGACTCGAGACCACTTCCATTGAGTCCAAAATGACGTTTGCGATCTTTTTGAGTATAATCTTTGATATGTTTGGAGAATGTCGAATTTCGCTACTTTTTCTTTTGGGTTTTGGGTTTGGGTTCAACCCACTAGCTTAACTAATACCCTAGCTCAGCCCATCTCCTTCCAATCACTCATTTTCATTCCTCAAACACAAGTCAAAACTGAAAATGGTGGAAGGGAAGAGGAAATAGAAATTGCAAACCCTAGTTGCTTCTTGCATCTTGATTTCTTGCTCCAAAATCAAAGTGAACCCATTGGTAAGCTTCATCTCCTTCTTCTCCAACTCTTTCTCTCTTCAATTTCAGTTTATTCCTAAACCTAACTTTGGGAATGTCCTTCTTTAAAGCTTTGATTCAAGCTTGTTGAGTTGGAATTGAAGGGTAGTTGCTCTTGTCATTGCTCCATAGCATCTTCTTCATTCGTTTGGGTTCAAAGGTGAGATTTTTATCTCACATCTTAAACTATATTTATCTTCGATTGTTAGGTATGAATTCCTAACACTTATTCTTGTGCAATTGCACTTGGTTTGGATTGATTTGGCGAATATTCCAATTTTTAGTGTTTTGAGTTCAATTCTTTGAAAATCCTTTTATGGATGTTTGAACATGTTTTTGGTGATTGCATCTAAGTACCTATAGGGCTGGGTTGCCGATTGGCGTAAACCCTTAGTACTCGTCGCTCGTTCGATCGCATTTCGGTTTGGATTCGTCGTTTTCGAGCTAGGCTGTTTTTTTAGCCTTCCAGAAAAATTTAGACGTCTGTCATAAAAATTCAGACGTCTGAGATCAAATTCAGACGTCTGTCACAAAAATTTAGACGTCTGAATTTAGTTCAAAATGTTTTTTACTCTCTGTTTCAATTTCAGACCTCTGAGACGTCTGTCACAAAAATTCAGACGTCTGAGATAAAATTTAGACGTCTGTCACAAAAATTTAGACGTATGAACTGCTGATTTTGCCCAATTTGACTATTTTCGAGTAAATTTTCAAGATTTATCGATTTTTGTCGATCCGACCTATTGTTATCAATTATCATCGAGTTTGATGACTTCTTTCTTTGGACTTTTGAGAATATCCATTTTTGATGGATTTGTTATTGATTTCTTTGGATTTTATTCACGTCTTCGAATGTGAATTTTAATGCTTGATTGTTTCTACAATCATTTCTATGATTTGTCACTTTAAAATATAAAGGTTTTCTATACTAGTAGTAAATATCAAAACCTTTTCATTAAAATGATTTCAACTCTATTTTCAATATCAAAGCTCGTTTCTTAAAACCGTTTTCCAATCTATTAGTATATACAAACCTTTACCTCATTCGTATGAGAAAATCTAATTAAACGGCTTAGCAAAACAAGTGGTATGAAACGCTTGCGTTTACTTCGTCGGTTAATTTATGGACTTGTTCGATTGAAACTCTTGTGACAATTTTCTAGTGGAGATCTACAATCTGTTCGTAAATATTTGAGTTAAGCAAGTGGTTATGGGACATGAAGCTAAACTCTTATATTTACTAGCTTAGCATAATCGACACTTCCTTATGATCATGACGATCATTCTTGTGATTTAGACTAGCAATGTGCGATGTCTCTTTGATTCGGTCCATCGGACGTTACGCTGTACGACGTCGTTGTTCCGTTTTATCGTGATTTGGTTCATCGGATGTTACGCTGTACGACATCGTTGTTCCTTATCTTTTTATGGTGATTTGGTTCAACGGACGTTACGTTGTACGACGTCGTTGTTCCACTTTACTACGTGTTGGTTCATCGGATGTTACGCTGTACGACATCGTTGTTCCTTTTCTTTTTATTGTGATTTGGTTCATCGGACGTTACGCTGTACGACGTCGTTGTTCCACTTTACTACGTGTTGGTTAATCGGATGTTACGCTGTACGACATCGTTGTTCCTTTTCTTTTTATTGTGATTTGGTTCATCGGACGTTACGCTGTACGACGTCGTTGTTCCATTTTCCTATGCTTTGGTTCATCGGATGTTACGCTGTACGACATCGTTGTTCCTTTTATTTGTGCTTTGGTTCATCGGACGTTACGCTGTACGACGTCGTTGTTCCTATTTATTTTTGTCTCTGAATCATCGGACGTTATGCTGTACGACGTCGTTACTTCGGATTATTTGATTTCTGGATATTGATTTCTGGAATTTATGTTTCACCAGCATTTACGATGGGCATTGATATGTATGTCATTTATTGTGGCTTGGTGAATTAAATAAAGAATATGACATTCTTTTTAATCTTTGAGAAGATTCTTGTGATATTGATTAATCTCTTGTTGATTTTCAATCACGTACTTATCACAGTATGGTATTATGGTTATGATACGTTTTTGTCATACCTCTTATTCTATATCACTTGATCTGATATTTATAGCTAGACTGATCCGTTTATTATTTTCTTCTTAAATAATACTCGGGTCAGACTGAGATTTTACAGGTGCTTCCTCATGACTTCTTATCTGGAGCCATCTTCTGACTTTTGGCTAACTACTCTAGTTTAGTAGTTTTTGTTTGTATACATTTGAGATTAGACTCCTTGATGTATACATATTCTTTTGGCTAGCACTTGTATCTATTCTTTTGTGATATTGTGGATCTTATTTGACCACTACTCTGATGTACACCTTCATGTGTTATATTCATATCTATTTCCGCCTTTGTGATATGAATTGTCTGTGACTGATTTGTGTTACGTTTATTTCTATATTTGTTTCCGAAGATTTTATATTGCCACCGTGTGATAGCTTTGGGTTTGTATCAGTATGTCGGATTTCCTCCTTAAATGAAGTTCATGCTATACTATCTGACATATCAGTGCTCGCTCAAAGAAGTTACATGGATGGTCGCTCCTCAACAGCCTTATTCTCCGTGCTAGTTGACAGCATTACACCATAGTGTTCTTGTCTAGCGTGGGTATAGAGGTAGGGCGTTACAAACGTGGTTAGTTGCGTTATGCTTGTAGGAATGTCATATACATCTTTGAATTGGATTGTTTGAGATAGGAGCTTATAGAATTTCAAGCTAAAATCGAACGCTATTCGATTTTAGACGGAACTAGAATGCGGAAGCGATAACTGGAATTTTGGTGAGTTAAACTCACCTCTTTGGATAAATCAGTATATTATATAATGGATAAAATCTTGTTGTTTATGTTTGGTTGAAATTATTGGCTGATTGGTTAAAATATCTGCTTGGAAAATAATTGGTATTTAAAATTGAAATACAGGAAAATTTGTAGAGAAATCCGGATTTCTCGAAATTGTGATTTTTAGTTTCCAATTATATTCCTATTGTTTTATTTCAGTCATAACCCTGTTATATGGATTGTTAATTGCTGAATCTTGATTGTTTAGCACTATTAGTTATGACATTGTTATATGTTCAAAACTTAACCCTTGTAGCGATAAAAATCAATAACAACATTGGTTAAGTGCTTTGGTGGCTATTGGCCTCAATTTAGTATATTGAAATACTACTAATTGTCGTTTGGCTTGAAATTGGTTTTTGATTCGGAGAATGATTTTAAATCTAGCCATTGGATTTTCTAGAATATTTTTATTTAAGCAGATTTTGAACTTCTCTGTTTTACCTCAACCTTTCTATTTTTCTTTTCTAAACCATTTATAAATGTTTTAAAGTTACTTAACTATTGTTTAATATTGTTTTAAAAATTGTTAAATTATATTCGATTGTTCAATGTTATTTATCAATATTGTAATATTGTAAAAAGTTATTTATTTAAATAATTAATATAGTTTGAAGATAATTAATAATTATTATTTATAAAAAGGGTTATGGAATTTATAATAGTTATTTATTAATAATGTTTTGGAATTGATAATATTTATTTATTAATAATGTTTTGGAAGTTAATTATTATTAATTTATAATAATGTTTGAAGATTAATTATTATTTTTTATTAATAATGTTTGAAATTATTAACTATTATATTTATAATGTTTGAAGTTAATAATAATTATTTATTAGTAATGTTTTGCTGTTAATAATTGTTATTATGTAATAATGTTATGAAGTAAATAATAATTATATATTTATAATGTTTTGAAGTTATTAATTATTATATTAATAATGTTTTGGAGTTAATAAATTATTTTATTAGTGATGTTGGAAAGTTAATTTATTATTTATTTAGGATGTTTAAAGTAAATTAATTTATTTGATTAATTGTATTTATAAATAATAAATTTATTTATAAAAGAAATCTTATTTAATAAAAGAGATTTATTAAAGAGTTTATAAATGAAAATGGGGTTTGAATTTATAAGAATTTTTAAAAGGCTTTATAAAGAAGTTTTATAAATGATTTTGGATATTTATAAAAGAGTTTTATAAATGGATTTGGAATTTTAGTAATGGAGATGTTCATTAATGAAAGAGATTTATTAAAAAGAATTTATTGTAGAAATTTATAAAAGAAACTGAGATTGGATTTTCCTAAATTGACCTTCTTAATTTAGGTGTATGGACTTTCGTTCCATGCTTAACACCGAAGGAATAGTGTTTCGGTTTATCCAACAATCTGTCTTTTCGGCACTTGGATGTTCAGCACGTGAATACCGTGGATGTATTAGTCTCAACTTTTGAGGGTCGAAAAGGCAGGTCGTTACAACCTGGAATTGCCCTTTTTTTATAAGGATTCCACATTTCGAATGAGAAGAGTGGGAGCATACAAGAAGGATACCTTATGCATTGGCAATAGGATCCATCATGTATGCTATGTTGTGCTAGAACCTATATCGTTTATCCACTTGGTGCATGATCAAATCCATGAAAATCACAAGAGAGTTAGTTGGAGCAATCCCAGGTTTTATGAACATTGTTTCTATATAAACAATGAAACCCCTTATGAAGAGATATTCAAACTCATGTTATCATAGTAACATCAACAAAAGTAAATTAGCCTTAAAGTTTGAATTCAACCTCAATAGAGCGACCATAGTTTGGAAAAGGTTTCAAACAAGAACTTGTAGCATATTTAACTTAGAAGGTTGAATATATTGTCTTGAATGGTGCCTCAAAGGAAATAGAATGTTTTACACAAAATTCTTAGGGACCTAAGGAGATTCCAACTATTTAAGATCCAATACTTGTTTATTGTGATTTTAATAATGCAATTGGATTGCAAGAAAAAACTAATAGGCTTGCACTAATTGAGACACATTTGAAAGAAGCTATGCGGTAGGATCGTATAATATGGAATAGTGGAATGGTCTAGGTAGATAGCAATAAGCAGTAAGTAAAGTAGACACCAAGACTTTATACTGGTTCGGACCTCTTGTCCTACGTCCAGTCCCTAAGCTCCTCTTAGGAATTCAACTAACCAACAACCCTCACTTAACCCGGAGGAATAGGTTTACAACTTACCCGAACAACCGTACGGGATTTCTTGCCTCGACTACTGAAGAGGACTTCAACTAGATACAAAAAGTATTTCTGACTTGTTGTGTTCTTGATAACACTAATGAGTCTAATTGAGTACAACTTTCCTATAATCTTATGCTCAAGAGTATGAAATGTGTTTATGAAGATTTAGGAAATATAAATTGCTATGAATCAAAAAGAGTATTTAAGATAAATCAGAGATTCAAGTAATTGAAGTGGTTTGAGATTGCTTTTGAAAACTTAAGAAATCTGAAAGTATGTTCAAGATAATAGAGAGATTAAAGCAATTAGAATTCATGGTTTGCAAATGATAGAAACATGTATTTATAGGTGTAGAAGAGATGTATCTATTTGCAAAAGATTTAGGCAAGAGATGCATCCATTACCATTGGAGAATGGTTGCAACTCTTGGGAAGAAGAAGGTGTCTTTTCAGTAAAAATTCGCAGGTTCAAATTCAGTCGACTGAACAGGGAATTTCAGTCGATTGAAACTGTGTATGTTGTAATTCTGTAACAGGTTCAGTCGACTGGGATTTCCTGTTCAGTCGACTGAACTGGTAGTTTCTTCACAGTGAACACTTTAACTAAAACATTAAGTTATGAAATGTGTTCTTGTGTTTGTGCAAGCTTCTTGAGGATAGATTTTAACAATAAAACTAAGACTAAGACCTAAATATACTAAGTACTCATGATATCCTTGGTCTTCATAGTCCTTCCTTTAGCCTTGCACATATCTCTTCCTTTTTGTTGAAGCACATTGTCATTGATCAAAATATAGCGTATCAACATTCTCCCCCTTTTTGATTGATGACAATACCTATGTTTGTAGAGATGTAATTATCTTTCCTCCCCCTGAATATATGCACTATCTTTCCTACAAAACAAAGTTAGTAACATAGATTTCTCCTCCTTTGTCATCGACAAAAAGGAAGTAATAATATGTAGAAGTATATAATTTGCAAGCAACAAAGCAACCACATGCAAATATAACCACAGAGCGAATAATACAAACCATAGAGTATCACAAATAAAAGAAGGCTATTTATACAAGCCTTTGCAGAAATTGTTAGAAATTAATAAAGAGTTCCAGAAATCAAACCATCAAAAATGATCAAGGATCCCTGTCCCAATCATAAGAGCCTTCACGATCTCCTTCTGGTTCACGAATAATGGGTCCACCTGTGGGTGGTCTATAAGCTCGTCCTCCTTGACCACCGCTAGTTCCACTCGTGCTGCTGCTTGGATGTTCTTCGGATGACGTCCATGTGAAAGTTGGTGCCAGACGCTTGCCGCGTGATGTTGAAGCTGTAGTGGAGCTTGTGCACGAGATGGCATCCCATAATTTGGTGAAGAAGCCTTTAATTTTATCAAGTTTATGATCTACCTTTTTGAGGAGATTATCAAGAATTTGTTGATTCCTTGATAATATACCTAATGATTGATTGGTAGTAAAACTTGGGTCAATGATGCGAATTTCATCATCTTGTTCGAAAGGTTCTTCTTTTTGGGCTTGAGGAGGATGTTGCGACTCCTGATGTCTTGCTTTCCATTCGACAAGAGATATGATGCGAGGAGGTCTTGCTGGAAGTTGCATGAGGCTTATAGTCCGATGATTAATTTGGTGAACCATTGTGTTTTTGGACTCAGGTAATGTCGTATCAACGTTGAGAAGTAGACGCATGATATACTCGCCAAAATATATTGTTCGCATTTTGCCATTATTGAAAGTAAGAAATTCATCAAGAATTAGTTGGACCCAATTAACTTGAATATTACCCCAAATTGCATAGAGTGCTCGATAGTTGGTAGGGTATACAAGTTCATATGAACCCGTTCGAGGAGTGATTGTTCTCATAAGAGCTTTATGGAGAATTCTTGCTCTTGGACGTAAGGAAGTGGATTTAATATCCCCGCTGTTGATGTTATCATCCAAAAATTGATGATTGATGTTGTCACGGATATGAGGGTTAAATTCGATTTCTTCAAGCTTGCTTCCAAAGTTAGGAGATCCTAAAATGTGTGCAATTCGGTCTAGGGAGAACCATACTTTCTTTCCGCACACCATACTCCAAACACTATCAGTTGGATTTCTTGGAGTTTGGTGCCCAAGGTTAAGGTTTGCATAGAACAACTTGACCATAATATGATTAATTGCATGATCATTTCGTTTTATGTCTAAGAGAGAGGTTAAACCTGCCTGATCTGTCAAAGCTTGTATGTTGTACGTTTGAAGACTCTGAAAATCAACGAAGGAGTGTTCAAAGTTACGAGAGTTCTTCATTTTGTTCCACCTTGTTACAGCCACTCCATCATAGAGCCATTGTGCAATTTGAGCATCAATTGGCTCGGAGGAGGTTGAAGAAGAAGCCCTTGATCTTTTTGGAGCCATTGTTTAGTGAGTTTTGAAAGAAATTTGAAAAAAATGATTGGGGGCTAGGGTTTTGAAGAATAATGGGGAAGAAGTAACTTTTGGAATGTGAAAAATGAAGAGTAAAGGTAAAGATTGGTGGTAAAAAGGGAAAAAAATAGCCTGGGAATCAGCGTTCAGTCGACTGAATTGTCTGTTCAGTCGACTGAATCTAGAACCCGAGAGTTTTCTGGGTATTTTCAGTCGACTGAACAGAGTTTTCAGTAGACTGAACTATTGATTGAAAGTCTCTGTTTGTAAATTTAGGCGACTGTGCAGAGAGGGTTAGTCGACTGAGCTATTGTAGTTTTTTTCTGTTTTTATGTTCAGTCGACTGAGCAGTAAGATTCAGTCGACTGAACCTTGTAATTTTTGCATTTTAATATGAGTATTTTATTGAATAAAATGATTACAATTACATACAAAAAAAATTACAATAGAACAATATTATTTTGACCGAAAAAAATCATCATTTCTTGGATGGAGTATTGTTCTTTGGTGTTTTATAACCCTCATTCGCCATATAGTTCTTGTTCCATGAATTTGGGCTATATTGAGGAGTTTTTGGCGACATCCAAGGATTAACCGGATCGATTGGTGTACGATATGATGAAGATGGATCGAACGTACTAACTGGTCGAGGTAGGGGCTCACTCACATCATTTTTCTTTGAGCTACAAAATCGTAAACCAATTTGCTCAAGAAAGCTTAGTCGTCTTGCCGTTACTTTTTGTTCAAAATATAATTCTCGTTGAAGATCAATTTGTTGTTGTTGAAAGTGATGAATCTCATCAATCTTTCTTTTCGTATCAGGTGAGGTAAAAAGTCCACGTTTTGCCTTCTTCGATTCCGGTGTGTAGCCAGTCGATAGTTTTCCCATTTATAAACTGGTTCATGCTTTGGCGTTGGCGTAGGAAGTTTTGGTGATGTAGGTGAGTTATCGACTGAGGAGGTGATGTTGATTGGAGAGTATGAGTTGTTGGAAGACATTTTTATATAGAATTTTCAAACTTTGTAATTTTTGAAAATAATTATATGTATAAAAGTATATTTATAGTATGAAAATGCTAAGAAAAGTGTGGTGGTAAATTAATAAGGTTTTAGAACCAATCATTGATTTATTGGATTAAAAACATTGGTTAGAAATGGATGGATTAGAGACATCCTTTAATCTATTATGTATTATGTAGCTGAATTGAAACATATACATTGAATAAATTTGTTTTCGTTATTCAGTCGACTGGGCAGAGTTGTTTAGTCGACTGAGTTTATAATTTTTATAATATTTGCTACAAAACATCTTTAAAAGAAATTATTCCTAAATCTCGTCGCAATTTTATAAATGAGTTTTCTAATAAAGGTTTAGTAAATATATTGGCAATCTGATTTTCGGTAGAAATATGTTCAAAATTTATGATTCCTTTTTCGATATTGTCACGTAGAAAATGGTGACGAATATCAATATGTTTTGTACGAGAATGATTTACCGGATTTTTAGATAAATTTATTGTACTTGTATTATCACAATATATTGTAGAATTTGTTAAATTTATATTAAAATCTTTAAGTGTTTGTTGCATATAGATAACTTGAGTACAAGCTAAAGCGGCTGATATATACTCTGCTTCACACGTGGAAAGTGAGACACAATTTTGTTTCTTACCAAACCAAGATACAAGTGATTTTCCAATAAAATGGCACGTACCACTTATACTTTTTCTATCTGTTCGAGATCCACCAAAATCTGCATCACTGAATGATACTAACTCAAAAGGACACTCTTTTGGATAGAAAAGACCAAAATCTTTAGTATTGTTAAGATATCGCATAATTCGTTTTACGGCTCTTAAATGTGATTCTTTAGGGTTAGATTGAAAACGTGCGCATAAACATACACTCATCATTATGTCTGGTCTACTAGCAGTTAAGTAAAGTAAGGAACCTATCATACTTCTAAACAATTTTTGGTCTATACTTTTGCCATTTTCATCTCGATCGAGATGAGTAGTGGTACTCATAGGAGTAGGTTTAGCAGATGTATTTTCCATTCCAAAACGTCTAATGAGATTAGCACAATATTTTTCTTGGTTTATGAAAATTCCATTTGTTAATTGTTTGATTTGAAGTCCGAGAAAATAAGATAATTCTCCCATGTGTGACATTTCGAACTCCTTAGTCATTATATTTGAAAATTCTTTACACAAGTTTTCATTAGTTGAACCAAATATAATGTCATCTACATATATTTGAATTATTAGAATGTCTTTAGTAGTGTTTTTAATGAATAGAGTTTGATCTACTTTTCCGATTTGAAATCCTGAATCTAGTAAATAGCTTTTAAGTCTCTTATACCAAGCACGAGGTGCTTGTTTAAGACCATATAAGGCTTTCTTTAATTTATATACATGATCCGAATATTTTTCATGTATGAATAAAGGGGGTTGCTCTACGTACACATTTTCTTTTATAAAACCATTTAGAAAAGCACTTTTAACATCCATTTGATAAAGTTTAAAATTGTGAAAACACGCGAAGGCCAATAGAATACGTATTGCTTCAAGTCTTGCAACGGGAGCAAATGTTTCTTCAAAGTCGATACCTTCCTCTTGATTATATCCCTGTGCTACTAGTCTACCTTTATTCCTAGTTATATTTCCTTGTTCGTCTACTTTATTTTTGTAAACCCATTCTGTTCCTATAACAGATTGATTATTAGGACGAGGAACTAAATCCCAAACATCGTTACGTTCGAATTGATTTAGTTCTTCTTGCATAGCAACAATCCAGTAGTCATCTATTGATGCTTCTTTAGGATTTTTAGGTTCTAATATAGAAATAAAAGCAACATGTCCTATTTGGTTTAGCTGACTTCTAGTTTTAACTTGAGAATCAATTTCACCGATTATGTTTTGTACAGGGCGATCTCGTAAGATTCTAGGTGGAGATCTAAGTTCGGTATTATTCATATTTTCAAGATTTGTATTGTCTGTATTTATTATAAATTCGTCATCATCTTTTATACTCAAGTTTTTATTAAAGTTTTCATCAAAAGATACATGTAAAGTTTCTTCGATTATATTTGTTCGTTTATTAAAAACTCGATATGCCTTACTTCGTTCTGAGTATCCTACAAAAATTCCTTCATCAGCTTTCGGATCAAATTTTCCTAGTTGGTCTTTTGTATTTAAAATAAAACATTTTGATCCAAATATTTTAAAATAAGAGATATTTGGCTTTCTATTGTTAAAAAGTTCATATGAAGTATTTTTAGTTAATGGTCTAATAGAAATACGATTTAATACATAACATGCAGTAGCTACGGCTTCTGCCCAAAAATGTTTTGGTAGAAGGCTTCCATTTAATAATGTTCTTGCACATTCTTGTAATGTTCTATTATTTCTTTCCACTACTCCATTTTGTTGAGGAGTTCTAGGAAATGAAAAGTTATGATTTATTCCTTTCTTTTTACAGAAAGATTCAAAAGCTTCATTTTCGAATTCGCCACCATGATCACTTCGTATATTCTTAATTTTCAAATCTTTAGTGTTTTGAATTCTTTTGACAAATGTTTTAAAGTTCTCAAATGTATCACTTTTATTTTTCATAAAAATAGTCCATGTATATCTTGAGAAATCATCAATTATTACAAATACATATCGATTATGATTAATGGATTGAACTTGTGTTGGTCCGAAAAGATCCATATGAAGTAATTCTAGTGGTTGTAAAGTTGAAATATTTTTCTTAGATTTGAAAGATGATTTTGTTAATTTTCCTATTTGACAATCATCACAAAGATTTTTTATCTTAAAGTTTATCTTAGGTAAACCTCTTACTAATTCATTTTTAGAAAGTTTTCTAATAGTTTTGAAATTAATATGACAAAATCTTTTGTGCCACAACCAAGGATCATTATCTTTGGCTAGTAAACACATATTTGTATTATGATTAATTTTCATACTTAGAACATAAATATTCCTATCTCTATTTCCCTCAAAAACAAGATTTTGGTTTTGATCAAAAATACTACATTTATTTTCCAAAAAAGTTATTTTAAAACCTTTGTCACAAAGTTGACTTATGCTTAGTAGATTATGTTTTAGATTTTTAACTAATGAAACATTTGTAATAAAAGGTAAATTTGATGTACCGTAATTGCTCACATCTCCTTTGCCAGTGATATAGCCTTTTGAATTGTCTCCGAAGGTAACCGAGCCACCATCAAAGTATGTGATGTTTGTAAGCATATATTTATCGCTGGTCATGTGTTTTGAGCAACCACTGTCTAGTATCCATTTCTTCTTTTTGAGTGGGACTTGAAAGTAAATACAAAATTATTGGTACCCACCTTTCAATAGGGTCCTAAAAGTTAGAACTTAGGAAACCAAACCCAATTTGGTTCAGTATCCTTTTTATAAGTATAATTATTATTATTATGAACACTATCCATAAATGCTTTAATATAGTTATTCCTAATTAACATATTGTTAGTCTTTGGAACCCAAATTTTAACTATCTTAGTTTTTTCTTTTGTTCTAATAGGCTCTCTTAATAACATTTGTTGTTTTGAATCAATATTCCTCTTAAAATTTGTATTTTTCTTTTTAGGAATTTTTGACTCTTTTATATATCCTAATCCATGTTTATTTGAGGAGGATTGAGAATTTTCTAAAATCTTAGATAAATTTTCTCTTCCTTTGTTAAAATTAGAAACATTTTTAGTGATGTTATCTAATCTAACTTGAAGACTATTATTTTCTAACTCAACTTGTCTAATCTTAGTTTTTAACTCATGATTTTCAGAAACAATTATATCATTTTTTGTCTTTTGAGTTTCAATTTCTTGACTTAAAAGTGATAATTGAGTTTCTGAATTTGAAAGAAACTCTTGAACTTTTTCAAGTTCTTCCTCTAGAATTTTCTTTTCATCTTTTAACATATATCTTTCAAATTCAGCTTTGTTTTGATTTTCATGAGTTTCCTTGAGTTTCCTTTTAAGAGTTTTTATTGTGCTCAAAAGTTCAGTGTTTACATCAATTAAATCGTCGAAAGTTAAATTACTAACCTCAGATTCTTGAGCCATAAAACATACATTCGCTTGTTCATTATCGCTATCATTTTCACTTTCAGATGAAGATGAATCTGAATCGTCCCATGTTACAGAGAATGCCTTCTTTTTGAATTTTTCTTTCTTGTCTTTGTTATTTAGAGTTCTTTGATTCTCCTTCTTTTATTCTGGACAATCTTTGTGCATGTGACCTTTCTTGTGACAGTTGAAACACTCTATATTCGAGGATGTAGGTTTGTTCAAGAAATTCTTTTTGAATTCGTTTTTATTTCCTTTTCTATACCTTAAGAATTTCTTGAAATTTTTGGCTATAAATGCTAGATCTTCATCTTCAGACTCTGATTCTTCCTTTTCCGCATGAAAAGCTACATTCTTTCTTTCTTGTGCTTGATCTTTCTTAGCTTGCATATTTACTTCATATGACATAAGATTTCCAATTAATTCTTCTGGTTTCATTGTAGATAGATCATTTGCTTCTTCGATTGCTAAGACTTTTCTCTCCCATTCATCAGTGAGTGAATTTAGAACTTTAGATATAATATCAAAATCTGTGTATTTTTCTCCTAGTCCAATTAAGGCATGATGAATGTCTTGGAATCTCGAGTACATGTCATTGATGGATTCATTTTGTCGCATTCTAAAGTTTTGGAACTGGTTCTTTAGCATGGAGATCTTTGTTTGTTTGACCTTGTTTGTGCCTTCATGTATGGTTTTAAGTGTACTCCATATCTGATGTGCAGTAGTACAAATGCTAACACGATTGAACTCATTTCTATCCAAAGCACAAAATAGCATATTCATAGCTTTGGCATTTGCACTAACTTCATTCTTCTGAGTTTGCGTCCATGTAGAATAATCAGTTGTGGGTACAACGAGTTCTGCTTGAGTTGCATTCCAGGCTTCAAAGCTTGTTGCTTGCATATAAATTCTCATCCTCGTAGCCCAATAATTATAGTTTAGTCCATTGAATAGAGGGGGTCTTTGAGTAGATTGTCCTTCCGCAAATGTAGAGTTATAGGCAGATGTTGTGCTTGTGTTGTTTTCCATATTATCAATATGTCAAATAACGGTGTTATGGTTATAAGACGACCTTGCTCTGATACCAATTGAAAGAAGCTATGCGGTAGGATCGTATAATATGGATAGTGGAATGGTCTAGGTAGAGAGCAATAAGCAGTAAGTAAAGTAGACACTAAGACTTTATACTGGTTCGGACCTCTTGTCCTACGTCCAGTCCCTAAGCTCCTCTTAGGAATTCAACTAACCAACAACCCTCACTTAACCCGAAGGAATAGGTTTACAACTTACCCGAACAACCGTACGGGATTTCTTGCCTCGACTACTGAAGAGGACTTCAACTAGATACAAAAAGTATTTCTAACTTGTTGTGTTCTTGATAACACTAATGAGTCTAATTGAGTACAACTTTCCTATAATCTTATCCTCAAGAGTATGAAATGTGTTTATGAAGATTTAGGAAATATAAATTGCTATGAATCAAAAAGAGTATTTAAGATAAATCAGAGATTCAAGCAATTGAAGTGGTTTGAGATTGCTTTTGAAAACTTAAGAAATCTGAAAGTATGTTCAAGATAATAGAGAGATTAAAGCAATTAGAATTCGTGGTTTGCAAATGATAGAAACATGTATTTATAGGTGTAGAAGAGATGTATCTATTTGCAAAAGATTCAGGCAAGAGATGCATCCATTACCATTGGAGAATGGTGGCAACTCTTGGGAAGAAGAAGGTGTCTTTTCAGTAAAAATTCGCAGGTTCAAATTCAGTCGACTGAACAGGGAATTTCAGTCGACTGAAACTGTGCATGTTGTAATTCTGTAACAGGTTCAGTCGACTGGGATTTCCTATTTAGTCGACTGAACTGGTAGTTTCTGCACAGTGAACACTTTAACTAAAACATTAAGTTATGAAATGTGTTCTTGTGTTTGTGCAAGCTTCTTGAGGATAGATTTTAACAATAAAACTAAGACTAAGACCTAAATATACTAAGTACTCATGATATCCTTGGTCTTCATAGTCCTTCCTTTAGCCTTGCACATATCTCTTCCTTTTTGTTGAAGCACATTGTCATTGATCAAAATATAGCGTATCAACAACATTTACCATAAGCACTACATGATAAATGTCTTTATGATTTACAAAGAAGTGGTAATTGAACAAATAAATACTAAGGATAATGGTGCATATCTAGTCAAGGACTATTAGCTCACGTGACAAGTAATACAATGCTCTAGACAGAGGTTTTGGAGGTCAAAGGTTCGAATCGTTAAGACATCAACATGAGTGCTCTACTTAAATTAAGTATGACTTTTGTTATCAAAAAATAATGCATTTTACTCACTAAGGCACTTTCTTGGTCAAATCTAGGAAAACTGATTGAAATGTATGCTTTGTGATATCTTAATGGCCCTAAGTGTAAGCGAAAGATTAATAGAGTTGAGCATGTTCCCTAAGGCTACTATGTAAATTTGGTTATGTAATTGTGTACTTAACTCTTTTGTGTAAATCTTATTGAATGAAATTACGTTTTCTAGTTTCTGTTTCTACTGCATGTGCTTATATTTATGATTAAATGTTGATGATTACATTTTGTACATACAATAAGAATCCCTAAGAATAAGTATTTAGCTGATTGTAATTACAAATAATTCTGTAACGTTAAGTAATGAATCAGTAAATATAAATATATACTCGTTCTTAAATGTTCCTTGTTTTTTCTTTAGGAAAAATAAAAGGTACCATTACTAGATAAAAATGAGCTTTTCGGCATAAGGTAATAATACACGAGAAAGAAACAATGATGGGTTACTGATATATAAACAAAAAGTATCGACCTTCATACTAAGGGAACATAATGGAAGTCAAAGTCCTTACTCTAACCGGATTTGATACCAAGCCGACGATACTCTAAGAATAGAGCAACTATGCTTCCTATGATTTCAAGAGCCCTTAGAGACATAAATCCCAAAGGCACTAGCTTCGGAGTTGAAAGAATCAATGGTGGCTTTAGTATTCAACTCGTGGTTAATTCTTGCAAGTTTACCATAGTGACACGCAAAAGGACCATATTTTTAGTCTAGGGCTTCTTTGATCTTTTGAAGGATCATATCTTTTGAACCTCCATTTGTTGACAAAAATTTAAAAAACCCCACAACATCACCATCGGGAGAAAACTTCCCGATATCGTCAACTTAGAGAGGCTCCGGTATTGAAAAATTAACCACATATCACAATAGGATTCAATATGTGCAAAAAACAATTGGTTGTTATTACTAAGTAAGAATTGGTTGCACGTGCACATAAGCGGGTGAAACAGCAGCTAAAGCAACATCTTATGATTACTGTGGATGAGTGAGGGTAATGGTATTTGGACTGATAACCGCGGTCGAATTAAGCTCCCCATCTCTAGTACGTAGAGTACGTATATGAGTTAACACACATTTTATTGTAATAAGAGGAATCCTAAATGTTACATGCCTACCAACCCATATTTATACACCACTTCTTCAAGTTATTTAACGATATAAGACTATTCCAATTCCAAACACACGTTCCTCCTTGTAAAATGCGAGACAACCCTAACAATCTACCTTTTGACTCACATAGAGTACTTTGAGAGCACTTTTTGTTTGCATGGCCCAGTTCGCAACCTTTGGCTCCGATACCAATTGTTATACAACTGCGGTTGGACCAAGCTCCCACTTTCCAGCACATAGCGTAATGCATATGAGTTGGCATACACTTTATTGTAACGAAAGGAATCTCTAATGTTACATATCTACCGACCTATATTTATACTCCACTTCTCCAAGTTATTTAGGTATGTGAGACTATTCCAATTCCAAATCATCGTTCCTCCTTGTTCTTAGAACTGGGCGTGCCGCAATGGAAGTTATAGGTGAATTTCACCGTATTGGATCTTAATTGGGCCTTAATTTATTTAGAACATTTCTAAATTTTATTTAAATAAAATCTTTTATTTTTTTAAATTTATAAAATGATATTATATTATTTAATTTTTGTTATATAGATATATGTACGTATCATATACACATATATATGTGTGCGCATCTGTAACATATCAATTCGTGCAAGGTATAACATGCCCGTGAATAGATGTTGGGATTTATATCGCAATGGACACTATAAAAATACTTTATATATATAATTTAATTAAAATATATTCCTTTTGTATAAATATAATGTTGATAAAAATATAAATATAAATATTTGTAAATATAATTATGAAATATTATCATTATATATATAATTATTTGAATATGTTTAAATCAATTATAAATATATTAAATAAAATAAATAATATTTTTTACAAAACCGAGAACAATACATACATATGTAAAACAATATTTTTTATTATATATATATTATATTAATTGCTTATTTAAATATATATATATATATATTAAAATATAGATTAATATTTATAAATACATGGATTTTTTAAATATTTACTTGATCTTGTGCATGACTCAAATATATAAATATATATTAAATATTATTTGATTATTATATGAATGATTTTAATTAAAATATTAACAAAAAATTATTTTGAAATATAATTTTAAATTTTAAATTTCCAATAAATTTGAAATAATATTTTTTACTTTAAAAATTTATTTCATAATTTTATTGCTTAAAAATAATTTTAAAATTAATTATTGATTTTCGGTTTATATTTTAAATATTTTTTAAATAAAAAAATGGTTTTTTTGCCAAATATGTATTTTGTGATAATATAATTTTGTAAAATGTGAAACATAATTTTTACAAATAATATATATAGATATATATTAATATATTTAATTTATGTACTTAAATGGTTTAAATAATATTTAAATAATATATAATTATATATATATATATAATTATATTTATCACTGTCGAATATGTTATATGTATAGTACTTTATATTCAAATGTATATAACATATTTATATAAAGTATATTGTAGCGATTAAATCGCAAATTACATTTATATGAATATATTTAGAATATATATTTATATATTATTAAAATAAACAATAAAATGTTTTTTTATATTTTTGAGCCATGCCATTATAGGTGTGAACATAATTAAAAAATTATTTATTTATTTTGTAAGTATATACATGAATACAACCAAAACAATTTGTGACAATACAATTTACATGTCAGAATCGTCATCTGACTAATAATATAATGTGTGTGTGTATAATAAAACATTATATCTAAGCATGGATAATTCTATTTTGCTTAGAAATATACCTTACTTCCAATGCCTTGAAGTATGTTACGAAATGATGATGTGTGCTCCTTAGAACAATTTCCTATCCAAAAGAGTGCTAGTCCTTGATCCGTTGACCATTAGCTATCGAATGGCAGTTGAATTGACTTGACTTGAACTTGAGAAATTGGAGAGCTCATAACGGTTATTTTGGCTAGCAAATGTATGTGGTTGGAAGCTCAAAAAAATCAATATCAAATGGAGGAAGAGATGCTTAAATAGAGGAAGAAAAGGAGAAAAATTGGGATATCATCTTTACTCAATCTCTTTCAATCCGAACCATACAAAATCAGTCCATCTCTTCTCCATATTAGAACCGTCTATACCTCATATTATAGTCGCACATACCAGCTCCTCTAGTGCGCCATGAGCCCATCTATGGTCCGAACAAATATTTTGCATATTAAATCTAATGTAAAACGCTTATCGGTATCGTATATCGATTAATATATTTATAACTTTTATAAATACATTTAATATTTGTTTAACAAATCAAAATCAAATTTACAAATAATATTTCATTAATATTAATTAATTAAGTTAAATTATAACAATTATAAATTAATTAAATCATTTGGTCAAAGGAGAATTCATCGTTTAAGTTGTGTGACTTGTTAGGTGTAAATTTGATCAGCGGTTAATATTGAACTATTCGAATATCAACGTTCACACGTTACTTAGCAGGTGGTGTGAATTTGGCCAAATTTAGCGCATACTTAGTTTCAGTAAAAGCCAATTTTACTTTGTTAAGCGTTACCCGGTTTGTGACTTTTATTTACACCGATTCTCTTCGTCAAAACTACATCACTTTGGACTTATGGAATTTGGTAACGTTCAAAATTCCAACATCGTCCACATTTAACTTCACAATCCAAACTCAAAGTCCTTGGTTCAATAATAACAATTATTATTAATCGAAATGTAATGGCAGAAGACTTTGGCTTTGAGTTTACATGAGTTGACCGTGATACTAACCCTATATAACCAAGGAGACGAATCCTCTCTTGAATAGTGCTTCACTCTCGATACTTCCACTTGACCCAACTATAATCACTCAATGGAGGATGTGCCATGATTTTATTATAACCAAATCTGAGCTTTCATATTGAAAATCGACAATATTCTCAAGTCGAGAGAATTGTGTAAATCAGTCACATCGATATTTTCTGTTTGTCCTTAGTTATATTAACCAGCATAAAACTATCGAATGAGTCATTCCATAGTTATCCAATAACTATCAGTACATAAACCCTTGGTGCCCCAACAGCCATGAGTAATACACTGTCCAACATTTGAAGAGCATTACATACTCTAGTCTTAAAAGACTTATTAATATTCAGTCTCGATACATCTTGACTAGAAATATTTAAAATGGTATATTTATTTTCATCGTGATAAATTACTCACATTTACAACACTTCGTAACTACTATCACAAAACATATCATTTATAGATTTTATATTAAACATAATTTTAATTAAATTAATTAATTAATATAACACATTATATCAGGTATACAATAGAAAGATAAACATATTTTATTTTGAACAAGATTGGTTATCGAGTTAGATATATGTAACAAATTACATAATTGCCCTTAGGGCATAACCCTTACTCTATCAATCTCCCACTTGCATTTGGGATCAATTATGGAATATTATTCCAACTTTTTTAATCAGTTTCTCAAAAACCAATCGGGTCAGTCCCTTGGTAAATGGGTATGCTATTATGCTTCAATATCCACTCTGTCAATAAACTATCTCCGATGCTAATAAATTGTTTTATCATGTAGAACATTTTAGGGTATGTCTCCCGACTTCTAGTGAGCTCAAAGTTCTGTTACAACCATATTGCGACATTGTTATCATATAACAATGTTATGGGATTCTCAACATTTGGAATCATCCTTGGCTAAGTTATAAATTTGTGCATTTATTATATATATATATATATAGCTTTTATTGTGGTGCTATTCTAGTCAATGTACTTAGCCTTTTCATTGAATCACCCAAAACTTTTCTAATTGGAACATTTTCAATTTAAAGATTCTTAACTTGAATTTATTATCAACATATTATACTCAATATACCTATGAGGTTTGAGTCTGAACACTCATTCGTTAGGAGTTTGTTGTTTATGTCAACAATTCTCTAGTATTTCATAAATACATGAGAACATCTGAAACAACCATTTTGTGATACCAATTTGTATTTGATATTTTCTTCATGAATCAAGTACATAAGCAAATCATGATATAGTAGACACCATAACATGTATGATAATTCCTACTACCAATGCATAAGGAATCCATCTTACATGTTCTGTATTAAACATTTAATAAGGTGTCCTTGCATATTGTTTGGGACATTCCTAATATCTTTTATACTTACTATAAAAGACATCATTTACAAATCCAACATCGAGTATTAAAACAACTAAAACTAATTTTAACACAAATACATCATTAATAATCAAGTTGTTTACTTATGGTTTAGAAATATTTATGTAACTTTCAACTTTCGTTCTTATGAACACACGATTTCTCTGCATTTTGATTGATAATCAAAATATTTGATACATCTGTCAAAACGCTTGTTCAATTTTTGATGCTTTTTAGAATGGTACTTTCATATATATTCTTGGATCGTATCCGAACCCACAAACTTAATATCGCTCCCTTTAACTTGGAGACACTTTGGTTGTTATGTGCAAACTGGCTAGCCTAAATCTATATTCAGACCTTTTTGTTTCAATACATTATATACCAAAACGTGAAGTCATACTAAGCGATAATTTTGTGAGTAAAATCCAAACCAACTTAAGCACATCGAATGGTGAATCTATTACGTTAGTTTCAACAATTGAAATTTATGGTAATAATCTTATCAATTTGGCTCACTATATTCCAACTGCATTTGTCTTTCTCATAAAAACACATTTTTAGGCAAGGGATCATAACTCTTCGGATACAACTATCAAAATCATATTTTGATAATATATTTGGTGTCTATTTCGGATTAGTGCATCATACCATATCATACAGTTAGTACCCTTAACGGTTTAATTAAACAACCGAGGATTACTTATTCTTGACATTGACAAGAAACTCACAGTTTCTCTTTATTGTATAAGAATACTCATTAGACGTTCTAATGTATTGTGTTCATTTAGGTTTGATCAATTTTATATCATCCATTGTAACCAGTTTTATCCTTGGATCGTATCCAAACTCATTTTATACCAACAATTTCTTCACTGCGAAGTTGGTATTTCTTGAAATAACGGTTGTTTCTTAGTGCAATTGAATATGCATAAACACTTTATGAATTGCCTTGTGTATAAAACCGAGTTGGTTTTAATTTACACAACTTATGTTCAAAACATAAATAAATCATCTAATGACAATCGTTTCCTAACTACTTTTGGGGCAATTCATAAAAGATCCTTTATTTATAATTATTACGTGCAGCCTTTCGATTTGCATAACCTGCCAACTCCTTTGCCTAAGATATGTAGGGGTTTCTCATAACCCTTATCTTATATGGTTTTGTAAACTATTATTTGGATGATATTAATTTCAACCTTGTGTACTACTCTTAAGTACACACCTTATAAAAAGAGTTTAACTCAAATTCACTCATCATAAATCGCGCTTTGTCCAACAATGTTTGACTATTCCTTATTAATACATCCTTATGTATTATAGGGAGGAGTGACCTTTGAGACTACATCTTTATTCATATTAGGTACATATGAAACTCTTTCCAATATACTCGCCCATTCGATCAAATCGAATCATTTTTATCGCATGTTATATTAGTTACTTCCATTTTCTATTCTTTAAGCTTATTATAGACTTATACATGTGTGTCAAATACACGTGTTCATGTCTTTGATAACCAATCGGTGAATTTGTCAAAATATGTGGAACCGTTTTGGTATTAATAGACTTATGATTGCATATATCAATATGTATCAATCCGAAGAGTTCATGAACTCTTATCACACTCCTACTAAATGGGTGCATAGCCTTTAATTGTTTGAGACATAATTAACTAGTATCATATGATTCATAATCATATAATAAAAATTATTTCCCAAAACTATGACTTGGTCCATAATCCCAAAATAATTGTAAATAAATATAGATACTTCAGTATTTTCTAATGCATCACTTTTATTGTGAAACAAATACCATATTATAGTTTTATTTCATAATGAATATACATAATATTCACATTGAAATATAACTATGTCTATTTTTCAGTCGACGTTAAAAAATAGTCATTATTTCATAAATAATGTGCGGTACGTTTTACAAAAATAATTTTCGTAACTTGGTGCAATCAATAAGTGTTAGATGACACTCTTCCACTATTTTCGCTATTACTATAATAGCGTACTGAATTTGAAGGTCCATCATTCACTTAATATATGTTATTTATTTCATATACTACAACTAGTTTACAATGGAGAGTTATTTGATCAAATATCTTGACTCAAAGAAATAAATATCATAGAGAATAATTTTCTATATGAAAATACATTCTGGAATAGAAATCGTATTTTATATTCCAATGCTAAGTATTAATTATTATTATTACAATTCTTGTTTTTGATATTTCTTTATGAAGCAGAAGTGACTATTCACTCTCTTCATCGTAACTATACTTTAAATCACATCTACTCTTGTACAATCGTTTTTTTCCAAATGGTCGAACCATTCAAAAGAAATCTCTTAATACAATATCATAATGAACTGTTTACAAGAATGCATTTGATTATCCTTAACATTTAAGGACATAAAATATGATTCACCTTACGTAAACTGATCAAACTGATATTTCAATGATTGAGTTCTTAGATCTATATTGTAGTTTTGGTCTTGTGTTACATTTGATACAATATGATCTTTTATTATAATCAATCAAATTGAATATTTGATCTCGCACTATGGTTTATTTTCTTATTTCCGATGAACGAATTTCATCGAAATATTGTAATTACAAAGTATGATCGTTCACCATATAACATTTATATGCATTTGTGTATGTATAAATATTCATAGTACTGTATTGCTTTTGAGTTTGGAACTCATAGAGTGCAATACATGGTGTCAACCAAATAAATACGTAAGCGACTAAATTACGAATGTATTTAGTAATTACATGGGTGTTAAAACGTTAACATGCAATAAGAATTTATTAGTAAGTCTATATTATATTTCTATTTATCAATTTTCAATTCAGTTCATTTGTATATCTTAATTGACAAACGTTTTATCAATCATATTAAATGCAAAAAATTATCAAGTAGATTGTTGTAACATTATATAGCATATGCGTTAGTGCCTTAAGAATTGGTTTTGATGACAACAACCATACGACATTATATAAAATATAGATACTAATGTTTTTATTAAGTTATATATAGTATATAGTGCAGGATATTACACATGTGTTGACTAAGAATACTGTACAGTTTCAAGAGCAAATTAAAAAGGCTAATATAGAGATTCAAGAGTTAGAGATTGAGGACTCATAAGTTTGAAGATTCAAGATATCAAGGTAAGTTATAGAGTCATAAATTATTTTGTTAAAGCTCTGGTAGCACTTTCTTTAATCTCTCTTCGTTTTTTTCGTAAAGGATTTTAAAATTTGTTCTCTAATTTTAATGAATATTGGTTAACTACTTTCTCATATTTCCTCTCCACTTTCACTCTCTTGATTTCTAAAAGAAATTCTACTCAAAATCTTCTCATATTCAATCATAATCAAATTCAAACTCTATTGATTTGATTCTCTATTGTATACCCTCTGATCTCTCTCACTCAAATCTAGATCAAAGAGCTATTCAAGTGGTTATAGGATTATTTGTACTCAAGATCAAGAAATTGATTTTGCAAACTCTATCAAATCATATTCAAATACTCTTGGGTGTGCTTGGTGTCCCTGAAATTCAAGTTGGTCTGCTTGTGACCCGTCTGAATCAAGTGGGTGTGCTTGGTGTCCCGTTTGAATCCAAGAGGGTATGTTAATGTCCCGTCCGAATCCAGTAAGTGTACCCAGAGCTTGGAAAATCTGGAGGGTGTGTCTCGTAGCCTTGAAATCGAGATTGTATAAACTTTGATATGAAATCTATATAATAAATTGTACGGGACTAGATGTAGGGTAACTCCGAACCAGTATAAAAATCCTGGCATGATCTTTCCAACTCTTTACTTTTTTACTTTTTTACTTTTACTTCATTTATAATTGTCTATGTTTGCATCTATCATTTTCAATTTGCATTGTTTAAACTATAATCTTAAAAGAATTCAAAAGGATTCATTGAAGTTAATAAACACTATTCACCATCTTCTAGTGTTAAATTAGCCTTAAGATCCTTACTTCCGCAAACTAACATTATGTGTCAGAGCATTGGTTTTTCAAAGTATTCATAATTTCAATTTTTGAAAAGTTTAATGACTAACAACACCATTAGTAACATCATTAGTTCACTTGTTGGCAACACCTTTGTTGAAGGACAATCTACTACTAGATCTCCATTTTTAATAGCAGTAATTACACATATTGGTCATGTAGAATGAAAACCTATTTACAGTCAATTGGTCTAGATGTTTGGAATATCACACAAAATGAGTACACTGAGCCCCGGACAAACTTTTCACAATGGACTGCTGACCAAAACGAACTTGCACAAAGTAACTCTAAAGCCGTGAATATTTTATTTTTTATTAGATAAGAATGAATTCAATAGAGTGTCTATTTGTAAGTCTGCATATGAAATATGAAGAATATTGCTAGTTACACACGAGGGCACTAGTAAAGTCAAACAGACCAAAATTTCTATGTTAACTAGTTAGTTTCAATTATTTAAAATGAGTCCAAATGAGGCCATTTCTGATATGTATAGTAGATTTCAAGATATAGTACATTCACTAATTGCATTGGTTAAAAGTCTTTCTGAAGAGGATCGAGTTAGAAAAATCCTCAATTCACTTACTTCTGAATGGGACCAAAAGACTCTTGCAATTGAAGAGGCTAATGACATTAGCACTCTAAAAATTGAAGAGTTAATTATCAATTTAATGTCATTTGAAGCATAAATGCAGGGCATGAGAGAAAGCAAGGAAATAGAGAAGAAATCAATCGCTTTCAATGCCATATGATCTGGATTCAAACAAGGATGATGGTGAAGAAATTTCCTTCATGGCTAGAAATTTCAAAAAAGTTCTAAAATACAGAAAAATGAATAATCTCATGAGGAATGATAACAAAAATCTAGGAGGTGGAAATGCTGTTAAATGTTTTAACTGTAATGAATTTTGCCATATGTAGAGAGACTGTCAACAACCAGAGAAATCGAAAATCTCACCAAATACTGTTTCGTCTAGAAAACGGAGGACTTATACTACAACATTAGATGATTCAGATACTTCCTCAAGTGATAATGAACCAGCCAATATGTGCTTCATAGCAATAATTAAATTAAATTCATAAAAGTCTGAAGAAATATAGCAAAAATAGGTACGCATTTAAAATTTAAATTTTGAATTTTTCTTAATTTGATTTTTTGGTTGCTTTTGATAGGAATAGTTTAATAAGAATATTGGATGAATATAATATAAAGAAAATTTTGTAAAATTATTTTGATAAGAATATATTATTGAATAAAAATAATATAAAGTATATATTAAAAATAATTTTTAAATTATTTACTAAGCACATAGATTAGTAATAATTATAGCATAATTATATATATACACACATACATATATAAGTAAATAGGAATAATTTATTCGGTTCCTCCTTTTGAAATTCATGGGCTATATGTCGACATACCCACTATGCATATGTCGACATATGCACATGAATTCAGAATTTTAATTTTTATTTAAAATTGAAAATTTGAAATTCCCTCCACCTTTTCACCAACTCCAATATCCTGAAAAGATATCTCTTGACCAAAGAACATGTCTATTGATTCTCTATTTAATTATTCTATTTCCATCTATTCATTTCACTCTCATTTTCAAAATTCAAAAATCCATTATCTCTCTTATCTCTTCAAACAATTTATTAATGGCATCCTTAAGCAATACACCAAAAATCATAAGGCTTTCAAAGAAAACCAAAGGCTATCTCTTCCATGATAAAGAGGCCATTGAAGTCTATATGGAATACGTTTCTTTCGAAAAAGTATCCCCCGAAAGATTTATAAAATTTGATGATTTTCCTTCTTATGATCTCGATGATGTTTGTAATCAAAATGGAATTCTTGGTTTGATTGATATCTCCCAAAATGATTTTATGTGTTTTTCAAACTTAGTAAAAATGTTTTATGCTAATTTAAAAGGAAAGTTTTATGAAGCAAATGAAGGTGAAGTTTGGATTAGTGTCAAATGCCCTCAAATTGTTTAGAATTATGAAAATTTAAGTAACATTCTCGGATGCAAATCTAGTGGAATGGACCTTTCGTCTTTTAAAATTGAAATCAAAATCGTGAAGTTATTCATGATATTTTTGAAAGTGATGATGATTTTGATTTTAAAAATAAGAATTTGCATCCTAAAGCAACAATTTTAAGTCTCATTTTGCAACAAAGCATAACTTCGAGGATGAGAAATTATAATAACCCAACTCAAAAGGTTTTCAAAGAACTTTTTGCAATTTATAGTCATTACGACATAAATTGAGCACAACTTATTTTGGATAAATTCTTTTCTAAGAATATCTATAGGTACGAGAACACACTCTTTCATGGTATGTATCTCATTAGAATATTCATATATTTTGGTGTTGACATAAGAGGAGAGGAAACCATTTCTCGAAAACTCTTCGGCAAGGCCAACATTTCTCTCATGCATATTTCACCCATCTTTGAGCCTTATGAAACTCTTTCGGAGAAGGAAGCAAGATTGGCTTGTGAAGAGGAGCGTGAAATTAGTGAAGAGGAGGAAGAGGAAGAAGGAATGGAAGTTGAAGAGGAGGAAGACACTTCTTTGGAGAGTTTCGAAAAGACATCTCATCCATCCACCAAGGAAATTCTCAAAAATCAAGTGAAGCTTCTTAATAATCAAAAGAAGCTTAAGAAATCATTCACTTCTCTTTTCAACAAAGTGACAAGTATTTTGGAAAGATTATTCGCAAGATTAGTGGAAAGTCCTCATCTTCATCTACTTCTTCCTAGTTGTATTTCTTATGATTTTCTAGCTTTTAGTTTGGATTGTTCTAGTTTTAATCCACGTATCTTTCATGTTTATCTTTGAATTTCAAGTGTTCATCTATGGTTATCAATGAAATCATGTTACTTGCTATTATACATTGTTATTAGTCTCTGGAAAATCATAAATGTACAATAGTTTAGGCTAAAACAAAAATATAGCAAATAAGTTGATTTTGCAAAATATGGTACATATATCGACATATCTATACCCTATATGTCGACAAATAACGGGCAGATTACAAAAAAAAATTAAAATTTAAAATAAAATAACTACCATTTCTTCAACTTATTCGAACGACTTTTCACCCTATATAAACCTATGCACTCCAAAAAATACCATTTTCTACTTATTCTTCTCCCTTTTCACTTATAAACTTAACTTTCCAAATATGACTTCTCCACTCCAAAAATTGTGTGAAAATCTTGAAAAACCCTTCAATCATTCAAGAATATCCTTACTTTTATCCTTATAAATCAATAACACTTAGAATTGAGTCAAATATAGACGATAAAAGAACAAGTAAAGCATTTTGACGCTATTCGATGGATGATTTCTTCCCTTATCAAAGATGAACGAACAAACAATCCGAATTGTGCCATCAACAAAGATAATGAAGATTGGCATGCCATCAAAGTAGATCCAATTTTCGGTTCTGATGGTTGGGTAGAAGTTCCTACAGAAGTTTAAGTTGATTGGTTAGTATTAATATATATACAAGATTTGATTTAAATATTAATATATTACACTAGAATAAAAAGTATGCATTGGTGTGTATAAACTTGTTGGTTTGGGTTGATTATTTTGATTTATGGTTGGATTGAATTGTATTGACTTTGGTTAGGATTGACAATATGTATGTATTGAATTGGGGTGATTAATAAAATTGATTTGTGTTATCACTTATTATTCTTATATATCACTTATATATATAATGCAGTACTTTAGTTAAGGAGAGTTTTGGTTATATTTTTGTTGATAACAAAGGGGGAGAAATATATAAAATATCCAGGCATAGATTAAGGGGGAGTTTTGTAACTCAGGGTGAGTTATATCATATTTTATATACATGGTTGTCATCGTCAAAAGGAAGAGATTGTTAGTACCTTGGGAATTGGTTTTGATGACAACAACCATATGACATTATATAAAATATAGACATTAATGATTTTTCAAGTTATATATAGTATATAATGCAGGATATTAGACATGCATTGATTAAGAAGACTGTACAGTATCAAGAGCAGAATAAAGAGGTTGATATAGAGATTCAAGAGTAAGAGATTGAAGACTCATGAGTTTGAAGGTTCAAGATATCAAGATAAGTTATAGAGTCATAGATTATTTTGTTAAAGCCCTGGTAGAACTTTTTTGATCTCTCTTTATTTATTTCAAAAATAATTTTAAAATCTATTCTCTAATTTTAATGATTTTCAAATATCTTGGTTTTCAAAAATGATTTTTAAGTATCCCGGTTTTCAAAATGATTTTTCAAACATCTTTTCAAAATAGCTTTCAAATTATTCCTAACCTTTTAAATATTTACAAGATTATCATAAGTTTTAATTATTTATATCTTAATATATACTTTACATTATTTATAGTTTTTGGTTTTAAATTTTCTAAATGATTATGACATTCAAAAGTATATTTTGACATTTATTAATACTTTGATTTTAAATATATATTCACTTATACTTTATTTTTAATAGAAATTCATATTTAAATCCTTTGTATATTAAAAATATTTCAAAATAATTTTATAAAGTTTTTTTAAGTTTTATTATGATTAAAATATGTATAAACTATGTTTAAATTATTTTACAAAGTATCAAAATATTTTACAAAACTTAATATTTTCAAAACAATTTTTAGTTAAGTGTTTTTCAAAATTGCAAAGAGTATGTCGACATACATTGAACCTATATGTTGGCATATAGTCCGATATTTTGAAAATTCAAATTTTGAATGGAAGTGACTTTTCATCATATCTCTTCGCGAATAGATATGACTATTGTTTCTCTATAAATAAGGGTTCTCTCAACAAATTTTGGTTAACCACTTTCTCATATTTTCTCTCCTCTTTCACTCTCTTGATTTCTAAAAGAAATTCTACTCAAAATCGTCTCATATTCAATCATAATCAAATTCAACCTCTATTGATTTGATTCTCTATTGTATACCCTTTGATCTCTCTCACTCAAATCAAGATCAAAGAGCTATTCAAGTGGTTATAGGATTATGTGATATCCCGGGTTTTTGGGTAATATAAATTTAATAATCTGTATTGATAATTTAATTGGATTGATAATTATCCTATGTAATTTAAATTTAAATTGGTTAATTTAATCTTTTAAAGGTAAATAATAAATACTTAATTTGGCAATATTAATAAGATTTGTTTGTTAAAGCTAATAAAATCTTATTCTATTTATAATATATATATTTGATATATATTGTGAATGGAAATATCTTTTGTTTTGTTTTAAAGATGAATTTTCAAATTTGTAATATATATGTATGAATTGTGATTTAAAGCTTTGTTTTAAAATTAATATTTTTCAAAAGATAATTTAAGTTTAATTCAATTGTTTTCAAAATATAAGATAATTGTTTATTTTAAATATGATAGTTTAAAAAAAAAAGGGTTTAATCAAAGTTTTATTCTAGTTTTCTTTAAAGTGTTAAATTTTAAATGGTTATATAAATGTTCTAGATTTTAAAATACATGTATAAGGAATTTATTTATATTTATAATTAGTTTTAACATATATTCTTTTAAAGGTAAACTAACATTTATTAATTAAGTAACTTAAAAAGTAAGTTTATATTAACATTTAAATTAAATAAAAAAATTTATTTAATATATTAAAAAGGACATGTGTAAATACATTAACACTTGGTAGTAACAAGTGTAGGGTAATTAAGTGATAAAGGACACATGTATGTTTTAAAAAAATACAAGTGGCAAGATTCTATTTTCTCTAAAAATTGAGTTAAACTAATATAATGTTGTAAAAGAGAAACCTGGTCATTTTTCTTTCCTGTTCAAATTTTTTCCAGTTCAAATCTTTTTCCTCTCTAAAACATTTTCTTCTTCCTAAACTAAAAGCTGAAAACAAGAAACTCCAACCTGAAATTCAAATTAAGCAAGCTAGCAACTCAACAAGTAAATCGAACAACTGTTTCAAAGATCAACCTGAGGAGAAATTAATATCAAACAAGAATCAACATCAGTTTCAGTTCCAACATTAAACAACATGCAAGGGATTTCAACAGCAAGCAAAATCAAAATTTAAAAGCCTGGAAATAATCTGCTCTGTTTGTTCTCTGCTTATAAAATGGTGAGTAAATATTTTTTAAAAAAAAACAGTCTTTAAATCTGATAATTGACTTGATATATGTGATGGATTGTTCTGTGATGTTATATATGTTTAAATGAATATTATCTGTGAATGCATGTTAAATTTGTGGAATGTCTGAGTTTATTTAAGTTCCTGTATGTGTATATCCTTTATATTTTTACTTACAGGATTTGATTTCTTTAAGAAAAGAATTCAAAACTCCAAATAGAGTTAATATTAGACTTTGATACTTAAAGGAAAGTTGGATGTTAAGACATGATGAATTTTAACATGCATTTCTTAATGTTTAAGTTGATATTCATTTGGGAATTTGGGAATGAAGGGTTTTGGCAATTTGATCAATTGCCGATGATAAACTTCATGATTGAAGCTAGAATTTGGATCGAGGCTAGCTTGTGGATGGTAGAATAGGGGAAAAATGCAGTAGAATTTTTCTAATGACAGAATTGTTCGAATTCGAGTGGAATAGGGTTTTAGCTATCGTTGTTGAAGCCGAGGTTCATCGGGAATTCTCGTCATCGATAGGTGACCGGAATCGTGCGCATATGGGGGAAATTGTAGCTTGTGATGTGGAGGTTCTATGGTGAGGACGGCGAGGTGTAGCAAGGTCGAGTTCGTCGGCAATGGGGAATTTTGGAGGTTGGGTTTTTGCAGTTTTTGGTTCGATCGTTCGAATTTTGATTCGAACAAGTTTTGTTTAATCTGAGTGTTTGGGGAGGCTCGCACGCGATCGTGTGATGGTGGTCGATGGTCGCAACGACCTAGGTTGGCCGGAGTTGGTGGGAGACGTGCACGTGCACGATTTTGTGCACTGGACTGAAAATTGGGGAAGACGAGTTTCGACTCGAAGGGATCTTCGCGTTCCCTCGTGATCGACTCGAAGAAGAATATTGAGGCTGGGGAACTCGGGGTTTTAGAGGGGTTGACTCGGGTTGATCTGGGTTTTAAACTGATAAGCTTGATTTTAAAAATGTTTTCAAGTTAAAGTGATGTTCAAAGTAATTATAAAGGAATGTTAAATTAGATTTAAATTATATTTAAATAAATAAGTTTAAAGATATGAAATTTGGAATTTCCAAAGTTAAATTATTGTTTATTTAATCTATTTAAGCATGTTTGAATGGATATTCAAGATTTTAAGTGCATATAAAATTATGGGTTTAAATTGTTTTGTTTAAAGGTAAAATTTTATTCAAATATAAAATTATTTCTAAATGTTTCAATGGAGTTTAATGGTAGAATTTAATATGTGATTTAAATGAAAAGTTTATTTTTAAAGATGGAAATTTTATTAAGGCAATTAATAAATAAATTGAATTAAAGGTTAATTACTATTTGGAATTAAGAATTATTTAATGATGGGATAAATTACTTGTTAATGAAATTAGTTAAGAGAGATCATTTAATGAAGTAATTAGTGGAAATGAATGTAATTAATAAATAAATGAATTAGAGATTGAGGGATTCATTCAAGATAATAAATTTATAATTAAGTGAGTAAATTTCTTAATGAAGTAATTAATGAATAATTACTTAAAGTAATCAAGAGGAGTAAATTATTCATGGAAGTAATTAGTTGAAGTAATCACTTGTTGTAATCAATTAAGGAATTAATTAAGTTAATTGTTTAAAGTTAATTAATTATGGATTAATTAATTAAAGAATTAAGAATTATTTAATGATGGGATAAATTACTTGTTAATGAAATTAGTTAAGAGAGATCATTTAATGAAGTATTTAGAAGATAATTACTTATGTAAGTAATTAAGAGTTAATTACTTAATTATTTTAGTTAATTAATTAATGTGATTAGTTAAATGTGTTTAATTTAAGATTAATTACTAAGTGTAATTAATTTAAAAGTAATTAATTAATAAAGTAATTAATTAAGGATTATTTGTTAATTTAATTACTTAATGGAGTAATTAAAGATTAATTGATTTGATTAATTAATCAAGGTTAATATAATTAATTAAGGAGTTAATTAATTAAGATAAGTAATTACAAGTTATTAATTACTGTTTATGATTAATTAAGGTAAATTAATGAATGTAGTTGATTAAAGATTAATTATTTAATTAACTAGAAGGTAATTAATTAATGAAGTAATTAGAGGATTATTAATTAATCAAGGTTGATTAATAAAAGCAATTAATTTAAGTATGATTAATTAATTGTAATTAATTAAGGATTAATATAATTAATTATAGTTAATTAATTAATGAAGGTTCATTAATTATTGTAATTAATGATAGTAATTAAAGGTTAATTACTGTATTTGGTTAAGGATAATTAATTTGTGAAATTAATTAAGGTTAATTACTTAAATGTAATTAAAGTATAATTAATCAAGGTGATTAATTAAGGTGGATAATTTAGAAAGATTTATTAATTTATTTGTAATTAATTAATGATTATATAAGTAAGATTTATAATAAAATAATTAATTTAATTTACTTTAAATTAATTAAGAGATGAAGTAATTAATTTAATTCACTTTAAATTAATTAAAGATAGAGATAGTTAATTTAATTCATTTTAAATTAATTATGTTGTGATTAAGTAAATCATTGCTTATATAAGAATGGATGACATTGATTGTCTTGAATGGATGTAATCTCAGAAATGAGATAAGATGTTGTGTGATATGAATGCTTGGTTGCATTATGATGATAATATAGATTAACTATTGTGATGTTGATATGGATTACCTATTTGGTTATGAATCATCTGTTTAATTGATAATGTGATTATCAGTTGTGAATTGTGAATTATCTATCTGTATGAATATAGATAAGTTAAATTGTTTAAACCTTTAAACAACTTGGCCTTAAAAGATACGTTTTGGATTTCGATGAGACCGGGATCGGGTTTCCGTATACCGGAATTCCAGGTCTGGAGACCCGAATACCACATCGATCCAAATTTACGATAGGTCGTGAATCTCAAGTGAAGATGAAGATTCAGAGTGCAAGGGTTATTGTCGTTAACTCTGAGGGTGATTCCAAAACGAGTGTAACGAGATAATGCCTTCGGTTTCGTTCGAACCCGGAACGAACTTGTATGGATTGAATGCTTTCAGCACATCGTCAGGCGGACGATGAGCATTCTAAGTGATATGTTCTGATTAAAGGTAATCGTAACCTCAAGCCTCATCAACCGGGAATGGCTAAAACAGGGGAGGTGCAGCAAGGCTTCGTGGGTAGCACCCACTGAGAGCAAGATAGATCCCTGTCTAGAGGTCCCTTTTCTTTTATTCGGCTTAGTGTGTGGTTGGTCGCGCCAACTACGGGATTGTCTTGTTCGGAATTATCCAGTAAGGGATGGTTCCGGCTTTGTGTTGCAGGGGAGCGGGCGTACTCCTCGGTACGGTGATCTAGGCCACGTACTGTGACGGGCGGTACCCTAGTAGCCCTGCCATTGTATGGAAACCCATTCTTCCTACGTGCCCTTACGGTTTTGATTGTATAACCCACTTTGTGGCTAGTATGCTGGAATTTAATAATGTAACAATTTCAGCTATTTCCGTATTTTACTTGAAAACCCTAGACCCTATTATAATATAACTGGATTTCCTATCAAATGTTTTGGTTAGCGTAAGGTAAAAACTTTTCCATGTTTATGTGTGGGAAGTCTTACGTGATACCTTTGTTTTCAAAAGGTTTTGAAGTTAAACAATTTTAACCCGTTTACTCACACCAGACCCATGTCTGACCCAAGTGTTTATTTTCTGTTTTATTAAACCTTGGGTACTCAATTTTTACGAGTAGCCAAGGGATTCAGGTTAGCTTTGACGAATCTATGGAGGAGATATGGAGCAGGAGGCTTCAGCATTCGTAGATATATAGTATTCCGCTGTGTTGGTTTCTCTGAGTCGTTTGTTTGAGTTGTATCTTGTGTTGTATAATAGACAAGTTTTATAACTGTCTATTTTGTGATGTATAAGTTGTGTACTCTGATTATGTAAAGACTATGTAATAGTTATGTGATATATTATATTTGTTTCGTTCCGTTGTGAGATTCTGATGTGTTGTTATTCTTTCTTTCTCTTCTTTTCTCTTTTCTATCCCTTTCTTTCTTAATAATGATGCGACTTTCTATGGAGAGAAAGTCGTGGTCGTTACAGTGGTATCAGAGCAGTAGGTTGAGTGAATACCTAGGCTCTGAAGTGGTGTCTATCTTGAGAGCGCGTAATTGTTAGTTATATAAAAATGGTTTTATATTGTGTTAATTGATCGGTTGAGTGGTATATGGATTCTGGTCAATACGAGTAGCTAACGTTATTGATAGGGATCTCTAAACACTTGAACCAGGCCAACGGACACAATATTGTTTTAAAGAGGTAGATGAAATAATTTTACCCAGAAATAATTTCTATATAAAAAAAATATATCATTTTAAATATATATATTTATGTATTTCTACCTATTTATTGGGTTACCTGTTCGGGTTTTCCAATATAAGTTATAAAGGTAGATAAGGTGGTAGTATGTGTAACACAATTACCAATAGTTGGAGTTTGAATGTTTGAGGTTGGAAGTATATATCGAGACTGTAAACCCAATATCGTCTCGAGTAAGTTGGCAGTATGGAGTAAGGATGTCTCGAATCTCTGAAGAAAATCCTTTTCAAGATTCGGAGTCCATTATTGGAATGTAAGATTGGTTGAGCTCGGGTGAGCAGATTTTCTAGAGTTGAATCTATCAGTTGTGCAGAAGTAAGTGATGGTAGCTTGGCGACTTCAGGAAGGAGCAGTTGTGTGATAAGACGCAGTATCTATGGATGTTCCCGAAGGAGATTTTCTTTTTGGAACAAAATTAAGAAGGTATTGGAGGAACAGTTGATGTCTACCGCAGGAAAGACTCGACTGTATAGGAATTCTCTGATATCAAGTAAGAGAGTTTTGTCTATTTTGAAGTATGGGACTAAGGTCGATTAGTTGTTCTTCGGACATGGTCTCATTGTTCCCTTAAGAAGAGTAAGTTATTGGCGATTGGTTTGGAGCCCGAGTTTCTTTTGGATGTCTGCCATCTCGGAGATTCGTTGAGAGGTTTGTTGATGGTTTTAGTTTTGAGAAGCCTTTGGATTAGAAGTTCTTGGTTAGCTGTGATAGCAGTGCAGCTCGGAGTGTTCGGTGTGCTGTCGAGACAGAGTTTGGAAGCAGCAGTGTGGTTCGTTTCTTCGATGGTTCCGGAATCTTTGTGGTTCTTCTATCAGCAGTCCGAGTAGATGGTGAAGTTTTTCTTGAAGGGTTAACCTTGTTTGGAAAAGCTTAAGACTCTTTTTAATTAGTAAAGAGAGAACAGTTTCTTTGGAATCTGAACTAGGTAGGATCGCAAAAGTGACTTGCGATTAGTTTGGGAATTTATCTTGGGTAATCTTTTGTGTGAGATGGAGGTTTCTCATGTGGAAGTAGGAGCTACTGAAGTAGTCAGAGATTTTTCCGGATGTCTTCGAGGAAGTAGAAGTTTGTCTGCATCTAGAGTTTGAGTTCCGTATCGACTTGGTTCCAGAAGCGATACCGGTGGTTATTCTGGTAGTAGGATGGTTCCTAGAAAGAAGAGTTGGTGTAGCAGCTCAGAAATTTTTAAATGGATTGGTCATATCTATTTTTCAAGTTTGGATTTCAGCAAATTTTGGAAGGATCATCTTGTTGATAGGATCTAGAGATCATTTTGTTCTTGGTCCAGAATGGTTTCAAGAAGCATCAGCGAAGGTTAAGCTGATCAGGAAGAGATAAGGTAGCCCAGGAATCGTCTAGTGAGTTATGCAGATATGAGACAAGGAGTTTGGAATTCGGAGTTGGAGATTGGAAATTGTTTAAGTTTTTCTCCGATTATAAAGCTATAAGATTGGTAAGTCTGGAAGCTAGCACTGAAGTATTTTGGATTTTCCTGTGTTCTCGAGAGGAGTAGTTCTTTTGTCTACAGGATTGAATGGCCAGTTGGATATCTGGAATTCATTGTATTTCACGTATCTCTGAGGGAGTACGTGTATGATTCATCGCTGGTTATAGGATCTGCAGTTCAGATGAATTTGGAAGTTTGAGCTGGACTTGGGTGTGATATGATATTCTGTTCAGATTAGTGGATCTAGAGATAAGGGAAGCTCTGGATTATGGGGTGTAGTTTGTTTAGATTCTGTAGAGCGGGTCTCCCGGTGATTTATATCCGGGGAAACTCTAGATAGTGTTAGTAAGATTTATTCTGATTTGTATCAGGATAATTAGTTAGGTTTAATTGTTTGATTGGTTGCTTTGGTTGTTAGTAATTGGATGATAGGTATGCTTTGCTGTTAGAGATTGAAATCTTTGCTGGATTATTAAATTATCTTTGTTTTTAATTTCGGGGACGAAATTATTTTAAGGGGGAAGGAATGTGATATCCCGGGTTTTTGGGTAATATAAATTTAATAATCTGTATTGATAATTTAATTGGATTGATAATTATCCTATGTAATTTAAATTTAAATTGGTTAATTTAATCTTTTAAAGGTAAATAATAAATACTTAATTTGGCAATATTAATAAGATTTGTTTGTTAAAGCTAATAAAATCTTATTCTATTTATAATATATATATTTGATATATATTGTGAATGGAAATATCTTTTGTTTTGTTTTAAAGATGAATTTTCAAATTTGTAATATATATGTATGAATTGTGATTTAAAGCTTTGTTTTAAAATTAATATTTTTCAAAAGATAATTTAAGTTTAATTCAATTGTTTTCAAAATATAAGATAATTGTTTATTTTAAATATGATAGTTTAAAAAAAAAAGGGTTTAATCAAAGTTTTATTCTAGTTTTCTTTAAAGTGTTAAATTTTAAATGGTTATATAAATGTTCTAGATTTTAAAATACATGTATAAGGAATTTATTTATATTTATAATTAGTTTTAACATATATTCTTTTAAAGGTAAACTAACATTTATTAATTAAGTAACTTAAAAAGTAAGTTTATATTAACATTTAAATTAAATAAAAAAATTTATTTAATATATTAAAAAGGACATGTGTAAATACATTAACACTTGGTAGTAACAAGTGTAGGGTAATTAAGTGATAAAGGACACATGTATGTTTTAAAAAAATACAAGTGGCAAGATTCTATTTTCTCTAAAAATTGAGTTAAACTAATATAATGTTGTAAAAGAGAAACCTGGTCATTTTTCTTTCCCGTTCAAATTTTTTCCAGTTCAAATCTTTTTCCTCTCTAAAACATTTTCTTCTTCCTAAACTAAAAGCTGAAAACAAGAAACTCCAACCTGAAATTCAAATTAAGCAAGCTAGCAACTCAACAAGTAAATCGAACAACTGTTTCAAAGATCAACCTGAGGAGAAATTAATATCAAACAAGAATCAACATCAGTTTCAGTTCCAACATTAAACAACATGCAAGGGATTTCAACAGCAAGCAAAATCAAAATTTAAAAGCCTGGAAATAATCTGCTCTGTTGTTCTCTGCTTATAAAATGGTGAGTAAATATTTTTAAAAAAAAAACAGTCTTTAAATCTAATAATTGACTTGATATATGTGATGGATTGTTCTGTGATGTTATATATGTTTAAATGAATATTATCTGTGAATGCATGTTAAATTTGTGGAATGTCTGAGTTTATTTAAGTTCCTGTATGTGTATATCCTTTATATTTTTACTTACAGGATTTGATTTCTTTAAGAAAAGAATTCAAAACTCCAAATAGAGTTAATATTAGACTTTGATACTTAAAGGAAAGTTGGATGTTAAGGCATGATGAATTTTAACATGCATTTCTTAATGTTTAAGTTGATATTCATTTGGGAATTTGGGAATGAAGGGTTTCGGCAATTTGATCAATTGCCGATGATAAACTTCATGATTGAAGCAAGAATTTGGATCGAGGCTAGCTTGTGGATGGTAGAATAGGGGAAAAATGCAGTAGAATTTTTCTAATGACATAATTGTTCGAATTCGAGTGGAATAGGGTTTTAGCTATCGTTGTTGAAGCCGAGGTTCATCGGGAATTCTCGTCATCGATAGGTGACCGAAATCGTGCGCATATGGGGGAAATTGTAGCTTGTGATGTGGAGGTTCTATGGTGAGGACGACGAGGTGTAGCAAGGTCGAGTTCGTCGGCAATGGGGAATTTTGGAGGTTGGGTTTCTGCAGTTTTTGGTTCGATCGTTCGAATTTTGATTCGAACAAGTTTTGTTTAATCTGAGTGTTTGGGGAGGCTCGCACGCGATCGTGTGATGGTGGTCGATGGTCGCGACGACCTAGGTTGGCCGGAGTTGGTGGGAGACGTGCACGTGCACGATTTTGTGCACTGGACTGAAAATTGGGGAAGACGAGTTTCGACTCGAAGGGATCTTCGCGTTCCCTCGTGATCGACTCGAAGAAGAATATTGAGGCTGGGGAACTCGGGGTTTTAGAGGGGTTGACTCGGGTTGATCTGGGTTTTAAACTGATAAGCTTGATTTTAAAAATGTTTTCAAGTTAAAGTGATGTTCAAAGTAATTATAAAGGAATGTTAAATTAGATTTAAATTATATTTAAATAAATAAGTTTAAAGATATGAAATTTGGAATTTCCAAAGTTAAATTATTGTTTATTTAATCTATTTAAGCATGTTTGAATGGATATTCAAGATTTTAAGTGCATATAAAATTATGGGTTTAAATTGTTTTGTTTAAAGGTAAAATTTTATTCAAATATAAAATTATTTCTAAATGTTTCAATGGAGTTTAATGGTAGAATTTAATATGTGATTTAAATGAAAAGTTTATTTTTAAAGATGGAAATTTTATTAAGGCAATTAATAAATAAATTGAATTAAAGGTTAATTACTATTTGGAATTAAGAATTATTTAATGATGGGATAAATTACTTGTTAATGAAATTAGTTAAGAGAGATCATTTAATGAAGTAATTAGTGGAAATGAATGTAATTAATAAATAAATGAATTAGAGATTGAGGGATTCATTCAAGATAATAAATTTATAATTAAGTGAGTAAATTTCTTAATGAAGTAATTAATGAATAATTACTTAAAGTAATCAAGAGGAGTAAATTATTCATGGAAGTAATTAGTTGAAGTAATCACTTGTTGTAATCAATTAAGGAATTAATTAAGTTAATTGTTTAAAGTTAATTAATTATGGATTAATTAATTAAAGAATTAAGAATTATTTAATGATGGGATAAATTACTTGTTAATGAAATTAGTTAAGAGAGATCATTTAATGAAGTATTTAGAAGATAATTACTTATGTAAGTAATTAAGAGTTAATTACTTAATTATTTTAGTTAATTAATTAATGTGATTAGTTAAATGTGTTTAATTTAAGATTAATTACTAAGTGTAATTAATTTAAAAGTAATTAATTAATAAAGTAATTAATTAAGGATTATTTGTTAATTTAATTACTTAATGGAGTAATTAAAGATTAATTGATTTGATTAATTAATCAAGGTTAATATAATTAATTAAGGAGTTAATTAATTAAGATAAGTAATTACAAGTTATTAATTACTGTTTATGATTAATTAAGGTAAATTAATGAATGTAGTTGATTAAAGATTAATTATTTAATTAACTAGAAGGTAATTAATTAATGAAGTAATTAGAGGATTATTAATTAATCAAGGTTGATTAATAAAAGCAATTAATTTAAGTATGATTAATTAATTGTAATTAATTAAGGATTAATATAATTAATTATAGTTAATTAATTAATGAAGGTTCATTAATTATTGTAATTAATGATAGTAATTAAAGGTTAATTACTGTATTTGGTTAAGGATAATTAATTTGTGAAATTAATTAAGGTTAATTACTTAAATGTAATTAAAGTATAATTAATCAAGGTGATTAATTAAGGTGGATAATTTAGAAAGATTTATTAATTTATTTGTAATTAATTAATGATTATATAAGTAAGATTTATAATAAAATAATTAATTTAATTTACTTTAAATTAATTAAGAGATGAAGTAATTAATTTAATTCACTTTAAATTAATTAAAGATAGAGATAGTTAATTTAATTCATTTTAAATTAATTATGTTGTGATTAAGTAAATCATTGCTTATATAAGAATGGATGACATTGATTGTCTTGAATGGATGTAATCTCAGAAATGAGATAAGATGTTGTGTGATATGAATGCTTGGTTGCATTATGATGATAATATAGATTAACTATTGTGATGTTGATATGGATTACCTATTTGGTTATGAATCATCTGTTTAATTGATAATGTGATTATCAGTTGTGAATTGTGAATTATCTATCTGTATGAATATAGATAAGTTAAATTGTTTAAACCTTTAAACAACTTGGCCTTAAAAGATACGTTTTGAATTTCGATGAGACCGGGATCGGGTTTCCGTATACCGGAATTCCAGGTCTGGAGACCCGAATACCACATCGATCCAAATTTACGATAGGTCGTGAATCTCAAGTGAAGATGAAGATTCAGAGTGCAAGGGTTATTGTCGTTAACTCTGAGGGTGATTCCAAAACGAGTGTAACGAGATAATGCCTTCGGTTTCGTTCGAACCCGGAACGAACTTGTATGGATTGAATGCTTTCAGCACATCGTCAGGCGGACGATGAGCATTCTAAGTGATATGTTCTGATTAAAGGTAATCGTAACCTCAAGCCTCATCAACCGGGAATGGCTAAAACAGGGGAGGTGCAGCAAGGCTTCGTGGGTAGCACCCACTGAGAGCAAGATAGATCCCTGTCTAGAGGTCCCTTTTCTTTTATTCGGCTTAGTGTGTGGTTGGTCGCGCCAACTACGGGATTGTCTTGTTCGGGATTATCCAGTAAGGGATGGTTCCGGCTTTGTGTTGTAGGGGAGCGGGCGTACTCCTCGGTACGGTGATCTAGGCCACGTACTGTGACGGGCGGTACCCCAGTAGCCCTGCCATTGTATGGAAACCCATTCTTCCTACGTGCCCTTACGGTTTTGATTGTATAACCCACTTTGTGGCTAGTATGCTGGAATTTAATAATGTAACAATTTCAGCTATTTCCGTATTTTACTTGAAAACCCTAGACCCTATTATAATATAACTGGATTTCCTATCAAATGTTTTGGTTAGCGTAAGGTAAAAACTTTTCCATGTTTATGTGTGGGAAGTCTTACGTGATACCTTTGTTTTCAAAAGGTTTTGAAGTTAAACAATTTTAACCCGTTTACTCACACCAGACCCATGTCTGACCCAAGTGTTTATTTTCTGTTTTATTAAACCTTGGGTACTCAATTTTTACGAGTAGCCAAGGGATTCAGGTTAGCTTTGACGAATCTATGGAGGAGATATGGAGCAGGAGGCTTCAGCATTCGTAGATATATAGTATTCCGCTGTGTTGGTTTCTCTGAGTCGTTTGTTTGAGTTGTATCTTGTGTTGTATAATAGACAAGTTTTATAACTGTCTATTTTGTGATGTATAAGTTGTGTACTCTGATTATGTAAAGACTATGTAATAGTTATGTGATATATTATATTTGTTTCGTTCCGTTGTGAGATTCTGATGTGTTGTTATTCTTTCTTTCTCTTCTTTTCTCTTTTCTATCCCTTTCTTTCTTAATAATGATGCGACTTTCTATGGAGAGAAACTCGTGGTCGTTACAGATTATTTGTACTCAAGATCAAGAAATTGATTTTGCAAACTCTATCAAATCATATTCAAATACACTTGGGTGTGCTTGGTGTCCCTGAAATTCAAGTGGGTCTGCTTATGACCCGTTTGAATCAAGTGGATATGCTTGGTGTCCCGTTTAAATCCAAGTGGGTATGTTGATGTCCCGTCCAAATCCAGTAAGTGTACCCAGCGCTAGAAAAATCTGAAGGGTGTGTCTCGTAGCCTTGAAATCGAGATTGTATAAACTTTGATATTTGAAAAGAAATATGTACAAGAAATTATATAAATTATACGGGATTGGATGTAGGGTAACTCCGAACCAGTATAAAAATCATGGTGTGATCTTTCTAATGCTTTACTTTTTTACTTTTACTGCATTTATAACTGTCTATGTTTGCATCTGTGATTGTCAATTTTCATTGTTTAACCTATGATCTTAAAAGAATTCAATTTTTTTTATAAAAGTTATTAAATGTCATTCACCCCCCTTTAGTGTTAAATTTGCCTTAAGATCTTTACTTCCGCAAACTAACAATATGTTCTTACAATATTATAAAGGTTAAATATTATCATTTCATTTTTCTAATAAGGCTCCCACTAGCCTTTTATGTTTCACTAAACCCTAAGTCGAAACATAGGAGTCTTTCGACTTTACTAGTGGGTGTTAGGACCTGTATGCCTTAGGATTTTGACCTTGATGAAAGCTCAACAAATCATAGGCCCACATAGGATGGATAACTCATTATCGGTTGTACCACATACAACTCCTAACCTATGATTCCTTGTCCCAATCTTGCCTTTACCTTAAGAAAACCTCAACAAGTAAAGTGGGGCTATTCACTCAGACCTATCATTTTGTGACAGCCTAACTATAATGCACATACATTGAGGAAAGCTTAACAAATACATGCAGTTACCTTATCTCGTCCATTCAATATATTAATAGCACTACACATAACATCTCTTGCTTGAGGAAAGCTCAACAACTAAAGAGTATGCAAGTAATCTATTAATATATAAATGATAGAGGACTACTTTATATTAAAGATTCATAATCTTCAATATATTATATAGAGTGATATTAACTTATGAAATAATGTATTTCTGATGAATACCCTCGTGATTCAAGTGTCAGACACACCTGAAATCACAATATACATACTATACGTACGAGTGTATATGCACGTCCAAGTGGACTTGCATTTGATTGTTGAACCATATTTTTATGGTGTAGCTACTACAATAAAAAGATAATAAAATCAGCGTAGTGATCATTTTTGCTATTTCTTCTAATTTTATTTAGGAGCTTAACACGGAGCGTGCTACATCAATGTTATTTTGTGCATATTGAATAGGATATTTGAACAAAACATCAAGTGAATTCTAATTTTCAACCAGTAGATTTATATCACATAAATTTATAAACCAAATGGTAGAACTAAAATACCAACTACGTTAGAAGTACAATAGTTTTTTGAGCTTTGATAGCGACTACCATTGTCATAATAGTTGTATTAAAAGATTGAGAGCATGACATCTTTAACTACATCACATATTCACACCGAGCCTCGGTATCTTTTAGAATGTACCAATTTCCAGGTCCAGACAACTTTCTTTTTTTTGTAAATGGGTTCTTTATTTATTCCAAATAGGGAAATACTAAGTACAAAACACTTATACATTAAGCTCTACTCGTAATTAACATAATAAATACCATACAAAAGAAGCAATTTGTGATCTGTTCGGCCCTTAAAAATACTTCTTTTCATTCTTGGCCTTCGAATAATTTCCTCAAACCTTTTATTTACCAATTTACTGAGTAACAACCCATTAGCATGATTTAGTAACCTAAAGGAAATAAACCACTGCCACTTTCACACGTGACCTTACTTCTTCCTCAACTCTACACGTGACCCCACATCTCGCATCTCATCGCCAACGACCGTAGGCTTCTTTCTTAGATGAAAGTCCGTCACGAATCTCCCATAGGTGTTTCGGTTTCACACTTCAGACATGTGCTGTAAGTTTCGATTTCCTTGATTCGGTTGTACCATCCCTTGTAAATCACACAAGTTTACCATTGTCTCGCTTCTTCTTAATCCGCTTGTTGTTTCGACTCTGCTTGATCCACCTAATCGCGCAACTGATTTTGTTTCATTTTGGAAATTTTCTTCTTCATTTGCTTACTCCTACCTTTTGCCTTAACTCGAAGTCGTGATTATTCTGGTTAGGGTTTCTCTATTGTAGTGGAATGAGATGAAACAGACGAAGCAGAAGCAAATGAAGGGACCCGGAAGGGCATTATGGGAGTTCCAAAAGACATGGTTGAAATTAGTCCATTGAATTTCCATTATTAGTAGTAGAGATAAATTTATCTCTTAAGTCTATTTTGGGTTTCTTATTGTTCCATCTTTTGTTATCAATCTATATTATATAAGTTTTTTTTATTATATAACTTTTATATTTCATATTACTTATATGCTAGTCTTATGTATAATATTATATTAATTAAATCTTATTTAAGTAATTTAATTAATTAACATTTTAATTAATTTTATATTAATTTAATATAATTATATTTAATAATTATTATATACTATAACATTTATAGTATAACACATATACCTCATATATGTGTATATTTATTTAATTAATTAACCTTTAATTAATTAATTAAATTAATTAACCTCTAATTATTTTGTTTAATTAATTAACCTTTAATTAATTTATTAAATTAAACAATTTTAATTAAATTATATTAATTTTGAAATATCATATTATATACATACATGTACACTTATGATATCTTAAACATTTCAGAATATCATAACATATATCAATATATAATACATGCATATATTTTTCATTAAATAACTTATTTAATTAATTCATTTATTTTATTAATATCATTAACAAATTGAAATTTTCAAACTTAATTTATATTATTTTTCTAACATTTTGAAATTTTTTATTATATTATAACTTTATAATACATGTATATCTTGTTTTATATTTAACTTTTAAATTTAAAATTTTATATTTTAATTTTTAAATAATTTTGAAAATAAACAAAGGCCTAATTCAAATTCGGGCATTTTCTATTAGGGACAACCTTTGGACTGTGAACTTAATAGTCAACCATAACATGACTAATTTAGACTGCATAGGTTATTAAGCTCTGATACATTGTTGGAACTGGGCCTGCCCGCAGCGGAAGTTATAGGTGAATTTCAAAAAAAAATTACCTTATTGGATCTTTTTTGGGCCTATGGCGTCTAATTTATTTAGAACATTTCTAAATTTTATTTAAATAAGACCTTTTATTTTATTTTAATTTATAAAATGATATTGTGTTATTTTTTTTATGATATGTGTATATATATGTATATATACGTGTATCATACACACACACACACATATATATATATATATGCATGTGCATGTGTAACATATTAATCTATGCGAGGTATATGTCTGTGTATAGATGTTGGGATTCACATCACAACTAACATGTTAGCTCATCCAATATGTTAATATATTATCCAAATGTATGTATATATATACTTTTGTTTACATATATAAAACTACTTTATATATATAAAAACTTTAGTGAAAATATATTCCTTTTTTTAATAAATGTAGATAAGAATATAAATTAAAATATTTTTTTTGATAAGAGGGTGGTCCTCATTTGAGGAGAGCACTCATAATATAAATATAATTATGAAATATTAGCATTATATATATAATTAAGCGAATATGTTTAAATCAATTATAAATATATTAAATAAAATAAATAACTTTTTATAAAACCAAGAATAATACATATGTAAATAAATATTTTTACTATATATATATTATATTAATTACTTATATATTATATTAAAATGTATATTAGTATTTATAAATACACAAAAAAAATTATTGAATATTTACCTGATCTTGCGCATGACTTAGAATATATATATATAATATTATTTAATTAATATCCGTATGGTTTTAACTAAAATATGAATATAAAATAATTTTGGAACATAGTTTTAATTTTTTAGTAAATTTAGGAATAATATTTTATACCTTGAAAATTTATTTCATAATTTTATTGCTTAAAAATAATTTCAAATTAATTATAGATTTTCGATTTATATTTAAAATATTTTTCTAATAATAAAAAAATGGCCTTTTTTCCAAACATATATTTTGAGATAATATAATTTTATAAAATGTAAAACATAATTTTTATGTACATATATATTAATATAATTAATTTAAGTAATTAAATGGTTTAAATAATATTTAAATAATATATATATTTATCTAATTATTTTTATTATCGTGGAATATATTATATGTATAATATTTTATATACAAATTTATATAACATATTTATATAAAGTATATTGTAGTGATTAAAATATGAGCTACATTTATATGAATATATTTAAAATATATATTTATATATTATTAAAAGTGGAAAATAGGCATAAGGACAAACTTTGAAAAAAAATTAGGCTGAAGGACAACAAGTTTCGTTTTTAGGCTGAAGGACAAACTTTGAAAAAAATTAGGTTGAAGGACAATGCTAAATATAGTTAGCATTTTGTACAGTGTAAAACTGAATATAATGCTAGTTATAATAGCATTTTCTATACTGTAAAAACTGAATATAATGCTAGTTATAATTAGCATGGTCCTTCAGACTAATTTTCTTCAAAGTTTGTCCTTCAGCCCAAAAAAGAAACTTGGTGTCCTTCAACCTAAATTTTTTCCAAAGTTTGTCCTTGTGCCTAATTCCCTCTTATTAAAATAAACGATTTTTTTTTAATTTCCGAGCCATGCCATCATAGGTATGAACATAACAAATTTTTTATTTTATTTTATAAGTATATGCATAAATATAACCAAAACAATTTGCGACATTACAATTTACAATTCAGAATCGTTACCTAACTAATAATATATATATATATATATATATATATATAATAAAACATTATATCTAAGCAAGGATAATCACCTAACTAACAACACACACATAACATTATATCTAAGCATGGATAATTATATTTTGATCAGGAATATACCTTGCTTCCAATGCCCTGAAATACACCTTGAAATGATGATGTGTGCTCCTTGAAACAATTTTCGATCCAAAAGAGCGCCATTCCTTGAACAGCTGACTACTAACTATCGAATAGCAGTTGAATTGACTTGATTTGAACTTGAGAAATTGGAGAAATCATATGGTGATTTCGACCAACAAATGTATATGGATGGAGGCTCAAAAAAATCAATATCAAATGGAAGAAGAGATGCTTAAGTGGAGGAAAGAAAGGAGAGAATTTGGGATCTCATATTTTACTCAATCTCCTTTAATCTGTGCCATACAAAATCAAGCCATCTCTTTTCCATATTACAGCTGCCTATACCCCTATTATGGTTGCATATACCAGCCCCTCTAATTGGACATGAGCCCATCTATGGCCCCAAAAAATATTTTGCATTTTAAATATAATTTAAAATGGTTATCGATATAATATATTCATAACTTTTATAAATACATTTAATATCTGTTTATCAAATCAAAATCAAATTTACAAATAATATTTCATAAATATTTTTTAATTTAACTAATTTATAACAATTATAAATTAATTATATCGTTTGGTCAAAGGAGAATTCATCATTTCAGTTATATGACTCGTTAGGTGTAAATTTGGTCAGCGATTAATATCGAACTATTCAAATATTAACATTCATACATCACTTATTAGGTATGTGACATTTTTGTCAGATTCATCGCTGACTTGGTTTCGTTGAAATTCAATTTTACTTTGTTAAACGTTACATGGTTTGTGACTTTTATTTACACCAATTCTCTTCGTCAAAACTATATTAATTTGGACTTATGGAATTTGGTATTGGTCAAAATTCTAATATTGTCAGCATTCAATTCTGTAGTCCAAATACAAAGTCCTTGGTTTAATAATAATAATATTATTATTAACCAAATGCTGTGGCCAGAGACTTTGACTTTGAGTTGACCGTGATACTAACCCCATAAAACCGAGGAGACAAGTCCTCTCTTGAATAGTGCTTCACTTCCAATACTCCCATTACTTCCACTTGACACAACTATAGTCGCTCGATGGATGTCGTACCATGATTTGACTATAATCAAAGCGAAGCTTTCATATCGATGGTATTCTCAAGTCAAGAGAACTGTATAAATCAGTCACATCAATATTTTTTGTTTAACCTTAGTTATGTTAACCGAAAGAAAACTATGGAGCGAGTCATTCCATAGTTATCCAATAACTATCAGTACATAACCACTTGGTTTCCCCAGTAGTTATGAGTAATACAATGTCCAACATTTGGAGAGCATTACGTACTCTAGTTTCAACGGATGTATCGATATCCGGTCCTAATACATCTTGAGGAATATTTAAATTGATATATTTATTTTCATTGAAATAAATTATGCACGGTTACATCACTTTGTAACTACTATCACAAATATACCGTTTATGGATTTTCTATTAAATATACTTTTAATTAAATTAATTAATTAATTAATATAACACATTATATTAAGTATGCAATAAAATGGTAAACATATTTTGAACAAGATTGGTTATCGAGTTAGATATATGTAACAAATTACATAATTGCCCTTAGGGCATACCTCTAACTCTATTACTTATAACATGTGAGACAACCCTAACATGATCACACCATAATTTGAGAGAATTTGGAAATTGATGTGACAGTGGTTTCAGAATTTAAGAATTAGATAACAATCGATTTAAAGTTTTGGGGACTTAGCAAACACCACTACATAGGATGAACTTGAGCCAAAGAATGAACAGACTTGCACGCTTTTGGATCATGGTAAGGCATAATAGGTTTAGAGACATGCAAAACATAATGTGTAATGCCATGTGCACCAGAAACTAAAAAAGAGGAAGTGATAGTAGATTCTGCAGCATGAGAAGCATGTTTATCAAAGTGGACAACAATATCGAGAGCATGAGAGGCTATGATATCCTGCTAAACATCAATAATATGTTCATGACAAGAAGCTGCACCAAATCAATATGCAGTTCCTTAGCGTTAGGCAAATCATGAGCATTAACTAAATTTAGTGTTGTAGTACCAGTTGGATTAACATGACATGCTGCTTTAGAATATGGTTAGAAGCTTGAGCATTCTCTAAGATATTAATGACAGTTGCACGGTCAACGTTAAGTGGATCTTGAGCACGTTGAAGCAAAGAATGAATATCTGGTTGCATTGCTGTATCATCCAAACTTAAAGACTATTACAGCAAAGAAACTAGAGTTGAAGCTTGAACACCAAGATGAGAAATATGAGATCAGTGATGCTTACAAACTTGGATATGATTTACAGACTGGACTGGAGGAAACATGCATATGCATGAGATTGAACTTTATAAGCACGTGCGTGAACATAGGGAAGATCATCAGGATCAGTGGCTAAAGATGGAGCACGTTAAGGCTGAAAAAAATAATAAAAAGCATAGAAGGGTGCACAAACTAGTGCACGAGCTTCTTTTCCGCTGTTAGAGGCATCAGAATCAACGACAAATATGAGAGCACATAAATGTTGATGCCAAAAATGGATCAATATCCAAGATTGAGTTCTAGGGAAACTATGAGACTTAGATCTAGCAGATATTACTGAAAATAAAAAAAGATAGAACACATGGACACGATTTTTATAGTGGTTCGGCAATCTTTGGCCTATGTCCACTTATAGTTTTTATTAATTGGTTTGATAGAGTTTGTGTTGGATTATAGAGAATTAGAGATAGTATAAATCACTAGTATAAGGGTTTGAAAAATTCTATGGTTAAGAACTGCCAAGAGTAACTGCCTAGGTGACTATTATGTAGAGGTAAGAGATGAAGAAGAGGCAGAGCTTCCTCATATGGAGTTAGTAGCAACCAGATCCATATTTAGTTGTAGCTAGGTTGGTATTTATAGGGAAATAGAAGGAATGGGTCAGAAGTTTGCTTGCACCAGAGTCTAGATGAAGGCTATTAATTAGGCGAAAATATCTTTCTTGTTAAGGCTAGTCAAACATCATGGGAACCTAGGAGCTATTATGTTTCAATTATCTACTATGTTAATCAACTCTCTTCGACGTCGATAAACTGCCTTAATCATGTGGAACAATCCGAAGTATGTCTCTCGATCTCCAATGAGCTCTAAGTTCTGTTATGAACTATATCACGATATTGTTATCATATAACAATGTTATGGGATTTTAAACATTTAGAATCACCCTTCAGCTCAGATATAAATTTATGCATTTACTATGTATATACCTTGCTTTTATTATGGTGCTATTCAAGGCGATATACTTGTTCTTTTATTAAGTCATCAAAAATCTCTCATTTGGAACATTTCCAACTTAAAGCTTCTTAACCAAGCTTTGAGTATGAATTTTATAATGACATATCATACTCAATCACATATGAAGTGTAACACCCCTTCAAAATGGGAATAATAGTCCCACATCGCGGAAAAACACTATTAAGTGAGGTGCGGGCTGTTACATTGGTATTAGAGCCATACCCAGCCGGAATTGTGGTCTGTACATGTTACAGCCACGACGCCTGGGTGGTTGTGTTCCCGAGCCAACGAGGACGTTGGGCTCTAAAGGGAGGGAGATTGTAACACCCTTTCAAAATGAGAATAATAGTCCCACATTGCGGAAAAACACTATTAAGTGAGGTGTGTGCTGTTACATGCATAAGGATAATGTGATAATATTCTCGAGTGAGAGGGGACAACTAAAGTGTATGATTACATCAAGTGATAATATGAGCATAAGGTAAAGGGTAAGATATCAGAAGAAACAATAATAAGAGCATGCCACTACTTCAAATTAGGTAATTACACTAAGTGTATGTCCTCGAAATAGGTAAACTCACCAAATAACACTAAGTATAATAAATGCCTCATATCATCGGCGAAATCCCAAAAGCCACTAAAATGGTTTCTATGAACCATATCTCCAAAATAGGAGAATCCCAAATCTCAAACTCAAAACTCGCCATAAATGGCAACCACAAAAATATTCTTTAAATAGAGAAGTCTCAAACACAAAATACGCCAAAAATGGCAATATGATATATCTCCAAATAGGAGAGTATAAATCTCAAATAAATGCCAAGTGTTGGCAAACCCAAATCTCAAATATAGAACTCGATAAGGAGTTCAATTTCCAAAGATGTAATCGCCATATATAATATCTCGAATGGCTCAAATGGCCAATAATGTAAAAGGCGATACACTCGGAAAATCACAAGGAAATCAATGAAATCATCTCAAAGATATAGCACGTGCTTATGGCCGAAGCCTTGCCAAGTACTGTTATCTCAAACAGGTACATCGCCCGAAGGCAAAACGTCACAATGAAAAATACGCCGCAATGGAAAATACCCCGCAATGGCAAATACGCTGCAATGGCAAACGTTTGGAAGACAAATACCCCGCAATGGCAAACGCCGCAATGGCAATGACCCGAAGGTCCAGTACTGGCACGCCGCAATGGCAAATGTGTCACAAACTCTCGAATAGGAACCCGAATAGTGTTAACGTGCGTCCCATACCACACGTTCGCACTAAACGGTTTACTAATCGCCAGTAAATTTCACAATCAAAGCAGTAAAATGTTTACCTCATCTCATCGGTAAACTCGACCCGAAGGTCAAAACGATCAAACGGACAAGTCAGGAATTAACCAATAAGATAAACGCACATGTCTCATACCACATGTTTTTACCAAACTATTTAATTCTCCTTCTCATTCGCTCGAATAGTGCAAAAATGTGTATTTTATATATAAAATAATTTATTTGAGAAAACAAGCTTTTAAAACCAATTTCTGAAATCGTATTTGAAATCAAACTTTGAAAATTCTCTTATTATAGAGAATATATAGACTGTATAGCTCAAAAATAATTTAAAAATATTATATAATAATTATTTAAAATGCCAATTTATTTCAAAATCGCTTGGAAAAATCCATGCTCGAAATCAAAGAAATCACTCAAAACTGTCATTCAAATTCAATTCAAATTTGAATTTCAAATTCATCAAAACTGGGCTAGCCTATTGATAGGCATCATAGCCCTCAAAAAATTCAGAAATATCACAAAAACATGAAGTAAAAGTCAAAAGTTGGACGGAAAAAGAACAAAAATGCATAGGAAAAATAATACCCAGGTTTGAAATCTTCTCTGGGTTCAACTTTCGGACATTAAAGAGATGGCCAAACGACCTCTGATTGAACTAAAAATTAAAGTGAACATAGTAGAAAACTTCAAATTTCAAACAAAAAAAAAGAATCAATGAATTCTGATTGGAAATGAAAAAGTTACGCTGTCTCAAACATGCACTCAGACCATGTTTGCAACAGTTCAAAAAAACTAAATGTACAGGCTTGAAAACCATCTCGGTTTCAACTTTCAGGCATGAAACAGAGGACCAAACTACCTCGGATTGAGCTACAAATTGATATGCACATAGAATAAAACTTTATCTTTAAAAAAAAAAGATTCGATGAATTCCAGTAAGAAATGAAAGAGTTATGCCACATCAAACATGGACTCAGGCCATGTTTGCAGCAACTCAGAAAACACAATTTCTACAGACAAAAATCTAAGTTTTGTTGATTTTGCAGCAATGGTTTGAACACTCAAATGACAATATTTTTCAACCAAATTTTGCAAAAACAAATTTCAACATATAAACTTGACTCAAAAAAAGATCCGGCAGCATTTCGTTGCCGGAGATGAAAGTTATGGACATCCAAAGTTGGCACTTGAGGCCAGAAACGAAAACAAGAACAGCAATGAACAAAAACTTGTACAACCAACAAATTTAGCTTGCATGTTGAACTTCATCTCTATAAAATTTGGTTGGATGGAGTTAAAAGGTTTGGAGTTGGATTACCTGTTGATTAATACTCTATATTGAAAAAGATTTTAATTTGTGGAGTTAACTTGAAGTTTTGAGCTTGAATTTGAAAATTTGAGAGGTGGGTTATTGTTTTCAGTTTTCTGGTTTGAGAAGGAAGGAGGTAACAAAAATGAACGTACTGGAACATGTTTTTCCTCTTTCTTAATTATCTGGTAAGTGCTAATGGACCAAATGGACTTAAGATTAAAAGAAAACCATTTAGCCAAAAGAATTAATTCACCTAATCAAATGTACACACTTGTACTATACTTGGATATATCGTAATATATGCTTATGTTCTGTGTTTATCCCATTTTGTTCTGAATTCAGCTCTGATACCAATTGTAACACCCCTTCAAAATGGGAATAATAGTCCCACATCGCGGAAAAACACTATTAAGTAAGGTGTGGGCTGTTCATTAGTATCAGAGCCATACCCAGCCGGAATTGTGGTCTGTACATGTTACAGCCACGACGCCTGGGTGGTTGTAACACCCCTTCAAAATGGGAATAATAGTCCCACATCGTGGAAAAAACACTATTAAGTGAGGTGCGGGCTGTTACATGAAGTCTGAGTCCGAATATTCCTTCATAAGGAGATTGTTGTTTCTCTAAACAATTATCCTTATTTCGTAAATATACGAGAACACTCTAAACTACAATTTAGTGATCTTAATTTGGATTTGATATTTTTTCATGTATCAAATACATAAATAAATCACGATATTATAGACAACATAACATGTATGATAATTCATATTGCCAATGCACAAGGAATCCATCTTACATGTTTCTTATTAAACATTTTAATAAGGTGTTTCTACATATCGTCTAGCGCATTCCCAGTGTCCTTTATACTCACTATAAAAGACATCATATCGGTTCTTGGATCATATCTGAAACCCACAAATTCAATATCGCTCGCACTGACTTTGAGATACATTAGCTGATATGTGCAAACAATCCAACCTAAATCTTTATTTGGAATTTTCTATTTTAATACATATATGTCAAAACAGAAAGTCATACTAGGCGATAATTTTATGAGTAAATCCAAGTCAACTTGAACACATCGAGTGGCGAATACGTTACGCTAATTTCAACAATTGAAATTCATGATGTTATTCTTATTTATTTGGCTGACATATTCCAACTGCATTTGACTTTCTCTTAAAGACACATTTATGACGGATAGATCTTATCTTTTTAAGTGCAACTATCAAAATCGTATTCTGGTAATGTACTTGGAATCTGTTTTGGATTTGCACATCATACCATATCATAGAGTCAATACTCTTAATTGTTTAATTAAACAACCAAAAATTATTTATTCTTGACAATGATAAGAAACTCATACTTTCTCTTTGACGTGCAAATATACATTCTAATGTGTTGTGTTCGTTTAGGTTTGGTAAATTTCATTTCATCCCTTATAATTAGTTTTAACCTTGGATCGTATCTATATACATTTTACTACTAATAATTTCTCAAACAAATTCCTTCACTACGAAGTTTGTATTTTTTGAAGAAACAATTGTTTCTTATTACACCAGAATGGGCATTTATATACATTTTATGAATTGTCATACATACAACTGATTTGGTATTAGTTCACAATATTTATGTTCATAACATAAAACAGTCATCCAATAACTATCATCCCAAACTTATCCTGGTGTGATTCGCACAAAATCCCTTACGTACAATTATTACGTGCAGTCTTTCGACTAACACAACTTGCTAACTCCTTGGCCTAGGACATGATGGTGTTTCTTGTAAACACTTATCTTGTATGATTTTGTAAACTAATTTTTGGATGATATTAATTTTAACCATGCATGCTACTCTTAAGTACACACCTTATAGAAAGAATTAACTCAACTTCACTCAATATTAATCATGCTTTGTCCACCAAGTTCGATTGCTCTTTATCAATACATCATTATGTATTATAAGGAAGAGTGGCTCTTAAGACTGAATCTATATTCATTTTAGGTACGTTTGGAACACTTTCTTATATAATTACTCATTCGATCAAATTGGATCATTTCTTTTGTTACTTTATTTTACTTCCGTTTTATATTCTATAAACTTATCATAGACATGCCCCACATGTATCAAATACATACATTCATGCTTACAATAATTCATCAACAAATATAATAAAGTATGCGGAACTGTTTTGGTATTATCAGACTTTTGATTGCATACATACACACATACACACACACACATATATATATCAATCCAATGAGTTAATCAACTCTTATGACGCTCCCATCGAATGATTGTTTTGCCATTAATTATCCGAGGTATAATTTACTAGTGTCATATGATTCATAATCATATGATCGAAGAATTACTTCTCAGGATCATGGCTTAGTCTATAATTCCAAAATAATTGCAAATAATTTTAGATACTTCAGTATTTTCCAGTACATCATTTTTCTTATGAAAAAATACCACATTATAGTTTTATTTTATAACGAATATTCATAATATTCTCATTGAAATAAAACCATGTATATTCTCCAATCATCACCGAAGAACATATATTATTTCATAAATAATGTGCGGTATATTTTATGAAAACAATTTTTGTAATTTAATGCAATCAATAAGTACATATGGCATGCTCCCACTATTTTCGCCACTGCTATAATAGCGTACCGAATACATAGGTCCATCATCCACTTTGTTGGAATTAGGCCAGCCCATAGCGGAAGTTATGGGCGAATTTCAAAAAATTTACCTTATTGGATTTTTATTGGGCCTATGAAGTCTAATTTATTTAAAACATTTCTAAATTTAATTTAAATAAAATCGTATATTTCATTTAAATTTATAAATTGTTGATAGAAATTTATTTAATTTATTTTCAACTAATATATAAATATACATACGTATCATATACATATGTATATGTGTGTGCATATGTAACATGATATTCCGTGAAGGGTATAACATACCCGTATATAGATGTTGTGATTTACATTGCAACAGACACGTTAGCTCATCCTATATGTATTGTATGTTGTCCAAATATGTGTATATATTTATAGTTATTATTATTATTATTATTATATATATATCCAAGTGAAAATTATATATATTTATATTATCAAAATATCATATATGGAATAGTATATGGATCAAATATCCGTAGTCTTGTATTGCTTTAGAGTTCAAAACTCATAGAATGCAATACATGGTCTTAACCAAATAAACACGTGAGCGATCATATTACGAACGTATTAAGTAGTTGTAAAATTAGGCACATGCATGAGTATATAAAACATTAACATGCAAGAAGCATTTATTAGTATATTTTTATTTGTCAATTTTTGATTCAAATTATTTGTATATCTTAATTGATAAATGTTTTATTAATCGTATTAAATGCACAAATTTATCATTGTAGGTTATTATAATATTACATAACATATGTTCTTTCAATATTAGAAAGGTTAAATGTAACGACCCGTATTTTTACGGATCAAAACATTGTAAAACAGTTGACATTTAGTCGCATTGTTGGTAAGTCGTCCAGAGTCTAAGTCGTATGTCGTATGAGGGATTGGAACGACCTAAGAAGTTAGGTCGTATGATGGTTAGGTCGTATGGTAGTTTAGGTCGGTCGAGCGACCTAAGAGTTGACGACTTATAGAAGTTAGCGACCTAGTAGACTGGACGAGGTAAGGACTTAGGTCGTATAAGAGATAAGTCGTGGGGTAGGTTAGGTCGTGTAAACAACTTAAGAAATAGGCGACCTAAAAGAGTAGCGACCTAAGGGTTAGCGGTATAGGGGTTAGCGAGTTAACGACCTAGGAGATAAGCAGGTTAGCGACTTAAGGAAGTTAGGTCGGCAACGACCTAAGAAGCTGGTGGTAGCAGTGGGTGACCTAAGGAAGTTAAGTCGTAAACGGCTTAGGAGTTAGGTCGCGAGGTGTTAGGTCGTAACCTAGTTAAGTCGCATAGGTTAGGTCGCGACTTTGTTAGGTCGCTAAGTCGCATCTTTGTTAGGTCGTAACCTAGCTAAGTCGCATGAGTTGTAGGTCGCGTGAGTTCTTAGGTCGCGTAAGGGCTTAGCAGTTAGGTCGCTGATGCGCTATGTCGTTAGGTCGAAGAAGCGCTTAAGCGTTAGGTCGCGTGGATGCGCGTCTGTTAGGTCGTAGAAGAGCATCTGGTTAGGTCGTAGGTCGCGAGGAAGCGCATCTGGTTAGGTCGTAGAGGCTTGGGGTTGTTAGGTCGTAGGGTTTTAGGTCGTAGGTCGTGGACGACCTAACTCCGAGTGAGCGACCTAAGGTGGATTTCAGCCTATAAATAGGAGGGTTCTTCTTCATTTTTGGGATCCGGATTTCGAAGCGACGAAGTGCTGCCATTTTGAGAGATCGACTTCTACACTTCTTCACTTCTTTTATCCACTCAAATCTAGTGATTCCTTCCATCCAAATCGAAGATCAAATTGAAGATTCAAGAGCTTAGATTGAAGATCTACATCCATTGAAGAGGGATTTCATCGTTTGAAGCGGATTGGTGATAGATCGAGTTAGATCCTTCACTGTCCAGATCTGAAGGGTGTTGCTTTTGGGTTGTTTAGGTGATTTGGTGAGTGGTGATTATCTCTCACACGGATCCAAAGGAGTATATCGGATCGTTGGCTTAATTTTGTGTTAAAGTAGTGATTTCCATGCATTTTCCTAATCCTAAGTATAGATCCATATAGATCCATTGTTCATAATGATTTGGCATCCATTTTACTACATGTTAACCTATGCAAGTTCATTCATCAAGATTATAGAGATATTGCTCATGTTTTCATGCTTGTTAGACTTTTGACTCTTTAATTACGAAATTGCCATTATTGTTATAATTGTCTATTTAGATCATATTTGAATGCTTGTTTACTTGGATTAATGTTTGATTTGATTGATTGCTATGAATTAGATGATTGATGATTTGGTTTAGACAAGATGGTCGAAGATGATTCGAAAGCTAAGGGAAAGGCTCTTGAATTGGAAAAGCTGCTCGTGGCATATGTAGCGGATGATGAAGCTCATATGGATAGATTTGATGATGATGTTGAGATGAAGCTTTGCTATGATGATGATGAGGCGAAGTACAGTATGGGATAGTCTTGGTCTAATCCAGACGGGATCATTCCAAGCATGTTGATAACTCGGTGATATGGTTCGGGTTTGAGGATAATGTTTTGCTCGAGAGGCGCTTGAGCTTGTATGGAAATAGTCATCGAGGAGGATGACTAGAAGGCTGAGATCTCATCGTTGTTGAAGGTTCTAGCATGCTCAAAGCAAGAGTACGTTGGGCAGATTCGATAGTCCCTGAAGGTTATTGATTGGTAGTCGAGTACTCTGGGCAGATTCGATAGTCCTAGGCACGGGTCACAATGACGTGCAGAGTTATGTCTAGAACCGGGGTTTCCATTAGCCCTTGACGGACGGATGAAATAATGAGCCGGTCATTCAATTAACGATGATATCGAAGCAATGATAACAGTGATAGCCAGAGTCATGGATGTTTGGTTGTATCATCATTCGGTCTCAAGAACGGTATTTTCGGGTGCTTATCTGATCTTGGTTTAGGCCTTGGGGGTTTGTACTTGGAAAACATCGCTCTTGACTCGAGTGATAATTGCTTTACTTTGAATTGTATGCTTTGCTATGTTTGCTTCTGCTTAATGTGAGTCTGGGGGCTATCACTGTAGAAAGAGGTGGAGTGGGAGGGTTGTATTCCAATTCCTTTTTCCTTTATGCTCTTTTGGTATGTTGTTAGTTAATTTACCGCTCACTAAGACTGTTGTCTGACTCAAGGCTTTATGTTTTAACTCTTATTGCCTTGGGCTGTTTGTCCATTTTGGGACGGGCAGACTAGGTAGCAAGTGACAGGTGCTGTTCTTGCTTTCCACGATGCTGATGTCGAAGACGAGCTAGAGGCTTGCATATTATCTTCTTACTATATGTACTGGGTGTTCCGCTATTTGTATATTCTCTGAGTGTTATGTAGTGAGGCTTGATGTATTGACTGTTCAGATGTTTGTATTCAACTATTATGAAGTTTTATTGATGAGATTCTATTCTGTGAAGCTTCACTATATATATATTCTATTGTATTTTGTCCATGCGCTGTGAGTAATACGATAGATTCTGTTGTTTAAATTTACCCTGGCAATCGTCCATGGTCGCCTGGCACACTTTACAGCGCACTATCTCTAGGTTCGGTGCAGGGGTCATGGGCGGTCGTCACATTTGGTATCAGAGCTTTGGTTAATCGATTTTACCCAACGCTCGCTGACGTAACTACGTATGAGAGACGTAATTGTATTTTGATGGATGATTACTATATATAATATAGTAGCTTAGTAGAGTTTGAGTCCTTTATGCAGTTGTTTCTCTAGGTGTGCTAACCATTCCTTTTTATAGATATTAAGGATGAGTCGAAGAGGGAGACCAGTTGCTAGGGAAGGCCGTGCTACTGAGGGGGCTGCTGATTATGCTGCTATGTTCGAAGCTATGATGACTTCGATCATGAGAAGGATGCCAGCCCCGGGGCCATCGGTGGATGTTGGAGTTCAAGTTCAAACTCCAAAGCCGGTGGATTTTGCTAGGTTGTCTAAGGATTATACTGCTCTTGGAGGGAAGGTTTTCTTGGGAACAGAACCAACCATTGAAGTCCAGAGATGGATAGATGCTTGTAGAAGGATCTTTGGTGACTTGGGAATTGAGGATGCAACTAAGAGGAAGTTAGCATCAAGACAGCTTCAAGGAAGAGCTTCTGATTGGTGGAACTCTATCACCATTGATACTCCGGAAGAAGAGATTACTTGGGAGCAATTCCATGCCAAATTTGAAGCTAAGTTCATTTCTACGGCTCAGAAGTCTGTTCTGTTCAAGAAGTTTGTGGAGCTCAAGCAAGGTGGAAGACCAGTTCTTGAGTATGTTTCTAAGTTTGAAGCTTTGTCCAAGTATGCCCGGTCGTATATTGAGTCTTCGTACCAGAAGAATGAGAAGTTTGTGACAGGCTTGGACAGTTATCTTGGGAGGTAGTTGGTGGATCATTTGGACGATTCATTTGAGAAGCTTGTGGAGAAGGCTCTCAGGCATGAGAATCTGTTTCCTAAGGAAGGGTCTGTTGTTGCTGTGACCAGGGAAGAGTCTAAACCACAGCAGGGTGGCAACAAGAAGAGGAAGCAGCCGCAACAAAAGGGAAAGGATGGCCAGAAGAAGCCGAAGGGCGAAGTGACCTGCTTCAATTGTCAACAGAAGGGCCATTTCTCCAGGGATTGCAAGAATCCTAGGGTGCCGATGAAATGCCACAACTGTGACAAGCCGGGGCATATCAAGAGGAATTGTCCAGAACCGAGGAAGGACAAGCAAATTGTGCAAGCTTATGCTTTGGGAGCTGTTCCATCGTCTTCGAAAGCTCCTACCGCTGAAGAGAAAGGAAAGAGTGTGGTGGTTCAAGGTACTCTTTTCATTTGTGGTGTTCCAGTTAGAGTGTTATTTGATACTGGGGCGTCGCATTCTTTTGTTTGTAATGAACTTGTAGGCCGGTTAGGTTTAGAACCGGATATTGTTGATAGGCCATTGGTTGTGACTAATCCAGTTGGGGGTTCGTCTTGTTTGTGTATGCTATGTCATGGTCTGATTGTATCGAGTCATGATTGCTCTTTTGTTTGTGATTGTTTTTTCTGAACTTTGCGGGGTTCGGAATTATTTTGGGTATGGACTGGCTTAAGAGATATGCGGCAAAGGTTGATTGTGAAAGGTTGGAGGTGAAAGTCGAGAATGTGGAGGGGTGAAAGATTGTGATACGATGTAAGCATGAAGAAGGCGTCTTCATGAGCTTCATGTATTCGCTGGTTGTTCCACGGGATGGACTGTCATCTGTGCCAATCGCTAATGGATTTGAGGATGTCTTTGACGAGGTCAAAGGGTTACCGCTGCATAGAGAGATCGAGTTTTGTATAGATCTAGTTGAAGGAGCCAGACCTGTTGTGATGCCTCTTAGGCGGATGGTGCCTAGGGAACAGCAGGAGTTGAAGGTGCAGGTTGATGACCTTTTACAGAAAGGATTCATTCGGCGTAGTGTGTCCGAATGGGGTGCACCAGTTGCGTTCGCAACCAAAGCAGATGGATCGTTGAGGTTGTGTGTGGATTATCGTTAGCTGAATATGGTGACTAAGAAGAACAAGTATCCATTACCGAGAATAGATGAATTGTTTGATCAGCTTCACGGAGCTAAGGTGTTCTCTCAGATGGATTTAGCTACGGGATTTCACCAGTTGAGAGTGGCTAAGGATAGTGTGCCGAAGACTGCTTTTAGGACACCATCCGGTTTTTTTGAGTGGCTGGTAATGCCATTTGGATTGACTAATGCACTAGCATATTTTATGGATCTTATGAATAGAGTGTTCAGAGATCAGTTGAGCAAGTTCGTGCTAGTATTCGTGGATGATATTCTGATTTATTCCAGAACTGAAGAAGAGCACAAGACGCACTTGTGTATTGTTTTGGAAACCTTGCGGGAACATCAACTGAAGGCTAAGTTTTCGAAGTGTCACTTCTGGAAGAGTGAAGTGAGGTTCTTAGGTCAAATTATTTCTGGAAAGGGAATAGCGGTTGATCCCGCCAAGATAGCAACAATCCAGGACTGGATCAGGCCTAAGAATGCATCTGATGTGAGAAGTTTTCTTGGATTAGCAGGATATTATCGACGGTTTATCAAAGACTTCTCCAAGGTAGCTGCACCATTAACAGGATTGACGAAAAAGAACCAAGTGTTCAGATGGGAAGATAAGTGTGAGCAAGCTTTCAGAATCCTGAAAGAGCGATTGACAAGTGCTCCTGTTTTGACTATTCCAAGTGGGAATGATGAGATGGTGGTTTACACCGACGCATGTGGTACTGGACTTGGAGCCGTGCTGATGCAGAGGGATAAAGTTGTTGCGTATGCAAGTCGACAACTGAAGCCGCATGAAAGGAATTACCCGACTCATGATTTGGAGTTAGCGGCGATTGTTTTTGCTCTAAAGATGTGGAGACATTATCTATTGGGAGTTCGATTCGAGTTGTTTACGGATCATAAGTCGTTGAAGTATCTTTTCTCCCAAAAGGATTTGAATCTTCGGCAGCAACGGTGGCTAGAGTTTTTGGCATCATATGATTTTGGTATAGCCTATACTCCGGGAAAAGGTAACGCAGTGGCAGATGCGTTAAGTCAAAGACATGCAGGATTGGGAGCCATGTTTTCAGAATGGAAGAGTCTCGAGTATTTAGCTGGATTTGACTTTAGGCCCAGATGTGAATTGGAACCTGAGATGTTGGCAAACTTATCGATAAGACCTACTCTTGTGGAAAGGATTGGCGAGAGCCAAAAGCGAGACGATAAGCTTGTCAAGATTATCCGTGATTTGGAATCTGGATTGGACCCAGAAAAGGATAAAGGATTCGAGGTCGATCGAGAGGGTTTGCTTCGGAAGCAAGGACGACTAGTTGTTCCCGATATAGATGAATTGAGAAGTGAAGTTCTAAAGGAAAGTCATCACTCAAAGTTAACAATTCATCCAGGTGGAAATAAGATGTATCGGGATATGAAGAGAACCTATTACCGGGAAGGTATGAAGAAGGATGTTGGAAATTTTATTTCCAAGTGTATGAACTGCCAGTTGGTAAAAGCCGAACAGAGGAAGCCAAGTGGATTGCTTCAGCCGTTAGAAGTTCCTACATAGAAGTGGGAGCAAGTATCGATGGATTTTATTGATGGGTTACCTAGAACAAGAACGGGAAATGAAGGGATTTGGGTCATTGTGGATCGTCTGACTAAGAGTGCAAGATTCATTCCTATTCGATCGACTAGGACTGCATCAAAGTTGGCTGAGTTGTATGTTAAGTGGATAGTTCGATTCCATGGTATTCTGAAGAGTATAGTGAGCGATCGAGATCCATTGTTCACTAGTGGATTTTGGAAGAGCTTCCAGGAAGTTTTGGGAACCGAGTTGTGTTTGAGTACAGCTTATCACCCTCAAACAGATGGTCAGACCGAGAGAGTCAACCGAGTTTTGGAAGATCTTCTTAGAGCTTGTGTCTTGGATTTTGGAGGATCATGGGAAGATCACCTTCATTTGGTGGAATTTTCGTATAATAACAGTTACCAGTCAAGCATTGGTATGGCACCGTATGAGGCATTGTATGGAAGACCGTGTAACTCTCCGACATGTTGGTTAGAGACAGGAGAAAAGCTGATGCTTGGGCCAGAAATGATTCGTCAGACTTCGGATTGTATAGAGATCATTCGGCAACGAATGAAGGCAGCCCAGGACCGTCAGAAAAGTTATGCCGATAAGCGTCGAAAGGATTTGGAATTCGACGTAGGTGATATGGTTTTTGTGAAGATTTCTCCACTGAAGAATGTTATTCGATTCGGGAAGAAAGGAAAATTGACTTTGAGATTTGTTGGACCATTCCCGATCATCGAGCGAATTGGAAAGCTCGCCTACAGATTGGAGTTACCTGAAAAGATGACAAGTGTGCACAATGTTTTTCATGTATCGTATCTACGGAAGTATGTGCACGACTCGAATACAGTGGTTTCTACTGATAGCTGTGAAGATTTCGAAGTTGATCCAGTCAATAAGAGACCTCGTAAGCCGCTTCGTGTTGTGGAAACCGACACGAAACAGCTTAGGAGGAAGGTAGTTAAGTTGCTCAAGATACAATGGAGTGATGATGATAACGACTGTACATGGGAGGTGGAAGAGAGGATGAAACCAGCTCATCCTGAACTCTTCAAGGTATGGCCCTAAGGTGTCGTGTCATCTAACGACATTGTAACTTGTTCTAAGTTTTAGAATTCTGCATGCTAAGATAGAATTGGATGCATGGTTTGTTGATTGCTATGGATGGTAGGCATGCAGAATAGCCTTTGTTTGCTCTTGTTTGTTTGGAATTTCGGGGGCAAAATTCCTAAGGGGGAGAGAATGTAACGACCCGTATTTTTACGGATCGAAACATTGTAAAACAGTTGACATTTAGTCGCATTGTTGGTAAGTCGTCCAGAGTCTAAGTCGTAGGTCGTATGAGGGATTGGAACGACCTAAGAAGTTAGGTCGTGTGATGGTTAGGTCGTATGGTAGTTTAGGTCGGTCGAGCGACCTAAGAGTTGACGACTTATAGAAGTTAGCGACCTAGTAGACTGGACGAGGTAAGGACTTAGGTCGTATAAGAGATAAGTCGTGGGGTAGGTTAGGTCGTGTAAACGACTTAAGAAATAGGCGACCTAAAAGAGCAACGACCTAAGGGTTAGCGGTATAGGGGTTAGCGAGTTAACGACCTAGGAGATAAGCAGGTTAGCGACTTAAGGAAGTTAGGTCGGCAACGACCTAAGAAGCTGGTGGTAGCAGTGGGTGACCTAAGGAAGTTAAGTCGTAAACGGCTTAGGAGTTAGGTCGCGAGGTGTTAGGTCGTAACCTAGTTAAGTCGCATAGGTTAGGTCGCGACTTTGTTAGATCGCTAAGTCGCATCTTTGTTAGGTCGTAACCTAGCTAAGTCGCGTGAGTTGTAGGTCGCGTGAGTTGTTAGGTCGCGTAAGGGCTTAGCAGTTAGGTCGCTGATGCGCTATGTCGTTAGGTCGAAGAAGCGCTTAAGCGTTAGGTCGCGTGGATGCGCGTCTGTTAGGTCGTAGAAGAGCATCTGGTTAGGTCGTAGGTCGCGAGGAAGCGCATCTGGTTAGGTCGTAGAGGCTTGGGGTTGTTAGGTCATAGGGTTTTAGGTCGTAGGTCGTGGACGACCTAACTCCGAGTGAGCGACCTAAGGTCGATTTCAGCCTATAAATAGGAGGGTTCTTCTTCATTTTTGGAATCCAGATTTCGAAGCGACGAAGTGCTGCCATTTTGAGAGCTCGACTTCTACACTTCTTCACTTCTTTTCTCCACTCTAATATAGTGATTCCTTCCATCCAAATCGAAGATCAAATTGAAGATTCAAGAGCTTAGATTGAAGATCTACATCCATTGAAGAGGGATTTCATCGTTTGAAGCGGATTGGTGATAGATCGAGTTAGATCCTTCGCTGTCTAGATATGAAGGGTGTTGCTTTTGGGTTGTTTAGGTGATTTGGTGAGTGGTGATTATCTCTCACACGGATCCAAAGGAGTATATCGGATCGTTGGCTTAATTTTGTGTTAAAGTAGTGATTTCCATGCATTTTCCTAATCCTAAGTATAGATCCATATAGATCCATTGTTCATAATGATTTGGCATCCATTTTACTACATGTTAACCTATGCAAGTTCATTCATCAAGATTATAGAGATATTGCTCATGTTTTCATGCTTGTTAGACTTTTGACTCTTTAATTACGAAATTGCCATTATTGTTATAATTGTCTATTTAGATCATATTTGAATGCTTGTTTACTTGGATTAATGTTTGATTTGATTGATTGCTATGAATTAGATGATTGATGATTTGGTTTAGACAAGATGGTCGAAGATGATTCGAAAGCTAAGGGAAATGCTCTTGAATTGGAAAAGCTGCTCATGGCATATGTAGCGGATGATGAAGCTCATATGGATAGATTTGATGATGATGTTGAGATGAAGCTTTGCTATGATGATGATGAGGCGAAGTATAGTATGGGATAGTCTTGGTCTAATCCAGACGGGATCATTCCAAGCATGTTGATAACTCGGTGATATGGTTCGGGTTTGAGGATAATGTTTTGCTCGAGAGGCGCTTGAGCTTGTATGGAAATAGTCATCGAGGAGGATGACTAGAAGGCTGAGATCTCATCGTTGTTGAAGGTTCTAGCATACTCAAAGCAAGAGTACGTTGGGCAGATTCGATAGTCCCTGAAGGTTACTGATTGGTAGTCGAGTACTCTGGGCAGATTCGATAGTCCTAGGCACGGGTCACGATGACGTGCAGAGTTATGTCTAGAACCGGGGTTTCCATTAGCCCTTGACGGACGGATGAAATAATGAGCCGGTCATTCAATTAACGATGATATCGAAGCAATGATAACAGTGATAGCCAGAGTCATGGATGTTTGGTTGTATCATTATTCGGTCTCAAGAACGGTATTTTCTGGGTTCTTATCTGATCTTGGTTTAGGCCTTGGGGGTTTGTACTTGGAAAACATCGCTCTTGACTCAAGTGATAATTGCTTTACTTTGAATTGTATGCTTTGCTATGTTTGCTATGTTTGCTATGTTTGCTTCTGCTTAATGTGAGTCTGGGGGCTATCACTGTAGAAAGAGGTGGAGTGGGAGGGTTGTATTCCTATTCCTTTTTCCTTTATGCTCTTTTGGTATGTTGTTAGTTAATTTACCGCTCACTAAGACTGTTGTCTGACTCAAGGCTTTATGTTTTAACTCTTATTGCCTTGGGCTGTTCGTCCATTTTGGGACGGGTAGACTAGGTAGCAGGTGACAGGTGCTGTTCTTGCTTTCCACGATGCTGATGTCGAAGACGAGCTGGAGGCTTGCATATTATCTTCTTACTATATGTACTGGGTGTTCCGCTGTTTGTATATTCTCTGAGTGTTATGTAGTGAGACTTGATGTATTGACTGTTCAGATGTTTGTATTCAACTATTATGAAGTTTTATTGATGAGATTCTATTCTGTGAAGCTTCACTATATATATATTCTATTGTATTTTGTCCATGCGCTGTGAGTAATACGATAGATTCTGTTGTTTAAATTTACCTTGGAAATCGTCCATGGTCGCCTGGCACACTTTACAGCGCACTATCTCTAGGTTCGGTGCAGGGGTCATGGGCGGTCGTCACATTAAATGTTATCATTTCATTTTTCTAATAAGGCTCCCAGTAGTCTTTTATGTTTCACCAAACCCTAAGCGAAACATAGAAGTCTTTCGACTTCACTAGTGGGTGTTAGGACTCGTCCGTCTTGAAATTCTGACCTTGAATCTGCTCAATAAGTCATTGCTCTACGGACGATGGATAACTCCTTATCGGTTGTGTCACATACAACTCCTAACCCTTTGGTATCTATTCCTAATTCCCTTTGACCTTGAGTCTGCTCAACAAATCGAAACGAAATTATTCACTTGTACCTACTATATCGCGACGGCGTAAGTATAGTATATGCACCTTGAGTCTATTCAACAAATCCATATAGTTATCTTACATCGTCTATTCAATATATTAATAATACTACACATAACATCCCTAGCTTGAGTCTGCTCAACGACTAAGGAGTATGCAAGTAATTTAATAAAATATATATATATGGTAAATGACAACATTATATTGAAGATTCATAATCTTCAATATATTATATTGAGTGATATTGACTCATGGAATAATGTATTTCTTATGAAATACCTCGTGATTTAAGTATTGGACACATCAGAAGTCACGGTATACTACATATATGTATGTATTTATTCCTTAAGTCTATTTAGGGCTTCATTAATGTTCCGCCTTTAGTTTATACATTCATATTATATAAGTTTTATTATTATATAACTTTTATATTTTATATTACTTATATAATAGTCTTATGTATAATATTATATTAATTAAATCTTATTTAATTAATTTTTTAATTAATTTTATATAAATTTAATATAACAGTTCTATTAAATATTTATTACATACTATAACCTTTATGGTGTTACACATATATCTTATATATGTATATTCATTTAATTAATTAACCTTTAATTAATTAATTAATTAACCTTTAATTAATTAATTTAATTAATTGATTGATTAAATTAACCTTTAATTAATTTATTTAATTAAACAATTTTAATTGTATTATATTAATTTCAAAATTCAATTCATATACATACATGTATACTTATGTTATTTTAAACATCTTAAAACAACATAACATATATAATAATATATAATACATGTATACATTTATTAATTAATTAACTTATTTAATTTATTTGTTTTACTAATCTAATTAATAAATTTTAAAATTCATGAAAATACTATACATGTATTTTCAAACATTTTGAAAATTATTATTATATTATAACTTTTATAATATATTTATATCTTATTTTAAACTTAACTTTCAAATTTAAAATCTTTTATTTTTAATTTTCAAACAATTTTGAGAATTAGCCCAAGGCCCAATTCAAATTAGGCCTTTTCTATTAAGGATAGCCTTTTGGGCTTACCTCATCATTTCGAGTCAGGCTAGAAGCCAGGTAAGGCAGAATACTTGATTATCCAAACTCAACCTTAGATGCTACTTTTCTAGACACCCAATTATATGAGTATGCTTTAATTAGTTAACCCTAACATGACTAATTAATCCGCATAGGCTATTGGGTTTTGATACTACTATTGGAACTGGGCAAACCTGTAGCGGAAGTTATGGGTGAATTTCAAAAAATTTACCCTATTGGATCTTTATTGGGCCTATGAAATCTAATTTATTTAGAACATTTCTAAATTTAATTTAAATAAAATCATATATTTCATTTAAATTTATAAATTTTTGATAGAAATTTATTTAATTTATTTTCAACTAATATATAAATATACATATGTATCATATACATATGTATATGTGTAAGCATGTGTAACATGATATTCCGGGAAGGGTATAACATGCTCGTATATAGATACTGTGATTTACATCGCAACAAACACGTTAGCTCATCCTAAATGTGTTGTATGCGGTCCTAATATATGTATATTTTTATAGTTATCATGTGTGTGTATATATATATCAAAGTGAAAATTATATATATTTGTATTATGAAAATATCGTGTGTGTGTATACATAAAATATTATAGTATTAAATATTAAATAAACATACATATAATATGTATATATAAGATATGATTTTGCTTAAAAAAATTTAATTATATACAAATATATGTTTTAGAGTAACATAATTATATATATATATATATATATGTATGTATATATAAATATAAATGTAATAATAAAAATGTAAATATGAGTTAGAATGGTTTATAAATTATAAAATTAGTTATTATTATTATAAAAGATTCCAGATCATATATACAGCAAATCAAAATATAAATATAATATTTTTATATTAATATATATATATATATTATGAATTAATTAGTTAATTAACAACAGGTAAATAATAGAAAATATTTATATGTTAGATATTTCAAATTTTAAACTTTCAGAAAATCAGGAATATTATTATATAGATTGAAAAAATTAGAATTTTCCAAGTCAAAATAATATTTTTTATTAATTAAACGCTTTTCGGCCAAATTTTAAATGATTTTTAGAAAATATAAAATAATTTAAAAATGGAGATTTTTTGACCGAGGGCATATGCGTTAACAAATTAATTTTAGAAATTTAAAATTGAATTTAGAAACATAATTTATTTTATATAAATTTATTAATTCGTGCAAAGATTAAATAATATTAAAATATATTAAATAATTTCCAAAAATTTATTTTTGGTTACTAAAAATCATAATTAATACGAATATACATTTGAAAATTATTGAATCGATTATTTATGTAATATGGTATATGGTTCAATACATGTCATATAAATAAATTAGTTAATATATTAATCTATGTATATATTAATTAATAAAATATAAATAATTAAAATGTAATGATATTGGCTGTGTGTATCAGATCCTTGAAAAAATAATATTTGATAAACATATACACATTACCAATCAATATATGTGACAACAACAATACCTATAGGAATCTCATCTAACGAACAATTCAATAATAACAGAGTGTGTGCATGTGTATTTGACTAATATAGAGTTATACAGTGAATATGCATCTTATATAAAACTAAATACTTGCATAAACTAATGCCCTTAAGTACACCTTGTAATGATGAGTTCTCTTCCTCTTGAAAACTTCCTGATTCGTCAGATTGTTAGTCTTTGAATCGCATACCCTTTGTTATCGAATAGCTATTGATTTGAACCGATTGATTTGAGATTTGATGGGGTGTAGAAAGGTATGGTTCGACCATGACATGGATAGAGGAGGTAGCGAAAAAATCCTTTTTTCAATTAGGGTTGTAGGTATTTAAATAGTGGATGGAATAGAGAATATAATGGATCACATCTCATACCTGTTCTCCCTCAATCCGAGCCATTCAAATCCAACACCTAAACCCTAATTAAAGATGCCCTATAGCCTTATTATAGTCGAAATTTCCAGCCCTATGATGGGCCTTAAAACCATTAAGCCCAAATAAATATTATGTAATTAAATCTGATTTAATTGCTTACCGATATCGTATATCGACCGATATATTATAACTATTATAAATATATTCAATAATATTTATTCCTCAAATCATTTTTAAATTTTATAATTAATATTTCATAAATATTAATTAATTTAATTAATTTATAACAATCATAAACTAATTAAATCATTTGGTCTAAAGAGAATTCATCATTTCAGTTGTGTGACTCTCGGGTGTAAATTCGATCAGCGATTAACATCGAACTATTCGAATGTTAACGTTCACACATCATTTAGTAGGTGGTGTGACATTTTGGCAAAAATTATCGCTTACCCAATTTCTTTCACTTTATTAAGCATTACACAGTTGTGACATTTATTTACACAAATTCTCTTCGTCAAAACTATATCACTTTGGACTTATGGAATTTGGTCATGATCAAAATTCCAATATCTTCCATATTCAACTCTATGGTCCAAACATAAAGTCCTTGGTTCAACAATAATAATAATTATTAACCGAAATACTTTGGCCAAAGACTTTGACTTGAGTTGACTTAAGTTGACCGTGATATTTGTAATAAACTGCCTTTCTTACTACCAAAGATGACACTTAATACATCCTCGGTATTCGTGTGCCGATCATTTAGTCGTCCGAAAGATAGGTCATTAGGGTGAAAGAAAGAAAGAAAGAAAAGAAGAAACTAAACAACACAAAATCTCACAACGCAACGGAACAATATATATTACTCAACATAATATATTACAAAGTTATTTCAAAATGTCACATCAGAATCATACTAATACAAATTCTAGTCTAGGATAGTTATGACAGCCAGTCCTTACCTAACTGATAAAATATACATATAATACAGTGGAAACAAGAAAATAACTAACTATCGATGAAGCCACATGCTCAAAGCTCCTCCAAGGTAAATCTGTGGAAAAACCTGAACTACTTGGCCGCCCATTCAAATTTGAGCACCCAAGAGTTTAGGAAAAGGGAAAAAAATCCGAGTCAGATACAGGTCTAGTGTGAGTAAAGCATAAGTCTTTAACTTTATAAAAACCTTTAAATCAAAGGCATCTTGTAAGACCACGCCGCACATAAGCACGGACGGGTTTTTACCATACGATAACCAAGACATTTTCTATAGAAAATCCATTAATATTATACTAATTTCTAAGGGTCAAGGTAAAATATGAATATAGCTGAAATGCTTGCATCTCACATTTCAACATACCTAGGCACAACTAAGTCCGTACGGCACTTATTGGAGAATGGATTCAATACAATGACTGGGCTACTGGGGTACCGCCCGTCATGGTGCATCTCTTACAATAATACTGAGGTCGAACCTATCAACCCCTACCAACATAGAACATGCCTATCCCTTACTAGATAGTACCGAATATGATCACCCCTTATGTTAATAGGCCCGAAGCATACAAATGAGAGATAATATTGACTCTAGATAGGGATGATCATACCCTAATGGGAGCGACCCACCTAGCCCTAATACATCTCCCATGTTTTAGTCATTCCTAGTTAATGAGGCTTGAGGCTACATTTTACCTTTTATATAGCACTTCCCACTTGGAATTCTAACACTGCCCTTCAGGTAACAATGCAATGTCAACATTTATCCATACAAGTTATCCAGGAGATGGAAAAATCGAAGGCACACTTTTACTACATCTTTTTTGGAATCACCCTCAGGATTAGTACCAAGCAGCCCTTGCACTTCTAAGAGCTCCATCTTCAATTCCATCATCTTTAAGATGTCTTAACTTTGAAATGCTTGAGATGGATCAAAGTGGTTTTCGGATAACATATATGATCCCGGTCTCTTCGAAACAACATTCGATAGTTTTCGGTAAACTTTGGTTCTTTAGTAAATACAGTCAAAGATAAGGGCGGAGATCACCTCCTAACCGTTAGTGGACGGATTTCCTTATCATTTGTCCTAGGAGAACAAAACGAGATTTATACGCATAATACAACATCATCGGAGATGACTATGCCATATAACTCATGTTTTTCTCCTAGATATTTCCAAAGTTACATTTTGGGTCCATATTTGATATTCGGTTATTTAACTATCAAATAAACAAACAACGACCAATTCCATTTGAGATTTATTTATCCATAACAACCACCAAGCCTCAAAACAAATCTTTATTTAATAAATCTCTTTTCAAAACGTTTGTCTAAAACATTCATATACTTATCACTTTGACACAAGTATACTCACAAAACATTTGCGAATAATTTATTACTTCCAAATCTTTTTAAAAAGGATTAAACAAATGTTGTTTCAACTGGAGATAAGGACAACTCTAAACACAATTCCCTCGGTGTTAAGTATGGAACGGATGTTCCGTACCATAATTTTTTAAAAGTCGGTTTAGAGAAACCCAGATCTTAATTTCTTTTTATATTTCTCTCGATGAATCCTTTTTAATCAAATCTATTTCATTTATGAAATATCTTTTACTTGAAATCCAAATCCATTTCAATATACTTTCCAAACTTTCAAATTCATTTATAAAACCCTTTTATAAATATTAAAAATCATTTATAAAACTTCTTTACAAACCTTTCATGTTTAAAACAACTTCTTAAATAACTCTAAATCAAATTAGCTTCCTTCAATAAGAAAATCCATTTTATAAATCTCCCTTATTTATGAAATCTTCTTTGCTTAAAAACTCAATTCCATTTACCCAAAACACTTTATAAATCTCCCGATTTCTTTATAAAACTCTATATAAAAAACTTTTTTTTATAACATGGAAAACCATTCTCATTAGTTAAACATCTTTAGTAAAACCATTTGTCAAATCACTCTTTAAATATCTTTTTCAAATTGAAATAACTTTGAAATCATTTCAAAAAGAAAATGAAATATTTATCTTTACAAAATCAAATAGAGTCTTAGTGACCACAATGGTGCTTTTATTTTGATTTTACTTATCTAGTTTAACATGGCATCACATAACAATAGGTATATAAAGGATCAACATATAACAATCAATCAACTTAAATAAATGTCCAAGTTAATTATAATAGAAGAATGATGTTTTGTTCTGCTAATGGATGTCATTTAGTTTTCCTAATCGTATGGAGTTACTTAAGGGTAAGTGATACAGAAATCCCTTGATTTAAAACAAATTTGAAAAGAAAACATTTTAAAACAAAACTTTGAACTCAAAGTGATTTTAAAATAAATTAAAACCCTTGTAAATGAGAATAAAATCCTTATTAAATAATAATTAAATTCTAATTAAAGATAATTTAGCCTTAATTAAATCTTAATAACATAATTAACTTTAATCAAAGATTAATTAAATAAAACTCCTTTTTAAAATAATAATTAATTAATAATTATCTTAAATAAATAATTAAATAGTAAATAATTAATTATTAATTAAAAATTAAATAATAATTAACCTTAATTAAGTAACAAATCACGATTAACTTAATTGATAAACATTTAAGTTTAAAAACCATTATCAACTAATGTTTAAGTACTAATTACCTTTATTAATTAATTAATCAATTAAATAAATAACTAAATAATTAAATAACTGTTCTCTAATTACTAAATTAAAGTTAGAAAATATTTTCAAAAAGATTTCTAAGTGAAAAAAAGTTTAGATTAGGAAAATAGTTAGATTTTCCGAACTGCGCGTATAACGACTATCGCTATACAGACCCATAATTTCAAAAACTTGAAATTTTCTTTTTCTAGCTTTTAAAACTTCCCTTTTGAACTCTTATTTTTTTTAAACATGAAAATAAACTTTTGAAAACCAAATCAAAGTTTTAAACTTGAAAACTTTTCACTTTGAAACAAAAATCAAATTTTCGACAAAAAATGGATTTCTAGGTCGCTTTTGGTTAGCGAATCGCTACCTTTGTGTCATGAATCCACATACAACAAATACAATATTTAAATATAATATCACATCATAACATTATACACCATCATAAACAACGTATTACTTCATAATACTGACTAACTTTTTTAATATTCAAGGTATAATCTTTATCCCCTACTCAAACTTCGGCATAAGTAATCAACACCAAGTCAACATATATGCATGCATACACAACATATAATATTACTACATACTTAATCGACATTTTAACTCATAAATTTTACAACTTTAAAAAAAGTTAGTAACTTGAGTTTTAAAAACACGAACTTTACTCACCGTAACTATCTAAATCAAACTAAACTTCCACCGAACTTGGCTACAATACTAGCAAACTGCCTTAGCTGGAAAATATGACCTAGTGTGACCTTCTATGGTGCAAATGGGCTTGTCCAAGGGCATAATCAGGCTTGGCCCAATTGTGGTTTTAAGGTGTAGGGGTTTGCTTTGGAGAGTATTGGTATTTGGAAGTGAAGTAAGGCAATAACTTGATTTGTAGAAGTGTATTCACAAATTTTAGCTTAGGAATTTCTCATGGAAGCCATGGATGAACTTATAGACATGAAGAGGGTAGAAATGAATATGGGAATGATGGTGTAAATGAAGAAAGTGTAGAGATAGGAGGTATCTATAGAAAATCAGAGGGATAATTTAGTAAAACGACCTTTAGTATAAAATAATAATAAACCTTCATGAAAACATGCTTGCCATACCTCCCACCATCCCTCTCCACACGTTACCCCCCTCCCCCTCTTCCATGCCTTGAATCATGGTAGAGCTTGCACATGTGTGTACTAAAGATATGGAGATGCTTTGTGTATATATAAGTGTGTTTATATGTATATATATGCCTTTTATAACATAATTTGTCACATCCATGTTTGTATATATATATATATATATAAGTTAATATACACAAGTATGTTTAATTAATACTAATCCTAACATATATAAATGTGTGCATGTTGCACCAAGTGTGCACAACGTTCCCGACGACTTTCGGGTGTCGAAAAGTCAAAATTTCAGAAAATGTTCTTCGGTAACATTTTCTGTTTTTATTTGAACTACCTATATTGGTAAACAAATTTTTGAAAACTGTTTTATCATCGTTATTAAGTAATTAAAATAGGTTTATTTGCTAATAAAAATCCATTTATTGATTATATAAAATATATTTAAAATAACACATTTCAAAGTGGCAAAATCCTGGGTTGTTACAAATCTATTTTACCATCATTTGTTATTATTTAAAATATTTATATTTTAATTATAAAACCTATTATTTTAATATTTAAATTTTATTAAATATTTGCAAATCAAGACGTTAAAATTCTGGGTCATTACAATATTAATCCCATATAACTAAGGAGACGAGTCCTCTCTTAAATAGTGTTTCACTTCCAATACTTCCATTTGATCCAACTATAGTCACTCGATGGAACGCCATGTCATGATTTGACTATAATCAAAGCGGAACTTTTATATTGAAGATCCACGGTTATTCTCAAGTCGAGAGAACTGTGTAAATCAGTCATATCGATATTTTCTGTTTGACCTTACTTATATTAACCAATAAAAAACTATCGAGTGAGTCGTTCCATAGTTATCCAATAACTCTCAGTATGTAACCCCTTAGTGCCCCCAACAGCCATAAGTAATACATTATCCAACATTTGGAGAGTGTTACGTACTATAGTCTCAACAGATACATCAATATCCAGTCTCAATGCATCTTGACTAGGAACATTTAAAATGGTATATTTGTTTTCATTATGATAAATTACTCGCGATTACAACACTTTGTAACTACTATCACAAAACATTCCATTTATGGATTTTCTATTAAATATAGTTTTAATTAAATTAATTAATTAATATAACCACATTATATCAAGTATATAATAGAAAGAAAATACCTTTAATTTCAAACAAGATTGATTAGTGAGTTAGATATATGTAACAAATTATATAATTGCCTCTAGGGCATACCCCTAACTCTATCACACTTAATATAGACAATTTATTTCATATATTGCAACTATATTTATTTCATATATTACAACTAGTTTACAATGAGGAGTTCTTTGATCAATTATCTTGAATTCAAAGAAATAAATCTCATAGAAAACAATTTTCTATATGAAAATATATTTCAAAATAGAAATCATATTTCTTATTTCAATGTTAAGTATCAATTATTATTTTACAATTTTCGCTTCTGGTGTTTCTTAATGAAGCAGAAGTGGTCATTCACTCTCTTCATCCTAACTATACTTTAAATCACGTCTACTCTTGTACATTTGTTTTCCTTATAAATGGTCAGACCATTCAATAGGAAAGCCTTACTACAATATCATAACGAACTCTTTACAAAAGTGCATTCGATCATCCTTAAGATTTAAGGACATCAATTATGTTGCACTCTATGTAAACTAATCAAAACTGATATTTCAGCGATCGAGTTCTTAGATCTTTTTGTAGTTTTGGTCTAATGTTACATTTAACACTATATGATCTTCATTGTAATCAATCAAATTGATTACTCAATCTTATAGTACGTTTTATTCGCTTATTCGAATGAACTAATTTCATCGAAGAGTCGTACATTACGAACTGTGACTGTCCACCGTATATATATGTGACATATATGAGTTTCGAACTCTAAAGCAATACAAGACCATGGATATTTGATCCATACACTGTCACATATATATATATGGTGAACATTCACAGTTCGTAATGTACGACTCTTCGATGAAATTAGTTCATTTGAAATAAGGGAATAAACCATATTGTAAGATCAAGTAATCAATTTGATTGATTACAATGAAGATCATATTTTGTTAAATGTAACACTAGATTAAAACTACATAATGGATCTAAAAACTCGATCGCTGAAATGTCAGTTTTGCATGGTCTCAGCCAAATAAGCACGTAAGCGATCGAATCACAAACGTGTTTAGTAGTTGTAAAATTAGGCGCCTGTATAGGTATTGAAAACATTAACATGCAAGAAGTACTTAATAGTAAGTATATATTATATTTCTTCTTGTCAATCTTTAATTCAGTTCATTTATATACTTTAATTGAGAAACATTTTATCAACCATATTAGATGCATAAAATTTATCAATGTAGATTACTATAACCTTATATAGCACATGTTCTTAAAATATTAGAAAGGTTAAATGTTACCATTTCATTTTTTAATAAGGCTCCCACTAAATTTTTATGTTTATCAAACCCTTAAGAAAAACATAGAAATCATTTGATTTCTCTAGCGGGTGTTAGGACGTTGAGGAATATCAACAGGTCATAGGCCCGCACATGATGGATAACACTTTACCAGTTGTATCAAATATAACTCCTAACCCGTGATCTTTGTCCTAATCTCATCTCGACCTTGAGACCCACCATTTCATGACGGCCTAAGTATAGTGCATGTACCTTGAGGAATATCAAAAAATACGTGCAAATATCTTACATCGTCTAGTTAATATACTAATATTGCTACACATAACATTTCTACCTTGAGGAATATCAACAACTAGAGAGTATGCAAACGATCTATTAATATAGAAATGGTGGAGGACAACTTTATATTAAAGATTCATAATCTTTAATATATTATATTAATATATAAACGGTGGAGGAGTGGAGGACAACTTTATATTAAAGATTCATAATCTATTAATATATAAATGGTGGAGGACAACTTTATATTAAATCTCGGTATACGTAAATGTTACACCTTTGATTTATACATTCATATTATATAAGTTTAATTATTGTATAACTTTTATATTTTATCAACTTATATAATAATTTATGTATAACATTATATTAATTAAATCTTATCTAACTAATGTTAATTAATTGACACTTTAATTAATTTAAAATTACCCTAATATAACATTTATATTGAATATATATATATATTATAGTGAAAATAAGGGACACATCTCCAGAATCAAACTTAATACACAAAACATCCTCCCAAAAAAAATTACATCCCTATTTTCAAATACTGTAATTTTCTTCCCTAAAATACCCCTCTGCTCCATTGTTGAACGTTGATTCTTCATATGTGGATGTTATTCTCACATCCATAATTAAATTTTGCACCCCATTAATTATCAATCTTTAAAACGCAATTATTCCATATAATTGCATAAAAGTATGCACTTATATAGAATAGTTGCAGAAAAATCTGCAATTATTCCATATAATTGCATAAAAGTCTGCAATTATATGGAATAATTGTTGATATTTGAAGAAAAATTGATGATCATTTCATATAATTGCAGAAAATGGCAAGTATATTGAGTAATTGCAAAAAAGTCGGCAATTATATGGAATAATATTAGAGAAGTCTACAATTATTACATATAATTGCATAAAAGTCTACAATTATTACATATAATTGCATAAAAGTCTGCAATTATACAGAATAATTGCTGACATTTGAAGGAAAATCGATGATGTTCAAAAATTGCAGAATTCTTTGCAAATATATGGAATAATTGCAGCCTTACTGCAAATATAATTTTTTGGTATCAACAATGGATCTCATTTTAAAGATCATAAAATTTATGATTTTTTGGTGAAAACGTATGCTGATCCGATGTTTCTACAGAAAGTTATACATATTTGATATGCTAAAAATGTAAGGGGTATTTGGGTCTTTTGGCGTAGGCGGATTTGAAAACAGGGACTAGAAACGTAAGTTTAATTTGGGGAGGATGTTTTCTCTATTTTGAAACTTAACAGGGATGTGAGCCAAACTATCCCTATATTATAACCTTTATACTATAACACATATATCTTGTATATATGTGTATTGTTATTTAATTAATTAACCTTTAATTTATTTAATTAATTAATTAACCTTTAAAAAATCTATTTAGTTAAGCAATTTAATTAAATTATTTTAACTTCAAAAACTTATCTTATATATATACACACACACATGTGTACTTAATTAAATAACACGTTAAATATATAATACATGCATATAAGTATTAATTAATTAACTTATTTAATTAACTAATTTTATTAATATTATTAATAAATTTTAAAATTTGAAATTAATATTTAAATATTTTCAAACATTTTGAAATTTTCATTACCTTTTCAAACATTTTAAAAATTTATGTTCTATTATAAACTTTTGTAATAAACATGTTTTTTTTTGAAACCAGGGAAACCTATTCAATCACTACCGACATTGTGATTCCTGAATAGTAAACCTAGGGAATAGATAGCTTGCCCGCCACAACCGCTATTCCAGGCTAGCCAGACCTTTCGGTTGGCATGGTGCAGGAGGTGGGAATCTTATGGACAACATTTGGGTTCACTTCACCTTTCAGACCAGGCCGGTAACCAGGTAGGACATGGTACTTGCCAATTTCAATCCTAGATATTACCTTTCTAGACATCATACTAAGTGGGCAGACTATATTAGTTAGCCCTAACATGATTAATTTAAACCACATAGGTTATTGGACTCTGATACCATTGCAGGAACTAGGCCAGCTAGTAGTGGAGTTATATGGTAAATTTCAAAAAAATTCCTTTAGGATTTAATGGGCTATGAAGTCTAAAGGAATTTTAGATCAAATCTAAAATATTTAAAAAAAAATATGTTTTTTAAGATTAAGATGAATTTAATGTTTACATGAATTAGAGTATATCAAATATACTCGTATAAATGCATTTGTGTATGGCTGTTACTTGTTATATTTAATTTGAAGAAGGAAACCTTTCATTTTCTTCTTTTAACTTATTTAATTAATGAGGTGATATGTGGTTTTAATTGGAAGGAGAAAACCTTTCATTTCTTTCTCTTTGCTTAAATGATTGATGGATTAATTAGATGACATAAGTAACCAAATTTATACTTAACGTATATTGTGAGTATATCCAAATATACTCTAATGTATATGGGGTAAGTGCAATATATCATATTGTGTACGTGTTTCGATGCTGAGATTTACACCACAACAGACACATTCTTCCTTTGTATACGCATTGGTTTTCCAAAGTATTGTTTAAAATTATATAAGTGCATATATATATATATGTGTGTGTGTGTGTGTGTATGTATCTCTTTGTGTGTGTGTTAATATAAATATGTGTGTGTATTTTAATGAATCCTTTAATTAGTCTAAATTCGTTCAACCAAGTCAACTAGTTTGAATTCAAGATTTATTTTCAAAATATGCAATGATTTGATTTAGTAAAACAATTTGAAAACATATCTTAATCTATAAATCCAAATATAACCAATGTTTATATGTTAATAATTTAAAGTAAGCTAAAATGTGGATATTTTACAAGCAATGATAAAGTAAAATTTATTAAACAAAATTAGAACGTTGATACATATAGATTTCTAAATTAAAAACAGATCTTCATAAATGTCAAGATGTGTGTGTTTGTGTTTGTGTTTTTTTAACGTTAATTGTAAAATAGTTTTCAAATTAATTATATTACAAATACATATACATACATATATATGTTTTGAAACAGAAAACTAATTGTGAAACAATGAAATCACCATTTACATTCAACTAAATAATTAAATATATAATAATTAATTAGTTATTATATTCAGATCTAAAATAACACCAACGTCAACATAAAGAAAACAATAAGAATCAACAATCAAAACCGTTATTATATTCAGATCCAATTCAAATCAACAAATTCAAAAAAATTAGATCTATACATATACAAATTAAAGATGAATAACAAATGCATATACAAATTTGTCAAAATAATCAGATAAATAGATCTATAACATCATGATGAATATACACATAAAATAGAATAGGTTATACCTAATAGATATAGCCCTTGAATGCATCTCGACTGACGCTCCTAGATCCAAATTTCAATCAATCTCTTAGAATTGCAAAAGAATGAGAACCACCTTTTATTTGATTGATTTAATTGGATGCCACTAAAATAAAAAAAATTCCTTTTATTTTGCCTTGAATTTTCAATTATGAATGTTAAAAAAAATACGAAGGCTATGGAAAGAGAATGATTAAGAGAGGCAAGTGAGTGAACGACAAGTATTTATAGAGGTAACCTTCCTTAACCTCCTTCCTTTATTTTCTAGATCCAACCATTGGATTTCAAACCTCATTTTCTTCATATGGATTGTAATGAAAGAGGTTTTATATCCCTTTAGTTTGTTCAATAACACTTAGCAAATAGTTACATTTAAACCAAATTTAAACGCCATCGATATCTTATATCGATTTGTACATATATAACTTTTATATAAGCAATCAAGTAAATGCCGATGCCATTCAAAAAATATTAATGACATCCAATACATAAAACAAATAATTAATTATATTTTTCAAAAATATTAATTAATTTACGACAACTTATAAATTAATTAAATCACGCATTATTTCATAGAATCTGTCAATGCAGCTGTGCAACTTACAGGTGTAAATTCAATCAGCAATTAATATCGAACTATTCAAATATTAATGTTCACTCGTCAACTTTGCTAATGGAGTGACATTTTGGTCGAATTTATCGCTTACACATCTTTTCAGTAAAATCCAATTTTACTTATTTAAGCATTACCCGGTGGTGATAATTATTTACACCATTTCCCTTTGTCAAAACTATATCATTTTGGACTTATGGAATCTGGTTATAATCAAAATTCCAATATCATATATGTTCAACTCTATAGTCCAAACACAAAGTCCTTGATTTGATAATAATTACCGAACTACTCTAGCCAGGGATGTTGACTATGAGTCAACTTCAGTTAACCATAATACATCCCATATAACTGAGAAGACGAATCCTCTCTTCAATACTGTTTCATTTTCGGTACTTCCACTTGTAACGACCCATATTTTTAACTATTTTAAATTATTAAATTTAATATGATTATTGAACAAAAATGGTTAGAAATAAAAATTTAATGAATTATTTATGTAGTTTATTTAATATGAACTTGAATAAAATTTTGAAATAACCAATTTCGAAGATTTTGGCAATAACAAGTATAGAATGAAGTTCAATATATTTAATGTGTTGTAATCAATAGCTTGAATTGAATAATAAACATTGACTTATTTAGATGGAAATAAAATAATTGTTGAAAATTAAAATTCATTTGAAATTTTATAATTTATTAATGTAAGTTATTTGATAATTTGTAAAGATCCAGAAATTTTAACAATTTTATTAACGTAATTAACTGGAATTTCGCTTGAAATTAAACAATTAAATTTGACAAAGAAGATTTGATATTTGAAATGCGTCTATTTAAACGTAGCAAATGTCAAATTTTCATTGGAAAATAAGAAAGTTTATTTTATTGTGTAATTTTCAATTTCAAATTTGAATATGATAAATGTGATGGTAATAAAATATTTTTCAAACCTGAATATTTTTATATAATAAAAATGTAAACTATTTTCTGAGTAAGATGTCATAATTCATTCCGTCAAACTTGGACCTCTCCAGCCCCATTTATCTTATTTTCGGTGAAATTGCAGCATTTTCGGCAGTGAATAATCAAGTTTTATAACTTGATCGTATCGTTGATATCTATGTACAATTCTGTTCGTCTCGTCGTGCAGATCTCCGCAGTATATTCATTTGTGCATTTTGAAGTCCGGTACGCGGCGGAATCTATGAAACTGTTAGCCGTACCGGTATCTGTTTGAGCCTTTTGGTGTTCTACGTCCTTTCGTTATCCAACGTGTAATACCAATAGTCATTTGCTTTTATTATTCTCAGAATTTTCGTGCCTGGCCTTTGCAATTCCCTGGTTTTGGTTTATATTGGCACTGTTCCTTCATTCCCTTTCCTTTCTAATTTATGTTCATTCTTTTGAAAAAAATATATAAAATATATAAGTTCTACTTTCGTATATTGGTTCCAGAGAGAAAGCATGCTCGCGGTTTTCTTTGTCCAACGTCCATCGTAGAGCAGCAGATCCGCCTCCTCCCCTTGTTTTCGACTATTCTCCCTCCCCGATCTCCTCCCTCTATCGCTCCTCCCTTGACCTGAACCCACGCCAACGCCCCTTCTTCCATCCACGTCCACACACAGCCATGCCACCTGAACCTCGCCCACGTCCACACCTCAGCCCTCCTCCGGCCTTCGACGCCTGCCACCCTCCCTTTGCCGCCGAGATCCGCTACTGCATTGGCCCAAAGCTCCATCCTCGACCCCACCTAGGGCACCACCCTATCCACCTTCAACTGCTTCACGTCCTTGCCACACAAAAAAATGACAACCCCTCAGTTATTCCACCACCGCTCGCTTCCTCCCCTCTGGCCATGTCCAGCCTATCACCGACCAACCTCAGCCCTTTCCGCTTCGCAGCACCACATCGCCACGTTTCCTTTCTCCGAGATCCCACCCTTCATCGCTGCAAACCCCTCACCACCATCTCCTCGCCTCAGATCCCCTTTCACCGCCAACTGAAGTCAAACCCGCCACGCACAAACCTCCACCTTCTTCATTTCGACCATCAGCCAAGTCCCCCTGTCGAGCTCCGCCCCTAGCAGCTATATATATATGCGCAAGTGTATATATATAAATATATAGTTGTTTATAAGGTAAGTTCTATTTGTATATATTTAAGAAATATAAAATACGTTGTCTATATATATAAATTTATAAAAGTTATATATAATATGTCTGTTAGTATATATATACACAAGTTTACATAAGTTCCTATCTGATCTGTTGAGTTGTATATAAATTATAATAAAGTAAGTTTACTTGATTTTATAATAGATTTGGATCTTAAAGATATAACAGGTGTGTATATATATAATAACAATGAAAGTTATATAAGTATGTTACGGGGTGCTATATGCTATATACATATATATAGAAAATATATATATGAAAAAATTTGTGAGTACTATATGTATAAAATATATATATAGCCTGTAAATATAAGCTTACCTGTATTTTTATATTTTTTTAATATGATGTTTGCTTTGATAAGTGTTAATTGAATTTTGATTTTAACATTCTTATATGCATATATATACAAATACATTTTTATTTTTAAAGTATATGTGATTTAAACTAAGTAATGGTTTCTGTAATATAATATATATAGGTTTTATCTTATATATGGGTTGAATTAAATATTGATATATATATATATATATATTATGAGGAATGCGGAATATGGATCTTAAGGCTAGGAATAACACTAGAAGGGGGTGAATAGTGTTTATAAGAAATTACTAAATCTTTTTGAGTTTATGTTAATTTGAACACAAATGTATGTAATATTCAGACACAGATATAATCACAGAAACAAACACAGATGTAGAAATAAAGTAAATGCAGTAAAGGAAAGAACACACCGGATTTTATACTGGTTCGGAGTTACCCTACATCCAGTCCCGCACAACTAAGTACAGATTTCCTTTCAAAAGCAATTCAACAATTACAACCCTCGGTTTCAAGGCTACAAGGTACACCCTCTAGAATCACAATCCTCTGGGTAGAGATACTTGATTTTCGGGGCAACAAGTTCACCCAATTGATTTCCAAGGCTACAATCACACCTTTTCTCGCTTGATTGATTTCCAAGGCTACAATCACACCTTTTCTCGCTAGATAGATTACAAAGAAGCCTATAACTATGAATAGCACTGGGATCTTGTTGAGATAGTGATAGAAAATCAAACCAGAGATGATCTAGTTAGATTCAATGTTGATTTCGACAGAGTGATGATAGAATTTTGAATAAGAAAATATGGAAGAAGAAGAGAAGTGAAAAACCAGAAAATCTAATGTTAAATTCGTTGAAACTAACCCCTATTTATAGAAGAACAACAGCCATGTCCATTCGTGAAAGGTTATGACGAATAGACACTTCTTTTGAAATTCAAATTTTTTAATTTAACTGTCACTATGTCGACATGGGGTACTAGGGCATGTCGACATCCCAAAGCATTTTTTGATGATTTGATTTTCTTTGAAAATAACCTTTATCTTATATTAGAAGCTATTTAAACTTTATAAATATACTTGACTATAGATAAAATACATAGATACATATAGAGAATAATATATATATATATATATATAATTTTACTATAATTTTATATTTAAATCTAAGTATAAATATATTATAATTAAAAGATAGTTTAAAACAAACGAAGTTTAAAAACAAGAGTTTATTAAAAACAAAAACAAAGAATATTTTAAGGCTAAAACATCTTTTTGAAAATCATTTGAAAAGATAATTTTTAAGGCTAAAACATTTTGAAAAGCAGTTTTGAAAATCATTCTGAAGTAGTTTTGAAAATCATTTTGAAGTAGTTTTGCAAGCTTCTTCCTGCAGAATATCTCATCATATCAGGACTCGAGAACTTGAACAAAACCAGGATGTTCGTGGGTTTGTAAGCCACTTGTCGTAGGTTTGTAAGCTACTTGTCGTGGGTTTATAAGCCATTAAAAAGGTAGAAATGGGTTCCATCCCAAAAGAAAAATGGAGTGAAGATTTCAGTGCTATTATGAAGTTTTAACATAATTCTAGACTCAATACTTATCTTGAAATCTTGAACTCTTGATAATCTTGATATTCTTGATACTCATGAGTCTTCAATCTTGATATCTTGAATCTTTATACTGTACAGTCTTCATTCTTGGTACCTGCATGGTTAAATCCTGCATATATACATATATATCTAAACTATAATGTTAGTATTTATATTTTATAATCTTATTCTAAGGTTGTTGTCATCAAAACCATCATCTCAAGGACTAACAATCTCCCCCTTTTTGATGATGACAACCTTTGTTTATAAAATATTACTTCTATCCTAATAACTCCCCCTTAATCTATGCCTAACTCTCCTATTTTATATTTCTCCCCCTTTGTCATCAACAAAAATAAACTAACTCCAAACTATATAACTCCCCCTCATTCTTGTACTCAAGTACATGCATTAATAAACTATATAATAGAGTATACTAAGAAATAACTATACTTATAGACATGATATTCAATCAACGATTATAAATATATCAATGTATATTTATACATTCATCAATCCACACCAAGTGTTAATCAAATCAATCAAAACAAACAATTTCAATCAAAGCAATCAATTCAAACAAAGTAATCAAATTAAATAAAGCAATCAAATTAAACGTTATGAGGAACTTCCACCCATCCTTCTTCTCCGAAAACAGGGTCTGCTTTGATGGCATCCCAATTTTCATTGTCATTTGTGAGAGAGATAGGAGGATGTGCTTCGTTATCATCCTTGTGCAGGGAAGAAATCATCCATCGAATTGCCTCGAAATGCCTTTCTTGCTCCTTGATCATCTGCATTTGACTCAATTCTAAGTGTCGCTGGTTACGAAGAATGAACAAGAGAATATTCTTGAATAAATTAAGAGTTTCTTCAAGATTCTCGGATAAGTTATGAATTGGATTAGCCATTTTTGAAATTGTGAGAAGAATGAGAGATAGAATAGATAAGAAATAATATTTAGTAATGAATTCTTGAAGAAATGGGTATATATAGGTGTAGAAATTCGTTTGAAATGAATAGACATATGGTAGTTATTCAAATTTCAAATTCAAAATGAAGTGTCATTTCTGACCAGTACATGTCGACATGGTCGTAGAGGGTATGTCGACATGAGGCAGTGAAATTTGATGGTAATTTTGATTTTGTGAATAATTGTGTATATATATATTTATATAATATACTAACATTTATTCAAGAGATAAGATAAGCTAGATAACAGAAAGGAAATTCAATTTCATTGCATAGAAGAGTGATACAATGATTAATCATAAACAACTACATAAACACTCAAATTAAAACAAACTTAAACTAATTCGACATGATATGAAAATATAGAACTAGTTAGAAGATGATGAAGATGAAGATAATCCAAGTTTCTTGCTAACTTTGGAGAAAAACTTGTTCATCTTGGATGATATTTTGTCCAACTTCTTACTAACGGATCTTTTAAGAACCCGTTGATTCTCAACAATAATCTTTTGGTTTTTGAGAAGGGTTTTGTTGGTAGGATTGGAGGGATATTCAATACTTTCTAGGGATGTTTCACCTTCTTCTTCTTCTATTTCCATTTCATCCCTTTCTTCTTCTTCTTTCTCTTCCTCCTCTTTCATTTATTCATGAGCCAAACGCTCTTCCTTTTCGGCAAGAGTCTCATAAGGTTGAAAAACATATGGGATTTTCATGAGAGAAATGTTTGAAATATTAAAAACTTTTCTTATAATAAATTCTTCTCGTTTGAAATTTACTCCAAAATAGTTGAAAATCCGAGTAAGGTAAATTCCATGATATAAAGTGTTTTCTCCCATTTCAAAATTTTTAGGACGAAGTTCATCCAAAATAACTTGCGTCCAATTGATATCATAATTTCCGAAAATAGCAAAAAGTGCTTTGCACACTTTTGAAGTAGGATTGTTAAAATTTCCCGATCTTGGGGTCAAAGTATGTTGTAAAAGAAGATTGACAATTCTTGCTTTAGGACGAAAGTTTCGGTTTTTAAATTCAAAGTTTTCTTCTCCTTCAAAAATATGATGAAATGTCTCACGATCATGTTCATCAATTTGAAAACTAGAAAGATCCATTCTCGTGCTTTTGCAATTGAGAATGGTACCTAAAAGATCACAATTCAAAACAATTTTAGTGCCTTTGACACTACTCCAAATTTCATTATCATTTCCTTCATAAAATTCTCGATTGAGATTTGCATAGAAAATTTTAACAAGATTTGGGTAACAAACAAAATCATTTTGAGAAGAATCAACAAGAATAAGAATTTGATTGTTTGCAAAAAGAGTATCAATTTCATAAGAAGCAAAATCTTGAAAAATAGCAAACTTTCCGGGATGGACTTTTCCATAATTAGCATAATTGATGTATGCTTTTATGGCCTTCGGATTATTGAGGAGTTGCTCTTTCAAGTTTCTGGAAAGTCTCATGGTGGAGGGGTTGCTTGAAGAAGCCATTAAAGTAGAGAGTAGAGAGCTTGAAGTTTTGAAGAGAGAGTTTGAATTTGAAAATGAAAGTGAAAAGTTGTGATAAAAGATAGTGAATAAATAGATTTTTGAAAGACATGTTCTCTGGTCAAAAGATGCCTTTTCAGAGTATTGAATGAAGTGAAAAGGTGGAGGGAAATTCAACCATTTGAATTCAAATTTTGAATTTCAAATTCTGGTACCTATGTCGACATCAGGGTAGGGACCATGTCGACATATGCCTATGAATTTATATGATTTATTTTTCCTAAGTATTCTAATATATATATACTTATTATTTTAATGTCTATATATATATATATGGAATATTATTATAGTATATTCCAGAAAATATTATTATATTATTAAAAAAAAGTAAAATAATAATAAAATTATAATAATAATAATAAAATAAAAAATAAATTTAAAATTCAATCAACACACCAATTCAAAATCAATCAGTCAAGCAATCAATCATCTAATTCTAAGCATGCAATTTCAATCAATTGTATTGTAAATGTGTACCTTTTTCTGAGTCCGTTTCCTTGAATTTGTTGAAGTCGTGAACTACCGTGAAACACAAATTTGAGTTATCTGTCTTTTGATCATCATCGCTTGAGGACGAGTCTGAGTCATCTAGAGTAGAAGTAAATGCACGCTTCCGTTTCTTTACTGAATCATTGTTTATAGGAGGATTCTGCCTTTCTGGATACGGACAGACTCTTTTGATATGGCCTGGTTCATCACAGTTGAAACATTTGACGTTGTTTGGCATTGCATTCTGATTTCCAGAATTCTTATAGTTGTTTCTCTTGAGATTATTCATCTTTCTGTATTTCAGGAATTTCCGAAAATTCCTGGTCATAAATGCTATCTCTTCATCATTATCGCTGTTTGAGTCTGATCCGTCGGTTAATGCATTGATTACCATTGATTTCTTTTCGGATGCTTTGCTTTCTCTTCTCCCGATCATTTGGACTTCAAACGACATTAGATTTCCAATCAATTCTTCTATCTTTAAGGTACTGATGTCATTTGCCTCTTCAATTGCAAGTGTCTTTTGATCCCATTCTGGAGTGAGAGAATTTAAAAAATTTCTGACTTGATCTTCTTCCGAAAATTCCTTTCCCAAGGATATTGAAGAATGCACAATATCTTGAAATCGACTATACATATCTGAAACAGACTCATTAGTATTCATTTTAAATAACTGAAACTGATTTGTGAGCATGGAAATTTTGGTCTGTTTAACTTTGCTTGTTCCTTCGTGAGTCACTTGCAAAGTTTTCCATATTTCATATGCAGACTTACAAACTGACACTCTATTAAATTCATTCCTATCAAGTGAACAAAATAGAATATTCATTGCTTTAGAATTATTTTGTGCAACAGTCTTTTGCTCAGCGGTTCACTGTGCAAAATCAGTTGTGGGTTCAGAATATTCAGTTTGTGTGATATTCCAAGTATCTAATCCTACAGATTGTAAATATATTTTCATCCTACATGCCCAATATGCATAGTTACTGCCATTAAAAAGTGGTGGTCTGACAGTAGACTGACCTTCTACAAATGAACTAGTGACAGGGATACTAGTGTTAGTAACAGTACCAGTGTTGGTAGCCATTTTGAAAACTTTTCAAAACTCAGATTATGAAACTTTTGAAAACCTTGCTCTGATACCAAATGTGAGGAATGCGGAATATGGATCTTAAGGCTAGAATGAACACTAGAGGGGGGGTGAATAGTGTTTATAAGAAATTACTAAATCTTTTTGAGTTTATGTTAATTTGAACACAAATGTATGTAATATTCAGACACATATATAATCATAGAAACAAACACAGATGCAGAAATAAAGTAAATGCAGTAAAAGAAAGAACACACCGGATTTTATACTGATTCGGAGTTACCCTACATCCAATCCCGCACAACTAAGTACAGATTTCCTTTCAAAAGCAATTCAACAATTACAACCCTCGGTTTCAAGGCTACGAGGTACACCCTCCAGAATCACAATCCTCTAGGTAGAGATACTTGATTTCTGGGGCAACAAGTTCACCCAATTGATTTCCAAGGCTACAATCACACCTTTTCTCGCTTGGTTGATTTCCAAGGCTACAATCACACCTTTTCTCGCTAGATAGATTACAAAGAAGCCTATAACTCTGAATAGCACTGGGATCTTGTTGAGATAGTGATAGAGAATCAAACCAGAGATGATCTAGTTAGATTCAATGTTGATTTCGGCAGAGTGATGATAGAATTTTGAATAAGAAAATGTGGAAGAAGAAGAGAAGTGAAAAACCAGAAAATCTAATGTTAAATTCGTTGAAACTAATCCCTGTTTATAGAAGAACAACATCCATGTCCATTCGTGAAAGGTTATGACGAATAGACACTTCTTTTGAAATTCAAATTTTTTAATTTAACTGTCACTATGTCGACATGGGGTACTAGGGCATGTCGACATCCCAAAGCATTTTTTGATGATTTGATTTTCTTTGAAAATAACCTTTATCTTATATTAAAAGCTATTTAAACTTTATAAATATACTTGACTATAGATAAAATACATAGATAAATATAGAGAATAATATATATATATATATAATTTTACTATAATTTTATATTTAAATCTAAGTATAAATATATTATAATTAAAAGATAGTTTAAAACAAACGAAGTTTAAAAACAAGAGTTTATTAAAAACAAAAACAAAGAATATTTTAAGGCTAAAACATCTTTTTGAAAATCATTTGAAAAGATAATTTTTAAGGCTAAAACATTTTGAAAAGCAGTTTTGAAAATCATTCTGAAGTAGTTTTGAAAATCATTTTGAAGTAGTTTTGCAAGCTTCTTCCTGCAGAATATCTCATCATATCAGGACTCGAGAACTTGTATAAAACCAGGATGTTCGTGGGTTTGTAAGCCACTTGTCGTAGGTTTGTAAGCTACTTGTCGTGGGTTTGTAAGCCACTAAAAAGGTAGAAATGGGTTCCATCCCAAAAGAAAAATGTAGTGAAGATTTCAGTGCTATTATTAAGTTTTAACATAATTCTAGACTCAATACTTATCTTGAAATCTTGAACTCTTGATAATCTTGATATTCTTGATACTCATGAGTCTTCAATCTTGATATCTTGAATCTCTATACTGTACAGTCTTCATTCTTGGTACCTGCATGGTTAAATCCTGCATATATACATATATATCTAAACTATAATGTTAGTATTTATATTTTATAATCTTATTCCAAGGTTGTTGTCATCAAAACCATCATCTCAAGGACTAACATATATATATATATATATTTATTTATATAGTTGTATGTGTATATATATTTATCTCATACAAATATGTATATACTTTGTTTCATCGATCGCTAGTCCATCTTAACTTACCTTCTCAATATCAAACTTATCGCAGCAATTCCTAGCTTGTCGCTGTCCCGCTATTCGTAACTGTGTCAGTATCCGTGTGCGTGTCTGTGTCATCTTCTTATTTCTCTAGCCTCGAAAGGTGAGCAATCACTCACGATTAACATTCTTATATATAGTAAATTTAATTCACATGAAATGATGATTGAAATATGCTGTAAAATTTGAATTGTTAAGTTATTTAATTGTTAACTATGATATGCCATTATCTGCCATTGTTTACCTGTGACATATGACACCACAACCTGTTATATATACTTAAATTTGTTACTGATGATATATGCATGTTGTTGATATGTTATACTATTATTATATTTGTTCTCACTCTGCAAGTTCTCTTTTAGTTTAGAATTCCCTATGGGTTGAAATGATACATACCCGAACGATATCATAGATTAAGGGAAAATCTTTATGGGTTGAAATGATAAACCCAAGCGATTTTCATTGATTTTGTAATTTTGGGATTGCGGGTTGAAATGATATACACCCGTAAATATTAAATTATTACGGATTGAAATGATAAATATCTGTATCACTTGACCATCGGATAGAAAATTATATACGGACACCGTTGGTCTATTTTGAAAAATGATTGCCAAAGTTTGAAAGGATGTATATGGATTTTATTAAATATTGATTTTTAAATTATAATATAAAGAATTTATGTTAATATACGGGTAAAATTTAGATTTTAAAATTATATGTTTTGAAAATTTTAAATTTATAAGTTAGTTTGAAAATATAATTTTTAAGATTTTTCTTATAATTTTATTATTTTAAAAATATATAAAATAAGATCTAATAGACAATATATTTAATAATAAGATTTAATTTAATTGGTTTATAATATGTTTAAGTATCTATTTAAATTTATATTAGTATTTTAAAAATGGATGTTTTATAACTTTAATAATAAAGGTTGGGAAGATAAATTAATGTTGACTTGGAATTTAAATTAGTTAATAATCGAATTTAAATAAGAATTGATTTGAACTTATTAATTTTGAGATTTTGGAAGATATGATTGATAACTTGATGGATAAAAAGATGATTTAATGAATATTCTCAATTTTAAATAAAATTGAGACTGAATATTTAATATTGATTTAAATTATAAATTGAGATTTTATTGTTATTAAAATGATTAAGTGAAGATTTTCCAATTTGAATAAAATTAGACTTAAATGTTGAAATCTAAATGAAATTTATATTGAAAATGTTTGAATACATAAACTTTGAATCTTATTGGAATTGAAGAGATAGTTTAAACCCGAATTAGAAATCGATAAAAATTGAAATGGTTTATTAAGAATGTAAATTGAATCTTTAACCTTTTAAATTGAAAGCGTTGAACTGGGATTGATTTAAATTGAATTTTGGAATTTAAGTTGATTTGAATCGATTTGTGGAATTGGATGAAACAATTTTAATTTGAAAACTATTTCAGTATAATCTCTTTAAATAAATATAAACTAGCTATTTTTAATTTACAACTATTTTAATATATAAATTATTTTAGTATATAAACTATTTTGATTTATAACTATTTTAATATATATATTATTTTCAATATCTAAACTGTTTAAGTTGGAAAGTGTTATGATTTCAAAGGTGTTATGATTTCAAAGGTGTTATGATTCCAAAGGTGTTATGATTCCAAAAGTGTTATGATTCCGAAAGTGTTATGATTTCGAAAGTGTTATGATTTCGAAAGTGTTATAATTTTTGAAAGTGTTACGATTTCGGAAATGTATATTATTTAAAGTGATTAATGATATCGAATTGATATGGTTTTTGAAATGGATATGATATTTTGATATGAAGTATGAACTATTTGAAATGAAATGACCACGGTATGAAATAAGCGTTTGGTTGTTAAAGAGACCGGGATCGGATATTGTCATACTCTCTGCCAATACCGAAAACCACTTTAACAACCGTGTACGTGGTGGAGATTCCATAACGAAGTAGGATGGTTTGATGGCGATTCTGTATGAGATATTTACGTAACCCTGACTCCCGCGAGTCAGCTTGATGTGGCTAAAACAGGATCCATGCCGGTCCAAGTGAGGTCATTCCTCCTATCGAACACATTTCTTCGATACCATTCTATTACTTTGTGATTTGATTGGGTGCACCTTTGATTTGGGAGTGTGTCTCGAGGTGGGCGGTAGTAGCTGCTATGCGTTACCACCAGTCCGGATCCACAAATGGTATATCTACCCTGGGCATTGCCTCGTGTGCCTTGTCGCATGCCTTATCGATCCTTCTACGAGTTTGGTTTATACCATACCTATGGAGTGCCCTATGACAGCCCTGCAGTTTATAGAGGAATTACGGTACTGTATAGACTATGGGAATATATAGAAATGTGTTAAAGGGGATATGGGTAACGCCTTAATGCTATTTTAATACTTTACTTTACTGATAGACATATTTTAATAGCGTATATTACTACATAGTAGATAGTTTCACGGATCCGTAGAGGATGAAAATCCCAAACATCCTTTAAGTTATTTGTATTTCAGTTGACATTTCACTTGAGTTAAATTTAATGATATAAGAATGTTAATCCTGACTCGAGTGTTTTGTGTTTTGCTTTATGCTCGGGTCAGACTGAATGTCACAGTATTTGAGACTCACCTTCAGAGATTGGAGCTTTGTTTGAAGATCTATCTTTCCAGCTTTCAGTTATTTCGGTTTATTCCAGTCATTTATGTTCAGACTCGTCAGTTGCTTATGTATTAGAGATTCATTTGTATTTGAGATTCTGTTGTATTTTGTTTCAAACTCTGATGTTTTATAGTAGCCTCATGAATTACTATTTATCTATTTCGCTGCTTAGTGTTGTAATACTCTGTGTCTGTGATTCTGTGATTGATTTATTTACTGTATATGCTGAGTTTTGCCAAATATAAATTAACAATCTGTTTTTTTGAGCATTTCAAGTCTGGCATGTGTGGATGATTGTCGATTTGAACGGTTCGAAATATTCAGGTCGTTACAAGTGGTATCAGAGCTCTGGTTTAGGCAAAACTTAGCATATGGAGTTGAAAATTTAATTACAGAATCATCTTCGTTCAAGCTTGAAATTCTTCGTTAGGATTCTCCTCAATCGGGATTTCTTTTGAATTTTGGAACTCTCCCCTCTGTCTGAAATCCGTTTTGTCTTCTCCCATTCGTGTTCTTCTTGATACCGGAGCATCCCATAGCTTCATTTCTGTCCCGCCAACCCCAGTATGAATTGTAAAGGGGTGAAACTCCTTTACAACCGGCGTCGATTCACCGAGGATTTTTAGTTCTCGATTTTGATGCTATTATTCCTTGCAAAGCCCGAATCGTTTCTCTAGTAGACGACCAGGGTAATTCTCTTGTGATCGAATGTCGAATGCCTCAGGATTTTTCAGGCAGTTTTACCTTTCTGGCCTTTTGATCTTGACTTACTCGATAGCCAGGAATTATCCTTATGTTTGGTGAAGTCGCTTCTTCTTTCCCAAGCGAGAAATTGAATTCCGCATCGATCTTATTCTTGAAGCTTGACCTGTTGTCCTTCCTCACGGAGAATGGTTTCTATAAATAGTTGGCCATGCCCTTTGGATTAACCAATGCTCCTGCCTTCTTCGTCGATTTCATGAATCTTGTTTCCCCGTGATGTTCTCGACTGGTTTGTCTTGGTTTTCATTGGTGATATTCTCGTTTCTAAGTCTTGGTTGACTCGGTTAAGGTCGCCGCGATTAATATAAGTCTATCCATCTTTCCTCTTTTGTAATCTGATTATCTTATCTTCCTTTCGAGCTATCTTCGTTGTTAGAATTCTCTTTGGTCAAGGTCCCTCTTAATTTGAATCTCTATTTTTGTTCTAGAATCCATTCTTGAATCATCGTGTGAGGAAGTGTATTTGTAATTGATATAAAAATGTCTTATATTGTGTTGTTTGAGTTGTTAAGTTTGAATTTTGGATTTCGATCGATTCGTCTGGCCAACGCTATCGATAGGAATTCCAAAACACTTGAACAGAGCAAACTGACAGAATATTTTTTTTTGAAATTGGTAAATGAAATAATTTTTGTATGATTATATTTTATATATAAAAGTAATTTTCTGAAATTTGGTAGTTAAATGAATTGGTTGTTAGAAATGATAATGCTATATTATCATTTATTGTTTTGTAAACCATTAATTATTGTTGCAAGATATAAAGAAATAAAATTATAAAACATGGTTTATAAATTGATTTGAAATGAAATAAATTTAAATTTAGGATTTGAGAATTTAATTACCGGTGCTTTTCTAAATTTGGTTTTCAATGTTTTGAAAAAAAAATTTGAAAGTATTTTCGTGTTTCCAAAGAATTTTAAAAGAAATAATTCAGTACTCTCCTCTTTATCGCTGGAAAATAATTTTCGGTGATGACTGCAGCATCATCCACATTCATTTTCGAGTCTCAAAGTGGAGAGACCAGTTAGTAGCTTTGCTACATTTTGTTTTGGAAAATAGATTTGATTTAAATTTCTTGAATATAATTTGATGTACAAAACATATATATATGTATGTATGTATGTATGTATGTTTATTTCAAAATGGTTTGAAGTGAAACCGAAAATTTAAATCTTCGGTTTTATATTAAGTAACGGTTTCCAATTATTGGAATGAAGCAAAATTTTGAATAATGGGAGTGCTTAAAATGAGAATTGAAATTTAAAACAACTTGAAACAGTTGAACTAGGATAAATTAATTTGTATAATACTCAATTGCATTCTAAAACATATATAGCTTAATTAAAATACTCAAAAGTTAAAATGAATGTGAATTTGAAATTTAAGGTTATACAAGAGGAAATTTAAATAATAAAATGTTCAAACTAAAATTCTGCTTAATAGAAGTGTTGTAAATAAAAGAAAATTTTGTATAGTGTTTAATTACCTTCGAAACATTAATGAAACTTACCTGTAAAGGTTTGAATGTTAATGTGAGCATGTAATTGAATAATATACCAATGTAAATAAAATTAAAATGAAATTTATGTAATTTTGAATTAATTGTTGTATCTGGTAATATGTATTTCTAATCTATATTTCCTCTATATTGTTTTTATTCTCCTACCTCCTTCCTTTTTGGGGATGAAAAGTTTTGAGTGGGGGAGAGTGTAACGAACCAGAAATTTTAAGGTTTTATTAACGTAATTAACTGGAATTTTTCTTGGAATTAAACAATTAAATTTGACAATGAAAATTTGATATTTGAAATGCGTCTATTTAAACGTAGCAAATGTCAAATTTTCGTTGGAAAATATGAAAGTTTATTTTATTGTGTAATTTTCAATTTCAAATTTGAATCTGTTAAATTTGATGGTAATAAAATATTTTTCAAACCTGGATATTTTTATATAATAAAAATGTAAACTATTTTCTAAGTAAGACGTCATAATTCGTTCCGTCAAATTTGGACCTCTCCAGCCTCGTTTATCTTATTTTCGGTGAAATTGCAGCATTTTCGGTAGTGAAAAATCAAGTTTTATAACTTGATCATATCGCTGATATCTATGTACCATTCTGTTCGTCTCGTCGTGTTGATCTCCACAGTATATTCATTTGTGCATTTTGAAGTTAGGTACGGGGCAGAATCTACGAAACTATTAGGCGGAATCTACGAAACTATTAGCCGTATCGGTATCCGTTTGAGCCTTTTGGTGTTCTATGTCCTTTTGTTATCCAACGTGTAATACCAATAGTCATTTGCTTTTATTATTTTCAAAATTTTTCGTGCCTGGCCTTTGCAATTCCATGGTTTTAGTTTATATTGGCATTGTTCCGTAATTCCCTTTCCATTCTAATTTCTGTTCATTCTTTTGAAAAAAAATAAAAATATATAAGTTCTACTTTCGAATATTGGTTCCAGAGAGAAAGCATGCTCGCGGTTTTCTTTGTCCAACGTCCATTGTAGAGCAGCAGATCTGCCTCCTCCCCTTGTTTCCGACCGTTCTCCCTCCCCGATCTCCTCCCTCTATCGCTCCTCCCCAGACCTGAACCCACGCCAACGCCCCTTCTTCCATCCACGTCCACATACAGCCATGCCACCTGAACCTCGCCCACGTCCACACCTCAGCCCTCCTCTGGCCTTGGATGCCTGCCACCCTCCCTTTGCCGCCGAGATCCGCTACTACATAGGCCCAAATCTCCATCCTCGACCCCGCCTTGGGCACCACCCCATCCACCTTCCACTGCTTCACGTCCTTGCCACACAAAAAAATGACAGCCCCTCAGTTTTTCCACCACCGCTCGCTTCCTCCCCTCTGGCCATGTCCAGCCTATCACCGACCAACCTCAGCCCTTTCTACTTCGCAGCACCACATCGCCGCGTTTCCTTTCTCCGAGAACCCGCCCTTCATCGCTGCTAACCCCTCACCACCATCTCCTCGCCTCAGATCCCCTTCCACCGCCAACCGAAGCCAATCCCGCCACGCATAAACCTCCACCTTCATCATTTCGACCATCAGCCAGGTCCCCTGTCGAGCTCCGCCCCTAGCAGCTATATATATGTTCAAGTGTGTGTGTGTGTGTGTATGCGCAAGTGTATATATAAATATATAGTTGTTTATAAGGTAAGTTATATTTGTCTATATTTAAGAAATATAAGATCTATTGTCAATATATATAAATTTATAAAAGTTATATATAATATGTTTGTTAGTATATATATATATACACAAGTTTACATAAGTTCCTATATGATCGGCTGAGTCGTATACAAATTATAATAAAGTAAGTTTACTTAATTTTATAATAGATTTGGAACTTAAAGATATAACAGGTGTGTATATATATAATAACAATGAAAGTTATATAAGTATGTTGCGGGGTGCTATCTGTTATATACATATATCTGGAAAATATATATATGAAAACATTTGTGAGTACTGTATGTATAAAATATATATATATATATATAGCTTGTAAATATAAGCTTACCTATATTTATATATATATTTTTTAATACGATGTTTCCTTTGATAAGTGTTAAATTGAATTTTGATTTTTACATTCTTATATACATATATATACAAATACATTTTGATTTTTAAAGTATATGTGATTTAAACTAAGTAATGGTTTTTGTAATATAATATATATAGGTTTTATCTTATATATGGGTTGAATTAAATATTGATTTATATATATAGGGGCATTTCACCAGAAGGACAAACTTTGTATTCCAATTAGTTTCTAGGACACACATTCAAAAAAAATTACTTTTAAGGCCAAAGTCAGCAGAATAATTACTTTCAAGGACCAAGTTAGCAGTCCAATTACTTTTAAGGACATAATTTCATTGGTTTTTAGGCCCTAGAAACTAATTATTTTGCGTTTTGTCCTTGAAAGTAATTATTTCAGTTGTGCGTCCTAAAAACTAATTCCACTTGCTAAAGAGGCCCTTGTGGCTAATTTCCACACACACACACATATATATATATATATATGTATGTATGTATGTATATAGTTGTATGTGTATATATATATTTATCTCATACAAATATGTATATACTTTGTTTCATCGATCGCTAGTCCATCTTAACTTACCTTCTCAATATCGAACTTATCGCAGCAATTCCTAGCTTGTCGTTGTCCCGCTAGTCGTAACTGTGTCTGTATCCCTGTGCGTGTTCGCGTCATCTTCTTGTTTCTCTAGCCTCGAAAGGTAAGCAATCACTCATGATTAACATTCTTATATATATAGTAAATTTAATTCACATGAAATGACGATTGAAATATGATGTAAAATTTGAATTGTTAAGTTATTTAATTGTTAAATATGATATGCCATTATCTGCCATTGTTTACCTGTGACATATGACACCACAACCTGTTGTATATACTTAAATTTGTTACTGATGACATATGCATATTGTTGATATGTTATATTATTATTATATTTGTTCTCACTCTGCAAGTTCCCTGTTAGTTTAGAATTCCCTATGGGTTGAAATGATATATACCCGAATGATATCATAGATTAGAGGAAAATCGTTATGGGTTGAAATGATAAACCCAAGCGATTTTTATTGATTTTGAAATTTTGGGATTGCGGGTTGAAATGATATACACCCGTAAATATTAATTTATTGCGGATTGAAATGACAAATATCCGTACACTTGACCATCAGATAGAAAATTATATACGGACACCGTTAGTCTATTTTGAAAAATGATTGCCAAAGTTTGAAAGGAAATATATAGATTTTATTAAATATTGATTTTTAAATTATAATATAAAGAATTTATGTTAATATATGTGTAAAATTTAGATTTTAAAATTATATGTTTCGAAAATTTTAAATTTATAAATTAGTTTCAAAAATATAATTTTTAAGATATTTCTTATAATTTTATTATTTTAAAAATATATAAAGTAAGATCTAATAGAAAGTACATTTAATAATAAGATTTAATTTAATAAAATTTAATTTATTTGGTTTATAATATGTTTAAGTATCTATTTAAATTTATATTAGTATTTTAAAAATGGATGTTTTATAACTTTAATAATAAAGGTTGGGAAGATAAATTAATGTTGACTTGGAATTTAAATTGGTTAATAGTCGAATTTAAATAAGAATTGATTTGAACTTATTAATTTTGAGATTTTGGAAGATATGATAGATAACTTGATGGATAAAAAGATGATTTAACGAATATTCTCAATTTTAAATAAAATTGAGACTGAATATTTAATATTGATTTAAATTATAAATTGAGATTTTATTGTTATTAAAATAATTAAGTGAATATTTTCCAATTTGAATAAAATTAGAGTTAAATGTTGAAATCTAAATGAAACTTATATTGAAAATGTTTGAATATTTAAACTTTGAATCTTATTGGAATTGAAGAGATAGTTCAAACCCAAATTTGAAATCGATAAAAATTGAAATGGTTTATTGAGAATGTGAATTGAAACTTTAACCTTTTAAATTGAAAGTGTTGAACTGGGATTGATTTAAATTGAATTTTGGAATTTAAGTTGATTTGAATCAATTTGTGGAATTGGATGAAACAATTCTAATTTGGAAACAATTTCAGTATAATCTCTTTAAATAAATATAAACTATTTTTAATTTACAACTATTTTAATATATAAACTATTTTGATTTATAACTATTTTAATATGTATATTATTTTCAATATCTAAACTGTTTAAGTTAGAAAGTGTTATGATTTCAAAAGTGTTTTGATTTCAAAGGTGTTATGATTTCAAAGGTGTTATGATTCCAAAAGTGTTATGATTTCAAAGGTGTTATGATTCCAAAAGTGTTATAATTTTTGAAAGTGTTACGATTCTGGAAATGAATATTATTTAAAGTGATTAATGATATCGAATTGATATGGTTTTTGAAATGGATACGATATTTTGATATGAACTATGAACTATTTGAAATGAAATGACCACGGTGTGAAATAAGCATTTGGTTGTAAAAGTGACCGGGATTGGATATTTTCATACTCTCTGCCAATACCGAAAACCTCTTTAACAATTGTGTACGTAGTGGAAATTCCATAACGAAGTAGGATGGTTTGGTGGCGATTCTGTATGAGGTATTTACATAGCCCTATTTCCCGCGAGTCAGCTTGATGTGGCTAAAACAGGAGCCATGCCGGTCCAAGTGAGGTCAATCCTCCTATTGGACACATTTCTTCGATACCATTCTATTACTTTGTGATTTGATTGGGTGCACCTATGATTTGGGAGTGTGTCTCGAGGTGGGCGGTAGTAGCTGCTATGCGTTACCACTAGTCTGGATCCGCAAACGGTATATCTACCCTGGGCATTGCCTCGTGTGCCTTATCGCATGCCTTATCGCGCCTTCTACGAGTTTGGTTTGTACCATACCTATGGAGTGCCCTCTGATAGCCCTCCAGTTTACGGAGGAATTATGGTACTATATAGACTATGTGAATATATAAAAATGTGTTAAGGGGGATATGGGTAACGCCTTAACGCTATTTTAATACTTTACTTTACTGATAGACATATTATAATAGCGTATATTACTACATGGTAGATAGTTTCATGGATCCTTAGAGGATGGAAATCCCAAACATCCTTTAAGTTATTTGTATTTCAGTTGACATTTCACTCGAGTTAAATTTAATGATATAAGAATGTTTATCCTGACTCGAGTGTTTTGTGTATTGCTTTATGCTCTGTAACATCCCACTATTTTGGACCATTCAAATCGACAATAATCCACACATGTCTGACTTGAATAATTCAAAATTACAGATTGTAATAAAATTTGGAGCAAATAAAATCATTCACAAAATCACATACACAGTAATATCAGAATAACTCGCAGCGGAAATAAAATACCATAGTAGTTCATGAAGCTACTATATACAAACTCTTAAAATATATACAAAATTCTCATAGTAAAATAGATACAGTAGAAGTCAGGATACATAAATCAATAATACAGAGACAAATACAGAATATGAACTAACTGGAAGAAGTAGACGAATAGATAGACAGATAAGCTCCAACAAAACTCTAGCTCCAGAAGGTGAATCCAAAGCTGTGATTCTCAGGCTGACCCGAGCGTAAAGTAAAACACAAAACACTCGAGTAAGGACATACATACTTATACAATGTAAACCAACTTAAGTGAACTGTAATATAAATGCACAATAACTTAAAGGATGCTTGGGATCGCCCATCCTTTAAGGATCCATTTCCATTAATTACGCAGTCATAACACTATCAGAGAAATATACATATTAAAGTAACAATGCAAATAGTAGTGTTAATGTGTCTAGGGTAGCGCAGAGCTGCAGTAATCATCCACCTCTAGCCACACTCTCAAATTAAAGTGTGCATCTAAATAAATCACAAGGAAATAAAATGGCATACAGATAAGTGTACCCGTGGTTATAGATTCAAAATGGTTTAAAAATTCGAATTAAAATCGTTCATTTAAACCATTAAAAGTAAAGTCATTACACTTACAAATCAAATATTAAATTCTCAAAATTTAACCTTTTCTGAGCTCATTTAAATACTTTAAACATTAAATTTCAGCTTCCACGGCATTTAGAAAGTGCTGCGGTAAGTTACATTTGAAAACAATTCATTTCAGCAAAGATAGCATTTAAAAACTGCTGTAATAGTTCAGGGTTTAATTTGAAAGATTTAAATTCAATTCAGCAAAGACAGCGTTTACAAAACTGTTGTAGTAGTTCAATTATATTCAAAAATCTCATTTCAGCCAACTGTAGCACTTAACAAGGGCTACAATAGCTCTTTCATTAATTTCAGGTTCAAGTTTAGTTTCAGCACTACAGCACTTACAAAGTGCTGTAATAGCCCTTAGTTCATTTTAGCCTTTTAGTTCATTTCTGCAACTATAGCATTTACAAAGTGCTACAGATTCACTTTAGTTCAGATTTTAGTTAATATTCAAAGACGCTAGCATTTCTAAAGTGCTACAAATTAAATTTCCAGATTTACACTAAAATTTCAGAAACAATTAAACTTCAATTCAAACCATTTTAATTGTATAAAAATCATATTTTTCCACTTTAAACATGGTCATTTAAATACCCTTTAACTTATGATTTTTATAAAGTAAATTTCACAAATAAATATCAAATTTTCATTACTTCACTTATTAAATTCAAGTGTACAATTTTCCTATTCTTTGCATTCACTTAACACTTTAATTTAATTTTATCATTTCACAAATAAAACTTAATTTCCATTTTATTTTCTTTTACTTAAACTTCCATTTTTAAAACCAAATCTCACAATTCCAAGTCAAGTTAAATTCCAAATTTCCATTTTTAGCATTTATTTATTTAACACTTTTAACTTATAGAAAAATCACTAACCCTTTATTAAATCATTTTAAATTCAATTTAAATCAAATTATCATAATTTACATCTTTAAAATACTTAAAAATATCCAGAAAAATATATAATATAACCACGGGTCTGTATATTATTTTCTAACCTAAGACAAGTGATACGGATAATATATCATTTCAATCCGTAATTTACAAAACAAAAGTCCGGGTTTTATCATTTCAAACCCGCAATCCCAAGTTAATAACAATAAATAAAAAATCACCCAGGCCTATCATTTCAGCTCGTAATGATTTTTCCCTATTCTAAAGTCCGTTCGGGTATGTATCATTTCAACCCATAGTGATTCTATTCTACAGGGAACTTGCAGTGTGAGAAACATAAATAAACAAACAATATAACAGAATATAATATAACAGATGATGTGACAAGTTAATAACAGGGTTTAACATCATATAAATGATATCACAGGCAGGTAACATAATATAAAAGTTTCTACACATTCACTTGGTGTCACTTCACAATTATATAGGCATATATGTCATGTGTGAATTACTCACCTCTTTAAAGCTGGAGTTCGCAAACAACACACACAAAAGAGAATCCGGAAAGCACGATAGCACGATTTGATTCAAGTGGGAAGAGAGCCAAGATGTAGATCTTGTATATAACAATAAACAAAGCCATATATAAATATATATACAATACCAAAATTTATTTTGAACAAATTGAAATAGAGATAAACAATAACATCACCAAGTTTCAAACAAGTTTTACTTGCTCTTGACTCAACATGTGCTCGGCCTTAAGGCTAAATTGGTTCAGCCATGACATGTTTCAGGTGGGTAAAGGTCAGGTTTGGATCTGAAAATAACAAGGCTAGGCTTGAGAATGCAAAGGGTTCGAGTGTTACAAAGTGAGGAAGGTCAAAAGGCAAGGCTAGAAAGGGTTTTGGTTCAACTTGGGCTCGGTTAAAGGCATATTTGGGCTCAGCCAGAGGCTGCTACAGGTCAGGTCAGAGGTTAGTGATGGTGTTCAGAGGTGGTGCTTGCTGGTGGTGGCGGCTAAGGAGGTGGCTGTGGCAAGCAATGAAGGTGGTGTTGCATATAGGGCTTGGTTAGGCATAGTTTCAAGGATTTTTGCAGCTTTTTGTGGAGTTTTTGTTCAAGGGAGGTCACGGCCAGTATAGGTCAGAGGAGGAGGATGATTAGGCCGTGGATTATGTGGGAAAGAGGTGGTGGTGGTCGGTGGAGGAGATGGTGAGGCTATGGGCCGAGCAACATAGGTGAAGATCAGGGCAAAACCAAGTGAAAAACAATGGAAAACAAGGGAAAAAGTGAAGAAGAAATGGAAGAAGCCATTACCAATTTATTTTCAGAAATGATGTGGCTGAAAATTTGCTGAAATGAGAAACTTCTCACGTGAAAATGAGATAAAACTCACGGCCAAACATTTAAGTTTTGAACGGCCAAAGAAAATGAAGAGTCAAGCAATTGAAAAGTCATAGTTTTAAAGCCTTTAGTCTCTTAGAATTTCCACTTTCTTTTATATACAAAATAAACTCAGTAAATAATATGAAAACAAACTAAAATAAAGTGAAAAAGAAAATAAATAATTTGTTTTAGGAAAATAGGAAAATAAATAAAGAAAATAGCTTATGTATTGAGACTAGCTTTAAAAATTGTAAATAAAATACAACTAACCGAAAGACTCTTGATTTTCCAAGGCTACATGTCATGTACAAGTTAAATAAAATAAAATATATATACATAACATGTTGTGTTACACATGTAAACATAAATTAGAACATGACATGACAAACAAAATATTATTTACATAAATTAAAATAAACAATTTTGTTAAATAAAACAGTTTACATCCAATAGTTTAAAAAAGCATAACTTTCACAATATTAATCAGATTCCATCGAAACGAAAAGCAGTATTCTTAAAAATTTATTTAATTTCATAAAATAAAGATAAATTTCAAAAGTTCAAAATTTAAATTTTTAAAATTAAAAGTCAAAGTTTGACCACGTTGACAAAATTCACATTTCTGGAAAATATTCTATTTATTCATGTTTGGAATTATAATTCACATACAAATCAAAATTTATATTTAAAGTAACAAAAATTAAATAAAATAAAGTTTTTAAATCAGGAAATTCAATAAAAAAATAATTACAAAATACTGGGTTGTTACACTCTCCCTCACTCAAAACTTTTCGTCCCCGAAAAGGAAGAAGACAGGAGAATAGGAATAGCCAGCAAGAAAAATAAGAGAAATAGGAATAGCAAGTAGGAAAAATGGTGAATCGGGATAGCTAGGAGGGAAAATAGGTCGAAAGACACGGATGAGCCATTAATTTAAAACCATATAAATTCAATCAGAATTCTTTAATATTTAGTAACTTGGTTAAATCCATTTTATTATTTCCATAAAAGTCATTTAATTCAAATTGTTAGTTAAAGAGGTAAACAATATTTAAAACACTTTAAAATCTTTTAGAAAGGAAAAATAACTGATCAAAATATCCTTTAGATAATACTTTATTAAAATACTTTTATAACTTGATGTCTTAACAAGTTTATCCTCGTTCCTGCAGACTCTAGCAGTGCGTTGATCAGGCGCAAAGCTAGAATTCTCCAGATACTTAGTAGACTTGTTTCAACATCCAGTGAAAATACTGGAAAAACTTTTAAAAAACCCGATATGGAAAGTACAATCCAAACAAAAAAACCAAAACATGTCGATCATGGATCGCGGATACACAATGGTTACGCCTGGATCCCCCAGGAAACAATCCGTACCCGTAGGCCCCCCCCCCTCAGCCCTGCAATTATGCCATGAAGACTGGTAGTACTGCAGATACACAATGGTTATGCCTGGATCCCCCAGGAAACATCCGTACCCTAGGCTTTCGCAGCCCCTGCTGATTACGCTACCAAGCGACCCAATAGATCGCAGATACACAATGGTTACGCCTGGATCTCCCAGGAAACATCCGTACCCTAGGCTCTCGCAGCCCCTGCGAATTACGCTATGTAGCCATGCTCGTAAGACCATGGAGATTGCCATGGAATTCGATGGAAACTCGAGTATCATATCCGGAAAACCAAAAATCAGAGAAATATCGATAAAATGAATCCACAATGTGGCCACAAAGTGGATATCAAGCAGAAGGCACTTTCCATATCTTTACTTCGAAAATATGTATCATATAGTACCTTTTCAAATCACTTTCAAATATCGTACTTATATAAAGTCCATTATATATAAGATTTTATTTTCAAATAAAATACCTTTCCGAAATCAAAAGTATATCAAATCACACTTATATAGACTTCAATTATATAAGATTTCACCTTTCAAATTGAGTACCTTTCCAAATCAATAGTTTCCGAACCAACATCATACTTATACAAACCAATTTTTATATAAGTTCGATAACTCCCAAATCAAGTATTTAGTAACACAAGATTCTCAAATTTCAATTTGTTTCAATATCAGTTCAGTTTCAAAATCATATACACTTTCACCACATTATTCTTCCAAATAAAATATCTTCAGTTCCAAAGTTTCCAAAATAATAAATTTAGAAAATAAATCCAAATTTCCAAATCAATATAATTTAAGTCAACCAATTCATTTCCAAAATCAAATGTTTTCAAAATCATCTTATACTTACATAAGGTCCATCTCATATAAGGATCAAAATTTTCAAAAATAAATTTCACTGTATGAATAGTTTGTAACATTGTTTTGAAAATGGTTTTAAATTAATAGTAGTTTTGCATAAAAGAAAAAAAATTCCAATTTAAATTACAAAGATATCCAACCCGACAACTTTCAATTTCAGCGTCAAAATATATCAACGATATTAGAACATAAGATGTACATATGTCATCATTTCGCAACATCCCATTCGATCGCTCGCTCGATCACACAAGTTCGCTTTCGAACTAGTATTGTCCATTCGACTTCCCTAATGCGGATTTCGATATGGTTTCTCGACTAGAAAACCATCAGTCTCCTTGCATAGCCATATACTATGATAGAGAATTCTAGAATCAAGCCCAAAATCCATATCAAATATTCGCCATCAAGAATCAAATGAAAAATCTAACACGAAATTGTGTAATTCACCTCGAACTTGTGTACTCAAACTTGGATCAAATTAATTATGCGAATACAACAGCATACGTACAACTTATGTATCTATTCCAACATGTTAAATATATAGTTTTATAAAGATGTTACTAAGTTAAAACATTTAAACTAAATTTCATATTAGTATAATTCAAAATAGTCTTATTCATTTACTTAACAAAACAGTTTCAACCTATTTAAATCATATTACTACATACTTAAACATACATACCAAACTTATATACTTTATACTTTTCAAAATTACTTAGCTTTGAAAAGTTAACCTTGATTTGGAAGTGCTCGAACCTTCAAAATAGTCGAAGAAATCATATTTTCAATCCAAGAGTTGGAAATCACCAACAAATCAGTAAATCAATTCCAAAAGATAGGGTTATATCAATCAAATCTGAAACTCAAGGACTGGACACCGGCTCATTTCAACTGTTCAAATATATACATATATCTTTCGAATATCAAATCTACTTCGAAATTTGAAATCAAAATTGGTTTCACAAATCAATCGCATAGCAAAGCTACCGAAGTGGCCTCTCCCCCACTCAGAAACTCGAAAATCAATGTCGATGATGTATGCATTAATTACCGAAATTATTTTCCAGCAACATTAGTGGGTTATGGACTTCTATTTTCTCAAACTTCTTTTGAAATTTCTTCGAAATCATTTGAAACTCATTAAAATCATTTGAAACCTTTCATATTCAGAAAATACTTTCAAATCATATTATTTATTATTTCAAAATCTTAAAACCAGTTCCAAAATGCCGGAGTTCAATCACTCAAATTCAGATTCAAAACCTTCAGTTATAAATTATTTTATATGAAACCATTTCTTATATAATTTTCAAATTTTCAAATCCTTCAAAGCTTCAAATTCTCATTTTAAAAGGGTATATAATCCTTATCGAAAACATTTCTCTTAAATATAAAAATATGGTCATCCTTATCAAAATAACAACTACGATGAATGCACAATTTTCAAAAGACAATCAACCACAAATTTTCCAATGGATGATTCAAGGATGGATTTCAAGACAAAACAGAGATTCAAATTTTAAAGGTACCCTAATCAAATAGGATTCTGATTCGAAGATAAGCTCGAACGAAGATGAGATAATTAAATTACAAATTAGAAGATGGGTAAGCCCATATAAATCGCGGGCGACCTTAACAGGGTCAACCGTGACTTCAGGAATATAATCGATGTGAAAATCTAAGGCAAATCGACCTTCGATCGCCAGAGATAGCATCTAAATATAGCAGAAGATAAATAGCATCATAAACTTAGGATACAGAAATCTCCGGTGAATCAATGCCAATCGTAAGGGAGTTTCACCCGTTTACAAATCATTCAAAGATTGGTGGAATCGCCACCCTATAAAGGTCATTCAAAGTGGATTTTACAGAATGCTCCAAAATCAAAGGAATATAAATAGGAAGACAGGAATAGATTTCAGAACAAGTGGGAGCATTCCAAAATTCAAAGGAATCCAAATTGAAAAATCCAAACCAAGATTAGAGATATATAACCTATTTTAATACAAAAGAATTCCCATAAAAATTTTGAAAAGACTCAAATTCATATCATACGAAAACAGGAGCATAAATATCTTTAGTTTGACAACTTCAGCTAAGCAAAAGATAAAATAGAGTTCAGTTAAAGCAACCTATCAACTACTGATTTTTCCATACCCAAAATAGATTCCTATCAACAATGAACCTAGATCAATCAAGGTAGAAGTTCAAAATTTAAGAGGATCCTAATCAAAGAAATTACTAACAAGGTGGATACGAAAGGAATGAAGTTTAGAAATTTTTTACTTTCAAAGCAAGAAAATTTATATCAAAATAATCTTTGAACATTCTTTAAAATCATTTAAAAATCATTTTATACTTCGAAAATACGTTCTCTCACAAAGAAATGATTCTGAGATTGATTTCACTCATTCTAGGGTATTTCTACCCTATCTCTATTGAGTTTTTGCTCCATAGGCTAAGGTTTGCCTAAAACCAAAGCTTTGATACCAAATGTAACATCCCACTATTTTGGACCATTCAAATCGACAATAATCCACACATGTCTGACTTGAATAATTCAAAATAACAGATTGTAATAAAATTTGGAGCAAATAAAATCATTCACAGAATCACATACACAGAAATATCAGAATAACTCGCAGCGGAAATAAAATACCATAGTAGTTCATGAAGCTACTATATACAAACTCTCAAAATATATACAAAATTCTCATAGTAAAATAGATACAGTAGAAGTCAGGATACATAAATCAATAATACAGAGACAAATACAGAATAGGAACTAACTGGAAGAAGTAGACGAATAGATAGACAGATAAGCTCCAACAAAACTCTAGCTCCAAAAGGTGAATCCAAAGCTGTAATTCTCAGGCTGACCCGAGCGTAAAGTAAAACACAAAACACTCGAGTCAGGACATACATACTTATACAATGTAAACCAACTCAAGTAAACTGTAATATAAATGCACATTAACTTAAAGAATGCTTGGGATCGCCCATCCTTTAAGGATCCATTTCCATTAATTACGTAGTCATAACACTATCAGAGAAATATACATATTAAAGTAACAATGCAAATAGCAGTGTTAATGTGTCTAGGGTAGCGCAGAGCGGCAGTAATCGTCCACCTCTAGCCACAGTCTCAAATTCAAGTATGCATCCAAATAAACCACAAGGAAATAAAATGGCATACAGATAAGTGTACCCGTGGTTATAGATTCAAAATGGTTTAAAAATTCGAATTAAAATCATTCATTTAAACCATTAAAAGTAAAGTCATTACACTTACAAATCAAATATTAAATTCACAAAATTTAACCTTTTCTGGGCTCATTTAAACACTTTAAACATTAAATTTCAGCTTCCACAGCATTTAGAAAGTGCTGCGGTAAGTTACATTTGAAAACAATTCATTTCAGCAAAAATAGCATTTAAAAACTGCTGTAATAGTTCAAGGTTCAATTTGAAAGATTTAAATTCAATTCAGCAAAGACAGCGTTTACAAAACTGCTGTAGTAGTTCAATTATATTCAAAAATCTCATTTCAGCCAACTGCAGCACTTAACAAGTGCTATAATAGCTCTTTCATTAATTTCAGGTTCAAGTTTAGTTTCAACACTACAGCACTTACAAAGTGTTGTAATAGCCCTTAGTTCATTTTAGCCTTTTAGTTCATTTCTGCAACTATAGCACTTACAAAGTGCTACAGATTCACTTTAGTTCAGATTTTAGTTAATATTCAGAGATGCTAGCATTTCTGAAGTGCTACAAATTAAATTTCCAGATTTACACTAAAATTTCAAAAACAATTAAACTTCAATTTAAACCATTTTAATTGTATAAAAATCATATTTTTCCACTTTAAACATGGTCATTTAAATACCCTTTAACTTATGATTTTTATAAAGTAAATTTCACAAATAAATATCAAATTTTCATTACTTCACTTATTAAATTCAAGTGTACAATTTTCCTATTCTTTGCATTCACTTAACACTTTAATTTAATTTTATCATTTCACAAATAAAACTTAATTTCCATTTTATTTTCTTTTACTTAAAATTCCATTTTTAAAACCAAATCTCACAATTCCAAGTCAAGTTAAATTCCAAATTTCCATTTTTAGCATTTATTTATTTAACACTTTTAACTTATAGAAAAATCACTAACCCTTTATTAAATCATTTTAAATTCAATTTAAATCAAATTATCATAATTTACATCTTTAAAATACTTGAAAATATCCAGAAAAATATATAATATAACCACGGGTCTGTATATTATTTTCTAACCTAAGACAAGTGATATGGATAATATATCATTTCAATCCGTAATTTACAAAACAAAAGTCCAGGTTTTATCATTTCAAACCCGCAATCCCAAGCTAATAACAATAAATAAAAAATCACCCAGGCCTATAATTTCAGCCTGTAATGATTTTTCCCTATTCTAAAGTCCGTTCGGGTATGTATCATTTCAACCCATAGTGATTCTATTCTACAGGGAACTTGCAGTGTGAGAAACAGAAATAAACAAACAATATAACAGAATATAATATAACAGATGATGTGACAAGTTAATAACAGGGTTTAACATCATATAAATGATATCACAGGCAGGTAACATAATATAAAAGTTTCTACACATTCACTTGGTGTCACTTCACAATTATATAGGCATATATGTCATGTGTGAATTACTCACCTCTTTAAAGCTGGAGTTCGCAAACAACACACACAAAAGAGAATCCGGAAAGCACGATAGCACGATTTGATTCAAGTGGGAAGAGAGCCAAGATGTAGATCTTGTATATAACAATAAACAAAGCCATATATAAATATATATACAATACCAAAATTTATTTTGAACAGATTGAAATAGAGATAAACAAAGACATCACCAAGTTTCAAACAAGTTTTGCTTGCTCTTGACTCAACATGTGCTCGGCCTTAAGGCTAAATTGGTTCAGCCATGACATGTTTCAGGTGGGTAAAGGTCAGGTTTGGATCTGAAAATAACAAGGCTAGGCTTGAGAATGCAAAGGGTTCGAGTGTTACAAAGTGAGGAAGGTCAAAAGGCAAGGCTAGAAAGGGTTTTGGTTCAACTTGGGCTCGGTTAAAGGCATATTTGGGCTCAGCCAGAGGCTGCTACAGGTCAGGTCAGAGGTTAGTGATGGTGTTCAGAGGTGGTGCTTACTGGTGGTGGTGGCTAAGGAGGTGGCTGTGGCAAGCAATGAAGGTGGTGTTGCATATAGGGCTTGGTTAGGCATAGTTTCAAGGATTTTTGCAACTTTTTGTGGAGTTTTTGTTCAAGGGAGGTCACGGCCAGTATAGGTCAGAGGAGGAGGATGATTAGGCCGTGGATTATGTGGGAAAGAGGTGGTGGTGGTCGGTGGAGGAGATGGTGAGGCTATGGGCCGAGCAACATAGGTGAAGATCAGGGCAAAACCAAGTGAAAAACAATGGAAAACAAGGGAAAAAGTGAAGAAGAAATGGAAGAAGCCATTACCAATTTATTTTCAGAAATGATGTGGCTGAAAATTTGCTGAAATGAGAAACTTCTCACGTGAAAATGAGATAAAACTCACGGCCAAACATTTAAGTTTTGAACAGCCAAAGAAAATGAAGAGTCAAGCAATTGAAAAGTCATAGTTTTAAAGCCTTTAGTCTCTTAGAATTTCCACTTTCTTTTATATACAAAATAAACAAAATAAACTTAGTAAATAATATGAAAACAAACTAAAATAAAGTGAAAAAGAAAATAAATAATTTGTTTTAGGAAAATAGGAAAATAAATAAAGAAAATAGCTTATATATTGAGACTAGCTTTAAAAATTGTAAATAAAATACAACTAACCGAAAGACTCTTGATTTTCCAAGGCTACATGTCATGTACAAGTTAAATAAAATAAAATATATATACATAACATGTTGTGTTACACATGTAAACATAAATTAGAACATGACATGACAAACAAAATATTATTTACATAAATTAAAATAAACAATTTTGTTAAATAAAACAGTTTACATCCAATAGTTTAAAAAAGCATAACTTTCACAATATTAATCAGATTCCATCGAAACGAAAAGCAGTATTCTTAAAAATTTATTTACTTTCATAAAATAAAGATAAATTTCAAAAGTTCAAAATTTAAATTTTTAAAATTAAAAGTCAAAGTTTGACCACGTTGACAAAATTCACATTTCTGGAAAATATTCTATTTATTCATGTTTGGAATTATAATTCACATACAAATCAAAATTTATATTTAAAGTAACAAAAATTAAATAAAATAAAGTTTTTAAATTAAGAAATTCAATAAAAATAATAATTACAAAATACAGGGTTGTTACATGCTCGGGTCAAACTGAGTGTCACAGCATTTGAGACTCACCTTCGGAGATTGGAGCTTTGTTTGAAGATCTATCTATCCAGCTTTCAGTTATTTCGGTTTATTCCAGTCATTTATGTTCAGACTCGACAGTTGCTTATGTATTAGAGATTCATTTGTATTTGAGATTCTGTTGTATTTTGTTTCAAACTCTGACTTTTTATATTAGCTTTATGAACTACTATTTATCTATTCCGCTGCTTAGTGTTGTAATACTCTGTGTCTGTGATTCTGTGATTGATTTATTTACTGTATATGCTGAGTTTTGCCAAATATAAATTAACAGTCTGTTGTTTTGAGAAATTCAAGTCTGGCATGTATGGATGATTGACGATTTGAACAGTTCGAAATATTCAGTTCGTTACATAATTGAATTGTTTAAATTTAATATTGGAAATTATTTAAATAATTGAATTCTGAATTTAATATGAATGAAAATGATGTTGAAAGTTGATTTAATTTTTATTTCAACAAGAATGAAGATTTTTAACTGCTAAATTTGAGTTTAAAATGAATAAATAGAAATTGGAAATTTTATATTTTAATTAACGTGTAAAAATAAACATTCAGGCAACTGTCTCAGATTTCGACGAAACCAGTTTTCGGATCCGTAATAGTGAATTATTATAGGATTTCAAGTTTCGTAGCGATCAGACTTATCGTTTTGCCGTGCGAATTTGAAACGCGTAGAAATTAATTAAAGGAATTTAATTAATAATTTGATTTTGAAAGCTATCTTCTGCATACGATCGAATTAGGTCTCGAGGCTAGTTCCATTGTATTCAGAATGGGGGTATAACATATAGAACGCCAGGCGACATGCTTTGTTTGGAGTTCGGAAATTTCGCGGGTCAATCGGGTCGGAAATTTATATACAAGGCCGTTATAAATCATTTTCGTCAAACCCTAAAGCTTCAGCCGTTCTCCTTTTATACGATTAATGGTCAAAATTACCTCTTCTTCTCTCCTCGATTTCTTCCAATCCACTCATCAAAATCAAATGCCACCAAAAGGAAAGTTGAAGCTCTCGTCCTCCTCTATAAGATGACCGGTTGGATCGAGGCAATACGCTTCGGAATTGCCAGAATCGAGCTTCGAAGTGCATGCCGTTTTGGGTGTTGTTTGCAACGACGGAGGTAATGGCGCCTGGGGCGATGGTGGAGTAGGCAGTGGTGGTCGTCGTGGTGCGCTCTGATCGAGGTCCGATCATCTAGTTTGCGTGCGCGTATAGGGTTTGATGTCGCAATGATGGGTTTCATCGTGCGTTGGACCTGGTTCTGTTGCGTGAAGGAGAGTTAGGGTAAGTGTTAATTAAGGTTAATTAATTATGTTATTAAGTTTATTAATTATGTTTAATTATATCGATATTAATAAATCTGTAACTTTTGCATACGAGGTCCGTTTCGAGTGAAATGAGTTGCGTTGCGGTTTTATCGACGAAGGCTACGACATGGAATCGAATTAGAATTTATTTGAAGCTGAAAAAAAATTCAGTTTCAAATAAAGTTGATTGTTTTATACACTCACGAATGACTAAAATATTTTTATGTTAGTTAAATTAAAATCATGAAGTGATTTATGTTTATTGACTGTTGCTTGGTAAATTTAACTAACATTTAAATTGAGATGATTTGAACTGATAGAAATTTACATTAATAGTTAAATTTGAAATTGAAATTTAATTGCCAGTTAGACACCCGATATTGATAACTAATTAATTGTTGTGATATATTGACTGTTCTGGATGTTGATTGTGATGGATGGCTATTGATTGATATTTGGATGATTTGGAAGTTTATTTATTTTATGTATCCTGTTATCACCCTGTAAATTATTTGATAGTATATAACACTGTTATTTGAAGTATTTCGAATAAATTAAGAAATATGTTGAAATGATATATACCTATGACACTATGATTTGGATTGGAATGATATATATACATCCCTAAAATTAAAATTAAAATAATTGACACTTGGCCATATGATAGAAAATTATATACGGACACCGGATTGGTTAAATTTAATGATTTTAAATTCTTGGATTTGTATTTATTCAAATGATTTGGTTTTATAAAAATAAAATTGAATTGAAATATGGAAATTGAATTATTTACGAACTCGAGCTTGAAATGGAAATTGAAATTGGTTAAACAAAATTGTTTAAAAATGAAATTTGAGAATTTGAAGTTATGATTGAAATATAACTTGAATTATAGAAATTGAATTGTTTTAAAGGGTTTGAACTTTTACTTGAACTTCTAAGTTATTTGAGTAAAAGTGATATAAATCGATATTTCAAATTTGAGCTCGGAATTAAATTATTTTTGAAGATTTGAATCTAAAATTCGAACATTGAAGTTTAATTTGAATTAAGTGATCTAAATCGATATTCTGAAATTTAACGAACTTTATATAAATTGAAATGGTTCGAATGAAATCGAAATCGAAATCGAAATTAATTCGAATTAAAATCAAAGTTGATTTGAAATTGAAATTGATTTAAATTGAAATCAAAATTGAGTCGATTTGAATTGAATTGAGATTAAAAATGATTTGAATTGGAATAATTGAAATTGAATCAGTTTGATTGGAATTTGGTCTTGGGTCCAGATTTGTTGAAATGGAAAGGGACAGTTTGATTTGAAACTATTTTCAAAATAAATTATTTTAATATAAACTATTTAAAATCTATCTTTTTAAATGTTCAAATTATTTTAATTTTCTGAACTATTTTACTATATAAATCATTTTTAATACAAACTATTTTATATCAAACTATTTAAACTATTTAAAACTATTCAAACTATTTTCTAAAATCCAAATTGGTCAAGGTTGGAATGTTTTTATTTAAATCGTGGATTTAAATGCGAATTGGGTTAAATGAAGTTAAAACCTAAATGGAAATTCGAAACGATTTTGGAAGTGAAATTCAGATATTGAGGCGAAAATGATTTTTGAAGTGAAATAGCATATATTGGGTAAATATGATATTTCGAAATGAAATGAAGCGAATATGATATTTTGATATCAAGTATGAATCGTTTTCGAAATGTAAAAGAACCAACCGGTGTGTAAAACGACGTTTGGTTGTTAAAGAGACCGGGGTCACTTATTAGCATACTCTCTGTCTATATTGGAACCACTTTAACAACTGTGTACGCGGAAGAGACTCCAGAACGAAGTGGCTGGATTTGGCGAACGTTTGCTGGATTTGAAGAAAGAGAACGATGATGGATAGACCCCGGCACTTGTGCCAATTTGAAATGACTAAAACAGGACGGCTTGACAGGGCCAAGCGAGCTAGCTACTCCTAGCGGACATCCGTTCATCGATTTTCTTCTTGGACTTGGTCCATACTATTACTTTTGATGTTGGTTTCGGTTGGTGCACCTTGATTTGGGATGACCTCCCTTTGACATGATATGGGATGGATGGACGTGGTGAACGGTCGTGGCTACGATGCGTTACCACCAGCCCGGGACCCGAACTGGTAGTATCCTACCTTGGGCATTGCCTCACGTGCCTTGTCATACTTTTATCCCTATACGAGACCACTACGAGTTTGGTTTAGTGTTGTCGTATCACGACGCATCCCTACCCCCGACGTGCTATTGGGTCGTTATATGCAAACTGTACGACAATGCTTAAAAACACGTTAAGGGGGGTTAATGTAAAGCCTTAACGCAAAAAAAATATTTATTTTACTGACTAGACATTGCATATATAGCGTATTCTACTATATATAAATATTTTGACGGATCCTTAAGAGATGGAAAATCTCATAACATCTCTTGAGTTATTGCACGCACGTTATACACTTGATAGGAGATGTGAAACCCCGTAAACATCTCTGACGCTATTACACTCATGTTATATGTGATATTGATTTGACTCACAGAAGGATATTTTAGTCCTGACTCGAGTGTTTTGTCTTTTCATTACGATCGGGTCAGCCCTGAGTTTTCAGCGCATTGAAGATTATTTTCTGGAGGACGAAGACGAAGATTTGGTATATTATTATTACTAGTATTATTTCACCACATTATTGTTCTGCTGCATTATTTTATAGTTTATTGTATATATATAACTCTGATAGATGTTGTAAAATTATAATCAAATGTATAACATAAACAGCTTCATGAACTGTTTATTTGATTATTATATTTTGTCATTCCGCTACGAGATTCTGTATTTGTGTTCTTCTCTTCTTATTTTTCTAAAATACCCCAATGATTATCTGTGTTCCGGATTGTTTGAGTTGGACATGTGTGAATTATTGTCGATTTAAACTTTCCGAAATGTGGATCGTCACACCACTCGACCGAACTATAGTCGATCGATGGACGACGTATCATGATTTAACTATAATCGAAGCGGAGCTTTCATATTGAAAATCATCGGTATTCTCAAGCCAAGAGAACTATGTAAATTAGCCACTTCGATATTTTCTGTTTGACATTAGTTATATTAACCAACAGAAAACTATCGAATGAGTCATTCATTGTAAAGGCCCGCAAATCCGTACCCCTTTGAGTCAACAATATTTCACATCAGCTCAACTCAAATTGGACGGAAATAAAAATCTTTAGGGTAAGAAGAAGAAAGGTAGAAGAAGATAGAGCAACAACAATAGAATCTCACAATCGTAGCGGAACAAAATATAATATATACAACAACAGACTTTATACAAAAGAATCTGTAACAGTTTATATACATACAATCATCAGAGTACAACAATCAATACATCAATCTGGACAGTTATAATCACTTGTCCTCACACAGCGGAAGAATATAAACCAATTACGAAAATACATCTCTGTCATCCAGCTCGTCTCCTAGGCTCCATAGCACTCTATCCTGAATCTGTAATACTCGGTCTGACCTGAGCATTATAATAAAATAACACCCGAGTCAGTCTGGAAAACCAGCGTGAGAAAACACACTCAATTTGAATTATTTACTTTTAACAAATCCTTTGAAAATCAAAGGTATCTCGTAAGACCACGCCACACATAAACACGATGGGTTTTTACCTTATGATGACCAAAATATTTTTATCAAAATCATCTGATATTATAATAGTATCTATAGAAAGTAAATAGAAAATAGCTGAAATGCTTGCATCTCACATTCCAGCATAGTTGGGCACAATCAAAACCATACGGCGCTTATTGGAGAATGGATTCCATCGAATGACTGGGCTACTGGGGTACCGCCCACCACAGTACACCTCTAGAACAATGTACCGAGGACCACGCCGGGATCCCCTGCCACACAAGACCGGCCAACCCCTGACCTGGATAGACCGAATATGTTATTACCCCGGGTGTTCCTACCCTTACCACCGAGCGCTCCTTCCATGCACACTCATATCCATAAATAATAGGTTTTCGAGGACATCTAGAAAGGTGATAACATACTCTACTTGGGTGCGACCCACTTAGCCTTGCTGCATCTCCCCTATTTTACTCATTCCCCGGTTGATGAGGCTCGAGGCTAAGCGTTACCTTTCAAGAACACAATTTTATTTAGAATGCTCATCGTCCTCCAATGACGATGTTTTGATAACATTCGTCTATACAAGTTGTCCTGGGTCTGGACAAACCGAATCACCATCTTCATCATCTTTACGGTATTCATTCGTTACGTTCAAACCGGATCGAAGTGGTTTTCAAATAATTAAATCTGATCCCGGTCTCTTCGAACGATTAACGAAATTGGCCAATTATTGATAGTCGGTTATTTAACCATCAATTTAACATCCATAAGCAATCATCTGGCCTTATTATAATTTTTCCCAAAATATTTACTTTCAAAATATCTTTAAAAGATATATCAATTCCTTCCAACATTTGAAAACAATTTTTCAAATACTTAAATCCATAACAGGATACTCCCAACACCTCAACACTTAGAAATATTTCCAAAATTCCATTTTCTATACTTAGGAAAATATTACCGGTCTTATTTTCCAAAAATCCTTTCAATATTAATGTTTTAGAGAATTATTCCATAACTTATTCCCAAAATCTCCGGAATCACAAACAAATTTCCTCTCCTCAAATCATATCCTTTTATAAGCCCCTTTTTCGAATCTCGAGAGAATTTATAAAATAAAATTTTCAATTACTTTAAAACTCTATATACATATATAATAAGTATTTAAAAGATTAATAATTTATTTTTAAAAATATGTTCAAGTAATTATTTAAAATATCGAAAACACTTTTATAACATTAATAACTCATTTTTAAATAAACATATAAATTTCCACAGTTGATTTTAAAAGTTATAATTTTCTAAAATAAATACTAATTATTTGAAAATCTACTTACTGAAGTATTTCAACTGAAACTAGATTAAAATTTCATAGTTTAAATAAAAAAAATTCCTTTCAAAAAAAACTCACTTCTCAAAATTTAAAACATATTTTTAAAATCTCAATAACCAATCTAATTTATTACTTCCTCTCGATTTCACAACATATCGATTAATTTCTGCTTCCCTAACCATTTCCATTTCAAAAATAGAATCTACTATGTTTCTCAACTCTGTTTCCATATTCTAATATAAATTCCCCCTATGAATTTATACTTCCAATTATCATCTGATATCGAATTCCTTTGTTTATAAACATCGTTTATCGGTTTTATAACCCCTATGGTTTTATCTGTTTTTAAAACAAATCTTATTTATAAAAATCTATTATATAAATTCATTTCTTATAAATTCCATTTATACTTCCAATCTGTTTTAAATATTGATTTTAGCTCCTTTTTATATTTTCCATAATATCATTTATAAATTATTTTATATAATTCATTTTTTCAACAGTTAAGTATATCAAAAAAACAAATATATATATATATATATATATTAATTCAATTTCTTTAAAATAACTGTAGGATTGATTTCACCCTATAGGGGGGTGAATAGGATAATACTAATAATTATAAAAATTTAATGCGGAAATATATAAAATAATTGCAACAAAGATATAGCAGAATAATAGCAGAATATTAAAAACGGAAATAGAACAACACAGATTTACCCAGCTTCGGCAAAACCCTACCTACGTGCTGCCCCCATGGTTTCTACTAGAAATTAAGTAGTCAGACGCTTACACACGTAAACTCGCTATACCTGCAATCAACTAACCTAACTCTACGCTCAAAACCCTACCACAACTCAGCCACTGACTTGCGAATTCTCAAACTACACCACCGTAGTTCGTCCCCTAGTCACACGACTAGAATTTACAAAATTTTAAAAGTAAAATACAAAATAAAAATAACTAAAACATAAAACCCTAATTTATAACTAAAAGCCTTTTATAATTATTTTAAACCCAAAGCAAATAAAAAGGCCGGCCCACAAATATTGAAGTAAAAAACACTGATCCCCTTTATCCTTTTATTTCTTCGGCCTTATATTTGCGTTGAAAAAAGGTTGTGTTCTTCTTGCTCGCTCGTTCCTTTTTAAAGAAAAATTAGAGCATTGTGATTTTGAAGCCGTCGCTTGGTCGTTGATCGATCTTACTGTCGAACCTCAATTCAGTTTGATGCTTCTTCAATCTTTGTTCGTTGCTTAGCTTCAGCTGCTTCAAATTGTCGAGATTGAATGATGCGTGAATTGGTACGTGAATGCATTTTATCGATTATTGGTTATTCTCGACTTTGATTCGAGTTTATTGATTTATTGCTCTCTGTTTTGCTTGAACTCGAATACTTTTATTGCCAATGATGATTGGGTTTAAATAGGGTTCGAACCCCTTAATTTTCATTCGTATACTTCTGATTTGAATTCTGCTTGGTCATATGATTTTGATTCAATGCTCGTGATCAATCTTGACTTGTTCATTTCGTACGTGTTGCTTGATATATTTGAATTTGCTCCGGTTTTCACTGCTATGACTTTTTCATTGTATTTGCGATTACCTTGATCACCACGGCTTTGATTCTTGCTCTGTATCTTGATGACCCACTGCTTTGATTATTTTTTAGTTTGACTTCGGCCACTTTGAATATGTGATAAACTGGACCTGTTTGATTGTTGTTATCACCTAGTTTTATTTATTGTTAGAAACTGCTACTTGGAAAATTGTTCAACCTGGAACATTTGATCATTTGATTGATTTTTATCTGTAAACTCTGCTTTGTTCAAACTGCTTTAACTTGTTAACTTTAAAACTCTTTTCTGTCAACCCGAGTGCTTGCTGGTATGGTGCACTTTAGTTTTTTTCATGTATATACATACATACATGTATGTATATATGTGTGTGATTTGTGTGCCTATGCACTTGGTTGATTGCACAGTCCACTTTGTTGCATTGCATATTTCCTTGAGTCACTGTGTATATACATGTGCTAGTTGCTATGTTGCATGATCACGGTCACTTGTTCACTGGTCTGTTGCATTTGAAACTGTACTGCCCTGGACTGTTTGGTTGATCTGATGCTCTGTCCTACTGATATTTGAGTCTGGGTTGCATTTAATCCAGATAGTTCTATGCATTTGATATATGTTCACTACAACAAAAATACCCTATTACAACGTTCTTTTTACAACGGGCATAATTGCCCGTTGTAATAGCGTTCTATTACAACGGTCCTTTTAGGTCCGTTGTAATAGATGCCCTATACAACAATCTTTATACAATGGGCAATGTTTGCCCGTTGTAATAGAATGCTATTACAACGTTCCTTTTAGGCCCGTTGTAATAGATGCCCTATAAACCCCTTTTATATAATGGGCAATATTTGCTCGTTGTAAGTTTTTGAGCGGTCATATCAAAATATTTCACTGCGTCCCTCTTCTTTTAGTCCAAAATTTTCCTCTCCGCTTTTATCCTTTGCCCCAAATCCTAAATCAGTTTCTTCCGGTCCATTCCAAAATCTAGGGCACCGCCTTCGATCTTCCCCTTATATACCAACGAGGCTCAGTAGCATGGCGAATAGGAAGAAATCGCGAATCGCCATCGTCGATCGAGGCTCAGTAGCACGGCGACTTGCGATTGCACCAAGAAGGCGAGGCGACGACGACTCCATCTCCATATCAATTGATAACGATTCCATCTCCAAAGACTCCAATCGACGGGAAAGGCAAAACTCCAGGCTCAAAACAACTAGGGCAGAGCACAACTATAAGTTGTTGTTGGAAAGGTACTACTTAATTTTGGACTTTCCACTTTTGTATTAAAAAACCTTGCCCTTTTGCTTATCAATGTTGAACTCAGTTTGCCTCAAACATAAGCAATGCTTGGTGTTGTTATTGTTCTACGTGAGATGCTTTATTGGTGAAGGTATGAGTTGTTGATTGATAAAAGTTTGAGTGATGCTTGATTTTTGTATTGTTCTATCTAGAATGACGTTAAAGCCTTGAACGGTTGTTGGAGTTTGGTGTGACTGATGTAATGGTCGTCCATGCTGTTTGCAGTTTTGACTGATGAATCAAAGATGAGCTTGATAATTTGAATTCATGTCAGGAAATTTTGATTTACTTGTTTTGATGCAATCTGAATTTTATTTCGTGATGAGAGATTTTGTTTGAAGAATATCTGTGCGCACCTTCTGGTTTTTCAAAGTCTTAGTGTGTGTATGAACGCACTCATAAATGATTCTGAAACTTGAATTTTTCATTTGTTGATGCTTGAGTATTTGCCGTTTGAACCCTTCCACATTGTGATATTGTTTGAATATTTTCAGCAATTTAAGTGAACTTCTTTTTGCAAATGATAGAGAAATCAATATTTGATACCAACATTTGAGCGGATTTGATGCCAACAAGTGTGTGTATGTAGTATGTGTGTGTATATATATCCATGTCACTAACTGATTCATCTTCGAAGCCAACTGAAAAAAAAACTAGTTATCTTATAAATACACAACACCAAACAAACATATTAAATACAAACATATGTGTATTAATATCAAACAGAAATTTATTGTAATATCACAGAGTCTCTCCATTTTGATAATAATAAATATGTTAATATTTACATACTATTGTAGTTTGGTACATTAGTGAAGCAAAGAATTCATGATAGTCAAAAGTCACTGGAAGGAGACGTTCGGAACCGTAAATAATTCGTCTGCATGTGGCTTTGAAAAGGCAATAGAGGCAAAGCAGAAACATGTGTAAGATTAATTGAAGTAGTAAAATAATAAAATCATTTAGGCTTATACGCTGCCATAGTGGGAAGGGACAATGCAACAGAACAGAAGATTTGGATTGGACCGAAGCCCATCAACTCGCCTCCCATCTTCCTATTGCATGCCTTACCATGCCCACTATATCAACATCGTAACTTTCACCGTTCATTTCCAGGTAAGCAATAAATAAACTGACTGCTATCCTACCATGTGCAAGCTTAGTTAATTAATTAGTACTTAAACATAACGTTAATTAATTACTTCTACCAAATATGAGCTGATCATGGAGTACTTTTCTACCATTGTTTTAGTTACATTACCAAACTAAAATCCTTTTCATAATCTTATTTATAAACTTCATTTTTTAATGCTAACACAAAACTTTCAAACGTATAGTTACGTTCAGTATGAAGGTTGTTGTTAGAGGTGATGTAAGAATAATATGGAAGGGATGCAGTGGTGTTAGAAGGAAGGGGAATGAGTTGTATGCACTTTTTGTGGTATTAGCAGTTGACAGGGCAGTGATGGTTAGTGCAAGAGGGCGTGCAGGTTGCAAGGCAGCATGAATTTGCAGGTAAGAGGTAGTTTAAACTTGTAAAATGGCTTTGTGGTGGAGAAACAGTGAGAAGGGGGAGCTTGTCAGTGAAGTTGTGAAGGCAGGCAGTAGGCAGTGGGAGACCGAGGTCGTGGATCTGAATAATGCTTCGGTCGCTGTTGAGGAAGTGAAGCGGATGAAATTCACAAAATATGCAGTATCATCGGTAGTCCAGATCAGAATTCTTGGCCAGAAGGATTGCAACTTGCGGAGTCCATGAATTATCGCTTTCCTCAGTTCTCAAGAGGAGATTTGTCGTTGCAATTACCATCAGCAAGTGAAGAAGCTGTCAATCTAATATCGTTACTTTGCTCTTGGGATCCTTGCAAAAGGCCTACTGCAGCTGAGGCCCTTCAACATCCATTCTTCCAGGTAAGATTTTTCTCCAGAAGTCCCGCTACATTCAGTTTCTGTTAAATAGTAAATGAAATAATTTATGGTGCTCTTAGATTCTTCATATCCCTTATATGATATCAGGACATGATCCAAAAGTTACTTAATACATTTATTTATTTTCATAAATAAATAAAATTATAATAAATCCTCAGTATAGTTACCATATCAATAGCACAAAAACACAATAAAGTTTATGAGAGGTACCGATGGAATCTAATATCTTACTATATTTGGATTACAATATAACAGATCCAAACCAATGTATCCCTGGATTACTTGTTCTCCAATTTTATTCAGGATTTTTTTTTCTTTCCATTTTCTGTTTAGACAACCTTTTGAAACTTATAACAAAATCAACTTCATCTCAAAACGTATTTCAAGGATGGAAATGTTTTTGCCAAATGAGTCTATTTCGTATTAAGTTTTAGAGTAGGGATTGAAGAAGGTTTAGTTTAGTTTAGTTTAGTTTTTTTTTGTTCAAAAGAATAAATTGTTGATTGTTGCCTATCTTTTACCAGGCCTGCACTCAAGTCCCACAACCTCTTCGAGTAAAAGCGACAGCAGCCCTCAAAACACCTCCAACCCTTGCAAACAAAAGTGCTCTAGACCAGAAAAACGCAAGAAGAAACCCTTCAAACACAAAACAACCTCCAACCAAAACTCTATCAACAAAAACAACCGCTTCATCGACCACAACAGTGATCCAAAGAAGACTAGAGCTGGACCGTCACGAAACCAAGAAAAACGTGAACTCCACAAAGAACATCTCCAAACAACCCAGGCATTCTCTACACGATTCTCCAGTCAGAACCAAACCGGGAAACACAATCCGTAAGGTATCATCAGACCTAGGTCAGAAAATGGAAAGGTCTAAAAAGGTGTCTGAAGTGACTACACGGCTGTCGCAGATGAGCATGAGTTCCTTAATCGGTCAAGTGAAGAAAGTGAAGCCTTCGCCGCCTCCTCCTGCAGGGACGAAGGCAGGAGGATGGCACAGGCAATCAAACTATTTGGGAAGGTCGAGCGATGATGCTCCTTCTGTTAAGCGTTTTTCCAGAAAGGTTGCTGGTTAGTCTCCGTTCTGAATATATTATATTGGAAGTTGGATGATCCTTTTGACTATGTGAGTTTGAGATTAGATCGATGAAAATAAGAAGGGTGTCTACAATGCTTGATGATTTATATGGAAATCGAAAATTTATATAGGATTGCTGTCATTTTAATTTCTTTCTTTAGAAAATGTGTATAGAATTATTGAAATTATACCAATTTTCTTCTTTGAATTGTTGTGCAGTGGATTCCTGTTATTTTAATTATTTTACGACAATATTTAATATTAGTATGGATGTATTGCATGGATGCTGCTGTAATTTTTTTTAAAATTTGCATTTATTTTGCAACGGGCAATGTGCGTTGTTATATGAGCTTTTTACAATGGTCAATGCATGTTGTGAAACAGGCTATGCAACTAGTATGGTTAGTCTATTGCAACGGGTTTTGGCCGTTGTATTATAGTCTATTACAACGGTCATAGCCTGTTGTAAAAAGGTATACTGCAACGGTTTTTACAACGTGCTTTGCCCGTTGTAAAATGTGGTGGATCTATTACAACGAGGCCTATTACAACGGGCACATGCCCGTTGTGAAAACCATATTACAACGGGCATTGCCCGTTGTAAAAAGGCTGTTTTGTTGTAGTGGTTGTTATTTGGTCAGAAATGTTGTAGTACACATTGGTTCATCTACCTTGGTTTTGGTTACATGTGCACTGCCTATATATGTGTCATGTGTGTTTGCATTGACTTCACTTGAGTTTGCACTGTGACTATTCATTTTTGGAGACTGGTCTGAATTTTTCTTTTGATTCATTTGAAGTTTGAACTGTATTCATGACTTTGCTTCATCTGGTGCATTGTAGTCTGGTTGCTTCGAGTACAGTTCATTGTTTGCTTGTGTACTACATGTTGTTGTGTGTGTCACCACTGTCGTCTTGATACTGACTGTTCCTTTTATCTGGTTTATATGGAGCTTGTTGCTCTTTGTAATTGTAGTCTGGTTTAAGTTGAGTTGCATCCCTGATGTCTTCATGTATACTTGAATCTGGTCTTGGCCTTGGTTTCTTTGTAGTCTGGTATAGGTTGCTCTGACCAGTTCATTAAACATGTTACATTTATGTTGTCATTACAATTGTTTCAGAGCTTTACTTGTGCATGTCACTTTTCATTTTGTTTTCACGTGAACTTCATCTTGATTTTTGGAATTGCACCTGAGTTGAATCCAGCTTATAGCTCAGGTTTGACCTTGTGCTTATATCGTGACTTTATTTGTATTGCACTTGAGTTGAATCCAGCCTCGGCTCGGGTTTGACCTTGTGCTCACTTGTCCCTGCATTTTTATCAAGTTTATATCGGTGTGCACGGCCTTATGGCATGTACAGTGATACACTGTGCATGTCACAAGTTGTTCGTGTAGATAAATTCAAAAATGAATATGATGACGAACAAACCAAATAACTGAGGCAAATAACATTTTCAAAATACACATTTTATTTTACACTGCACAAATATTTCTTTTTCAATTTTACTGCGTTAGTGTTTAGTTTGCAGATAACTCAGATGCTGGATGCAGGCTGGAGCAGAGTCGAAGATAAAATACGAGTGTATTAGTGACATGTAGTGAGTTGAACAATGTAAAGTGAGATTTGAGATGTAATCGAATTTGTATATATATAGTGAGAGTTCAAATTTGTAGTATTCAAAATTTTAATAAAATATTTGTTTGAATAAAATATATGCTTGAATTTAAATTATGTGTTATTTATTTTATTCAGCAAATATTAATTATGTGAAAAATAAAATAGTACAATAACAAATACATTTAAATGAATATACATATCTTTATTATCATCAAACAAAAATCATATACTAGCATATTCAATAATAATTCCAATTCCAATATATATATTTTTTTATCTCAAATTCCTTTTAGTTCCATAATTTTAAAAAAATATTTATAGTATTTAAATTATCAAAATTCAGGTTAGTGCTACAATAGCATCCAATTATTCCAATCACTACAATAATTTATACTAGATTATTCTACACAAATCATATATCACTATATATGAAAAATAAACAATATATGTGAGGAATCCAGTTGGATCCCTCCAACCTGTTTTCCTGCATCCGCAAATGTTAATACAACATAAAATAAAATACCAATGCCACTTTGAGAGCGATATCGCGGTATATGGGGTCATCCGCTATTATGCGGGGCGCATACGGTCTCATCCGCTCCAATGGCGGGAAATAAATCCAACTACTAATATATACTCTATATATATATAGATCATTCAACGGATAATAATTAATAAATCAACCAGGCATCCAATAATTTATTTTATCTATTTTTAAATTAAACTAATAATCCAAGTCGAGTGAGATTTACTCACATTTATATTTGTTTGCAATCCACTTCAATCTCGACTTGATTTCACGATTTTTGACCTCGCATAAACGATTTACGAATTTGTAAATATTCGATTTATAATATGATTTATATATCCTAATTACCATAATACATATTTTAAAATTAACAAGTAAGTTAAAATATGTATATATATATATTTCTCTAATCTATATATATATATATTAAATTTAATTAAAAACAAACTGTCTTATACCTCACTGCCTCAGACCTTTCATCGACATCCACGCGACAGCACTTCCAGGCACGACTTCACCATCTCCAACAACCCACTATAACCCACCTTATCGCGCGCGCGATCGCCTGCCTCCATGCCCCTAGCCTCGGCTTCGGTAATCCCCTCGCGACACTGCCTCCCTCGAGTTCGACCTCCCCCCTCAAATACGAAGCCCAGCCTTCCATCGCGAACTCTCCACCGTGCATACGCGTGCGCCTCACGCTCACGCCTACAACCGACCTCGTCGACCGAACCCTTCCCCCATGCTTGCTTCGTGTCCTTGCTTCCCTTCGCAACCCAACCTGTGTGTTCTCTTCTTCTTCTTTTTTTAAAATGGAACAAGATTCGATTTTACCTTGCTCGATTTTGATTTAGGCAAGAAGAAATTTAATTTTAAACTGAGGGAATAAGGAAGAGAAACACGCGATACCCTTTTTTTTATCTTTATAAGCTCGAACGAATTTTTTGCCTTTCAGAACAAAATATGCAAACGCAATTTTAAAAGGGGGATAACGTATTTGAGAAGGTAAAGGAAACATATACGTTTCAACCTGTAGAAAGGCGGCTATGACTTGACTCTGATTTGATTTTGTATAACTTTTATTTAATTATAAAATATCCCGTTTTTGCAACTTAAAATTTTGATCTCCTATCAAGAAGTGCCGCTAGGCGTTTATAATGTTATACCCCTATTCCGAACGCAATGGAAAAGGTTTCAAGTCCTAATTCGATCGTATGGAGAAGATAGCTTTTTGAACCCAATTATTATATTAGTTTTTTTTCGATATTATTTTCAACGCGTCTATATTCCATACGACCAAACGATAACTCCAAACGCTACTAAATTTGAAATCCGATAATAATACAATATTACGGATCCAATGAAACTGGTTTCATCTAATTCCAAGACTGTGCCTCGGAAGACTATTTTTAAATGTCAATTTTGAACAACTATTTTTAAAATTGAACAGATCGCTTTTAAATTCAATTTTAAAACTTTTATTATCTTTATTGTTATCAATAATAATTGTATAAACCTTTAAATTATTTTTATCGGGCTTAAAACTCAAGATTCACTATTTTAACCAATATTCAATTTTTAAACTTCAATAATTAAATTATTCAATAAATTGCTATATTTAAATTCTGAATTTATTTTATAAATAAACCCAAATTTTCATATTCAAAATCAATCAATAATTTAAATTCAATGTTTAAAAATATTTAAATATTCCAAATCAAACGTCGAAAAATCCGGGTCGTTACATTCCTCCCCCCTTAAAAGAATTTCGTCCCCGAAATTTCTAAGGCCGAAAGAATGCTCCAAGCCCATTATCTTAACAAAACCTCATTTAGTGAAAACTCGACATTTCACTTTTCTAAAACTTTAGTTTCCGACCAAAACAATTAGCTCCCAATTCTATTTCCAAAATCCCTTATTTCAATTTCAATTTGAAATCAATTTGTCGTTATCAAAAAATTTCCAAAAAATTTCAAAAATTTTCTAACTCCCTAAATTTCCGAATTTTTTTGGCAGAGTCTCCCTTGTACAGAGGACCTTTGGCAATATGGCAAGAGAGATAAATATATATACATCGACCCACACGATCGGAAAACAATATATATATATATATATATATATCAATATTTATATTTTCATTCTTTTATTGCGTAGACGTACCTTTATTTAGCGTTTTTAAGCAAGCGGCTTATTTATTTTTGCAATTCGCGCAACCAAAGTCTGGCCAAACGGCCTCCAGGTACCTGTACTTACTCAATTTAAACACGTAAGTACTATATATATGAAATTAAATAACATTTCAACAATTTAAGCACATGATTTCATAAGTAACATGCCAAACATACCTTTTTATAAGCAATTATATGGTTCCGACACTAATTTGATTGCCTTCAACCAATCCATATTCTATTTCATTTAATTAGAATGGTTTATTACTCACTTTACACGTATTCAATTCAAACAAACCCATATTCATTACAAATTGATTGAAAATCAATTTACTCACTTCTATTAATTCATAGAATTTTTATTTACTTCCGTTTACGTAAAACGACAAACTTTTCTATGCAAATTCGACGATATTCGCTTAATAAAATAACCATTTAAGTTTATAGCTATTTTAAATTGATTCCAAATCAATTTATATTTAATTCCATTCCATTTCTAATTGATTCTCGGTCAATTCATTTTGCATTCCATTCAAATCCTCTTTTACTATACTTAAATCCATTTAATTTAGCTCGGAAACCTTCCATTTGTTATATTAAGTAACCATTTCACATATTCACTTAAGCCGAGCTTCCATTCAAACATTTACTTAAGTTAATTCATTTATTTCTAACTAATTCACTGTATAACTTAAGTTTATTTCCTTTGCAACCAAATTCCGTTGCAAATTTTTGATTTGAATTTTATTCAATCAAATTTCATACCAATTTCTAATTTATTTAATTAGTACATTCACTTATTCCATTTCAATTCTAATTCCCATATTCGAATTCATTTTTGAATTTTATTAAAATAATATCCAGGGCCATATCTAGTTTATTCATACTCCAATTGGATTTATTTGCAACTCAAACCATTTCTATTTCAATTCAATTCCATTTTATTTGGCAACATTTCAATTTATAATTAATTCGCTTATAATTAAGTCGAACTTTATTTATAACTCCAGTTTCATTTCAAAAATCCATTTTAAATTTTCAATCCAATTTTATTCAATCAAGTTAGGTTCCATTACCATATTCCATTTACTAATTCATTATCTAATTAGTTCACTTTCATTCTATAACTCAATACTTGATTTTTGTTTCATGTTATTTAATTCTTTGAGTTCAATTTCATTTTTATAATTCAAGCTGGAATTTATTTTCCTTACCATAATATCAAACAATTTTTATTTTGGGTTTTCTATTTCAATTTTTAACTTTTTATAAGTCACACACTTATTTTTCACTTTTCCATCAATTTTATACTCGAATATATTCACCTTTTGTTTTTAACTCCAGATCTACATCACTTAATAGCTTAATATGCACTTTTATTTCATTAATTCCAAATTCCATAAGCTATTCAAATTTATTTTCTCCAATTCAATTCATATGCCATTCAAACTTTATAACTTATGGTTATAAAATCGCTTTACCATTTCTTTTACTTTATTTAAGTAAGAATTCAATTCCATTTAATATCATCTATAACCCAATTTAATTTAATTTCAATTCAAATTAAATTCAACTCAATTTTATTTAACTTAAGTTAAGTTAAATTCCAATTCCATACCATTTTCTTTTACCATTCAATTTATTTAACTTTCATAAGTTAAATTCAATTCATACAATCCATTTTAATTAATTCACCAGTTCCTTTTTATTATTGCCATCACTTCATTTATTTATTCCATTTGCTTTGCTTAAGTTTAATTTTATTTATTTTAACTTTACTCAAGTTAAAAATTTATTTCAAAAATTCCATTCCATATTTTTCTTTCCTTATTTAGAATCATTCTCAATTTATAAGTTTAAAACTTATTTCCTAATGATTTTTTCTTTTTTTTTATATTATTTAAATCCAGAATTCAAACACCCGGTATTATTTTCAAATCACCTTGAAATCAATTATATACATATATATAACCTTTTGTTTCAACAAACCATTCAATTGGAATTTTTAAAATTCACTTGGTTCCCAGACAATTCCCTTTGGAATTTTTTTTAAACAAACTTGTTTGCCCAACAAATCTGAACAAATCAATTACGGTAGCAATCCGTCACTTAGAAACTCGAAAATGAATACTGATGATACTGCGCAGTCATTACCAGGATTATTTTCAAGCGATTGTAGTGAGTTCAGTGCTATTATCACTTTCCAAAATCCATTTAAAAACATTTCCCATTCAAAATCCTTAAAAACCATTTTTTCTATTCAAAAGTATTTCCAAAATAATACTACTATTATTTATTTCAAAATACTTCGGAAAACATTTCCAAAAATCTCCGGGACTTCATTTTTCAAACTTTGGTTTGAATAAAATTTTAATTTTTAACTCACTTGTATAATTCATATTTATACAATGTCTATTTGGTTACATATATAACCATTTCAAATTTTAAATCTTATTTAGATTGTAATATTATCAACCAAACACTTCAATATGCTATCATAATTTTTAGAAAATTATTTCCTTTATATAAAATATAACTTGGGTAAAATTATTTCATTTACCCGCTACAAAACCATACTGTGTCAGTTTATCGTGTTCAAGTGTTTATAAACTCCTATCGAGTTAGTGGCGTCCCACTAATCGATCAGAATTTATATACCACTCAACCAATAAGTCAACACAATATAAAACAATTTTATATTCACTAACAAATACGCGCTCATATCTATTAATACGCTCAAACTCATTCTAGAGTACTACTGACTCTATCTCTAATGAGTAATCCCCACTAGAGCCAAGGTTCTCGCTTAACCTTCAACTCTAATACCAACTGTAAAGGCCCGCAAATCCGTACCCCTTTGAGTCAACAATATTTTACATCAGCTCAACTCAAATTGGACAGAAATACGAATCTTTAGGGTAAGAAGAAGAAAGGTAGAAGAAGATAGAACAACAACAATAAAATCTCACAATCGTAGCGGAACAAAATATAATATATATATATATATATATATATATAACAACAGACTTTATACAAAAGAATCTGTAACAGTTTATATACATACAATCATCATAGTACAACAATCAATACATCAATCTGGACAGTTATAATCACTTGTCCTCACACAGTGGAAGAATATAAACCAAGTACGAAAATACGTCTATGTCATCCAGCTCGTCTCCTGGGCTCCATAGCACTCTATCCTGAATCTTTAATACTCGGTCTGACCTGAGCATTATAATAAAATAACACCCGAGTCAGTATGGAAAACCAACGTTAGAAAACACACTCAATTTGAATTATTTACTTTTATCAAATCCTTTGAAAATCAAAGGTATCTCGTAAGACCACGCCACACATAAACACGACGGGTTTTTACCTTACGATAACCAAAACATTTTTATCAAAATCATCTGATATTATAATAGTGTCTATAGAAAGTAAATAGAAAATAGCTGAAATGCTTGCATCTCACATTCCAGCATAGTTGGGCACAATCAAAACCGTACGATGCTTATTGGAGAATGGACTCCATCGAATGACTGGGCCACTAGGGTACCACCCACCACAGTACACCTCTAGAACAATGTACCGAGGACCACGTCGGGATCCCCTACTACACAAGACCGGCCTACCCCTGACCTGGATAGACCGAATATGTTATCACCCCGGGTGTTCCCACCCTTACCACCGAGCGCTCCTTCCATGCACACCCATATCCATAAATAATAGGTTTTCGAGGACATCTAGAAAGGTGATAACATACCCAACTTGGGTGCGACCCACTTAGCCTTGCTGCATCTCCCATGTTTTAGTCATTCCCCGGTTGATGAGGCTCGAGGTTAAGCGTTACCTTTCAAGAACACAATTTTACTTAGAATGCTCATCGTCCTCTAATGACGATGTTCCGATAACATTCGTCCATACAAGTTGTCTTGGGTCTGGACAAACCGAATCACCGTCTTCATCATCTTCACAGTATTCATTCTTTACGTTCAAATCGGATCGAAGTGGTTTTCGGATAATTAAATCTGATCCCGGTCTCTTCGAAACGATTAACGAAATTGGCCAATTATTGATAGTCGGTTATTTAACCATCAATTTAACATCCATAAGCAATCATCTGGCCTTATTATAATTTTTCCCAAAATATTTACTTTCAAAATATCTTTAAAAGAAATATCAATTCCTTCCAACATTTGAAAACAATTTTTCGAATACTTAAATCCATAACAGGATACTCCCAACACCTCAACACTTAGAAATATTTCCAAATTCATTTTCTATACTTAGGAAAATATTACCAGTCTTATTTTCCAAAAATCCTTTCAATATTAACGTTTCAGAGAATTATTCCGTAACTTATTCCCAAAATCTTCGGAATCACAAATAAATTTCCTCTCCTCAAATCATATCCTTTTATAAGCCCCTTTTTCGAATCTCGAGAGAATTTATAAAATAAATTTTTTAATTACTTTAAAACTCTATATACATATATAATAAGTATTTAAAAGATTAATAATTTATTTTTAAAAATATGTTCAAGTAATTATTTAAAATATCGAAAACACTTTTATAACATTAATAACTCATTTTTAAATAAACATATAAATTTCCACAGCTGATTTAAAAGTTAGAATTTTCTAAAATAAATACTAATTATTTGAAAATCTACTTAACGAAGTATTTCAACTCAAACTAGATTAAAATTTCATAGTTTAAATAATAAAAAATTTCCTTTCAAAACAAACTCACTTCTTAAAATTTAAAATATATTTTTAAAATCTCAATAACCAATCTAATTTATAACTTCCTCTCGATTTCACAACATATCGATTTATTTCCGCTTCCCTAACCATTTCCATTTCAAAAATAGAATCTACTGTTTTTCCCAACCCTGTTTCCATATTCTAATATAAATTCCCCTTACGAATTTATATTTCCAATTATCATCTGATATAGAATTCCTTTGTTTATAAACATCGTTTATCAGTTTTATAACCCCTTTGGTTTTATCTGTTTTTAAAACAAATCTTATTTATAAAAATCTATTATATAAATTCATTTCTTATAAATTCCATTTATACTTCCAATCTATTTTAAATATTGATTTTAGCTCCTTTTTATATTTTCCAGAATATCATTTATAAATTATTTTATATAATTCATTTTTTTTTCAACAGTTAAGTATATCAAAAAAACAAATATATTTTTTTAAATTCAATTTCTTTAAAATAACTCCAATTCCAATATATATATTTTTATCTCAAATTCCTTTTAGTTCAATAATTTAAAAAAAAATTATAGTATTTAAATTATCAAAATTCAGACCAGTGCTACAATAGCATCCAATAATTTCAATCACTACAATAATCTATACTAGATTATTCTACACAAATTATATATCACTATATATGAAAAATAAACAATATATGCGAGGAATCCAGTTGGATCCCTCCAACCTGTTTCCCTGCATCTACAGATGTTAATACAACATAAAAAAAATATCATTCCCACTTCGAGGGGGACATCGCGGTATATATGGTCATCCGCTATTATGCGGGGCGCATAGGGTCTCATCCACTCTAACGGTGGGAAATAAATCCAACTACTAATATATACTACTATATATATATATATATATATATATCATTCAACGGATAATAATAATAAATCAACCAGGCATCCAATAATTTATTTTATCTATTTTTAAATTAAACTAATAATCCAAGTCGAGTGAGATTTACTCACCTTTATTTCTGTTTGCAATCCACTTCAATCTCGACTTGATTTCACGATTTTCGACCTCGCATAAACGATTTACAAATTTGTAAATATTCGATTTATAATATGATTTATATATCCTAATTACCATAATACATATTTTAAAATTAACAAGTAAGTTAAAATATGTGTGTGTGTGTGTATATATAATATATATAATATATATATATATATATATATATATATATAATATATATATATTAAATTTAATTAAAAACAAACTGTCTTATACCTCACTGCCTCAGACCTTTCATCGACATCCACACGACAGCACTTCTAGGCACGACTTAACCATCACCAACAACCCACTGCAACCCACCTTATCGCGCGCGCGATAGCCTGCCTCCATGCCCCTAGCCTCGGCTTCGACAATCCCCTCGCGACACTGCCTCCCTCGAGTTCGACCTCCCCCCTCAAATACGAAGCCCAACCTTCCATCGCGAACTCGTCACCGTGTGTACGCGTGCGCCTCACACTCGGGCCTACAACCCACCTCGTCGACCAAACCCTTTCCCCATGCTTGCTTTGCGTCCTTGCTTCCCTTCGCAACCCAACCCGTGCGTTCTCTTTTTTTTTTATAATCGAACAAGATTCGATTTTACCCTGCTCGATTTTGATTTAGGCAAGAAAGATTTTAATTTTAAACTGAGGGAATAAGGAAGAGAAACACGCGATACCCTTTTTTTATCTTTATAAGCTTGAACGAATTTTTTGCCTTTTAGAACAAAATATGCAAACGCGATTTTAAAAGGGGGATAACGTATTTGAGAAGGTAAAAGAAACATATACGTTTCAACCTGCAGAAAGGCGGCTATGACTTGACTCTGATTTGATTTTGTATAACTTTTATTTGATTATAAAATATTCCATTTTTGCAACTTAAAATTTTGATCTCCTATCGAGGCGTGCCGCTAGGCGTTTATAATGTTATACCCCTATTCCGAACGCAATGGAAAAGGTTTCGAGTCCTAATTCGATCATATGGAGAAGATAGCTTTTTAAATCCAATTATTATATTAGTTTTTTTTCGATATTATTTTCAACGCGTCTATATTCCGTACGACCAAACGATAACTCCAAACGCTACGAAATTTGAAATCCGATAATAATACAGTATTACGGATCCAATGGAATTGGTTTCGTCGAATTCCGAGACTGTGCCTCGTAAGGCTATTTTTAAATGTCAATTTTGAATAACTATTTTTAAAATTGAACATATCACTTTTAAATTCAATTTTATCAATAATAATTTTACAAACCTTTAAATTATTTTTATCGAGCTTAAAACTCAAGATTCACTATTTTAACCAATATTCAATTTTTAAACTTCAATAATTAAATTAAAACCGTTTAAATATTCCAAATCAAACATCGAAAAATTTGGGTCGTTACATTCATTCCATAGTTATCCAATAACTATCAATATGTAACTCCTTGATGCCTCCAGTGGTCATGAGTGATACATTGTCCAACATTTGGAGAGCATTACGTACTCTAATCTTAATGGATACATCGATATCTAATCTCGATATATCTTGACTAGAAATATTTAAAACGATATGTTTATTTTCATTGTGATAAATTGCTCATGGTCACAACATTTTGTAACTACTATCACAAAACATATCATTTATGAATTTTCTATTAAATACAATTTAATTAAATTATTTAATTAATATAGCACATTATATTAAGTATATAATAGAAAGAAAATACCTTTTATTTCGAACAAGATTGACTAAGATTTATGCAACAAATTATATATTTGCCCCTACGGCATATCCCTTACTCTATTAGTAGTTGTAGCTTCAAGAATAAATGTTGGTTTTTGTACTTTACCTTAATATGCTGCTTGTAGTCCTTTCGCATAGTTCTTCCATTCCGAATGCATGCAGTTGGTACTTCTTATAAACATCTTAAACCATCCCCTGCTACCGTGCATTGCAAGTAAATTTTGAATGTCCACTTCGTTTGGCCTTTGCAAGTATTAAGTTCCATAGATATCTACACCAGTTTGAGAAAATTTATGAAGTGCTTCTAGCACTATACTTTCTTCCAATCGCAAAGGGTCGTTAAACATATCTATTGGGTTGTTGTATGCTAACATTCTAATAGTAGCAGTTGCCTTTTGATGTCTAGTCGAACCCCGAATGTTTTAGAGGCTTTTGGTCAAAAGACAATATTTGTTATGAGCTTTCCCGTCTTTCAAAATTCTATAACAGGCACCTGAGGCATCCGTTAAACAGACACTTAAGTTTGGTTACAGATTTATAACCAAACTGGTTCCGATTACGTGATATTACGAATCGTAATTGACGGTTGGAATATGATTGGATTACGTAATCGTAATCTCCTCCACACAACCAAAACTCAAGCAATGGGATCAGCAAGCTTTGATATGGTTTAAGCAAACAATTTATATGCTACATCACGAATGGTCTTTAGCATGAATCAGAAGAAGTAAAAAATTTATATGCTGCATTATGAATGGCCTACAGCATGAATCAGAAGAAATGGTACGCCTATAATAGCTTTCCCGCTTGGTGAACATCTAAAGTAAGTTCATGCCCATTGAAATCAGTAACGATGGGCTGTACAACTCTCCTTTCACCGTAGCAGTTTCTCTTTCCAGTGATCCAATGCATAGGCTAGGTAGGTCACAAAAGCAAAATCATACATCCAAGTTACAGAAAGAAATAATTGTTAGTTCAGCATACCGAACCAACGCCAAGATATATAATTAAATGGTGGTTTGTATTTGCATCATTAGTTCGGGTAAAATAAATTCTAAGTTTATACCAATTGACATCTTTAATTTTAGTTCACTACGTATATTATGTTCCATTTACTTGACGTCAAGCTCAGAAATAAGTTGTGCACGAACCAAGAACTCTTACTAAATGCTTGATAGGAGATGGTTCAGCTTCAAAAATGCATTTTTCATGTTTTTATACCCCGTAAAGAACAGATCAGAATCTGCAAACAATAATGATTTGTCAACTTTAAAAATCTACAGGTAAATTATACCCACCAAATAAATAAATTAAAGAATTTATACCTGCAATACAAGTGCTTTCAGGTTTGTTTCACATTTTATTGTCACCGTATAATTGGATCAGGTCCATACTTCAGTTCAGGCAACGTATCAACTCTGCGATTTGCAATATACCCTTAATTTCATAATGCTTTTTTACAAATCATTTGTATACATAGAATCTCAATTGGAGAATGGGCATATTAATCCTACATGTATCGCAATTCCCACATATCTACCTGATAAATATGTACACTGCAAGAGTAATTGATTTAATCTACCTGATACATACTTTGAACTTCTGATAATCTTAATTTTATTGGAAATTACTTGATATATTGAGTAGAGGAAGTGTTTACAGAACATGTGTGCTTCGTTTGCAATGATTATTGATGTAAGAAATTTCTGAGGCCATGACCGATTAGATTAGCAAGCATAACTTGCTTTGAAGTCCTTTTACTTCTATTCTAATAAATGGCCAGAGGATGGTAACGTAACAAATTTTTATCATTTAAAACAGAAAATCCAAAATAATTTGGTAAGAAAACCATTAGTTATATCCGTGTAGTTAAAATATGATGTCACCTGCAAGCAGTTCTCCTAGAGAGATTTAATAAAGTCACAGCCATCACAAGAAACATGTATAGTGCACATGTTAACTATGCAACTGCCATCGCTATTGTCTAATATCTATTTCAATGTAAACATGATAAAATGTACCTTTGTTTAACTTTGAGTATTCCAGTGCCAAACTGTATGGGGATTCCCATGATTATACATTCTGACACACCCTCAATCTGATCGCGTCTACCATGAAAGGGTGCATTAAACAAATGTTCTGCAGTTTTCTCAAATGATGCTAACATTAATACGCTGTCTTTCATCTTTGTCATACCAAATCTTGTTATTCCAAGCACTTCACCCTGCATTTGTTAACCATTGAAAACACATGCTTAAAAATATGGACATAAAGTAGTAAAAGACATTCCCAATTATGATAATGATAATGATAATTACAGTGCTGGTCATGACATCAGCCAAAAGCATCATGTGACGAATATCAATGTTCATGCTTTTCATCGTTCCTTGTATTTCGTCTATTATGCTCCTCCTTGCAGCTTCTATACCTAAAGTCTGCCACACTTCCATAATATGGTTGCTTTTTGTTTTAATACCATTAACACCTGGAGTTCCCAATACTGCACCAAGATTTGTACTGCATAAACAATGGAAAAATGATTAACTCCATTGAAAGTAGTTGAAACCCTGTAAGAATAATACAGTCCTAAACAGATTAGAGTCAAACCCTTTAATCAATAGTTTATATTTCGCTTTCTCCTTCACAATGAGAGCACGTTCAACAGTTCCAATGCCCTAACGTGGTAATAAAATAAACATTTGTATCCTTGAAAATAATAATTCAAATTTCTACTTCAAGTAAATTGAAATGCCAGAATCGGTAGAATGAACTAACAAAGACATACCTTCACAACTACCATTGGAAGAACCGACTTCAGATGATGCAAGTCAAACTGAAGTTTATCTTTATCTTTCGCAGCTGAAAAGATTCTTATTTTGGGGATTTTACTTGCAGGGATAATAACATGCTGCATGAACAGTCAAACATTAGATACAAATTATTGGGTAAACTAATGTATGAAGAATTTAACAAGTTTTGCTCACTGTTGCCATTAGTTTCACTTGTTTAACTTTTTTATTTTCCAAAATTGAAAGCCTGACGGATTCAAGAGAATCATCCATATGTAAATCTTTTAGTCGCTCCTCATCAAATACAACACTGATATAAGGTTCATTGCATTTTATTACAACTTTGATGGATTTCACAATCTGACCAAGAAGAGTTTTCTCGATTTCAGATTTCACGTAACGTGCATATTCCTCTTTACTGTCACAATCAAGTAGAGCTGTAATAATTGGAGTGCTAATATTTTTTGCTGCATTTATAATTTCCTTGATACGAGGAACCCCACCAGTAACATCTAATTACAAGTTAAGATATTTAAGTTTTTCAAAAGTACTACAAACTGTGGAAGAAATAGTATATAATAGCTACTTAATCTTGTAATAATAGACTTAAAAGGAGAAAACAGAATGTATTCCTATGAAGTACAAGGCCCTTAAAGCATATGTAATTCCATGTTTGGCAAATGCACTGTTAATCTCCAGCATGGACAGCAGAAACACAAGTGGGGAATATAGAGAATGGAGGAGAATAAGCCTTAGGCATTTCTTCTGGAAGGATAAGTACATTTTATTCATCAACACTTTCAATAACCCATATTTGTTCTTAAATTACATTTTTCAAACAATTTATTATTGCTTATAAACCATAGAACATGTTTATATGATTGAAATTTAAAGGCTCCAACCAAAACCAAAACCTTACTCATGGGTGTAACGCAGACACAGAGGCTACCTATATGTTGGTCTAGAAAGACTGGATTGGAAACTATCCTACGGTAAATCAAGAAAATTAAATTAAAAACCACGCTAAGGGCTGGCACATGCAACCAATGGAAACAAATGGACCTTACTGTTGGACTAAACATACCTCTAAGTCATAGATAAATATTAATTAAAAGCTACCATGCATGATAACATTTTCAATTTTAGGATACTCATGCTTGCAACCCCAGCAAAATGAAATGTTTTCAATGTCATTTGAGTTCCTGGCTCTCCGATACTTTGAGCACTAATGGACCCAATTGCTGTGCCTGCTTCAATCTTCTTTTTGTGATAACGATATATACAGGTCTCCAAGAAAACCTGCCATTGAGTACAATGCGATATAAGTACTGTTGCTAGAAGGAAACATGAAACATCAATGATCTAACCGTTATGCGCATAAAGTATAAATATGTAAATAAATTCTCCTACTACATGTGAAAGAGGTATGTATTACTGCTCACGGCTTAGATATCAAAGCTTCTCATGTATGCTTGATAATCCATTCCATTTATTTCAACTAATGATTCAAAAACGTAGGTCAACTAGTTCTCGTTAAATTCGATATATTCATCATTTATCTTAAGGTGCTAAGTTCTATTGTTGAAAAAATATTGAATTTTAAAGGTGTATGCAAGAATAACGAAGTGTCAAGATTTCATGAATAATCCATTCCAGTTGTTTCAGCTTATGATTTGAAACGTAGGTCAACTAGTTCTCATTAAATTATATATGTACATCATTTATTTCGAGTGCAAAATGTTCAATTGTAAAAAAAATGATGAACTTATAAGGTGAAAAACAATACAAGAATAACGAAGTGCCAAGGTTTCACATAAATTACTGATTTCCTTGTCAAAACAACATTAAGAAACTGTGTGTGTGTGTGTGAAATGATGAACTTATAAGGTGAATAGCAATACAAGAATAATGAAGTGCCAAGGTTTCACATAGATTACTGATTTCCTTGTCAAAACAACATTAAGAAACTGTGTGTGTGTGTGTGTGAAATGATGAACTTATAAGGTGAATAGCAATACAAGAATAATGAAGTGCCAAGGTTTCACATAGATTACTGATTTCCTTGTCAAAACAACATTAAGAAACTGTGTGTGTGTGTGTGTGAAATGATGAACTTATAAGGTGAATAGCAATACAAGAATAATGAAGTGCCAAGGTTTCACATAGATTACTGATTTCCTTGTCAAAACAACATTGACTCTGTGTGTTGTGTTGTGTTGTGTGTGAGAGAGACAGAGAGACTCTGTTTCTTAACTCCAAAACTATGGGCAAAATGATGAACTTATAAGGTGAATACAAGAATAATGAAGTGCTAAGTTTCACTCAAATTTTTGATTTCCTTGCCAAAATACTTGAACACTAAGAAACTCTGTGTGTGTGTGTGTGTGTGTGTGTGTGTGTGAGAGAGAGAGAGAGAGATGACTCTGTTTCTTAACTCCAAAATTATATGCAAATAACTACATGAAAACAAACGAAAAGTAATTTTAGAAGCATGTTGCACTGCTACTTAACTCCAAAACTATATTCAAATAACTAACTAATGGATGACTCTGTTTCTTAACTCCAAAATTATATGCAAATAACTACATGAAAACAAACGAAAAGTAATTTTAGAAGCATGTTGCACTGCTACTTAGCTCCAAAACTATATTCAAATAACTAACTAATGGATGACTCTCTTATTCCAAAATTACATAACAAGAGAATAACCATGTTTTGTTATTCATACATTGTAGTTTCTTCTATTGTATTTTTTGTACTTAACCAAAAAAACTTGATAACGAAATTATTTTGACGCCTTCTATTCAAGATAATGTAAATAAAATTACTTATTTTATAACTGCTTTAACCAAACACGGTATAGAACATTTATTTATCACGAATGTTACGGCACGCGCTTCGCGCATTAATTTTTTTCTACAAATTGTATATGTTTAACCATGTGTAGTTAGTTTGAATTATTATTTCTAGATTACAACATCTAATTTTTTTTGTTAGTTTGAATTTTTATTTATATTACTAAATAATAAAGAAAGAATTTTTAAAGAAAGTTTATTTGTTAGATCCTATTTTTAAGTGATATTAAGATTTGATAATATTTGTAGTGCATTTTGAATTTGTAAATGAAGTTTAATTGATAGATCATATTTTCAAGTAATATTAAGACTTGATAATATCTACAAAGGGGCGTTTTGGTAGTTCATATCGACACAAAAAACCAAAGGTAATTACAACTATTATTAAAGATGGTATGATCATTTTTAATATCACCATCACATTAACCTAAGACATCTAATCATAAGGATGTGACGAGGTTCGCTAGTTTGTTATCATATGCCAACCACGCCTCCTCCTTTATCTGGACTTTGGATCGACCCAAAATGAAATAAGAACCAGATGTGCATGTGTGTGTGTGCAGTGGCGTAGCTAGAAAATAAACCTAGGGTGGTCACAAAGTGAGAATATCGCCATTAATTTTTTTTTTTCAATTATCCAAATAAGTGCAGAATGTTGCCATTAAATTTAATGTTCAATAGACGGATGAGTGATTCATAGATTTCCAAGATCTAGTTGGTAGGGTTCAACGAAGAAGAGGGTTAAGGACAGCGTTTTGGTTTTATGGAGATGTGGTTGGGTTTGAAATCAATGATTTGAATATTGCTTGCAAATTGGGAATTGGGTTTCTGTTTGCAAACTGGGCAAAATGCTAATAAATCCTGGCAGGGTCACGTGCCCACCCCAGCTATAATGTGCCTCCGCCCCTGTGTGTGTGTCTGGAAATGATATCCACGCTATATTTATAACTTGATAAGTAATTCATAACTAAAGGTTTGAAACAATTACAGTTATATGACAAGAAAGGACTATTGTTACATACCTGCAATTGTTTGGCTGACATTCCAGAAATATAGGATGCAAACTTTTCCATCATATCAGAATCTTCCTTCTTATCTTCTTGAAATTTAAACCGTGAAATGGCTCCCCTCAATTCAGCTTCACGTTTAAATACAAATTCTGATAATGTCTTCTTAAACATAGAAGAGCAGCCACCCTCAGGAGTCATGTCAGCTTTGGACAGTCTTTCATTCGCATACTCTACGACATCTGAAGGGGATAATGAGTCTTGTAGTTTTCGCGGACATGTTGCCTGCCCAAAATAACAGGTTAACAAAATACATTTTTTTAATAACAGTTTAAATACTTGCTGGCAATACACCACAGAAACTAACCAGAACTTTGCTGTATAACTGCTCCAGATTTAAGGGAGTGCTATTTTGTCCCTCCATCGTACCTGGGTACATACCATCATCTCCATATCTAAACTGAAGTACATTTCCACTGGAATTGCGCACCGTCTGGTCATAGTAAATCGAAAGGTCTTCTAATGCTTTCATCAATCTACGAGACATGTATCCAGTATCAGCAGTTTTCACCTGGTAAATTTTACAGATTAAAATGAAAACAACAAATTGAAATATGGACCATATGCTACGAAAGAATTATCGAAATAAAATTGCATTTGTAATGTAGGTAAATTGTGTTACAATAAAATCAATAACGTTAAAAAAATTGCTGCATTTTTTGTACGATTGGAATTTACGACAGCTTTAACACTACAATGAACTCCCTCAACACTGGTACGCGTCATATATTTGAATGTTAAATAAAATACCCTTTTCTAATAATTTCACTTATTCGCCTTATCTGCTTCTTTTCCACTTTCGCTGTTATCTCACTGTTGTCAAATATCTTAAGATTTGAATCCCGTTTCAAATCGAATATATCCAATTGCGATTCGTTTCCCAAATTTTGATTCTAAACCAAATTAAAACCATAACTGAAAAAGAAAAGAAAAAATTAGAGCATGTTGAAATAGAAAATGAATATGAGATAAGAGAGAATTAAGTTTTAGGTTTAAATGCAGAAACTAAAGAAACACAACTGGTTTTAAATATATAAGTTATTACTATGAAGAAGAATCGATGTTTTCACAAAAACAAATATCATTTAATATTTCTATATAAAGCAAAATAATTAGAATACAAATGCTTATTCATACATACATAATATACTATGAATCACTTAAATCTATGATTTAGATTTATATTCAGTTTCAATTTGAAATTTATGATTTATATCTCATTTCGAAAACCTTGGTTATCAACTTAACTCTTTTTTTTTCTCTTGGCATTTACAACAATTCAAACATAAAATAAATTATACCCTGGTTTAGATTAATATTTACATGCAAATTATGTTTGATTCAAGCTTAGGTTTTGCTTAAGTAACTAGGTGTTAGCTAAGCGTATAATCTGTGAGTTATACTCCTTTACTTTATGAGCTTTAAAACTACACAAACTTGGGCAGCGGTTAATCAATGCTCGAGCTCCATTAAGACAAACAAGAGGCTTGTTTTTTGCCACATCTTTCACTTAAAATGGCATAAGTGCATTCATAGTCAAGATAATCAAACATATTCAGGAAAGTACAATTTATGAGAACATGGAAGGAGAAAAATAAATTCTGCAAAAATAACTTCTAAAGTATAATTCTAAAATGTATATGGAAAATATCATAGTGCCAAGAAAAGACGAAGTAACTCGAGTTCTCTTGATGTTCTGTCTTTTGAGCAATCAAGCCTAGAATGTATATAAAACCAGTTTAGCCGGTCACTATGCCAATAAAGGCTCTTCTAAGATACTGTTTATACAACGGAATCCTTGTTTATATGCATGTTTTAAAGAAATGCAAAAGCAACTTTTCACCAAGAACTTATGAAGCAGCTTGGCTAAAAATAGAAGGAAAAAAATAAGAATACCATACCGCTGTATCAACAAGACCTTCTCTTCCAGCCATTGTATGGAAAAAAAATTCTGTTGCTGTCAACCCACTATAAAATGAATTGGCTACAAATCCCTTGGCCTGTAACAAAATAAATACAGCTGAGGAATACTAATATGTATATAAATATATAATAAAACAAAAACAAGAGGAAACTAGTAAACTTATAACTAACCAGATAAGGTTCATGTGCTGAATTTTCACCTCAGTCGGGTTTCATTTAAGCAGAAATATACAGCATATATGAACAAAAGACATATGTACCTCCAACAATGATTGTAGTTGCAACAGCAGTGGCCTAGATCCTTATCTTTTGGGTCAACCCATAACATCATAGCAAACCTCGAGCTTTTGGCTCATATAAGGGTCGGGTCAGATTCATGCGCTCTTTAGCTACCTCCATTTAAAATGTCTTTGGCCATTTCAGCCTTAGTGACTACATTTTAGTTAATTAGTGCAATAATATGCCCATTTTACACATACCTAAGCAAACTCAACTGATTTCATTTTGGTCTCAAATCACAATGGAAGCTAATTTACTGCAAATGCAAATAAATATTTCTAACCCGTATTGTCATTACTTAATTGTTCTTTACATTTATGTTCCAACTTTCAGGATGTTGCTTCTTAATTGCCAACCGGTTCATCTATAAAATAATGATAAGCTTATAACCATTTATAGAATATATCTTTAACATAAACTCCCCCTGCTACTCGAACAATCTTAAAAGATCTGTCTTTAAAATGAATTGATCCAAGATATAACTTCTGTTCCAAATTAAACTAAATGTGAATTCAGGTGGATTTGATATTTTAGATCAAACGGCACCCAGTCCAGTATATTTTCCTAAAACAAACTATTATAGCAGCCGCAAAAATTTTAACAAAACAATTTGCGCTCTCCCAGTTATTAGAGGGGTAGATTACATTATATTATACAGAGATGCATGTAATCAATTAACTGAAAACATGTGATCAATTAAAAACTATTGAGCTTACAGGAGGTGATTTTGAGTGCAAAGGGAAGTGTGGAAGAGTACGATCAATAAATCCGTTAGCAGCACGGCGACCGCCTACAGATTGTTGCCCAACACAAGCAATCATCTGACTGATGTTGATTGGAGAACCTTTAGATCCACACTGAGACATAATTAAAGGGCTGTTCCTCCAATGAAGTTCTTTCATGCAAACCTAAAACATAAAAAACAAAAGTATGTTTAGATTAGAAAATAAAGTAAAACATTAACAAACATAATAAGATGAAAACCTGCTACCTTAAAGGTGGTCACAAATAATAACATGACTTGAAACAAGCATCTTAAGAGAGAAAATGGTGCATATAAATAATCTCATTATAACACACTATCAATAAATATTTTGGCGGCTAGATTAAAGAATGCTACTTAAGGTTTATGGTTACATCTACACATTTAAATGCAATAAACCAGATGGATTTTATTATTGCATGTAAATACCCCATAATCTCTCAGAATAGTTGTGCATTCTTAACAAAAAATGGATATGTATAAGAAAGGACATTCATAAACAAAGTTGTCGAAGAAATAAAAGGCAAAAGCTTTATAAACTATAAGATACAAAGCAAGTGAAACGTTATAGTATTATACATGTATTCTGTTTCTGTATACAAAGATACAAATTACAAACCAAACATATGTTTAAAAAAAAATACCATATTAAGTAGCAATATGTAATTTAGCCATCACCAATCCATGTTTTGTTGATTTGACTCATAAAAGCATTTCTCCCAATTGTGATTTTCTTCGGAATTAGAAGCTTAATTTTAATCATTTTACACAATTGTACAATCAAAAGTGTTTATTTACGATGACCAGAATTGCTGTTAGGTAAATCTGTAGAGATGTTTTTGGCAAACAAATAGCATCATCATATATAAGTAAAATCAAATTTATAGAATAGAAGTGCAAATTGTGCGACTAAATTAACAAACAGGGCCTTACACTTGCAGTTGTTTCCCTAATCTCATTCAGCACAGCAGTTATATTACTCTCCAATGTTTCTGGCTCTGCTTTGAACGTCTTCATGTAAAAGTTGCATTTCCCATACCCTTGATCGATTTTTTCTTTCTTTTTTTCGTTAAGGACATCCCCTGGTTGAACATCATCGATGCCAATCGAAAGTCCATGATTACCTATCCATCTCGCACTGCAATAAAACAATAAATTAATTATAAAGAAGAACCGCATAATTAGTTTGTGAAACTTATTCAACTAGAAGCTTGGACAATATTATGTAACAATGAGCTTTTTTTTAGTCAAACTATGGTAGTAAATGAGATAAGTAAACGAGAGTACTATAATTCGTGTGTGCTAAAATCGTGCTGAACAGATATATCCACAACAACAACAACAACAACAACAACAACAACAAAAAACATATATGAACACTTTAAAAGTTTAAATAGTGTAAAGAATGGAAAAAATGCTTCTGCAATAAAATGGAGCATATACTTAAGACGTGCGTATTTTATCTACACATGTGGTGTTTGAAAATACCATAAAGAAGCCTAAAGTAATCAACCATACTCCATATCTTGAAAATTACCTCAACTTAGCCAAACGATTCATACAGCGTGCAGCAACATCTGGATTGTAGTCTCTCAAAAGAACAGAAAAAAGACCATTTTTGTTTCCATTTCCTATATCAAACAAGAAAAGATTCAAGGTATTAATCTACAAATACAAATAATAACCATCTGAAACCAAAACTAGACAAAATTAAAAGGATCACAATGATATGAATGAATTGATCTAAAGTTCATGTATAATAAATCCAGTTGCAAATTATTCACTTCCTTTTTATTACTTGGGATTCTAGTAATAAAAAAACACCCAAGTTTATTTACATAATTCAATTGCACACTGTAGAGATCTTCTTTATCCAGTCAACAAATGTCTAACATTAATTTATTCCATTATAATCTGTGGGGATGGCCATTATAATCTGTACTTTCATTAATTAGCAATTTGAGAACCTGATTTATATTACATTAAACAGTGGGGATGGCCATTAACTATCGAAATCTTTCATACCTATCTTGAAGGTCAATTACTTTTTCGTAGTCACATATTTGAAGTTGTCAGGGTAAGCTTGAAATATATAATTGACGAAAATGTACATATTGATTTGTAGAGAAGTTATTGATTTTTGCTTAACTTAAGGATCTCGATTACATTTCTAATAGCTATTAACCAGATGTAAATCCCTTATTCAGCATCAAAATTCTGGTTGCATATTAGGTATTAATGCCAAGTGCAACATGTAAAGTGCATGTCAGTTATTAATGGGCTTACTACTTTGCGTCTAGCCTCAGACAACATAATTTCAAATGTTAAACAAGAACCTAAACCAAGATTAAATTCATGAACTGTTACAAAATAAATATGATGGTGAATTGGTACCAGTCAGCATGATTTGAAGGAACAAACATATTACCTAAAGTAACCTTCCCGAGCTGTCCACAAATGAGTTCACTGTTTCGGAAATAGACATATCCATCACGAGGACACATTGTTTCATTTTTCTCGTATATTTTTTCCTTACCAACAAGATTCACAAATACCCTTGTCTGAGCATTAGGGCGTACAAGAACACTGAATAATTGTTTCCCTGTCCAGAGCTCCACTGGCTGCAACAATATGTCAGCAACCATGTTATAATATGTCCAAGTAGCAAAAATACACTGTGTAAACAAGAATTAAATCTATGCAAGAATCCAAGGATAAGGTATATGCCAAGAAATTGCAACTCCTAAAAAATATCTTAATGCACAATCTGTCCACTAAGCAAATTATGTGATGGAACAAATTTGCAATGCCAAGTTAAGAGATAACAAGCTCACCCTTGGCGAAGACAACCCTAGAAGTGGAGTTTATACACACATATACATACATATATACACAAACATACATACATGTCTCCACATCTGTTAAAGTCTCAATTAGATTGTCTACGTAATGTATTGTACTATTTCAAAATTTTAAACTTAACAAAATCATGTGTTATTGAGTTGTCAGATATATATTAGGAAGTTCCAGTGGCACCCCTCATTAGGAACACCCTTAAAATATTTTAAGTACGCTATTCAAATTGCTACAAAATTATGCAGATGCTTACCTAAGTTATGAATATCATTTCTACAGAAAGTGAGACTATTTTTAAAGTTTTTAACCTCTTCAAAAGTACAAGTCAATATTCACCGTTGAGACATTATTTCAACAGTTAATTTTAAATATCAAATTAATTATTGTGTAAATATATATCTGTGTGTGTGTGTGTGTGTGTGTGTATATATATATATATGTGTGTGTGTGTGTGTAACATAAATTTTATGAAGATGAACTTGAGTATGATATGAACATATCTATAAAAAAATTGTAGCATTCGATACAACATTACTCAAAATATGATAGGGGTGTGAGTGTGTGTGTGTATGTTCATTGTCCATTTTGAATGTAGTTTTAAAGGAACCATAAGTATTGAAAGTCCAATATTTAAGGAGATACAGTTAAAAGGCTTTTAAATTATAACTACAGATATGATCATCATAAAAAGATCACAGCTAAAAAAAAAAGTTGGTCCAACATTAAAAAAAGTAGATATGAAACAATGGGTGATAAACAAAAAATTAGAGGAATGGAAGCCCTGAAGATCATTATGAATTTGATAGATAGTTCAACATATTGTTTACTGTTGGAAATTGTTTTAGAAAATAAGTGAATTCTTAAAAAAAAAATTGACCAAGTGTGAATGAGTGGCTCCTATATGTGAATAGTCCCACATTGTAGGATTATATGAAAGAATCAAGTATTTATACTTGATTCTTAGAAGCTAAGTTGGGCCCTTTGGGCATCCAATGATGTTTTTTTGTGAGAAGGAAGACCATGTTTGACCACCACACGCGCGCGCCGACCGACTCGGCCCGGACCAGGTTCGGGCTTGTAGTGGTGTATCACTTATATTTTTGGTACAAAATTTCTTAACTGTTTTAGACCGGGCTAGAACGGTCAGACCAGACCCGTATCAGAGAACGTTCGTTCTTTTATTTTCTCAGATCCGTTTTACAGATCACGTCTCCCACAACCAGTAACGTTCTTTAGTCATTCCGCCTTCTTAACTTATAGGGAGACGAAACAGAAAGAACTACATCTCGTTCAAATTCATTTTTTAAAATCCACAAATTCGAGCAAGGTTTTTTGAGTGCAAATAGAATCGTTTCGTACGTGCAAGCGATCCGATACTTCTAAAACTAAGAGGTTGTTTTATCCTAGAGGCGGCGGCGATTGATCCAAACTGCTTTGCACTGTACAGCGGATCGTCGAAACGTCTTCAAGAGAGTGACGTAGTCCACGACTCAGCCGAAGATCGCCGTTTCCAACAATTTTGAAGACGTCGCCAGCAACGATGACTTCCGCTGCAGATCTAGATGTCGTTGCTCTCGCTTCACTCTTCCAAGTCCCGATGGTCTCTGCTGCGCCTTTCGGATTTGAGGACCTCCACTTCTAACGCTGGAAACAGAATATTGAATTCTTCCTGACCATGAGAAAGGTGGTGGTTGTGCTGACAACCGACAAACCGCGGCTACCAGATAGACCAGACGAAGCAGACGCAGATCTGATGCGAGCCTGGACAGAAAAATCAAAGGAACTGCAGAACTGGACGGAGCAAGATTACCTATGCAGAAACTTTATACTCAACGGCCTCAGTGATGACCTACGACTACTACAATTCCCACAAGACGGCCAAAGAAATCTGGGAAGCGCTGCAAAAGAAGTATGATACTGAAGAGGCTGGAGCAAAGAAATATGCAGTCAGCCGCTACCTGAAATACCAGATGACGGATGACAGGTCAGTAGAGATGCAGTCTCATGAGCTTCAGAAAATTGCTCATGAAATCACCTCCGAAGGTATGAGTTTAGACGAACAATTTCAGATTGCTGTTATTATTGATAAACTGCCTCCAGGTTGGAAAGATTTTAAGAATGTGCTTAGGCACAAGACTAAGGAATTCTCCTTAGAGAGCTTGATCACTCGCCTCTGTATTGAGGAGGAGGCTCGTAAGCAGGACCAGAAAGAGGAAGTGCTTGTTGTCACCAACAACAACACTTAAAAGTCCAAGCCCGTAGTTTTGAAACCGAATCTGAAAAACTTTAAGAATCAGAACCGCAACCATAACAAACAGAATTGGAACCCGTAAGGGAACCAAAAGAGACAGCAGAAACCAACCCAAAAGAATGATTTTGGACAGTTGTTTCTGTGTTACAACTGTGGAAAACCAGGTCATATGGCACGCAAGTGTAGGAACAGAGCAGGCCCTGCGCCGCAGGCTAACCTGGCTGAGGAGCCTCTTACGGCTATGATTTCTGAGATTCACCTAGTTGGTGGATCAGATGGTTGGTGGGTAGATACTGGTGCATCCCGCCATGTCTGCTACGATCGTGCTATGTTCAGTACATACACAGTTGTTGATGATAAGAAAGTGCTGCTGGGAGATTCTCACACCACTACAGTTGCTGGCATTGGAAATGTGGAAATAAAGTTTACCTCTGAAAAGACAGTTCTTCTGAAAGATGTGATGCATACCCCAAAGATGAGAAAGAACCTGGTTTCTGAATTTCTCCTTAATAAGGCTGGTTTTACTCAAGTTATAGGGACTGATTTCTATACTTTGACTTATAAGGGGATGTTTGTAGGGAAGGGTTATGCTTGTGAGGATATGTTTAGACTTAATGTTGAATCTAATAAAATAACCAGTTCTGTTTATATGTTGTGTGATTTTAATATCTGGCACTCTAGATTATGTCATGTAAATAAACGTATTATTCATAACATGATAATCTTAGATTTAATTTCTAAAATGTCACAAACTGACTTTGATAAATGTGAATTCTGTAGTCAAGCAAAAATCACTAAGAAACCCCATAAATCAGTTGATAGAATTTCTGAACCCTTAGACTTAATTCATTCTGACATATGTGAGCTTGATGGCACTTTGACTAGACATGGACACTGTTACTTTATCACTTTCATTGATGATGGCTCTGATTTTACTTATGTATATCTTATGAAAATAAAAGTGATGCATTTGAGATGTTTAAATTATTTAAAACTGAAATCGAGAATCATTCTAATAAGAAAATTAAAAGACTTCGTAGTGATAGAGGAACAGAATACGAGTCTAGTTCATTTCTTGATTTTTATAAATTGCATGATATAATTCATGAGAGAACTGCACCTTATTCACCTGAAATGAACGGTAAACTGAAAGAAAGAATAGGACCTTTACCGAATTAGTTGTAGCTATTTTATTAAATTCAGGTGCAGCAAAACATTGGTGGAGGGATATTTTATTGACTGTATGCTATGTATTGAATAGAATCCCTAAATCAAAAGGTAAGATTTCATCTTTTGAAATTTTAAGAAATTATAAACCGAATGTATCTTACTTTAGAACTTGAGGATGTTTGGCATATGTTTGTATACCTGACCTAAGAGAATAAAATTAGCAAGTAGAGCATACGAATGTGTATTTGTTGGCTATGTTATTAATAGCAAAGCATATAGATTTTATGACCTGAATACACATAATATAGTAGAATCTAATAATGCTGATTTTATGAAACTGAATTTCCTTTTAAATTGAGGAATACTGGAGACACGTCAAATAACACTGTGCCTATTGGAATAGTACTTAATGAATCTTCTGAAATCGAACCTAGAATAAGTAAAAGAGCAAGAGTTGATAAAGATTTTGGCTCGGATTTTTGCACTTTTAATATAGAGGAGGATCCCACCAACCTCCAAGAAGCCTTATTTTCATTAGATGCCCATTTTTGGCAAGAGGCTATAAATGATGAGATGGATTCTTTGGAATCCAATAAGACTTGGCACTTGGTAGATTTACCACATGGTTGTAAGTCTATAGGTTGTAAATGGGTACTTAAAAAGAAATTAAAACCTGATGACACAGTTGAAAAATATAAAGCACGTTTGGTAGCTAAAGGTTTTAGGCAAAGAGAAAATGTAGACTTTTTGATACTTTTTCACATGTAACTAGAATTACATCCATTTGAGTACTAATTTCACTAGCTTCTATTCATAATTTAATAATTTACCAAATGGATGTTAAAACTGTTTTTTTAAATGGTGAATTAAAAGAGGAAATTTATATCGATCAACCTGAAGGCTTTGTAATTCCTGGCCAAGAAAATAAAATTTGCAAATTAGATAAATCATTATATGGTTTAAAACAAGCACCTAAACAATGGCATGAAAAATTTGATAACTTAATAATTTCAAATGGTTTCAAAGTTAATGAAAGTGACAGATGCATTTATTATAAATCTGAGAATGACATTTGCACTATAATATGTTTGTATTTGTATGTAGATGATCTACTTATTTTTGGATCAAACATTCATGCCATAAACACTGTTAAATCCTTATTAAATGCCAATTTTGATATGAAAGATCTAGGTGAAGCGAGTGTAATCCTTGGTATTAAGATTACTAGATCTGAAAAGGGACTTTCTTTGGATCAATCTCATTATATTGAGAAGATCTTAAAGAAATACAATCACTTTGACTGTAAACCTGCATGTACACCATATGATCCTAGTGTAAAGCTATTTAAAAACACTGGTGAAGGTGTAAGACAGTGATTATGCGAGCATCGTCGGCAGCCTTCGATATGCCACTGATTGTACTAGACCCGACATTGCCTATGTTGTGGGATTATTATGCAGCTTTACTAGTAGACCTAGTATAAAGCATTGGCACGCTATTGAGAGGGTCATGAGATACCTAAAACGAACCATGAACCTTGGATTACATTATGAAAAGTTTCCAGCTGTCCTTAAAGGTTACACCGATGCTGACTGGAATCTTTATCTGATGATTCAAAAGCAACCGGCGGCTATATCTTTAGCATTGCTGAAGGAGCTGTTTCTTGGAAATCCAAGAAACAGACTATTTTGGCTCAGTCTATGGAGTCTAAGATGATAGCACTAGCCACAGCTAGTGAAGAAGCAGAGTATTTAAGAAATCTATCAGCTGAGATTCTCTTATGGGAAAAACCGATACCAGTTGTGTTGATCCATTGCGATAGTACCGCGGCTATTGCAAAAGTACAGAACCATTATTACAACGGTAAGAGACGACAGATACGTCGTAAGCACGGCACTGTTAGAGAGCTACTCTCTTCAGGAGCTGTTAGAATGGATCACATACGCAGTGATGAAAATTTGGCAGATCCTTTAACGAAAGGACTGGCCAGAGAGAAAGTCTTTACAACTTCTAGAAAAATGAGACTATTGCCCTTAGATTGTTGAGTCACGCATAATGGTAACCCGGCCTAATGACTGGAGATCCCAAGAACTAGGTTCAATGAGTAAGAACAAGTTGTGAAGTGATATGAGTTGAACATGCTATTTTTCATATATATAGAAGCATGTATTCCTGATGTGATTAAAGGATGAGTTAATAGAAGCTCTTAATGAGATCTATACTCTAATTGAAGTGGAGTACCTACCTTCAGGAGTACTCTTAATAGACTCACCTGTGTGAATGTGGAAATTTAGTCATTTCCTATGAAGTTTTGGGCAAAATTCCTAAAGCATTCACTAAACTGGGATAGACCTGCATGGCCATAAACGCACGGGCTTAATTGATTGCACTCTAGAAAGATTATGTGTGGTCTCATGTCAGGAATAGAGTTCAAGACTACCTGTCACTCTAATAAAAACTGAATCTTATCCACTATGCAAAGGTTCAAGTCGAAAGACACCTTTGTTTATGCACAACCTTATGTTTTTCAGAAATTACTCGAAAATATTTTAAAAAAATTCAAGTGGGGGATTGTTGGAAATTGTTTTAGAAAATAAGTGAATTCTTAAAAAAAAATTGACTAAATGTGAATGAGTGGCTCATATATGTGAATAGTCCCACATTATTGGATTATATGAAAGAATCAAGCATTTTATACTCGATTCTTAGAAGCTAAGTTGGACCCTTTGGGCACCCAATGATGCTCTTTTGTGAGGAAGAAGACCATGCTTGACCACCACACGCGCGCGCCGACCGACCCGACCCGATCCAGACCGGGTTCGGGTTCGAGCTTGTAGTGGTGTATCACTTATATTTTTGGTACAAAATTCCTTAATTGTTTTAGACCGGGCTGGAACGGTCAGACCAGACCCGTATTAAAGAACGTTATGTAACCCATTATTTTCTCAGATCCGTTTTTACAGACCACGTCTTCCACAACCAGTAACGTTCTTTTGTTATTCCGCCTTCTTAACTGATAGAGAAACGAAACAGAAAGAACTACATGTCGTTCAAATTCATTTTTTAAAAATCCACAAATTATTATTTTCACTATTTTGTTTTCCCTTTTTTCTCATACTTAATTTTTAATAATAGTGATTCTGTGGATACATTTGATCATCATAATTGTATATGACAATTTAAAAGGTAAAATTATAATAAGCAACATAGCAAATATCCCAACAGTATATTATTACATTTCTTTACTGATATAAAACCGGTAAGATATACAACTGCTCAAACTCGTACATACATATGCAATATACATACATACACATAATGTTATTTCAGATCTCCCGTGCTTCAAAATCCTCATTTGATATTTCATACAAAAATATAAAATGCACCAATGTTTTGTAGACATGATTTTCCTTCTAAATCATCCACAGATTATTTGGTATTTTTAACTGGTCAAAAACCACAAATCAATGAGAAATGTGGAATATATACTTTTGCACGTATATCATACATATTTTTAGTAGGTTAACAGTTTAAAAATAATACAATTCTTTTAAGAGATAATTATTTAACATAAGATAATATCTACAAGATATTTCTTTGCTGATAGATATGAAACATTTTTGGAGGTAAGAGTTCAAAATGAACTAAAATTTTAATGAGATGATCTCTATTATAAGAGGATCGTATATATAGAATATTGTCTCATTTCAATGTTTTTAGATAGTAAAATTAGAACGGAAGGCTACAGGGATGTATAAAAGGTGTTATTATGGGTCATTTGCGAACGCACACAGATATAATTATAGTTTCAGTTGCACCTCTAAAATGTATAACTTCATTTGCACATAAGCATGTTCGATTTGATCATTGAAATCAATGGTATTTGATAATGCTGACATTACGATAATTAACAGTGACAATTAATGTAGTCCACATTAACAAAGATTATTGATTATATAAATCCACTCTACTACTATTTGTGTAATGGTATCTTTGTTATAATATGAATTAACCCACTGTGCTTGAATCCAAATAGGGTGCTTCGTCTATTTTCTCATCAACAATTATTTGCCCAATTTACAGCTAGATAATAAATTTTGAAGTCCAGTGGTTGGTTTTCCTATCTAATATCTATATTGAACAACCAGAGTTCAAAACTTTGAGAGAGAGATTCTCAGCACATATTTGTTTTGGTAAATTTGACGTCCACTAGAGCAACCCATCCTCTAGGACCGCCCTTACACAAAGGGAGTGACTGTCCACTAATATATTTTTCAAGAGGACTTGTATCAAGAATGGATCAACGTCCAGTAGGAACATAATGGTTCACCTTATTGTAAAATTCTGAAATCCGGATATTGAGAATTAACCATTAACTTAATGCTTAAGGAAAAATAGTAAGCAAGGTCAAAAGGTATGTTTCAATCATATTGACCGTCATATAATAGATAATTATATGTAATAGGCAAAATCTACACATTATGTGAACCATGTAAATGGTTTTACAGCCTTTTATGCTAAATCAAATACAGAACAAAAATTGGGTATCCATAATCCACTAAATCACGGACCGTGACTTCGCAAGAGCTAGAGTTAATCAAATATATGACTTATTTGCAGTCACCTAGACTCCACCAAGGTTGGGCAAAAACATGCCATGCACTCTTATTTGTCAAATCTCTATAATAAAAATAAACTTGAAACAATATAACAAAAATACGTTGATCAAAATCAAGTGGAACTCGGTGCACGAGGCTCCCGCACGATAGCGGGCTCTGGGGGGATCGAAAATGTACGCAGCCTTTCCCTCGATTGCGAAGAGACAGTTTCCGGACTCGAATCCGGACATCCAGATCACCATGTGAGTGACATAATCGTTGCGCCAAGGCTCCACCTCGACTAACAAAATCAAGTATAGCACAAAAATAGAAATTTCACATTTTACCTTCAACAGAGAAGGACTTGGCAAATCAATGGGTTCTGTCCCACCACTTATATATGAACACATAAGAGAGAAGGAAGCACGATCATAGAATGTGTCCTTTCTTGTAATAAGGAAGGATGAAGTCAGAAAATCTTGTGTCGAAGCGACTAAAATTTCACCATTTTTAGGCGTGCACAAATTATTTTGTACCTGCACAAATATAAACGGATTGATTAAGATATAAGTTTATAATCTTAAAACTTGAGTTGAGAGTATGATTATGTAATTGCAATTTATATTTCGGTTGGTATCAAAAAGTTGTGAGATAGCATAAGCATATTAGGTTTCGTAAAAAGTGTAGTAAAGAACTAATGGATCATACCCCCATAAGCATAAATGCCTCTGTCCTAGCTTCTTCTGTTTGTGGTACATGTATGTTCATCTCATCACCATCAAAATCAGCATTATATGGATTGCAAACAGACTCGTTGAATCTTAAGGTTCTCCACTGCATAATCCTTGCCTATATATCAAAAGAGAAGCAACTGTTTAAAAAGAGCAAATGACCAACTAACTAACAACAGAAGAATGTGACAGAATACCCTATGACACATGATAGACATGCGATGCAAGCTTGGTTGTCTGTTAAAAAGAACAAAATCACCATCTTCCAAATGCCTGTGTACTATATACCCGAATTTCAGTTTATTAGCAACATCCTTCCTGTCTGCAAATTTCAAATTCCTGCAAGATAACCCAAGTAGTTCAATAAAAGGTTAAGAGGTAAATAATTTTATAAATATACTTTCCATGGCTTTGAATTTTCATCAGGTGGAAATACAAAATTTGCCCCAGGGTGTTTAAAAGGACCATTTCGTATGCATTGTCGCAATTTTTCTATGTTATGAACTGTAACTCTCTCCGGATATGTTAGCACCTGAGCCATCAATATTGGAACCGCAACCTAGAAACACAAAATACATCACTCAACTGACAGACGTAAGAGCAAATCAAATGATTCAAATTGAAAGAAATGTGCCTAACTTTAGCTTAATCTACATACCTAACCATCTAAAATGCATAAGGTAAATTAGGAAATAAATCGTAGCTAGTATGAATGAGACTGATTGTTGTAGTGAGCGCTGGTGAATATATTGGAATAATAAGAGAGATTCCAGCAATTCGGACAAAATAAAGGGGTTTCCAACAATACGGACAAAATAAAGAACAATTTATCCAAAGTAACCGTACCTCCGAGATTTTCAAGTTTGGGTCAGGAGAAATGACAGTCCTTCCAGTAAATTCAACACGTTTACCCATTAAATTGCAACGAAAACGTCCCTGCTTCCCTTTAAGGCGTTGAATAAGACCACTGTTTTTGGACTCTTTAACTGAAGGAGCCTCGCTATTTATATACTGAACAACCTCACCTTGTAGATGGTTCCAGGTATCCTAAAAATATCCTTTTGTTAACATGAAAAACCAAAAAAGGACAAAAAAGTTTCCTAAAATTTCCGAATGATGTTTCGAATAACATAATAATAGACATGTTTAAGGTTTTTCCCATGATTACCATTTAAAATATCAATAAAAAAAGTACATGATAGCTATGCAGAGTGTAGACAGACAGTGAATTGTATTCCATGCCACTGAATCTTTTCATCCAATTTAAAATGCTACATTAGTGTCATTTAAATATGTCAAGCCAAGCTAATATATTTTTCCCCTTATCTTTATGGCTTGTGCAAAGTAAAACAACATTAGCATGTGGAACATTTTAAAGTATTAGATATACTGTAAAGGGTGATACTTCACAAAAGTATTGTTGACAAAGAATGCTAAATAGTATTCCTAAAATTTTATTCGCAATAACTGTCATTTTAGGCAAAAAGGCAATGCTAAGCAACACGAAATTAGTCTAGCTTCATGTGCAACGTGTAAGAATTTTGGTTTGTGTTAACTGGAAGTAAAAGTTAAAAATGAACAAAATTGTTATTTTGTTTGAATTCAAATTGTAACAACATTATGGCAGGTAGCACAATTGGTTGGACTGTATAATATAATGTTAGAATATACTTCTCGTCATTGTTTTAAAAACCCGCCTCGGTACTCATCTCGAGGAGCGCCTCAAGGCAATGGGAGATAAAATGCCTGGAGGCTTTCTCAGAAAGGCTTTTTATCTCTGAGGCTTACATCTCAGCAACTTAAGACATATGAAGCATATAAAATGCACGTCTCGCACGCCTGAGGCATGTGACTCAAGAAATTTTTTATCTTCAATTGTAACTATTAATACTAACATAAGTTATTAAACTTCAATATATAATGCCAAGCAAAAAAACAGAGTTTATGAAATTGAAATTAGTGTTTTTTTATTTTTTACTTACAATATCGACATGATTAAGCTAAGATTGTTTTTGAAACAACGATCGAGGGCTACATAATTGATTTCCTCAATTGCTAGTTAAATAAAATTTCTGAATTGTTATCGGTGAACCTCCGAATATGGGGATCAATTTAAATTGGTAGATTAAAAAATAAATAAAATAATAACTTATATGATTTCCTACCCTTGTAATAGAGATCGATTCCACTAGAATCGATCAAAGATAATTTTCAAAAATCTAAAATAAATTTGAAGACAATTAAAGGAAGAAAAAAATAAAATACATACCACTGCGAAGCTAAAAACTGAATATGATTTCTTCAAAGAATTGAAACATTTATATGTATTATCAAGTGCTTAATTTTATTTATTTATAGTTTTAATTATTTATAATTTTATGAATGAATAATAAAAAATGATTAGGATTAAACTTTTTAAAGTTAAGTGTTTATATTGTTGTTTATTTACAGTTTTATATAATTAGTTGTTAATTTTTATTTATTAATCATAAATTAATAATAACAAAGCAATAATAATTCACATCACAATGTTAACCCGAAAAACTTACGCCTCAACGTTTTGAGGCTTACGCCTCGCCTCACGAGCACAAAAATGCCTTGTATACGCTTTCACATTTTAAAACTTTGCTTCTCATCATGATATTTGATGTGGTTATGTTTATTTAATTTCATAAGCATCTTGTATTTAGTAAAGTCTGAAATAGATTAATATTTTAGGGTATTGTGAATGGGTCATTAAAGTTTTCTAGAACTATATGAAAAAGATAGCAAACATTATATATACATGTTATTCAACTTCTATATATTTGATCTTGCATTTTATGCAAAAAGCAAAAGAAGCATAAAAATGGAGAAATTGCAAATTTACGATATCAATTGCTACGTTATGTGTGTCACGGTTGTAAAAATCGCTAGGCGGATGATAGGCAGTATGGATTGGAGATTGATCGAGAATTAATCGAATTTAAGTGTTTTTGACAACTCGTGTATTTTGGATAAAATTTTAATGTATTGTTTAGTATCAACAGATATAAATTGAAAGTTTTGGATTTTGGATGTGTCCAGGAGCAGCCATAGAGGCAAAACCGTCTAAAACTAGCACATTGATGCTTATACGTGAAACTAAACCTTAATTAATGCATAATCAGTGCCTAATACATGTTCTGATTCTTACATGAGACGGTAAATCATGCCTAGGCGGGCCTAGGCGAATCGCTAGACGGTAGGGCTCGCCTAGCGCCTAGGCGGAGGCCTAGAAGGATTTTTACAATGGTGTGTGTATATGTATGTACATATGTGTGTATGTGTATACATACATATGTGTGTGTTTGTATGTCTATACCTTCACAAGAAAATCACTATCATATAATCATGCATGAGTAATGCATTTAAATCGGGTAAAGGAAACTATATATTCATGATATCTTTTCCACAATCATGAGTAGACTGAGCATGATACCGCATATTAAAGGCCCCTCACTCAATTTCTTTTAATCTGTGCCCAAAATAAAGTGAAATGTATAAACTATTGCTTAAGCATAATTCATGTTTTTAGCTCAAAATGTGCGAAAATGAAGCGGTCAAACTGTGGTTATAGCTTAAAACGTTTTGATGACAAAGCACAAGCCATAACAATTTTAACTGTATCAACCATTTTTTATCAAATACGGTTTGGTGAAAAAGTTGCCACCCATAGTATAAGAACTTCAGCTACAGAAGGATTTTGCAAGGATCACTTTAGAAACTAACATTCATTTGAAATAAGAAATAATTTAGAAAATTTGTGTACATGTCATCATATGGTGATACTGATTCTATAATCTCGACGATAACATATGATTGTTCAAGCGGCTTATTTAACAAATAATGTGATAATAGTGCAAATAACTAATCAAATCGTCTTTCTAGGCAAATCTGAATAGGATGAACACTAGGACACAGGCAGGTACTAAAACGTTAATTGAATCAAATACATATGCTCAAGCAAATTTGTAATTCATCTTCTTATAATGTAGTTACTAGTATATTGACACATGCACACTATGCATGTGTGTGTTATCTTCTTATAATACAAAAGTTGTATCCAAAATTAATATTGTAGTCAATGGTTAATAAAAACAGTGAGCTCGTTATAATAAACATTTGAAGCAAAATTTGGTGATGTTTGTCTGCCACTAATATTTAATTAAATCTGTAACACGTTCTTCAGGTAAGATCGGTCCTTTTAGATGAACCGCTAAATTAATCCAAATGAAAACTCATCAGATTCCAGAAAGACCATCACATGTTCATCCTAATTACCTTCAACTTAACATACAAAGTTGGTCATTTCGTCATTTAAAAATGGTTCAAATTCCATCGACCGTTCAAACTATATATGTATGTATGTGTGTGTATGTGTGTGTGTAGGGAAAATCTATTGTAACACAAAATATAGACACAATTGATGACACAATGGATCTCCATCATTAGATTACCGCGCTGATTTCCACCTCCCACATAAGGACAAAGAGATCTCACAGTCCAGATCTTTTGTGTCACCAATTGTGTTTTATTTTGTGTCTAAATAGCTGACCCCATATGTGTGTGTGTGTGTGTGTGTGTATGTATATGTAATGTGTGTGTACGTGTATGTGCGTGTATATATAGATACATGCACAGACACACATAGATACACACACAATCAAGGTCGTAAAACTCGCTAGACGGTGGACTTGACTGTACTATAAATTAATCGTCTAGACGAGGACTAATGAAAGTTGATCGGAACAAAGCATTTTTAATAGAACTCGTGTATTTCCGATATAAATTTAGATAATTTATGCAAAAATTCACTAATATCGTATTACACGCACACATATTAATATTAATATCTAGTGGTTGAAATTCAATTTCAATTTTGAAGGCAGGAGCGAAAGAGGTATTCTATTTTCAATTGAAATTTATGTCATTTGGCACATATTTATCCATAACTGTGAAGCGATACTGTGTTCATAACTATGTATTCTGAACACAGCCACCTAGATGTTTAGGTGAGCTGGTATTTTGGTGAGGTGGTATGCCTCACCTAGCATATAAGCGGAGCCTAGGTGGATGATGTTTAGAATAATATTTACATTAGTGAAAAAAATATTAAAATATTTGCAGAGTAGAAAATAAATGAATGTCAAATATTCGATTGAAGTTTTTCACTAACCAGTTTTCTTCATATATATTTTTTTTGTGAAATATTAGTGGAATAGGACAGATTTTTTTCTCCTTTCAGCATGCCCTAGCAGTTGATGCAAGATCATGTTCTCATGTACATGCTTCCTAAATTTCAATAAAATGAATAAATTATGAAACAAAATTAAAAAAAAAACTCACCAAAAAATTGTGCATTTGGTCAGCGCCTTCAAGTCTCTCCCGAAGAACAGCATTGGTGTTTATTATGCTCCTTAGAGTATCAGTTAAGCTATCCTCATTGCTGCATACAATAAAATAAAATAAAATAAGAAAATGAATTGGGAATTTCATTTCTGATTTTTTTTTTTCTTTTTGCCTCATCTTTTTTGTATGCCGTGTTTGCCTTAATGTGCTAGCTGTTGAGGGGACAAAAATTATTATTACTAGTATGGTACAACTGTGCTGCAACGTTTGTGATAATCTTGCATATCCAAATCTGAAGTCAATAAAACACATGAATGTAACAAATAAGAAATAATACAACGGAAAAGTGTTAGTAACTAGCCTGCTTACAATTTTAATAAGCAGCCCCCAAATGTCCACTTATTTGCCCCCCTATGTATCCACAATTTCTACCAACCCGTTGTAATTCGTTGCCTATTAAGCTACTAATTACAAGATAAAGTATTTTATGACTTGACAGTAGTAAATACAAAAATAATGTGAGCGCTTAAAAAATAAAATACAACTGCTTCTATAAATTCTTAAAATTAGTTTAGCTCAAACAAATAATGTTCATATGAATAAATACAGACATAATATTTCCTCAACTCCATGTAGCACAAGGCAAAATGCTAAAAATACTAATGTATGTGAGTGTCAACATGAATGTGAATGTGGTTATACCTTTGTCCAAAACGAACAATAGCAGATGGCCTCATAGGTGCTGGCGGTATTGCAATGTCCGTCACAATTAGTTTTTCCGGTCTAACACAAAGATTCAACAATTCACAATCCTGCCATAAAAGATGATAATTTGAGTTAAAAGACAAAAATTATGAAATGATTATATAATACGAGCGTTACGGCACGCGCTTCGCACGTGATGAAGGCACCTGAATTGCTTTTGTACAAATTGTACTTGTTCAATTCGTTTAAAAGAAAATGTTTTCCACAAATATTTACCCATATTTTTGTGTTAAATTATACGTAGTTAATTTGAATTTTTATTTTTAAGTTGCAATATCTAATTTTTTGTTAGTTTAAAATTTTATTTATATTATTAATTTATAAAAAACGAATTTGTAAAGCTATTTATTTGTTAGATCCTATTTTTAAGTGATATTAAAACTTGGTAAATATTTATAGAAGAAATTTTGAATTTGTAAAGGAAGCTTAATTGTCAGATCCTATTTGTAAAGTGGTTGCAATATTTATAGAAAGGCATTTTTGGTATTTCACGTTGACACCAAAAGAGTGTGACATCAAATGTATTACAGCTATTAATAATAAAAAGGTAATTTTGGAACTTCACGGTCGGACCAAAAGCTTGCGCTTATATTCCAACTATTAATAAAGATAGAAAAATTCATATAGTTAATGCAATGTCTTTTGTAGCGACCCATACTTTAATGTATATTAAGTAAATATTTGACTGTTAAAACATTGAAGAACTACATTTTAAGTATAACCGTCAAACTGTTAGGAATCTAGACATAAAACTTATTTTAATACATAGAACTTTTAGAATGAGTATATGAATATCAAGATTGTTATGGTAATGATAACAGTTACCAATACGAGAAAACCGTTACCGTATTGATATCATTGGTAAATTAAATATTATTGTTGATATTTTACCGACACCATCAGTAAAACGATCGTTGGTATACCATGGTAAACCACTGATTGATAAAGGTAGTTTTACCAATACATAAAAACATTAAAATTTTATTTTATTCATGGTTTTAAATCTCTTATATCTCGTCCGAGATCCCCTCCGAGATCTCCTTTTCGCACTTAGACGAAACGAGACATCAAATCTTCTTCATATCTCCTCCGACGCTAATCTCGTCCAAAAAATTCAAATCTTATTCGAAATATGGATCAAAATCTCAATCCAGAATGTCATCCGAAATTATTATTATTTTCTTCTTTTACATATATGTTTTCATTTTCGTAATAGATTCAAAAGAAACTGCTCAATTCAATTACTATTTATCAACTCCTTGAACATATTTTTACCTTTTAACTTATCGAGTCACAACAAAGAACTTCATTTATTTTTTATATTCAAATAAAAGGATATTATTAATCATTATCAAATAAATTAAGCTAATCAAACTACCAATCTTCTCCAAAACATTAATTTTAGTTCTTTTTCCTAGCAAATCAAGTATGTTCCTTTTTTATTTTTATTTTGAAAATTTTAGTTATTAAATAAATCATTAAGACATCAATTTTAGACACAAGTTACTCCGAGATATTCTCGAGATGTACTTTAAAATCCGAGATGTACACTTGAGATACACTCTCCGAGATCTTCTCTGATACGAAACAGCTTGTGTGAAAATTCCAAACCGAAACATGACCGAAATCCGAAATTTAAAATCTTGATTGTATTAATACTTTGGTACTAATAGAAAGTATATTTTTGTTGCTGATACTAAATTCACTCATGCATATATTAACATTTTGATTTATTTTAGTTGATATAGAAAATATTCTCGATTCACTGTAAATTATTGACAATAATATGAACGAACAAATTTGCTAATCTCAAATTTTTTAGAAAAACTTAAAAAAAAACTTGATCATAAATAAAACTACATACATCTTTTAAGATCTAATTTATCTTCAAAAATTTCCATGGTTGAGGTTAATAAAATAGTGAAAAAACAAAATTAATATGACTGGTAAAATTACTATTATCATTGGTTTTTATATATTTTACCTGTTACATTTATCGTTAACACTAGTAAATTTGTTGTTACCATACCGATAATATTGATATACCGATGTATTTCAGTATTAATTACCAATTGCTTGGTGGTATGATAATTTAACATTGTCGTAACAGTCCTGATAAATATATTAAAACGAAGTTAAGCATGAGAAGTTATGGTTGAAATTAAAAAAATGTACTAATTAGGAAGACAATGTAGATGCTAACCCAAAACCTATTTAGGCTTAATGGTCCAAAAATGAAATTAAGGAGGCAATTAGGGTTAATCGGACGTCATAATTCATCCTAGTATGTATCTAAAACCCTCTATTACCTGAAACTTAGCAAAAATTTACTCAGATTTACATCAAATAAATTGAGAAAGAAAATAGAAAAAGATAATAAATGATAAGAGAATCACATAAAGCGATCCAATCTATGACTCATCACATTTAATTTGTGTTATGGAGAGCCGGTAAAGTGGTCCAATCATGAGGATGTACGACACTAAGTAGTTTCATCTAAGAATAACGTGGTTCGACCTTAGGAGCAATCAGGTGAAGACTTCAGGATGAACCCATGGATGATCATGATCAAGTAAGTGATTAACCCATCTCTTGCAAGCATTTGCTTTGTTACGATGCTATGGGCCTAAAGTGGCTTAATGCGATATCATAATGACCCGAGATAATGAAGTGATCAACTCGAGTGGAGCGGCTAGAAACTTCGAGGCAACTAGGATGGAGCATGGAGGCTCGATACTGGAATAGTCCGGTCTAAGATTTCGCAGCAGAGATGTGATATTTTTGGGGTATGGTTTGAGGCTATATTGGTTCGGCTAAGGGATGCGTGACCGAACCACACAACTTTGGAATTATAGGGTGATCGACATAGGTCAGGCATATGGTTTGGGATAGAGTCGAACCACTTGTGCAAGCTCCAATCAAATCATAATAACTTATTTGTTTCAATTTCAATTTTAATGCGACTTCGACCAGTGTTAATGAAAATTTTCAAACTATGTTCCATGAATTTTTTGTCACTTTTAAGGAGTTTGATTTTGATGTTAACGAGCGACAACAAGCATCCAATGGACAAGAACAATGACTTTCGAGCAAATGAAAGAGAGTGATGGATCAATGATAGCATACATCAACTATGTAATTGTTAAAGGAGTTTATAGTCGATCGAGAACTAGTTACGAGTATAATGTGCATGCAAGTTTAAGCAAGCGCTATCCAGCAATGCGATAGCAGTTCATAAGTATTCGACAATGAGTTCGAGTTTTATTAGAGATGGGACTTACAATGTACCAAGGGAACTTTGCTGAGAAGATACTTCTAATCACCGAGAGAATGATCGTATGATACACCAACTTGATGTTAATTGATTTACGATGTAGTTGTTGCACATGACCAAGATGACTCATAGCGTGGATTAATATGCAACTTTTTGATGTAATGCAGCAAAGGACTAGATGGAGATGTTCACCGTAATTGAAAGACCATCGTTGGGATATGTTTTCTCATATGGGTAATCATTGAGTCATTTATGTCATCATACATCCAATCGCATTGTATAAGTATGTTTAATTAGATGACATGTGTGTTATGTTTAATTAGATGTCATGTGTGTTATGGTTGCCTAATGAGCTGGTAACCATCGGTTATTGGTATTTATCATTTGCCACTAACTACTGTTATTTAGCATATAGCATTTGTTCGACTATCGTTTATTGGTATTTGTTTATGTGCGATATTTTGGAGATTCTAGAACAAGTTTTAAATCGTCTTCATCTCGCTCAAGTTCTCCTTCAAGATTCGTTTTTTGAACTTTGACGAGACAAAATTTCACATACAATTATTAATTGTTTAACATTCATCTCACCCTAGATATGGATCGAGACGTCAAACAAACCGAGATTTTGTTTGAAATATGATATTTGAAAGCTAGGCCCGTGATGCAGTACAACCTTCCATATGTTAGTAGTGGCTAGCATTATGATTATATGTATTAATATTTGTGTGTGCAGGAGAAGAACAGGTTGAGGTATGAGTCTCAATACCTTTTATTGTTTTTACCTTATGTTATGTATATCATTTTTAAATATAGAGCACTTTGGTTAGAATCTTTCACGTCAAGCTTATATTTGAGGCTTATATTTGATTTGATTTGTGTTGTCTCTTTCTATTTTATGACAACTCTCGAGTATTCTTGCAAGTTGAGAGACAAGTTGAGAGTCAGGTATCAAGATATATAGCATTAGAGGTTTTGGAGGATCACCTAGCTATTTATATTTGCATTAATTAGTATTATACTACTATTAGAATTTATGGTAATTTCTGAACATGAAATTTTGTATTGTTTTATTATTTTGTTCAGTATTTCTGTTATGTATGAGAAACCACTGTGTGCTCCGACTTGTTAGCGGATATGTCATTATCTGTTTGCAGTTATCTGTATGTGTTATATAATGTCCATTATGATTCTGTATTATATTTATCATATTATAGTCAGTCATTTCCGCTTTAAGAATCAAGATACAACATACAAGTTTATGGTGTTTGTCTCCTTGCGGGTATGCTGCTTCCATCATTAGAATATTAGATTCTCCTATGTTTGGCGTAGGTTTCGGGTGGCGACAGCAGCATATCTTCACATCTTTATTGCAACAAACTTAAAAGGTGTGAAGCGTCTGAAAAGGTAAATTTTCCGTACTTTTATATAGAACACGCATGCAGTTGTACCCCTTATATGACACATGAATTATATATAGCTTAACAATAAAACAAATACATATATATGGCTTAGCAATAATACAAATACATATATTATTAGTAGCGGTAGTATTAGTATTGTTGTTGTCAAGGTAGTTAAGGCGCTAAGGCGCAAAAAAGCGCCAAGTTAGAGCCTAGGGCTTTTTTGCGCCTAGGGCTTTTTTGAGAGCCTTGAGCATTAGACGGCGAACAATCTAGACGGCTCTTGAAGTTCGAACTAGATTATGTATTTTAATTTGATCGACTTGATTTTGAGTTGGGGCTAGGCACGAATTTGTTTTTGAGCTGGGTGATTTAACTGGGTGTGGATAAATTGAAGGGAAGTTATGTGTTTGGGCTCATATTGGATCCAAAAAAAAATTCTCCAACAAAGTAGCTCAAGGCGCGCTTTTACAGCGCCTCAAAAGTCAGCGCCTTGGGGCTTTTTGGGGCTTTTGGGGCTTTTCCAGCGCCTTGTGCATCCATGGCGCCTCAGAAGTCAAAAAAGCCCCAGCTTGGAGCCTAGGGCTTTTTGGAGCCTAAGCGCGCCTAGGCGAGGGCTTTGATAACACTACTTGTTGTTGCTACTGCTGATTGGAAAGCAAAACGATTACATGTGTACATTGAACATCGTTAAATCATGATAGTTCGTTGGTAGACTATATATCCTTTTAAAGTATATCTTATTAGCACCGTGCATGTGATATGGAAAGTTTATTCTTTTACATGAGTACATTGAATATCATAAAATCATTATACTTCTATTTACAATGGAAATGATTGTCCATTCTAACTTTACATCAGAAAGTAATTTCAATTCAAAAAATTATTTTGCATGTAAAATCAGTGTCCATGACAGATTTAATGAGAATCTTACTGAACTTTATACGTAGAAAGATGACCATGAATAATTTAAGAGTCAAAAAGTGAAAAGACAACTACAACTATCTCACGTAATTTTATCTTGAATCTTTTTATAAAAAGAATTGAAAATGCTTTTACCCCATCTTTTGCAATATTTATACCAATAAATATCCTGATGATGTCTCGGAAAATTGTTTGAGTATTTTAAATAGAAAATAAAACAAAAGAGAACATGACATTATACTTGAATGCAATATACATTATGAAAGTTCAATATTAATTTTGTTGAGTAGCATTGATAAAGTTTTAACATAAGAAGACAGAAATATGAATATTATTATTTCATAAAGAAACCGGGTAGACTATGAATAATACTGGAACGTATTAATTAGTAAAACATATAAAATTAAGAACAAGCCATATATTAGACATGGTTTGTTTATAATGCATGTAAAAGTTAAGGATAGAATAAACTTATGTATTTGAATAAATTAATTGTGATTAGATATATTATAGTTACAATATTTATTAATACATATTTTTTATATTTTCAAAGAAGGAAATTTGCATGTTTTACATACTACCACTGTACATGACAGAAGTATTATAGGACATTAGAAGTATAACTCACTTGACTGAGCTACCTAACCTTAGCATGTGTCATACTTGTGACACCATAAATTCTAACTTCAACATATGTGAATTGGATATCATTAAATAAAACATGATTCATATTACTGGTGAAAACACGGGTGAAAAATAACCTCTGTTCTTACTTTATTGGGAATAAAATTTTAAGTTTTTAGTAAGAAAAATATTTGTCTACAGCATATTCAAATACAATATTTCACAAGTTTGCCGATTTAAAATCTTTCTAAAGTATTTAACTGCTAAAATGTACAGGACCTATCATTTATGAAGTTATTATTTTAGCATCGGATTTGTTTTGAAAAGATAAATTTCGAAGTTTTTGAGAACATGTTTCACAATATGATTGCATGTGTGTGTGTGATGACACGTCTAAATCTAGCACCATATTTGCTACATAATGTAATTTAATTTACTGATTAAATCCATTGTCGGGTACTCATGTAGCTATTTAATAATTTTAAGTATTATACTTAATTATTGCCATGTCATCATTATTAGTCATTAAATCAGTCCATTAAATTATATTAGGAAAAACAATATGTTAAATTTTAAGGATGACATAAACCTAACTTAGACATATATTTGTTTAGATATCATGTAAGGTGAAATGAAAGAAAGCATTTCCACTAGATGAACTCTACTCAATTATACATGATCAAAAGGGGGCAACTCTGACCATAAATCCAGTTTATTCTCTGATTATAAATAACTTTATGATACTAATGTTGTCTAAACTCTGCAAAATCCTTTCTTACATGTATTGATCCTAGCCAAACAATGTTATGTAATCTGAGATTTGTATGGATATTAAAGTAGTCAAGTAAATCATGGTAATATATAGCATTCTAATGTTCAAAATATATGCAACTAGAGTTTTTTATTGCAGATATATTCCAGTCGGTCAAGTCTAAGAAATTGTTTTATAAACCTTACACACACACATGCATGCACACACGCACAGCAGTAATGCTTCACAGTTGAATACTAGAACAATTCAAAATAGACTTCCCATTCAGGTCTATTAATGATAACATACCTCGCCGGACATCTTTTTGAAAAGAGAATGAATTTTAGTGGGCAAAAGAAGATGGGATGGTTGAACAGATGCCAAGTGAGATAATGCAGCAGTACATTCTTCAGCACTCTTATCTTTCATTTTTTTAAAGCTCTCAATGAAACCCACACCTAATGGTGATTTGGTCACCTTACCTACAAATTAATATGAACTGTATCAGGCGAACAATAGATCAAATAACATAAGTTCTTAAGAAATTCAATCAGTATACACACAATGGTGCTGGAAGAGAGAGATGAGTCTGACAACTATATTTGTGCACAGCTACCAGAAAATGATATTGTGATATATAAAAAGTTAGAAAATCTTACCATGTTTACCATTATCATCATTTGTTTACCAATTGTAAAGGGTAAACAACATAAGTTCTTAAAAAATTCAACCAGCATTCTTCACACTATGGTGCTAGAGAAGAAAGGTTAGTCTGTTGATTATATTTGTGCATGGGCATCAAAATACGAGAATGTGATCTAATTTTTTAAGAAAATACAAATCATTTGTTTACCAATATGTATATTAAGTTAATTCACAGCTGTGTTCTAGCTCTGAATAAGAGTCTTGTGATAATAAATTCAATACCCTAGATATAAAGAATATGATATGTTGACCTGATTATATGATATGCAGGTTGGCAGCAAAACTATTGAGACGAGAAACAATGTATCAATATAATTTTATGAACTCACAAAACTACATAAGAGATGTCAAGTGGATGTAGCAGATGTGTTGGGCTATAAGAGATGTAAGGTGAAAAATTGCAGATGCATGTGTGTGTATAATGTCAAGTCAAATTATCGATTTCATATTTACAGCATGTCAGTATACTATGAAGTACAAATATAGAGCATACTTTGATAAAAAGTTAAGTTTTGCCTTGAAAAAAAGGTTCTCTGTTGTTATTTTACCAACAATTTGTTGTTATAGTGGGCCAGTGGCAAATAGTCGTTAAAGGAGTACATTTTTTATCGTCCCTAATTTTCAGGTTTAACTGAAAATTGTACCTTGATTGGTAGATGAAATACAAAATAGTAGTATGGATCCCATGTCCTAAACATATCCGCCAATCATAAGAAGTCAAGTTCACATCAAAAATTTGAGGTGGACAAAATTTCTTACCCCATAAAGAGTGTGAATAAAACATGTGTCATATATAATGTACATGAGTATTACATAGAAACAGTTCAAATAAAAAGTTCCTCAATATACCTTACAGAGCACGTCCGGTATTGTTTAATCTTTGGGGTCATCCCCCCACATGCAAGCATCACTCAGATTACAGTCATTAGTTAAGTAACAAAGTGGTGGGAGTAAGAAACTAATAGTACAAATAATGTAATGTCGCGTGAAATTTAGAATGATGCATAGAAACAAAACTAGACAAAATAAATAAAGGTAAAGAATGACATTAACAAATAAAGCATATTTTATGTACAAACCATTTACATAACCGCATCTCTGACAAAGAGCTTGACCATTGCATTTAGTTCTAACAGCCTTCATTATTGAATTCTTATGATGTACATCTGCTTTAGGATTTCGCATTTTTATCAAAAATTGTTTGCGTAATTTACTTGGAAGGAGCAGTCTGCCGCAAGCCTAACAAATTATATACAAGTTATAGATATCATGTCAAAAGAGGTAGTGTTACTTGATATTAAAAAAATAGCATAACATTGTGAAATGGAGAGAGAAGATGATTGTAGAAATTCACTTTGCAAATGCACTTCAAAATGTCGAGGGTAGAATTCAAATAGCCGACATTCAACACCGGGACTGTGAGCTTCAAATATCCAAAATGACCCGGACAGCCAGAAAAATCTCCATAGCATGTAGTACATTTACCTTTTTTGTTTGCAGGTCCCTGCAACCAAATAAATGTAAGTTTTCGACTGATAAAACATTATGCAACAACAAAATTTTGGTAAAAGGGCTAATCGTTTATGCAAAATTGTCCAGGCCCGAGAAAAGTAGGAATCTTAGCAACAAGGTTCAAGAATTTGATTTCTAATTTTCGTTTTGATCGGTCAAGATTTTCAAATTTTTGGAAAATTTCAAAAAGAATTGGAACTGAACCATGTTCAGCACATGTGTAACAATTAAATCCCAATATTTCTCTCACTGAAAAGTTAAATGCAACCACTATCCCACAAAGAAATATATTACGTAGTATGTGCCGAATTCTAGTAAGAATGACTAAAATCAAGCATTTTCAAGACTGATGAACATACCATCCTAAGATCAAGCAATCCGTTATCAACCGGCGCACCACCGGTGTTGTCATAAAGAGCATTCTTCCAAATTTGAACCTCAGCCAATTTCCTAATCTCATCTCCTGAAAATGCATCAAACTGAATGCTTTTTCTGCAAACAAATTGCATTGTTTAATTTTATGCTAATTGTACGTGTTCCTCAATTCATTATTTTGATAAGAAATAAGTAACCGTTACATTTTTTGGCTGCTAATGTCATTGACAAAGGGCTCTTTGGTGCATCGGAGTTTTGTGCCAGCAGCCATTCGGGTAATGGACGTTAGGGTTTTAGGCAAATTTACAGCCGGTGGAAAAACTGAGGAGCTAATTCACAGTTTTCCTTCTTCCTCCAATTTGATACTATGCCTATTTGACCCCTCGATATGTCCTTCGCTAGAGCGTCTCGCCGAACACCTAAACCCCGTCCAACTCGAAGACCCTTGTCACCAGAATTGACTTTGTTCGATTGGAATTAAGAAACTCCAGGCAAGAACCTCTAATTCCGCGGTCGTGAAATGTGAACAGAAACTGCAAACCATCAGCTTCTGGCGAGTACAAAGGTAGGCGGGAGCAGTCTAGAAGGAGGAGGAAATTGAAAGGAGAAAAGAAATTGAGAATGTTCTGAACAAAATTGCGGCCCACTAAAGCTACAAACCGAGTTTATTGGTTTCGGGCTATGCTCCATTGCGGCCAGTCCAGGACATGGGGAGAAATACATGGGCCCTTCAAGAGTTTTCTAGGTTTTATGAGTAATTTTATACAGCAGGCTATTGCCCTAATTCTAAAACTCATCGTTTTCACGTGTTGTAAACTATATTCTACGTTACTATGTTTGAAAGCGCAAACTTTTGGTCCGACCGCGAACCTTCAAAATTGTCCCTATATGTATTTCTTTATTAAAGGTTGTAATACATTTGGTGTCACACTCTTTTGATGTCAGCGTGAAATACCAAAAATTTCTCTCTAAAGATATTATCAAGATTCAGTATAACTCAAAAATAGAATCTGACAATTAAGCTTCCTTTACATATTCAAATTTTCCTCGATAAATATTTACCAAGTCCTCGTATTACTTAAAAATAGGATCTAACAAATAAACTACTTTACAAATTTGTTTTTTATAAATTAATAATATAAATAAAATTTTAAACTAACAAAAGATTAGATATTGCAACTTAGAAAAAAAATCAAATTAACTACGTATGATTCAACACAAACATATGTAAAAATATTTGTGGAAAACACTTTCTTTTAAACGTATTAAATAAATACAATTTGTATAAAAACAATTCAGATACCTTCATCACGCGCGAAGCGCGTGCCGTAATGCTTGTTTCTATACATGTAATTCGTTATTTTCAGTTTTTATACCTCAATCGTAATCTCTAATCTTCAACCATAATCTCCAATCATGTGTTATCTTTAGTTCTAATCGCGCTTTATCATCAGCCTAAATCGTGCAAATATTAAGTCATAATCGAGCACGATTATCTCCTTGAGATAGTCGTATTTGTTTCGGTGTTTTTCAATTTTAATTTTTTCCATTTGTTGTTATGTTTATTTTGTTTATTGTATATTTTCAGGTTGATCAGAATTTTGCATTCAATTTTTTCTACTCATTTGTTTGTCAATAATGGATTCAACACTAGACTCAAGGCTAGAAGTTTTTGTTATATATTTTGTTGTCATATAAACTTCTTGTTTAGTTGTGATAGAAATTCTATTCGGTTTATAAATGAATAGTTGTCTGTATTTACAAGTTTTTAGAGTTATCCCAACGATACCTACGCAATTAGATTTGAGAAGAGATAAAAGGTGAAGAAAAATAATAAACAGATAATTTTCTCTAGACAAACTTTATTAAATCCTCCAAAAGATTACAGAGAAAATCTCTAAAAGTTGACAAGAAAACTCAATTCCTAAAACCCTAATAAAATAACCCTTATCCTCTCTTATATTACAATGAACCGTATATAGGCTTATTTATAGAAGTCTAATGTAATCGTTGTCATTGGATCGAAGATAGGAAAAAAAATCTACATCAGAAACTCCAAAACACTCTGAAAATGATGAAAATGTCTACAAACACGTCCACCTCTGTACCCATTCTATTCAAGTGTATTGCCGAGTAATACTGTCAGATAATACGAAGAATGAGGTGATATAGGGTACACAAGTGAATATTACCTCAGGCTAACACCGTTACGCATTTAAACATCGAATAAATAATTCGCTTATATATACACAATATTGGCACAAACCAATAAACACGGGTGCTCCAGGATAGAACAATACAAAATATATAGTGAATATCAAAGAACATAGAGTCAGAATCGTAGCTATAATATATAATATACAATCTACAAAATATGTCCAATGTTCATCACAATAATATACACACGAGAGACTATACAATACAAGATAATAATCTATAATTACAAATATCTAGTCTCTTCTATGTCCAGTATACACAACCTGGCATCATCATCCCTGTACTTGAAATGTCTCGAACTGACTTGAGCGTTATATAAATAACACGGGGTCGGATTATGTCCAAATCAAGGGAATAACATAAACATGAGCATAATATATGCAAAATATATTCTCAAGAAAATGCCCATAATATCATTAGTTGTCTATATAACAATTAAAGGATGGCTTATAATCATGATATTATAAATATTTCCCAATGTATCACAAAACGTCAAATATCACGAAACTATACACAAAATTTTTATCACTTATATATAAATACATCAAATCGAAAATCGTAGAAATAATAACAAATGAGTGAATTATCGAAAACCAGAAATCATCATCAGAATTCAGAAATCAATAAAAAGGTATGTGCTAGCACATGTAATGCCCAAATATAATAATAATGAGTAGGTCATCTACTTGAAGAAAATAGCCCGTCTGCCTAAACTGGATAGGTCATCTGCTCATCAATCACATAAAGATAAAATATGGGGATTTACTATATCCTGGACATAGTTTCAGGTAGGAATATAAATAGTATATGTCTATTTACCGCACACGTCGGAACTAGACGAAACACTGACAACACGTCTGCCTGCTTCAGGCTATGCTGTCAGAGGCACCGTCGGGGCGCCGCTGGGTGTCGCCGGGGTGCTAATTTCGTAAATTGGTGCCTCACTCTATCGCCCCACTGCCCAAAAATGCCCAATCACTAGGGCACCGATTAGGCAGGGCGTTTTTCCAAAGGCTGGCGCTACTGGGCACTCTCTGGACGTTTTTTTGTTTTTTTCAATTTTTTTGGCATAGGCAAGCAGTGCTAGCAGGTTCCCAACTAGTAGAGGTGTAAATCGGACGGACCGGACAAGACGCGAGTGTGTTTGATTTCTCCCAAAAAAAACATACGAACTCGGATCGGACGAGAGTTTTGTTCGTACATTCTTTGGAATAGCCAGGCAACGGACGGACAATCGAAAAATCATCAGATTTTTCGAACGGACATGAGTTCATACATTTTATCTTGTCATAGTCCATGTCCTAAATGAAATCGGAGAAAAACAGACATATACTTTTCAGCCACGGACTCGAACAGACATCAAACAAAATTTACACCCAACGTATCTGTTTTATTACTCACGAGCGTTACGGCACGCGCGAAAATGGCTGAATTGTTTTTCTACAAATTGTATTTATTTAATACGTTCAAAAGAAAATGATTTTCACAAATAATTTAGTCATATTTTTGTGTTAATCATACATAGGTAATTTGAAATTTTATTTTAAGTTGCAATATCTAATTCCTTGTGAGTTTAAATTTTTATTTATATTATTAATTGATAGAAAACAATTTTGTAAAGTAGTTTATTTACTAGATCATATTTTTAAGTGATATTAGGACTTAGTAAATATTTATAGATGAAATTTTGAATTTGTACAAGAACCTTAACTGTCAGATCCTAATTTTAAGCGATATTAAATTTTAATAATATCTGTAGAGAGGCAAAATGTGTGACATTATAAAGGGCAATTTTGGAAGTTCGCGGTCGGACCAAAAGTTTGCGCTTCCAAACCAACTATTAATAAAGATATTTTTTTACAAATAATAAAAAGAACGCAAAAAAATTAAGTAAAGGAGTTGCAAAATGATGATGAACGCCTTTTTTCGTCCAGGCTTTGCCTAGACTTCGTCTGGGCTTTAAAAGAATCCAAGTGCTCCGCATCGCACCTCGGACAGCATAGGCTCCAGGAGCTTCACATGTGTCTGTTTGACGCTGCTCCTATAGTCATATATTACCTTCCCCTCGGTATCGTGATAATATCCGCTGCATGTTATAAACACGCTGCAGAACTATGCTCTGCATCAATCACGAGCCGACACGTTGCCCCTATAAGTAACCGACTACATGCCTAGGTGACACATAGGCAAACGCACACAGCAAAGACACACAGCAATAAGGGTGTTACGGGTCCAAGTTGCGACCTCCGCGATCAGGCCGCTAGGGTGGATACTGGCCAATCTGGTTCACTCCTGCAACATAAAGGGAGTTGGATAAGATAGATGGACACATAGTATCTACATCGATAGCTAACACATAGATGCCGACACATGACACTATTTATTGCTACCACACAGCTTGATACTATAGCCGACACACGGCTATATACGATTGCCGACACATGGCATTACATGTGACTCACCGCAGCAAGTCTCCACAAATCCCCATCACAAGAGTGTTATTTAGTTACAATGAATAACTGAATAAATATCACGGCAGCATCTCATACCACTATGTGATACTCAGTTGTTTATTCATTGCTTATAAACTACACCCAATATCCACAATATTCCATATAACGAGTCCAAAGAATAACCGGAGAAATATTAGCAAATGCCTCTTCCCAAACGGTATTATAACTCCGTTTATTCAGATTTCTCATCACATAGATTTAAATATCACAAAATCAAACCGAAGGATGTCATCACCATTTGAATCATATTAAAAGCAATTAATCAAATCAATATCAACGGTGAATCATTCATATGAATCAATTCAATATAAAAGAAAGGAGAAATCTGAAAAATATAAACAAACAGATTAATTAAATATATATATATATATAATTATTAAATTAATATTTTCACATAAATCATTCAAAATATCCAATTCAACATAACAGAGATAAGAACAATAAAAACGCATAATAATCATTTTAGTATTGAACTGGATATTTAAATAAATTTCAAATTATTAACACATATTTTCTTTAATCAAAATAAATATAGGTTGAATATTCGAGTATATGATTTTTGTTTGATGATAATATACATATATATATATTTATTTAAATGTATTTGTTAATGTACTATTTTATTTTTCACATAATTAATAAATATTTGCTGAATAAAATAAATAACACAAAAATTAAATTCAAACAGATACTTTATTCAAACAAATATTTTATTGCAATTTTGAATAGTACAAATTCAAGCTCTCACTATATATATACAATTTGCAATTACAATACATTTCAACTTACATATGCACCTCACTACATTCACTCGTATTTTATCTTTAACTCCATTCCAGATTGAATCCAGCATTTGAGCTATCTGCAAAAATATACACTGACACAGTAAAATTGAAAATAAAATATTTTTGCAGTGTAAAATAAAATGTATTTTTGAAAATATTATTTGCCTCGGTTATTTGGGTTGTTCGTCATCATTTAATTTTGAATTCATCATACATGAATAGCTTGTGACATGCATAGTGTATCACTGTACATGCCACAAGGCCGTGCACACCAATGTACACTTGGTAAAATTGCAGGGATAGGTGAGCACAAGGTCAAACCCAAATCAAAAGTCGGGTTCAACTCAAGTGAAATACAAATTAAGTCATGATACGAGCACAATGTCAAACCCGAGCTATAAGCTGGATTCAACGCAGGTGCATTACAAAATTGTCAAGTATAAGTAAATATGCAACATGCACATAAGCAGTGGTGCACTTCAAATACAAGCACAATATGGATGCAGTGAAGTGAATGCAACATTTCTACAAGACATATGTACAACTACAAAGTAAACATCATGTACCAGCTCAATATGCTATGCACAAGAACCAAGGTCAGAGGTGACATCAATGTACATGTCAACCAGACTCAAAGCAACTCGAGCTAGCTAAATAAACCAGCTCACAAATCAGACTGAAGTACACAAATGCATCAGTGTAATGATATTGCCAAGATCAGACAGTGATGTACAAAATGAAACCACATATATACATACATAAAAGTATGTATACAAGTAGAAATGGCCACAGCATCAAATGAGCAATCTCAAACATGAACAAATAATTCTCGAGTGAAGCCAAGGCCACAAAGTCATCAGAAATTCACACAAACCCAAACATGCATCACATACATGAGGACCATAGCAAACACAGTGAAATCCAAAGCAATCATACGTATATACATGTACTTGAGGCAACATGGAAGCAGTGCACACTGCAGACAACTAGAATCAATATCAAAACAACACTGCACACATACATGGAGTAATACAACATTTGGAAGCAGGTTCAAGTTAAAGTCAATGATCGAAGTCAAATACAAAGCTGTGGTGACCAAGTCAAGATAAGTGCCAAAGTCAGGCAACAACAAACAAAATAAGGTGCAAGTCAAGTATGCTACAGAGATGATCAAACAACTACAAATATCAAGTCGGACCGAAGTCAAGGTCGAATATTTTTAACAGTAGCAGTTTCAAAATAATCAAGGCAGAATCAAGTTTATCAAAAAATCAAATTCGAAATATCACATGAAGCCGTAAGCAATGGACGAAGTCACGGAGACCAAAATCATCAAGCCGTGGTTGTCAAGAAACCCAAGCCGTGAGAAACAAGCAAACAAAATATACGAATTGGAACAAGTCAGTAATAATCTCAAGCATCCAAACGAAGATCAATGGCCAAAGCTAAATTAATTGATGAGTTCAAATCAGTATATTTGAACGAAAATATAGGAATTATAATCCTATAAAACCCAATCATCATCGGCGTTGAAAAAAGCATTCGAGTTCGAGCAAAACAGATACCAAAAATCAAATTAACAACTCGAATCAGATCGAGTTCAAGCAAGCTAAACAGTAAAGCAGAAAAGCATAAATTACATACCAGATTGTTCGAATCGAACTCGATCAAAGAAGCAGCCGAAGCTAGGCAACAAATGAACGATCAATAGAGATACGCGAGAATATCATTTGTTTGATCAACTATTGTTGGCAGCTTCTAATCAGAAGCCCTAATTTTCAAGCAAAGGAAAGGAGGCCGAAGCCATTTCGAAGAAATAGAAACGAAGCCCTAATTATCTTTTCGCCAAAATATTCGAGAGGCCATTATTACGGCACTAAACAAGAAACAAGGAACGGCCGAATAATAAGAGATACGTGTCAAACAAAACTCAAGGGAAGAAAATAATATTGGGCCGGCTTACTTTGGGCTACTCAATTCTTAAAAAGGGCCTTGAATATTTTTTTATATTATATTGTTTTTCTTTTTGTAATTTTTGTTTAAAAATTGTGTATTTACTAGCCGTGTGACTAGGGTCAAACAACGTGGCATAGTTTGAGAATTCGCAACTCGGTGGCTGAGTTGTGGCAGAGTTTTGAGCGTAGAGTTAGGTTTGTCGATAACGAGTGTCGCGAGTTTTTGTGTGTAAGCGTCTGACTACTTAATTTCTAGTAGAAACCTTGGGGGCAGCACGTAGGCAGGGTTTTGCCGAAGCTGGGTAAATCATCGTGTTATATTTCCTACATTTACTATTCTGCTATTATCTGTGCTGCTATTATTCTGTTGTGATCTGTGTTGAAATTATTTTATATACTTCCGCAATAAATTTTTATAATCATTAGTATCACCCTATTCAACCCCCCCTCTAGGGTGAAATCGATCCTACAAGTGGTATCAGAGCTAGGAACATAAGTCAATTTTTGTTTTAAAATTTTGATTTTTCAAAAATCAATTTTTGTTTTAAAAATTTGAATTTTTAAAATGGCTTCTTTTAATAATGCTTTTGCTAAGGGTCAGTCCATAGTTAGACCACCAATGTTCAATGGTGAATATGCTTACTGGAAAAATAGAATGAAATTTTTTCTGAAAACCATTGATGCTTGGAATATTATTGAGACAGGTTATAGAGCACCAACTATAGTAGTAGATAATCAAAAAAATAGATAAACCGATGGATCAATGGACAAATCTAGAAAATAAATTACATAATGCAAATGCCAAAGCTATGAATTCTATTATTTGTTTATTGGATCAAATTGAATTTAATCGTGTCTCACATTGTCTAACTACAAAGGAAATCTGGCACACACTCGAAGTGACTCGCGAAGGAACATCTCAAGTCAAAGAATCTCGCCTTTCCATGCTGAGTAGCGAATACGAGAATTTCACAATAGCCAAGGAAGAAAATGTCAAAGAGATGTATGAACGACTTTCCAATATCGTATACAAATCAAAAGCTCTCGGGAAATCATACACAGAATTGAAAATAGTCCGAAAAATCCTCAGAGTCCTTCCACGGAATTTTGAAGCGAAAGTTACAGCCATTCAAGAATCAAAAGATTTGAAACAAATCAAAGTTGAAGAACTCATAGGAAATCTCACCACTTATGAGCTAGAAATGAAATTCAAGGAAGAGCGTGAAGGAGGAGATACTCGAAAGAAATCAATAGCTCTCAAAGGAATGACAGAAAGTGATGATGACGATGACGATGATGGAGCAGCTGAGCTGGCACAATTAATAAAGAAATTCAAAAGATGGAATCGCAAATACGGAAATCCAGCTCTAAATCAAAAACTGAAAAGCAAAATAGCCAAAGCACTAAACAACTCAGACGAGCAAGAGATCATCTACCGCAAGTGCAATAAACCTGGCCACATTAAGCCCAATTGTCCTCAGAATCGACACAGCCAAGAAAAGAAATTGAAAAGGAGAAGTTTTGCAGCCACGTGGAATAAAAGTGATGATGATAAAAGCACTAGCAGTGAGAGTGAAAATGCAGATCTGTGCTTTCGAGGTGATATAATTGATAGCGATGATGATGATGAGCCAAGCGAGGTATCAAAACTCACTCACTCTGAATTACTTATATATTTCCACAAAGTAAATGGTTGTTTTGAACGATTTAGGGAGAGATACGCTAAACTTGAATCACAAAGAGATACTTTGATAGATTTAAATAAACAGCTTGATCAATTAGTCAAAAACTATCAAAGCAAGAGCCTTAAGTGTGACAAGTGTCCAACATTCGAAGAAGAGATTAAAAAATCTGATATTAAAATTAAATCGCTTTAAAATGAAATTCTGATTTTGAAAGAGAGTGAAAACACTAGAAGAGAAAATTCTATTAAAAGGTGCACTCAATTATTGAACAAAAACGAATCAATCAAAACACAAGTCCAACAACTGTCGATGACTTTAGGAAAATTTTCAAAAAGTGAAAGATCGTTAAATATGCTAATAGGAAAACAAACGGTTAATATTGACAGACAGGGACTTGGATATAATCAATCTGAACATGTTAGAAACGAAATTAATCAAGACAATTCAAAGTGCACGATTTGTGGAAAAACTGGACACAATCGCAATATTTGTTGGTATAGACCCAAAAATATAAAAATCATTCCAATTTGGGTTCCAAAAGGCACGAATATAAAATCCCTCAAAGTTAAACAAATCTGGGTACCGAAAGGAACATATATAAATAGTTTTGGGTCTCCACAAACTTATTTTTCAAAATCATTTGCCACTAACAACCATCGACCTATAAAAACAAATAGGTCACGAAAATCTTTCATCGTGTAGGTGTGGTGGCAGGCTAAAACAACAACAGTGTTATCTGGATTCTGGCTGTTCCAGACACACAACGGGCGACAAATCAAAGTTCCTTAGCCTAGTACAAAGGTGGCAGAATCACAATGGACAACAACAAAAAATTATCGGCAAAGGTAAAATGGGTAAAGGTATCTTGAACGATAAATGTGATAATCTGCACTATAATCTGAATTAATTCAGCCAGTTATGTGATAAAGAAATGAATGTCGGTTTTGATTTTGACCTATTCTTAATTGATATGCTCTTACTTGACTTGTTCTTATTTTTGACTCTGATTTGTGCAAAAATGTTGACCAATCATCTTTTCATCTTTGAACTAATTCATATAAATTTGTTTGGTCAAATGATGGTGTTTTATTGGCTTCTGATTACTTATGATACAAGTGGATATATCTGTTTATCTTAACTGAAACTATGTTCACTGTTTTTTCATCTGCACGGTTTCAATTCAAATTCAAAAGAATTTCATTTAAATGCTGATTTCAAAGAAATTTGGTGCAACTTCACGGTCTGGTCTATAACTAATGATAATCTTGAGTGAAAGAGAATTCAGATGCAGATTACACTGGTAATCTAGTTGATAGAAAAATTACTAGTGGAACGTGATTTATGTTGAGACATTCAGTAATTGCATCATTTTTCAAAGAAAATATATGCATATTTTTCATTTCAAATAATTTTCAAACAGCAGACATTTTTCTTATAAAACCCCTTCTAGAAAATCATTTTTGTTGACCTTGTTTCAGATTAGTCGATTTGGAAAATTTGATTCTATAATTATTTTTGGATTTGATTTTAAATGACAGCATTAACTAATCTGACTCCCTACTGATTATCGAAAAGATAAATAGTGATTGAAAAAGTGATGAGTGTTGATATTAATTATATATTATAACTTGAGACAGTATAATTAGTAAATTTCTTTAGAAATTTAAACAAGAGTAATAAAAACTTTTGTTGATAAAAATTCCATGACCATCTCTAATTCTATCATATTTCTATCGACCATCACTCATCAAAATCCAGTATAGTATGTCAATATGTGGTATTTTAAAAGGGAAATTATTCGTTTTTCATTTCATTATATTTTTAACAAATAAAAACATCCAAAGTATTCACTCTCATTTAAAAGTCCTCACGGTTATGCATAGGTGAATTACTTGGAATTTTTGATTATGTGTTTCCATGCTCATTAAAAAGTCCTCACGGTTATGCATGTATGGAAGGCATATCAAAATTGATTGATTAAATAGACAAGTTGATTATAATCCCATTTAAAAGTCCTCACGGTTATGCGTGGTTAAAAGATACTTGAATTCGTTTTTTAATAAAAATTTGGAATACTACTAATCTCATTTAAAAGTCCTAATGGTTATGCATGGTTAGTAGATATTCAAATTCCTGAAATAAATATACCACAAATAGACACAACTATATGGTTTTATATGATGACATCATCCCTATCATTCTAAAGTGGAATATGCATCAAATAGAGTATTTATGATTTTTGTTTGATTTTTTTATTGAAATTTAATATTTATACACGATTGAGTATTAATGTTGTATTAATGTCCATCACTTTATCTCTATTTTTCTAATACTATTACTCTTTTGCTGATAACAAAAGGGGGAGAGAAAAGTTAAGATTTTGGCAAATAAAGGTCAAATATTTTTCTATTTGCATCTAGGCTCATTTGAATATTCATTTTCATGCATATATAAAGGGGGAGCCTTATGTAGAGAGGGAGCATTCAAATAGGGGGAGCAAATTGAATAATCAAATACATTTAATAAATTCAAAATCTTAAATATATGTTTATTATCATCAAAAGGGGGAGATTGTTGAATATGCGAGTATATGATTTTTGTTTGATGATAATAAACATATATATATATATATATATATATATATATTTAAATGTATTTGTTAATGTATTATTTTATTTTTCTTAATAAATATTGGCTGAATAAAATAAGTAACACAGAATTTAAATTCAAACAGATACTTTATTCAAACAAATATTTTATTACAATTTTTAATAGTACAAATTCATGCTCTCACTATATATATATACAATTTGCAATTACAATACATTTCAACTTACGTATGCACCTCACTACATTTCACTCATTCACTCGTTTTTTATCTTCAACTCTATTCCAGATTGAATCCAGCATCTGATCTATCTGCAAAAATATACACTGACGCAGTAAAATTGAAAATAAAATATTTTTGCAGTGTAAAATAAAATGTATTTTTGAAAATATTATTGGCCTTGGTTATTTGGGTTGTTCGTCATCATTTAATTTTGAATTCATCATACACGAACAGCTTATGACATGCATAGTGTATCACTGTACATGCCACAAGGCCGTGCACACCAATGTACACTTGGTAAAATTGCAGGGACAGGCTAGCACAAGGTCAAACCCAAATCAAAAGTCGGGTTCAACTCTAGTGAAATACAAATTAAGTCACAATACGAGCACAAGGTCAAACCCGAGCTATAAGCTGGATTCAACGCAGGTGCATTACAAAATTGTCAAGTATAAGTAAATATGCAACATGCACATAAGCAGTGGTGCACTGCAAATACAAGCACAATATGGATGTAGTGAAGTGAATGCAACATTTCTACAAGACATATGTACAACTACAAAGTAAACATCATGTACCAGCTCAATATGCTATGCACAAGAACCAAGGTCAGAGGTGACATTAATGTACATGTCGACCAGACTCAAAGCAACTCGAGCTAGCTAAATGAACCAGCTCACAAATCAGACTGAAGTACACAAATGCATCAGTGTAATGATATTGCCAAGATCAGATAGTGATGTACAAAATGAAACCACATATATACATACATAAAAGTATGTATACAAGTAGAAATGGCCACAACATCAAATGAGCAATCTCAAACATGAACAAATAATTCTCGAGAGAAGCCAAGGCCACAAAGTCATCAGAAATTCACACAAACCCAAACATGCATCACATACATGAGGACCAGAGCAAACACAGTGAAATCCAAAGCAATCATACGTATACACATGTACTCGAGGCAACATGGAAGCAATGCACAGTGTAGACAACCGGAGTCAATATCAAAACAACACTGCACACATACATGGAGTAATACAACATTTGGAAGCAGGTTCAAATCAAGTCGAAGTCAATGGCCGAAGTCAAATACAAAGCCGTGGTGACCAAGTCAAGATAAATGCCAAAGTCAAGCAACAACGAACAAAATATGGTGCAAGTCAAGTATGCTACAGAGATGATCAGACAACTACAAATATCAAGTCAGGCCGAAGTCAAGGTCGAATATTTTTAACAGTAGCAGTTTCAAAATAATCAAGGCAAAATCAAGTTTATCAAAAAATCAAATTCGAAAAATCACATGAAGCCGTAAGCAATGGACGAAGTCATAGAGACCAAAATAATCAAGCCGTGGTTGTCAAGAAACCCAAGTAGTGAGAAACAAGCAAACAAAATATACGAATTGGAACAAGTCAGTAATAATCTCAAGCATCCAAACGAAGATCAATGGCCAAAGCTAAATTATTTGACGAGTTCAAATCAGTATATTTGAACGAAAATATAGGAATTAGAATCCTATAAAACCCAATCATCATCGGCGTTGAAAAAAGCATTCGAGTTCGAGCAAAACAGATACCAAAAATCAAATCAACAACTCGAATCAGATCGAGTTCAAGCAAGCTAAACAGTAGGGGTGAGCAAAATTCGGTTAGAACCGAATTAACCGATCAAACCGGTTCATTTCGGTCGGTTCGGTTCGGTTGTGAAATTATATCGGTTTGAATTCGGTTTGTAAAATAATTTTATTTGGTTATTGGTTTAACCGAATTAACCGAACTTTTATTATATTATCCAAATTCATGGTATAGTAATACTCTTAGCAATTGGTTTAGTAATAAAAAACAAATCTTATCTATTAAAAATAAGTTAATTTTTCTTATAAACTTAAAATAAACACTCAAATTAGTTTATATAAACATAAATGTATGTTTTCCATTTACTAAATCAATCATTTGAATAATAACATATAATAAATTCTCTTACTAGCTTTCTTGGTTTGGTTAAATCGGTTACCGACCGAATTAACCGAAATTAATTCGGTTTGGTTCGATTCGGTTTTGAATTTTTTCAGTTTCAATTTGGTTTGACATTTTTTAGCTCAAAACCGACCGAACCGACCGAATGCTCACCCCTACTAAACAGTAAAGCAGAAAAGCATAAATTACATACCAGATTGTTCGAATCGAACTCGATCAAAGAAGCAGCCGAAGCTAAGCAACAAACGAACGATCGATAGAGCTACGCGAGAATATCATTTGTTTGATCAACTATTGTCGGCAGCTTCTAATCAGAAGCCCTAATTTTCGAGCAAAGGAAAGGAGGCCGAAGCCATTTCGAAGAAATAGAAACGAAGCCCTAATTCTCTTTTCGCCAGAATATTCGAGAGGCCATTATTACGGCACTAAACAAGAAACAAGGGATGGACGAATAACAAGAGATACGGGCCAAACAAAATATACACATGTGAAAACATGTATCAAGACAACCAAACCAGAATACTGGATACAAATGCAATAGAGGTGACAACAGAGTATCAAGTCGAGCAAAGCTTTACAAGTATACATATATACATGCACAAACATACACGTATACATACATACATACACACACACACACACACACATATATATATATATATATGCAGTAACCATATGGGAAGCATTAAAGCAGTAAACATGTACTTAAAGCATCATCAACACAGCAGAGATGAAAGAACACAAAATCAAGTCGTGGGTCAAAAAATTTCAAACAGATATATATACAGTAAATTGAACAAGCCAAAACTTCCAGATTATCAAAAAAATTAATACCGAAGTCATGGGAGAAAAGAATCAAAACCGTGGTGACCAAGGCAAAGTTCAAACAAGTCCAGATAATATCGAACAAGTCAGTGCCGAAATCAAAATAATATCACAAATTCAAAAGGCCGAAGTCACAGGAGAAAAGAAATCCACGGAGCAAGTTCAAATTCATGAAGCCGTGGTAAGCAAGCATAACAGAAAATATACGAATTTGAACTAGTCTAATCAAACCATATGCACTCAAGCAAAATCGAACGGCAGAGAAAAATTATCAGACGAATTCATTCGATCGAAAATTTAGGGAATTAAACCCTATGAATACCGTCAACATCATCGACATTAATCATCGAGTTCAAGCATATCAACGATAATAGGAAAAGGAAATCACATACCAATTCAATTCAAACTCGCCAGTTTGAAGCAGCCGAAGGCAAATCGAAGATAGGAGGCGATTGACAGAGCAAAGCGAAGCTAATCACTACAATCGCTCGAAAAACAATTGACCGCCTCAAATTCTCAAGAGCCCTAATTTTGAACGAAGAGGAACAAACGTTCTCAAGCAAAGGAAAGAAGCAGCCATTTTTCAACGCAAAGGATACAAGGCCGAAGAAATAAAGAAAAGGGGAATATTTTTTTATCGCTGAGTTTTTGTTTTTTGGGTCGGCAAATAATAATACTTTGGGCTTTTATTTTAAACTAGGGTTTCTATTTTTGTTTAGTTTTTTTTAGGGGCTTTGCACGAAAGGTCCCTATTTTTGTTGTTGTTATAAGAAAAGTCCCTGTAGAAATAAGTATATAAATTAGGTCCCTGTTTTTTCTAAATAAAAAAACGCAAGTTAGCTTGCGCTTTTTAAAAAAAAAATTTTGAAAATTTCAAAATTTTTAAAAATATTTCAAAATCAGAAACCAAACTAGTTTCAAATTACCTTGCACTTTTCAAAATTTTCAAAATCAAAAAGCGCAAACTAGCTTGCGCTTTCCTGATAGAAAGTGCAAGTTAACTTGCGCTTTTCAAAATTTTAAAAAATTTCGAAATTTCGAAAAAAATTCCAAAATCAGAAAAGTGCAGATTATCTTGCATTTTCTGTCAGAAAAGTGCAAAGCACCTTGCGTTTTTTATTTTTCAAAAATAGGGACCAAATTTACATATTTATTTCTGCAGGGACTTTTCCTATAACAACATCAAAAACAGGGACCTGAGACTCTTATCTTGTTTTTTTATTTTGTATTTCTCTTTTATAACTTTTGTAAAGTCTAGGCGTGTGACTAGGGACGAACTACGGTGGTGTAGTTCGAGAATTCGCAACTCAGTGGCTGAGTTATGGCAGGGTTTTGAGCGTAGAGTTAGGTTAGTCGATAGCGGGTGTCGCGAGTTTACGTGTATTAGCGTCTGACTACTTATTCTAGTAGAAACCTTGGGGGCAGCACGTAGGCAGGGTTTTGCCGAAGTGGGTAAATCTATGTTGTTCTATTTCTGCTTTTAATATTCTGTTATTATCTGTGCTGCTATTATTCTGCTATTATCAGTGATGCAATTATTTTATATATTTCCGCATTAAATTTTTACTATTATTAGTATCACCCTATTCACCCCCCTCTAGGGTGAAATCGATCCTACAAGTGGTATCGGAGCCAGGTACAAAAGTCAATTTTTGTTTGATTTTTCAAAAACAAACTTTTGTTTTAAATTTTTTTAAATGGCTTCTTTTAATAATGCTTTTGCTGAAGGTCAGTCCATAGTTAGACCACCAATGTTCAATGGTGAATATGCTTACTGGAAAAATAGAATGAATTTTTTTTAAAACCATTGATGCTTGGAATATTGTTGAGATAGGATATAGGACACCAACTATAGTGGTAGATAATCAGGAAATAGAAAAACCGATGGATCAATCGACAGATCTTAAAAATAAACTACAGAATGCTAATGCTAAAGCTATGAATTCTATTATTTGTTCATTGGATCAAATTGAATTTAATCGTGTCTCACGTTGTCTAACTGCGTAGGAAATCTGGCACACACTTGAAGTGACTCACGAAGGAACATCTCAAGTCAAAGAATCTCGCCTTGCCATGCTTAGCAGCGAATACGAAAACTTCACAGCGAACAAGGATGAGAATGTCAAAGAGATGTACGGACGACTTTCTAATCTCTTATACAAATCAAAAGCTCTTGGAAACCCATACACAGAATTAGAAATAGTCCGAAAAATTCTCAAAGTCCTTCCATGATATTTTAAAGCAGAAGTTACCACCATTCAAGAATCAAAAGATTTGAAACAAGTTAAGATCGAAGAACTCATCGGAAATCTCACCACTTATGAGCTAGAAATGAAATTCAAGGAAGAACGAGAAGGAGGTGATACACGAAAGAAATCAATAGCTTTTAAAGGAACAACGGAAAGTGATGATGATGATGATGGAGCAGCTGAACTGGCGCTCCTAATAAAGAGATTCAAAAAGTGGAACCGCAAATACGAAAATCCAGCTCTAAATCAACAATTGAAAAACAGAATAGTCAAAGTACTAGACAACCCAGAAGAGCAGGAGATCATATGTCACAAGTGCAATAAACTCGGTCATATCAAGCCCAATTGTCCTCAAAATCGACTCAGCCAAGGAAAGAAACCGAAAAGGAGAAGTTTTGCAGCCACTTGGGATGAAACTGATGAAGATGACAAAAGCATTGGCATTGAGAGTGTAAAAGCAGATCCGTGTCTCGAGGTGATATAACTGACAGTGACGACGACGAGCCGAGCGAGGTATCAAAACTTACTCACTCAGAATTACTTATATACTTTCACGAAGTAAATGGCTGTTTCGAAAGACTTATGGAGAAATACGCTAAAATTGAATCACAAAGAGATACTTTGATAGAATTAAATAAACAACTTGACCAATTAGTCAAAAACTATCGAAATAAAAGCCCTAAGTGTGACAAGTGTCCATCATTCGAAGAAGAAATTAAAAAATCAGAAATTAAAATTAAATCACTTGAAAATGAAATTCTGATTTTGAAAGAAAGTGAAAACATAAGGAGAGAAAACTCCATTAAAAAGTGCAGACAATTATTGAATGAAAATGAATCTCTCAAAACATAAGTCCAACAATTGTCTACAACTTTAGGAAAATTTTCCAAAGCAGAAAGATCGTTAAATATGCTATTAGGGAAACAAACTATTAATGCTGTTAGACAAGGACTTGGATATAATCCATCTGAACTTGTTAGAAGCAAAATTAATTAAGTCAAATCCGAGTGCACAATTTGTAGAAAAATTGGACACAATCAAAATATTTGTTGGTATAGACCCAAACACATGAAAACCATTCCAATTTGGGTTCCAAAAGGCACGAATATAAAATCCCTTAAAGTCAAACAAATATGGGTGCCAAAAGGAACAAATATAAATAGTCTTGGGTCTGCACAAACATATTTTTCAAAATCTACTTCCACTAACAACCATGGACCTATAAAAACAAATAGGTCACAAAAATCTTCTCTCGTGTAGGCATGGTGGCAGGCTAAGGAACAACAACAGTGCTATCTGGATTCTGGCTATTCCAAGTACATGACGGGCAACAAATCAATGTTCCTTAGCCTTGTACAAAGGTGGCAGATTCACAATGGGCAACAACGAAAAATTATCGGGAAAGGTAAAATAGGCAACGGTACATTTATTTTGAATGATTTATTAAATGTGAAAATCTGCACCATAATCTGAATTAAATCAGCCAGTTATGTGATAAAATAATGAATGTTGATTTTGATTCCGAATTGTTGGCCAATTATCTTTTTATGCCGATAACACTATAGGTACCTCTAGAGTCTCTGAACTAGTTCATATAGATTCGTTTGGATTAACGATATTGCAAGTTTAGATGATAAGAGATATTGTCTTGTATTGATTTTTGATTACTCTAGATACATGTGGATATATTTGTTTTTCTTGCTGCTTCTAGATCTGACACTATGTTCACTGTTTTGTTTATATGCACGGTTTCAATTCAAATTCAAAAGAATTTAATTTAAAAGCTGTAAAAAGGATTTTAAGGAATTTGTTGGAACTTCACGATCTGGTCTATGACATCCAACTAATGATAATCTTGAGTCAAAGGAAAATTCGGATGCAGATTACACTTGTAGTCTAGTTGATAGAAAAATTACTAGTGGAAAGTGTTTTATGAAGAGACATTCATTAGTTGCATCATTTTCAAATAAAATATCTGCATAATATTCATTTTAATTGATTTTCAATTGGTAGATTTTTTTATAAAATCCCTTTCAGAAAATAGTTTTTGTTGACTTCGATTCAGATTAGTCATTTAAAAAAATTTGATTTTATAATATTTTTGGATTTGATTTTAAGTGACTACATTAACTAAGCTGACTCCATACCGATTATCGAAAAGATAAATAGTGATTGAAAAAGTGATGAGTGTTGATATTAATCATATATTATGACTTGAGTTGAGATAGTAAATTTAGAAAATTTCTTTAAAAATTTAAACAAGATTTATAATAACTTTTGTTGGTAAAAATTCCATGACCATCTCTATTTCTATCATATTTCTAACGACCATCACTCATTAAAATCCAATATGGTATGTCAAAATGTGGTATTTTAAACATGAAATTATTCTTTTTTTTTAAACATCCAAAGTATTCACTCTCATTTAAAAGTCCTCACGGTTATGCATGGGTGAATCACTTGGAATTTTTGATTATGTGCTTTCATGCTCATTTAAAAGTCCTCACGGTTATGCATGTATGGAACACATATCAAAATTTATTAGTAAATAGACAAGTTGATTCTAATCTCATTTAAAAGTCCTCACGGTTATGCGTGGTTAGAAGATGCTTGAAATTCATTTCCTTTATAAAAATTTGGAATACTACGAATCTCATTTAAAAGTCCTAACGGTTATGCATGGTTAGTAGATATTCAAATTCCTGATATAAATATACCACAAACAGACATAACTATATGGTTTTATATGCCGACATCATCCCTATCATTCTAAAGTGGAATATGCGCCTAACAGAGTATTTATGCTTTTTGTTTGATTTTTTTATTGAAATTTAATATTTATACTCTATTGGGTATTAATGTTGTATTAATGTCTATCACTTTATCTCTATTTTTCTAACACTATTACTCTTTTGCTGATAACAAAAGAGGGAGAGAAAAATTAAAATTTTGGCAAATAAAGGTCAAATATTTTATTTTGTATTTTCTATTTGCATCTAGGTTCATTTGCATATTTTTATTTATTTTCATGCATATATGAAGGGGGAGCTTTGTTGTAGAGAAGGGGCATTCAAATAGGGGGAGCAAATAGTTTTCATCTATATCCAAATACATTTAATAAATTCAAAATCTTAAATATATGTTTGTTATCATCAAAAGGGGGAAATTGTTGAATATGGAAGTATATGATTTTTGGTTGATGATAATAAACATATATATTCATTTATTAAATGTATTTATTGTTGTACTATTTTATTTTTCACATAATTAATATTTGTTGAATAAAATAAATAACACGGAATTTAAATTCAAGCAGATATTTTATTCAAACAAATATTTTATTACAATTTTGAATAGTACAAATTTGAGCTCTCACTACATATATACATTTTTCTATTACAATACAATTTCGATTACATCTCAAATTTCATTTTACATTGTTCACCTCACTACATATCACTCATCCACTCGTATTTTATTTTCGACTTTGCTCCAGCTCGAATCCAGCATCTAAGTTATCTGCAAAATAAACACTAACGCAGTAATATTGAAAAAGAAATATTTTTTATAGTGTAAAATAAAATGTGTATTTTGAAAATATTATTTGCCTCAATTATTTGGGTTGTTCGTCATCATTTATTCTGAATTCATCTTACACGAACAACCTGTGACATGCATAGTGTATCACTATACATGCCACAAGGCCGTGCACACCGATATACACTTGATAAAACTGCAGGGACAGGTGAGCACAAGGTCAAACCTGAGCCAAAGCTAGGTTCAACTCAAGTGCCATACAAATAAAGTCACGATATGAGCACAAGGTCAAACCCGAGCCAAAGCTACATGCAATACAAAACAATGGGTCAAGACAAAATTGAAGTGGCTAGAGTTCAAGTCCACAACAACATAATGAAATCACTTGAATAACAAACCAATGGGTCAAGACAACTAAAATAACCCGACCAGTCCAAAATCAACAATGAACCAGTACAAAAGGTGATGAACAGCACATAAAGGAGGCAAACAAGTATACATAATGTAAAGATATCAAGTGAAGGCCACACAAGCTCAACTGTATACAAGTGCAAACTGCAACAGTCAAAGGTTCAAATGACCAGCAGCCTCAACAGTAAATGATTCACATGACAACATACATGAAATAAATCCAAGCATCAAGTACACATGACTCGAAACAATACTTACATATAGACTTAAAGATGAACCAGATCAAAACAAAACAATGGAACAACAACATGAATGCAATGAACTGATCAGAGTAACCCAACTTGTCAACAAGCTCCAAGCAGACTACATAATGAACACAAGTGCAAGACCAAGTCTTAAAACAATGCAAGTTAACACATACACACATACATCAGTGTCAACCAGAATTTAAGTTCAGAGGCATATATCAGAGAGTGATATGTATGAAACAAGTGCAGACTGCACAGACAAAGTCAAATAAAAACAATACAAATAGCTTCAAAGGATGATGCCAGAGAATCACCAAACAAGACACAAGTGTACACAAACTACATTCAGGCATGAAAGAAAATCTCATCAATGCAGACCAGAGCATATACACTAGAGCATGAATGCATACACATATCAGTTCAGGTTTGGAAACCGCCAAGTTAACATGGAGCCTCAACAAAATACACACTTGTGAAAACATGTATCAAGACAACCGAAACATAATACATGATACAAATGCAACAGAGGTGACAACGAAGTATCAAGTCGAGCAAAGCTTCCCAAGTACACATATATACATGCGCAAACACACACGTATACATATATATATACAGTAACCATATGGGATGCAGTGAAGCAGTAAACATGTACTCAAAGCATCATCAACACAGCAGAGATGAAAGAACACAAAATCAAGCCGTGGGTCAAAAATTTTCAAACAGATATATATACAGTAAATTGAACAAGCCAAAACTTCCAGATTATCAAAGAAAATTATACCGAAGTCATGGGAGAAAAGAATCAAAGCCGTGGTGATGAAGGAAAAGTTCAAACAAGTCCAGATAATATCGAACAAGTCAGTGCCGAAATCAAAATAATATCACAAATTCAAAAGGCCGAAGTCACAGGAGAAAAGAAATTCACGGAGCAAGTTCAAATTCATGAAGCCGTGGTAAGCAAGCATAATAGAAAATATACGAATTTGAACTAGTCTAATCAAATCATATGCACTCAAGCAAAATCAAACGACAGAGAAAAATTATTAGATGAATTCATTCGATCGAAAATTTAGGGAATTAAACCCTATAAATATCTCCAACATCATCGGCATTAATCATCGAGTTCAAGCATATCAACGATAATAGGAAAAGGAAATCACATACCAATTCAATTCGAACTCGCCAGTTTGAAGCAGCCGAAGGCAAATCGAAGATAGGAGGCGATTGACAGAGCAAAGCAAAGAAAATCACTTCAATCGCTCGAAAAACAATCGGCCACCTCAAATTCTCATAAGCCCTAATTTTGAACGAAGAGGAACGAACGTTCTCAAGCAAAGGAAAGAAGCAGCCATTTTTCAACGCAAAGGATACAAGGCCGAAGAAATAAAAGAAAAGGGGAATATTTTTTTATCACTGAGTTTTTGTTTTTTGGGCCGGCAAATAATAATACTTTGGGCTTTTATTTTAAACTAGGGTTTCTATTTTTGTTTAGTTGTTTTTATTTTGTATTTCTCTTTTAAAAATTTTGTGAAGTCTAGGCGTGTAACTAGGGGACGAACTATGGTGGTGTAGTTTGAGAATTCACAACTTAGTGGCTGAGTTGTGGTAGGGTTTTGAGCGTAGAGTTAGGTTAGTCGATAACGGGTGTCGCAAGTTTACGTGTGTAAGCGTCTGACTACTTAATTTCTAGTAGAAACCTTAGGGACAGCACGTAGGCAGGGTTTTGCCGAAGCTGGGTAAATCTACGTTGTTCTATTTCTGCTTTTAATATTCTGTTATTATCTGTGCTGCTATTATTCTGCTATTATCAATGCTGCAATTATTTTATATATTTTCGCATTAAATTTTTATTATTATTAGTATCTCCCTATTCACCCCCTCTAGGGTGAAATCGATCCTACAGTATATATAACACTGAGGAACACTGAGGCATAGTCTAGAATTTTAGGCTATGACGAGTCTGGAATGACCCGTGATTGACAAGAGAATCCAAAGGAACAGAATGATTCGCGATGGCTTGATCGACTGATAACCAGGAAATTCAACTATTAATATCTCATGGGCACCAACATTTGTTCTTGGGCAAAGCACACCTTTCATTCACAAAGCGTACTTTGAGGGGAAAATGTTATCCCGCCTTTTGACCAGGTAGTATATGACAAACTCAATGAGTCAAAGTTATCAAGTCAACGTGCCTGGAGAGGTGACCACAAAACCCAAAACCCAAGTACAACTAATATCATAAGGTAAGTATGTGTTTACTCCAACAACCGGGAACCACCCAAGTTATGGGCCGGTACCGACCATATTCCTTTGCCCGATGGGGCCCACCTTCTGCCTACACCCCCTGCACGATGTCAAGAGCCTATTCCAAGAGTTGCTTTGATGATTCCTTGCAATTCTCTATCGATCTACACGAACTCTTGAATCAACAACTTTGTTCTTCCACAACTCCGTCATTTAGACTCAGAACAAGCTAATACTGGTGCAAATAATTATGGAATCATGAAGCTAACCATAAGACGAGCCAAAGTGAAGGCTTCAAGACGACCAGTTTGGCCATCTTAGAAGTCGGTACCGGCCGATGACCTTGAAGTCGTACCGACCCATACAAAAGTGACAATGTGGGACCCTATTTTCATGGAGAAGCGGTCTATGGCATGGAAAATGAGGTGGAAATGTTTTGTGTGAGATTTTAGGCTCCCTACTCTATAAATAGAGGGGTATGGCTCATTTTTCAGGATTTTTGGGCTCTTGCTCTCCTTTCTTTATTTCTTGTAATCTCTGTCAGAGTTATACCGACCCGTAACGGAGTTATACTGACCCGTAAGAACTCTTGTCTATAAATAATAGTTTAATAAAGGAAAACTTGAAATGGACATAAGCCGGAGTACGCCGAACCACTATAAATCTCATCTGATCTATTTCTTGCTTGTTTTTCATTTATTTTCTTCACTTTTTATTTCTCTACTCAATATATTGGGCGTTTGTACCATTTTTGGTTCAAACAACTATAAATCCATTAGTTATCACTAATAACAACTTTTAAATCATATTCTTTTGATCGGTTTTGGACATCCTAACATACTTGATCGATCTGATCTTCTAGATGCAATTCTACTCACTACGAGCTAAGTCCGACCATGCTCACTACCGGGACAACCTAACTGGTAATTCTGCCCACAATCCCAAAATGCAATGTTGGATCATAATAATGTGAGCATGCCAATGATAATTATGCAATGTAACTGATCAAATGATAACAAGAACATATAACATCATTCATTAACATATGTTCCCTCGGTTGTCATTGGTATTACAAATTACTTAATTTAAGTAATAATTCTTTTGGCAAAATCCATATAAAACTTGGGCTAAAACAACATTTTATTTCCTTGAAAAAATTTATCGTTATAGATGATTAATAACTAAAAAATCATTCTTTAAAACAAGAAAACATATCCCGTTACTTAGCCCAAACCTTGTGCCAAAACACTGCCATCTTTAAATACCCTTTAAATCATTAGTTATCGAAAATGAGGTTGTCAAACCTCTAAATTAAGTTTCAAAAACAAATAATTCTGATTTATAAGACATAAGGCCGAAATCAGTGGTTGTTAAATTTCTATTATACATAGGTTATCGCACCTATAAAACTTAGCTTTTGGTTTGCATAGCATAAGGCTTGCGTGCCCAAAGAGTAAAGATGTCGAATCATAGCATGACATATTATCATCAACCTATTCGGAATTAATCAAAATCCAGAAATCAAACGCATAAAAATGAAATGGATACTATTATTCACCTTAGATTGGATAAGAGTGATTAAGATTTGTTGTTGATTAATTTCCCTATGTTTTTCTTCTTAAATTCCTTAGCTTTCTTCTTCTATTCCTCTTGTTAATGGTCGACCTTGATTTGTGTTTTGTTTTGTGAATTTCGAAAATGATAATGAACGAAAGAGAGGAGGCTTTTGGGGAATAAAAGAAGGATAATTCTCATTATGCCATTCTCATTAATTCTTTCTTATTCTATGTTTTAAACCAATCTTATTAATTGATTACTTAAGGCACGACCCATATTAGTTAACAAATCTCATTCTCCTTATCACACCACATTTTATTCTATTTAATCTATCTAATAAAATCTCCTGAATATTGTTACACAAAAATTAGGGCTGTTACATATTCTGAAATCAATAAAAATCTTTAAAATATATTATATATCGAATAGTTCCTTCACTTTATTTATAAAATTTCCCAAATAAAAATTTAAATACTAACAATTCACTTCCCAAATTTCCATTTATATATATATATATATATTTCAAAATCATCCTTCTTTCAAATTTTTCGTTAATCCCAAATAATCTTAACATCCAATACAAATTAATATCCAATATAAGAATAATCAATCAATATTCCAACCAAACATTTCAACCAAGCAATTAATCAATAAGCGAGATATAAATATTGATATGGATATGGTTTTGAATAAGAAAAATCATTGAAACGATGATCACACACTCAAAATACACAACACTTCAGCCTTCAATACGCCATCATCATCAACCTCCACATTGCTGCCCCAGGAATCACAACCATTATCAACCCTAATATCAAAATCCGGCACAACTCGAAGCTAAAATTCCCAACACCTCTATCAGCTACAGTCGTAAAGTTCTCTTCCAATCACCAACGTCTGCATCTCTTCATCTTCACCCCACTAATCAGCCAACGTCTATGGCTCGCTCCCCTCTCGACCAAACCTACTTATCACAAAAGCGACTTCACCATATAGCAACACCCAAAGTCGCGCGAACCCATTTTCGCCTGGCCCAACCTCCATTCGCTTCATGCAACAATCGATTTTCCATATATTTTTTATCGCGAGTTTTCCTCGAGAATTTTTGGGATATAGGGTTGTCAAATGAAATATCTAGAGCACGGGATAAATGAAAAAATAGAGAATATGGGTTTGGGCAAATAAAAGAAATAGGGTAGATGTATGGGTTTTGGCTAGAGTTCTATACGCTTGATTTCTTTTATTTTGGGCCTTAAATTCTAATTTTATTTAACTTTAATAAATTTTCCTTTCATATCTAAATTTGAATACTTTATATTATATATCAACCATTTCAATCATTTGAAAAATTATTTGCTATTTAAAAACATTTCATATTTATTAAAACATTTTATTCAATTTCAATATATTATTCGGAGAGGATTTATTAATTTAATTCAATTTATTAAAACAATATCTTTTATTAACTAAACTTCAATTAAATAAATATTTACTTCCTAAAATAATAATTATAAGAAAATCAAATTCGAATATTTTATTTTAATTAAACTTGTTTAATCTTTACGGCGTAGAAAGCAGAGTTGTTACAAACTCCCCTTTATGAAAATTGCGTCCTCATAATTTCTTATAGGGAGATGTCAAACAACTCATACCCCGACTTTCTTCGTATCTACAATCTCCTATCAAACTCAACTACTCAATCCTCTATATGGTTCTACCTCAAATTCTCTTATTGTATGCTACAATTTAAATAGATTAAATAACGACTTTTTATTTTTCGCATACGATAAAAAAAATTAAAATATTCTAAGTATTTGATTTTTCCGAAAATTTCGACACAGTCTCCATTATACAGAGAGCATTCCAAAAAATCAAAACACAATCTATTCACAAAATATATATATATATACATCACAACATAGGGAGTCCCGAAACATGAGAAAACAAGATAATATCGCATCAGCTATTGACATAACGTAAAAGCGTATCTTTTAATTAGTATTTAAGCGAGCTTTTTCTCTTTTACGCGAGAAAAATCGAACAACATTACCAACTAGTAATCCATAGAACCATCTTCAGTACCTGTCTCAACTCAACTTTAAATATTTGCTTCATATAAGGTGGTATATTAAGTATACACTTATGTGATGTAAAAGAAATGCAACTTCCATATTTAACCACTTTTCGACAAGTTTTTAAATGGCAAAATTGCCAAATCAAGTTATGATTTCTAAAAGTAAATTGTTATTTAGTGTGTTTGATTTCCAAAATATTTTTTGGATTTTAAAAATATGGATTACAACTCAAGTTATGGAAGGTTTTCCAAAGATAGGTATAGCAGATCTTTTAAATTTAAACACTGGCCCACTACTATAATTTGTATTTTTAGCCTAGAAAATGATAAAATTTTGCAAAATACTTAAACAAAAATTGTAGCTTATACTCTTAGCTTTTCGAAATGAACAAAACCGTCAAAATTGGATAAACTGTTTGAAAGTTATGCCTATTTAAACACAAATCAAGTGCACAATCCTATTTTTTTTATATGCAAGTGCTAATACAGAGCTATGTAACATAGAATAGTTAAGGTCATGCACATGCTAACCAAAAGCTCAACATAGTGATTTAGTGGACGGGTCAAGACAAGCAAGTGCAAGGTCAAGCTCTATGGCTCAATACAAGTGCTCAAGCGAAATAGAACAACAAAAGAAAAACATGAACATGGAAACAGTTTAGAGGCCGACCAAAATGCAAGTACAATACACAAACCAAGTGCACAAACATGCGACAGGAAGTAATGCACAAGGCCAAGTGCACAAGCACAATCACAAAAGTGCAACATACAAAACCAAGTGCACAAACCAGCCATAAACATGTAGCAAAACAAGGTGATACACAAGGTCAAGTACACAAAAACGCATCCAAATCAGCAAGTTCAAAGATCAAGGCAAAGTACGCAAAGGTGCAAAACAGCAACAAACACATACAAACACAATAACTCACACACACAGAACAACATACACAAACATAGCAGCTCACACTCACGCGCAGCAACACCTGCACAACATAGCGGCTCACTCACACATGCAACAACACTCACACAATACAACAACTCACACACACATAGCAACACACACACAACACAATATCACATACATCCACGAGCCTGCACACAAACACAAAACCTATGCACACACACACACAAAACCTGGATAATTCAAATTAAAAGGCAGAATGTCAAACTCAAACTAGTGATATAAAAGAATGGTATATGACATGTCTCCTTAAACCTGTGAATGCTAAAGAGAACCTACAAATTGCATATCTAGAATACATAGACATGAACTTGTAAAATTAGCATGTACTTTCAATGAATACAAATCATGAATCAAGGATAACAGAAGTAGCTGCATAAATGATGGCATCTTATCCATCATAATTACTAATGCATTACAACAACAATGAAACCAATATGTATAAATATGAGCTCACTGAGTAAATCAAATATGAAATGGCAGTACCCCATCAATAGAGACAAATGAACTATAAAAATGTGTAAACCAATATAATGATATCAGCAACTAATGATAATCCATAAAAATATACCAACACAACCAACATAAGAATTTAGCAAAGTAAAATAGGTTTCGAATAAGTTCATATTACATAAATAGTTGTCCAAGATCCATATATACACATTGAAAAACTTCTTCTAACTCAATCTTAAACAAATATTATATTTATATACACTAACCCATAAATTAATTTCAGATTAAGATAACCAACATTGCCGTGCCAAAAATTGTTTCATCAATTCGCTGCATTGTTGACTTACCTTGAATTTTTATATCAACAATGCCTCGTCAACGGCCTCAACTTCACACTAATATCAAATGGCTGCATACGTTGCTCAAAATATATTCAAATCTAAAAAATAATGTTTTATCTCCAATTAATATATTATTAAGCAAATAATATATATAAATCTAAGTAAATTATTTTTTATATCATTCTAAAATATCGTGTCAGATTTGTCTCATTTAAGTGTTTAGGAATCCCTATCGAATACGTGTGCACCCGCACCGACCATAATTCTTAAAGCACTCAGTAGACAAAATAACATCCAAAACAAGCTACAAAAATAATTTCCAATCACTACATAAAATTAAATTCATGTTTTTTTATCAAATCATTTTCTTGTTTGAACAAAAATATTTATTTTCAAAAATTTATATATATACACAAATATATATATATATATCCAATTTATCAATCATCAACAACAATAAAAATTGTCACACATCATCCATGAAACCAAACAAGCATCCATACAATAGTACACACATTTTCAAACAAGCAAACAAACGCCTTTAGCGGAAGACTGTCTATCAGTTTTCGCTGTGCAACTCTGATCATTACTGGATCCTCTTACTTAAACTTGCCTCATCATAATTTAGAATCGTAAAGTATTTATAATTCAAGACATGAATTAAGGTCTTTTTCAGCATTCTAAATTGAATTACTTCATTCTCATTCAAGCCACGTAGAGGTTTATTCACCGTATCAACCGATACTACTCGTTGGACTACTATTCCCTACATAACTACCTCCCTCGAGAACTTCTACTTCACACAAAAACAAATACATAAAAAGAGGTGTAGATAAGAAATATATATATAGTAAAAAATAACAAGTACGTCCCCGGATGATTGCCCCGATAATCATCATATACTCCTACCATCACTTAAATCTAAATAATAATCTACCACACATCCACGGGGACTAGGACTCTAAGTCTCATCTAAGGCCAAGACTCATGTCTCTTATACTTTGTGTTATTCTAAACCTTTCTATAATACCAAATGTAAACACCCCCACCTTTATACTCATGTTATCCAAGAGTATTACTAAGTAGTACTATCAGATAGTACGGAGAATGAGGCGGTATGGGGTACACACGTGAATATTCCCTTAGGCTAACATCTGTATACATTTAAACATCGAATAAATAACTCACATACATGTACACGGTATCGGCACAAAGCAATAAACATGTGTGCCTTCAAGGTAGAACAATACAGAACATACAATGAATATCAAAGAACATAGAGTCAAAAACGTAGCGATTATATATAATATACAATTTACAACATATGTCCAATGTTCATCACAATAATATACACACAAGAGACTATACGATGCAAGATAATAATCTATAATTACAAATATCTAGCTTCCTCTATCTCCAAAATACACAAACTGGTCTTGTTGTCCATGTACCTGAAATGCCTTGGACTGACCCGAGCATTATATAGGTAATATGCGAGTTAGACTATGTCTAAATTAAGCGAATAATATAAACATGATTATATGCAAAGTATATTCTCAAGATAATACCCACAATATCATTAAATTTCTATATAACAATTAAGGATGGTTTATAATCATAATATCATAAATAATTCCCAACGTATCATAAAATGTCAAATATCGCGAAACTATATACTAAAATGTTATCACTCATATACAAATATATCAAATCGGAAATCATAGAATTAATAACAAATGGGTGAATCATCTATAACCAGAAATCAATAAAAAGGTTTGTGCTAGCACATGTAAAGCCCAAATATAATAATAATGAGTAGGCTATCCACCTAAAGAAAATAGGTCATTTGCCTAAACTGGATAAGCCATCTACTCATTAACCACATAAAAATAAGATACGGGGATTTACTATATTATGGACATAGCCTTAGGTGGGAATATAAATAGTATATATCTATCTACCACACACACCGGAACCAAACAGGAGACTGACAGCACGTCTGCCTACTCCAGGAGCCTCACATGTGTCCGTCTGACACTGCTCCTACGGTCATCTATCACCTTCCCCTCGGTATCATGATAATATCCATCGCATGTCATAAACACACTACACATCTACGCTCTACATCAATTATGACCCGACACATTACCTTTATAAGTAACTAACTGCTGGCCTATGCAGTTAAAGCCCAAGTAAAGCCTCGCAAAATCTCCACTATAGCTCATAGCGCTCTTCAACCACTATGCTATTTCAATTTAGCGCTATTAAACAGTAAAATCCGCTTTAAGCTCCACTATTTTCTACTACACCCGCTAAGTCAAGGCTTTTTAGCACTCGCTTTAGCAACATTAATATATAAAGGTTGATTTAACTAGTTCTTGCTTAAACCAAATCAACAAAGTTAGGATAAAGACCTAATTTTAAGACATAAGTGCTCAACATAAGTTAGAATCTATTGTAGTCACCTGATCTAGTCTGTATAAATCATTATATTCTTGGTTTTGTTATATAAGATTAAAAAATATTTCCTTTTACTACACAAATCATCTGAGAATGAGAATAAATTAACTTTAAATATTTTGTTTTATATCTAATGAAGCTTTTTGCATCTCCACAATTTTTCGCTATATCTATAAACTATTGCACCTCCACCATTGTAGAACTGCTAACCGCTTTAACAAACGGCTACTGGCCAAGGTGACACATGGGCAAATGCATACAGCAAAGGCACATGACAAAGGCATACAACAATAAGGGTGTCATGGATCCGGGATGCAACCATTGCGATAAGACCGCCAGGGTGGATACTGGCCAATTTGATTCACTCCCATGACATAAAGGGAGTTGGACAAGATAGATAATAGACACATAATATCTATACTCGATAACTAACACATAGCTACTCATAAATGCTGACACATGGCACTATTTATTGTTGCCACACATCTTGATATTGTAGTCGACACATGGCTCTACATATTACTGCCATACAGCTTGACAATATTGCTGACACATGATTATATATGATTGCCGACACGTGGCAATACATGTGACCCCCGTAACGAACCTCCACAAATCCCCGTCATAAGAGTGACATCTACTTATAATGAATAACTAAATAAATATCAAAACAACATCCCATACCACTGCATGATACTCAATCGTTTATTCACTGCTTAAAAACTACACTCAATCTCTACAATATTCTATATAACGAGGCCAAAGAATAACTGGAGAAATATTACCGAATGCTCCATCCCAAATGGTATTATCACTCTATTCATTCAGATTTCTCGTCATATAGAATTAAATATCACAAAATCAAACCGTCGATGGCATCATCTTTTGATATCGGATCAAAAGTAATTAATCAAATTAATATCAACGGTGAATCATTTATGTGAATTAATTCAGTATAAAAGAAAGGAGAAATTCGAAAAGTATAATAAAACAGATTAATTGTGTATATGTATAATAATTAAATTAATATTTTAACAATAAATCATTCAAAATATCCAATTCAACATAATAGAAATAAGAACAATAGAAACACATAATAATCATATTAGAATTAAACTGGATATTTAAATAAATATTAAAAATTTAAACATGTATTATCTTTAATCAAAATAAATATAATAATAATATACTTTTATTTAATCTTATTAGTCATGAAATTTATTGTAAAATACTTAAAATATTTCTTGTTTAAATTCAATTACAAATTTCTTGTCAATAAATTAATAATTCTAAATAAAAAATTTCTTCAATAAATTTATATTCCAAAAATAATAAAATCTGGTAAAACCTTTATATATTAAATAAGTTTACCTCATTTATATAATTACCAAAAATAAAAATTAAAACACTAATATTTACTTCAAATATATATTTTGAATTCAAAATATTTGTAACCCAAACCATTAAATAATTTCAGACATTCAAATATAAATTAGGAGACTGATTATATTTATGAAAATATAATAAACTTCTTAAATCAATTTTATATTCTAAAACCAATAAAAATCTTTAAAATATATTATATATTGAATAATTCCTTTACTTTATTTGTAAAATTTCCAAAATAAAGATTTAAATACCAACAATTCAGTTATATACATTTCAAATCATCCCTCTTTCAAAATTTTCATTAATCCCAAATAATCTCAACATCTAATACAAATCCATATCTAATATCACAGTAATCAATCAATATTCCAACCAAACATTTCAACCAAGCAAGTAATCAATAAGCGAGATAGTATAATAAGCAGCAAGATATAAATATCGATTTAGATATAGTTGCGAGTGAGAAAACTCACCAAAACGATGATCGCACACTCAAGATACATAGCACTTCAACCTTCAATATGCCATCATCGGCCACCTCGACGTCGCTGCCCCAGTCATCATAACCATTATCAGCCCCAATATGAAAATCCAGCACAACCTAAAGCTAAAAATCCCAACGCTTTATCAGCAATAGTCCCAAAGTTGGCCTCCAATCACTAACATCCATATCTCCTCATCTTCACCTCACTAATCAGCCAACGTCTATAGCTCACTCCCCTCTTAGCCAAACCATCCTGTCACAAACGAGACTTCACCATATCGCGACACCCAAATTCGCACGCAACCATTGTTGCTTGGCCCAACCTTCAATCGCTTCGTGCGGGAATTTCTATATTATTATTATTTTTTATTTGATCGTGATTTTACTTCGAGAATTTTTGGGATATAGGGTTGCCAAATGAAATATCTAGAGCATGGAATATATTAAAAAATAGAGAAGTGGGGTTTGGGCAAATAAAAGAAATAGGTAGATGTATGGGTTTAGGCTTGATTTCTTTTATTTTGGGCTTTCAATTCTAATTTTATTTAACTTTAATAAATTTTCCTTTTATATTTAAATTTGCATAGTTTATAGTATATATCAACCATTTTAATCGTTTGAAAAATTATTTGCTATCTAAAAATATTTTATTCAATTTCAATATATTATCCAAAGAAGATTTATTAATTTAATTCAATTTATTAAAACAAAATCTTTCGTTAACTAAACTTCAATTAAATAAATATCAACTTTCTAAAATAATAATTATAAAAAATTGAATTTGAATATTTTATTTTAATTAAACTTGTTTAATTTATACAACGTAGAAAACGGAGTTGTTACAATGTCCCTGAAAGCTTGAAGCCCAATCTTCCAGAAAAAAACCGATTAAGTCGACTGTGTTAATACCCAAAGTATTGATTTGATGCAAAACTTTACAAATATTATTATTAATGTTTTCTCAGGTTATATAGTATATTGTGTTGGATATCAGGAATATTTAATAGGTTTATACAAGTGATGATTGAGTAAAAGCTTGAAGAACTGATCGGTATAAATCAAGAATTGGTCGCGATATACATAAAGACTCGTGAGCTTTGAATAACTCAAAAATAAAGGCACGAAGAGCTCAAGACATTTGTATCGGTATTTTATCGGGTCTTTGATTAAATGTTAAAGATTTGAATAGTATCATATTTTTTATTATCTTCACTTCGAAAATTAGTTTTCCACTTAAAATGTTTTTATAAAAGAATAATATTTAATTGATTAAATTTTAGCTGAGTTTTTACAAAAAAATATTTTTTGTTAAAATATATTCAAAGTGCTTTTGAAAATTTACAAATTAATCTGTTTATGTTGACATATCAAAAATATGTATGTTGACATATATATCGTTGAGGTGTTTTTTAAATTTTGAAAAGAAGCAACTTTTGGCATTGTCCTTCTAAGAATGGATGCGACTCTTCAACCTTTATTTAAAGGCCTTTAATTCGAATTATTAACAACAATTATAACTACTTTCTTTATCTCTCTCTTCTCTCTCATTCTCTTTAAGATTTCAACGAAATGCTGCCGATTTCTACATCAATTGTCCTTCTCTACATTCATACAAAAGATCGGAGAAGATCCACTTCTGTTTTATACCATTAACTCTCCGATCTTCACTTCATTCTACTTTAAAGCAACGATATTCCATTACTGAAGGTCTATCGGAAATCGTATCAACAAACTACATAGAACCGTGATCGAAAGATTTGATTTCTTGTAGTCCACTACTGTAACGACCCGTAAATTTTAATGATTTTTATAACGTAATTAACTAAATTTTTTGTGAAAATTTAAACTATAAAATTTAGCAATGAAAATTTGATATTTGGTATGCGTCTATTTAAACATAGCAAATGGCAGATTTTCATTGGTAAATATGAAGGTTAGTTCTGTTGTGTAATCTTCAATTTCAATTTAAAACCAGTTAAATTATTAGAAATAAAATCTTTTCAAAATCTGAATATTTTTACATAATAAAAATGTTACCATTTTCTAAGTGAGACGTCATATTTTGTTTCGCCAAATTTGGACTACTATTGCTCCATTTAACTTATTTTCGATGTTTTAGCATCATTTTTGGCAACGAAAATTCGAGTTTTGATAGGATGATTGCGTCGTTCGTATATGTGTACCATTCGGTTCGTCTCATCGTGCTGATCTTCACAGTATATTCAATTGTGGATTTCGGTATTCGGTACGCGGCGAAATCTGCGAAACGATTAGCCGTATCGGTACCCATTTTTGAACCTTTTAGGTTTCTATGACCTTTCATTTGTCCACCATATAATACCAGTAGCCACTAGCGTTTTATAATTCCTAGAATACAACTGTTGGCTTTTTTCATTCCATCATTTCAAATTATATTCGTTCGTCCACTTTCTTCTCTTGCCTTTTGAGCTCTGGAAAATATAATAAAATAATAGTATATATAATATACGATTTGCCTTCTTGCCTGAAAACTTGCAATCTCCTTCCTGCTCATCTTTTTGCCGAGAAACCCCTTTCGTCCTTCTTTTTGCCAACCTACCCTCGACCTTCCCCCTTCAACTGCCGTGCCAGCAAACTCGGCACCACCGCCCTTCACACCTGCTCGTAACTGATAGTCGCCCATCGTCCTTCCAATGCCAATCTCCCCTCGTCAACCTCCTTTGGCCGCCTTGCTTCCCTCCCCAACCAACCCTCCTCGTCATCTACAAACACAGCCTATATTCCCATCCGAGCCTCACAAAAACCACCTTCCCTCCTCCGCGTTTTACAAGCAGCCGAGCCCCTTCAGACCCAAGCCTCCACGCCGTGCACCTAGCTACAGCTTTCATTTCCGCCCATAGCCACCCTAACGCCTTCTCCACCCTAAACAACAGCCAAACACTACAATAATGACAGCTGATAGCTCGCATCCGTTCCTTCCCTCAGCCTTGCCGAAGCACACAGCTGCAGATCCAAAACTCATGAGCAGTTCACCCCGTCGGCATCACCTCGCACAGCAGCCGAAACCCACAACGAATCCCCTTGTCACCTTCCTCCAAAACCCGACCCTATAGCAGCAACCATCACCTAAACGCAGCTGCCTACAACCCATGCACTGCCTCATCCATCCACGCACACAACCTTCCAGTCATTGAACCTCCCCCCGTGACAGCCATCCACTTCTTCTTCTTTGAAAAAGGTATATACATATATATTATGAAGTTATATTTTGGGTTCTGTTCTATAAAAAAAGTACTTATATATAAGTCTGCATTCATATCCAAGCTTGCAGCCCTCTCTTTTAAAGGAAAAAAATGAAAAAAAGATGATAGATAGATTTTGATTTTTACATATATGTGGTTTATTAAATATATACTTTTAGAATATTGTTTTTATATAATATATAGATATTTTAATTTTAAATATGCATGTAAAATTTAGATCTTTAAAATTATATGTTTTGGAAATTTAAATTTATAAGTTAAGTTTTGAACAATATAAATTTTAAGATTTTACTTATGATTTTATTATTTAAATATATAAAATAAGTTTAATAATGATCTGATTATATATATATATATATATTCATTGAATTCATGTGCTTGCTTTGTCGATGTCCAGTTTGTTGTTTTGTTCTTCGCTGTCCGGAAATCTTAACAACTTTTTATTTGTTTTGCTCATGTCCATATCTGTGTGCGTGTTTGTGTCACCATCTTCGTCATCATTGTTTTCTCCAGCTTCGAAAGGTGAGCGATCACTCACGATTGACATTCTTATATTTAGTAAATAGATTTCACAGGAAATGACGATTGAAATATGTTGTTAAATTAAATTAGTCATTTTAATCGTTTAAATATGATATGATATTAATTGCATTTGTTCATCTATTATAATTGACATTATGGACACAATAACCTATTAGTATGTGTATATCATATTTAATTCGACAATTTTGATCATATTTGCCATTGATATGCTATGTTATTTTATGTTGTTATTTTATTTGTCTCTCTATGGGTTGAAATGATACATACCCGAACGATATTATAGATTAGGGAAAATCATTATGGGTTGAAATGATAAACCCAAGCGATTTTATTGATTTTGAAATTTTGGGATTGCGGGTTGAAATGATATATACCCGTAAATATTAAATTTAAATTGCGGATTGAAATGATAAATATCTGTATCACTTGACCATAGGATAGAAAATTATATATGGACACCGTTGGTCTATTTTTGAAAATGATTTCTAAAGTTTGGAGAGAAATATATGAGGTTTTAATAAATATTGATTTTTAAATATAAGATAAAGATATTTTAATTTTAATATATGTGTAAAAAAAATTAGATTCTTAAATTTATGTGTTTTAAAAATTTTAAAATTATAAGTTAAGTTTTAAAATGTAAATTATAAAATTTTACTTATAATGTTATTATTATTAAATATAAAATAAGATTTAAAATAGATTTAATAATAAGATTTAATTTAATAATAATTAACGTAATATATTTAATAATAATTTAATTTAACTAATATATGTATGAAAAATATGTTTTAAGTATTTATTTAAATTGGTATTAATATTTTGAAAATATATTTTGTAATAACTTAATAAATTAAGGTTGGAAGGATAAATTAAATTGATTTGTAATATAATTTGTTAAGAATTGAATTTAAATAAGAATTGATTCAGACTTATTGATTTGAGATTTTAAAGATATGAAATTTATAACTTGATAACTTGATTTTGATTAAAGGTGATTAGTTTCAAATTCTAAATAAATTGAAAATGAATATTTAGTTTAGATTTAAATTTGTAATTTGAGATTTATTTAATTGTTATTAAAAACGATTAAGTGGATATTTCAAATTTAAATAAAATAAAAGTTGAATTTTTGAAATATAAATGAAATTTATCAAATTGAGTAATTGAAAATGTTTGAATATTTAAATTCCGAAACCTATTGAATTTGAAGTGGTTTAAATTTATAGATTAAATTGGGATTTGAAATCGATATAAATTAAAATGGTTTTAATAAGAATTTGATGTGAACCTTTAAACCTTTTAAATGAAATTGTTGAACTGGGATTGGTTTAAATTGAATTTAGAACTAAAGTTGATTTGATTTGATTTGTGAAATTGGAAGAAACAATTCTAATTTGAAACTATTTTCGGTACAAATTCTTTTTAATATATAAACTATTTTTGATATATAAACTCTTTTTAATATATAAACTATTTTAATTTATAACCTATTTTTAATATAAACTATTTTAATGTATAATTGTTTCAATATATAAACTACTTTCAATATTAAACTTTTTAAGTTGGAACTGTTATGATTTAGATTTAATGGATTTAAATGCGAATATTTTGATATAATTTTTGAAATGAATATGATTTTGGAAGTGAATAAGATTTTGAAAGTGATATGATTTTGAAATGAATATGATATTTTGATGTGTATGAACTGTTTGAAATTAAAATGACCACGGTGTGAAATAAGCATTTGATTGTTAAAGAGGCCGGGATCAGATATTGTTCATACTCTCTACCAATACCGAAAACCGCTTTAACAACTGAGCACGTGGTGGAGTTTGCAGAACGAAATAGGATGGTTTGGCGAATGATTCTATATAAGATATTAATGCAGCCCTGACTCCCATGAGTCGGCTTGATGTGGCTAAAACAAGAGCTATACCAGGTCAAGTGAGGTCGCACCTCCGATTGAGCATGCTTCTTCGATACCATTCTATTACTTTGTGATTTGATTGGGTGCACCTTTGATTTGGGAGTGTGTTTCGAGGTGGGCAGTAGTAGCTGCTATGCATTACCACCAGTCCGGGAGTGCAAACGGTAGAATCCTACACTGGCATTGCCTCGCGTGCCTTGTCACATGCCTTATCGCGCCTTCTACGAGTTTGGTTTGTACCGTACCTATGGAGTGCCCTCTAATAGCCCTCTAGTTTATGGAGGAATTACGGTACTGTATAGACTACGGGAATATATAAAAATGTGTTGGGGTATGGGTAACGCCTTAACGCTATTTTAATAGTTTACTTTACTATAGACACTATATATGTAGCATATTGTACTATGTATGTAGATAGTTTAATGGATCCTTAAGGGATGGAATCCCAACATCCTTTAAGTTATTTGTATTTCATTTGAATATTTCACTTGAGTTGATTTACTTGTATAAGAATGTTAATCCCGACTCGAGTGTTTTGTGTTTTGCTTTATGCTCGGGCCAGACTGAGTGTCACTGCATTTGGGACTCACCTTTGGAGCTTGGAGCTTTGCTTGAAGATCTATCTTTGTCTATCCAGCTTTTCAGTTATTTTAGTTTATTCCAGTTGTTTATGTTCAGACTTGTTAGTTGCTTTTGTATTAGTGACTTCTATGTATTCGGGATTTCTGTTGTATTTTGTTTTAAACTCTGATGTTCTATAGTAGCTTCATGAACTACTATTTATCTATTCCGTTGCCTATTGTTGTTTAACTTTGTGTCTATAATTGATTTATTTACTGTATATGCTAAGGTTTTGCCAAATATAAATTAACAATCTGTTGTTTTGAGCAATTCAAGTCCAACATGTGTGGATGATTGTGGATTTGAATGGTTCGAAATGCCAGGTCGTTACAACTACTACTACTTGTAAAAGGGTGATCTTAACCACCCGAGTGAAAGTTAAGACAAGATTGTAAAGGGAGTTATCCTGCCCCTTAAATCAAAGATAGGATTGATGTTGTGGTTACTTGAGTCAAATTCCAGAGGGTGTACCAGTTACCCAGTCAAATTCTAGTAGATCTCCTTGCCACTTAAGTCAAAGTTAACAGGTATAAAGGGTGTTCTTGCCATCTGCTTTAAAGTCAAGATGAGATTATTGAAATTCTTTATGAAGTACACAATTGAATGTAGTATTGGAAATCCAAACCAGTATAAAATTCTTGGTGTCTTCTTTACCTTTACTTTTACTGCAACTATTCTCTAATTGTTCTGTGAATATATTACTTGGCTATATTTTGAATTTACTATGATAAAGTTTGAAATCCGCAAGTATATTGTTATAATGTTTGAATACGTTATTCATCCCCTTTCTAGTGTAAAACAGCCTTAAGCTCCATTCCAATGTAGTATAGATTAGGTTATCACATCTATTATCACCCTCATCCACAATTGGTATCAGAGCACGGTTTTCAAAAACTCATAATCTGATTTTTGAAATTTTTAATGGCTACTAACACCAGTAACACACTTTTTAATTTATTTGTAGAAGGCCAATCAACTGCTGGACCACCACTTTTTAATAGTAGTAATTATGCATACCAATCATGTAGAATAAAAATTTATTTACAATCCAATGGCATTGAAATTTGGAATATTACCCAAAGTGAGTATAGGGAACCCAATACTGCATATGCTCAGTGGACAAACGAGCAAAAGGCACAAGCACCTAATAACTCAAAAGCTATGAATATACTATTTGAAGGAACTTGGCCAGCTTGCAGCGGAAGAAATGAGTGAATTTCAAAAAATTACCATGTTTGGATCATTAATAGGCCTATGAAGTCTAAATGTATTTAGATCTTATCTAAATTTCTTTTAAATAAAATCAGTATTTTATTTAATACCATATTTTTTTTATTAATTTAATCCTAAAACAATCAAGAATAGGATATAAAAATAAGGTTTGAATATGTCAAATATATTCATTCCTTAATTGTGTGATAGAACAGTTAAACATAAGGCAAGTATGATCAATTGGTAACATGATGTATATGAATAAATAAGAATAAGTTTAAAGGCAATCACATAAGGGACAAAAGGGAAAGAAATAAAAAATAACAAAGATGATTGATTCATCTTCCCTTTTTGAAAAACTTGATTTATGCAGCATTCAATTAGCAATTAATGAATCATTATGACATAAGAATAAGAATAGCCAACAATAATTCATACGCATATACTACTGCCTCATTTAAAATTGTTTGTTATTAATAAAGCATTTAAATTTTACAATTTGAAATATAAACATTAAGTTTTATATGTACATATATATATATATAGATATAATTATTTGTATATAAAGATTAACCCAAAACTTCTTAATTAATTCAAAATAAACCATATTACATATAAATTTTTTGATGTGTTTATGAAATTATGCAAACTTAAATTAGTTAACAAAATATATATGTATACAATTAAATCAAGAGATCCAACCTATATGAAAAATGGTTTTTTAAACAAAAGCGAAACATACTAAACTGAGCAATATATTAACAATCCTTTGAATACTTAAAGAAAGATATTAGTCATATCAAATACGGTAACAAATTTATAAATTTATTATACTCAATTTATTATCAAAGCATCCTTTAATCATGTGCTGGTTTCAGTTACAGTAAGATGCAGATAATAAGAACAAATAAACTTCCAAATCCAAGGAGATTCAACCTATATGAATAAATATATTTTTTCATTATTATTATAAAACAAAAGGTGATATATACTGAATTAAGCAATATGTTAAAATCCTTTGAATACTTAAAGAAGGATAATTGTGATGTCAAATAGGGTAACCAATTTAGAAATTTATTGTAGTCAATTTATTATCAAAACATCATTTAATCATATGTAAGTTTCTATTACCACACAAATGCAAACAATAAGAACATATAAACTTTCAAATCAAAAGAATAACACTTTGATTTGAATGGTTAAACATAGATCTAAAATTAAAATATTGTCTAATCATATAAAAGTTTCAGTTTTGATTATCTAAATAAAAAAACCAATCAATTCATATAATAAACAATTCAAACTACATAAACCATTTTTCAAATCAAATGAGACAATATTATACACATATAAATTATGATATTCAATTTTATTCATTAAAAAATTATTTCACAATTATTAGAATGAGAAGATCATAAATAAGAAGATCATACCTTAATTCCAAAGCCTTGAAGTACACCTTGAAAGATTGAATTTTTCCTTTAGATGTAGCCAATGAATCGTACCATGAACGATGAATCAAACCTCCTAGATTCAGAAATCAGTCTCCAGATGTTGCAAGGATCAAGAGATAAGAACCACCTTGAATTTATTTGTCTTGTTTGAATATGTTTTATGAAAATTTTATTTTCACGGAGGCCATTAAAGGAAAGGAGGAGAGCTTAAGAAAGAAGGAAAATTGTCCATCTAAAATAAAACGTGAATGAGGATGAGAGAGAGAGAATATGCTTTAAAAGAAATCAATAAAACCTTTTCAATTTCCTCCTTTAAAACCTTCCTTATTTAATTCCAAAATTAAATCACCAAACCCTCTTCCATCCTCTTCATATATTCGACAGAATAAAATAAAGAGAAAAGGACAAAGTTCATTCCATAAATGATATTCAAGTGATTCATAAAAAGGAGATTTATTTCCTTTTTTAATTAATTCCTCTTTTAAATTTTCAAATCACATTTGAAACCTATCCCTTTTTCATCATCCATGTGGGCCTCGATGAAAAATTCCAAAAAACACTCGGCAATTAATCTATTTAAATCCAATTTAAATATTTTATTAATACCGAATATCAATACGTGCTTTTATAACTTTTATAAACGCACTTTATTAAGTACTAATTCAAACAAATCAAATGAAGTTTAATAATTAATATTTCATAAATATTAATTAATTTAATTAATTTAATTTATTTACAACAATTTATAAATTAAGTAAATCGTGTAGTTCACTAAGAGTATTCATCATTACGGTTGTGTGACTCAAATGTGTAAATTCAGATAGCGATTGATATCGAACAATTCAAATATTAATGTTCACACATCACTTAGCAGGTGGTGTGACATTTTGGCTGAATTTATCGCTTACACATCTTTTGGTAAAATCTAATTTTACTTATTATAAGCAGTATCTCACAGTGAAAATTATTTACGCCAATTCTCTTCGTCAAAACTATATCACATCAGGACTTATGGAATTTGATAATAGTCAAAATTCCAATATCGTCCACATTCAACTTTATATTCCAAACATAAAGTCCTTGGTTCAATAATAACAATTATTATTAACCGAACTGCTCTGGCCAGAGGCTTTGACTTTGAGTTGACATCAGCTGATCGTGATACTAACCTCATATAACCGAGAAGACGAATCCTCTCGAATAGTGTTTCACTTCCAATGCTTTCACTCAACCCAACTATTGTCGTTCGATGGACATCATGCCACGATTTAACTATAATCAAAGCGGAGTTTCCATATTGAAGACCAACGGTATTCTCAAGTTGAGAGAACTATGTAAATTAGTTACATCGATATTCTTTGCTTGACCTTAGTTATATTAACCAACAGAAAACTATCAAGTGAGTCATTCCATAGTTATCCAATAACTATCAGTACGTAACCCCTTGGTGCCCCCAGCAGTCATGAGTAATACACTGTCCAACATTTGGAGAACGTTGCATACTCTAGTCTCAACAGACGTATCGATATCCAGTCTTGATACATCTTGACAAGGAATATTTAAAATGATATATTTATTTTTATTGTGATAAATTACTCATGGTTACAACACTTTGTAACTACTATCACAAAACATACCATTTATGGATTTTCTACTAAATATACTTTTAATTGAATTAATTAATTAACATAACCATTATATCAAGTATATAATAGAAAGAAAACACCTTTTAGTTTGAACAAGATTGGTCATCAATTTAGATATATGTAACAAATTACATAATTGCCCCTAGGGCATACCCCTAACTCTATCAATCTCCCCCTTGCACTTGGGGTCAATTATGGAATCTTATTCCAATTTCTCCAATTGGTTTTCTCAAAACCAATTGGGTCAGTCCCTTTGGGAATGGGTATGCTATTATGTTTTAATTATCTACTCTATCAATCAACTCTCTCCGACGGTGATAAACACGTGGAACAATTCAGGGTATGTCTCTCGACTTTTAATTAGCTCTAAGTTCTGTTATGAACTATATCGCAACATTGTTATCATATAACAATGTTATGAGATTCTCAACATTTGGAATCGGCTCTATTATAAATTTGTGCACTTATAATTATATATATATATTATATTTATTGTGGCAATATCAAGGCGATGTACGTGGCCTTTTTTCATTGAATAAGCCACAGTCTTTTATTTAGAACATTTTCAACTTAAAGATTCTTAACTTGAATTTATTACTGACATACTACACTCAATATGACTTATGAAGTTGAGTTCGAACACTCCTTCGTAAGGAGTTTTTGTTTCTGTAAACAATTCTCTAGTATTTCATAAATACAAGAGAACACTTCAAACAACCATTTAGTGATATCAATTTGGATTTGATATTTGCTTCATGTATCAAATACATAAACAAATCATGATATCGTAGACAACATAACATGTATGATAATTCCTTTTGCCAATGCAAAGGAATCAATCTTACATGTTCTGTAATAAACATTTTAATAAGGTGTCCTTGCATATCATTTGGGACATTCCTGACATCTTTTATACTTACTATAAAAGACATCATTTATAAATCCAATGTTGAGTATTAGAACAACTAAGGCCGATTTTAACACAAATACATCGTTAAAATCAACAGCATGTTGTTTACTTATAGTTTAGAAATATTGATGTACATTTTAACGTTCTTTCTTATAAACACACGCTTCCTCTGCACTTTCATTGAAAATCAAACTATTTGATATTTCTATCAAAATACTTATTCAATCTTGATGCTTATAAAATGATACTTTCGTATCATTTCTTGGATCATATCCAAAGACTCAAAAGCTCAATATCGCTCCCACTGACTTCGAGACATTTTTGGTTAATATGTGTAAATAGCTTTCTCTAAATCGTTATTTAAAATTTTCTATTTCATTATATATGCAAGTGATAATTTTGTGAGTAAATCTGAATTGGCTTGAGCATATTGAATACTGAATCTATTACGCTATTTTCAATAATTGAAATTTATGATATTATTCTTATTGACATTGCTCATTTAATTCCTATCGCATTAGTCTTGCTCATAAAGTCATAATCACGACCGATGGATCACATCCCTTCGGTTACGACCACCAAAATCATATTTGATAGCGTACTTGGAATTCTTTCGGATTTGCGCATCATACCATATAGAGTTAACACTCTTAATGGTTTGAATAAACAACTAAGGATTATATGTTTTCGACATTGATAAGAAACTCATAGTTTCTCTTCGATGTGCGAGAATACTTGTTAGACACTCTAATACGATGTGTTCATTTAGGTTAGTTAATTTCATTTCATCTCATCTAATCAGTTCTATCTATGGATCATATCCAATTCCATTTCGCTACCAATAATTGCTCAAAGAAATTCTTTCACAATAAAGTTGGTATTTCTTGAAACAATAATTGTTTCTCAGTGCAACAGAATAGGTATTCATAAATATTATATGAATTTCTTTATTTATAAAACTGATTTGGTTTTAGTTTACAAAATGTAGGATCGATTTCACCCTAGAGGGGGAGGGGGGTGAATAGGGTGATACTAAAAATAATAGAAATTAGTGCGGAAGTAGCACAAATAATAGCAGAATAATTAAACCAGAAATAGAACAACACAGATTTACCCAGCTTCGGCAAAACCCTGCCTACGTGCTGCCCTCAGGGTTTCTACTAGAAATTAAATAGTCAGACGCTTAAACACGTAAACTTGCAACACCCGCTAATGACTAATCTAACTCTACGCTCAAAACCCTGCCACAACTCAGCCACTGACTTGTGAATTCTCGAACTACACCATCGTAGTTTGTCCCTAGTCACACGACTAAAATTGACACAAATTTAAAAAAAAATAAAACAAAATAAAAAACAGTATAAACAAAACCCTATTATAAATCTAAGCTCAAAGTAAAATATAATAGAGGCCGGCCCAATAAAAATATAAAGACGTCTTCCTTTCTTTGTATATGCGGTCGTTCCTTCTGCTCTGTAATGTCTGCTTCGTTCTTCTTTCAAAAACTAGGGCTTTGTGAAATTTGAAGCGCCGATTCAAAAATTGATCGATTGAGTGTTGAATTCACTTCGGCTTGGCTTTATCAATTGATCCTGGCTTCGATTAATATGCGGCAGCTTCAAGTTGCGTCGAGCTTGAATGCTATGATTTGGTATGTGATTTTCTTGTTCGATTTTTAATTTGCTCGACTTCGATTCAGGTTATAGATTTGTTCGTGATTTAGTTGCTTGCTTTCTTATTTTGCTTGAACTCGAATACTTTATTTTGCCGATGATGATTTTGGGTTATATAGGGAACGAATCCCTTAATTTTCATTCGTATTTTTGATTTGAATTCTTCAACTAACTTTGTTTGGCTATTCAATTTTGCTTGAATACTTGTGATTGTACTGACTTGTTCAAGTCATACTTGGTTGGATTTGGTTCCGTTCTTTTTTGGCATTTGAATTTGTTTCTCGTTCATTTCTTCTACAATTTCGGCACTTTGAATTGTTGAGAGTATTGATTTGGTTAATTCGTGAGATAAAAATTGACTTCATCATTTACCTCTGACTCGTTTGAACTCTTTTTTGCTATGTTGGTTTGTACTTATGTTAATTTGGGACATCATTATGTTGCAGTCTTTTCTGTTATATATCTTCATGCTTGTTGTTGCCTTAGTCTGGTTGCATACCTGAATGCCCGCACTTGGTTGCACTGTCCTCTTGCATTGACTTGCACTGCTTTGTACTTGCGGTGGTGATACACTTGATTGAACATATGCTTGGTTGGAGTCTGTAACTGAACCATACTACATGTATATATGTATACATGTGTGTAGCTGCTTTGTTTTGTTCACTGCCTGGTCTGCATTGATGTATGTTGATCTACACACTCATGTTATACATTGCTAGTTCATCTGAGTCTAGCTTCGAGTTGAACTGTTTTGTTGCCTTGTACATTTTGTAGTCTGGACTTGTGATGTGCATTGTTTTCAATATGAAACTTTGTTGCTCCTGATATGTATACTGTGCGCAGTGTGGTTCTGGTTAATACTTCATGTGTATTGCTCTTTGTACATGTTGTAACTAGTTCACCACCTTGTCACGTGAGTATGTTGAACTGAGCATGTTTGTTGAATTCTTCTGATCTGGTCTGCATTGGCTTCGAGTCTAGTTGTGTCTGGTGTACTTTGAGTCTTGTTGCTTTGTGCCATACGAGGTCTGTACAAGTCTGGGTTGCCTTGTATTTTGGTCTGAACTTGTGATGGTTTGTTGGGTCTGTTCTTTGTTTTCCTTGACCACCATATATACTTGAAGTCTTGTTGTCACCACTATGATCATTGCTGTGAGTTATAATGCCTTGGCTCCATTGACTTGTTCATTGTGATATAACTTACTGCCTGATTGTGTACATTTGAGTTTGTTGTGGTAATCATGTTCATGCCTGAACATTTTACTGTGTTGATTTAGAGACTTCATGTTGGTTTTGCTCATTGATCTGGTCATATTCATGTGTACTGATGTCTCTTGGCTGAAATTCGAGATGCTAAGGCAGTGCACATGTGTATGTGTACACATGTGTATATGTAGGCTCTAGTGTATTTGAAACTTTATGACTTGTTTTCGTATTGCACTTGAGTTGAATCCAGCTTAGCCTTGGATTTGACCTTGTGCTCACATGTCCCTGCAATTTTATCAAGTGTATATCGGTGTGCACGACCTTGTGGCATGTATAGTGATACACTATGTATATCACAAGTAGTTCTTGTATGATGATTTAAAAGAATATGATAATGAACAACCCAAATAACCGAGGCAAATGATATTTTCAAACACACACTTTTATTGTACACTGCAAAATATTTATTTTTCAATTTTACTACGTCAGTGTTTATTTTGCAGATAATTCAGATGCTGGATACAAGCTGGAACAAAGTTAAAGATAAATACGAGTGTTTGAGTGATATGTAGTGAGGTCAAAAATGTAAATTGAAACTTGTGATGTAATCGAAATTGTAATGTAATTGAAATTGAATCGTAATTGAAATTGTGTAAATGTAGTGAGAGTTGAAGTTTGTACTATTTAAATTTGGAATAAGATATTTGTTTGAATAAAATATTTGTTCGAATATAAATTCTGTGTTATTTATTTTATTCAACAAATATTTATTTAATTATGTGAAAAATAAAATAGTACAATAACAAATACATTAAAATGCATATATGTATGTTTATTATCATCAAACAAAAATCATGTACTAGCATATTCAACAATCTCCCCCTTTTGATGATAACAAACATATATTTAAGATTTTGAATTTATTAAATATATTTTATCATTGATGAACTCTATTTTCTCCTCCTATTTGAATGCTCCCTCTCTACAACAAAGCTTCCCCTTCATATATGCATGAAAACAAATAAAAAATGCAAATGAACCTAGATGAGAATATGCAAAAATAAAATAAAATATTTGAACTTTATTTGCCAAAATCTTAACTTTTCTCTCCCCGAAGACCACCAGGGATGCAACACAACTCAGACCAAATCAGATAAGTAAAACATGAACCAAAAACCAAAAATTATTTTCTGGAAGGGGTTTTATAGAAAAAATGTCTGCTAATTGAAAATCGGTTGAAATGAAAAATATGCAGATATTTTCTTTGAAATTGATGCAACTAATGAATGTCTCAACCCGCTCCACTAGTACTTTTTCTATCTACTAGGCTACCAGTGTAATCTGCATCTGAATTCCCCTTTGACTCAAGGTTATCATTAGATAGATATCATAGACCAAATCATGGAGTGTGCAACAAATACCTTAAAATACCTTTTACAGCTTTTAAATGAAATTCTTTTGGATTTTGAACTGAAACCGTGCACATAAACAACTAGTGAACATAGTATCAGATCTAGAAGCAGTAAGATAAACAAATATATCCACGTGTATCTTGAGTAATCATCAATCAATACAAAAACAACATCTCTTATCACCTAAACTTGCAATATAGTTAGTCCAAGCAAATCTATATGAAATAGTTCAAGAATTAAAAGATGATTGGTCAATCATTTTTGCACAAATCAGAATCAAAATTAACATTTATTTCCTTATCACATAAGTGGTTGAATTAAATCAGATTATGGTGCAGATTTTCACATTCAATATATCGTTCAAGATAAATGTACCGTTACCTATTTTACCTTTACCAATAATTTTTCGTTGTTACCCATTGTGACTCTGCCACCTTTATACTAGGCTAAGGAACTTTGACTTGTCGCCCTTCGAGTGCTCGGAACGGCCAGAATCCAGGTAACACTGTTGTTGTTCCTTAGCCTACCACCACACCTGTAACGACCCGTATTTTACGGATCGAAAAGTTTGTCAAAATCTGGGATTTTCAGCATTTTCTAGTTGTTTCAGATTTTGGTTGAAATTGCCTAAGTCCTAGGTCGTACGCGACCTAGAGAACTAAATGTTGTTGGCGACTTAGGAGATAAGTCGTGAGCGACTTAGAGAAGGTCTGCGACCTAAGGGGATAGGCAAGTTAAGAGATAAGTCTGGGTCGAGTTGCCGACTTAAGGTAGTGACCGACCTAAGTGATAAGTCGTGACCGACTTAAGAGGTTTAGGCGACCTAAGGAAGAGTAGTAGGTGACCTAAGTATTCTGGGGTAGAGTTAGGTCGGCAACGACCTAAGGAAACTATTGTGAGCGACCTAAGAGTTTCGGTGAGCTAAGTGTTAGGTCGGCAGGGCGAGTTAGCGACCTAATGGTTACCGGGTTAGCGACTTAGTATCTTGGAGCGACCTATAGGTTAGCGACCTAAGAAGGGTAGCGTGTTAGCGACCTAAGAGTTAGGCGACTTAAGGAGTTAGAACATAACCCAGTTAGGTCGCGTGAGTAGTTTGTTGTATGAGTTGTTAGGTCGTAGGAGATAGTTTAAGTGTTAGGTCGCGTGTATTCTAAGTCGTAGGTCGCGCGAGTGTTAGGTCGCTGGGCTTTGGCTTAGTAGTTAGGTCGAAGTCCAGTTGTTTGCGACTTATGTTAGGTCGCGTGTTGTTTTAGGTCGTCATGCGTTAGGTCGCTGAGGAGTTAAGTCGTAGCATCTGTTGGTCGCATGGGTTGCTAAGTTGTTAGGTCGCAAGGTTTTGTCTAAGTGTTAGGTCGTGATCTGTGTTAAGTCGCGCGTTGCGTTAGGTCGTAGGTCGCTGGGTGTTTGAATGCGCATGTGCATCTGTTAGGTCGGAGAGGCTTAGGTCGGAGAGGCTTAGGTCGGAAACGACCTAGGGAGATAGCCGAGTTACGACTTAAGAGATTTTCTGCCTATAAATAGAGAGGGTTGTTCTCACTTTTTGGGATCCGGATTTTGAAGCGACGAAGTGCTGCCATTTTGAGAGCTCGACTTCTACACTTCTTTACTTCTTTTCTCCACTCTAATCTAGTGCTTCCATCCATCCAAATCGAAGATCAAGATTGAAGATTCAAGAACTTAGATTGGAGATCTTCATCTTTTCAAGAGAGATTTCTTCGTTTGAAGCGGATTCGTGATAGATCAAGCTTGATCCCTCGCTGTCCAGATCTGAATCGTGTTGATTTGAGGTTGTTTAGGTGATTTGGTGAGTGGTGATTATCTCTCACACGGATCCAAAGGAGTATATCGGATTGTTGGCTCGATTTGGTGTTAAAATAGGGATTTCCATGCATTTTCTTCATCCAAAGTGTAGATCCATATAGATCCATTGTTCATGATGATGTTACATCCATTTTATCATATGTTAACCTATGCAAGTTCATTCATCAAGTTTGTAGAGATATAATCCATGTTTTCATGCTTATTGGACTTTCAACTCTTTAATTACGAAAATGCCATTATTGTTATAATTGTCTACTTAGATCATATTTGAATGCTTGATTGCTTGGATTGATGTTTGATTTGATTGCTTGTTATGAACTAGATGATTGATGATTAGATTTAGATCGAAGATGATTCAAAAGCTAAGGGAAAGGCTCTTGAATTGGGAAAGCTGCTCGTGGCATATGTAGCGGGATGATGAAGCTCTTATGCATAGATTTGATGATGTGAAGTTGAGATGAGGCTTTGCAAGGATGTAATGAAGCGAGGCATCATATGATGAAGACTTGGTCTAATCCAGACGGGATCATTCCAAGCATGTTGATAACTCGGTGATATGATTCGAGTTGAGGATAATGAATAGATATGAGAATAGTCGTCGAGGAGGATGACTAGGAGGCTTGGATAGCATCGTTGTTGAAGGTTCTAGCATGCTCTAAGCAAGAGTACGTTTGGGCAGATTCGATAGTCCCAACGGCCAACTGTTGATGGTCGAGTACTCTGGGCAGATTCGATAGTCCTAGGCACGGGCTGCGACGACGTGCGGGAGTTATGTCTAGAACCGGGGTTTCCATTAGCCCTTGACGGACGGCTGAAAGAATGTGCCGGTCATTCAATTAACGGTGATATCGAAGCAATGATAACAGTGATAGCCAGAGTCATGGATGTTTGGTTGTATCGTCATTCGGACTCAAGAGCGATATTTTCTGGGTGCTTATCTGATTTAGGCCTTGGTACTTGGAAAACATCGCCCTTGACTCGAGTGATAGTAGCTTTACTTTAAATTGTATGCTCTGCTATGTTTGCTTCTGCTTAGTGTGTGTTTGGGGGCTATCGCTGTAGAATGAGGTTGGAATGGGAGGGTTGTATTCCTATTCCTTTTCCTTTATGCTCTTTTGGTATGTTGTTAGTTAATTTACTGCTCACTAAGACTGTTGTCTGACTCAAGGCTTTATGTTTTTAATTCTTATTGCCTTGGGCTGTTTGTCCATTTTTGGGACGGGCAGACTAGGTAACAGGTGACGGGTGCTGTTCTCTTCTCACGATGCTGATATCGAAGACGAGCTGGAGGGTTGCATATTATCTTCTTATTATATGTACTGGATGTTCCGCTGTTTTGTATTCTCTGAGAGATATGTAGTGAGGCTTGATGTATTGACTATTTGGATGCTTGTATTCAACTATTATGGAGTTTTATATGATGGCATTTTGTTCTGTAAAGCTTCACTATACATATGTTCTATTGTATTTTGTCCATGCGCTGTGAGCAATACGATAGATTCTGTTGTTTTGAATCTTACCTTGACAATCGTCCATGGTCGCCTGGCACACTTTACAGCGCTCTATCTTTAGATTCGGTGCAAGGGTCATGGGCGGTCGTCACATTTGGTATCAGAGCATTGGTTAATCGATTTTACCCAACGCTCGCCGTCGTAACTACGTATGAGAGACGTAATTGTATTTTGATGGATGAATACTATATATAATATAGTAGCTTAGTAGGGTTTGAGTCCTTTATGCAGTTGTTTCTCTAGATGTTCTAATCATTCCTTTTTATAGATATTGAGAATGAGTCGAAGAGGGAGACCAGCTGCTAGGGAAGGCCGTGCTACTGAAGAGACTGCTGATTATGCAGCCATGTTCGAAGCTATGATGACTTCGATCATGAGGAGGATACCAGTTCCGGGAGCGGCAGTTGATGTTGGAGTTCAAGTTCAAACTCCAAAACCGGTGGATTTTGCTAAGTTCTGTAAGGACTACACTGCTCTTGGAGGAAAGGTTTTCTTGGGAACAGAATCAACTATTGAAGTCCAGAGATGGATCGATGCTTGTAGAAGGATCTTTGGTGATTTGGTAATTGATGATGCAACTAAGAGGAAGTTGGCATCAAGGCAGCTTCAAGGGAGAGCTTCTGATTGGTGGAACTCTATTACCATCACTACTCCGGAAGAAGAGATTACTTGGGAGCAATTCCAAGTCAGATTTGAAGCTAAGTTCATTTCTACAGCTCAGAAGTCTGTTCTGTTCAAGAGGTTTGTGGAGCTCAAGCAGGGTGGAAGATCTGTTCTTGAGTATGTTTCTGAGTTTGAAGCTTTGTCCAAGTATGCCCGGTCATATATTGAGTCTGCTTACCAGAAGAATGAGAAGTTTGTGACTGGCTTGGATAGTTATCTTGGGAGACAGTTGGTGGATCATTTGGACGATTCATTTGAGAAGCTTGTGGAGAAAGCTCTTAGGCATGAGAGTCTGTTTCCTAAGGAAGGATCTGTTGTTGCTGTGACCAGGGAAGAGTCTAAACCCCAGCAGGGTGGAAACAAGAAGAGGAAGCAGCAGCAGCAGAAGGGTAAGGATGGCCAGAAGAAGCCGAAAGGCGAGGTGACTTGCTACAATTGTCAGCAGAAGGGCCATTTCTCGAAGGATTGTAAGAATCCTAAGGTGCCAATGAAGTGTCACAACTGTGACAAGCCGGGGCATTTCAGGAAGAATTGTCCAGAACCGAGGAGAGATAAGCAGATTGTGCAAGCTTATGCTTTGGGAGCTGTTCCGTCGTCTTCGAAAGCCCCTACTGCTGAAGAGAAAGGAAAGAGTGTGGTTGTTCAAGGTACTCTTTTCCTATGTGGTATTCCAGTTAGAGTTTTGTTTGATACTGGAGCGTCGCATTCGTTTGTTTGTAATGAACTCGTAGGCCGGTTAGATTTGAAGCCGGATATAGTTGATAGGCCATTGGTTGTGACTAATCCAGTTGGGGGTTCGTCTTGTTTGTGTATGTTATGCCGTGGTCTAGTTGTATCGAGTCATGGTTGCTCTTTTGTTTGTGATTGCTTTGTTCTGAACTTTGCGGGGTTCGGAATTATTTTGGGTATGGACTGGCTTAGGAAGTATGCGGCTAAGGTTGATTGCGAAAGGTTGGAAGTGACAGTCGAGAATGTGGAGGGGCGAAAGATTGTGATACGATGTAAGCATGAAGAAGGCGTCTTCATGAGCTTCATGTATTCGCTAGTTGTTCCACGGGATGGACTGTCATCAGTGCCGATCGCTAATGGATTCGAGGATGTCTTTGACGAAGTCAAAGGGTTGCCGCCGCATAGAGAGATCGAGTTTCGTATAGATCTAGTTGAAGGAGCCAGACCTGTTGTGATGCCTCTTAGGCGGATGGCGCCTAGGGAACAGCAGGAGTTGAGGGTGCAAGTTGATGATCTTTTACAGAAAGGATTCATTCGGCGTAGTGTGTCCGAGTGGGGTGCACCAGTTGTGTTTGCAACCAAGGCAGATGGGTCGTTGAGATTGTGTGTGGATTATCGTGAGCTGAATAAGGTAACTAAGAAGAACAAGTATCCATTGCCGAGGATAGATGACTTGTTTGATCAGCTTCACGAGGCTAAGGTGTTTTCTCAGATGGATTTGGCAACGGGATTTCACCAGTTGAGAGTGGCTAAGGATAGTGTGCCGAAGACTGCTTTTAGGACACCATCCGGTTTCTTTGAGTGGCTGGTAATGCCGTTTGGATTGACTAACGCGCCAGCATATTTTGTGGATCTTATGAATAGAGTGTTCAGTGATCAGTTGAATAAGTTCGTACTTGTGTTCGTGGATGATATTCTGATTTATTCCAGAACGGAAGAAGAGCACAAGACGCACTTGCGTATTGTTTTGGAAATCTTGCGGAAACATCAGCTGAAGGCTAAGTTTTCGAAGTGTCACTTCTGGAAGAGTGAAGTGAGGTTCTTAGGCCATGTGGTTTCTGGAAGTGGGATAGCAGTTGATCCCGCTAAGGTGGCAGCAATCCAGGATTGGGTTAGACCTAAGAATGCATCTGATGTGAGAAGTTTTCTTGGATTAGCAGGATACTATCGACGGTTTATCAAAGACTTCTCCAAGGTAGCTGCACCGTTAACAGGATTGACAAAAAAGAACCAAGTGTTCAGTTGGAATGCTAAGTGTGAACAAGCTTTCGGAATCCTGAAAGAGAGATTGACGAGTGCTCCTGTTTTGACTATTCCAAGTGGGAATGATGAGATGGTGGTTTACACCGACGCATGTGGTACTGGACTTGGAGCAGTGCTGATGCAGAGGGATAAAGTTGTTGCGTATGCCAGTCGACAACTGAAGCCGCATGAAAGGAATTACCCAACTCATGATTTGGAATTAGCGGCGATTGTATTTGCTCTGAAGATGTGGAGGCATTATCTGTTGGGAGTTCGATTCGAGTTGTTTACGGATCACAAGTCGTTGAAGTATCTTTTCTCCCAAAAGGATTTGAATCTTCGGCAGCAACGTTGGCTAGAGTTTTTGGCATCATATGATTTTGGTATAGCTTATACTCCGGGAAAAGGTAACGCAGTGGCAGATGCGTTAAGTCGAAGACATGCAGGATTGGGAGCCATGTTTTCTGAATGGAAGAATCTCGAGTATTTAGCTGGATTTGACTTCAGACCTAGATGCGAATTGGAACCTGAGATGTTGGCAAACTTATCAATAAGACCCACTCTTGTGGAAAGGATTGGTGAGAGCCAAAAGCGAGATGATAAGCTTGTCAAGATTATCCGTGAATTGGAATCTGGATTGGATCCAGAAAAGGATAAAGGATTCGAGGTCGATCGAGAGGGTTGGCTTCGGAAGCAAGGACGACTAGTTGTTCCCGATATAGATGAATTGAGGAGTGAAGTTCTGAAGGAAAGTCATCACTCGAAGTTGACAATTCATCCAGGTGGAAATAAGATGTATCGGGATATGAAGAGAACCTACTACTGGGAAGGCATGAAGAAGGATGTTGGAAATTTTATTTCCAAGTGTATGAACTGCCAGTTGGTGAAGGCCGAACAGAAGAAGCCAAGCGGATTGCTTCAACCATTAGAAGTTCCTACATGGAAGTGGGAACAAGTGTCGATGGATTTTATCGATGGATTGCCTAGAACCAGAACGGGAAATGAAGGGATTTGGGTCATTGTGGATCGTCTGACTAAGAGTGCACGATTCATTCCTGTTCGATCGACTAGGACTGCATCAAAGTTGGCTGAGTTGTATGTTAAGTGGATAGTTCGATTCCATGGTATTCCGAAGAGTATAGTGAGCGATCGAGACCCATTGTTCACTAGTGGATTTTGGAGGAGCTTCCAGGAAGTTTTGGAAACCGAGTTGTGTTTGAGTACAGCTTATCACCCTCAAACGGATGGTCAGACCGAGAGAGTCAACCGAGTTTTGGAAGATCTTCTTAGAGCGTGTGTTTTGGACTTCGGAGGATCATGGGAAGATCACCTTCATTTGGTGGAGTTTGCGTACAACAACAGTTACCAGTCAAGCATTGGTATGGCACCGTATGAGGCATTGTATGGAAGACCGTGTAACTCTCCAACATGTTGGTTAGAGACTGGAGAAAAGTTGATACTTGGGCCAGAGATGATTCGACAGACTTCAGATTGTATAGAGATCATTCGGCAACGAATGAAGGCAGCCCAAGACCGTCAGAAGAGTTATGCCGATAAGCGTCGTAAGGATTTGGAATTCGACGTAGGAGATATGGTTTTTGTGAAGATTTCTCCTCTGAAGAATGTTATTCGATTCGGGAAGAGAGGAAAATTGACTCCGAGATTTGTTGGACCATTCCCGATCATCGAGCGAATTGGAAAGCTCGCTTACAGATTGGAGTTACCAGAGAAGATGTCAAGTGTGCACAATGTTTTTCATGTATCATATCTACAAAAGTATGTGCACGACTCAAATGCAGTAGTTTCTGCAGATAGCTATGAAGATTTTGAAGTTGATCCAGTTGATAGAAGACCTCGTAAACCGCTTCGTGTTGTTGAAACCGACACGAAACAGCTTAGGAGGAAGGTAGTTAAGTTGCTCAAGATACAATGGAGTGATGATGATAACGACTGTACGTGGGAGGTGGAAGAGAGGATGAAGGCAGCTCATCCTGAACTCTTCAAGGTATGGCCCTAAGGTGTCGTCTCATCTCGCGATATTGTAACTTGTTCTAAGTCTTAGAATTCTGTACGCTAAGCTAGAATTGGATGCATGGTTTGTTGATTGCTATGGATGGTAGGCGTACAGAATAGTCTTTGATTGCTATGATTGCTTGGAATTTCGGGGGCGAAATTCCTAAGGGGGAGAGAATGTAACGACCCGTATTTTACGGATCGAAAAGTTTGTCAAAATCTGGGATTTTCAGCATTTTCTAGTTGTTTCAGATTTTGGTTGAAATTGCCTAAGTCCTAGGTCGTACGCGACCTAGAGAACTAAATGTTGTTGGCGACTTAGGAGATAAGTCGTGAGCGACTTAGAGAAGGTCTGCGACCTAAGGGGATAGGCAAGTTAAGAGATAAGTCTGGGTCGAATTGCCGACTTAAGGTAGTGACCGACCTAAGTGATAAGTCGTGACCGACTTAAGAGGTTTAGGCGACCTAAGGAAGAGTAGTAGGCGACCTAAGTATTCTGGGGTAGAGTTAGGTCGGCAACGACCTAAGGAAACTATTGTGAGCGACCTAAGAGTTTCGGTGAGCTAAGTGTTAGGTCGGCAGGGCGAGTTAGCGACTTAATGGTTACCGGGTTAGCGACTTAGTATCTTGGAGCAACCTATAGGTTAGCGACCTAAGAAGGGTAGCGTGTTAGCGACCTAAGAGTTAGGCGACTTAAGGAGTTAGAACATAACCCAGTTAGGTCGCGTGAGTAGTTTGTTGTATGAGTTGTTAGGTCGTAGGAGATAGTTTAAGTGTTAGGTCGCGTGTATTCTAAGTCGTAGGTCGCGCGAGTGTTAGGTCGCTGGGCTTTGGCTTAGTAGTTAGGTCGAAGTCCAGTTGTTTGCGACTTATGTTAGGTCGCGTGTTGTTTTAGGTCGTCATGCGTTAGGTCGCTGAGGAGTTAAGTCGTAGCATCTGTTGGTCGCATGGGTTGCTAAGTTGTTAGGTCGCAAGGTTTTGTCTAAGTGTTAGGTCGTGATCTGTGTTAAGTCGCGCGTTGCGTTAGGTCGTAGGTCGCTGGGTGTTTGAATGCGCATGTGCATCTGTTAGGTCGGAGAGGCTTAGGTCGGAAACGACCTAGGGAGATAGCCGAGTTACGACTTAAGAGATTTTCTGCCTATAAATAGAGAGGGTTGTTCTCACTTTTTGGGATCCGGATTTTGAAGCGACGAAGTGCTGCCATTTTGAGAGCTCGACTTCTACACTTCTTCACTTCTTTTCTCCACTCTAATCTAGTGCTTCCATCCATCCAAATCGAAGATCAAGATTGAAGATTCAAGAGCTTAGATTGGAGATCTTCATCTTTTCAAGAGAGATTTCTTCGTTTGAAGCGGATTCGTGATAGATCAAGCTTGATCCCTCGCTGTCCAGATCTGAATCGTGTTGATTTGAGGTTGTTTAGGTGATTTGGTGAGTGGTGATTATCTCTCACACGGATCCAAAGGAGTATATCGGATTGTTGGCTCGATTTGGTGTTAAAATAGGGATTTCCATGCATTTTCTTCATCCAAAGTGTAGATCCATATAGATCCATTATTCATGATGATGTTACATCCATTTTATCATATGTTAACCTATGCAAGTTCATTCATCAAGTTTGTAGAGATATAATCCATGTTTTCATGCTTATTGGACTTTCAACTCTTTAATTACGAAAATGCCATTATTGTTATAATTGTCTACTTAGATCATATTTGAATGCTTGATTGCTTGGATTGATGTTTGATTTGATTGCTTGTTATGAACTAGATGATTGATGATTAGATTTAGATCGAAGATGATTCAAAAGCTAAGGGAAAGGCTCTTGAATTGGGAAAGCTGCTCGTGGCATATGTAGCGGGATGATGAAGCTCTTATGCATAGATTTGATGATGTGAAGTTGAGATGAGGCTTTGCAAGGATGTAATGAAGCGAGGCATCATATGATGAAGACTTGGTCTAATCCAGACGGGATCATTCCAAGCATGTTGATAACTCGGTGATATGATTCGAGTTGAGGATAATGAATAGATATGAGAATAGTCGTCGAGGAGGATGACTAGGAGGCTTGGATAGCATCGTTGTTGAAGGTTCTAGCATGCTCTAAGCAAGAGTACGTTTGGGCAGATTCGATAGTCCCAACGGACAACTGTTGATGGTCGAGTACTCTGGGCAGATTCGATAGTCCTAGGCACGGGCTGCGACGACGTGCGGGAGTTATGTCTAGAACCGGGGTTTCCATTAGCCCTTGACGGACGGCTGAAAGAATGTGCCGGTCATTCAATTAACGGTGATATCGAAGCAATGATAATAGTGATAGCCAGAGTCATGGATGTTTGGTTGTATCGTCATTCGGACTCAAGAGCCAGAGTCATGGATGATAATAGTGATAGCCAGAGTTATCTGATTTAGGCCTTGGTACTTGGAAAACATCGCCCTTGACTCGAGTGATAGTAGCTTTACTTTAAATTGTATGCTCTGCTATGTTTGCTTCTGCTTAGTGTGTGTCTGGGGGCTATCGCTGTAGAATGAGGTTGGAATGGGAGGGTTGTATTCCTATTCCTTTTCCTTTATGCTCTTTTGGTATGTTGTTAGTTAATTTACTGCTCACTAAGACTGTTGTCTGACTCAAGGCTTTATGTTTTTAATTCTTATTGCCTTGGGCTGTTTGTCCATTTTTGGGACGGGCAGACTAGGTAACAGGTGACGGGTGCTGTTCTCTTCTCACGATGCTGATATCGAAGACGAGCTGGAGGGTTGCATATTATCTTCTTATTATATGTACTGGATGTTCCGCTGTTTTGTATTCTCTGAGAGATATGTAGTGAGGCTTGATGTATTGACTATTTGGATGCTTGTATTCAACTATTATGGAGTTTTATATGATGGCATTTTGTTCTGTAAAGCTTCACTATACATATGTTCTATTGTATTTTGTCCATGCGCTGTGAGCAATACGATAGATTCTGTTGTTTTGAATCTTACCTTGACAATCGTCCATGGTCGCCTGGCACACTTTACAGCGCTCTATCTTTAGATTCGGTGCAAGGGTCATGGGCGGTCGTCACAACACCTACACGAGAAAAGGTTTTTGTGACCTATTTGTTTTTATAGGTCCATGGTTGTTAGTGACAAAGGATTTTGAAAAATATGTTTGAGTAGACCCAAGACAATTTATATTTGTTCCTTTTGACACCCAGATTTGTTTGACTTTAAGGGATTTTATATTCGTGCCTTTTGGAACCCAAATTGGTATGGTTTTCACGTGTTTGGGTCTATACCAACAATTATTGTGATTGTGTCCAGTTTTTCCACAAATTATGCACTTGGAATTGACTTGATTAATTTCGCTTCTAACACGTTCTGATTGAGTGTACCCAAGTCCTAGTCTAACAGTATTAACATTTTGTTTTCCTAATAACATATTTAACGATCTTTCTCCTTTTGAAAATTTTCATAAAGTTGTAGACAAATGTTGGACTTGTGTTTTGAGAGATTCATTCTCATTCAAAGCAAAGTGCACTTTTAATAGAATTTTCTCTCCTAGCGTTTTCACTTTCTTTCAAAATCAGAATTTTATTTTCAAGTGATTTAATTTTAATTTATGATTTTTTAATTTCTTGTTCAAGTGATGGACACTTATCACACATAGGGCTCTTGTTTCGATAGTTTTTAACCAATTGATCAATCTGTTTATTTAGTTCTATTAAACTATCTCTTTGCGATTCAATTATAACGTACTTCTCCCTAAGTCGTTCAAAACAACCATTTACCTCATGAAAATATATAAGTAATTCTGAATGAGTAAGTTTTGATACCTCGCTTGGCTCATCATCATCACTGTCAGTTGTTTCTCCTTGAAGACACAGATTTCCTTTTTCACTCTCACCGCTGGTGCTTTTATCATCTTCATCATTTTCATCCCAAAAAGCTACAAAACTTCTCCTTTTCGGTTTCTTTCCTTGGCTGAGTCGATTCTGAGGACAATTTGGCTTGATATGACCGAGTTTGTTGCACTTGTGACATATGATCTCCTGCTCTTCTGCGTTGTCTAGTACTTTGACTATTCTGCTTTTCAATTGTTGATTTTGAGCTAGGTTTCCGTATTTGTGGTTCCACCTTTTGAATCTCTTTATTAACAATGCCAGTTCGGCTGCTCCATCATCATCGTCATCATCACTTTCCGTTGTTCCTTTGAGAGCTATCGATTTCTTTCGAGTATCACCTCCTTCACGTTCTTCCTTGAATTTCATTTCTAGCTCATAAGTGGTGAGATTTCCAATGAGTTCTTCAACTTTGATTTGTTTCAGATCTTTTTATTCTTGAATGGCAGTAACTTTCGCTTCAAAATTTCTTGGAAAGACTCTGAGGATTTTTCGGACTATTTCCAATTCTATGTATGGTTTTCCAAGAGCTTTTGATTTGTATACGAGATTAGAAAGTCGTTCATACATCTCTTTGACATTCTCATCCTTGGCCATTATGAAGTTCTCGTATTCGCTACTAAGCATGGCAAGGCGAGATTCTTTGACTTGAGAGGTTCCTTCGTGAGTCACTTCAAGTGTGTGCCAAATTTCCTACGTAGTTAGACAATGTGAGACACGATTAAATTCAATTTGATCCAATGAACATATATTAGAATTCATAGCTTTGGCATTAGCATTATGTAGTTTATTTTCAAGGTCTGTCCATTGATCCATCGGTTTTTCAATTTCTTGATTATCTATCACTATAGTTGGTGTCCTATATCTCGTTTCAACAATATTCCATGCATTTATGGTTTTCAAAAAAAATTCATTCTATTTTTCCAGTAAGCATATTCACCATTGAACATGGGTGGTCTAACTATGGACTGACCCTTAGCAAAAGCATTATTAAAAGAAGCCATTTAAAAAAATCAAATTTTTAATTGAAAAATTGGTTTTTTTCCTAACTCTAATACCACTTGTATGATTGATTTCACCCTAGAGAGCTGGTGATACTAAAAAAATAGAAATTAATGCGGAAATAACACAGATAATAGCAGAATAATAAAAGCAGAAATAGAACAACACCGATTTACCCAGCTTCGGGAAAAACCTGCCTACGTGCTGCCCCCAAGGTTTCTATTAGAAATTAAGTAGTCAGACGCTTACACACGTAAACTTGCGACACCCGCTAATGACTAACCTAACTCTATGGTCAAAACCTTGCCACAACTCAGCCACTGAGTTGCGAATTCTCGAACTACACCACCGTAGTTCGTCCCTAGTCACACGACTAGACTTGACACAAATTTTAAAAAAAATAAAACAAAATAAAAAAACAGTATAAAGTATAAACAAAACCCTATTATAAATCTAAGCTCAAAGTAAAATATAATAGAGGCTGGCCCAATAAAAATATAAAGACGTCTTCCTTTCTTTGTATATGCGGCCGTTCCTTTTGCTCTGTAATGTCTGCTTCGTTCTTCTTTCAAAAACTTGGGCTTTGTGAAATTTGAAGCGCCGATTTAAAAATTGATCGATTGAGTGCTGAATTCACTTCAGCTTGGCTTCATCAATTGATCCTGGCTTCGATTAATATGCGGCGGCTTCAAGTTGCGTCGAGCTTGAATGCCATGATTTGGTACGTGCTTTTTTTGTTCGATTTTGAATTTGCTCGACTTCGATTCGAGTTGTAGATTTGTTCGTGATTTAGTTGCTTGCTTTCTTATTTCACTTGAACTCGAATACTTTTATTTGCCGATGATGATTTTCGGTTATATAGGGAACGAATCCCTTAATTTTTGTTCGTATTTTCGATTTAAATTCTTCAACTAACTTTGTTTGGCCGTTCGATTTTGCTTGAATACTTGTGGTTGAACTGACTTGTTCAAGTCATACTCGGTTGGATTTGGTTCCGTTCTTTTCTGGCATTTGAATTTGTTTCTCATTCATTTCTTCTACGACTTCGACACTTTGAATTCTTGAGAGTATTGACTTGGTTAATTCGTGAGATGAAAATTGACTTCATCATTTACCTCTGACTCGTTCGAACTCTTTTTTTCTATGTTCGTTTGTACTTATGTTCATTTGGGACATCATTATGTTGCAGTCTTTTCTATTGTATATCTTCATGCTTGTTGTTGCCTTAGTCTGGTCGCATACCTGAATGCATGCACTTGGTTGCACTATCCACTTGCATTGACTTGCACTGCTTTGTACTTGGGGTGGTGAGACACCTGATTGAACATATGCTTGGTTGGAGTCCGTAACTGAACTGTACTGCATGTATACATGTATACATGTGTGTAGCTTCTTTGTTTTGTTCACTGCCTGGTCTGCATTGATGTATGTTGATCTACACACTCATGTTATACATTGCTAGTTCACCTGAGTCTTGATTCGAGTTGAACTGTTTTGTTGCCTTGTACATTTTGCAGTCTGGACTTTTGATGTGCATTATTTTCAACATGAAACTTTATTGCTCCTGATATGTAAAGATGTGCGCAGTTTGGTTCTGGTTAATACTTCATGTGTACTGCCTTTGTACATGTTGTAACTAGTTCACCACCTTGTCATGTGAGTATGTTGAACTGAGCATGTTTGTTGCTTTCTTCTGATCTGGTCTGCATTGGCTTCGAGTCTAGTTGTGTCTGGTATACTTTGAGTCTTGTTGCTTTGTGCCATACGAGGTCTGTACAAGTCTGGGTTGCCTTGTATTTTGGTCTGAACTTGTGATGGTTTGTTGGATCTGTTCTTTGTTTTCCTTGACCACCATATATACTTGAAGTCTTGTTGTCACCACTGCGATCATTTCTGTGAGTTATAATGCCTTGGCTCCATTGACTTGTTCATTGTGACATAACTTACTGCCTGATTGTGTACATTTGAGTTTGTTTTGGTAATCATGTTCATGCCTGAACATTTTACTGTGTTGATTTAGAGACTTCATGTTGGTCTTGCTCATTGATCTGGTCATATTCATGTGTACTGATGTCTCTTGGCTGAAATTCGAGATGCTGAGGCAGTGCACATGTGTACGTGTACACATGTGTATATGTAGGCTCTAGTGTATTTGAAACTTTGTGACTTGTTTTCGTATTGCACTTGAGTTGAATCCAGCTTAGCCTTGGGTTTGACCTTGTGCTCACATGTCTCTGCAATTTTATCAAGTGTATATCGGTGTGCACGGCCTTGTGGCATGTACAGTGATACACTGTGCATGTCACAAGTAGTTCGTGTATGATGATTTAAAAGAATATGATGACGAACAACCCAAATATACCGAGGCAAATGATATTTTCAAACACACACTTTTATTGTACACTGCAAAATATTTCTTTTTCAATTTTACTGCGTCAGTATTTATTTTGCAGATAATTCAGATGCTGGATACAAGCTGGAACAAAGTTAAAGATAAATACGAGTGTTTGAGTTATATGTAGTGAGGTCAAAATTGTAAATTGAAATTTGTGATGTAATCGAAATTGTAATGTAATTGAAATTGAATTGTAATTGAAATTGTGTAAATTTAGTGAGAGCTGAAGTTTGTACTATTTAAATTTGTAATAAGATATTTGTTTGAATAAAATATTTGTTCAAATATGAATTCTATGTTATTTATTTTATTCAACAAATATTTATTTAATTATGTGAAAAATAAAATAGTACAATAACAAATATATATATATATATATATATGTTTATTATCATCAAACAAAAATCATGTACTAACATATTCAACACAAAACATATGTTCAAAACATGAACATGTCATCCAATGACAGTCTTTCCCAAAATCCTTTTGGGTAGATTCATATAAGATCCCTCATGAACAACTATTACGTGCAATCTTTCGACTCGCACAACTTGCCAACTCCTTGGTCTAGGATATGTTGGAGTTTCTTATAAACCCTTATTTTGTGTGATTTTGTAAACTATTATTTAGATGAAACAACATTAACCTTCTATACTAATCTTAAGTACCTGACCATATAGAAAGAAACTAGCTCAACTTCACTCACAATTAATCGTACATTGTCCAACAAAGTTCGATTACTCCTTATTGATGCATCATTATGTATCACATGAAGGAGTGCTTTTGAGATTGAATCGTTATTCATTTTAGGTACGTTCAGAATGTTTTTCAATATACTCACTCATTTGATCAAATCAAATCATTTCATCGCATGTTATTTTATTTCCTTTGTTTTATACACTATGAGTTTACTATAAACATACTACATGTGTATCAGATACGCATGTCTATGTCGATGATAACTCATCGATGACTGTAACGAAGTGCGTGAAACCGTTTTGGTATTAATAGACTTATGATTGTATACATCATATGTATCAATCCGAAGAGTTCATCAACTCTTGTTATGCTCCCACTGAATGGGTGCATAGCCCTTAATAGTTTGAGATATAATTAATCAGTATCATATGATTCATAATCATATAATAAAATTATTTCTCAAAACTACAGCTTATTCTATAATTCCAAAATAACTGTAAATAATATTAGATACTTCTATATTTTCCAATGCATCACTTTGTTATGAAAAAATATACCACATTATAGTTTTATTTCATAACGAATATTTATAATATTCATACTGAAATGCAGCTATCTATTTCTTAGTTGATACCGAAAAATAGTCCTTATTTCATAAATAATGTTCGGTACGTTTTACAAAAACAATTTTTGTAATTTGATGCAATCAATAAGTGTTATATGGCATACTCCCACTATTTCTGCTATTACTATAACAGCGTACTTAATTTGGAGGTCCATCACTCACTTAATATAAATTATTTATCTTATATACTGCAACCAGTTTACAGTGGAGAGTTCGTTGATCAAATATCCTGAAATCAAAAAAATAAATCTCACAGAAAACAATTTTCTATATGAAAATACATTTCAGAATAGTAATCATATTACCTATTCCAATGTTAAATATCAATCATTATTATCACAATTCTTGTTTCCGTTGATTCATTATGAAGCAGAAGTGATCATTGACTCTCTTTATTCCAACTATGCCTTAAATCACATATACCCTTATACATTCGTTTTCCTTTCTAAATAGTCAAAACATTCAAAACAAAAACCTTTACTACAATATCATAACGAACTCTTTACAAAAGCGCATTTAATCATCCTTAGCTTTCAAGGACATTAGATATGTTCTACTTTATGTAAACTGATCAAACTGGCATTTAGTGATCGAGTTCATAGATTTATATTGTAGTTTTGGTCTGGTGTTACATTTAACACGATACGATCCTTTTGTAATCAATCAAATTGAATACTCAATCTCGCACTAAGGTTTATTTGGTTTTTCGGATGAACTAATTTCATTAAAATATTGTACACTACAAACTTTGACCGTTCACCATATAACATTTATATACAATTGTATATGGTTCAAATATCCATAGTCTTGTATTGCTTTTAGAGTTCGAAAATCATAGAATGCAATACATGGTCTTGACCAAATAAATGCGTAAGTGACCAAACCACGAAGGTATTCAGTAGTTGTAAAATCAGGCACTTGCATAGGTTTTGAAACGTTAATATGCAATAGGAATTTAATAGTGGGTATTATATTTCCATTTGCCAACCTTCAATTCAGTTCATTTGTATGTGTTAATTGATAAATGTTTTATCAATCATATTAAATGCACAAATTTATCATTGTAGATAATTATAACATTATTTAGCATACGTTCTTACAATATTAGAAAGGTTAAATGTTACCACTAGTCTTTTGTGTTTCTCCAAACCCTAAGATGAAGCATAGAAGTCTTTTGACTTCACTAGTGGGTGTTAGGACTCGTCTGTCTTGGTATTCTGACCTTGAGTTTGTTCAACAAATCATAGCCCCATAAATGATGGATAACTCCTTATCGGTTGTATCACATACAACTCCTAACCCATGTTTCAGTGTCCTAACCTCATTTCGACCTTGAGTTTGCTCAACAAATCGAAATATACTATTCACTTATACCTACCATATCGCGATGGCCTAAGTATAATATAGGTACCTTGAGTTTGCTCAACAAATATATATAGCTATCTTACCTCATCTATTCAATATATTAATAATACTACACATAACATCCCTAGCTTGAGTTTGCTCAACAACTAAGGAGTATGCAAGTAAATTATTAATATATATATATATATGTGGTAGAGGACAACATTATATTGAAGATTCATAATCTTTAATATATTATATTGAGTGATATCGACTTATGGAATAATGTATTTCTCATGAAATACCATCATGATTCAAGTGTCAGATACATCAAAAATCACGGTATACGTACATTTACGTATGTATTTATTCCTTAAGTCTATTTGAGTTTCTTTAATGTTCCACCTTTAGTTTATACACTCATATCATATAAGTTTTATTGTTATATAACTTTTATATTTCATATTACTTACATGATAATCTTATGTAAAATATTTAATTTAATTTAATCTTATTTCACTAATTTAAGTTAATTAACTCTTTAATTAATTTTATATTAGTATTCCAATACAACATTTATATTGGACATATCTACTATAACATTTATAGCGTATACAGTTACCTTTATAATATGACACATATATCTTATATATGCGTATTTTTATTTAATTAATTTATTTAATTAAATTTTTTTAATTAAATTATATTAATTTCAAAATTTATCTTATATATATTCACGTATACTTATGTTATCTCAAACACTTTAAAATGACATTACATATATCAACATATATGATACATGCATATAAATATTAATTAATTAACTCATTTAATTAATTTATTTTATTAATCTTATTAATAAATTTTTAAATTTTTAAATTAATATTGAAATAGTTTCAAACATTTTGAAGTTTTCACTACCTTTTCAAACATTTTGAAAATTTATGTTGTATTATAACCTTTTATAATAAACATGTTTTTATTTTAAATTTAACATTTAAATTTAAAATCATGTCTTAATTTTCAAAACTATTTTGAAAATAGCCCAAAGCCAAATTCAAATTGGGTCTTTTCTATTAAGGGCAACCTTTGGGCTCACATCACCTTTAAGGCCAGGCAGGTAATCAGGTAGGACAGGGTACCTTATTACCCAATTCTAATCTTATACATCACCTTTCTAGACACCGTACTAAGTGTACAAGCTTAATTAGTTAGTCCTAACATGACTAATTTAGACCGCATGTGCTATTGGGCTCTGATACAATTGATGGAACTGGGCCAGCTTGCAGCGGAAGAAATGAGTGAATTTCAAAAGTTTTTCCATTTTGGATCATTAATGGGCCTATGAAGTCTAAATGTATTTAGATCTTATCTAAATTTATTTTAAATAAAATCAGTATTTTATTTAATACCATATTATTTATTTATTTAATTCTAAAGCAATCAAGAATGGGATATAAAAATAAGGTTTGAATATATCAAATATATTCTTCCTTAATTGTGTGACAGAACAGTTAAACATAAGGCAAGCATGATCAATTGATAACATGATGTATATGGATAAATAAGAATAAGTTTAAAGGCAATCACATAAGGGACAAAATGGAAAGAAATAAAAGATGACAAAGATGATTGATTCATCTTTCCCCTTTTGACAAACTTGATTTATGCAACATTCAATTAGCAATCAATGAATCATTATGACATAAGATTAGGAATAGCCAACAATAATTCATATGCATATATTACCTCCTCATTTAAAATTGTTTGATATTAATAGATCATTTAAATTATACAATTTGAAATATAAATATTAAGTTTTATATGTTCATATACATATAGATGTAATTATTTGTATATAAAGATTAACCCAAAACTTCTTAATTAATTCAAAATAATCATATTACATTTAAATTATCCGATGTATTTATGAACTTATATAAACTTAAATTAGTTAACAAAAAATATATGTATACAGTTAAATCAAGAGATTCAACCTATATGAAAAACGTTTTTTTAAACAAAAGTGAAACATACTAAACTGAGCAATATATTAACAATTCTTTGAATACTCAAAGAAAGATATTAGTCATGTCAAATACAGCGGCAAATTTATAAATTTATTGTAATCAATTTATTATCAAAACATCCTTTAATCATGTGTGGGTTTCAATTACAATAAGATGCAAATAACAAAAACGAATAAACTTTCAAACTAAAGAGATTCAACCTATATGAATAAATAATAATTTTTTCATTATTATTATAAAACAAAAGGTGATATATACTAAATTAAGCAATATGTTAAAATCCTTTGAATACTTAAAAAAGGATAATTGTGATGACAAATAGGGTAACAAATTTAGAAATTTATTGTAATCAATTTATTATCAAAAGATCATTTAATCATATGTAAGTTTCTATTACAGCACAAATGCAAACAATAAGAATATATAAACTTTCAAATCAAAAGAACTACACTTTGATTTGAATGGTTAAACATATATCTAAAATTAAAATATTGTCTAATCATATACAACTTTCAGTTTTGATTTATCTAAATAAATAAAAAACCAATCAATTCATATAATAAACAATTCAAACTACATAAACCATTTTTCAAATCAATTGAGACAATATTGTACACATGTAAATTATGATATTCAGTTTTATTCATTAAAACATTATATCAAAATTATTAGAATAAGAAGATCATAGCTTAATTCCAAAGTCTTGAAGTACACCTTGAAAGATTGAATTTTTCCTTTAGAAGTAGCCAATAAATCGTACCTTGAATGATGAATCAAACCTCCTAGATTCAGAAGTCAGCCTCCATATGTTGCAAATATTAAGAGACAAGAACCACCTTGAATTTATTTGTAAGGCGCAGGTTGGTCGGAAGCCATTGCCATGGTGAAAAATGTGTTTTTTTGAAGAAGTAGTAGGTGTTTGTGGAAATGGACTGAGGTGATGAGGACTGATATATGTACACAGAGTTGGTTTTGTGCACAAGAACAATGTTTGAGTGGTTTCTTGCGGTGCAAGCAAGAATATTGAGTATGAATAATTGGTCTTCAAGAATGATGGTGAAGTTTGGATGAAATGTAGTGGTGAGATGGTTATGATACGAACATGAATGGTTCAACAAAGTGCTAGAAAATATGGCAAGAATTAACAAGATTTAGAATAGTGGCAAGAACATAATGGGTTCCACTGTGAACCAGCATGTACAATTCAAAAACAAGAATTATCATAAATTGAACTAGAACAAGATTTAGGAACAAACTGACACGAACTAAATGAGTACAAATTCAAATAAAAAAGATTAGAAAAACAATGTTATCAAGGCTACTAAAACAAGCAAGGTACTGAATTGTAAGGCTACTGTAATGAACAATAATTGAGATTGTAAGGAACAATTAAGAACAGATAATAAGAACTGAAAGCAAAATCAAGAACTGAGAATGGTAAATGCGAGAATAATAAGCATAAAATTATAATTACAACTAGAACAGGAATTAAAGGAAACTAGGCTAAGATAAATGCTAACAATCGTTAAAAGAGGAAGAAATTGATACAAGAATTGCAATTGAAAATGAAGACACATGAATTAAATAGTTCTGATTTCTCAACACCTTTTCACAAATACATGCACATCTATATATATAGCACCCAGGCACCAATTTACTTGACTCAACCTGACCTCGAACTAAACCTAAAACAAACCATACTTAACCCATATACAAGCCCATATTTGTTACATCACTCAACCTGGTCATTATCACAAGTACACAACAATTACGGACTCACAAATAAACTATAACAGGTGTGCACGTGCACAGCATGCACACACTAATACAATCTCATATCTACATCCCTAAGCCATAACTCCAGCAACTCAAGCACCTGACACAGGCCTGACATCGACCTCCATCATCTCTGGTGGTCTGGCCACCATGCTCTGATGAACTTCGCCAGAATTCGTTTTTTCTTCCTTTTCTGACCATGCATAGCAATTCTGAGAGCTTGTGAACAATTCACCGATAGTTTGGTTATTACATTATTTGTTTTGTTTGAATATGTTTTATGAAAATTTTATTTTCATGAAGGCTATTAAAGGAGAGGAGGAGAGCTTAAGAAAGAAAGAAGGAAAATTGTTTGTTTAAAATAAAACGTGAATGAGGATGAGAGAGAGAATATGATTTAAAAGAAAACAACAAAACCTTTTCAATCTCCTCCTTTAACACCTTCCTTATTTAATTCCAAAATTAAATCACCAAATCCTTTTCCATCCTCTTCATATATTCGGCAGAATAAAATAAAGAGAAAAGGACAAAGTTCATTCCATAAATGATATTCAAGTTATTTCGAATAAATCAAGAAATATGTTGAAATGATATATACCTATGACATTTATTTTGGATTGAAATGATATATATCCATCCCTGAAATTAAATTGAAATAATAGATTCACTTGACTATAGGATAGAAAATTATATACGGACACCGGATTGGTTAAATTAAATGATTTTTAAAACTTTGATTTGAAATTATTTAAATGTTTTTTTAAAGAAATGAAAATTGAATTTATGAAGTTTGAATTAATCACGAATTCGAGTTTGAAATGTTGAAATTAATTTTGGTTAAAAGAAATTGTTTTAAAGAATTAAATTGGAATTTGAAGTCATGATTGAAATATAATTTGAATTATCAAAATTGAATTGTTTAAAAAGATTTGAACTTTTACTTAAACTTTGAAGTTATTTAAGTAAAGGTAAATTTAAATGGATATTCCAAACTTGAGCTCGGAATTGAATTATTTCGATGATTTGAATCTAAATTTGAACATTGAAATTTAATTTGAATTAAATGATTTAGGTCGATATTTTGAAATTGAACTCGAAATCGATAAACTTAAAGGGTTTTAAATTTGAGAATTGAATTGGAACTAAATCCAAATTGGAAGTGAGATGAAATTAATTAACTTGGAATTGAAATTAATTAATTTAAAATCAAAATCGAATTAATGTGAAAAGTCGAAGTTGAAATTGATTTGAAATCGAAATCGATTGGATTAAAATTGGGATCGAAGTTAATTTGAATTGAAATCGGAATTGAACCGATTTAAATTGAAATGGAATGGAAGTTGATTTGAATTGGAAGATTTGGAATTAACTCAGTTTGACTTTGAAACCATTTTCAAATAAATTATTTTGATATAAACCGTTAAAATCTATTTTCTTAAATATTCAAATTATTTTGATTTTCAAAGTTATTTTATTATATAAACCATTTTCAATACTCAAACTATTTATATTAAACTATTTTAAAAAATTCAAACTATTTTCAAAAATTCAAACTGGTCAGAGTGGGAATTGTTTATATTTAAATCATGGATTTAAATACGAATTGGGTTAAAATGAAGTTATAACCTAAATTGTAATTCGAATTGAATTCTAAAGTGAAATTGACACATCGAACTAAATTGATATATTTTAAAATAAATATGATGATTTCGGAATGAAATTGATTTTGAAGCGAATACGATATTTTGATATCAAGTATGAATTGTTTTCGAAATGTAAAAGAACCAACCAGTGTGTAAAACGACGTTTGGTTGTTAAAGAGACCGGGGCCTCATATTGGCATCTCTTTGTCAATATTGGCACCACTTTAACAACTGTGTACGTGGAGGAGACTCCAGAACGAAGTGGTTGGATTTGGCATCGTTTGCAGGATTTGAAGAAAGAGAACGATGATGGATAGACCCTGGCACTTGTGCCAATTTGAAATGACTAAAATAGGACAGCTTGACAGGGCCAAGTGGGTTAATTACCCCTAGCAGACATCCGTTCTTTGATTTTCTTGGATTCGGTCCATATTATTACTCTTATTGTTGGTTTCGATTGGTGCACCTTGATTTGTTATAGCCTCCCTTTGACTCGATATGGGATGGACAGACGCGGTGGGCGGTCATGGCTACGATGCGTTACCACTAGCCCTACGACCCGAACTGCTAGTACCCTACCTTGGGCATTGCCTCACGTGCCTTGTCATACTTTTATCCCTATACGAGACCACTACGATTTTGGTTTAATGTTGTCGTATCACGGCTCATCCCTATCCACTGACGGTTTGCTGGTGTTTTATATGCAAAGTGTACACCAATGCTTAAAAACCCGTTAAGGGGGATCAGTGTAAAGCCTTAACGTTATTTTGATATTTATTTTAAGAGATGGAAAATCCCGTAACATCTCTTGAGTTATTGCACGCACGTTATACAATGGATAGGAGATGTTAAACCTCGTAAACATCTACGACGCCACGACAATCATGTTATATGCGATATCGATTTGACTCACATAAGAATATTTTATTCATGAATCGAGGTTTTGTCTTTCCATTACGCTCGAGTCGGTCCTGAGTTTTTTTCCAGTGCATAGAAGATTATTCTTTGGAGGACGAAGACGAAAATTTGGTATATTATTACTATTAGTATTTCTGCATCATGTTGTCTACTGTATTGATTTTATTTATCCCTGTTGTATATATAACTCTGATAAATGCCGTATAAATTATAATCAAATGTATAATATAAACAGCTTCATGAACTGTTTATTTGATTATTATATTTTATCATTCCGCTGCGAGATTCTGTTTTTGTTTTCTTCTTCTTTTCTTATTTTTCTGAATTAACCCCATTGATTATCCATGTTTCGGATTGTTTAAGTCGGACATGTGTGGATTATTGTCGATTTAAACCTTCTGAAATGTGGGTCATCACACGTTCCATTTGTTATTGTGCACTATCATGACATGATAATTGACTTGCATGTCTATTTAGTTTTTTTATTATGATGGCATGGTTGTTAATGTTAAACCATGGTCATACAAACATAGGAGATCTTGGTTGGCCTTGTGACTTTTTGATAGTGAAACATTGAGCTTATAATATGAATGTCCTTAGTTTTAATAGAGTTCGGGGTATTCCCTAGGAACAATTAAGTAATTTGTTACATATATCTAACTCAATAACTAATCTTGTTCGATATCATATGTATTTTCTTTCTATTATATATTTGATATAATATGGTTATATTAATTGATTAATTTAATTAAAAGTATATTTAATAGAAAATCAATAAACGGTATGTTTTGTGATAGTAGTTACAAAGTGTTGTAACCGTGAGTAATTTATCATAATAAAAATAAATATACCATTTTAAATGTTCCTAGTCAAGATGAAACGAGACTGGATGTCGATATATCCGTTGAGACTAGAGTATGTAACGCTATCCAAATGATGGGCAATGTATTACTCATGGCTGTTGGGGGGCACCTAGGGGTTACGTACTAATAGTTATTGAATAACTATGGAACGACTTACCTGATAATTTTTGTGGGTTAATATAACTAAGGTCAAACAGAAAATATCGACGTGATTGATTTACAATGTTCTCTCGACTTAAGAGTACTGTGGATCTTCAATGTGAAAGATCTTCTTTGATTATAGTCAAATCATAGCATGGCGTTCATCGAGCGACTATATTATATCGAGTGGAAGTATTGGAAGTAAAGCACTATTCAAGAAAGGATTCGTTTCCTCAGTTATATAGGGTTAGTATTACTGTCAACTCAAAGGCAAAGTCTTTGGCTAGAGCATTTCTTTTAGTAATAATTGTTATTATTGAACCAAGGACTTTGTATTTAGACTATAGTGTTGAATATGGATGATATTGGAATTTGACCGTTATCAAATTCCATAAGTCTAAATTGATATAGTTTTGACGAAGAGAATTGGTGTAAATAAATGTCACAACCAGGTAATGCTTAATAAAGTGAAATTGGATTTTACCAAAACTAACTAAGCGATAAATTTGACCAAAATGTCACACCACCTGCTAAGTGACATGTGAATGTTAATATTCGAATAGTTCGATGTTAATCACTAACCGAATTTACACCCACGAGTCACACAACCAAATTGATGAATTCTCTTTAGACCAAACGATTTAATTAGTTTATAATTATGATAAATTAATTAAATTAATCAATATTTATTAAATATTAATTATAAATTTTTATATATTTGAGGAATAAATATTATTGTATATATTTGTAATAGTTATAAATATATCGATCGATATGAGATATCGATAAGGATTAAATTGGATTTAATTAAACATATTTACTTAGGCTTAAATGGGCTCTTAGCCCATTATGTTAGAGGAATATTTCGGCAGCAAACATATGGTGTGGGGGCAACCAAAAGTAGGATAAAAGGGTGTGTGATTGATGGTCAAGATTTGCTGAGAAAAGATAAGTGATGTGATCCACTTTTCTCTCTGATTCGACCATTATAAAAGGAACCCTAGACCTAACTTTGCAAGGACTTTTCGGCTACCTCATATCACCATCATTTTGGCCGAACTACACCTCATAAAGCTCCAACAAAACTCAAATCAAGTCAATTAAAATTAACAGATATTTATAGCAAAGGATCTGCGGTTCAAGGACTAGCAATCTGTCGAATCGAGAAGGTTTCAAAGAGAGGAGAACTCATCATTACAAGGTGGACTTAAGGGCATTAGTTTTAGATAAGTGTTTAGTTTTATATATGATGTGTAACCTCCGTATAATTGTATATTGTTTATATATATATACTGTGAATATTGTATTATTAGTTAGGTGAGATTCCTATAGGTATTGATGTTGTCACATATTAATTGGATATGTGTATATGTTAATCAAATAAAAAAAACAAAATTTTCATTAAGGATCTGATGCACAAAGCCGAAACCATTATATGTTATTTGTTAATATTTTATTAATTAATATATACATATAGTAATACATTAACTAATTTATTTATATGATTTGTATCAAACTATATAACTATATCACATAAATGTTTAAACTAATATTTTTCAAATGTATATTTACATCAATTATGATTTTTAGTGACTGAAAATAATTTTTTGGTAATTATTTAATATTTTTATTACCATTTAATCATTGAACAAATTAATAAACTGACAGAAAATAAATTATGTTTCGAAACTCAATTTTAAATTTTCTAAAATTAATTTGTCATCATAGAAGTTCTCGGTCAAAAAATTAGGTTTTTTAAACTATTTTTTATATTTAAAAAAAATCATTTAAAAATCGGCCTAAAGTATCTAATTAATGAAAAAAATTGACTTAGAAAAATCTAATTTTTTTCATAAGCTATAGAATACCGTTCCCGATTTTTTGAAATTTTAAATTTTGAAATATTTAATATATAAATCTTTTCTATCATTTATTTATTATTGTTGAACTAATTAATTCATTATATATATTAATATAATAAAATTATAATTAAATTCGAATCTGCTGTGTATAGATCTAGAATGTATTTAAGAAAAATTATTTTGTAATTTATACATTTATATAAACTATACTAACTCATATTTACATTAATTATTATATTTAAATTTATATATACATACATATACATTTATATATGTATGTAAAAATAAACTTATATCTTGCATACACACACACACACTCACACACACATATGTGTGTGTGTATATATATTTGTGTGTTCGTATGTTTATTTAATACTTGTAACGACCCGACATTTTGGACCATTCGCATCCATTATAAGTGTATAGGTAGACACTCATGTCGGAATTGAATTGCTCAAAATACCGTGTTGTTAATTTAAATTTGGCAAAACTGAACATATACAATAAATAAATAATCACAGATCACAGACACAGAGTAATAAGTGCAGCGGAAATAAAAGAGATAGTAGTTCATGAAGCTACTATATGAATATATAAAATACATCAGAGTTTACAACAGAAGAGTAATACGATACATCGGATACAAATCAGAATACTTCACAGGAATCATCGAATACTGGAAACAGAATAGATGGCTGGATCTTCAAGCAAAGCTCCAACTCCAAAGGTGGGTCTCAAATGCTGGTACACTCAGTCTGACCCGAGCGTAAAGCAAAAACACAAGACACTCGAGTCAGGATTAACATTCTTATATTAATAAATCCAACTCAAGTGAAATAGCAATTGAAATACAAGTAACACAAAGGATGTTGGAATAACCATCCTTTAAGGATCCGTCAAACTATCTACTATGTAGTAATGTACGATAAGTAGATAATGTATGTCAGTAATAATAAGATATCAAAATAGCGTTAAGTCATGGCCCATTCCACCCTTAACACATTTTTATTCCCAAAAGCATATACAAGACCGTAGTTTCCCCAAAACCGGAAGTCACCAGAGGGCAATCCATATACTAAAGGTACAAATCAAAATCGTAGTGGTCGCGTATAAATGGAATACAAGTATGACAAGGCACATGAGGCAATACCCAAGGTAGTGATACTACCGTTCGCCTGATCCGGACTGGTGAGAACGCAACGCCGCAGCGCCCGCAACACCGTGAAACAACACTCCCAAAATCAAGGGTGCACCAATCGACAACAAGTATAAGTAGTTCGAAGAAGTGTGTCCACTTGAGATAGCTAATCCTCCATTGGCCCGGCACAGCTCCTGTTTTAGTCATTTCCAATTTGACACAAGTGTCAAGGCTATCCATTATCGTTCTCTTTCTTCAGTCATCACGAACATCATTCCAACCACTTCATTCTGGATCATCACTCCGCGTATAGTTATTAAAGTGGTTTTCGGTTTAGATAGAGAGTATATCCATTACCGATCCTGGTCTCTTTAATAACTTTCGTAATTATTACACCGATTGGTCGTTTATATATTTCAAAAACCAAATCAATTTCAATTTAATTAGACTTCGTAAATCAACATTTCATTTGTCTTTCTAAACCAATTTCCAAAATTTACGTTTCAAAACTTCCAAATTACCATTTCAAAATCTTATAATTCAATTTCAATTTTCATTTACAAAATTCAAATATTGATTCAAGTTCGTACAAAAGTTTCATTTCGAAATCATTTAAATCAATTTAGTTTAACATTCAAATCAATTTAGATTCATTTATCGATTTCATCCAATATTGTTAAAATACTTTATCATTCAAAACAATTTCTATTAAATTTCCAAATCATTAAATCAATTTCTTAAGTTCAACTTCATTAAATCAAAACTTACAATTTTGAATTAAATTCAATTCGTCAAATCAATTCTTTCAATTACAAGTCTTACATTAATTCCAAAAATATCACATTTTCATTTCTTGTTAAGAAATTCCATTTCACTTATTTACTTTCTTAAATAATTTTCCAAAAACTTACTTAATCAAGAAAACTCAATTTCAATTATTTACGAAGTAAAATTCACTTATTCAAAAGTTCAATTTTACTTATTAAAGAGTTCAATTCAATTTAATCATCAAATAATCCAATCTTATTTAATTATTAAATAATTCAAAACTTAATTATTAAATAATTTCAAAGTTTAATAATTTCAAACTTAATTATAATTTCAAACTTGATTATTAAATCATTTCAAAGTTTAATAATTCCAAACTTAATTATAATTTCAAACTTAATTCAATCATTTCTCCAATTTAACAACATTCTTTCATCAATTACATTGTTAATATTTTATTTCAGATTATTAAATATTAACATTTTAAATTTCATAAAAATTCAATTTCAACCTCATTTCAAAACCATATTATTTATTCAAATAAAATCTTTGTTTATTTTTAAATCAAATTATTGACCAATCGGGTTTTACTTAATTCTCTATCCTAGGTCAAAGTTCAATTTGGGTATTTATCATTTCAACCCGATTCCAATTCAATTCAAAATCAAAACATAACAAAGGGAACTTGCAGTGTGATAACTGGGATGGTGTCAAAGTAAATAAACAAGCAATAACAACAACCAATATCAATCCAATAATCAATTCAAATAATCCCAAAATAACCGTATTAATTCGCATTGTTATTTGTACGAATTAATATAATTATCTCTAGAATCTACACTATCATTTCGCGTAGATTAAAGATTATTACATTACGGTTTTCACTTGTCATCTATTACAATTTCATCCATCATCAATTTAACAACATACATTCAGTGGTTCAAAATGTAATTAAACAAATCCTATGTGTCAATAAATTCAACAATTAAAGGGGTCATATTATACAAATGTCAGGTAATCAAATTTAACATTTTAATTATCCGATATCAAGTTCAATTTCATACTATTTATCATTTTAACATTAACAATTTATCGTCCAATATAAACATCAACAATCAATCAATTATCAGCCAAACTGTATTATCATCACATCAATAATTAACAGATAATGGTGTTAGATGTCACAGGTGAACTGATACAGGCAATAACATATATAACAGTGTATTTAACTAACAGCAGCATATTTCAATTGTCGTTTCAATTGAAATCAAATTTAATAAATAAAAGAACGTTAATCGTGAGTGAGTGCTCACCTTTCGAGGCTAGAGAGTTTGACGATGAAATCGAGTTACGAATCGAAGCACGAATTCCGAATCGAAGCAAGATTGACACTAATTCGACGGACCGATCTGATAAATAGAAATTTACATAATCAAATCAAACAGGGTCGATAGCAATGAATGGTATCAAGGAATTCATATATATACCACTATATATCAGTTTATATAAAAGAAATCATATTAGCAACTTAATTTAAATAAATATATATGATTTTCAAAGATCATAGTTTAAATTAAGACTCATATATATACAATAAATTTTGAAATTCATTTATATACACATAAAGAATACAAAATATAGTAACTTTGATAAAAAAACAACACAAACAAACTTATATAACTTGAGACAACTTGATATATAGCACTCTAGATTATTATAAACTTTTCTAACTTCACGCACATAACACTTTATATACAGACCTATCTATACCTATTTACTAACACAGTCTATATGCTATAAATATACAATAAAATAAACTGCGATGGTGACCCAAAACAAAATAAAATATATAAAATATGACCAGAAATCGATACTTCAGTAAAACTATATATTAAAACCGGTTCAACATTCTTATATACATATTTATATATACTACATATTTTAAAATACTAAACATATTACAGTCCTAAACATTGTCATTCGGGTCCTTAAAATGTAAAATATATGCTTATTGTAAATAAAACTTAAATGATTCATATCAGTAAATATGTATGCAGACTTCATTTAGCCAATATATGTGAACCAACAAATTTTCATGCAACACAATATGTATACAGACACGTAACTAAAACAAAGTATACAGCTCATGCAAACTTATAAAACAATACACATTTTATACTTATAATATACTCGGTATTTAAAACAGAATATATAACAATAAATATGCACTTAGATCTAACTATATATATAACGCACAAAATGCAATACACTACTAACATTATGTATATATATACCTGATATATATAAAAGAGGAGGGGAAATAGATCAAGGCGGACGGCGACGCTGAAGAGAGGGGAAGCTGTTGCTAGAGTGATGAGCGAGGGAAGAGAGGCGCGGGCGGAGACGATGACATATCAAGTGAAACACGGCTGTGCAGTGTTGGGTGGTTGCAGCAGGCTCGGACGGAGGAAACTGGGCAGAGACAAGATCTGATGCGAGGGAGGTGGTGCGTGTTATCGGGTGGAAAGGCATGCAGGCGGTGGGATCTACTTGGTTCGTGGAGGGTTAGGCGGGGCTGGTTGTGAGAGTTTGGTGACGTGGAAGCTCGGAGGTGAGCCGGAGATGGCCGATGGTGTGGTAATGGAGTGACGTGGAGTGGTGGCGGTGGAGCTGCATGGAGATGGTGGCAGCGAAGGTTGCGAGGGGTGCAGCAGTTTGGTGAGGGGAGTGGAGTTTCGGTGGTCTTAGGAAGGAAGAAAATAAAATAAAATTACTAACAGGATGCGTATGTTTAAGAGAGAAGAGGAAGAGAGTGAGAAAAGAAAAAGGGAGAGAGATATACGCAGCAGCCTTGAACCAAGAAAAACCAAGCACCGTAAACAAGCAAAATAGCAGGAGACCAAGGGACCTAAATTAAAGTTGCATTGGAAATTTTAAAGACCGTTGGGTTTTCTAGATAAATAAATAACCAGCAGCTGCTTCGTATTCAATAATGGGAAGATAATTGGACACTGCTTTAAACTGTGTAATAGACCGGTTTCAAATCCGTTAAATAATACAATTTGCAACGCCGAATTTCGATTGACAAAAATAAATATACCGTTTTGATCAGTGCGACAGGGCGAATGCAACGGTATAAAGATATTGGTGGTATGATTGAATTATAAAATTTCGAATTTTCCTACCGGCGGAAAATGCAAGAAAAACACTGAAAAATAAGATCGACGGAGCCAAAGATGTCCGAATTTGGAAAAACGACAAACTGACATCTTGCTCAGAAGATGGTTTAGAATTTTTCTATGTAAAAATATTTAGGTTTTGAAAACGTTTTATTTTCAACGCTTTTTAACTGATTAAATTGAAGTGAATTTACGCGCGAAATAAACTTTCATATTTTCGGACGAAAATTTACCAGTTGCTATGTCTAACTAGACGCATTCCAAATATCAAATTTATATTTCAAAATTTTATTGTTTAAAATTTCGTAAAATTTCAATTAATTACGTTATTAAAACGGTTAAAATTTACGGGTTGTTACACTCTCCCCCACTCAAAACTTTTCGTCCCCGAAAAGGAACGAGGTAGGAGAATAGAAACAACCAGAAAAAAAAACAGATTTGAAATACAAAATAACAATTAATTTAAACCATATAAATTCAAATTTAAATTAATTGATATTCAATAATTGATTTAATCCATTTGATTTCACTAAAATCAATCTCAACTATTTCTAAATTCATTATCTTATTATCCAATTATCTTCAATTTACAATTTCTAAAACCATAAATTTGAATAGTCTTTTATTATAATCATATTTTTCTGCAATTTAAATTCTTCTTTTTCCAAATTACTGTTAAATTTATTCTACTTAATATATCTACTCACATATATTTAACCCATATAAATTTATTTAAAACATAAAAGTTTTGATTTAAATTAAATTTACATCTATTAATTTCTTTTAAATTCAAGGTATTTTCATATGTTGATCAAATTTTAATTCATTAATTCTTTCAAAACAAATTTATTAATTCCTTCAAAACAAATTTATTTCATTATTATTTGAATTTACTTATTATCCTATCTAACTCTATTAACATCTTTATAATCGGAATTTAGTGTATAGCATTTATTATAAACACTCAAATTTTATTTATAAATTCAATTTATCTTATATATTATCCAATTACATATTCAACTTCTGAACGATTTAGGTAAGTTATTTTGAAATGCAATTTAGTACTATACAAATAAAATTTTCCCAATCCAATTATTCAAGTTTAAATATTTATTCCAAATTTTGGTTTTACTTATAATTAAAATCATCCTTTAACGAAATTTAAGAAATAGATTTCTGATTAGTTTTAAACAATTTAGAGGTATATATAATATATTTATATCAAATCAAATTAAATTTTAAAATAAGATACCTATATATATGTGAATCAAAATATACAGAAGAAATTCAAATCAAAATATTTTTTTTTCTTAAAACAAAACCGTAGCAAAGCTACAGAATGGTTTCTCCACTTCGAAACTCGAAAATGAATGTCGATGATAAGGCCGCCATCACCGAAATTATTTTCCAGCAACAAAGCGAAGAACACTGATTTCATCATTTTAAAATTCTTTGAAAACGATTTATATTCGAAAATATTTTCAATCACATATACTTTAAAATTTTAAAACCAAAGTTCGAAATCACCGGAAACTAAATTCTCAAATTTCTGAATTAAATTCATTTCAAATTTCAAATCAATTTATAACCAAGTTTATGAATTCATTTATTTATATTATGCAATAGTCAATGGTTTACAAAACCATAAATGAAAATCAAATATTATTATTTCAGACAACAAATTCATTAACCATTTAATTTCAGAAAACTTATATTTATATATAATATAATCATTCAAAACTATTTTGTTTATCAAATTTGAAAACAACATTTTTAATATAAATTTACAAATACATTTCTTTGCTCGACGATACGGGAATGGATTTTCAAAATAAGGATAGGGATTCAAATTTTTGATAGACTCAAATCAAAGAGAAATTTGATTCGAAGATAAGTTTGGAACAGGAGATAAGATAATTATATTAACAGAATCGGGAGACAGATAAGCTTATTAAATTTACGGGCAACCTTAACCAGATCGACCGTGACTTTAATAATAAGATCGATGCTGAATTCCAAGGTAAATCAACATCCGATCTCGAGAGATGGAATTCAGGTATAGTAGGTAATAGATAGCATCGTAAACCGAGGATACAAAAATCTCCGGTAAATCGATGCCTATTATAAAGGAGTTTTGCTCCTTTACGAATCATTCGAAGATTGGCGAGACTGCCGATCTATTATAGATATCATTCAAAATGGAGTTATGGGGTGCTCCAGAATTGAAAGAAGACGAATAGTGAAGGACACGAATGAATTTTGAAACCGCAGGGAACGTTCCAAAATTCGAAGGAATCGAATCAAAACGGAAGAGATTGAAACTCGAAATGAAAGTGATTCTGTAAATACATTTACCCTATATGTTATGTTTTGCCTAGAGCTACCAAAGCTCTGATACCAACTGTAACGGCCCGACATTTTGGACCATTCGCATCCATTATAAGTGTATAGGTAGACACTCATGTCAGAATTGAATTGCTCAAAATACCGCGTTGTTAATTTAAATTTGGCAAAACTGAACATATACAATAAATAAATAATCACAGATCACAGACACAGAGTAATAAGTGCATCGGAAATAAAAGAGATAGTAGTTCATGAAGCTACTATATGAATATATAAAATACATCAGAGTTTACAACAGAAGAGTAATACGATACATCAGATACAAATCAGAATACTTCACAGGAATCATCGAATACTGGAAACAGAATAGATGGCTGGATCTTCAAGCAAAGCTCCAACTCCAAAGGTGGGTCTCAAATGCTGGTACACTCAGTCTGACCCGAGCGTAAAGCAAAAACACAAGACACTCGAGTCAGGATTAACATTCTTATATTAATAAATCCAACTCAAGTGAAATAGCAATTGAAATACAAGTAACACAAAGGATGTTGGAATAACCATCCTTTAAGGATCCGTCAAACTATCTACTATGTAGTAATGTACGATAAGTAGATAATGTATGTCAGTAATAATAAGATATCAAAATAGCGTTAAGTCATGGCCCATTCCACCCTTAACACATTTTTATTCCCAAAAGCATATACAAGACCGTAGTTTCCCCAAAACCGGAAGTCACCAGAGGGCAATCCATATACTAAAGGTGTAACATCCCGAAAATTTTCGACTTTCGAAAATTCAACATCAATACTCACTTTATCGACTGCTGAGCCATCGAATGCCGGAAACCCGAAAAGTTATGGTTTTAAGAAAGAAGAAAAAGGTAGAAGAAGAAGATAGAAGAAAAGGAAAGAAGAACAACAGCACAACATCAGATACAGAAGCAGAAAACAATATCAGAAACTCACATATCGCAGCGGAACAATATATAATAGATAAATGAATATCATTTAAAAACAAAAGAATTATATCTGTTATGACATTACATCACATCATATCATCAGAGACAATAAACAACCATGGACAGTTATATAAACTTGTCCTCATACAGAATACACAGCGGAATAAATACTATCAGATACAAATACTACGTCTCGTCCTCCAGCTTATCTCCAAAGCTCCAGAATATCCAGAATATCCTGATAATATAACTCTAGGCTGCCCGTGTGGAAATTGGTGGGCACCCAGAGTTTAGAAGGGAACAATAAACTCCGAGTCAGTCATGGTGACTGGTGTGAGATCGTAAAACAGTTATTTTATCTTTAAAATAAACAACAGAAAATTTTTAAAGTAAATTCGCAATGCTTTTGGAAAATGAAACTACCATAAGACCTCCCACCACACACACAATGCAAACGCAGACTTGGAGGAGATTTCTTCTTATGATAGTCAAAGATGCTTACTACGCAAAAAATCAAATTCTTTTTGAATATTATTATTAGTGCATAGTGGAAAACATTTCGAAAGTATAATATTAATCTTAGCCAGCATAGGTACCATTATATTATGCCTGCTATAGCTGCCTCCTGAGGAGACAGGTTATACAATTGAAATCGTAAAGGCTCGTATTGTTTCTTTGGATTTCCAACAAATGGTCAGGCTAAGGAACTTCCTATCCACGATGGGTACGTCCCTGGAATAGACGACCCGATAACCTAACCAGATCTCTGCCAACACAAGGCCGGGTTACCTCTGCAAAAATAGGTAACTACTGACACGCGTATGCCATCCCCCGATCGTCACCGATCTTTCCGAGGATCCCCGATTTCCAACAACCACAAAGAAATAAATTTTTGCAGCAACCACAGAGGTTAAGTATCTGGGCTCCATACCATGATACCACCTTTATCCAGAAGGAATGACATACACTAAGGGGCGCTACTCCCTAAAACCTTACCGCATCCTTCCTGTTTCGACCATTTCCGGGGTGTGAGGCTCGATGAAGTCTCGTCCACAAAGCTACGCTTTCTACAAAGCCCTGCTTCGGGTCAAACAAAATGATCAACCTATGATCACAAAGATATAAGATCAAACAAATGATCATATCGCAAATGATCAAACACTAATCATTTCACAGCAACACTCAGTATGCCACGTTACCAAATTGGGATATATCGCTGATAAATTTCAACTACATAACCTCTGAGCTCGTACGTCTCAGAGAAGGGTGTTAAGCTAAGAGAATAAATTCTCCGCCACCAACAGAAATGTATTTGAAAGAAATCAGCTTTATATCTCAAATTGTAACGTCAGACACACAATCCATACAAGTCTGTTCCGGGATCGAACAGAACCGAAGGCACTTCTCACGAAGCCCTTGCATATCCGGATAAATTTTCTAATCACGTCCGGACTTCCCGTCACTAAGGGTGATAAAACCTCTAAACCGGAGATCAGCCGATGTAGAGTAACTCGACGGTAATCCTTCCGTTTTCAAAAATATCCGGTCTTCAACACCGGTCTTCAAATGCGATTCATAACGACGTATCACATACTCGGAATGGGTTATACGACCCCATGGTCCTTTCCCGGTTAACCCGAATAGTGAGCGTTTATTCAAAAATAAGTGTGGCATTCAAATTCATCCAATTCACAACAAATACCATTCAGGGTAATTATTGATAGTCGGTTATTTAACTATCAATAAAGATGCGCAACATCATCAGATTCCAAAAAATTTTCTAAAAAATTTTATCTTCCAAAATATCTTTACTAGATATAAAATTTTCACACTTTAAAAATAAATCAACGTTTATTTTTCTAAACAGTTTCCATTTCTTTTATAAATTCCATAGTGAATTTATATTTTCAAAATATATACTGATATACGATTCTTAAATCGATTTCAAATATTCAACTTCATTTTATCTTTAAGAAGATAAAATCTCAAAACGTTTCATTTCATTTTGGAAAACATTTCCATACTTATCTAATAATAAGTATTTCACAAATCTTTTATTTTCAACACTTGGAAAATATCCGATATACTTAAATCAAATTAAGTATATATTCATTTTTTAAGGAAATCATTTATTATAACAACATTTATTTGAGTCAAAACGAATGTTACGTAAAACATCGTTACGACGACTCAAAATCACTAGTATAGGGATTCGAATATTAAGATAGATATATAAATCCCAATACTAGATAAAACATTTCCTTCCGGAAATCATTTACTATAACAACAGTGTTATAGTCCACCATTTCCTTAAATTTCTCGAAAACGTCTATTTCAACAATAAATGTTGAAATCTATGTATTCGATACTTAACACGTTTTAAAACATCTTTTTAAAACAGTTACTTCATTTTTATAATATCACTTTCCCAAAACCATATCCATTCTACTTTAAAAATATATTCACTGTCCAAAATCGTGAATATACTTCACTTAACCATATTTAAATCTTTTCTACACATTTATTATTTCAATAAAAATTCGCTATCCAAAATCGCGAATATATCTTCTTAAATAATCTTCTATCTTAAATTTGTCAAATTCAATCGATTTCGAATTTATAAACACTTTTTATAAATTCTATTTGTATTCATTTTCAATATTAACAAAATTCCTTTAAAATTTCATCACTTTGATTTATACCAAATCAAATTTTATAAATCTTCTATATAATGCTTTTATTTCACAATGGTCCATTTAAACCAATTAAATAAATCCTTATCGATTTATGTAAATCTCTATTCCAAATTCGTAAATCTATTTCCACAATTTAAAAATAAATCAATATTTATTTTTACACCAATTTCCCTTATTTCAATTTAATTCATTTTCCAATTCTTCACTTTAACCCCAAAATCAGATTCCAAATTAATTTCTAACTCTACTTCAATACCAAATCAAATTCAATCTTCATTTCTAAATAAATTTCCCATCCCAACTCATTTTATATTGACTTTCCAAATTCGTTTCAATTTGCCAATTTAATTTATAGTTGGACTTCCAACTTATTTCCTTTTAAATAAATTCCTTTTTAAAGAAAATAAATTTCTTTGTCTTTTTCAAACTATTTAGAAATCCAAATTTTAATTAAATTCTTCAATTTAAAATCACTATTATACGAAATTCATTTATTTGACATTTTCACTTGATTCTGGAATTAATTCAATAAGATTATAAAAATTAACTTTTTATACTTTAAAATTCCTTTCTTCGAATTTATTCAATTTCTAAAAATTTATTTACTTAAAAATTTCTACTTGAATTTCAAAAATTCAATTTCGTTTATTTTTGGAATCCAATGATATCAAACATCCATTCAGCTAAATTTTAGCTTTCAAAACAATTTCCATATATCAATATGATTTATAGCATCACTATAATCATTCACAGATTCATATTACAACAGAAATGAATTCAATCAATGTGAGGGGTCCATTTGGATCCCTCCAACCTGTTTCCATGCATCCAAAGACGTTAGCACAATACCAATTCCGCTCCAGTACGGAATTATCGCGGTATATAGGTTTTATAAAAATCCGCTTACTAACGGCGCAATAGGGTCTCATCCGCTATACGAGGCGGGAAATCAATCAATCCAATATATACATATGCCAATATGTATATATTGCTATATATAATAGATATATCCTATTATATCTAATATCACACATCAATAGCAATCAATAACTGCAATAATTCCACTTTTAAATCGAGTGAGAAAATCTCACCTTAGCTTTTATTTGCCATCCATTTCCATTCCAGATTGATTTTCTTGATTTATAGCCCTTGTATAAACAATTAATACAATCTATTAATATTCGAGATAATCGAATAACCAATTTTCGTTTGGTAATTTTAATCATCCAATGATTTTGTTTTAACCCAATTTCTTTTAACTAAGAATTAAATTTATTTAACTAAACCTTTTAATTTCAAACTAATCCTTTTTATATAAATTTTTCTCTAGTAATCTAAATAGTTTTAGATAAATCAATTAAACTTCCTTTTTAAATAAATTCTTCTTTAATAATTGATTTCACTAAAAATTATATTTTTAACTGATTTTTCCTTTTATATAAACAACTGCTTATATAACCTAATGGTTTAATTTCTTGAAATGAAATATTAACCAAAAATTAACTTTTTAAACTTTCCTATTCAAACTTTACATATAATCATATATATATTCCTTTTCATTTCCATATCGATTTCTTATTTAATAAATAAAATTAACCAACTATTTTAAAACTTCTATTATATTCTTTTATACACACATTCCAATTTCAAATTAAATCATGTTCTTAAATTCATATATGTATAAAATTTTCTGCTTATTAAAATTTAAAGGCTGCATATATATATATTTTTCACATACTTATATATACATATAAGTTTTAAATCAAAAATTTTAAAATAGCAAATATACCTCACAGGCAACAGCGACTCAAGATCATTGCTCGTGCACGCATTCTAGAAACCCTAGCCACTAATTTCTCTGCCCTCGATGTCGTGACAACAACCATAGCCTCCATTATCGATCGCGCGTCGTTCCACTACCCAGCCTCATGCGATACCCTAGCCGCGTCGAACGAACCCCCACTCGCGGTGCTCCAGATCGCCTCCCTTTCCATACGCGCCTTGACTTCGAACTGCGACAATCCTAAGCTATTGCATGCCGCCACGCTCAAATGCGATAGCCCCAAATCGAACCTACGAACACCACTGCCGCCTTGATTCGAATTCGAGAACCCACCTTCGTTCGCGACCCTAAATCCCATCGCGACACTTGGCTAACCCGAAGAAATCGCCTGCAAAGTCGCGATGATGCCGCGACCCACATACGAGCTCGTGCTCGAAATAAAATTTGATGAACGAATCCAAGAAGCTAATCCTAGCTCGAACGAATCACGCGCCTCGAGGGAACTGCCTCGTCGAACTCGGTTGCCATTAAAATTTGAACGAGAGTTTTTTTTATTTTTTATTTTCTCTTCGAAACTGATTTAGAACGGAGTGATTTTAAAATGGATGGAGGCATGGGTTACGTGATTTTTTGTTCGGGATCTTAGGCGTAATTTTAGGAACGAATAGCATGTTGATTTTGACCAATAAAATTATTCGATTTAAATTTAAATTCAAACCGATATAAATTCTCAATGCGTTTACACGCCGTGTGTTCACACCATAACTCCGAAAAATACGAAAATTGAAATTTGACAATAACAAACTATTACAGACCCAATGGAACTGGTTCCGTTGAATTCCGAGACTGCGCCTCGGACGGCTATTTTTGAATATCGATTCAAACGATATAAATTTCAAAACTGAACAAATCACTTTCAAACTCGATTCTGAAGCTTTCATTATTTTCAGTATTATCAATACGAATTTTACAAGCTTTTGAAATATTTTTAATCGGCCTAAATTTGAAGATTCAAATTTTTATCCAGTTAAATAGATTAAATTATATAATTTAATCGCCAAATTCAAAGTTATATCGGGGATTCAAATTAAATCACCGTCCAAATATTTAAAATTAATTAAATATCTTCAATTTAATTTGTTCAAAATTCTGGGTCGTTACAAACTTCCCTCCTTAAAAGAATTTCGTCCTCGAAATTACAAGTTAGAAAAAAAAAAGTACTTAACTCGTCTACTATTTTTCAACATCCAATAGTTTTATCAATTTATCAAAACAAATCTTTCTATTAAAGATTCGTTATCAATTCAACTAGTTTTTCAACTTCAATTACAGGTTTCAAACAGCGTTGTTTTACTTTCAATTCAAATTTAAATTTAAATTCAAATTTTTAACTTCCAAATTTCTCAAAAATTTTCTAACACCCTAAATTCCTGAAAAATTTCGCCAGCGTCTCCTTTGCGCGGCTAATACGACACGACTACAAAACGTCCCTACGGACTCTCAGATTTCAAAAAGAAAAAGAAAAAGCCAAGCGGCTAGAGAAATAAATTATCAAATCTCATATTCAAATTTAAATACATACCTTTTTCGAGCAATTCAAATTCATCTTTGAAATAAATTTTCCAATTCCTTTTATAACACCTGTATGTCCTACTAGCCATAATATCTAGTTACACATTCAAATCATTTTGCAAATTCTGTTACAAAATTTTTAATATAACTGTTTATATCATCATTACTTCACTATTGAAGTTACACCTATTCAATTTTGTTCAATCTTTACATTTCAATTTCATTTGAATTTAATTCACAATTTCAATTCTATTTGAGTTCAATTTATCTTCAATTTTGAATTTCATTCCAATCAGATTTCAAATATTCTATAATTTATCAACTTATCTACATCTTGATTTATACAATCATTTATACATTCACATTCACAATTCCATTTCATTAAGGAATTTTATTTTCAATTATCTTTTTGGAATTCTATTTTCATTTATGAATCATATTTACAATTCTTATTCATAATTTTTGTTCATATATGAATTTATTTCCTTATACTTTCTATTCACATTTATAGATTTCATTTGTTAATGAACTTTAATTCCAATCACAATTACATAATTTACATTAACAATTTCTATTTGTATAAGTTATCAATTCAATCATATTCCATAAATATTCTTATACAGTATTCCAGAGTCTTTTCAACCTTTCAAAACCATTTTGAAAACAATTCAAATTTATCTTTTGAATTTTCAAAACAAAACCCAAATTTTCAAACAACTTCTATATAAAACCATTTGGCAGCAATTCCTCTTCTGGAAACCCGAAAATAAACACCAATGATGCCGCGGTCATCATCGAAGTTATTTTCCAGCGACCGAAAAGAGTTTAGAGCTTTTATCTCTCCAAAATACTTTTCAAAACCTTCGAAATTTATTTTCAAATCAAAAAAGAATTTAAACTTTCCAAATCTCAAAATTTTCGAATTCTTTTCAAAACCTTTCCAAAAACTTCTCTGGAATTCCATTCCAAATTACAAATCACATTTATAATTTACATTCTTAAATTTCATTGGTATATGAATTTATTTCTTAACTTTGGGAGTTATGATTTCAATTTTCTTACTTAATTCCAATGGGAATAATTTAATATTATTACTTCTAGCAACCATGCAACCATATACTGTAATAATTTACAGAAAATCATTTCTTTTCTATACAAAAATAGTTTTGGGTAAAATTATCTCATTTACCCGTTTTAAAATCAATATTGTGCCGAACTGTTCTATTCGAGCGTTTAGAAACCCCTTCGATACAGTTTTGCAAGACTGTGCCGACGAAGGTTCATATACCACTCAATAAACCAATCATCACAATACAAAACAATTTTATATTAACTAACAAATACGCGCTCATATCTATTATTACACTCAAACTCATTCTAGAGTACTACTGACTCTATCTCTAATGAGTAACACCCAACAGAGCAGGGTTGTCGCTTAACCATATGCTCTGATACCAAATGTAACATCCCGAAAATTTTCGACTTTCGAAAATTCAACATCGATACTCACTTTATCGACTGCTGAGCCATCGAATGCCGGAAACCCGAAAAGTTATGGTTTTAAGAAAGAAGAAAAAGGTAGAAGAAGAAGATAGAAGAAAAGGAAAGAAGAACAACAGCACAACATCAGATACAGAAGCAGAAAACAATATCAGAAACTCACATATCGCAGCGGAACAATATATAATAGATAAATGAATATCATTTAAAAACAAAAGAATTATATCTGTTATGACATTACATCACATCATATCATCAGAGACAATAAACAACCATGGACAGTTATATAAACTTGTCCTCATACAGAATACACAGCGGAATAAATACTATCAGATACAAATACTACGTCTCGTCCTCCAGCTTATCTCCAAAGCTCCAGAATATCCAGAATATCCTGATAATATAACTCTAGGCTGCCCGTGTGGAAATTGGTGGGCACCCAGAGTTTAGAAGGGAACAATAAACTCCGAGTCAGTCATGGTGACTGGTGTGAGATCGTAAAACAGTTATTTTATCTTTAAAATAAACAACAGAAAAATTTTAAAGTAAATTCGCAATGCTTTTGGAAAATGAAACTACCATAAGACCTCCCACCACACACACAATGCAAACGCAGACTTGGAGGAGATTTCTTCTTATGATAGTCAAAGATGCTTACTACGCAAAAAATCAAATTCTTTTTGAATATTATTATTAGTGCATAGTGGAAAACATTTCGAAAGTATAATATTAATCTTAGCCAGCATAGGTACCATTATATTATGCCTGCTATAGCTGCCTCCTGAGGAGACAGGTTATACAATTGAAATCGTAAAGGCTCGTATTGTTTCTTTGGATTTCCAACAAATGGTCAGGCTAAGGAACTTCCTATCCACGATGGGTACGTCCCTGGAATAGACGACCCGATAACCTAACCAGATCTCTGCCAACACAAGGCCGGGTTACCTCTGCAAAAATAGGTAACTACTGACACGCGTATGCCATCCCCCGATCGTCACCGATCTTTCCGAGGATCCCCGATTTCCAACAACCACAAAGAAATAAATTTTTGCAGCAACCACAGAGGTTAAGTATCTGGGCTCCATACCATGATACCACCTTTATCCAGAAGGAATGACATACACTAAGGGGCGCTACTCCCTAAAACCTTACCGCATCCTTCCTGTTTCGACCATTTCCGGGGTGTGAGGCTCGATGAAGTCTCGTCCACAAAGCTACGCTTTCTACAAAGCCCTGCTTCGGGTCAAACAAAATGATCAACCTATGATCACAAAGATATAAGATCAAACAAATGATCATATCGCAAATGATCAAACACTGATCATTTCACAGCAACACTCAGTATGCCACGTTACCAAATTGGGATATATCGCTGATAAATTTCAACTACATAACCTCTGAGCTCGTACGTCTCAGAGAAGGGTGTTAAGCTAAGAGAATAAATTCTCCGCCACCAACAGAAATGTATTTGAAAGAAATCAGCTTTATATCTCAAATTGTAACGTCAGACACACAATCCATACAAGTCTGTTCCGGGATCGAACAGAACCGAAGGCACTTCTCACGAAGCCCTTGCATATCCGGATAAATTTTCTAATCACGTCCGGACTTCCCGTCACTAAGGGTGATAAAACCTCTAAACCGGAGATCAGCCGATGTAGAGTAACTCGACGGTAATCATTCCGTTTTCAAAAATATCCGGTCTTCAACACCGGTCTTCAAATGCGATTCATAACGACGTATCACATACTCGGAATGGGTTATACGACCCCATGGTCCTTTCCCGGTTAACCCGAATAGTGAGCGTTTATTCAAAAATAAGTGTGGCATTCAAATTCATCCAATTCACAACAAATACCATTCAGGGTAATTATTGATAGTCGGTTATTTAACTATCAATAAAGATGCGCAACATCATCAGATTCCAAAAAATTTTCCAAATTATTTTATCTTCCAAAATATCTTTACTAGATATAAAATTTTCACACTTTAAAAATAAATCAACGTTTATTTTTCTAAACAGTTTCCATTTCTTTTATAAATTCCATAGTGAATTTATATTTTCAAAATATCTACTGATATACGATTCTCAAATCGATTTCAAATATTCAACTTCATTTTATCTTTAAGAAGATAAAATCTCAAAACGTTTCATTTCATTTTGGAAAACATTTCCATACTTATCTAATAATAAGTATTTCACAAATCTTTTATTTTCAACACTTGGAAAATATCCGATATACTTAAATCAAATTAAGTATATATTCATTTTTTAAGGAAATCATTTATTATAACAACATTTATTTGAGTCAAAACGAATGTTACGTAAAACATCGTTACGACGACTCAAAATCACTAGTATAGGGATTCGAATATTAAGATAGATATATAAATCCCAATACTAGATAAAACATTTCCTTCCGGAAATCATTTACTATAACAACAGTGTTATAGTCCACCATTTCCTTAAATTTCTCGAAAACGTCTATTTCAACAATAAATGTTGAAATCTATGTATTCGATACTTAACACGTTTTAAAACATCTTTTTAAAACAGTTACTTCATTTTTATAATATCACTTTCCCAAAACCATATCCATTCTACTTTAAAAATATATTCACTGTCCAAAATCGTGAATATACTTCACTTAACCATATTTAAATCTTTTCTACACATTTATTATTTCAATAAAAATTCGCTATCCAAAATCGCGAATATATCTTCTTAAATAATCTTCTATCTTAAATTTGTCAAATTCAATCGATTTCGAATTTATAAACACTTTTTATAAATTCTATTTGTATTCATTTTCAATATTAACAAAATTCCTTTAAAATTTCATCACTTTGATTTATACCAAATCAAATTTTATAAATCTTCTATATAATGCTTTTATTTCACAATGGTCCATTTAAACCAATTAAATAAATCCTTATCGATTTATGTAAATCTCTATTCCAAATTCGTAAATCTATTTCCACAATTTAAAAATAAATCAATATTTATTTTTACACCAATTTCCCTTATTTCAATTTAATTCATTTTCCAATTCTTCACTTTAATCCCAAAATCAGATTCCAAATTAATTTCTAACTCTACTTCAATACCAAATCAAATTCAATCTTCATTTTTAAATAAATTTCCCATCCCAACTCATTTTATATTGACTTTCCAAATTCGTTTCAATTTGCCAATTTAATTTATAGTTGGACTTCCAACTTATTTCCTTTTAAATAAATTCCTTTTTAAAGAAAATAAATTTCTTATTCAAAAGTTCAATTTTACTTATTAAAGAGTTCAATTCAATTTAATCATCAAATAATCCAATCTTATTTAATTATTAAATAATTCAAAACTTAATTATTAAATAATTTCAAAGTTTAATAATTTCAAACTTAATTATAATTTCAAACTTGATTATTAAATCATTTCAAAGTTTAATAATTCCAAACTTAATTATAATTTCAAACTTAATTCAATCATTTCTCCAATTTAACAACATTCTTTCATCAATTACATTGTTAATATTTTGTTTCAGATTATTAAATATTAACATTTTAAATTTCATAAAAATTCAATTTCAACCTCATTTCAAAACCATATTATATATTCAAATAAAATCTTCGTTTATTTTTAAATCAAATTATTGACCAATCGGGTTTTATTTAATTCTCTATCCTATGTCAAAGTTCAATTTGGGTATTTATCATTTCAACCCGATTCCAATTCAATTCAAAATCAAAACATAACAAAGGGAACTTGCAGTGTGATAACTGGGATGGTGTCAAAGTAAATAAACAAGCAATAACAACAACCAATATCAATCCAATAATCAATTCAAATAATCCCAAAATAACAGTATTAATTCGCATTGTTATTTGTACGAATTAATATAATTATCTCTAGAATCTACACTATCATTTCGCGTAGATTAAAGATTATTACATTACGGCTTTCACTTGTCATCTATTACAATTTCATCCATCATCAATTTAACAACATACATTCAGTGGTTCAAAATGTAATTAAACAAATCCTACGTGTCAATAAATTCAACAATTAAAGGGGTCATATTATACAAATGTCAGGTAATCAAATTTAACATTTTAATTATCCGATATCAAGTTCAATTTCATACTATTTATCATTTTAACATTAACAATTTATCGTCCAATATAAACATCAACAATCAATCAATTATCAGCCAAACTGTATTATCATCACATCAATAATTAACAGATAATGGTGTTAGATGTCACAGGTGAACTGATACAGGCAATAACATATATAACAGTGTATTTAACTAACAGCAGCATATTTCAATTGTCGTTTCAATTGAAATCAAATTTAATAAATAAAAGAACGTTAATCGTGAGTGAGTGCTCACCTTTCGAGGCTAGAGAGTTTGACGATGAAATCGAGTTACGAATCGAAGCACGAATTCCGAATCGAAGCAAGATTGACACTAATTCGACGGACCGATCTGATAAATAGAAATTTACATAATCAAATCAAACAGGGTTGATAGCAATGAATGGTATCAAGGAATTCATATATATACCACTATATATCAGTTTATATAAAAGAAATCATATTAGCAACTTAATTTAAATAAATATATATGATTTTCAAAGATCATAGTTTAAATTAAGACTCATATATATACAATAAATTTTGAAATTTATTTATATACACATAAAGAATACAAAATATAGTAACTTTGATAAAAAAACAACACAAACAAACTTATATAACTTGAGACAACTTGATATATAGCACTCTAGATTATTATTAAACTTTTCTAACTTCACGCACATAACACTTTATATACAGACCTATCTATACCTATTTACTAACACAGTCTATATGCTATAAATATACAATAAAATAAACAGGCGATGGTGACCCAAAACAAAATAAAATATATAAAATATGACCAGAAATCGATACTTCAGTAAAACTATATATTAAAACCGGTTCAACATTCTTATATACATATTTATATATACTACATATTTTAAAATACTAAACATATTACAGTCCTAAACATTGTCATTCGGGTCCTTAAAATGTAAAATATATGCTCATTGTAAATAAAACTTAAATGATTCATATCAGTAAATATGTATGCAGACTTCATTTAGCCAATATATGTGAACCAACAAATTTTCATGCAACACAATATGTATACAGACACGTAACTAAAACAAAGTATACAGCTCATGCAAACTTATAAAACAATACACATTTTATACTTATAATATACTCGGTATTTAAAACATAATATATAACAATAAATATGCACTTCGATCTAACTATATATATAACGCACAAAATGCAATACACTACTAACATTATGTATATATATACCTGATATATATAAAAGAGGAGGGGAAATAGATCAAGGCGGACGGCGACGCTGAAGAGAGGGGAAGCTGTTGCTAGAGTGATGAGCGAGGGAAGAGAGGCGCGGGCGGAGACGATGACATATCAAGTGAAACACGGCTGTGCAGTGTTGGGTGGTTGCAGCAGGCTCGGACGGAGGAAACTGGGCAGAGACAAGATCTGATGCGAGGGAGGTGGTGCGTGTTATCGGGTGGAAAGGCATGCAGGCGGTGGGATCTACTTGGTTCGTGGAGGGTTAGGCGGGGCTGGTTGTGAGAGTTTGGTGACGTGGAAGCTCGGAGGTGAGCCGGAGATGGCCGATGGTGTGGTAATGGAGTGACGTGGAGTGGTGGCGGCGGAGCTGCATGGAGATGGTGGCAGCGAAGGTTGCGAGGGGTGCAGCAGTTTGGTGAGGGGAGTGGAGTTTCGGTGGTCTTAGGAAGGAAGAAAATAAAATAAAATTACTAACAGGATGCGTATGTTTAAGAGAGAAGAGGAAGAGAGTGAGAAAAGAAAAGGGAGAGAGATATACGCAGCAGCCTTGAACCAAGAAAAACCAAGCACCGAAAACAAGCAAAATAGCAGGAGACCAAGGGACCTAAATTAAAGTTGCATTGGAAATTTTAAAGACCGTTGGGTTTTCTAGATAAATAAATAACCAGCAGCTGCTTCGTATTCAATAATGGGAAGATAATTGGACACTGCTTTAAACTGTGTAACGGACCGGTTTCAAATCCGTTAAATAATACAATTTGCAACGCCGAACTTCGATTGACAAAAATAAATATACCGTTTTGATCAGTGCGACAGGGCGAATGCAATGGTATAAAGATATTGGTGGTATGATTGAATTATAAAATTTCGAATTTTCCTACCGGCGGAAAATGCAAGAAAAACACTGAAAAATAAGATCGACGGAGCCAAAGATGTCCGAATTTGGAAAAACGACAAACTGACATCTTGCTCAGAAGATGGTTTAGAATTTTTCTATGTAAAAATATTTAGGTTTTGAAAACGTTTTATTTTCAACGCTTTTTAACTGATTAAATTGAAGTGAATTTACGCGCGAAATAAACTTTCATATTTTCGGACGAAAATTTACCAGTTGCTATCTCTAACTAGACGCATTCCAAATATCAAATTATTATTTCAAAATTTTATTATTTAAAATTTCGTAAAATTTCAATTAATTACGTTATTAAAACGGTTAAAATTTACGGGTCGTTACAATACTTAACATTATAATATTTTACTTATAAATATATCTATAATATTTTCTCATTATATATATATATATATTTACACTTGTGTTTTTATATATAATTAGTATAAATATATACATATATTTAGACAACATACAATACATATAGGATGAGCTAACATGTCCATCGCGATGTAAATTCAAACATCCATTTACGGGCATGTTATACCTTGCACGGAATATCATGTTACACATGCACACACATACACATATGTATATGATACATATGTATACTTATATATAAATTGAAAATAAATTAAATAAATTTCTATCAATAATTTATGAATTTAAATAAAACATATGATTTTATTTAAATTAAATTTAGAAATGTTCTAAATAAATTAGTCTTCATAGGTCCAATAATAATCCAATAAGGTAATTTTTTTTTGAAATTCACTCATAACTTCCGCTGCGGGCTAGCCCAGTTCCAACAATTTTCGCGGGGCCCTAGCTAGCCAAGTTGTTATATTTTTCTTTTACTATTCCATAAGACATTAACAGTGGGTGCATGCCATTGAAGATTGCTTAGTGGTGTGTTTAAGTCATACTACTACCATGTGTTTCTATTTTTGATTATTACTGTATTTTCTCATTTATCATTATGAAGTACACCAAGTGCCCCACTTTATTTTATCTACAACGAACATGAAAGGAAGTCAACTAATTTGTTGTGTTATTGATCCTTTTTTCTCTTTTACAAGCAATTAAATTTATAGATTTTAGTTTGGTATATTTTAGCTAGAACATAAATGTGCTTTTAGGAAGATAAAGATTATATGGAGGATAAATAAGATGAAATGATAAGTGAGTATAGCTCATGCGGTAGCTAGAACATTACATGAGATATGCTGAACACAGGTTATTGTGTATCTGGAAACATGCTATAAACCATATAAGGTAAATTGACACCTTTGTGAATGTGTAGTGTGCATTGTTGCTTAAATATTGGAAAGGAATAGGTAAATTAAATTATAGATAAAGTAGGTACTTCTCTTTGAGAATGTGTTGTAAAAAAGATTTCCACTTTTCATCTTTACCTTAACATTAAAGTTATGTTTATACATTTATTTCTCATTCGGCAAGTTACATTTTCATTCTACATTCAACAAATACCCACAAGGTATAAGAAATGCTTCATCAAATTTTCACGTATTTTTTTGTAAGAAATCAGTACCAAAGAATAAGAAGTAGGTAGCGTTCTTTTCCAAGTTCAACATTAACGCATACTTCAAATACTTTTGGGGTCACACCTTTTGTACACTAACAAATTTCATATTTTATGTACAATAGGTGCATCAACTCAAAACGTTATATAATTTATTTTTTACATGGAACTTTCATCCAGTCGACTTTCATTAATAGCCATAAATATTGGAATTAAGAACACTTATTTACATGCATGTTATATATGAGATCTAATAGAACAAACTCTACGCAAGCAGTACAAAATAATCAGTGTGCACGACATACGTTCTACATATGTAAAGCAAAATGATTAAAACAATTGGTATATGCTCCGTGCATAAAGGGCAAAATTAATCGACAATTAACAGCATCTACGTTCATGGATGACGTAAAAATTAGTACATACGACAAACGATCTACACGTGCATGACAAAAATGAACCGTGCAAAATTTTAAAAAAATTAAATGAAAATTGGTGACATAATGTCACAGTTCAACATATGTAAAACTATAGATGTTGAAATTTGGCAACCCTCGCATCGATGTTATGCCGCACTTCATTTATTATAGAAGAAACAAGACCACTGAACGAAACTCTTTTGGTGTCAACGTCATAATTGGATATCTCTATATCCCCCTTCGAGCACATATTTTTTCATGATAACATTTATTATACCAAAAGGAATTCCTTGTTGTTACATGCTATTAATCTCATATATATGCTCATCTCTTTTAGAATATGTTGCGATGTGAGACTAATCATAATTCAATCTATGCACCCACTCTAATACAATGCAAGCCACACCTAATAGATCTCCACTTTGGCGAGCATTTCTCAATTCAACTTGAAGTTACATAGCCCTCAAACACTTGGATAAGATCGTTAGCACCTCTTAGTAGTTTAGATTAGGTTGCTACCACCTCTCATCAATTTAGCCAAGTTGTTTTACAAAGAGTCCTTTTTTCCATGGTTGAAGCAGGCTGTGTTCTAACATATAACTCCACCTTAATGAGAATTTCGAGCTCAAGCCACATACCTAGCATACTTAGGTCAATGCTGCATCATATTGATCAAATTTTTCGACGCTCCTCGCATCTCCACTATGCGCGTACTTCATTTATTGTAGAAAATGCAAGACCACTGAATGAAGCTCTTCGGTTCCAGCATCATGATTGGATATCCCTACATTCCCCTTGGAGCACATATATTTTAATAGCAGCATTTATTGTAACAAAAGAAATCCGTTGTTGTTACATGTTACTAATCACATATATATGCTCATCTTCTTTAGAATATCTTGTGATGTGGAACTAATCATAATTTAATATATGCATCCACTCTAATACAATGTAAGCCACATCTAACAATACAAAAGTTTAATTTAAACATAGAATGGTAGTACATAATGTATCAATTATTATTTTAACATTTGTTTTATCAACATTATTTGATCAATCATGAAAATGCTTTTAAATAATGTTTTGATGTAACATGCAATGTTAATCAAACTATTTAAGTTAACAACTATAGTTTTTTTATTAGACTTGGTTTTTAAGATTTTTTATTATTTATTAAAGTAAAAACTAAGTTAATTGGAAACTGATTACTAATGGAATAGAAAGTCATTTCAATACTTTCCATTAGGTTATGGGTGCATTTGTTGTATAAAATATATATTTTTTTCTAAAATAATCAAACTTTACAAAACTACAATATGTGAAGTTATATTGTATAATTTATAACTTTTGCGTTATGTAAATTTACAAATATCCATCGAATTTGGAATACATCGAATTTTTTTTGTTTATGCTTTTATTTCAAGCTTATGAGTGTAAATCTGCACAATATATTTCTAACATTAATACATACAAAGAAACAGAATTGATATCATAAAATATAGCAATGACTTTTGTGTGTATTTGTTTGTACTATTTCATAATAAAAAGAAGTTAGCTTACATATTTATTTATATCAGGTATTATCTATGAATATCTTCATTTTTTCACAATAAATAAATTTTCTCTCACTTTTCTTTACACGCGTCCAATGGATATGCCTAACTTATTGATTGATAATAAGATGAAACTATATTAATAAGTACTTTTAAGTCATTTATTAACAATAAGTATTCATGAAATACTTAATTTGGTAAAAAGAATTTTTGCTATAATAATTTCTTTTGAAATATTAAATCTATCTTTCTAGTTTTCTAATACTAATAGTTAATTCAAAAATCATAAAACAATTAATTCAAATTTATAAAACTTAAAAACTTAATGAATAACATGTTAACAAAAACATTAATAAATTTATTAAACTAAGAAGAAAACTAGGAATCTGCTTATTTTCTAAAATATATTATATATTTATATATAGAATTTAAACAAAATAAAAAATAGAATATATAATGAAAAACGAATAAATCGACATGCAATAATTTTATATGTCGACATATAGACCATTGAAACAGATTTTCCTCCTTAATTTAAATTTTAAAATTATAAACTGCGTATATAACTAAACCTTTTCATCTTCAAACCCATTTTCTCTCGTTTTTTCCCTGTAAAAATTAGAAACACATGCCATTAATGGATCCAAACACTTTCAAACACCAGATTGAAAGAAGTTCGCCTTTTGTAGTTTCACGTTCTCAACACTAGAGAAATTAGAGAAAGAAATGAAGTATATCATTAACATGCTTACTAAAATACAAGTACTTCAAATCTGGATGAAGAATGAACAGGACAGGCATGGAAGAATCCTAAGGAATTTTTAGAATCATCTATTGAACAATCAGATGGATCCTATTATAATTGATGGGGAAGAATTTGAAATTTTAGTTGTTCATAACCCTTTAACGTGGGAAATGAATCCGAAGAAGAAGAAGAGGAAGAGTAAGAAGTAGAGCAGGGAGTAGAAATGAAAGTTGATGATGAAAATGAGGTTAGATGTGTTGGAGATGTAACTTTTGATACTAATGTAAATTCAGTGGAACAAAAAGATAATTTTTATTTCCATTATCCAAATTGTAGCATTCACAAATCTCTGATCATCAAGGAATATTGTTAGGATCATTGTTTATTTGTGTGTATGTTTACAAATGTATTTATCAATAGTATGTATTTACATTTGCTTTACATAATAATATTTTAATTTGCTTCATATATAAGTACTATTGTTATGATATTGTTATATAAATATTTAAAAGGGTACTTTTGGCACAGGTCCTTATTAAGTTTCAAAATTCACGAAAAGTCCTTCACTAAATTTCAGTGTAAATTAGGTCCCTGTTTTTTATTCACGATTATTGCAGAGCATGATGCAACATTTCATAAAAGTTGCTGACATTTCCGCAACATTTCTGTACACTGTGAACATAGTGTATGAAAGTTGCTGAAATATCAATACTTATTTATAAAAGTTGCTGATATTTCAGCAACATTTATGTACACTGTGAACACAGTTTATGAAAGTTGCTGAAATATCAGCACTTATTTATAAAAGTTGCTGACATTTGAGCAATAATTTTTCTTTGTTTTTACAATAAAACTTTAACACAGATAGTTGCTGAAATATCAGCACTTATTTATAAAAGTTGCTGACATTTCAGCAATAATTTTTCTTCGTTTCCAGAAAACAGGGACCCGCTTTACAATGAAACTTTGACAGGGACCCGCTTTACAATGAAACTTTGACAGGGACCCGCTTTACAATATGAAAGTATGATAGGGATGCCTCTCTAATTTCCACTATTTAAAAGTACCACATACTATTAATAAATGATTAATGTACACACAAATAAAGAATATTGATTTCAACAATAAAAATTGTTAATTTACTCTTTGGAAATAATAATAACTTTAAAAATTATAAAATAATTAAATAAATAACCAAAATAAAATTCACAACTGTTAAACAAAATATATAATGATCAAATTTCAAAAATTAAAATTTTATTTATTTTAAGATAGAACAGTTATTAAATTAAAATTTCACTTCTATAAACACAAATTTAAACACAAAGAAATGTCCATATCTTCTTCTCTAAAATTTCTAATTTATTTTCAAAGAAAAATGGATTTAGAAAGGGAATTTATAAAGAGAATTCGAGTAACGACATGGAGGAACACTACAATCTTTCAAGAAGGCTTTCCATGTAAATTTGAGAAATCAAAAACATTTGGAAACGAATCAGAAGAAAATGATTCATGAACTTGAAATGCATCTTGCATCACTTTGATGCTTTATATGCTCTGTCTTAAGGGAACAAAAATTTCTGTTCCTAAAAATGCTGGTTATAAGGAGATCGAATGAAGACATGGATGTGGACATGGAGAAACTTAAAGATTGGAATGAAAATTCCATTGAAGGAATTTTTGGTCCAAACGATGGTTGGGTAAAAGTTTCATCAAAGAAACCATGATTTCGACAATATAATTGTTTACGTATTTTTCTTTTATTGTTTTATGTTCTGTTGTTTGCGTTTTTATGTTTTTTAAATTAATGTATTCTAACGTCTAAATATATATGTACATACGTATATATATTAATAAAAGTGGTGTTTTATTGATTTTTTTATAACTAGTTAGAATATTACTTCACTCATACAAAGATAAACTGATAACTCTCCATGTATAATCTATAATAAACAAATAATGTTAAGCATTAAGAGTAAAAATATTATAACTCCTTATATAATTTATTAACATAACTTATTCATCCATTTTTGTTGATGACAGGGGGAGGTTGTATAAAATAAAATGGGCAAAATGATAAGAGGTTGTCTAACATATATTTAGGGGGAGTTTTTAACTAAACACCATTACATTTTATAACAGAATATTTAGTGGTTGTCAGCATAAAAAAAACGAAGATTGTTAATATACATGGTATTGATTTTGATGAAAACAACCATATAAATACTATTACTGATGTTTTCTCGAGTTATATAGTACATTGTGCAGGATATCAGGAATATTTAACAGGTTGATACAAGTGATGATTGAATAAAAGCTTAAAGAATTGATCAATACAAATCAAGAGTTGATCGAGATATATTTGGAGACTCGTGAGTTTTGAAGAATTCAAGAACAAAAGCATGAAAAGCTCAAGACATTTGTGTTAGTATTTTATCAAGTCTTAGATTAAATGTTAAAGACCTGAGTAATATCATATCTTTGATTATCTTCAATTCGAAAATTATTTTTCACTCAAAATGTTTTTATAAAAGAATAATATTTAATTTAATAAATTTTAGTAGAGTTTTTATAAAGAAATAAATTTTAAAACATATTCAAAGTGTCTTTGTAAAAATTAATTTGTATATGTCGACATATCAAAAGTGTATATGTCGACATATCAAAAGTATATATGTCGACACATAGACCGTTGAGGTGTTTTTTAAATTTTCAAAAGAAGCAACTTTTGGTGCCATCCTTCCGCGAATGGATGCAACTCTTCAACCTCTATTTAAAGGCCTTTGATTTATAATTATTAACAACAATTCTAACCACTTTCTTTCTCTCTCTCTTCTCTCTCATTCTCTTTAAGATTTCAATGAGGTGCCGCCGATTTCTACATCAATTATCTTTCTCTACATTCATACAAAAGATCAAAGAAGCTTCACTTATGCTATGCACTAGTAACTCTCAGATCTTCACTCCATTCTACTCAAAAGCAAAGTCACTACTGAAGGTCAATATGAAATTGTATTAACAAACCGCTTGGAATTATGATCGAAATTTTCGATTTCTTGTAGTCCACTATTGTTACTTGTAAAAGGGTGATCTTAACCACCCAAGTGAAAGTTAAAACGAGATTGTAAAGAGAGTTGTCCTACCTCCTGAGTCAAAGATAGGATAGGCATTTTGGTTGCCCAATTCAAATTCAAGAGGGTGTATCAGTTACTCGAATCAAATTCCAGTATGTGTCCTTTCCACTCCGGTCAAAATCAAGAGGTGTAAAGGGTGTTCTTGCCACCCGATTTAAATTCCAAACATGATTAGTGAAATTCTCTATGGGTTACATGACTGGATGTAGGATTGAAAATCCAAACCAGTATAAAATTCTTGGTGTCTTTTTTACCTTTACTTTTGCTGCATTTACTTACTATTATCTGATTGTTCTATGTTATATTGTTTCACCGTGTTTTGAATTTACCGTGGTAAAGTTTGAAACCTACTAGTATATTGTTAAAAACTTTGAATACACTATTCAATGCCCCCCTTCAAGGGTAAAATAGCCTTAAGATCTATTTTGTTGTAGTATAGATTAGCTTATCACATCTATTATCACCCCCTCCACAGACTGGAAATCCCATCCATCGATTGGAAGGGGTTTCCAATCGATTGGAGAGGCAAAGCTTCCTTCATGGTTAATATCTGACCCCAAAACCAATCGACTAGAATAATTTCCAATCGATTGATAGTGATTCCAGTTGATTGGAAATCATTCCGGTTGATTGGAAGCCTGTAGCTATTGCTTCATGCTTCTAATGCACTACGACCTCCTCGTCGCATCGTCTCATCTCCGTTGCTCCTCTTATGCTGCTTCAAATGGCGCCTCTCTACTTTGTTCTAGAAATATTGTATCACATATCCTAACAATCTCCACATTCATACTATATTTCCACAAATGACATCCAAGCTTCACCTGCAACCTCAAGTTCCAAGCACTCTTCAATATCATCATGGAAACAAATGTCTCCATTAAGGAAGAAATTTTTAACCAGCCTCTAAACCACCTAATTATGCATTGTAATACCCTGATATTTTGCTAATGGATAATATTGGATTTAATTGATAATTTAAATATTGAAGGGGAAAATAGGTCCTTTTTACAGCTTTGGAATTTGATGACGGGACATGCGCCATTACGACCAACTTATACAAAGGAGATATGCGCGAAATAAGCTTTGAGTTTTAGGTGGGCTTTAGGCTAAGTTTGAATTTTAAGTTTAGGGAAATAACACACAGGTCAGACCATGTCTAAATGTAGATGTCAACACACACACACAAATATATATATATATATATCATAGTATATGCACGGTATGATATGGATATTATAAAATGCCTCAGAATATAACAAAATAGCAACCACCACAAAACTATGCATAAAATATCATCACCCATTTAAAATTAATCAAATAATAAACTATAGAAACAATATTAGATGGGTGAATCATCCGTACATATAATCATCATTAAAGTATATTTCCATGATATCTTTGATGACATCACCCATGACATCATCCAAAAAGTTTATTTCCATAAATGATAAAAAGTATTTATTTCATTTTATAGATTTCCTAAGCGAATAAGTGTATAAAAAAATATGAATAACATCTGACGAGTTAAAAAGCTGTTTATCGATAAAACAATTTTCGGTCATATTATCGATATTTTTTAAAGTATTTATTTTTGTAAACATTTTTTTCAAAATAAGTTTACCATCATTAGTTATGATTTAAAGGGGGTTAACAAGCTTATAAAATAATTTAATCACATTAAATCCAAGATTCAAATATTTAAATAATTCAGATATTTAAATACGAAGTGTCCAAAATTCCAGGTCATTACAAAACGACGTTAATGAAATAACAATAAGTTATGTAAAAATATATAAATTTAAGAATTTCAACGTAGGAGGCGTAGTAATTAAATAAAATTCATATAACCTCAAGTATGCGTATATGACAGATGTGAATTATTGAATCTAGTCAATAGCTTAGATTAATTAAATAAAATGACTTAGTCAGTAGAATGGGTTGGAATACGAGGTCAGTAGTGTTGCACAACAGAAGTCTACCATCCGAAAGCTACCAGTGGTTGTGTATACATTGTACTGATGTAAGACATCTCCAACTGTAGGACCCGTGGGATTATACGTTTGCATATAGGTGAAGGGATATACCAAAGTGAGTTTGCCTCAGTTTGAAGTGTCAAAGGGTCAAGTAGGGTCTGCTTCAATTCTTTTAGGGGGTACATGTTATGTAACCAAGTAGGCATTTCCATGATTTCCTTAGGCAATCTAAATAGGATAGTGAGCGTAGGTTCGATGCTATGTCAGTAAGGTTGGTACCATATATATATAAGGAGTAGGGTTGTACACATAGGTCGAGAACGTCATCGATCCTGGAAGCGGTCAGTAGAAAGACTAGGGTTACGCCAAAACGGACCTACTAGTGTAGATCACGTTTGAAACATGCATCACCTCACAGTTATTTGTTGTTAAGAGACAAGACTAGATAACCCTTAATTGAGGTCTTTCAAGCGAATTGAATCGTTAGAGGAACTGAGTCCTCCATAGTCCGCGGAGCTGAGTTGTAACGACCCGCTATTTTGGACAATTCGCATCCGCACATGTCGGACTTGAATAATTCAAAATACCGAATTGTTAATTTAAATTTGGCAAAACTGAGCATATACAGTAAATAAATAATCACAGATCACAGACACGGAGTAATAAATGCAGCGGAAACAAAAGATAGTAGTTCATAAAGCTACTATATACATATCAGAGTTAAATAAGGTACATCAGAAGTCTCGTATATAATAATCAAATACAATATCAGAATACATCACTAGAATCAACTGAATATCTGAAAGCCGGATAGATAACTGGATCTCCAAGCGAAGCTCCAACTCCAAAGGTGAGTCTCGAATACTGGTACACTCAGTCTGACCCGAGCGTAAAGCAAAACACAAAACACTCGAGTCAGGATTAACATTCTTATATCAATAAATCCAACTCAAGTGAAATAGCAACTGAAATACAAGTAACTCAAAGGATGTTTGGAATAACCATCCTTTAAGGATCCGTTAAACTATCTACTATGTAGTAGTGTATGATAAGTAGATAATGCCTATCAGTAATATAAGATATCAAAATAGTGTTAAGGCGTTACCATTATCCCCCTTAACACATTTATACAAGCGTTATAGTCTATACAGCACTGTAAACTCCACCGTAAACTAGTGGGATATCAGGGAGTACTCCATAGGTATAACACAAAACAAATCGTAGTGGTCGCGTATATAGGGATACACGTATGACAAGGCACATGAGGCAATACCCAAGGTAGTGAAACTACCGTTTGCCTGATCCGGACTGGTGAGAACGCATCGCCGCAGCGATCGCAACACCACGAAGCAACACTCCCAAAATCAAGGGTGCACCAATCGATAACAAGTAATGAGTAGTTTCGAAGAAGTGTGTTCGCTCGAGGTGGCTAACCCCATTTGGCCCGGCACGGTGCCTGTTTTAGTCATTTCCAATTTGACACAAGTGTCAAGGCTATCCATTATCGTTCTCTTTCTTCAATCATCACGTACATCATTCCAACCACTTCATTCTGGACCACACTCCGCGTATAGTTATTAAAGTGGTTTTTGGTTTAGACAGAGAGTATGCCCATAACCGATTTCGGTCTCTTTAATAACTTTCGTGATTATTACACCGATTGGTCGTTTATATATTTCAAAACCAAATCAATTCAGTTTCAATTAGAATTTTATAAACCAATATTTCCTTTGTCTTTAAATATCAATTTCCAAATTTTACGTTTCAAAACTTCCAAATCACCATTTCAAAATCTTATAATTCAATTTCAATTCAATTATTGATTCAAGTTTGTATATCAGTTTCATTCAGAAATCATTTAAATTAATTTAATTTAACATTCAAATCAATTTAAATTCATTTATCTATTTCATTCAATATTTGTTAAGTTAATTTTTCATTCAAAACAATTTCTATTAAATTTCCAATTCATTAAATCAATTACTTAAGTTCAACTTCATTATATCAAAACTTCAAATTGAATTAAATTAGATTTGTCAAATCAATTCTTTAAATTACAAGTCTTACATTAATTTTAATAAATCACATTTTATTTCTTGTTAAAGAAATTCGATTTCACTTATTTATTTACTTAGTTACAAATTTCAAAACTTAATTATTTCATAACTCAACTTTACTTATTAAAGAAGTTCAATTTCACTTATTACAAAGTTCAATTTCTCATATCAAGAATTCAATTTCACTTAATTATTAAATAATTCAATCTTATTTAATTATTAAATAATTTCAAAAACTTAATTAAATAATTTCAAACTTAATAATTATATTTTAAACAACATCCTTTCATCAACTACTATGTTAATATTTTGTTTCGGATTATTACATATTAACATTTTCCTTTCATAAAATTCAAATTCCAACTTCATTTTAAAACCTTATTATTTATTCAAATAAAATCTTTATTTTATTTTTAAATCAAATTATTGACCAATCGGGTTTTATTTAATTCTCTATCCTAGGTCAAAGTTTAATTTGGGTATTTATCATTTCAACCCGATTCCAATTCAATTCAAAGTCAAAGCATAGCAAAGGGAACTTGCAGTGTGATAACTGGGATGGTGTCAAAGTAAATAAACCAGCAATAACAACAACCAATATCAATCCAATAATCAATTCAAATAATCCCGAAATAATCGTATTAATTCACATTTGTTGTTAATGCAAATTAATATAATTATTTCTAGAATCTACACTATCATTTCATGTAGATTAAAGATTATTACACTAATATTTATACGGTTCTTCACTTGATATCCATTATTCAATTTTATACTACAACAATTTATACAACATACATTTAAATGGTTCAAAGTGCAATCAACTATATTTCTACATGTCGAGAAATTAAACATTTAAAGGGGTCATATTTTACAAAATTTATCTAATCAAATTCAACACATATATAAATTTCCAATTTTAACTTCTACGTCAATTTCAATTGTAAATTTTTATTACTTTATACTTAACAATTTAACGTTCAACATCAACATCAACATCAAACAATCAATCATTTATCAACCAAACTGGATTATCATCGTATAAATAACAGAAAATGGTGTCAGATGTCACAGGTGAACTGATACAGGTAATAACATATATAACAGTGTAAATAACTAACAGCAGCATATTACAATTGTTGTTTCAATTGAAATCAAATTTAATAAATAAAAGAACATTAATCGTGAGTGATTGCTCACCTTTCGGGGCTAGATAGTTTTGACAAAGAAGTAAGCTATGGATTCCAAGCAACACTAGATGGACACGATTCGTCGAAGAAAACAGGCACGACGGACAAAGCTGGTAATGAGAAATTGATGAGAACGATTGAATCAGTCGATATAAATGGAACTATATATATAAACTAATTTTAAACTTTTTTTTATCTTCAAAATTATATTTACCCCTACTTATAATGTAAAGTATACACTTATACAACTTATAAAAGAAATCATCAACCAAACTTATATAACTTTTATGTAAATAAATCATATTATAACTTCTAACACATGTATTAAAATGTATCGACGAACAATTAATCTATATAGACAAATATGCAGACTCATATTTAACATTTTATAAAATATTCCCAACATATAATATATGTCTTGTAAACTGTTGAAAATATTTATGTAATACTTCTGAAATAACTTTATATATATCAGAACCTATATTTTTCAATTCAAAACCAAACTTGTACAAGTAAAATGTAAACTTTACTAACATATCATTTTTCTGTTAATAGATTAGTAAACTGAAATAAACTTATTAAATAATAAAATATTATACACAAATCATATGCAAAACATAAGTCAGAACAACAACAAATAGATAGTAAGCATATCGACAGCCTATAGAACGAAATCTAAAACAAGCAAGAAAATAACATATGCAGACTCTGCTTGAATATATAACAACAGAGCTTATGAATACCAACTGAAATATTTATAAATCAAAGTATATGTAATATATAACCGCAATAGTTTGTACAGGCCGCACTTCATAAAGAAAATATAATACTAACATATATTATAACTGACAACACATAACCTACACTTAAGTCCTATAAGGCTTGTTAAACTATAATATAGCTTGCTGTTTAATTTCGAGTACCTAAACAAAATCGCACACTCCCAAAACACAATCACTTAAAGACTTCGGTTGTACAACTTAATTTACTAATCCCTGCAAATTTGATGTGGAGTATAAATATAAATTTTGATTTTTTTTAAACATATGACCATTTCCTTTTCTTTGTTTGCTGAGTAATATAAGACGAGGAGTAAAAGTTGAACAAAAACATATAACCAGAGAAGAATCAAGGAAGAGGGAAGAACAAAACTCACCTAGGCAAGGCAGTGGTTCGCCGAACGACGTCGGCAAGGAAGAGGAGGGGAACCAAGGGGAGGCGGAGTAACAAAGGTAGTCGATGTACGGTGGCCATGGCTGCAAATTCAAGAAGGACGGTGGAGTAGTGAGGCTTGGTTTCACGTCGGAGGTGGTGATGGCAGAGAACCGTAGGCCAAGACTTGGTCGCTTCAGGGGGAGGAGGCCGCATCATGCTGTGTTGCGCTCGGGGAAAGGAGGGAGAGGTGGTCGGTCGGGTTTTGCGGTGATCTCGTCGGTGCTCGACTAGGGAAGGTGGACGGCTACGGCGACTGGGCTCGGCGGTGATGGGAATGGAGGTCGAGGGTGGAAGCTTGCAGCGCATTGAGGTGATGAACGTGAAAAGCTTGGAAGAGATGCATGGGAAGATAAACAGTGATTTAGAGAAATAAAGGGAAATGCTTTCGGCCATTTTTTTAAAGGAAAAGTAGCAGGTGGTAAGCAGAAGAAAGAAATAGGCAATATAAATGCAAACAAAATAAATTTCACAGAGGAGAACGAACCAAATTTATTGAATACCTTGAAAATAGAACGACCAATAAAATGAATTCAAGGAATAATAATGGCAATTGGCTGTTAGGTTAGGTGGACAATAAATGTCAGTGACTGTTAGGTTAATACCGAGGAAATTTGAATAGCCACTAGATTTCAGAAAGCCCCAAACCGATACAGATCACTATTTTAGTGATTCTGCTGCGTACCGGACTTTAAAACACAGAATCGAATATACCGTAGAGATCAGTATGACGAGACGAGCAAAACGGCATACGGATATCAGCGATACGATTGAATTATAAAAATTCGAATTTTCTACCAGAGGAAAATGCAGTAAAAACGCAGAAAAATAAGATCGACGGAACTAAAGATGTCCGAATTTGGAAAAACGAAAAATGACGTCTTGCTCAGAAGATGATTTACAATTTTTTTATATAAAAATATTTAGTTTTCGAAAACATTTTATTTTCATCAATTCCTAACTGATTAAATTGGAATAAAATTACACACGCAAATAACTTTCAAATTATCTGATGAAAATTTACTAGTTGCTATGAGTAATTAGACGCATTCCAAATATCAAATTTTTATTTCAAAATTTTTTCATTTAAAATTTCACAAAATTTCAACTAATTACGTTATTAAAACAGTTAAAATTTACGGGTCATTACACTCTCCCCCACTCAAAACTTTTCGTCCCCGAAAAGGAAGGAGGTAGGAGAATAGAAACAACCAGAAAGAAAAATAGATTTGGAAAACAAAACAATTAATTTAAACCATATAAATTTTCAATTTAAACTATTAATATTCAACATTTTGTTTTAATCCATTCGAGTTCACTTAAGTTAAATCAATCTATCTGTTTCTACATTCATTATCTTATTATCTAGTCATCCTCAATTAACAATTTCTAAATCCATCAATTTGTATAATCATTTATTATCCTCATATTTTATTCAACAAATTTAATTCCTTTATTCCAAATTATTATTAAATTTGTTCCGCGTAATATATTTTATCACATATATTTAAACCATATAAATTAATTTAAACCATATAAATTTCAATTTAAATTAATTTATATTCATTAATTGATTTTAAATTCAAGGTATTTCCATAAGTTGATCTAATTTCCATTTATTAATTCCTTCAAAACAAATTTATTTGCCTCATATATTATTCAATTAACTTATTATTCTATTTATTTCAATTTACATTTTATAATTAAAATTTAAGTGTATAACATTTATTATAACCACTCAAATTTTATTTATAAATTCAATTTATATTATATATTATCCAATTACATATTCAACTTCTGAATGATTTAGGTAAGTTGTATTAGAATGCAGTTGAACAATATACAATAAAAAATTTCCCAATTCAATTATTCAAGTTTAAATATTTATTCCAAAGTTTGGTTTTATTTATAATTAAAATCATCCTTTAACAAAATTTAAGAATTAGATTTCCGATTAACTTTAAACAATTTAGAGATATATATAATATATTTATATCAAATCAAATTAAATTTTAAAATAAGATACCCATATATATATATAAATCAAATTATACTAAAGAAATTCAAATCAAAATATTTTTCAAAACAAAACCGTAGCAAAGCTACAGAATAGTATCTCCACTTCGAAATTCGAAAATGAATGTCGATGATGCGGCCGCCATCACCGAAATTTATTTTCCAGCGACAAAGAGAAGAGCACTGATTTCAACATTTTAAAATTTTTTGAAAACGATTTCTATTCGAAAATACTCTCAATAATATATACTTTAAAATTTTAAAACCAAAGTTCGAAATCACTGGAAACTAAATTCTCAAATTTCTGAATTAAATTCATTTAAATTTCCAAATCAATTTATAAACCAAGTTTTATAATTCCGTTTATTTATATGTTGGTAAATCAATGGTTTACAAAACAATAAATGAAAATCAAATAACATCATTTAGTTAACCAATTCATTTAACAATTATCAGAAAATTTACTTATATATATAATATAATCATACAAACTTTATTAAATTTACCAATTTGAAAACAATATTGTTTCAGTTTGCTTTGTTCAAGTGTTTTGGAAATCCTATCGATAGCGTTGATCAGACAAATCGATCGAAAACCCAAATCAACATCAACAACTCAAACAACACAATATATATAAAAACAATTTAAATATTAATTTACAAATACACTTCCTCGCTAGACGATACAAGAATGAATTTTCAAAATAAGGATAGGGTTTCAAATTTGATGGACACAAATCAAAGAGAATTTTGATTCGAAGATAAGTTCGAAACAAAGATATGATGATTAAATAACAAAGTAGGAAGATTGATAAGTTTATATAAATCACAGACAACCTTGACCAGGTCGACCGTGACTTCAAGAATAAGATCAATGCAGAATTTCGAGGCAAATCGACATTGATCTCAAGAGATAGAATTCGGCATAACCAAAGATGTTAGCATCTAAACCGAGGATATATAAATCTTCGGTGAACCGATGCTATCGTAAAAGAGTTTTACCCCTTTACAAATCAATTTGAGATTGGCGGGACCGCCAACTCATTATAAAGATCATTCGAAGTGGAGTTATGTGATATTCCAGAATTCAGAAGAATACGAATAGTGAGGGACAAGAATGAATTTCGGAACCGCAGGGAATGTTCCAAAATTCAAAAGAATCGAGTCAAAAGGGAGAGATTCAACTCGAATGAAAGTGATTCTGTAAATACATTTACTCTATATGCTAAGTTTTGCCTAGAGCTACCAAAGCTCTGATACACTACAGGAAAATATACTTTTGATGGCAACATAGGATAGCATGGGAAGCCATGTTGCTGTCTTTCTATTATTAGTACCGCAAAAATACATTGTCTACACGCTATATTATTATGCCCGTATTAAGAAGAAAAACTTGAGCGGCAAAACATTTTCGTTCCCTCTCGTTTTCTTTATTAACAAAGCCCATTTCTTATCGATTCTCTCAAAAAACCCTATTTCCTCCTTTCTTCCCCAATTCAAACTCTAAATCGTCACAACCAAACTCGACTTGGAAACTCTATCTCCCCTCTCCTTTTCGGCTTTATTATGGAAACCCTAGCTCAGGTATGTTATTTTGTCGTTGTACATGATTTAATCAATTCAGTAAGTTTTGCATTATTTTATCTTTGCTAGACTAATTGGTTTAGTATATTTACCACTCCAATCGATTGGTATTTTTTAAACTCCACTATTAAGATTTTGATAGTATTTTATGGATTTCAGATGTTAATTAATTTCTAGAAGGTGCTTCCTTCATCTATAGTAGTAAAGAAAGGACAATTTGATTTGGTTGCTTATGCTATATGATTGTTAGTATTTTCTAATAACAACAAGTGTAGTAATTATGTTTGTGTGTTCGTTCCATTTCAAAGAACTGACAAGTTTCCTGTAAGAACACTATAATGTATAGCAAGGCTTGTTGACTACCTCACGCAATTCTTAAGAAGCCTATGATGTACTATTATTTAAATATATGTTGTAAACTTTAAAATGTTGCATGCCAATAGGTGACAATAAATTCCTAAAAATTTGGTTAACATGTGTATTTATCTCATGATAATTTACAAAAAAACGAAATTGGGATTCACTAACATCGACCATTATATGTTTTGGTTCCTATGCTACACTAGTTTAGTTTACTAGGAACCAGTAACTTATATACAGTATAACGATTATACTTAATATTTGATTTAATGAAGTCACTTTTCATAAATAGATTGCATGACAGCAAACTTATTTATTTCATGTGTTGGTTTCACTCATGTAAAATTTCATCTTTTCGATTAGGATAATTTAATGCTGATGTTGATGCCTGCCTTGAAAGTTCCAGTACATGTTAATTATTAGAGAAAGGATTGAAATTTAGTTATACGTTCGATCTATTTGACGTGCCATTTGATTAATATTTAATAATTAATAGTTGAATATTTTTATACCTTATTTGATGGTACATTTCATTTTTTAAATTCGTTTGCTTGTTAAAGAACTTATAAGATGATTTCATTGAAGATATTTTTGTAGAAAATGCTTGTTCTTTATTGTCCTTAACTAAAACCTTCATTTTCAAATGCTTTATATTTGTAGTTTTATAATTTAATCAATTGTTGTTTAAATTTTCGATGGCTAGTGGGTGTTCCTATCATTTTACCCATAGTAGTGTTTTTGTATCTCTATGAGACCATGAGCTGTAGTAAGATATCTTGATGTTTTAATGTGTTTGTAAGTTATAATTGCTTTCAAGCTTATGTTAAATGTCACCTCCTACAAAGTTCTGGATTCTGATATCTTAACTAATGTTTGCATACTTTTGATTAACTGATTATGGTGTATGAAATTCTTGCACAGATATATGCTAATGGTATAACTTTAGGTCTTTGTGATTACTTACTAAACATGATACTAGTCTAACTCATCTTGTATTTCAAGTCTGAAATACCATCCCGACTTTACATGGTTTTACATTCTGATCGAAACATAGAAATCATAACTAGCCTAGGCTGATTCTAGTGGTTTCTCTCCTTAGCCATATGAATTACATGATTTTGACTGTGAACAATTGTTAGAGGTGAAGTTGAGGCCCCAGTAGAACTTTGAAATCTTAGCCTTTTTGAATAAGCTCAATTTTCACACTAACTCTGATAAACATGGAGCATGGATGAAGTACCTCAATTTTCTAAATGGAACAAGTAAGATGATTTGGAGGCCAACCTTACCTACTTGCTACACGATAATGCATGACATAATTTGACTGGTAATGTTTAGTTTAAAAGCCAGTAACCAACCCATACCCAAATAAAACAACTCAAAATTCCATAAATTTCACCTTTGTGTAACACTCTATTTCACAGCTCCAGAACATACCCTCTCTCTGACTGATGGGACCAATTGTTTATCTTTCTTTGTAATTCATTGCAACTTGTATCAAACAAATCTCTTTTTGTTTCAACTAATGCAATATATAATTAAGATCTCCAACTGTTTCTAGCATAATGTCCTTTTCCATTAGTCCTTTTATTTCTTCTAATCTTAAAAGTTGGCTTCATTATGATATTTTATATGTGTATATATATGTATATATGCTTCATTCCATTCCCCCACAACATAATTAATCATCCTCATCCCCTTATCCTCTTGTTAATTTTTCAATACACTCATAATGGTACCACTTTTCATTTTTTTACAACTTGCAATATACTTAAACATATTGCTAATTATGTGCACTTTTATGTCTAGGTTGCATCTGTGGAAAGCACTACTGTTAACGCGAAGCAAGTAAATGTTAAGCAAGGAGAGCCAACATTAATTCCTCCATCACAAGAAACACCAAATGGTTTATACTACCTCTCTAATCTCGACCAAAATATCGCAGTTATAGTTCAAACTATATACTGCTTTAAAGCTGATGATAAGGGAAATGAGGCAGCAGCTGAAGTGATGAAAGAGTCATTATCAAAGGTTTTAGTTCATTATTATCCTTTGGCTGGAAGACTAACTATAAGCCCTGAAATGAAACTTATAGTTGATTGTAACGGAGAGGGTGTTGTGTTTGTTGAAGCTGAAGCAGATTGTGATATGAATGAGATTGGTGATATTGCAAAGCCTGATCCTGTTACTCTTGGAAAACTTATTTATAATGTTCCAGGGGCAAAGAATATTTTGGAAATTCCTCCTTTGGTTGCTCAGGTTTGTCTTTTGATCTCCATCTTTGCATTTATGTTGCATCTGCTATACCTTATAGAGGTGTTGATTTTGTTATAATGTTCAAACTATAATTTTGTTATATGTTGTTGAACACTTCAGATTTCAGATAATATCTGTACGGTTGGAGTTTTGTATGGTTCATGTTAGTTTTATTTGTTTGAACCGGACCATATAATTTCTGTGTCATAATTTCCATAAAGTTACCTTTTTTTACCACCAAATGTGCATATTTCAATAATTATAAGAAGCCGCCCCCCGTCAAAACTGGATTTTACGAAAAAGTCGGTCAATGTTTCCAACAAAAATGTACTTTTTAAACCGTACATATTTGTAGTTAAAACTGCAAATATTAGCAGTTCTAACTTTACATATTTGTGCATATTTGTACTAAACTATAAATATTTACAATTCTAACTGCAATATCTGCGATTTAAAATGAATATTTTTGCTGCAAACATTAACAAAGGTATCAAGTACAACTTTTTAAGAATGATTTTAGGTATTAAGTTTGAAAATAAGGGCTAGATCCAAATTTCCACTTGGATTAAAATTTGTTTAATTTGAAACTATCAAGCTGTTCAAAAATGTTTGGTTCATTCACAAGGGATAGTTAGAATAAGTTACTGTATGTTTATGATCAGTACTCCGAACTGTTTTCAGATTGTATAATATAAAGATTAAGACATGCAACAATCTTACAACAAATTGTGTCTTTTATTTTGTTAATTTATAAAGTTAAATACTGTACCTATCTTTTAATTTTCATATGATCACAATATATACATAGTAATATGGATGTTTCATTATATGATCACAGTATAAAGTTAAATACTGTACCTATCTTACAACAAATCATTTGAGGGTAATTTTGTTTACGTCCTTAAAAATACCCTTTTTTACGAATTTTGTTTTGGCCTACATTATATGATTGGAAGGTAGCAGTATACGTTTATCAACATCTAACATAGGAGGATTTTCTGAAAACTGATAAGTCTACATGCATTAGGTTGCTGGAAAAAAGGAAGGAACGATCACCTAAGGTATAATACGTAGTACATTAGAAAGATAAGCTCTGTAGTTAATGCAGAAAAGAATACCACTTGCCTTCATTTGTCATATACAGTTTAGTATATAGTGAGATTTAAAAATTATTTTGTGTACATGATGAGTAGGCATTATATTGCCATATTTCTAATGTTCACATTTGCATGAACACCCATGGTTTAGTACATTTGTGGTTTTTTATTTCTGTTTATAGGCATGATTACTGAATATCTGCATGTAACTATTGAAATGTGTTTAATGTATGTTTTTCTATTGTTAGGAGCATACGATACTTGCTGAAATCATTCAAGTTTTTCAAAATTAATTACAACTTAAAACGTAAATAAATCTAAAATTATCATCCTCAGTTTATATTTATAGACTAGCTAAATTATATTCTTATAGCCAACCATGGACAGTATTTTGCTTAGTCAAAAATACATGTCAACGGAGGTAAAAGGCATGTGGATTTTCTTGAATCGAAACAAAAGATATAATGCATGTATCACATAGACTGAGACCCAGCAATGAAAATTTTAAGATCACAAGTTTGATGCTTCTTTAAAAAATAATAATTATTAAAATTGAATTCATAACCTTATAAAACCAGTAAACCATACGGTAGACTGTACGTAGATACATATGAAATTGAAACAGAACATTATTAAATGTGCTGTATTTAAAAGATTCAAAAGGTAAAAAAATATAAGGGTTACAGTTTTGATAGCCTTGGATCAGGATCTGACCTGGTTAATAAAAAAGCAAAGTGTTTACGGTAAGCAAAAAGAAAAATGATGGCTGTCATTTATAATCAGTTAGGTAAGGACATTCATGAACATGACAAGTAACACATAAATCTTTAATGTGTAAAAATAAAAATAAAAATAAAAATATAGAAGAGAAAAGGAATGGAATAAATTTGAGCAAATTCTACAAGAATTAACCTATTAAATGATAACAATATACAACAAAAATATGTCTCGTTAAAACTAAAATCGCCCTCTCAATCAAAAAAGAAAACTGAGTAACTCTTCAGTCTAGTTCAATGATTTAGTAATGGCTACCCAAACTCATGCACATTTCAATCAAGTAAATATGCAAGTAATCTAACTTTATTTGCCTAGAAAAAGAGAAAGAACAACATATATTCTGGCAATGTATATTTTACTCTTGTTGTCTTATCCCAATACTTCTCAATTCTCTTAGATGACAGACAATCTCCTGTATAAATTGTATACCACAACTTCCATTTCTAAGTGAATTAACAACATGTTCAAGAAAATTAGTACCAGAAAGGTATAATTATAGTGTACATTTTTACAAGGCAGTGCTACAAAGGCAGTACACGAACTTCCTTTTACAAGGCAGTGCTACAAAGGCAGTACACGAACTTCCTTTTACAAGGCAGTAGCACTGCCTTGTAAAAATGTACGATATAATTTTTTACAAGGCAGTGCTCAGTGCTACTGCCTTGAACGAAGGTAATGCTACTGCTTTGTACAAATGTAGAAAGGCAGTACATGCACTGCCTTTTTCTAGGTATTGTATTATTTCTATATTTAGTTGAATAAAGGAAGCATAGCTCATGTTGCCTGCAACTGACAAATAAGACAGATCAATATATAGCATTTAAGGTATTTAATGTTCATATTTTGCTTAAGATATTAATTTTACTAACTTTAATCTTAAACAGTTAATTTAGAACTGTGTTTGGAATTTGTAGGTGAGAACAATCAATCCAAAGAACTATTATGTGCACAGGGTTGTAGGGATTGTTGTTCCTGGATCGACATGTGATATAACAGGTAGATTCATTTTTAGATTTTCATTGCAATATTGTGAATGGGTAAGCAATTTATATTATTGATTATTGATAATATGGATTTCTATCATATATGAATCACTTCTTTTTTTAATCTCTATGTTCATTTATTGTTTTATTTGGTAGTTGACCTTATAAAATTTCATGTTTTTGTTTTTATTAATATCATGCACCAAGAACTAGAAATAGAAAGCAAATAGGTATAATACACACGCACACACCATGAGCTAAAGCATAAATTAAAATCAACTCAACATCACTCGGTCAGTCCGGGCAGAGCTAAGAACTGCGTTAAATAACCTTCTAAAGGTACTTTTTTTAATGATAATTTTTGCACACTTGGCATGTACTTTTTTTAATAGTCGATGACATGTACTATGCTATTATTAGAACTAACAGACATAAGATAATTTATTATTCTGTCTACAAGTTTTAATATCTGATAATATACTTTTTAAACACTAACATCATGTATAAATTGAACTATTTATTAATTTGTATTTGTTTTTATGTATTCATCAATAAAATGATGGTATTCTTGTGATTCCTACAACCTCGGATTTTCCTATTAAACGTTGCTCAAAGAATAAATTATCACCTGAGATTGAAGACTGATTACTAGCTTTATTAAGCATAGCAGGGATGTTTGGTTGCTGTCAGGTACACTATCAAGCATATATCTGTAGATGATAGTGTTATTTTTTGAAGGTTGGTTACAGAGAAAAATAAGTTTGTCTAAATAGGTCTTTCACTCCCTCAAGAGAGCTGATAATTTTTTCTTTCAGGTTGCTGTTCCTCTAGGAAAGCATGATAACTATAATGTATCTATGTCGTTCATTGCTGCACATGGAGCTGATAAGTTTTTACTGGATACATTATCAGATATGCATTCATCTATACAAGAACAAATCAATGCTGTATCCAATTGTGTTCCAACAGAAGATATAAATGGTGATATGGATGTTTCTGAGCTACTAAAAGAAAAGGTAATTTGTTTGATCTTGCAGAAAAATTATATTCTGTAACTTCTACACCGTTTCAAAGTTCGGACTGCATTGAAGTCTGTAATCCAAGTATCAAATTGTCTTTTGGATGAACTTTGCATTGAATAATAGTTTCTGAAATTGTTGGAATTGTTTTGCATACTGACTTACTGTACTGCTTTTCAGCAATGATGCATTTTCCTAATTATAATTTAAAGATGAAGCAATCAATGATAAACATGTATGTTTATAAACTTTTCATCTCTACTTTTTAGGTGGCAATGCTCAGCGAATGACATGGTTCTGTTTCAGTTCTCAGTTAGCCTAGTGTCTAAAACACTCTAATAATTAAATATAGTTGAGTGATATTACACTATTATCATCGAAAATATTCAAAAGGCATCAATGTCAGTTTAATGATACCTTAAGAGGGTTAAGTTCGAGTTTGGCATATGGCATTTGCGACAGTGAGAGGAAGTGGGTGATTGGGTTTTGCTGTTTAAATCATATTTATAACTGAAAATGCAGTTTTTGTTCTTCTGCATTGTATAATGCCTAGTAATAATCCGCTTCTTGTTGCTGTATTTTCTAAATCACACGTTATTTTTGTTTTATTTCACGTCAATGTCTGTTTAGTTAAACTGATGTACTGGCAGTCTATTTAGTTAAAATGATGTACTAACAGTCTTTATCTTTTTTGTTATGAAAAATTATATAACTTGCGGATGATGTTTGGATTTGAAAAATAACTTATGTGCTTCGTTTTGATAGGTGCTGTATGATGATACCGGGGTTACTACAAGCTGGAAGGAAGGAAAATTTATTTTGCTGCATTCATTCTTTTTCAAATCGGTCATGCTTGGATTAACGTATTTTGTATTGACGTTCATATATCTTTGCTTTTAGTATGTATCGTTTTGGTCAGCTGCTATGGTTGTATGTATTGTTTTTTTTAAGATCACAAATATTTGAAACTTTGTGTACGAAATATTATGGATATATATTTAAATATATATTGTGGTTTGGCTTATGTCTTCATTTGATTACGTACATCATTATGTGATAATTGTGTTTTTTGAAATTTTATAATATATTAGTAGAATTGTAAGCTTGGATGTACCTAGTAAAAAGACTGCAGGGATAAAAATTTATAGCGTTTTAACTGTGCTATGGAAAGGTTGTTTTTTCCAGTTTTATATACTACAGCATTATGATAGTGCTATAAACAATTTTCATAACAAAAACACAACGCAATAAAAGACAGCAAACCGCTATAGAAAGTAGCTGTACTTATACATATAATGTACTATTGCAGCAGATAACGCTGTAAAATATTGTGTTCTATAGCGTCTATAGACACTGTTGTATATTTCATATGTGTGCCAGCCTGTTTTTACATAGCAGTCATGAAAACGCTATAGTTTCACTTCATAGCAACTTTCCAAGGCTATTAAAAGTCATGTTTACAGCACTCATAAAACGCTATGAAATGTCCTTCTCCATAGCGTCTCTTATAGAGTTTTGTATGTTGCTTTTATAGGTCACTGACCTATTACAACATGTTAATATACAGCGTAAGTAAAAACGCTATAATAGCTTCTAATAGCGTTTTTTAAACGCTATTAAAGGGTGTTTTTGTTGTAGTGATACCAACTGTAACGGACAGCGTCAGTGGGGTAACGCCCACCGTAGCATACAGCTGTACCTGTGTTCTGCCTTTACGGCCAGCCTCTTGACTGCACCAACCCCGCAGGGACATGTAGGAGTAAGAGTCATCCGCTCGCTACCAAACCAAATGCGAGAACCCCCTATCATGCTGCACCCGCCAAGTGCATAGGCAGACACACATGTCGGACTTGAATAATTCAAAATACCGAATTGTTAATTTAAATTTGGCAAAACTGAGCATATACAGTAAATAAATAATCACAGATCATAGACACGGAGTAATAAATGCAGCGGAAACAAAAGATAGTAGTTCATGAAGTTACTATATACATATCAGAGTTAAATAAGGTACAGTAGAAGTCTCGTATATAATAATCAAATACAATATCAGAATACATCACTAGAATCAACTGAATATCTGAAAGCCGAATAGATAGCTGGATCTCCAAGCGAAGCTCCAACTCCAAAGGTGAGTCTCGAATACTGGTACACTCAGTCTGACCCGAGCGTAAAGCAAAACACAAAACACTTGAGTCAGGATTAACATTCTTATATCAATAAATCCAACTCAAGTGAAATAGCAACTGAAATACGAGTAACTCAAAGGATGTTTGGAATAACCATCCTTTAAGGATCTGTTAAACTATCTACTATGTAGTAGTGTACGATAAGTAGATAATGCCTATTAGTAATATAAGATATCAAAATAGTGTTGTAACGACCTGTAAATTTTCGATAATTAAAATAGCTAATTTAATAAGATTTCGTGATTTAACGTTAGAAAAAAAATAAAAATTTGTTATTCATTTGGAATAATAATAACTGGAATGAATTGCAACAATAATTATCCAAGTAATTATTAATAGATTGAATGGAGTTCCAATCTAATTGAATTGACTCAAATGTTATAACTCGGTTATAAGGGAATATATGGAAAAAAAATGTAAATAAGTGAATAAGAATTGTGAATTATTTAGGTAGAAATACAAATGTTAATAGATTGGTTTCGAAGATTTGAATAGTAATAAGTATTGAAAAATAAATGCTACTTAGTGAATGCCTTTGCAATCAATAGTTGGATAGGATAATAAATGTTGAATTCATTGGGTATAATAGAGTAATTGATTGATAAGTAAAATCTATTAAAAATCAAATAACTGAATATTGAACAGGTAAATTGTTTAAAGTAAATATTTAAAACTTATTGAATAATTGAATAACTGTAAAATGGAGATAGTGTTCTAAGATGTGAATTGGTTTTTAAAAGTTGAATCTTATAAGTTCAATTTCAAATATTTCAAAGGATAATGAATTATTGGATAATCAAAATTGTTTAAATTTAATATTTGGAATTTATTGAATAATTGAATAACGGAAATTGAATAACTGATTAATGGAAATGGTTGTTCTATAATTTGAATTTGTTTTAAAGGTTAAATTTTATAAGTTCGTTTTTGAATATTTCAAAAGATAGTGATTTAAGAATAATCAAATTTGTTTAAATTTAATATTACAAATGTTTGAATAATTAAATTCCGAATTTGATATGATTATTTTGATATTGAAATTTAATATATGAAAATAGAGTGAATAACTGAAATTTGATTTAATATGATCCAAATTGGTTTCCAAAGTGAATGTAAGTTATATTGGAATTATAATAGAGTTAATAAGATTTTAAAATTGGAATTTTTAGCAATTCTGTAAATTTTGAAAAGTCGTCGATTTAATCGATGAGTTAAAATAGCCTTCCGGGGCACAGTCTCGGAATTTGACGAAACCAGTTCCATTGGATCCGTAATAGTGTATTATTATCGGATTTCAAATTTTGTAACGTTTGGAGTTATCGTTTGGTCGTACGGGTTAGAAACGCGTTGAAATAAATATCGAAAATTTAATGTTTTAATTCGATTCAAAAAGCTATCTTCCACATACGATCAAATTAGCCTCCGAAACACGTTCCATTGTGTTCGGAATGCGGGTAAAACATTACGAACGCCAGGCGGCACGTCTCGTTTGGGGTTTTTTGGAAAAAGCTTGAATTTTGGAAAATAATATTTTAATAATATTCTATACGTATATATTCACGTTCACACCAGAAAACCCTAGCTATTTGCTCCAGCCGTCGTTCTATTGATTAATGGCCGAGACTCTTCCATCTTTCTCCTCCAATTCTCTTCAAATCCGTAAACAATTAGCACAAATCTTCAACTGCAAAGTTCTAGAGCTCGAAGCGATCTACAGATCCAACGGAGGAATTGCGTTCGTTCGTCGTGTGGAGGTCAGGGGGTCACCGCGTTCTCCGGCTGTTCGTGCACGTGGATCGAGAAGCAGGGGCAACCGAGTTTGGTGAGACTCTGGTCGAAGGTGGAGGGGGTCGTAGCTTTGGAATGGAGGTCTCTGATCGTGTTCTGGAGCGTCGTGGTGGTCGCGACCACCGTGGGTTGAATGGCGGCTATGGGTTCTTGAAACCCTAGGGCGAACGAACGGAAGTGGAAGGCATCGAGCGGCCTGGATCTGCTTCTTCGAATCAACGGCCACGATCTTTCCAGTGTAATTAAAAGAAGAATTTGTAAATTAACTTTATAAATTTGTATTCAAACTTGAAAATAGCATAACTCCTTCATACTTTATCAGAATTGGACGAAACTTTTTGCGTTGGAATCGTGGTGACAAGCTCTACGTCATGGAATTGATTTAGGGACGTTTGGAGCTAACTAAAATTTCAGGTTAAATCGAACTTCGTTCGATTTGATTTGAAATTGAAAACCAAGGTGAGTGTTTTATAACGCTCACAATGTACTGAATATCTTTATGGTAGTTAAATTTGATATTATGAAGTGATATGAATTTTATTTGTCGTTTTTTGATAAAATTTAATTGTCATATAGATTGTCATTTAAATTCACCGTTGAAAATTTAATTGACAGTCAAATTGAAATTAAAATTGAATTGCAATTAAATTACCGGATATTGATAACCATGAAATTGCCGTGAATTGTATTGTCTATTGGATGATTTATTTCGATGGATGCTATTGGTTGATATTTAAATGTTTGGATGTTTATTTGCTTATATATATATCCTGTTATACATACATATGACATTGTGATTTGGTTTAAGTGATATATATTCATCCCTGACATTTAATTGAAATAAATAATCACTTGGCCATAGGATAGAAAATTATATACGGACACCGGATTGGTTAATTTAATAATTTTAAAAATCATTGATTTGAAATTCATTTAAATGTTTTGATTTAAAAGTTATAAATAAAATCAATTTATAGAAATCGAATTTATCGCAAATTGAGTTTGGAATGTTGAAATAAATTTTGGTTAAAAGAAATTGCTTAATAATTTAAGTTGAGACTTTGAAATTTAAAATTGGGATATGATTGAATTTTGAAAATTTATTTGCTTTAAAGATTGAACATTATTTCGAGCTTTGAGTATTCCTAAGTAAAAGTGATATAAAATGATATTTCGAAATTGAGCTTGAAATTGAATCATATTTGAATTTGGATTTAAAAAGTGAATATTGAAGGATAAAATTTGTTAAGTGTTATAAATTGATATTTTGAAAACTCAAGCTCCAAATCGATATAAATTGAAATTGAATTAATTAAAAGTGAATGTAGAATTAAATTAATTTGAAGTCAAAGTTGACATTCATTTGAATTGAAATCGAAATTGAATCGGTAGAATGGAAATGGAAATTGATTTGAATTGGGAAGTTATAATTGAAATGGTTTGGTTTTGAAGATGCTTCAGTTTTGTTTCCAAATTTCTATGTTATACAAACCATGTTTAAATACTTCAACTATTTTAAATCTACTTAACCCAATTTAAATTATTTTAAACTAATTTATCTATTTGAAATCCATTTAAAGATTTTAAGTATGTCAACTATTTTAATTATTTAAAACTACTTTTATACTACTTAAAACTATTTTCTAAAATTCCAAGCTGGTCAATAAGGATAAATGTTTATATTTAAATTTTGAATTTAAATACGAATTAGGTTAAATGAAGTTGCAACCTAAATTGAAATTCGAAATGATTTTGAAATCGAAATGAGATATTGAGGCGAAAAATGATTTTGAAATCGAAATGAGATATTGAGGCGAAAAATGAATTTTTGAATCGGAATCTTACATTTTGAATAGATATCATGATATTTGAAATGGATTTGATTCTTGAAGCGAGTATGATATTTTGATATCAATTATGAATTGATTTTGAAATGTAAAAGAGCCACCGGTGTAATAATACGTAGTTATTAAAGAGATCGGGATCAGATATGGACATACTCTCTGTCGATACCGAAAACCACTTTAATAACTAGTATACGCGGAGTGTTGATCCAGAACGAAGTGGATGGTTTGATGAACGCGTTGACTGAAGAAAGAGAACGATATTGGATGACCCCTGACATGACTAAAACAGGAGCCGCGCCGGGCCATTGAGGTTCGCCACCTCTAGCGGACACACTCCTTCGATACCATGTCTATTACATTTGTGATTCGATATTGGGTGCACCCTTTGATTTGGGAGTGTTGTTTCGCGGTGTTGAGGTAGTAGCTGCTATGCTCAACATCAGTTCGGATCACGCAACTACTAGTATCCTAGTTGGTATCGCCTCATGTACCTTGTCATACTGATTATCCTATTCGCGACCACTACGTTTTGGTTTGTACCTTTAGTATATGGATTGCCCTCTGGTGACTTCCGGTTTTGGGGAAACTACGGTCTTGTATATGCTCTTGGGAATAAAAATGTGTTAAGGGTGGAATGGGCCATGGCTTAACGCTAGTTTGATATTTTACTTTATGATAGACATTATTGTATATAGCGTATTCTATTATATAGTAGATAGTTTAACGGATCCTTGAGAGATGGAAAATCCCGTAACATCTCTTAAGTTATTGCACTCACGTTGACACTGGATAGGAGATGTCAAACCCCGTAAACATCTCTGACGCCACTGCACCCATATTTATTTACGATTGATTTAACTTACATGAGGATATTTTAGTCCTGACTCAAGTGTTTTGTCTTTTCATTACGCTCGGGTCAGACCTGAGTTTTTCAGCTTATTGAAGATCTATTTTGGAGGACGAAGGCGAAGATTTGGTATACTATTACTATTATTATCTTTGCATCATGCTGTCTGCTACATTATTTTATTTGTTCTGTTGTATATGTATAACTCTGATAAATGATGTATAAATGATAATCAAAAGTATATTAAACAACTTAATGAACTGTTTATTTGATTATTATATTTTATCTTTCCACTGCGAGATTCTGTGATTGTTTTTTTCCTTTTCTCTTCTTTTCTTATTTACCCCCAATAACCATCTGCCCTTTTGTATGGTTTGAGTCGACGTGTGTGTTTGATCGTCGGTTTAAACTGTCCAAAAAGGCGGGTCGTTACAGTTGGTATCAGAGCTTTGGTTTAGCGATAACCTTAGCTTTGTGGGGTTTGACTCTTTATGAATAGGGTAGTAATACCCTATGATGAGTCGCTGAGTGTATATATTTGAGAGAGCGTATTTGTTAGTGACATAAAAAAAATTTATATTGTGTTGGTTGATTTGTTGAGTGGCTTATGGATTCTGGTCAATACGAGTAATTAACGTCATTGATAGGGGTCTCTAAACACTTGAACAGAACAATTCGACATAGTATTGTTTTGAAATTGGGTAAATGAAATAATTTTTCCCTAATTATATTTTATATATAAAGAAATAATTTTTTAGAAATTATTATGATTCATCCAGTTTGTTTGGTTGTTAGAAAGGATAATATGGATGGTCATCATAAATGGGATATTGTGTTTTAATAAATAAGGTATTACAAAATAAATAATGATAAAACAATTTATAGAATGTTTTAAGAAAGTAAAATTTTGTAAGAATAATTTATAAATGTGACTTATAAATCAAGATAGATTTAAATTGAGAAATATTGAGTTTAAGACCTGGAGATTTTGAAAATGGTTCTCAAAGCTTTGAGGAAAATATATAGTGATATTAGTTAAAAGATGTTTATGGAAATATTTTGAAAGGATTTTTAAAAGAAGGAATGAATTTAGTACTCCTCTCTTCTGTCGCTAGAAAATAATTTCGGTGATGACTGCGCAGCATCATCGACGTTCATTTTCGAGTCTCAAAGTGTAGGAGACTTATGCGAAGCTTTGCTTTGCTTCGAAATTTTTTTGAAAAATGCATTTTGGTTTAAACTCCAAGAGTATGATTTGATATATATATAAGATATAAATGCATATATTTATTTCAAATGATTTGAGATGAACCGGGCATTTAAATTTCTAAGTTCTGTTAATTAATATTTTTCAAAATATTTGAATGAAATGTGAATAATCAGATTTTATATAATAAGAGAATTAAAAACTCTAAGCTAAATGTTTTGAGAAACTTTAGAGTTGAAGTGTAACTCTTAAAATTGAAAGGTATTGAAAGGTAAAGAAAATATAGACAAGTTAAAAATTGTGAACATTCTAATTTAGTAAAATGAATTCAAAATTTGTATAATACCACATTGCATTCTAATAACATATAATATGACTTACCAAACGTTAAAAAGTTAAAAGAATGATTTAGAGATGTAATGAGATATTATACAAGTAAGCAAAACTTAAAAGTAATTAAAATATATATATATAAATGGAAATTTGGTTGTGATAAAAATGTTATATACTTAAGTATAATATGAAATTATGAATGGCTAAATGGAATAAGTAAGTAGAATTTAAGGAAGCAGACAAATGAACTAGATAATATCTTTGTAAATTTGTTATAGAATTGAATATAAATTTGCAAAGAAAATGTGAAATTGAAATTTGTAGCTTTTGAGGTAATTATAAACTTAGATAGAGTCCAACTTCTTATATATGACTTTTATAGGATGGTTAATAAACTAAAGTGTTGGTTAATAAAATGTTCCACAAATAAATTTGTTATTAACTGAAATTATGAAAATGAAGTACATTATTAACTGAAATTATGAAAATGAAATAAATGTAAACAAAGGAATTTCGTATAGCTAAGAATCAATTGGAAAATGAAATTGAATTTAATTAAATTATATAGAATGTTTAAAATGAACTTGAGTAGGAAAATTCTATGATATGATGTTTAAGAAAAGATAATGTTAAAGAATATGCTATGTAGAGAAATGAATACACTAACTGAATAATGGATTGTGAATAATTAATTGTAAATAAAAAAAAAGTCAATAAAATAATTTAGTATAGATAAATTGGATAGAAATCCATTGGAAGGTAATACGTGAGATTGTACGTATATTATTTTATTCGCATAACGATTTGATCCAAATTCGAGCACAAAATTTCAAGATGATTTATATCGATCCAAGTTAGGATTTTTCACTCGATTCTCGACGGGGAACCCTGGATATGGATTTTTGATTTGATTCTGGAATTCTCTATCATAGTATATAGCTATGCAAGGAGAGTAACAGTTCCAATCAAGGAACCAAATCTGAGTCCGCACTAGAGAGTCGTGGGAACGATACTAGTTGGAAGTGAAATTGTGTGATCGAATAAGTGATTAGATTTGATTTTTCTCACGGATGATATATGTACGGCTTACGGACTTAATTAAAGTTAATATTGGAAATTTAAGATGCCAAACATAAAATGATTCTTTTAAATTTATATGATTGGTTATCATTGGTAAATAAGATGCAGGTATTTAAAATCAAGGAAATTTGGATTGCCCGACAAAAGGTACATGTTTATTTTGTCATTGGATTTGGTGATTTTTGATGAGCCACTTGGCTTTTGATTTTCTTTTGTTGGTTTGGGGCCCGTAGAGGCGTTTTGTAGCTGTACCGATCGAGCCGCGCAAAGGAGACTCTGCCAAAAGTTTTCGTAAATCCGGGTGTTAGAAATTTTTTCAAGTTTTAAAATTTTATAACTTGTTTTGATAACCAACTTTTAAAGTTAGAAAGCAGTTCGGAGTAACTTAGTGAAAGTGTAGTAACGATTTATAAATGGAATTTCATTATTTTTTAAGTTGATGATTTTGAATAAAATATATCAAATGTTGAATTCTTTACTTAGTTCCTTTTCCCTTCTTTTTCCTTTTCGGGGACGAAAAGTTTTTAGTGGGGGAGAGTGTAACGACCTATAAATTTTCGATAATTAAAATAGCTAATTTAATAAGATTTCGTGATTTAATGTTAGAAAAAAATAAAAATTTGTAATTCATTTGGAATAATAATAACTGGAATGAATTGCAACAATAATTATCCAAGTAATTATTAATAGATTGAATGGAGTTCCAATCTAATTGAATTGACTCAAATGTTATAACTCGGTTATAAGGGAATATATGGAAAAACAAATGTAAATAAGTGAATAAGAATTGTGAATTATTTAGGTAGAAATACAAATGTTAATAGATTGGTTTCGAAGATTTGAATAGTAATAAGTATTGAAAAATAAATGCTACTTAGTGAATGCCTTTGCAATCAATAGTTGGATAGGATAATAAATGTTGAATTCATTGGGTATAATAGAGTAATTGATTGATAAGTAAAATCTATTAAAAATCAAATAACTGAATATTGAACAGGTAAATTGTTTAAAGTAAATATTTAAAACTTATTGAATAATTGAATAACTGTAAAATGGAGATAGTGTTCTAAGATGTGAATTGGTTTTTAAAAGTTGAATCTTATAAGTTCAATTTCAAATATTTCAAAGGATAATGAATTATTGGATAATCAAAATTGTTTAAATTTAATATTTGGAATTTATTGAATAATTGAATAACGGAAATTGAATAACTGATTAATGGAAATGGTTGTTCTATAATTTGAATTTGTTTTAAAGGTTAAATTTTATAAGTTCGTTTTTGAATATTTCAAAAGATAGTGATTTAAGAATAATCAAATTTGTTTAAATTTAATATTACAAATGTTTGAATAATTAAATTCCGAATTTGATATGATTAATTTGATATTGAAATTTAATATATGAAAATAGAGTGAATAACTGAAATTTGATTTAATATGATCCAAATTGGTTTCCAAAGTGAATGTAAGTTATATTGGGATTATAATAGAGTTAATAAGATTTTAAAATTAGAATTTTTAGCAATTCTGTAAATTTTGAAAAGTCATCGATTTAATCGACGAGTTAAAATAGCCTTCCGGGGCACAGTCTCGGAATTTGAAGAAACCAGTTCCATTGGATCCGTAATAGTGTATTATTATCGGATTTCAAATTTTGTAACGTTTGGAGTTATCGTTTGGTCGTACGGGTTAGAAACGCGTTGAAATAAATATCGAAAATTTAATGTTTTAATTCGATTCAAAAAGCTATCTTCCACATACGATCAAATTAGCCTCCGAAACACGTTCCATTGTGTTCGGAATGCGGGTAAAACATTACGAACGCCAGGCGGCACGTCTCGTTTGGAGTTTGTTTGAAAAAGCTTGAATTTTGGAAAATAATATTTTAATAATATTCTATACGTATATATTCACGTTCACACCAGAAAACCCTAGCTATTTGCTCCAGCCACCGTTCTATTGATTAATGGCTGAGACTCTTCCATCTTTCTCCTCCAATTCTCTTCAAATCTGTAAACAATTAGCACAAATCTTCAACTGCAAAGTTCTAGAGCTCGAAGCGATCTACAGATCCAACGGAGGAATTGCGTTCGTTCGTCGTGTGGAGGTCAGGGGGTCGCCGCGTTCTCCGGCTGTTCATGCACGTGGATCGAGAAGCAGGGGCAACCGAGTTTGGTGAGACTCTGGTCGAAGGTGGAGGGGGTCGTAGCTTTGGAATGGAGGTCTCTGATCGTGTTCTGGAGCGTCGTGGTGGTCGCGACCATCGTGGGTTGAATGGCGGCTATGGGTTCTTGAAACCCTAGGGCGAACGAACGGAAGTGGAAGGCATCGAGCGGCCTGGATCTGCTTCTTCGAATCAATGGCCACGATCTTTCCAGTGTAATTAAAAGAAGAATTTGTAAATTAACTTTATAAATTTGTATTCAAACTTGAAAATAGCATAACTCCTTCATACTTTATCAGAATTGGACGAAACTTTTTGCGTTGGAATCGTGGTGACAAGCTCTACGTCATGGAATTGATTTGGGGACGTTTGGAGCTAACTAAAATTTCAGGTTAAATCGAACGTCGTTCGATTTGATTTGAAATTGAAAACCAAGGTGAGTGTTTTATAACGCTCACAATGTACTGAATATCTTTATGGTAGTTAAATTTGATATTATGAAGTGATATGAATTTTATTTGTCGTTGTTTGATAAAATTTAATTGTCATATAGATTGTCATTTGAATTCACCGTTGAAAATTTAATTGACAGTCAAATTGAAATTAAAATTGAATTGCAATTAAATTATCGGATATTGATAACCATGAAATTGCCGTGAATTGTATTGTCTATTGGATGATTTATTTCGATGGATGCTATTGGTTGATATTTAAATGTTTGGATGTTTATTTGCTTATATATATATATCCTGTTATACATACATATGACATTGTGATTTGGTTTAAGTGGTATATATTCATCCCTGACATTTAATTGAAATAAATAATCACTTGGCCATAGGATAGAAAATTATATACGGACACCGGATTGGTTAATTTAATAATTTTAAAAATCGTTGATTTGAAATTCATTTAAATGTTTTGATTTAAAAGTTATAAATAAAATCAATTTATAGAAATCGAATTTATCGCAAATTGAGTTTGGAATGTTGAAATAAATTTTGGTTAAAAGAAATTGCTTAATAATTTAAGTTGAGACTTTGAAATTTAAAATTGGGATATGATTGAATTTTGAAAATTTATTTGCTTTAAAGATTGAACATTATTTCAAGCTTTGAGTATTCCTAAGTAAAAGTGATATAAAATGATATTTCGAAATTGAGCTTGAAATTGAATCATATTTGAATTTGGATTTAAAAAGTGAATATTGAAGGATAAAATTTGTTAAGTGTTATAAATTGATATTTTGAAAAATCAAGCTCCAAATCGATATAAATTGAAATTGAATTAATTAAAGGTGAATGTAGAATTAAATTAATTTGAAGTCAAAGTTGACATTCATTTGAATTGAAATCGAAATTGAATCGGTAGAATGGAAATGGAAATTGATTTGAATTGGGAAGTTATAATTGAAATGGTTTGGTTTTGAAGATGCTTCAGTTTTGTTTCCAAATTTCTCTGTTATACAAACCATCTTTAAATACTTAAACTATTTTAAATCTACTTAACCCAATTTAAATTATTTTAAACTAATTTATCTATTTGAAATCCATTTAAAGATTTTAAGTATGTCAACTATTTTAATTATTTAAAACTACTTTTATACTACTTAAAACTATTTTCTAAAATTCCAAGCTGGTCAATAAGGATAAATGTTTATATTTAAATTTTGAATTTAAATACGAATTAGGTTAAATGAAGTTGCAACCTAAATTGAAATTCGAAATGATTTTGAAATCGAAATGAGATATTGAGGCGAAAAATGAATTTTTGAATCGGAATCTTACATTTTGAATAGATATGATGATATTTGAAATGGATTTGATTCTTGAAGCGAATATGATATTTTGATATCAATTATGAATTGATTTTGAAATGTAAAAGAGCCACCGGTGTAATAATACGTAGTTATTAAAGAGACCGGGATCAGATATGGACATACTCTCTGTCGATACCGAAAACCACTTTAATAACTAGTATACGCGGAGTGTTGATCCAGAACGAAGTGGATGGTTTGATGAACGCGTTGACTGAAGAAAGAGAATGATATTGGATGACCCCTGACATGACTAAAACAGGAGCCGCGCCGGGCCATTGAGGTTCGCCACCTCTAGCGGACACTCTCCTTCGATACCATGTCTATTACATTTGTGATTCGATATTGGGTGCACCCCTTGATTTGGGAGTGTTGTTTCGCGGTGTTGAGGTAGTAGCTGCTATGCTCAACATCAGTCCGGATCACGCAACTACTAGTATCCTAGTTGGTATCGCCTCATGTACCTTGTCATACTGATTATCCTATTCGCGACCACTACGTTTTGGTTTGTACCTTTAGTATATGGATTGCCCTCTGGTGACTTCCGGTTTTGGGGAAACTACGGCCTTGTATATGCTCTTGGGAATAAAAATGTGTTAAGGGTGGAATGGGCCATGGCTTAACGCTAGTTTGATATTTTACTTTATGATAGACATTATTGTATATAGCGTATTCTATTATATAGTAGATAGTTTAACGGATCCTTGAAAGATGGAAAATCCCGTAACATCTCTTAAGTTATTGCACTCACGTTGACACTGGATAGGAGATGTCAAACCCCGTAAACATCTCTGACGCCGCTGCACCCATATTTATTTACGATTGATTTAACTTACATGAGGATATTTTAGTCCTGACTCGAGTGTTTTGTCTTTTCATTACGCTCGGGTCAGACCTGAGTTTTTCAGCTGATTGAAGATCTATTTTGGAGGACGAAGGCGAAGATTTGGTATACTATTACTATTATTATCTTTGCATCATGTTGTCTGCTGCATTATTTTATTTGTTCTGTTGTATATGTATAACTCTGATAAATGATGTATAAATGATAATCAAAAGTATATTAAACAACTTAATGAACTGTTTATTTGATTATTATATTTTATCTTTCCGCTGCGAGATTCTGTGATTGTTTTTTTCCTTTTCTCTTCTTTTCTTATTTACCCCCAATAACCATCTGCCCTTTTGTATGGTTTGAGTCGACGTGTGTGTTTGATCGTCGGTTTAAACTGTCCAAAAAGGCGGGTCGTTACAAGTGTTAAGGCGTTACCATTATCCCCCTTAACACATTTATACAAGCGTTATAGTCTATACAGCACTGTAAACTCCACCGTAAACTAGTGGGATATCAGGGAGTACTCCATAGGTATAACACAAAACAAATCATAGTGGTTGCGTATATAGGGATACATGTATGACAAGGCACATGAGGCAATACCCAAGGTAGTGAAACTACCGTTTGCCTGATCCGGACTGGTGAGAACGCATCGCCGCAGCGATCGCAACACCGCGAAACAACACTCCCAAAATCAAGGGTGCACCAATCGATAACAAGTAATGAGTAGTTTCGAAGAAGTGTGTTCGCTCGAGGTGGCTAACCCCATTTGGCCCGGCACAGCTCATGATTTAGTCATTTCCAATTTGACACAAGTGTCAAGGCTATCCATTATCGTTCTCTTTCTTCAGTCATCACGTACATCATTCCCACCACTTCATTCTGGACCACACTCCGCGTATAGTTATTAAAGTGGTTTTTGGTTTAGACAGAGAGTATGTCCATAACCGATTCCGGTCTCTTTAATAACTTTTGTGATTATTACACTGATTGGTCGTTTATATATTTCAAAACCAAATCAATTCAGTTTCAATTAGAATTTTATAAACCAATATTTCCTTTGTCTTTATATATCAATTTCCAAAATTTTACGTTTCAAAACTTCCAAATCACCATTTCAAAATCTTATAATTCAATTTCAATTCAATTATTGATTCAAGTTCGTATATCAGTTTCATTCTGAAATCATTTAAATTAATTTAATTTAACATTCAAATCAATTTAAATTCATTTATCTATTTCATTCAATATTTGTTAAGTTAATTTGTCATTCAAAACAATTTCTATTAAATTTCCAATTCATTAAATCAATTACTTAAGTTCAACTTCATTATATCAAAACTTCAAATTGAATTAAATTAGATTTGTCAAATCAATTCTTTAAATTACAAGTCTTACATTAATTTCAATAAATCATATTTTATTTCTTGTTAAAGAAATTCGATTTCACTTATTTATTTACTTAGTTACAAATTTCAAAACTTAATTATTTCATAACTCAACTTTACTTATTAAAGAAGTTCAATTTCACTTATTACGAAGTTCAATTTCTCATATCAAGAATTCAATTTCCCTTAATTATTAAATAATTCAATCTTATTTAATTATTAAATAATTTCAAAAACTTAATTAAATAATTTCAAACTTAATAATTATATTTTAAACAACATCCTTTCATCAACTACCATGTTAATATTTTGTTTTGGATTATTACATATTAACATTTTCCTTTCATAAAATTCAAATTCCAACTTCATTTTAAAACCTTATTATTTATTCAAATAAAATCTTTATTTTATTTTTAAATCAAATTATTGACCTATCGGGTTTTATTTAATTCTCTATCCTAGGTCAAAGTTTAATTTGGGTATTTATCATTTCAACCCGATTCCAATTCAATTCAAAGTCAAACCATAGCAAATGGAACTTGCAGTGTGATAACTGGGATGGTGTCAAAGTAAATAAACCAGCAATAACAACAACCAATATCAATCCAATAATCAATTCAAATAATCCCGAAATAATCGTATTAATTCACATTTGTTGTTAATGAAAATTAATATAATTATTTCTAGAATCTACACTATCATTTCATGTAGATTAAAGATTATTACACTAATATTTATACGGTTCTTCACTTGATATCCATTATTCAATTTTATACTACAACAATTTATACAACATACATTTAAATGGTTCAAAGTTCAATCAACTATATTTCTACATGTCGAGAAATTAAACATTTAAAGGGGTCATATTTTACAAAATATATCTAATCAAATTCAACACATATATAAATTTCCAATTTTAACTTCTACGTCAATTTCAATTGTAAATTTTTATTACTTTATACTTAACAATTTAACGTTCAACATCAACATCAACATCAAACAATCAATCATTTATCAACCAAACTGGATTATCATCGTATAAATAACAGAAAATGGTGTCAGATGTCACAGGTGAACTGATATAGGTAATAACATATATAACAGTGTAAATAACTAACAGCAGCATATTACAATTGTCGTTTCAATTGAAATCAAATTTAATAAATAAAAGAACATTAATCATGAGTGATTGCTCACCTTTCGGGGCTAGATAGTTTTGACAAAGAAGTAAGCTACGGATTCCAAGCAACGCTAGATGGACACGATTCGTCGAAGAAAACAGGCACGACGGACAAAGCTGGTAATGAGAAATTGATGAGAACGATTGAATCAGTCGATATAAATGGAACTATATATATAAACTAATTTTAAACTTTTTATTTTATTTTATCTTCAAAATTATATTTACCCCTACTTATAATGTAAAGTATACACTTATACAACTTATAAAAGAAATCGTCAACCAAACTTATATAACTTTTATGTAAATAAATCATATTATAACTTCTAACACATGTATTAAAATGTATCGGCGAACACTTAATCTATATAGACAAATATGCAAACTCATATTTAACATTTTATAAAATATTCCCAACGTATAATATATGTCTTGTAAACTGTTGAAAATATTTATGTAATACTTCTGAAATAACTTTATATATATCAGAACCTATATTTGTCAATTCAAAACCAAACTTGTACAAGTAAAATGTAAACTTTACTAACATATCATTTTACTGTTAATAGATTAGTAAACTGAAATAAACTTATTACATAATAAAATAGTGTAAAATATTATATAAAAAAATATACACAAATCATATGCAGAACATAAGTCAGAACAACAACAAATAGATAGTAAGCATATCGACAGCCTATAGAACGAAATCTAAAACAAGTAAGAAAATAACATATGCAGACTCTGCTTGAATATATAACAACAGAGCTTATGAATACCAACTAAAATATTTATAAATCAAAGTATATGTAATATATAACCGCAATAGTTTGTACAGGCTGCACTTCATAAAGAAAATATAATACTAACATATATTATAACTGACAACACATAACCTACACTTAAGTCCTATAAGGCTTGTTAAACTATAATATAGCTTGCTGTTTAATTTCGAGTACCTAAACAAAATTGCACACTCCCAAAACACAATCACTTAAAGACTTCGGTTGTACAACTTAATTTACTAATCCCTGCAAATTTGATGTGGAGTATAAATATAAATTTTGATTTTTTTAAACATATGACCATTTCCTTTTCTTTGTTTGCTGAGTAATATAAGACGAGGAGTAAAAGTTGAACAAAAACATATAACCAGAGAAGAATCAAGGAAGAGGGAAGAACAAAACTCACCTAGGCAAGGCAGTGGTTCGCCGAACGACGTCGGCAAGGAAGAGGAGGGGAACCAAGGGGAGGCGGAGTAACAAAGGTGGTCGATGCACGGTGGCCATGGCTGCAAATTCAAGAAGGACGGTGGAGTAGTGAGGCTTGGTTTCACGTCGAAGGTGGTGATGGCAGAGAACCGTAGGCCAAGACTTGGTCGCTTCAAGGGGGAGGAGGCCGCATCATGCTGTGTTGCGCTCGGGGAAAGGAGGGAGAGGTGGTCGGTCGGGTTGTGCGGTGATCTCGTCGGTGCTCGGCTAGGGAAGGTGGACGGCTGCGGCTTGTGGCTGCGGCGACTGGGCTCGGCGGTGATGGGAATGGAGGTCGAGGGTGGAAGCTTGCAGCGCATTGAGGTGATGAACGTGAAAAGCTTGGAAGAGATGCATGGGAAGATAAACAGTGATTTAGAGAAATAAAGGGAAATGCTTTCGGCCATTTTTTAAGGAAAAGTAGCAGGTGGTAAGCAGAAGAAAGAAATAGGCAATATAAATGCAAACAAAATAAATTTCACAGAGGAGAACGAACCAAATTTATTGAATACCTTGAAAATAGAACGACCAATAAAATGAATTCAAGGAATAATAATGGCAATTGGCTGTTAGGTGGACAATAAATGTCAATGACTGTTAGGTTAATACCGAGGAAATTTGAATAGCCACTAGATTTCAGAAAGCCCCAAATCGATACGGATCACTATTTTACAGATTCTGCTGCGTATCGGACTTCAAAACACAGAATCGAATATACCGTAGAGATCAGTATGACGAGATGATCAAAACGGCATACGGATATCAGCGATACGATTGAATTATAAAAATTCGAATTTTCTACCAGAGGAAAATGCAGTAAAAACGCAAAAAAATAAGATCGACAGAACTAAAGATGTCCGAATTTGGAAAAACGAAAAATGAAGTCTTGCTCAGAAGATGGTTTACAATTTTTTTATATAAAAATATTTAGTTTTTGAAAATATTTTATTTTCATCAATTCCTAACTGATTAAATTGGAATAAAATTACACACAAAAATAACTTTCAAATTATCTGATGAAAATTTACCAGTTGCTATGATTAATTAGACGCATTCCAAATATCAAATTTTTATTTCAAAATTTTATCATTTAAAATTTCACAAAATTTCAACTAATTACGTTATTAAAACAGTTAAAATTTACGGGTCATTACACTCTATAGTCCGCGGAACTGAGTCCATGATTAGTCCGAGGAACAGAGTCCTCAAAATGAAGCGGTTAGATGAGCCTTCAAAATGAGTAGAACACTTCTAATAATTCTAAGGCCGTTATTAGGCGCTAACAGGAAGATCCTCGTGTATGTGGACAATTCGGTCTAGACACGGATGGTGGATACCTAGCGTAGGTGCATAGTTACGGATGCAAGCGAGGTATGTATCTTGGTCCAAAGGGGGACTGAGGTACTTATACACACACACACACATACACACACATAAACGTATGTAGATAATGTATATCTCAAGTAGGTGGAGCATATCATACGCGTACATGAAGTCAAGACGATTAAGTTTAAAAAGTAGACATAACATGTAATGAAAGCAACCGACATAAACTAGTGTTATGTATAAAGTATTTAATTTACCAGTCATCAGAATGTTGTTCTGACTCCCTCCTCATTACAATCACGGGATAGACTTAAAGGGACAGGTACTAGTACAAGGCGGGAACAGTAGAATGATAGATTTCCTTATGCATGCTTAGCACTGATAAGGGTATTAGATATTAGAGGTATTAGCCTTGGTCGGTAATTATATGTTTTATTATACTTTAGTATTCCGCTGTGAGTTTATTTCAATATTTCTCTGATATCCTTTTGTTATTTACAGATACCAACACCAACGATCTGTACCATAATGGACTTGGATTTTCGATCTAGTGAAAATTTAGGTCCATTAAGGTGCAGGTTGTTGGAATATATATGTTTTAGTCATAAAAACATACATTTTCGACCGAGTGCCTCTTCTTTTTTTCGAAAACAAAATCCTTTTTATATTTACTTTATATTTTCTTTAAGTAAATATACAAACATGCATTTTTAACTTCTAAACAATGTTTGAAATTAATTAAATAATGTTATATATATATATATTAAATACTAGATGAAAGCATATATATATATATAGACACACACACACAATTTTTTATATATAATTAATAAGTCATAATGATGATACAATACATACAAATCAATTGATAAATTTGATACCGATATAAAGTTAGCAGGTTGTAGCATATATGAAAAATGTGAAGTATATATAACAAATATGACATACAGTGAATAAGTCAAATGAAATAATGAATTATACCTTAAAAGATAGGGTCGTAGAAACACACGTTGATCGAAATAGACTCCTTAGATCTCTCACATATGCATCCACTACTGCAAAAAAATGAAGGGCCAACACCGATCTACTAATATTTACTTGTTTGGATGTGATTGGAGTTCAGAAATGAAGGGGATTAAGAGATGTACTTGTGGCTATGATAGAAGAGGAGAACAAGCAAGAGCGTCAGCCAAAAGTGGATGCAACAAGTTTGAATTTATAGCGTGGTTTGAAACAAATATCTTCATATTTATCTCATACCAATTCAAACCTCATAGCCCCCCATCCTCCTCTTATTAGGCCGGCCATACACCAGGTCTAAAATGGATTAAAATACCATTTAATTCCTTAGTAATTTATACGACTTAAATCCAATTTGAATATACTTATATTGTATATCGATAGATACATATAAAAAATTAATATATGCACTCAATAAATTGCTAATGGCACCCCGAACAATTCTAGAGGCTACTTCATTTTATTTAACACACCCCATATAATAAATATATAATAATAATTGATATTTCATAAATATTAGTTAATTTAATTAATTTATAAGTATTATAAATCAATTAAATCAAGCGGAGTATCGGAGACTGAATAGATTCGGTTATGCGACTTATAGTGTAAATTTAGCTAGCAATTAATTCGAACAATTCAAATATTAAATTTCACACGTTACCTTAGCTAGTGCAGTGACAATTTGACTTAATTCAACTTACAAATCTCATCAGTAAAAACCAATTTTACAATATTCATGTGGCACCGGTTAGTAATGATTATTTACACAAATCCTCTTCGTCAACACTATATCACATTATGACTTATGGAATTTGGTTTTGTTCAAAATTCAAATATCGTCCACATTCAACTTAATTAGTCCATAAACAAAGTTCCTGGTTCAATAATTACATTTACTATTAACCACCTAGCCCGGTCGGAGATTTTGGCTTTGAGTTAACTAAAGTTGATCATGATACTAAACTCATGCGACCGAGGAGATTAATTCTCTATTGAATGGTGTTTCACTTTCAATGCTTCAACCCAAACCAAACTACAATCGTTCAATGGTCATCATGTCATGATGTAACTATAATCAAAGTGGAGTCTCAACATTAAAGTTCAACGGTATTCTCAAGTCGAAAGAATTGTGTAATATCATCACTATAGATTTCTTGTTTGATCTAGTTGTTATTAACCAACAGGAAACTCTCGAATGAGTCATTCTATAGTTATTCAATAACCATCAATACATAACCCTTGATGCCCCCAGCGTCATAAGTAATACACCACTTAACATTTAGAGAGCACTACGTACTCTGGTCTCAATGGATGTATCGATATTCTTTCTTGAAACATCTTGACAATGAATATTTAAAATAATATGTTATTCTATATTGTGATAATTTTCTCATGATTGCAACTCTTTGTAACAATTATCGTATACCATATTATTTAAGAATTTTCTAATTAATAAACTTTAAATTAATTACTTAATTAATTATACCACTATATAAAGTATATATTATACATTAAATACCTTTGTTGTGAACAAGATTGGTTATCAAGTTCGATATATGTATGGACTTTAATTAATTATAACCGAGCTCACCCTTGTCCTGTTAGAATTTTGTGTGTGTGTATTACGAAACGTAGATACCTATCAAATTCGGTTACCTAAACTGGACTGTGATATGTATGGACATGTTACAATTCTATTATATATATTACAAACTGTAAATACATTTACCTGATCATTATTTACTTAATATCAAGTGGTGCGGTACTTGTTAGAAAAAAACTCGCTCTGTGCTTTAACAACATGATCTCACAATGTACTATGATACTTATGGGCATATTGATTGAGTTTCTCATACCGAACTTATGTCAGGCTCGAAGTGCATCTTTTCCCTTAAACTTTCGATGCTCGTTTGAGTAAGCTAAAAGTACACGATTTAATTTGACGTTCTGAAGTTGTCCGATGACGAACAAAAGAATTTGGATATGTATTATTTATTATTTCTGCTTGCATTAGTAGATATGTTTATGTGTGTGAACATTGTGTGAACAGATTGTTATAACTATTCATAATTGAGGATGGTAACTTTATTTTGAAAGTGAACATATGCATTACCTATTTTTGACTATATCTTTGTTGATACAATACGAGCATACTTTTTTGCAGTTCTAAACTTTGTTGATTTACTTTTTACTCCAACGATTTTACATCCAGATGCTTAAGTATTGATAGACGATATGACATCAGGTGTCGATCTTGAGTATCTGAAGTGAAGATTTTACATGCATTTTATTAAATATATGAAGAAGAAAAACACGTTTTATTAAGTAAATAATGAGACAACAATTCATAGTTTAGTGAAGTATACGAGATGATTGAACATTAAATGTATATGTATACATACGTATATGCGCACACTTACCGTCAATCAACTTCTGAAACTCAATTACTGGGGCAAAACGTAATGCAGTGTTAACACAAAACGCTTGTCAAGTAACCAAAAAGCAATTAAAATTCTAGTTTTATTATTCCCTAACATTCGATTATTGAAAGAACATGCCAGAAAAACAAATTAAATATATACATTTCTTTACCAAGCCAATAATGAACAAGAAGTAATATTGGTAAGTTTAATCGACTTCTAAGACCACTTTTCCAGGTATAAGCCGCTTTTCTTTTGCCTCGTGAGCTTCTTTAACTTGAGTGATGGGAAAGGTTTTCTCTACAGGTATCTTCATCTTACCAGCTTCTACTAATCGTCTAATCTCATCAAGTCCTTCAGCATCAGCCCTCATATATGTCCAATAGTACTCTAAAAAGGAAAAGAAAAAAAAATATGATTAGAATCTATGTAAAGATGGTAAAGGTTGGAATGATTTTTAAGATAAACTTTCAAACAACTTCATGTTGTAATAATGATATTAAAAAAGAGGATAACAAATGTTGTAAAAATCACCCAGTAAACAATATCAAAAGAAGCTAATCCTGGGCTTAAAACTTTGATATCCCATACAGGCTTACCACTAGGAATAAACTAATGAAAATATCCTATCAGCCTAATGCAAAACAATTTCAGTCGACTTGTTGATATAAGAACATATACAAGGACTGCTTGACATGTCATAAAAATGGAGGATTTCATTGATTGTAAAATAGTGGCCATTATGCTAATACTTACCAATAGACAATTGTGAAAAAAGACACAATCATCCAAAATTACAAGACAATATCAACATTATTCATAAAATTTAAAATCAAAACTCTATCAAGGGGGTGTTATTTCTGTATTTAAATCGTCAAAATATGTTCAATGTATACCGTTTACCAAGAACCAATCAAGTTTGCAGAGACTGCAATCCATTTAAGCCTAGTGAAGCATGCAAAATACTCCAGTAGCCAGTAGGTGACATTTATACTGGACTTCATATCTGCTTTGGGCAGTTGTGTGTTATATTATAATATTCATGTTCCTATTAAAGTTAACATAAAAGTCATAATTGATTATTCCCTATTAAGTTGTTTCCTTTCATACATTCTATCAATATAGAAATGAATCACTTGCAGGCAAGACTTACAATCCAAATTAGGCAAATTTCCATTGATTTAGGGGTATAAATAAGCATCACATGTATTAATGAGAGAAGATTACAAAATATTTATTTCATTTTCTTCAATTCTTATTCTCTTCTTCTTTCATATATTCTCTCAAATTTAACATTTCCGACAATTGGATGCTCCAAAATTTATTAACTGGTTAAATAAAGTACATGTTGATGCAAGTGATCAACCCACTTGACCTTGTCTGTGCCAGGTGATCAAAACCAGAAGAACAACTGAGTTAGATAAGGCGTGGTGTGCAGAAATGTAGACGTTTAATAAGGTTGGTTAAAACCTAGAATAATGCGATTTTCCTTGGAAATAGTTGATTTGCTTGTAACAATGACAATATAAATATCTCTACTAATAATTGAAGAATGTACACATAGATCATGCATTTCCCATGATTATAGCAAGATGAAGACCATAGAATGTGGTTCTGGTGGTAAGTTACAGTTTTTAGACATATCACAATTACTGAATTTTCTTTTCAAACCAGAATTTGATATAGTGAATAAGGATAGAATATGAGAACTTTTATGAACAACATTTCATTACCTATTCCGTGAGAATATCTGTACTGAATTTGTTTTTTCAGTAAAATAGCTGTAGCAGCAGGAAGACCAATAGCTAGTCCATATCTATCAGACAAGGATGCTGCCTCTCCCTATACAAAGATTTAAAAAGTAAGGATAATATACTAAAAAATGTCTGATTTTTTGTTAAAATTAAGAACAGAGGAAATGTACTTTTGCTGCCAACCTGTAGAGTCATATAGTGCCCACCCCTTTTCAAAAGGTTTATACCTAATCTTTCAGTTTCAGGTATACCTATAGTGTCAAGAACGGCATCAAATTGATCTTTGATAGCAAGTTCCATATCCTGGACGTTATGAATTTATAACTTGAAAATAAGACAAGACACATACAACAAAATATTCGTAAACTGAAAATTGAATGAAATAAGTGAGCTTGAATTATGTAAAGTAAATACCACCAAAGACAACAATAACCCAGGTCAGCTCACGCGAAAATACACATTTACAACAATGGTTGCAAATGCCAATATTATTTATTAAGTTATATTTGCACACTTAGAGATAGAGCGCAAGTTGTTTCATAAGATGAGTTAAAAAAAATGCTTGATGATAATTCATGTCTTCTACTCAATAATCGCTATTCCATTCAGCCTTGGGAAGTATTGCTATATCATGAGATAGTGTTTTTGCAATAGAAATTGAAGCTCATTCATAACCACAACTAGTTTACCCAAAGAAGAAAATAAAATAAGAACCCAACTTCTATTTCCTCTCTCTAATAGCCATATGGTGTGCATGCACCATCACCCACCAATATACAGAGAGTGGCGGACAGTTTTTGTGCTAAATATGGTAAAGTATAATACCTACTGAACTTAATATTATATAACAATCGAACTCTTAATAATCTGAATACTGTGGAGTAATCAACAATACCCAGTAAATGTATGATCAGTGCGGGGTGTTTGTACTAAGAGGTATGTACGGTCAATGTGGAGCATTTGTAATAAAAAGTATCTTCCTATGATATTTATAGACACGCTTATCTTAAAATAATTACTAATGTATGCGAATGTAACATACAGAGAGTAAAAATATTACTCGAGGGTAGTTTGCAAATGACTTCACAATATTTTTCTTTACATCCTTGACCAACAGAACTTAGCAATCAGATACTATTGAAAAAGTTAACATCCGCTAATAATACACTTTACCATTGGTAATCAGGATTTCGCTACTTAAACAAAAAAGCGGTCAATTAGATGGTATAGTCGTTTAATGGCCTAAGAGAGCAGCAGTTGGAAGGCATCTTTTTAAACTATCCTCATGTTACAAAACCAATAATTCTTGACAAAAGCAACATGTGCAGTGCAAACAAAAAAGGTGTAACAGAATAATGTTCCTGCATAACCCAGGGATCGACCGACCCATGTTAAACTCAGAAAATCACAAACATATTATATACCCCCGCATTTCAACTGAAACTCGGTTGGGAATGCATGGTATATTAGTATGACTTGTGTTGCTTATTGCTTTATTCATAGATATATGACAATAATAATTGTATATAAACAATTAACACCTCAGTTGAATAGTCAATGGCTTGCTTAGCACCAACTTCAAGAACTCTCTCCAGACTCTGCCTACCACATGTTGTTGTTACAATGCAACCTGCAGCTGCCGACAGCTGAATTGCTGCTAATCCAACTGCACCACCACCACCTAAGACTAATACTTTTTGTCTGCAATACTAGCAATGAACATTCAGAACACAATGGAACAATATAACAAAACATATATTCACTATACACTGGCGACATAGTACATGATAAGTTTAAAACTAGAGTTCAGTTGTTTAATATATGTGAAGACTTGATTACAGATATCAGGGTAATTGTTTCTACTGTTCAGTAATAGTGAAAATGGTTATGGTTGAAAAGGGGAGTTCAGATATGGAGTTGATCAGTAGTTTGAAGAAAAAAACCTAGTAGTATAAAATATAAAGAATGTTTTATTAGCACCCACTCATCTGCAGAAAATTGAAGAGCTCTTGTCCGTATAACATAAAACCATGACATGCTTCAAATTGTGCACCATTCGGCACAAGTTTCACTAATCCTTTCAATCAACACCATTTCAAGAATATATCATGAAGAACATAATGAGCATCGGGAATCCTTGATGGGTCAAATTGATGCAGAAACATTGTGATGCATCACACTTCGTACAATACAAAGATTCACCGAAACTTAACAATTCCCATCATTGGCCTGCTCAAGTGTGAAAATTTTGTTTCTCAAGATGTTGTTTGATGGAATAAGTTACTATTTATATCTCAAATCTATTGTTCGATATTTCAATTTGGCAACATCCGGTTTTCCTTTTGTCACCATTGGTGTGTTACAGTTCTTTCATGTAATGTCAATGCTAAACATTTGCCTCGTATTGAATGTATTGCAACAAAGACATGTGCCTCTTTTCAAATTTCCCAACAAATGTTCATTCAACATGGCATCATTAAATTGTTTTAATACTCAAAGGAAACATGGATTGTAGTAATTGTGCGTCATTGGTTTAGTGACATAACATCTGAAAGAAGCCCCAAAAAAAAAGTACATCTAACATCTACCAACTCTATATTGAGCTACAAAACTTTGGGTCAATAATAAACAACTAATCAAAGAACATGATAAGTTCCAAAGTTCAAACTTATTTCAGCATTTACCCTTCAGTAATTCTAGCTGTACTTTTCAAAGCCCGCCATGCTGTCAAAGCAGCGAAAGGAATGGCACTTGCTTCCTACATAATAACAAAGATTATCAAAACATAAGTTTACATCTAATATACGGTATTAGTTGAAGTTGAATGGTTGGCACTGACTATATAAATGAGAATTATAGGCAGAACATAACTATTATGAAAAAAAATAAAAACTAATTTACATCTAGATGAGAACAATGCTGAGTTTCTGGAACATTATAATTTTTCCATTTTAATTTCTTTTTTTCACGAAATTTGAAATCATCAAAGTGGTGAAGGACTCATTGGTAAGTTTGCCTAAGGCACCACATATATTTTCTTGACATGTTTTTTGATCAAATCATGATGGATCTTGACTCTTTAAACAAAAATAAAAACAAATGTATAACCACAGGAAGCCTTGAATAATGTTGAAGTATCCTTTTTTCCATAAACACAAATATGGCCTTTATGTAGAGCTTCTAAATAACAATATCAACTAAGATGACTAGGGATGTCCAGTGAACTTCTATACAATCGTATAAATTAGCAATCAACCATGAACAATTTTAACAAGGATATGCATCAAAGGGAAAATTTGTAGATCTAAACGGTAAATATAAACAAGTTCTCGACCAAAATCATAACAATAAATCAATAGCTATTTTATAATAATCCATCAGATTTAATACTAGTCATTGAAACCTCATCAATCCGGGGAAACGTGATGGTTTTTCCAAAAAAGAAAATCATGAAATTCAGGTTATATAGGCTGCTATGTTTTATTTGATAACCAAGTCCCGATAGCTTTAATTGCGAGGTTTGAAACTAATTCCAAGTTATGTGAGATTAAACAATAAATCATTTTTGCTAATCAATCATTGTTGAGAAGAATACCACATGTGATACAGAATTTGGTTTAAGAGTCAGCTCATCTTCTGCTAAAATGGAATAGTCAGAGTAAGTTCCCCTGACAGCAGTAGGATGCAGTGCACCAAATACTTCCTGTCCAATGGTCAGTGATGAAACTGATGCACCAACTGCTGCAACTTCACCACTAATATCACGGCCCAAAATCAGAGGTAAATGTGGTTCAAACAGAGATCGCCCGTAGCCTGCTCGCATCTGAATACAAATATGAGCCATTAATAAAACTAACCGCTAATCCTATGTTTACAACCCATAGTAATTTTATGGTTCCTGAGTCTTGATCATCTTTAAGAAGAAAATAATTTAGGTTGAATTTATGAACACAAAACGATTTCTCATTCTCATAATAATAACTTGATGCATGCATTGAAGCCTTCAATGAAAACAAACAATGGTACTTCTATGGTTCCTAAGTCTTACATGCATGCTTTAACATGTCAACATTTCGATCCTCAAACCATTTCCATTTCTATCATTACAAACCAAAACATTTCAATTTCAGTCGTGCCCAGAGAAATCGTCTATAATTTATCTTCTTTATTTACCTCTTTCATATTTTATAGCTGTACTGCTAAAAGTACCGAGTTTGCACTTCCTAATACCACGATGTAGTATCACGAGGAGCAAAACCTGATGCATTTAGCTCCATATGGTGGTGTGGTGCTAAAGGCACCGAATTTTGCACTTCCTGATACCATATCATGGAATGGTTGCAGTGCAAACTTGGGTGTTTTTAACACTACACTTTTATAAAACAAATAATTAAAAATAAAAGCTGAATTTTCTACCAACCAACAAATAATTTGCACTTGACTAATTTTTTTTCATATAGTTTAATTTATTATCATGGTGTTTCATTCATATTTTTACGTATATATAATCTCTCTCTTTATACACACACATACACATATATGCAGGACTGATCCATATTCCCTCTATTTTTAGCCCATTTATAGCCCTTTTATGTCTCCAGTTGAATTTCATGAATTGGTGGATAGATTTGATGTGAATGTTCAACACTCTCTTTCATACTTACTCATTTTTTTACCTCTTACATTATCCTATAATCCATCCACTAATTTATTAAATCTGATGGACAATACGAAGGGAGAACATAGGGACAAAAATATAGGGGATTTTGTTTGTGTTTCAAAAGAAAAATTAGTATGTATTTTCTGTCAGAAAACATTTCTTTTATATGCGAATAAATTTAAAAATAATAATAATAATATGAACTAAAAGAAAATATTTTGAAACTTAGAATATGATATAATAATGATGACACTAATGATAATCAATGAACGACTTTGTGAGTGTCTTTTCACATGTTTCTTCATTATCCTTGTGCACATAAGACCAAAATATAAATGGTACATAGATCATGGTTCAAAATTCCGATGAACTTTGGAATTTTGTTGTTCCAATCCAGTTCTGGTGATTACCGGAATGAAATCCAACCTAAATTCGCGTTCCTGCATAATTCCCATTTTGATCTTCAAAGGCTATAAAATTATAATAAAAATTTGAAAAATTGCAGTATGTACAAAATTTAAAGAGAGAAAGAGAGAGAGAATAATAAATCAGACAATATAATACAGAAAAATCAAAAAATTCAAAAAAGAATGGAAACATATTGAATTTTTGTCAATTCCAACCCAAGTTAGCAGAAAAAACATGAATAATAAAAATCAGTAATTGGGTCAACTTGGTTAAATACAAGACAACTCTATTTTTGGAAATACAAATATGCACTGTCTATCAAAATATTTCTATAGAAAAAAGTATTGAACTCCAAAACTGGAACTACAACCAAAATTTTCTGAATTTCAAAACTGATTGAAATTTCGAAAATCTCAAATGAATAAAATTGAAACTAATATTTCAGACATTGATATAGCAAGTAACATACATGTTCAAATTGCGCTGACAGGTATACTAGTAACATTACAAATCTTATCCCACTTAAAATATAAATTTGGTATGAGAACTGCCTCATAAACTCATGTAGTAATTCAGATACCCGCTTTGCTCCCACGTTTGTTATGCAAGTTTTATACTTGTCATAGCTATCTTTATACTAGCAAGATTAAGAAGAAAAAGTTAAAATAGAGAACAACTTCGTAACCATTGTACTGCTGCTATTAGCTAACTTAGTGATTAAACCAATAACTAACTTATAGTAATTTAACCTTTCCTAATCACAAATTTTATTGAGTCGACTGATAGCTATTTATTTTAATTCAAATCTTTCTAAGCTATAGATGTCTTGCAATGTGCAAACAATTTAATGATGAAAATGAAATAGGACTCTTTGTTGACATAAGAAATTTTCCATGTCATCACTGCTTGTAAATAATTATGATATCCTCAAATAAACTGACAGTTCAACTTTTACATTAATATGTACATGAAATTATAACTCAAAAACGACCATATGCATATGAAACGTTAAATTTATATTTCATACAAAATACCATGAGCCATTATTACATATCATAAATGATCTGTATACAAATGGTTGAATATGTAAACCAAGATTACAATTTTTAACCGACGTTTAATGTTCCTCGATGCAAAATATAGAAGTGCAAAAGTCAGTAAAATACATACCTTCGCAAACTCATTGATTTGTTAAAACAATAGATACGATTGATTAAGTAAATTATATGCATGAAAAGTCCATATGCTAGTGGTGATGATTGGTTGATCCAACTGAAATCTAGATGGTTTTTGGTCACAACTATTCTATATGACTAATTTCCAGTGAGACATAATACATATAATATATAAACTAATAAAAATACTAGGTAATCATAGATTATATACATCCTTAAAGAATTCGCTTGATTTGTTTGAGTGATATTTACATCTGATGGGTTCAATAATATTTACATCTGGGGAGTTTAACATGAAAAAAAAAATGAAATTTTAATAATTGATTAACATATTCAATTTAATATTCACATTCAAAATGTCAACTCAAACTAGCAAGATCAAAACAAATTTGCAAATAAAAATAGTTAATTACCAACAAAGCTCCATAAACATTGCCTTACATACTCAATAATATTTCAGAACCTTTTTTTTTTTGGGTTCATTTCCTCCTTACTGCAGAACCCAAATCTTCCTTCTATCACACTGGCCATTTCTTCTATGATAATTTTTTCCCTGTAGCTAAATTCTCACAAACATTTTCTCTTTACACTTTCCCTTACTGAATCCAAATCTTAATCAGCGAATCAGATTGATTTCTTCATTACATAGGTCTGTGTTTGTTTTACTACCGTTTTCTTATTTGATGATTTTATTGTTGCTTTTTAAAATCTCCTATTACTATTTTTATTTTATATCTTACTAACAAAAGAAGTCGAAATTTTATTTCAGTTTTGTCTCAGCTACGATTGAATCGAACAAAACTAATGATGTCCAAAATTGTTCCAACCAAAACCTCAAACCTTGGTAAATAGTTCTAAAAATATTAGTCTGCATAAGTCGAGTCATAATAATGTGTGGTGATTAACTATTATAAGTTTAGCATTTTGATAAATCAACACAACAGTAATTTTTATCATAATTATACCCAAAGTAACCAGGTTAGTACTCATAAAATAAATTTATTTTAACATGTGCAAGTAATGTGTAGGAAGTAGTATTATAGCCAACTAATCTCAAATAATTTACAAATTCTTCATATTATGTACTTAACATAGAAACTAGTCAGCCGATTACAATTTTTCTCTATAAAATTATATTTTCCTCCATAACCTACAATGTGAATTTTTATAACAATGTATAAGATGATTCATGGTAAGTGTTTGTTTTTCTCATGTTTAAATGCAGTGTTATGTTTAAACAATTGATACAAAATATAGTTCAGGATCCTTATATGTACTACTGAACCAAAGTTGTGACTCAATAAAAATATCATGTCATAACTCGTCATTTTCTTAATTAAAGTAGAGCAAACCTATTTTATATACCATGTAGCTATATAAAGCACTCGTTAAATGGATGTGTTTCGAATCACGATGAAGATCATGAAAAGGCAAACAAAGAAGCACGTGAAAAAAGGGCGTCTTTGTTATTTCACTTCAAAATATATCCTTATTTCCTACAAACATAAACTAGATCATACAATCAACAAAAAAACATGCTATATTTTAGTAACGAGAAGAGTTTGAAATTTTCCGCTTATATATATATGAAATAAAATAAATTCCAAATAGTTGTATCGTTGAAATCTCGTACCTTGAATTTCAGATGATCTCTTATATTGTTCAAAATATAGTTAATATATCAATCAGTAATTCCAGGCATATAACTAAATTAGTATTTGAGACAAAGGTATCAAGCATTGGTTTCTTATGAAAATCCTCATATCCATTTTCTGTATATAAAATTCATTTTACTTGTCTAATATTCTAATGTGTTGCTTAGAGTTTAGACTTTAGACCCTCTCTAATAAGAGTATTGTTGCAAAAATTGATTTTATTACGTATCTTGAAAATTATTAGGAATTTTTTTTCCATAAAGGTTGAAAACTAGATAAGTACCACCGAGAGAAATAAATGGGTTTGTAAAGAAGTAAAAATAAACAAACAGATTCTTTTTTTTATTCTTGTTCATTCACTTTTTTTCCCCCATCATTTGTTTATTTTCTAACATTCAGATCTTCTATTTTCATGATTTTTTTTCCCAACTTCCAATTTTTTAACTCAACAAAGCTGAAACATATCAAAAACTTGATCGCTAATTATATTGATTTACGTTATCTCTACTCATTTCTAATTTCAAATTACTATTAACATATTCATAATGAAGTTTTTTTTTTTAAATCTCGTTCTTCTCTAATTTTGAAATTTATTTCAACTTATTAATGATTTTTTTTGTGCGCTTCGAATAATGAACGCGGATTTTTTGTAAAAAAAGAGAAGGAAATCATGTGAACTAGTATAAAAACAAAGTGAACTTTCAAATCCCTACTTCAAAATGTACGTAGATGCAGACAACTATGTTGAAATTGATGTAATATCACAAATTACAAATGTTTATAACTTAAAAAATATTAATGGCCTTTCTGATGTCATCATAGATTATTACAATATTTTCAATGCAAGAAATCGGTTTGCAACGTCATTATTATTTGTGTAGGTACTTAACTGCTAAATTTTGTTTACCATATACTTAATACTCATGCATTTTTTCTTTTAGAGCATAGTTAAAGTTGTCATAATAATACCCAATTCAAAATACTCTTCAAACAGAAATAAGTCAGGAAATGTATTTTCTCTTGAATACTCGTGACTTTTTTAAACTACCGTTAGCCATTGTCGTGATTTCTAACCACCTCTATCTTATACTTTCCTCAACTAATGCTTAACACTTAATGCAACGGTTAATGCTTCATAAGCATCTCATTAAAAATGTTAGTTGTCCCTTAACTGAACTAGTTGATTATTGATTATAACCATATCAATTTGCATGGGATGAGGTATCAATAGATAGTATGGAATAGTTTAGAAAAATATGTAGTCATTTTGGGTGTTCATATAAACAGCCATTTGGGTGCCCATGACAATAGTCACTTCCAGGAATTTTGCACTTCCATATAGCCTCATAAGCTGTAACAACCGAATACTAATCTATTATGTGGAGCTAGTTTGACCAAAGTGGTGCTAAATGTACCATGCCGTGGACTTCAGTTTACCAATTTTCGGTTGGCGGTATACTGCCAACAAATGTTGGGTAAAAAAATTACACTGCAGCGGAGTGTACTGCCGAATTTTTTCTGAGGCCAACTGAAAATCTAGGTAATTTATATTAGCTAAATCCGGTGCATTTAGCACCACTCTTAAATTATGTTTGATTACCCCTGTAACTTTGATCCATCCCAATATCCCTTTTGCTTCGCCCTCCACTGTAAGAGAATAATCTTAAGGCTCGATTTGAGAGTTTTTTTCTACCGGTTTTGGTTGGTTCTGGACGACTCTCTATTTCAGGTGTCGTCGTAACCTTGCTTGTAAGTTTTTTCTCACCATTTACTATTTTGGGTTGTGTTTTTTTTTCCAATTGTATCCCTAGTAATCATATTGAAAAATTGATTTTCACATTCAAAATCAAATTAGAAATTAGAGAATAAACAAAATGATATATATGTAGTATTACTTTTGTGGAAAATTCTTGTAACCAGTATAACAACACTTCCTATGAACCAGTCAAAATCTCTACCATACTACAAGAATAAATCATTAAAATATGCATTTCGCTAAAATTGATTTTGACATGCAACTCATTCATGTACCAAATTCAATGGAATCAAACAACTAACCCTAAGGTCGAGAGGATTGATGGAAACAGCACGTGCTCTAACAAGAACTTCTCTAGGTTTAAGATCGGGAACGGCAACCATTGGATGTAGTTGCAGCGAATCTGGACCTCCATATTTAGGAAGAAGTACCGCTCTCGTCGTGGTCGATAGGCGACGACATTGGAGCTTCCACATCCCCACCATAGTTTATCCAAATAAAAATTGTTAATCGATTTCTTTTTATCCAATATTTGAATCAGAACAGTGGTTTGATCGGGAAATTGGAGAATAAAAGAAGAGAAACATATATATGATGGTGGGAATAGAGTAGCATAGAGTGGCAGGAGAACGAGCCATGTGTTTCCTTTGTCTCCATAGACTGAGCAGCAAGATTAAGGCCCAAATTCTTCTTACGTACCCAACCCTAGAAAATAAAAAATAAAAAATAAAATAAAAAATCATATTTTTTACCCATTAGCTTAGTGATAAAGGATCCACAACCGAGCTCAGAAATTGTTTGGACGAAAAGAGACAAACGTCTCCAATTGAATTTATAGCATTAGAAATAATAGAAAGTAAATGCTAAAAAGGTAAAGTATACACGGATTTATAGTGTTTCAGTTATAATGGGTCTACTTCCACTGTTCATTTTTATTTAGTTTCTCATATATCAACATTTACAAGTGTTTGAATGTAGAATACAATGATTTATTATCAAATATTGAATTTTGTGAGCTCTGTTCGGTTATTCCTGTTTGTCTTAGTACCGTTGCTCCAAAAAGTCCTTTTCGTGGCTGTTGGATGTTGGTATTTTATAGAAGTGAGTAGGTCGAGAGTTCTTCTTGGTAAATTAGGCAATTTCTCTATATAACTTGTATGGTTCGGTATATTTTCATACATGGTAGATACATCCAGAATTTCCTTATATATACATATTTCATTCCTTAAATACCATGTTCGGTTCGGCTGAAACAGCCCTGTTCGGGGGTAGTTGGTTCGGTAAGTGGATGTAGACATCTTTCTAACCAAGTTCCTTCTTACATCTCCTTGGTCCGGCATAGCTCCCCTTCTTCCTTGCTCAGTTTAGAATCTACACCGGACAAGATATCTTGTTCGGTGTATACAACACCGGACAAAATATATTATCCGGTAATATCTTTCACCGGACAAGAATTCTTGTTCGGTGTACCACTTATCGAACATGAATTCCTGTTCAGTGGTGCAACTACCGGGCATGAATTCATGTGTATTTCTATCACTGGGCAAAGCAACTATTTGGACCGAGCACATTTGTGTGCATCTACTTGGAAAAGCAAGTTATAGGACCACTGGATCGGGCTTATGCCTGTGTACCTAACGAGCAAGGTGGGTTTACCTTATTCTGTAACGACTCAGAATTTTAGTCAATTGAATTTGAAATATTTAATTGATTTTAAATATTGATAAGTTAATTTTATAAGTTAAATAACTTGAATTTCAAATATAGCGATTTACTTGATAATTAAATTGTTAAATGTAATATTTGGAATTGTTTAAATAATTAAATTTTGAATTTAATATGAATGAAAATGATTTCTAAAGCCTATTTAAATTCTATTGAATTAGAATAAGGAAGATAGTAAACTTTTAGAATTTGACTATAAAGCGATTAAACTAATTTTGAAAATAGCTCGTTTTAATTAACAGGGGAAAATAGCCTTCTAGGGCACTATCTCGAATTTTGACGAAACCAGTTTCATTGAATCCGTAATAGTGATTTATAGTATGCCGTCGAATTTCGTGGCGATCGAACGTATCGTTTGGTTGTGCGAGGTCGAAACACATAGAAATTAATTAAATGAATTTAAATTAATATAATTGGATTTTAAAAAGCTAACTTCTGTATACGATGGAATTGAGTCCCGATATATATTTCATTGTGTCCGGAATAGGAGTATAACATATAGAATGCCAAGCTTCACGTCTCATTTGGAGTTCGAAAATTTAACATGTGAATAGTGTCGTCGAATTTTCTATATAAAGACTTGAAAATTTATCTGTTGCAACAAAAAACCCTAGCTAGATCACAGCCGCCATTAAATTCCAATGGCCAAAAACAGTCCACCTTCCTCCCTCAATTTCTCATCATCCACTCAACGAAAGGCCGCGTCGCTTGAAGGATAGTCGTAGAGCTCCACGAGCTCTACGTAATGAATCGTTGGATTGTCGAATCGTTGACGATTGGAGCCGGATTTTTGCTCCGTTCGTAGCCGATGTTTGGGCTTGGCGGCGCGATTTTTGGCGATGGGAGGAGGCCATGCTCTGGCCCTGGATGGAGGAGACGAGGGGGGGATGTGGCGGCAATGTTGGATCGAACGACAATGGTCAGGGGCGACGATGACACGCTGGAATTCGCGTCGAGGTTGGGTCCGCGTAAGTTGGGCCTGGAACGAGCATGAGGGAGATGGAGGGAAGGGGATTTTAAACGTTTAAATTTTTATTAAATTAAGTTAATTGTAAATTAAATAATCTCGTACGTTCAATAATTCGTAACTTTTCATACGAGGTCCAAATTGAAAGCGACAAGTTGTGTTGCATTCGTATCAGCGAACTCTAGCTTTGGAGTTGGATTGGATAGATTTGGAGTTCGTGGGAAATTGAGTTAAAATTGGACTCTGTTCAATTTTAATTCAAACCGGAGCGTTTTAACAGAAATTAGAATAAAGGTGAGTTAAACTCACCTTTTTGGTTAACCAGAAATATTATATAGTCAATAAAAATTATTGATTGGATGTGTAGATATTTTACTGTTGATTATTATTGGATGTTTGGATGATTTACTATTTAATTAGTTGGTTTGGATATATTCTCGCCCCTGGAGTGGATGAGATCCTAGTACGTTCTCGTGTAAGAGCAAATGATCCTTCTATACGATCCTGCCTCGAAGCGGTTGATTTATATTATTGATTATATATTATATGTGATGCAGGGGGACAGGTTGGTGGGATCGAACACACTGTTGATTTTATTTTTCATATAATTTGATATATGATATGTTGGGTGCTATTTTTGATGACATGGATATGATTTTGCTTATTTAGTGCTTTAGTAGCATTTTGCCTTATTTTTAGTATTTTAAAATATTATAAATGAATGATTGACTTAAAAAGGGATTTAAAAGTGGATTTGGAAATTATATATGTTTTAGTAAATTTTCTTGAATTATTTAAAGAAGAAATTTAATTTAAAATTAAAAGTATGATTTTTAGAGATTATAAATATGTAGTTTAATAAAAATATTTTAAATAGAGATTTTCGAACTATGAACAGAGATTTTTAAAATCTTAAGATAAGTCCTTCTTTTATAATAAAGGGGTATGGTTTTAAAAGAAGATAGAAATATTTTGGTATAAATATTTATTATCCGTTTTATATAAGGTGATACACACACACACATATATATACATATATTAATATTTATTTATAAATTTGGGGATTTGTAAATGTGATAATTTATAAAAGTGATATTTTACAAATGAAGTAAAGATTTGTAAATCGTATTTTTGTTAATAAAAAGCAAGGATTTGTAAACGGTGTTTATAAATTAAGGAAAATTTTTATCATTGGATAAATTGGAAAATAAATCACAAATTTTGGATTTATAAGATGTGGAATGTTGTTTTAGAAAAATAGTTGATTCTATTTGAAAATTGAAAATGAGGATAGATTGGAGATGTTAAACGATATTTTATAAATAGAAGATTTATAAAATATAGTTTTATAAATATGGAAATGATTATGTTGAAATTTAAGTGTGGAATTGTATAAAGGAAATATATTTATGTTTTCTAAAGTTGTTTATTTATATTAATATTATTTTAAAGTTGTTTATCAATATTTTAATATTTTGAAAAGTTAATTATTTGGATTATTAATATGGTTTGAGTTTAATCATAATTATTAATCAATAAGGTTTAGGAAATTAATTATTATTATTTATAATAATGTTTAAGATAATTTATTATTGTTTCATTAAGAATGTTTTGAAATTAGTAATTATTATCTTTAATATGTTTTGAAGTTAATTACTATTTATTTATACCGCTTATTATTATATAATTGTGTTTTAAAATAAATGATTAGAATTTAATTATAAATGTTCGAGATTTATAAATAAAGTTTACAATAGACTTGGATTTTATAAGGAAAGTTTTATAAAATGGTTTAATGGCTTAAAGGAAGGTTTTACAAGGTAAAAGAGTTTTATAAATGATTAGATATTAATAAAAGAATTTTAGAAATGAGTTTATAGAGTTATAAAAGGTTTTCTGGAGTTAAAAAGGGCTATAAATGATTTTTGGAATGTATAAAAGAGTTTTATAAATGGTTCCTGAGATTTATAAAATAGTTTGTAAATGATTTTAGAAGTTTATAACGGAGTTTATAAATGATTTAAAATTGTATAAAAAGAGAATCTCTCCCGGTGTTGGTGAATATACTTATACTGTTGGGATAAGTATATGAATATTTTCCAAGTATTGAAAATATAAGGGTTTGTGAATGAATCTTTGTAAAAGTATTTTGGTATAATATTTACAAAGTGATTTTTGTTAATGAAAGATTTATTAAAAGAGGCTAGTGGTTGCTTATGTGCTTAATAAATGTTGGTTTTCCCTATGGAATTAAATTCCTGACTGAATGTTTGTTATTCGATAGTTAAATAATCGAATAACGAATTTGGACCCAAAACGTCACTTTGGAAATATCTAGGAGAAACACGTGAGTTATATGGCACAGTCATCTCCGATGATGATGTACCGTGCGTATAAATCTCATTTCATTCTCCTAGGACAATGATAAGGAAATTCGTTCACTAACGGTTAGGAGGTGATCTCCGCTCTTATCTTTGACTGCTTATTTCCTAAAGAATCGGGGTTGAGTTTATCGGAAATTATTGAGTGTTGTTTCGAAGGGACCAGGATATGGTATGTTATCCGAAAACCACTTTACTCAAGCCTTTCGAAGTAAAGACATCTTTAAGATGATGGAATTAAGGACGGAGCTCTCAAGCATGTCGTTCAGTCCTAGAACGAACTTGTATGGATGAATGTTGGTATTGCATTATTGCCTGGAGGGCAGTGTTAGCATTCCAAGTGGGAAGTGCTATATAAAGGTAAAACGTAGCCTCGAGTTTCATCAACCGAGAAATGAAAAAAATCGGGCATGTAGCAGGGCCAAGTGGGTCGCTCCCATCAGGGTATGGTCATTCCAAATCTTGATTGATTACTATCTACTCATGTATGCTTTGGGGCCCATTAATGAAAGGGGTGATCATATTCGGTACTACTAGTCAAGTGGTAGGCCAGTCCTGTGTGGCAGAGGTACAAGATGTTCTTGTCAGAACTCAGTGCATTTTATCTAGAGATGTACCTTCAAAAGGTAGTTCCTTACCTTGTCATAGCATGGAATCCATTCTCCAATACGAGCCTTTACGGTTTTAGTTGTATACCTATTTTGCTGGAATTTAATTAATGTAACAATTTCGTCTATGATTAATAAGTATTTGTATTCTAGACATTATTATAATATCAGAGGATCTTCTATAAAAAGATTTTGGTTATTGTAAGGTAAAAACCCGTCTGTGTTTATGTGCGGCGTGGTCTTACGAGATACTTTTGATTTCGAAGGTTTTTTTATAACTTTAAAATCCAATTGGGTGTGTTTTCTCATGCTAGTTTTCCAGACTGACTGGGATATTATTTTATTATAATGCTCGAGTCAGACCAAGCATATTTACAGATTGCTTTAGATGCATTGGAGCTCAGGAGACGAGTTGGAGGTCTTCAAGTCGTATTCACATATATATTTATTTTCTATTGTTTGGTCATTTTAATTATCAGCAATTGTGAGGGCAGGTTGTTATAACTGTCCAGGCTGATAATTGTGATTTGTTGTACTTTGATGGATGTATGTATATAACGGTTTTCCTTTCGTAAAGATCATTGATATTATATTATATATTGTTCTGCTTTGATTGTGAGATTCTGTGTTGTTTTTAGTTTCTTTCTCTTCTTCTTCTATTCTTCTTTCTTTCCCATAACTATCCGTCTTTCCATTCAATTTAGGTTGGACATGTATGGTTTATTGTCAACTTGAATTGTGCAGATTTGCTGGTTGTTACCTGTTTCTTTCATCTACTCCATCATCTTAACCTTGCTTTACTTCTCTTACAGCTCTTTGACCCTTCTTTCCTTCATGTTAGCCATCTCATCGTGTCTAGATTTCTTTTTCGCACATTCCTATAACATTTGCCCCCCCCCCCCCAAAAGCTTGGTTCATATAATACGAAGCGAGCTTTGTTTGGCATCCTTTATAAGTGCCTTGTTCAACCATGCAACCCGTCAGCAACCACATGTACTTAGTTTTGCATTCCCTTTGGTTTGGCTTTCTTGGTTCGGTGCTAACGGTGGGCTTGGCGTCTCTTTGTTTGGTTTTCTTGGGAGTTTGCAATCTAGCTTTCCTTATCTTCTACACTTGTTCATCTCCAGAAGCCATTGCTAGTGCCGATTCCATTTCAAGCATTTTCAAGCTACCGGGATCATCGTCTCCACTTGCAATCTACTTTAGTAAGTCTTATATCAGTAATTTAATCATCTCTAGAATTCCTTTGATTTTCTTGTCATGATTCATATTAGCTTGGCATCGTGTTGAGGGGTTAGGGTTTCTGTAACAACCCTATTGTTAATTACCTAACTAATTAAATTTAATTATGGATAATTAAATTCTAAGGTGTGATTCATGAAATTTAATTGTGAAATTAAATCTAGTTTTTTAGAATAGTTGATTTAATTTAATAAAGAAATGAGTTTCATTTATTTTTTTAAAGAGAATTTTAATTTCAAATTGAAATATGATTAAATCAATTATTTAAATTTGGTGTTTAGAATAAAATGTTAATATTGAGATTTATTGTTTAAAATGAGAATTTACAATTAATTGTTTATTTTATTAAAAATAACGAGAATAACTTTTATTTCAAAAGTTATATTTAAATTTTAAGATATCTCAATATAATAGAAATGAGGATTTTGTTTAACTTGTATTTGGTTTTGAAAAATTTGGAAAAATCTAAGCATGATAAATAAAACATTATTTAGTGTAAAATTAGTGTTTATAAGTGATAAAAACAAAATAGAAACTAGTAACACTTCTCTAGGAATCATATTAGTAACATTTTCTTTCTTATTGGATTTGGTTCTTAATCCATACCCACTTAATCAAAACGGTAAATCCTCTTTCTCTTATTTTGTACGTTCCCTTCACTATCAGTAAAAGAAAACAGAAGCAGAAAACTAAAGAAATCGGTTTCCTTTTTCAAAGCCTAAAAGGCAAATCAACAAATTAAAATAGAGGGAAATTGTTGGAAAATCAAAGAAAATTAGAGTAAGTATTCTTAGCCCTAGTTTATCTTATAGATTTGTTCAATTTTTAGTTCATCGTGTTGATTTGATTGCTTTTTGGTTTGAATGTAAACTAATTCTAGGGTGTCTTCAAGTTGGAATCAAGTGAAATTAGCTGCGAATTTGCTGAGCAAAATAGAGGGATTAAGGTGAGTTTATTACTCACACATCTATCTTTGAATAATTAGTTGTATGTTTGCTATTTTGATTGAATTTGTGAATTGAGACAATGATTTTGGGTTTCTATGGTTTCAAACCCATTTGAGGTCAATCTTTTTAGGTTAAAAACTAGATTCAATGAGAAAAAATTTCTTTGTTGGTTACTTTCTAAGATTTTGTCGTTTACTTGACCTGAAATAGAATTGAAAGTATAATTACAATTTTGTCTTTAACATAATTTTCTGAGTTTGAACCTGAAATTGATTTGGCCGTATCTTTTTCGTTATTGATCAAAATTTGATATTTTTTGATGTTCTGGAGAGCATAGACTCTATAAGTTTTATATTTAGAGTTTTGTAAAATTCTGAATTTAAAATGGTGTAAATTGCACTTTTTGTCGTTGTCTTGAAAATGAACAATAGGGATATTGAATTTTAAACCTGAGAATTGTTTTAGTCATAACTTTTGAATTACAAGTCCAAATTTGATTATCTTTTTCATGTTTGAAAGCTTAGAATTTTATTTAAAACTTTCATGTTTTGAGTTTTGCAGAATTTTGGGGTTTAAATAGTTGAAATCATATTTCTTTATCGCTGCCCTGAGAATAAACAACATCGACAATGCATTTAAAACCTGAGAATTGTTTTGGCCATAACTTTTGAACCATAAGTCCAAATTTGATGATCATTTCCTTGTTTGAAATTATAGACTATTATCTAAAACTTTCATGTTTTGACTTTTGTAAAATTTTGAGGTTTAAATGGTCAAAATAACATTTCTTTGTTGCTACCCTGAGAATAAATGACAGAGTTAATAAATTTTGTGTCTATTTGCGTGTCTCGTTTTGCTTGATTTCCTTGTGCTTTTCTTTGCAAGTTTTTGTTCTGATTTCATTAGTTTTTGCTAGTTGAATTCTTTTATTTTCTTAGGTTTTGATTTCTCTAATTCTTGGCTTGAGATGATATAAAGTTTGAACTCTATGGATCAGTTTATTGCTAGGGTCTTATGATGAATTTGGATTTTTGGAGTTATAAACATTCTTGTGTTTTATGGACTTTGAACTATTTTGATTCAAAGGTTTGGGGCTATTATAAATATATGTATATCTATCTAATAAATATATGTTTTAGATAAAAGAAATTTGCAAAACAAAATTTATATTAATATCAGTTTCAAACTAAATTTCTATATCAATGCAATTCCTTTTTATAAATGGTTTTAATAAGTAATTATATATATTAAAATAAAGTTAGTAGAAAGGATTATGGATTTTAAAGTATGGTTTTGAAATATAAACTTATGTTGTTTCTAAATAAATGTTTGTATATTAATATGGTTTGAAATATGAACATTAATGGTTTTATAAAATAAACGAGTTTATGGATTTTAAATAAGAAGTTTGAAAGTAAGTATATACATAAAGTATTTTAGAAACCATTTCTTATATATGGTAAAATCATGTTAATTGATTCAAACTATAAATTCTCATTGGATTTTATTGAACTCAACTTTTGGCAATTTATATGCTATTTTGTGCGACTTTTGGAATTTTAGATAAAATATTTTGAGAACCTTAATTCTATAACATGAGGGTACTAATAATTGATTTATTGTTATCAATAAGTTTAAATGCTTTCAAGTAACGCTTCATCGAATATGGTATAACTCATTGGATAGAATGTTTGAGTGGAATTTACTAAACCATTAGCGAATACTTGAATTTCACCAGGTAGTATGGGATGCTTTGGTTAGATTCTTGTGATCGCCTTTAGGAAAGTATTTAACACTTTAGGGTTGTATTCTCTTTTGGTGTTTGGCATGAGACTGATAGATCCTTAAGAGAATATAGTTCAGGTTTTCCAATGGTATCCATAACGAATGAGATTTCCTAGCTTCTAGTAAATAAATGAATTTCACCAGGCGGTATGGGATGTTTTGGTTAAGTTCTTGTGATTACTAAAGTAATAGTATTTGGCACTTTAGAGTTTACTCTCTTTTGGTATACGACATGGGGCTGCTAGATCCTTAAGAAGTAAACTCATGGATTTATATATGATCCTTATGATCGATTAAGATTTTGTTTTCTTGGATTTGAGAATTGTCTTCATGGTATGGATGATCATTGGTATCGGATCGGTATGGGTGATACACCTTCTTTTTGCACAATATGATTACAATTATTGAGATCATTTTGTATTTGGTTTTCTTGGATTTTGAAACATTATTCTTGGTTTTGAAATTTTTGGGTTTTTGATTTATTCTACGTTTTGGGATTTAAATATTTCCTATGTCATAAGATGGATTTTGATTATTTGTGATTTATTTCGTGTCTTGCGTGAAATATGGTATGTGCCTTGAGATGAGTTTTAAGTTAAACTATTTCAATGACTTGTTTATATTCATGGCATTTGAATTTATTATATTGTCATATGCTTTTGTGTTTACCTTTTTCTCACCTTTACGATATTTAGAGATAGTCCGACTTGTTTATTTTATACACTCGGGTTAGGCCGAGACTTTTCAGGTTACAGGACAGGTTGACCTTTGGATGGTTGTGCTAGCAAGAAGATAAACATTTTTGACTTTTAATTTATCTCATAATGGATTCATATTAGTTTATGAGATGTATATTGAGTTAGATATTTGTACCAGATGTATATTATGTAAGCCTAGTTTTATATTTTGTAGACTCACCGTTTGTATATATATATATGATGTTTATTATCCCACTGTGATCTGTGGCTATTGTTTTATATGATATATTGTTCTGATTCTAAGAATCAGTGTGTTTATTTCTTTGGATTGAGACTGTACACGTCAAAATTTTATTCCAGAGATCCAGTTAAATAGTAAGTATGACATGTCGGTGTATGTTTAAAGATATATTCACATTCGATCGCTGTTAACAAACCGCATTCTTTGTATTATTAGATGACATTATTTATACGTTCTTTGATAATATGGGTATAACGGTAGGGCCGTTACAGTTTGATATCAGAGATGAGTTAGAACATTATAGCATATAATATCACAAATTTAGACCAAGTGAGACTTAAAGTCCAGTCCCCTTTCGTGTGTGTAAAAAGTTATTTTAATTATCTATATTGGGATGGGAATATAAAATGATTATCAGGATAATCATCTGGGACGTATTTTGATTTAGAATTTTAATTTGATAAACTAGAATTTGTGATATTAAACTTTTGGAAAACAATGTGTTAAAATCCTTTAGAGTTTGAATTTTATTTTTGAGATTACGGAAAATTGAGTATATAAGTAAGAAAAAAAACTTAAAATGATCATGGATTGATCAGAATTGTGCAGTGGAAGCTAGTAGACTATTTCTAGTAAGCACGGTATTTACTGGTCTATATATGTGGTTAATTGGATGATGTATGCATGGTTGACTGGTTGTAAGGAATTGATTACTTGGTTGTATTTATTTAAATTGGATGCATGGATGCTAGTGATAATAAAATAAATGCAACCAAGGAAAACTTGTGATATCTATTGTGTTGACTTGTCCGGACATTGTTTAAGAATTTTGATCGATATGTGGGATGCCATGTCATCGATAGGGATTCCTAAATATCGAACAAGACATTTTGACATAAGAAATAATTAAATTGGAAAATTGGAAATATTCGAGTTTAAAATAATTTAAAATGATATTTTAGCCATTGAATAAATTGTGAGAAGTGTAGGGCATGGCGAGGCAATGTTGATATTTTGTGTAATCAACTTTGCAGCCAAGTGATGAAATGAATCACTAAATTACGTGGTTTAATATTATTTTATATTATGAGAAAAGATTAAGGAAAATATTTTAAATTTTGGAATTTGTTTATAATAAGATTAAATGGAAGTTAATTGGAAAACTTTTTTATAATCTGCTTCTATTTATGAATTTAACTTTCTAGTTCTTTGGTTTAAATGAAAGTAAATTGTTATATAAGAATCTTAATTAATAAGAAGTTAAAAATTAAGAAATTGTGAGAGTTATTTGAAATTTAATTTACAAGTTTTTTTTTCGTTAAGGAAATTGCGGGGACGCAATTTCTTTAAGAGGGAAAGTCTGTAACAACCCTGTTAATAATTACCTAATTAATTAGATTTAATTCTAGATAATTAAATTTTAAAGTCTGATTTTTGAAATTTAATTGTGAAATTAAATATAGTTTTTGAGAATAGTTGATTTAATCTAATTAAGAAACGAGTTTCATTTCTTAAAATGAATTTCAATTTAAAATTGAAATATGATTAAATCAATTATTTAAATTTTGTGTTTAGAGTAAAATGTTAATATTGAGATTTATTGTTTAAAATGAGAATTTACAATTAATAGTTTATTTTATTAAAAATAACGAGAGCTGTGACGCCCCACCTCTATACTCACGCTAGCCAAGGACACTACGGTGTAATGCCGTTGACTAGCGCGAAGAATAAGGCTGTTGAAGAGCGACCATCTGTGTAATTGCTTTGTGCGAGTACCGATATGTCAGAAATTATAACTTACATTTCTTTTCAAGAGGAAATCCGACATACCGATTCAAACTCAAAGCTATCACACAGTGGCTAAGTGGATTTCGGAAACAAATATAGAAATAAATATAACACAAATCAGTCACAGATATTCATATCACAAAGGCGGAAACAGATATGAATATACCACATGAAAGTGTACATCAAAATAGTGGTCATAGAACATCCACTACATCACAGAAGAATATATACAAGTGATAGACTAAAGAATAAGTATACAACAAGGAGTCTCTATCTCAAATGTATACTAACAAAAACTACTACGCTAAAGTAGTTAGCCAAAAGTCAGATAATAATCCCATATGAGGAGTCAAGTAGAAGCACATGTAACATCTCGGTCTGACCCGAGTATTATTTAAGAAGAAAATAATAAACGGATCAGTCTAGCTATAAATATCAGATAAAATGAGATAGGATAAGAGATATGACAAAAACGTGTGATAACAAAAATGCCATACTATAACAAGTATACATAAGACAACATCAAAAATCATACAATATCTCAAATATTCTCAAACATCCAAAAAGAATGACACATTCTTTAAATTGATCACCAAACATAAATATTGGCAAACATATCGATGCCAATCGCATAATCGGTGAAACATAAATACTAGAAATCATCAACTAGAAATCCAGAAATCATAAAATGGGGGAAGGCCTATCTCAAACGGGAGCATGAAAACTCACCAACACGTGTATCTCAAACAGAACGCTATTCCATGGTCGCTAACCATCAAATTTGAGCCGAAGCTCCTCAAACGGCCCGAAGACCATGGGTCACTACCCCGCCAAATTTGAGCCGAAGCTCCCCAAATGGGTTTTAATCCCCATACCAACAAAGAGACATCGCTCAATCGCTAGTCTAAATCATAAAATGATCATCATCGATCAATAAAAAGTGTCAATTACACTAAGCTAGTAAATATAAGAGTTTAGCTTCATGTCCCATAACCACTAGCTTAACTTAAATATTTACGAACAAATTGTAGACTTCCACTCGAAAATAAGTGTAAATTACACTAAGCTAGTAAATATAAGAGTTTAGCTTTATGTCCCATAACCACTAGCTTAACTTAAATATTTACGAACAGATTGTAGATTTCCACTCAAAGATTGTCACAAGAGTTCAATCGAACAAGTCCAAGAATTAACCGACGAAGTAAACGCAAGCGTTTCATATCACTTGTTTTGCTAAGCCGTTTAATTAGATTTCTCATACGAATGAGGTAAAGGTTTGTATATACTAATAGATTGGAAAACGGTTTTATAAACGAGTTTTGTATTAAAATAGTGTTGAAATCGTTTTTATGAAAGAGTTTGAGTATTTACTCCTAGTATAGAAAACCTTTGTATTTAAAAGTGACAAACCACAGAAAACGATTGTAAAAACAATCGATCACCAAAAATTCACTTTAAACGATGTGAAATAAATCCATAAAAATCGATATCAAATCCATCAAATGGGTATTCCCAAAAATCCCAAAGAAGAAGTCATCAAAGTAGATACTAAGTGATAACAACTAATCGGATCAACACGAATCGATTAAAAATTGGAAATCCAAGCAAAATAGGCAAATTGGGCTGAGACAAGCAGATTCAGACGTCTGACTTTGATATTTCAGACGTCTGAACCTGAAGCTCCGGGCAATATTATGCCTAGGCCAATGATGGCCAAATCATATCGGAAACGATCGGATGAGTGACGATCGCTAGGGGTTTATGCCAAATGACTACCCAACCTTAAAGACTCATCAATACACTCCGACCAACATGTCCAAACATTCATATAAGGATTTTCATAGATTTTGATTTCAAAACACCAAAAATTGGAATATTCATCAAACCAATTCAATTCAAAGGCAAATGGAGAAGAAATAGATGTTAGGAATTCATACCCAACAACCATCAAAGATATAGACATAGATGTGAGTTCCAAAAACTCACCTTTAAACCCAAAAACACAAGAGAGAAGCTATAGAGCAAGGCAAGAACAATCACTCTTCAATACTAATCCAAGGAGCTTCAATCTAAGCTCAAAAGAAAAACATTTCCTAAGTTAGGGTTTAGGAAATTTCTGAAATTGAAGAGGAGAAGAGATGGTGAAGAAGAGGAGAGAGCTTACCTAAGCTTCTCTTAGATGTTGGAGCTAGAACTTGAGTTTGCAAATGAATCTAGGGCTTGGAATTTCTATTTCCCATTCTCTTCCTCCATTTTCAGTTGAGCTAGAGTTTTAAGAAATGAATTGAGTGAATGGAGAGGAGAGGGGGCTGAGTTAGGGTATAGGATGAGTTGGGTAAAACCCAAACCCAAGCCCAAAGCCCTAAGTGAAAAATAGCAAAATTCACTCAACTCCAAACATATCGATGCTTATACTCAAAAAAGTCGCAAACACCATTTTGAACTCAATGGAAGTGGTCTCGAGTCCAAATTGGTGATTCTCAATTCCATTCTTCATTCAGACGTCTGAAATTTCCAAACCAGACGTCTGAATCTGGAAAAATATGAGTTTTCTAACCTCATTCAGACGTCTGAAATGAACAATTCAGACGTCCGAATCTGGAAAAACAGAAGTTATCTAGAACAATATTCAGACGTCTGAATCGTTTATTTCAGACGTTTGAAAATGGCAATTTTAGCCTATTTCCGTTTTGGATTGACTCGAACAATTTCAGACGTCTAAACGACCCATTTCAGACGTCTGAATTCCTGTTTGAATGTGTTTTCAAATAGGCACTTCCAAATAGCACAATCCACATAGACTTTTCACTAATTCGACTGTTCTTCTACGAATAGTGACTTTTTCGGACTAAAATCCGACTAACGATGCTATATTTAAATTAAACATTTAAATATACGAATCGTGAAATATGCGGGTTGTTACAAGAATAATTTTTGTTTAAAATGTTATATTTAAATTTTAAGATATCTCAATATTAATAGAAATGAGGATTTTGTTTAACTTGTGTTTGGTTTTGGAAAATTTGGGAAAATCTAAGCATGATGAATAAAACATTGTTTAGTGTAAAATTAGTGTTTATAAGTGATAAAAACAAAATAGAAATTCGTAACACTTCTCTAGGAATCATATTAGTAACATTTTCTTTCTTTTTGGATTTGGTTCTTAACCCAAGCCCACTTAGTCAAAAAGGTAAATCTTCTTTCTCTTATTTTTTATGTTCCCTTCACTATCAGTAAAATAAAATAGAAGCAGAAAACTAAATTAAATAGGTTTCCTCTTTTGAAACCTAGAAGCTAAATCAACAAATTAAAATAAAGGGAAATTGCTGGAAAATCAAAGAAAGTTAGAGCAAGTAGTCTTAGCCCTAGTCTATCTTATAGACTTGTTCAATTTTCAATTTATTGTTTTGATTTGGTTGCTTTTTTGTTTGAATGTAAACTAATTCTAGGGTTTCTTCAAGTTGGATTCAAGTGAAATTGGCTAATCTGCTGAGCAAAATATAGGGATTAAGGTGAGTTTATTACTCGCACATCTATCTTTGAATAATTAGTTGTATGTTTGCTATTTTGATTGAATTTGTGAATTGAGATGATGATTTTGGGTTTCTATGGTTGTTGAGAAAAATGTACTAAAGTAAAACAGCGATAACCTGCACGTTTCAAACCCATTTGAGGTCAATCTTTTCAGGTTAAAAACTTGATTCAATGAGAAACAATTTCTCTACCGGTCACTTTCTATGATTTTCTCGTTTACTTGACCTAAAATAGAATTGAAAGTATAATTACAATTCTGTTTTTAACATAATTTTCTGAGTTTGAATCTTAAATTGATTTGGCCATATTTTTTTCCTTACTGATCAGAATTCGATAATTTTTTATGTTCTAGAAAGCATAGACTCTGTGCTATAATTTTTTGGCTTTGAGTTTTGTAAAATTATGAAGTTAAAATGGTCTAAATTGCACTTCTTTGTCGTTATCCTAAGAATGAACGACATGGATATTGAATTTTAAACCTGAGAATTGTTTTAGTCTTAACTTTTGAACTATAATTTCAAATTTAATTATCCTCTTGTTTGATATCTTAGAATTTTATCTAAAACTTTCATGTTTTGAGTTTTCAAAAGTTTTACGTTTAAATAGTCGAAATCATATTTCTTTATTGCTACCCTGATAATAAATGACAGCTACAATGCATTTAAAACCTGAGAATTGTTTGGCATAACTTCTACACCGTAAGTCCAAATTTGATGATCTTTTTCTTGTTTGAAATCTTAGACTATTACCTACAACTTTTATGCTTTGTAAAATTTTGAGGTCTAAATGGCCGAATTAGCATTTCTTTGTCGCTGTCCTAAGAATAAACGATAAAGTTAATAAATTTTGTGTCTATATGCGTGTCTCGTTTTGCTTGATTACCTTATGCTTTTCTTTGTGAGTTTATGTTCTGATTTCATTAGTTTTTGCTAGTTGAATTCTTCTATTTTCTTGGGTTTCAATTTCTCTAATACTTGGCTTGAGATGATATAGAGTTTGAACGTTATGAATCAATTTATTGCTAGGGTCTTGTGATGAATTTGGATCTTTAGAGTAGTAAACTTTCTCGTGTTTTATGGATTTTGAACTATTTTGATTTAAAGGATTGGGGCTGTTATAAATATATGTATGTCTAATACATATATGTTTTAAATAAAAGAAATTTGCAAAAGAGAGTTTATATTGATATCGGTTTCAAACTAAATTTTTATATCAATGCAATTCCTTTTTATAAACGATTTTAATAAGTAATTATATATATTAAAAATAAAGTTAGTTGAAATTATTATGGATTTCAAAGTATGGTTTTGAAATATAAACTTATGTGGTTTCTAAATAAACGTTTGTATATCAATATGGTTTGAAATATGAACGTTTATGGTGTCATAAAATAAATGAGTATGGATTTTAAATAAGTTTGAAAATAAGTATATACAAAAAGTATTTTAGAAACCATTTCTTATATGATAAAATCATGTTAATTGCTTTCAAACTATAAATTCTTATTGGATTTTATTGAACTTAACTTTTGGCTATTTATATGCTATTTTGGCATATTGTGTGACTTTTGGATTTTTAGATCAAATATTTTGAGAACCTTAATTCTATAATATAAGGAGTACTAATAATCGATTTAGTGTTATTAATTAGTTTAAATGCTTTCAAGTAACGCTTCATTAAATATGGTATAACTCATTGAACAGAATGTTTGAGTGGAATTTACTAAATCATTAGCGAATACTTGAATTTCACCGGGTAGTATGTGATGTTTGGTTAAATTATTGTGATTATCATTGAGAAAATATTTAACACTTTAGGGTTGTATTCTCTTTCGGTGTTTGACATGGGGCCGATAGATCCTTAAGAGAATATAGTTTAGGTTTTCCAGTGGTATCCATAACAAGTGAGATTTACTAGCTTTTAGTAAATACTTGAATTTCACCAGGCGGTATGGAACGTTTTTGTTAAGTGCTTGTGAATACTAAGAGTGACAGTATTGGTACTTTAGAGTTTACTCTCTTTTGATGTGCGGCATGGGACTGCTAGATCCTTAAGAAGTAAACTCATAAATTTTGTACGATCCTTGTGATCGGTTGAGATTTTGTTTTCTTGGATTTGAGATTTGTCTTCACGGTATGGGCGATCATTGGTATTGGATCGATATGAATGATACCTCCTTTTGTTTTCCACGGTATGTGTATGATCATTGAGCTCATTTTGTATTTAGTTTTCTTGGATTTTGAAATTCTTGATTTTGGAATTTCCGGGTTTTTGATTTATTCTATGTTTTGGGATTTTAATGTTTCCTATGTCTTAAGATAGATTTGATGACTTGTGATTTATTCCATGTCTTGCGATTGAAATATGGTATGTGTCTTGAGATGAGTTTTAAGTTAAACTATTCCAGTGCCTTGTTTATATTTATGGCATTTGCATTTATTATATTGTCATGTGTACCTTATTCTCACCTTTGTGATATTTTGAGATGGTCTGACCTGTTTATTTTATATACTCGGTTTAAGTCGAGACTTTTCAGGTTACAAGACAGGTTGACCTTTGGATGGTTATGCTAGCAGGGAGATAAACATTTTTTACTTTTAGTTTATCTCATTTAGGATTCATGTTTGTTTATGAGATATATATTGAGTTAGAGATTTGTACCAAATGCATATTATGTGTCTCTAGTTTTATATTTTGTAGACTCATAGTTTGTATATGTATATGATGTTTATTATTCACTGTGATCTTTGACTATTGTTTTATAGGATATACTGTTCTGATTCTGAGGATCGATGTGTTTATTTCTTTGAATTGAGACTGTACGCATCCTAATTTTATTCCAAAGATTCAATTAAATGGTAAGTATGACGTGTCAGTGTTTATTTTAAAGATATGTTCACATTCGATCGCCCTTAACAAACCGCATTCTCCGTATTGTTAGACGACATTTTTTATAATGTTCTTTAATAATATGGGTATAACTATAGGGTCGTTGCAGTTTGGTATTAGAGCCGAGTCTGAACATTATAACGTATAATATCGTAGATTTAGACTTAGTGAGACTTAGAGTCCTGTCCCCTAGGGTGTGTGGTAGATAGTTATATTAATTATCTGTTGGAAAATTCCAACATGTGGATCACATTTGTAAAATAAACGTGTTATGCTATTTTGGTGTAAAGCCTTATTAAAGTTATCAAATTATGAATTAAAGGTAAAAGGCTTAAAGATATAATTGTCATAGTATTATTGTGTAGAAAATAGGGCAATTCCGATTTGTTGAAGGCCCATATTGGAAAATGCCAACATTATAAATAAAGGGGTTATCGTCAGCAAATTACACAAGCTCTTGTTATTTTCCTAATCTCTTCTATGGAAATAATTCAGATCTAGGGTTTATGTCAATTTGGTAGATCAGATCCAACTCTTATCTTTTAGATCTGTCTCTTTCTCTTAATCAGTTCATGAAAGTAGCAATGGATTCAAATCTGGTATAAGATCTAGGGCTTGTGTCAATATGGAAAATCAAACCGAATTTACTTTTCTAATCAACAACTATGAATTCAGGTATGACTTCTGCTAATTCATTTACTTTCCACTGATTTATTCTCAATCAATTCAATATGTCGCCTATTTAGATCGAGGGTTTCATGATTAATCTATCCTAAAGTATATTGAAATCCAACAAGTTTTATTAGAGCCACCGATCATTGATTTATTGGGAAATTTTTTTATAAGTGAGTTTTGAACTGAACTTTTTTTTGAAGTCATGTAGTTTCTTACTCAAGTTTCAGATCTGCTTAATCAATATATCAAAAAAAATTGTAATGATTTTGAATTTGATTTAGTATCATTTTTTTTCTATATATTATAATTTGAAAGGCTGATTTGTGAAATTGCTAAAATATGGATCTAAATGATTTGTAAGTTATTTATGAAATAAGATAGAAATTTGAAATCATTAAATTTTTAGGAAATAATCTAAATTCCTCAAAATTTTGAAAACAACTTATGTTGATTAAAGCACCCATATGTTTATCACTATATATTTTGTAAATAAGTTGTGAATTTTGATGTAAGGAATACTTTGGATTTGATATGTACAATCATTTTCTTTAATGTTTATAAATGGTATATATATATAATTAGAACCATTTATGCAAGTAATATAAATCCAGTTCTATGAGTATTTTACATTAATCAACTTTTGATTTAAGTAATTTGGATATATATATAAGGTATTTTGGTTATTTCAGAAATTTTGACTGATTAGAAATAAAATATGCTCCTTTAAAGTGTTTATGTTTATTTTATTATTGAAATAAATTTTAGCATGACACTAATTTACATATTGGACCATATAACAGTCGATTAAGTTTATTTTTATCATGAATGCATTAAATGTTATTGTTACGGTAATAAATTAATTAATTTGTTATCATAAATGCACTAAATTCGTCGCTTACAATTAATTTAATGATGCAGCATGTTTGTATTTGGAATTAGCAAAAGCACATGGTTTATTATTTGATGCATTTTTATATGTTTGACCCATGCTCATTGAAAAATATGTTTCACTTTCATGCTTTGGTTATCATAAAATAAAAGGAGCAGCAGTTTTCATATTTTGCCAAAATGCATGGTTACTGACCTTAATTGAGTATTCAAATAATAAAATAAAGATAAAGTGATACAGTTGCATTCTGTATAGCTATATTACAGTTCACATATACATCATAGCTACTACCTTCATTCATGTTATTTAGTATGACATGTACTATGTCATTTATGTATAATTTTATGTGGCATTTAATTCTGGTCATCCGTAACATTTGTTATGTGATTTATTCACAATGCTTTGTATCATATTTATTTAGGAAATGTCATGAATATAACCACATACTTAAAGTAAAAGATTATAATAGCTATGATTAAAACATGTTGTGTGAATGTTATAATTTTAAGTTTTTCAAGTGTCAAATGGACCTAAGGCATTTTCAAGAGTGTTTTATAGCACTCAAAATATATTGTACATGTAGATAGAAATTAATTCAAATATATTTTTGGTGTCTCTTTGCAAACTAATTATAAATATCCTACATTCCAAGTGAGCTAATTGAAATAACATGTCACCAAAGTGACCTCTCTTACTTTAGTTGTTCATGAAAATGTTTTGTTATTTGTGTGTATTTATTCATGTAGATATTAGCCGGCCCAAAGGAAGACTAATATTTGGTTGAACCATCTACACAAGTGTAATGATAAATATGCGATAATTATAAAGTTTTACAAGTGAATAACTAATCAGCCCAAAGAAAGATTGTTATTTGACTTGAATTTATTGTCAATATTTGATCATTACAACAGGAGTACCACTTACAGTTAATATTACTGTCTAAATACTTGATATTAATGTTGTGCTAGGTATCTTGAGAAGAGGCATACCAATTATTTGAATTTACTATGGCTAACATTTGGATATGAGCATATATAGTCAATCTTTATTTTTGTTCAATTTTCAACTAATTTGACTAAAGTGTCTGCCAATTTTAATAATGTTTTCATCTGGTTTGGGACTAACTCTAAGGATTAGTAAGAGAACATACTATTTTTTTCTTGATTTCATGGATCTAGCTATCGCAATTAGGAGGATCACAACCACCCCTATTACAGTTGAATGTTTTTATAATGTTATGAGGATAATATTTCAAAAGCTTTCAAGGATCATATTACAAGAGTCAAATGATCATAATACATAATATTTCAAAAGCTTTCAAGGATGTAGTATCTGTAGGGATAACCAATTTAAAGGTGTTCTTTACTAAGAGTGAAAAGTATTTTGTTAAGACGATAAGGGGAAACAAGCAAATTTTGCAGTGCTTGCTTCTATAAAGTCAAAATAAAGGAAACATAAATGAGTACCGTATGGAAAATATTGCTTCAAAAGTTAAAGTCACTCAAGTTATTTTCTTTTGTTCCTCCCTTTATTCACAGTATAACCATTTTAAGACTATTATTAATTATTATTTTCTTAAGGATAAAACGACCTTTTATTGAGCTCATTTAGCATTATGGTAAGAAGAAGAGAGGTTAAAGCATGTAAGATTGAAAGTACTCATTAACATACATTGTAAATTAATGTATAAATAAGGATAAAGAAGTTACTAAGGATCTAGAAGAAAAGAAATGGCATATAGATATATTTATACTTGTTTCTTTAATGAGATATACATACATATAAAGTAAAGTATACTAGATATTTTTAAGTTATTATTGAGATTTCAGTTATATTGTTTGGATTTATTTGATAATTTTGTTATGCTGTCATTTAGATAGATTTCGGTTTTCTATTTCTAATATGAACAAAGTAGGTTATTATTGTCCATTTAAAAATAATGAGATTGATATTATGCATAAATTCAAGCATTGTTGGAATTAAAGCTCCTAATGTTTAAAATATAGCTTATATCTACTTATGTCGAATACCTTTTATAATGAAGTCTCAAATTTTGATTTGATGATTAATATGATTATTTGTTTCATCTTACTAATTAATTCTAGATTGAGGCATTAAACATAGAAAATACTTTATTGATATTCTAAGTGACTTAAAAGTTATAGTTTTTTGAACCCCCACTAAGGAAAAGTTTTAAGACGGGAAATGCAACAGTTTTTGAGGATGTTGAGTTTGGGGGGAGAAATATAGTATGAATCATTGTCTTTAAAGATAATCATTGCCTTTGATTCAACCATAGTTACTTCTTTGGATAATGTATAGGATTTGTTTTCTTTCATTGACAAGAAGTAAATCAGGAACCATAATAGGACAATGTTAAAAAAAAAATTCTTATGGATCATTGTCTTTAAAGAGAATCATTATCTTTGATTCAACTACAGCTACTTTTTCGGATAATGTATAGGATTTGTTTTTTTCATTGACAAAGTAAATCAGGAACCATAATAAGACAACGTCAAACAAAATTTTCTTCAAGTTAAGGTTGCTGTTTCAAGAAAACAAATTAAATAACCTCAAAGTGCATTGTCACTAAGGAAATCCACTTGAAAAAGAATAAATACTATTTCGGATGACTATGTAGTTTTCCTCCATAAAGATAAATAATGGATTGGTAAAGATGATTATGTGGACTTACATCAATCCATACAAGGTATTAATTTGAAATGTGGATTTAAGGTATGAATGTATAGTATAAATCTATAAAGGACAATAAAATTTGAGATCTTTCCCCCTTACCTTAAGGTAACAAGATCATTGGTTACGAATAGCCATTCAAAACCAAAAGGGATCAAATAGGTTATGTGGAAAGGTATAAGGTCATTATAGAAAAGACTATACTCAAAAGGATAACAATGTTTTATTTTTAAAGAGATTTTCTCTTTGGTTTTACTGAAAGACTCTTTAGAATTATTTTGGAACTTGTTGTAGATTATGAATTTAAGCAACATCGGAATGATATTAAAGTTGTGTTTCTCAATGGACATATTAATGAAACAACTTAAGAAAACTACTTAGAGATTACACTTTTGTATTATGGATTCAAATACACCATTATTATTTATGGGGTGATATTTGGATTATTACAAAGGGGCTAGGTAGATAAGGCTTACAAAAAGGGTTTGGTATGCAAACTGTGAATCAATTGATTTTCTTTTGCTAAAATAGTTAAATGTTTTCCTATAGTAATATAAGGACATCCTTGAAGCTAAAGAAATGCAAAAGATTCCTCATGCATTTGCGATGTGGGGTCTAATGCATGCTAAGGCATATGCACATATGGATATTGCATGTATTATTTAGCAGATATCTCACTGACATTGAAAGTGGATCAATGATTAGTAACCGAAATGGTTATGAGATATCTTTAAAGAACAAGGTTATATGCTCATAGATAAAAGATCTGATTGGTTGGAGATAGTAAAACATTATGATCCGAATATTTTGGATGCCAAGAGTATAAAAGATCCACTTCAGGTAATGTAATTTTTTAGTGGCTATATAAAGAAAGTTGTCATACAGACACTTATAGCCTCCTCTATTTTGGAACTAACATTTATTTTCTATTATAGGGCATCCAACGATGGAAAATAATTGTAAAACTTTGTTACAAAGTTAAGGAATATTAAAAAAAGAAATTGGAAGATCACTAAAGTAATATTATGACAATAAACAATATATTATTTTCCAATAAGGAGAGAGTGCAAAATAAATCGTAATTTATAGAGCATGTTGTGACAAACTCCATTATGGCGGATCCGCTTACAAAAGGATTATCATCCAAGGTCTTTCATGAGCATGTTGCTCAATTGGTGTAACTTTTATGTAAGGATATTTTTGTTCAGGGGGAGTTTGTATTTGGTACTGTCATATGACACATTGCTCTATACTTCGATTACAGACTATTAAGTTCCTTTTTTATGATTAGAAATAAAGTAATAAAGTTTTATTTGCACTCTAGGTTGTTTAAATATTGAACGTTTCGATCTCACTAAAGTAGAACCAGTTGGAAATAGGCATGTATAGATCACATCTCATGTAATTTCAATGCTACGCATCCATGATTGATCTATGTCATTTGATTGTGTTGGTATATGTGACCATTGATTGGTTTAGTTACACTGAAGGTAACGAAAGCCACTTTGATCCTTTGTCAGCATGGTTAATGGACGAGATTGTTTTGGAAACACCTTATATTATAAATAGCAAAATTTGGAGCTCATAAAGTTGAACACATTTATAAGGTTATTACATATATGACCCGGGGGGAGATTCTTGGAAAACTCCAATAGTGGGCCATATATGTAAAAGAAAATGTGTTATGTTATTTTAATGTAAAGCCTAATTAAAGTGATCAAATTATGAATTAAAGTTAAAAGGCTTAAAGATTTAATTGTCATGGTAGTAATGTGTAGGTACCGAGGCAATTCTAGTTTGTTGAAGCGCCAAATTATAAATAAAGGTTTATGCCAACATTATAAATAAAGGGGTTATGGTCCCTAAATTATACAAGCTCTAGTTATTCTCCTAATCTCTTCTAAAGAAATAATTTAGATCAAATGTTTATGTCAATTTGGAAGATCAGATCCAATTCTTATCTTTTAGATCTGTCTCATTCTCTTAATCAGTTCATGAAAGCAGCAATGGATTCAGATCTAATATAAGATCTAGGGCTCATGTCAATATGGAAAATCAAACCAAAATTACTTTTCCAATTAGCAACTATGGATTCAGGTATGGCTTCTGCTAATTCATTTACTTTCCTTTGATTTCTTCGCAATCAAATCAATATGGGTCACCTATTCAGAACTAGAGTTTCATGATTAATCTATCTTAAAGTATATTGAAATCCTAACATTATCTATATAGGGATAGGAATATAAAATGGTTACCCGGATAATCATTTAGGACATATTATGATTTAGAATTTTAATTTGATAAATTAGAATTTGTGATATTAAACTTTTGAAAAATAATGTTTTAAAATCCTTTAGATTTTAAAAAATTATTTTGAGATTTTGGAAAATTGAGTACATGAGTAAGAAAAAAAATTAAAATGATCAAGGATTGATCAGAGTTGCGCAACAGAAGCTAATAGACTATTTCGGCTGAGCCCGGTATTTAGTACTATATATATGTGGTTAATGTTATATTCATAGTTGACTAGTTGTTCAGAATTGATTGCTTGGTTGTATTTATTTAAATTGGATGCATGGATGCTAGTGATAATAAAATAAATACCACTAAGAAACATTGTGACTATCTATTGTGTTGACTTGTCCGGACATCGTTTAAGCATTCTGATCGATACGGGGGACGCCATGTCATCGATAGGGGTTCCTAAATGTCGAACGAGACATTTTGACATAAGAAATAATTAATCTAGAAATTTGGAAAATATTTGAGTTTAAAATAATTTAAAATGGTATTTTAGCCATCGAATAAATTGTGAGAAGTAGAGGGCATGACGATGCAATATTGATATTATGTGTAACCAACTTTGCAGCCAAGCGATGAAAAGAATCGCTAAATTACGTGGGTTAATATTATTTTATATTATGAGATAAGATTAAGGAAAATTTTAAAATTTTCAAATTTGTTTATAGTAAGATTAAATGGAAGTTAATTGGAAAAAAAATTTAAAATCTATTTCCATTTATGAATTTAACTTTCTAGTTCTTTGGTTTAAATGAAATTAAATTGTTATATATAAATCTTAATTAATAAGAAGTTAAAAATTAAGAAATTGTGAAAATAAATTTCGAAAAGGGTTATTTGGAAATTTAATTTACAGATTTCTTTCGTTAAGGAAATTGCGGGGATGCAATTTCTTTAAGGGGCGAAGTCTATAACAATTCTGTTGTTAATTACTTAATTAATTAAATTTAATTATGGATAATTAAATTCTAAAGTGTAATATGTGAAATTTATTTAATTTTGAAATTAAATATAGTTTTTTAGAATAGTTGATTTAGTTTAATTAAGAAAAGAGTTTCATTTCTTAAAGAGAATTTCAATTTAAAATTTAAATATGATTAAATCAATTATTTAAATTTGGTGTTTAGAGTAAAATGTTAATATTGAGATTTATTGTTTAAAATGAGAATTTACAATTAACAGTTTATTTTATTAAAAATAATGAGAATAAATTTTATTTCAAAAGTTATATTTAAATTTTAAGATATCTCAATATTAATAGAATAAGGATTTTGTTTAACTTGTATTCGGTTTTTGGAAAATTTGGGAAAATCTAAGAATCATAAATAAAACATTGTTTAGTGTAAAATTAGTGTTTATAAGTGATAAAAACAAAATAGAAATTAGTAACACTTCTCTAGGAATCATATCAGTAACATTTTCTTTCTTATTGGATTTGGTTCTCAACCGAAGCCCACTTAGTCAAAAAGATAAATCCTCTTTATCTTATTTTTTACGTTCCCTTCACTATCTGTAAAAGAAACTAGGTTTCCTCTTTCAAAACCTAGAAGTTAAATCAACAAATTAAAATAGAGGGAAATTGTTGGAAAATCAAAAAATATTAGAGTAAGTATCTTAGCCCTAGTCTATCTTATAGACTTGCTCAATTTTCAGTTTACTGTGTTGATTTGGTTGCTTTTTGGTTTGAATGTAAACTAGTTCTAGGGTTTCTTCAAGTTGAAATCAAGTGAAATTGGCTACGAATTTGCTAAGCAAAATATAGGGATTAAGGTGAGTTTATTACTCACACATCTATCTTTGAATAATTGGCTAGAGGTTTGCTGTTTTGATCGAATTTGTGAATTGAGATGTTGATTTTGGATTTCTATGGTTGTTGAAAATGTATTAAGAAAATGTGATGAAATAAAATAGTGATAACTTGCATGTTACAAACCCGTTTAAGTTCAATCCTTTTAGGTTGGAAACTAGATTCAATGAGAAACAATTTCTCTATTGGTTACTTTCTGACATTTTGCCGTTTACTTAACCCGAAATAGAATTGAAAGTATAATTACAATTTTGTCTTCAACATAATTTTCTAAGTTTGAATCTGAAATTGATTTGGCCATATCTTTTGTTTTACTAATCGGAATTCGATAATTTTAGATGTTTTGTAAAGCTTAGAGTTTATACTATAAGTTTTATGTTTTGAGTTTTGTAAAATTATAAAGTTAAAATGTTTTAAATTGCACTTCTTTGTCGCTGTCTTGAGAATGAATGATGGAGATATTTAATTTTAAACCTAAGAATTGTTTTTAGTCACAACTTTTGAACCGTAAGTCCAAATTTGATTATCATTTTCTTGTTTAAAAGCTTAGACTTTTATATAACACTTTCATGTTTTAAGTTTTGCAAAATTTTGAGGTTTAGATAGTCAAAATCTTATTTCTTTGTCTCTGCCCTGAGAATAAACGACAGCGACAATGAATTTAAAACCCGAGAATTGTTTTAGCTATAACCTTTGAACTGTAAGTCCAAATTTGGCTATACTTTTCTTGTTTGAAATCTTAGAGTATTATCTAAAACTTTTATGTTTTGAGTTTTGTAAAATTTTGAGATTTAAATGGTTGAAATAGCAATTCTTTGTTGCTGTCCAGAGAATAAACGACAGGGTTAATAAATTTTGTGTCTATATTCGTGTCTCGTTTTGCTTGATTGCCTTGTGCTTTTCTTTGTGAGTTTGTATTCTGATTTTATTAGTTTTTGCTAGTTGAATTCTTCTATGTTCCTGGGTTTCAATTTCTCTAATTCTTGGCTTGAGATGATATAGAGTGTGAACTCTATGGATCAATTTATTGCTTAGGTCTTGTGATGAATTTGGATTTTTGGAGTAGTAAACTTTCTCATGTTTTATGGACTTTGAACTATTTTGATTCAAAGGTTTGGAGCTGTTATAAATATATGTATATCTATTTAATACATATATGTTAAATAAAGAAATTTGCAAAAGAGAGTTTATATTAGTATCCGTTTCAAATTAAATTTCTATATCAATGCAATTCTTTTTATAAATGGTTTTAATAAGTAATTATATATATTAAAATAAAGTTAGTAGAAATGATTATGGATTTCAAAGTATGGTTTTGAAATATAAACTTATGTTATTTCTAAATATATGTTTGTATATTAATATGGTTTTGAAATATGAACATTTATGGTTTCGTAAGATAAACGAGTTTATGGATTTTAAATAAGAAGTTTGAAACTAAGTATATATATAAAGCATTTTAGAAACCATTTCTTATATGGTAAAATCATATTAATTGCTTTCAAACTATAAATTTTTATTGGATTTTACTGAACTTAACTTTTCGCTATTTATATGCTATTTTGGCATTTTGTGTGACTTTTGGATTTTTAGATAAAATATTTTGAGAACCACAATTCTATAATACGAGTGGTACTAATAATCGATTTAGTGTTATTGATTGGTTTAAATGCTTCTAAGTAATGCTTCATCGAATATGGTACAACTCATTGAATAGAATGTTTTAGTGGAATTTACTAAACCATTAGTGAATGCTTGAATTTCTCCGGGTAGTATGCGATGCTTTGGTTAAATTCTTGTGATTGCCTTTGGGAAAGTATTTAACACTTTAGGGTTGTATTCTCTTTTGGTAGGCATGAGGTTGATAGATCCTTAAGATAATATAGTTCAGTTTTTCCAATGGTATCCATAACGAGTGAGATTTACTAACTTCTAGTAAATATTTGAATTTGACTAGGTAGTATGGGAAGTTTTGGTTAAGTTCTTATGATTACTAAGAGTGATAGTATTTGACACTTTAGAGTTTACCTGAATGGGGCTGCTAGATTCTTAAGAAGTAAACTCATGGATTTTTATATGATCCTTATGATCGGTTGAGATGTTATTTTCTTGGATTTAAGATTTGTCTTCATGGTATAGATGATCATTGGTATCAGATTGGTATTAGTGATACCATCTTCTGTTTTCCACGGTATGAGTACGACCATTGAGATCATTCTGTATTTAGTTTTGTTGGATTTTGAAACATTATTCTTGGTTTTGGAATTTCCAGGTTATTGATTTATTCTACGTTTTGGGATTTAAATATTTCCTATGTCTTATTATGGATTTTGATGATTGGTGATTTATTCCATGTCTTGCAATAGAAATATGGTATGTGTCTTGAGATGGGTTTTAAGTTAAATTATTCCAGTGCCTTGTTTATATTTATGACTTTTGCATTTATTATATTTTCATATGCTTGTGTGTTATATCTTGTTCTCACCTTTATGATATTTAGAGATTGTTTGACCCGTTTATTTTATATAATTGGGTTAGGCCAAGACTTTCTAGATTACAGGACAGGTTGACCTTTGGATGGTTGTGCTAGCAAGGAGATAAACATTTTTGACTTTTAGTTTATCTCATTTAGGATTTGTGTTTGTTTATGAGATGTATATTGGGTTAGATATTTGTCCTAGATGTATATTATGCGAGTCTAGTTTTATATTTTGTAGACTCACAGTTCGTATATTATATGATGTTTATTATTCCACTGTGATCTATGACTATAGTTTATATGATATACTGTTCTGATTCTAAGAATTGATGTGTTTATTTCTTTGGATTGAGACTGTACGTGTCAAAATTTTATTCCAAAGATTCAGTTAAACAGTAAGTATGACATGTTAGTGTTAGTTTAAAGATATATTCACATTTGATCGCCCTTAACAAGTTGCATTCTCCATATTATTAGACGACATTATTTATAATGTTCTTTAATAATATGGGTATAACGGTAGGGTCATTACCGTTTCTATCTATTCGGTCCTTGCTAGGCTCTAGGGGTCATGATGTGTTTTTAAGTTGATAAGTTTAGGCCATAAATTATAACTTCAAAATTCTCTTGATTCGAAGAGAATTAGGGCTTTTAGTTGAAGCGTAGCTGGGCTGCTTGCTCGACAGCCAAACAGGGGTAGGCGACCGAACTGGGGCCGATAACCGAATAGTGGTAACCACCTAAATGATATGATGCATACTTAAGATGTGCACATGAAATCTCCCTTGACACTTCTCATTGCACTGTCCAGGCATGAGGTAATTTGTTCGGTGGTTGGCCGATCGTTGAACCAAAACTTTGTGTAAACTAATAAGGTGACCGGTTCATCATACTATTTAGTCGTTCATTTACTTTTGTTAGGAGTCTGATACAAACTGCATTACATAATTTACTGTATTTCCTATTGCATGTGTGCACACACACACTCTGCGATGGTATATGAGTTTGGATGTTGTATTAGACAAGTATGCCAACCTGTCGTAAGACTCACTTATTAAGTACTTCTGGAGACCAGGCTCCATCTTATTCTACTCCTCTAGATCCTATGCTATCAAGGCATCAGACTAGTCAGCGAAGCTCTGCTCATTCTCTGGTTTATGGATATGGACCATCATAGTTTGTTGGTGGATCCTATTAAATCCGTAGCTTCCACCTTAACCGCTAAGCAGCTAGATACTATCACAGCTACTCACAGCCTTCCTAGGGATGATATGCTCTTTCCCACCTCCGAACAATGTGCTCATGCTCCATCGGAAGGATACATGGCCTATTTGAGGTATCATTGCATGGTTGGGAGCCTGCCTCCCCTTTCTCAGTGGATCACGGGTTTCCTTGTGTACCTAAAAATTGCTTCTTTCCAGCTGCATCCCAATGGTTACACCATCTTGACTAGCCTCTATACCATCTTCACGAGGGAGTTTCAGGTTCCCCTACCCACCAGTAGATCAGGTTCTTGTATTCGATTAAAAGCAAGGAAAAAGGCTCCCTTTTTATCTGCCTTAAAGCGGGGAGTAGATTTAAACCAATAGAGGATTTGTATTCGAAGAATAGCATGTTCAATAGAGTTTATTTTTTCATTTGGGACAACTCTCCGTGCTTTTATTAATAGCACTTAGGATGTAAGTTCTCTTGCCAGTCTGTTTCCATTCATTCTCCTTCCTTAGAAACTTTGCGATAATCACTAATCTTTCCCTTTTCTAGCTTCTCCTTCAGGTTTGTTAAGAGCCGCATCAGGAGACAACTTGGAGGACATGTTGGAAAAACTGCAAAAAGTTCCTGTGGAATTCAGGGACATTCCCTATCTGGTAACAGACAGGAATTTGAGACAGCTAGCCGTCGGGCGCTCGATCGGGAAAGGCAGCGCTCCCATCACACATAAGCACAAATAAAAAGAAAGGAGAATCCCTAGAAACTGGTGAGACAAGCAAAATACCATCTTCCCAGCCCTTCATTTCTCTTCTTTTCTGGTGCTAACCTGACTTCAAATTCGCCCAGAGCCAATCCCATAGTTCATGCAAATATAATGGGGTCAAATCTAGATTCCTTCAAGATCATGTCCAGCGAGAGCAACCAACTTACCACCATTAAAGATTGGGATGATGACATCATCCAGACTAAGATAGTAGAGGGGATGAGTCCTCATTCTCATGACAGCGACGCCACTGCCAAAGATCGCAGTGAGGCTCACTCTTTTGGGCATATTGGTCTTGAGACTTTGTCTAACTTGGATGTTGAGGAGGCCCTAAATCGTACTTTTGGGGCCAAGGAGCAAAAAGAGTCATGGTTTCGGACTATTTACACAACCCTGAGCTAAGGGTTGAAATGGGATTTTGCCTTGATAGCGAAAATCCAGCGGCGGTTGGAAATTCATGAGGACCCTAAGGGTTCATTCAGACACCATGCACTTTTTGTACACACACACAAACACATCAATTTTCTATACTTTAGCAACACACTTCTTAGCCTATTTCTTGTCGTTAACTCAGTTCTAATCTTTCGTTTCTTATGCTATTGTAGGGAGCATGAGTTCGAAAAGGGGAAAGTTACTATCCAAAATGAATAGTTGAAACCAGATGCACCCCTTAATGATGTTAAGAAGGCTGCACTGTCATTCGGCCTGAGCCAGAATTTGGGCAGCTGACCATGGAGTTTAAGATGGGGGAATGGTATCCTATCGCCCTATTGGAGACACATGCAACCAAGACCTATAGGATGGCTCTCAAATGAGATACCGCTGTCCCGGTAGCAAGTCACGATCTAGGTTTCCTATCCACACCTCCAACTCCCTGGGCCTCTCCTTTCCTTTCCAAGCAACATGAGAGGATGGATAAGAGGGGAGCAATCATATTTGCCCCTAAGGGCAAGGATAATGGGAAGGATAAAGAAGGAATGGTCATCATCATCGACCACACTGACCTAAATTATGATGAATTCCAACAGCCCTACGAGCCATAAGACACCATCGCTTGCTTGCTAATTGATGCCCACATTCTTTCTTTTCATGGAGTAATAGATCTCCTTGGGGACGGGCTGAGTGCCATGAATGCTTTATTAGATTTTCACCCTAAGGTAATCAAAGCTGGCGAGGAAATCAAAAGGAAGAATGTTGAACAAAATTTAAAGATCTTCGAGTTAAGGAAGCAGTGCAAAGACAAAGACCATCAGGTAGTGTTGGATGCATTAGAGATGTCTCAGGCGGAGGAGATAAACAAGCAAGGTCACTCATGCTGATGAGTTGGAGAAACTAAGGAAGGAGCACTCTCAAAATATCAACGCTGCCAAGGAGGATTACAACGCAAGGGTCGGGCAGCTGTTTAAAGATTACGAGAATGTTAAAGCTAAATTTACAAAAAGATTGGATGAGATCCAGGTAGTGGTTGTGAAAATGGAGCCTGGCCTTGTTGATTTGAAGAAGAAGGTTATAGAGTGGAAAGCTAAAAGGGTTTCTCTTATGGATAAGCTTGAGCCCATGATCGCCGAGAAGGCTACTGAAACCAGTAAGCTGAGAAGCTGAAGCTGCAAGCAGAATGCGATGAGATGAACGACCAGCTTGATCAAGTGGAGAAGCTTCTAGATGAGATTTATTTCAGGATGTTTACTGAAAAGTGCTTGTCATGGATGGATGATTATAAATAGGTTGTGGTGATAATGGGTTGAATACTGGTATTAACGGACAAAACAATAGAACTGGAGTTCAAATTGCCATGACAAGGCCAACCAGACACCAACAGAACTCTGTAGGAGTGGTTCTCCTGGAGAATGGAGAACCTAGACTTCAGTCGACAAGCCAAGATTGTTTGCGGAGTCAAACACTCAGTTGGGCCCCTGACAGTCGGCCCGCAGATTACCGCGCCAGCAAGGAGTACATTGCTAACATGGTCAAATAGTTGGTGAAGGAAAGCAGAGGTAGGAAGAATGAAGACTGGGATTCCGCATCAAGCCGAACTCCGTTTACTGAAAATGTTCTGAGAGAAAAGTACCCTTGGAAGTTCTCCATGCCGACAATTCCATCCTACAATGGAACTACCGATCCCAAGCAACACTTACTCAAATACGAATGGCATATGGATGGAGCTAGAGCTACGGATGTTGTTCGTTGTAGGTGTTTCCCTATCTTCTTGGAAGGAGTTGCTTCCATGTGGTTCACTAGGGTCGTGCTGAAATCCATATCAACTTTTGATGAATTGGCTAAGAAGTTTTTTGAGCAGTTTAGGCTCCACACTGCACGACCAAAGGACACGATGTCCTTATCTGGCTTTTCTCAAGGACCTAAGGAGTCACTCAAAGCTTTCTTAAACTTGTTTAACATCGCTGTTACGGAGGTTAAAAATATGAAGGAAGATCTTGTATTTATAGCCTTGGTCCGAAGCATTCATCCGGATATGGATTTTGGTAAATGGTTAAAGATAAAGCAACGCACTACGGTAAAAGAATTCCACCAAAACGCGAATCAATTCCTATGGTTGGAAGAAGTAGGACTGGTTGAAAAAAAGATTAGTGATGGGCATTCGAAGGAAGTAATCCAGAGCAACATCGTAGTAAACATTGGAAACTCTGGTAATTAGAAGAAAAGAAGTTAAAATTCCAATAATGGGCATGACGCAAATGCGAAACGTCCAAAGAACTTCGGATTAGAAGATTACACGCCCTTGAATGACACATGGGAGAATATATATTTTGCCACTCAAGGAACTGAGCAATATATGAAGCCGCCATGGAGGGAAGCGATAAAGACAAGATAAACATTTTGGGAAGTACCGTCGCTTCTACGAACCATGGGCATAACACTAATAAATGCCGATATTTGAAAATTTTAATCGAGGAGCTGATAAGGAAAAAAAGCTCTAGTAGTATGTTTGGGCACCTGAATGTAGGATCGATTTCACCCTAGAGGGGGGGGGGGGTGAATAGGGTGATACTATCAATTATAAAAATTATTGAAAAAGTTTATATAAAATATTTTCAACACAGATCACAGCAGAATAATAGCAGCACAGATATAGCAGAATAAAAATAGAACACACAGATTTACCCAGCTTCGGCAAAACCCTGCCTACGTGCTGCCCCCAAGGTTTCTACTAGAAATTAGATAGTCAGACGCTTACATACGTAAACTCGCGACACCCGCTATCGACTAATCCTAACTCTACGCTCAAAACCCTGCCACAACTCAGCCGCTGAGTTGCAAATTCTCAAACTACGCCACGTAGTTTGTCCCCTAGTCACACGACTAGAAATTACAATGGTTTAAAAAGAAAAATACAAATTTAAAAAGAAATTATAAAACAAAATCCTAATTTAAATAAATAAAGCCCAATAGAAAACCGGCCCAAATAAAAATATAGATAAAAACAAATCCCCCTTTTCTTTTATTCCTCTGGTCGGTTTTGCTTTATGAAAATAATGTCTTCTTCCTCGTTTCTTCTTTGCTCTGAAATTAGGGTTTTGAATATATTGAAGATGCCGACTTTAGTAGCTCGATCGAATGATGATATTGGACTTGCACTTGAACTTGTAATATATATATATACACATATATACAAACATTCATGTATGTATATATATATACAGTGTTTGTATGCATTTTTGGTTTGTGATCATCCTGCTTTGCCTGGATTGTGTATATATGTGCATTTGTCTGGTTCATGTAGTCTTGGTCGAGTCTGAGTTCATATGCACTTGAATATGCATATACATATGCCTGTGTTATAGTTTGTTATTTGATGTTGTGTTGCAATGAGCTCATGTGGTCTTCACTTTTGTATATGATATCTCCTATGGCCTTGGTTATTCATATTGTCCACTGTTGCATTTCCTTGTGTACTTCACTGGTTCATTCTTGACTGTTGTTGGTGGTGTACAAATCTGGTTCAATGGAAGTCTTTTTGAACTGTTTTTGCCTTTGTTGGTTTAGTGGTGCACTTGCTTTGAGCTTGAGTTGTTTTCATGTGTATGACTTGAACTACTCTGGTTTCATGAAATCTGGTTGTAGTTGAGTTTGAACCATTTGTTTCAGCTACCATGTGTATACATACATCTATGTATGTATATATGTGTTGTATTTTCTTATCATTGATGCTTGGTTGTCAATGTGTACATGTTGTAGCTTGATTTTATGGATGTTGTTCTCTGGTGAGTGTGGTCTCTCTCGACTCCTCATTGTAGTCTGAGTTAGGTTGCTATTGGTCTGGTTCATGTATATGTATATATATGTCTTGTTGAAACTTGTAGCATATCCAGCTCGACCACATTTTCTTGAACTTGTACATTTTTAATTTCACATGTGTTGAATCCAGCTTGCAGCTCGGGTTTGACCTTGTGCTCGTGTCGTGACTTTATTTGTGTCGAACCCGGCTTTTAATTGGGTTTGACCTTGTGCTCACCTGTCCCTGTAATTTTATCAAGTGTATATCGGTGTGCACGGCCTTATGGCATGTACAGTGATACACTGTGCATGTCACAAGATGTTCATGTATGATGAATTCAGAATTAAATGATGATGAACAACCCAAATAACTAAGGCAAATAAAATTTTCAATGTCACATTTTATTTTATACTGCAAAAATATTTCTTTTTCAATTTTACTGCGTCAGTGTGTATTTTTGCAGATTACTCAGATGCTGGATTCAATCTGGAATAGAGTTGAAGATAAATACGAGTGTGAGTGAAATGTAGTGAGGTGCATTTGTAGATGAGAATTGTGATGTAGTCAAATTTGTATTGTAATTAAAAATTGTATATATATATATAGTGAGAGCTTGAATTTGTACTATTCAAAATTGTAATAAATATTTGTTTGAATAAAAATATTAGTTTGACTTTAAATTCTGTGTTATTTATTTTGTTTAGCAAATATTTATTTAATAATGTGAAAAATAAAATAGTACATTAACAAATACATTTAAATGAATATATATATATATATATGTTTATTATCATCAAACAAAAATCATATAGTCGCATATTTAACAATCTCCCCCTTTTGATGATAACAAACATATATTTAAGATTTTGAACTTATTAAATGTATTTGATCATTCAATTTTCTCCCCCTATTTGAATGCTCCCTCTCTACACAAAGCTCCCCCTTCTTATATGCATGTAAATAAAAATATGCAAATGAGCCTAGATGCAAATAGAAAATATTTGACCTTTATTTATCAAAATCTTAACTTTTTTCTCCCCCTTTTGTTATCAGCAAAAGAGTAATAGTGTTAGAAAAATAGAGATAAAGTGATAGACATTAATACAACATTAATACTCAATTGAGTATAAATATTATATTTCAATAAAAAATCAAACAAAAATCATAAATACTCTGTTTGATGCATATTCCACTTTAGAATGATATGGATAATGTCATCATATAAAACCATATAGCTGTGTCTATTTGTGGTATATTTATATCAGGAATTTGAATATCTACTAACCATGCATAACCGTTAGGACTTTTAAATAAGATTAGTAGTATTCCAAAATTTAAAAAAATAAATGAATTCAAGTATCTTCTAACCACGCATAACCGCAACAGATATAATCCATGACAGATTAAAAATTGCAAAAGGTATTCCATTAGGAAACTTTATTAATGTTGAAGATAATTGGAGAATTGATTTATTGAATACAAGAATACTTTGTTACCACTTTATGATATTATACGATTCATAACCAACTATTACCTAAATAATTGTACAATAGGAAAACTATTGTAATAAGAGAAAGTCTATATATTGAAATATCCTTGATTTATTTCTTAACATATAATGAATATCTCTTAACGTCCCCCTCAAACTCACAATACGACGACCATAAGCATCGAGAGTTTGCCAACTAAAAATTAATAACGTCTTTCGTAAGATGATGACTTGTGACATGACAATCAATCTCAATATGCTTGGTCCGCTCATGAAAAACCGAGTTGCGAGAAATCTGAATAGCACTCTTATTATCATAATACATAGAAGTAGGATAGAAAGAGGCACCCCATATCTGCAAGTAACCTATGCAACCAAACAATCTCTTTGGTAGTAGATGCCATGTAACGACCCGTATTTTTAACACTTTAAAAATACGAATTAAAATGAAAATTTTGGATAAAAATCCGAAGGAAATAAAATTTTGTGTTGTTAAAAGTGAATTACAAGTTAAAATACAAAACTGAATTCTGAAATAACTTATTTGTAAATTAAATATGGATGTTAACTTGTGGTGAATGTAAATAATGGATTGAATTTGATTGTAAACCAAATTGGTTATGATTGTAAACAAAGAATAAATAAAATGGTAGATTTAATAATGGAAGTTTATGTTATTGAAACTAATATAAATAAATGTAACTTAATATTACAGTTGATTGGAAGCAGATAATGACTGAAACGGTAATTCGATAAAGATGTTAACTTGTAATTGAACGTAAGTAAAGATTTAAATTTGAATGTAACAAGTAATTGAATTGAATTGAATTTGATTGTAAACAACGAAATAAATAAAATGTTACATTTAATATTGAAGTTATAATATGGAAATCAACGTAAATGAATGTAATTTAATATTACTGTGAATTTAAATAAGATGATAGCTGAAGAAAATGAAAGTAAATGAATTATAAACTATTGATAATAATGTATAGGTAAATGGTTGATTCGATAATGAAAGTGTAAATCGAAATAAAAGAATTCATTGGAATTAAGTAACTTGAATTTGAATTACAATATAACTGAACGCTGAATCTAATATAATCTTTTATATTGGGTTTATAATGGAAAACTGCATTGTAGAAGATTGTTAATTACTGTGAAATTAAAAATGGGATTTGTGAACAATTGAAATTTGATTTAAAAGTTAATAATTTAAATTGGGAATTTTATATAAAAATTAAACAGTCGAATAATTTATTTTTCGAATATTGGATTTAATTAGACAATTAAATCGATAATTTAATAAGTTAAAATTCAAAAATAATTGTAAATCGAGTTGAATATGATTGAAAATGATTTGCAAAATTTTATCTTATCATATTGGAGTTATAGTAATGTTATAGAACTTTTAAAATTGAATTTAAAGTTAATTTGTGAAAATTGAATATTTTTAATATTTAATTTTTGACTGAAAATAGCCATTTTTCGAACAGTCTCAGAATTGAACGAAACTAGTTCCATTGGTTCCGTAATAGTTTGTTATTGTCGGATTTCAATTTTCGTACCAATCGGAGTTATCGTTTGACCGTGGCAGCTCGAAACGCATCGAATTGTTTTAATATTAATTCGGCGAGAGAAAATAGTCATTTTTCAAAAAGTCTCGGATTTCGACGAAACTAGTTTCATCAGATCCGTAATGTGATATTATTGTATGGTTTCGAATTTCGTGTCAATTGGATTTACCGTTTGTCCGGGGCAAGCCAAAACGCATCGAAATCGGTTTAAATCGGCTTAATTTAAAACTGATCGTTTTTCTCCGTAACTCGCACGGATGACCGAATTAGCCTCCGAAACATATTCCATTGCGTTCGGAACGTGGGGTAAACCTTAGAAACGCCAGCCGGCACGCTTCGGTTGGAGTTTGGAAAATTTCGGATGAATAGTGTCGCGTATTTTTCTATAAAAGCCCCTCACTTATTTCATTTTGTAAAAGAACTAGGGTTTCTCTTTGTAGCCGCCACATTTACAGCCAATGGCCAGAATTTCATCTTCTTTTTTCTCTTAATCTCTCTCAATCCGTAAGGAATTAGAGGAAGTTGTCAACTACAAACTTGTAGAGCATTGCGAGAGCTTCAAATCCATACGGAGATGATCGAAAACGGAGCAACGGATCAACGGGAAATTGAGCTCGAAGCTGCTGCGTTTTTCACACATTTCGAGGCCAAAGGAGCAGCCGAGCTTCAAGCTATTCCAGGCGTTGGTGGCTCGTGTGGTGGCGCGCGTGGTGGTGGTCCCTGATCGTCTTCAAGCTGCTCGGTGTGGTCGTGAAAATTGCTTGAAGATGGCGGCTAATGGGTTTTGGTGAACGTGTTTTCACGTTGAAGAAGATGATGGGAAGGTGCGGCCCAGATCTGAATATGCAAAAATGAACGGCCAGATCTGAAGCTAGGGTTTGAAATTTAAATTAAAAGCTGAAATTGTTTATTTAAATTCGTGTAAACTTTAAAATAGCATAACTTTTTCATACGAGGTCCGATTGGAACGAAACTTTTTGCGTTGCGATCGTAATGACGAGAGCTTCGAAATGAAACTGGTTTGGATGGATTTGGAGACGGTGGAAATTTGGGCTAAAGTTGGGCGTCGTCCAGTTTTAGTTTCAAACCGGAGCGTCTCGGCGACAACAGAAAATCAAGGTGAGTGTTTATAAGCTCACAATTGACTAAAATAATTTATGGTAGTTAAATTTGACATTATGAAGTGATATGAATTTATTTGTCGTTGTTTGATAAAAATTTAATTGTCATATAGATTGTCGTGTGAATTCACCGTTGAAAATTTAAATTGACAGTAAATTGAAATTAGGATTTAATTGAAATCAAATTTCTTGATATTGATAACTATGAAATTGCCGTGAATTGTATTGACTATTGGATGATTTATTTCGATGGATGCTATTGGTTGATATTTAAATGTTTGGATGTTTATTTGCTTATATATATATCCTGTTATACATGCATATGACACTGTGATTGGTTTAAGTAATATATATTCATCCCTGACATGTAATTGAAATAAATAATCACTTGGCCATAGGTTAGAGAATTATATACGGACACCGGGTTGGTTAAATTAAATGATTTTAAAAGTTGTTTTGAAATTATTTAAATGAATTGATTTAAGAATAAAAATCCAATTTATGGAAATTGAATTATTTTGAATTGAAGCTCGAGATGTTGGAATTTAAACTTGGTAATTGAAATGGTTTAATTATTCGAAGTTTAGATTTTTAAGAAAATTTGAAATATGGCGTAAAGTTTCGAAAGTCGATTTGTTTTAAAAGATTGGACTTTTAATCGAACTCTGAATATTTCTAAGAAAATTTATATGAAATGATATTTCAAGTTTGAGTTTGGAAGTGAAATTTAATTTGAAATTGAGATTTAATTAATTTGGAATTAAATTGAAATTTAAATAAATTTGTGAATTGGACTAAATTGAAACTGTTGAATTAAATTTGAAGATAAAATTGATTTGAATAGGATTTGAACTGAAATTGATTTGGAATGTAATACTTAAATGAATTCTTGAAATCCGAATGTTAAACTAAGTTTATTGAATTGGAATTGTTCCAGAAATTAAGTAAACTACTTAATACGGATGTTTAATTTGAAGTATATTCTAATTTGAATACGAAATGGTTTTAAAGCGAATCTTATATTCTTATATAAATATATGAGCTGTTTTGAAATGTGAAATATTTAAAGTTTCGAAATATATTGAAAGTGAAATTGTTTATTTTGTGGTTCAAATATGTATTTGAAATTGATAATTTGAAATGAGATATTGAGGCGAAAAATGGTTTTGAAATCGAAATGAGATATTGAGGCGAAAAATGATTTTGAAATTGAAATGAGATATTGAGGCGAAAAATGGTTTTGAAATCGAAATGATATATTGAGGCGAAAGATGATTTTGAAATTGAAATGAGATATTGAGGCGAAAAATGGTTTTGAAATTGAAATGAGATATTGAGGCGAAAAATGATTTTGAAATTGAAATGAGATATTGAGGAGAAAATGATTTTGAAATGAAATCGTATATTTTGAGTAGATATGATGATTTTGAAATAGATTTGATTTTGAAGCGAATATGATATTTTGATATCAATTATGAATCGATTTGAAATGTAAAAGAGCCATCGGTGTAATAATACGTAGTTATTAAAGAGACCGGGATCGGATATGGACATACTCTCTGTCGATACCGAAAACCACTTTAATAACTAGTATACGCGGAGTGTTGATCCAGAACGAAGTGGATGGTTTTGGTGAACGTGTTGATTTGAAGAAAGAGAACGATTTTGGATGACCCCTGACATGACTAAAACAGGAGCCGCGCCGGGCCATTGAGGATCGCCATCTCTAGCGGACACACTCCTTCGTTACCATGTCTATTACTTTTGTGATTCGATTTGGGTGCACCCCTCGATTTTGGGAGTGTTGTTTCGCGGTGTTGGGGTAGTAGCTGCTATGCCCAACATCAGTCCGGATCAGGCAACTACTAGTATCCTAGTTGGTATCGCCTCATGTACCTTGTCATACTGATTATCCTATTCGCGACCACTACGTTTTGGTTTGTACCTTTAGTATATGGATTGCCCTCTGGTGACTTCCGGTTTTGGGGAAACTACGGTCTTGTATATGCTCTTGGGAATATAAACTGTATTAAGGGTGGAATGGGCCATGGCTTAACGCTATTTTAATACTTTTACTTTAATGTAGACATATTATAATAGCGTATTGTACTACATAGTAGATAGTTTAACGGATCCTTGAGAGATGAAAAATCCCGTAACATCTCTTAAGTTATTGCACTCACGTTGACACTGGATAGGAGATGTCAAACCCCGTAAACATCTTTGACGCCGTCACACTCATATTTTCTTATTCGATTTGACTTACATGAGATATTTTAGTCCTGACTCGAGTGTTTTGTCTTTTCATTACGCTCGGGTCAGCCTGAGCATTTCAGATAAGGTTGAAGATCTATTTTGGAGGACGAAGACGGAGTTTGGTATTACATCATTTGTATTCTACTACCATATTATTTTTCCGCTGCATTATTGTATTATCTCTGATATGTATGTAACTCTGATTTATGATGTATAATAATAATCAAATTTATTTATTTAACAGCTTCATGAACTGTTATTTTATTATTATTTCTTGTTCCTTCCGCTGCAAGATTCTGAGTTTGCTTCTGTTCTTTCTTCCCTTTTCTTATTTAACCCCAATAACCATCTGCCTTTTTGAACGGTTTGAGTTGGACATGTGTGATTTGTCGACTTGAACGGTCCAAAATGGCGGGTCGTTACAGTTGGTATCAGAGCTTTGGTTTAGATTACCTTGGCTCTAGTGGGGAATAACTCATTGAAATAGGGTTAAAACCTTATGAATGAGTTTGAGTGTATATGAGAGAGCGTATTTGTAATTTTGATATAAAAAATGATTTTATATCGTGTTAATTTGTTCCGTTGATTATTTATGAATTCTGGTTGGTACTTGGGACGCCAAGGCATCGATAGGAATTTCTAAACACTCGAATAGGACAGATTGACATAATATTGTTTTGGATTATATTTTATATATAAAAGAATTATCTTGAAAGTTTATAAATTTTGATTGTATTGGTTGTTAGGAGATGATAATATTAGATTATCATCGTTTATTGTTGATTAGTCAATATTTCTAACTATTGACTAATGGATGATTTTAAGAAATGAAACTTGTAAATATGATTGACAATGAATATAAATGGTAAATAAAATAAAATAAAATAATGAATTTAAATTAAGATGGAGAATTTAAATTCCGGTGTTTTGAAAATTTAATTAACAAAAATTTGAAATGTATAATATAAGTATTATATGATAGTATATTCGATTAGAAATTGTTTTCAAAGGATTTTCAAATGAAGTAAGTGTTGTACTCCCCACTTGACACTAGAGAATGATTTCAGTGATGAGTGCACGCATCATCGACGTTTATTTTCGAGAGTCCAAGTGGGGGAGATCACTTAATAGCTTTTTCTAAACCCTGTTTTGGTTAAAATTGAATTTTATTTTGTATTCTCTATAGTATGACTTGATACACATTAATATAAGTATATATTATTTCAAACTTGATTTGAAATGAAACCGAAGATGGAATTCTTAAGTTCTTTAATATTTAATGACTTTAAACTATTGAGATAAACAAATACTTGAATCATTACGGAACTTCTGAATTGTGAAATGAGAAATGAACCTAAGAGCTAAGTGAAAATATCAATTGAAGTAGAAATCCTTAGAATTAGGAAATTATGAATTTAAAATAAAATTGAAACTGTAAAACTCGCATAGTATTAAATTTCATTCTATAGCATAAATATAACTTACCAAAATATTTAAGAAGTTCAAAAATGTTATATGAATTGTTAATTAGATAATATACAAGTTTAGGTTTGAATAATGAAATATGCATTTAATTAATGGTTTGCAAATATAAATAAAATTGTTAGTAAATAATTGGAATTTAAATTAACATTTAAAGGTGATTCACCATTATGTTAATATAAAATGGAAATACTATATGTGAATGTAAATGTGAAATTAAATTATAGTGAAATTTAAGTAATTACTTAAGAATTAATTAATTAAAAATTCAACTTTGAATGAAAAGAGGTTGTATGTTGTTTAACTACATTCTATTTGCATAACAAAAACTTACCAAATACTTAAAAAGTTTAAAATGCTAATAAGGATAAGTAGAGGAATAATATACCAGTGTGAGAGTGAATAATAAAATGTGAAGATCTATTGATAGTTGTAAATATAAAGGAAATTTAAGTTGTAAAATGAATTAAATTTAAAATTAATTAAATATAGAATTAGTAAATGGAAACTAATTAGATTTGAATGAAACTAAATGTCAATAAACTTGGAAGTGCATGAAATTAAAATTTTGACTTGGAAATGTATAATTGATTTAGTGTAGATTTTGGATGAATGTTAATGTTGATATGCATTGGTTGTTAGTTGGATGATAATTGATTAAATAGAATTCAGTAGTGTAAATGGAACTGAATAAACGGAATAAAAATTTCAAATAATTAAATTCAAATTTGAAGCAAAGTGAAGGTAAATATAATTGAATTCAAATTAAATTGAAGCAAATTGACTTGAATTTAAATTATGAATGAAACAAACTTGAATAAATCGGAAAAAAAAATCGAATGTAAACTTATTTCATTGATAAATAAGAAAATAAACGACTTTGTGTTTATGATTGTTTCTTTAGAAGATTTGAAGTTTGATGGTTTGTACTTTGAAATAATAAAAGCAAATTTTTGAAAAAAAAAATCCAAAATTGTCCAATATATGCTGAAACGAAAACAACCATAACTTTTAAATGGATGGACGAAATTTGGCGATCTTAGACTTTTCGGAAAGCCTAGAAACTGTGCTACATCTTTTGTTTATAATGTTTCAATAAATACCTTCATCCACTAGGCTTAAAACACCAATATTAGTCGCTGGCCTGTGCGGAGTAGAAATCTGAAGCACCTTAGTATTCTCGCCATAACTTTTTACTGGTGTATCAGATTGTTATGATCTTACACTTTATGGAAATCTTAGAACTTAAGCTAAAACTTTAGTTTTAAGCATTTGGTGTTTTTCTGTCATTTAGAAGGTTAAAAACGTGACCAAACGTCGCTGACCTGCGCAATTCATTGCCAGGCTGAGCCGTGTCTATTTAGTAAAACGGTCGTAACTTTTGAACGGAAGGTTCGAATTCAATGATTTTGGACATTCCGGAAAGCCTGAAACAAATGCAACAACTTTTATTTAGATTCCATCGTCAAATTTTATCGTTTAGGTGACCAAAAACTGAGATTCGTTTGCTGTCCTGAAATTGGAATTTCAGTTTTGAAGCTAAACTTGTTATATGTGTGTTGTTTATGATAAGTATATCGATCTATCTTTATATGCATGGTTCTAACTTGGTTATTGAGCATTTTAGTAGGTAGCAAAGGGGTTGCGCTTCGCTTGTGGAGCTCGCTTCCGCGCTAAATGCAAAATGTAAGTTAAAATGCTAATAAACGCTTAATAAAAGGTACGTTCTCGGATTACAGTTTATGTTGTGGTATATTATTGTGTTCCCCATGTTTTGGGATGCCTCATTCTTGTAATGAGATGTATATCATGCAATTATTACCATGTGAAATTTTTCGGTCCTAGCCGCGCAAAGGAGGTGCTGCCGAAATTTTTCAAAAATCCGTGAGTTAGAAAATTTTGAGAAAAAAAAATCCTATAACTAAATTTTGCAAATAAGTCGAATATTTTGAATGAATTATATCTAAATGATGGTTTCCCCTTCTCCGTTCCTTTTCGAGGACGAAAAGTTTTAAGTGGGGTAGAATGTAACGACCCGTATTTTTAACACTTTAAAAATACGAATTAAAATGAAAATTTTGGATAAAAATCCGAAGGAAATAAAATTTTGTGTTGTTAAAAGTGAATTACAAGTTAAAATACAAAACTGAATTCTGAAATAACTTATTTGTAAATTAAATATGGATGTTAACTTGTGGTGAATGTAAATAATGGATTGAATTTGATTGTAAACCAAATTGGTTATGATTGTAAACAAAGAATAAATAAAATGGTAGATTTAATAATGAAAGTTTATGTTATTGAAACTAATATAAATAAATGTAACTTAATATTACAGTTGATTGGAAGCAGATAATGACTGAAACGGTAATTCGATAAAGATGTTAACTTGTAATTGAACGTAAGTAAAGATTTAAATTTGAATGTAACAAGTAATTGAATTGAATTGAATTTGATTGTAAACAACGAAATAAATAAAATGTTACATTTAATATTGAAGTTATAATATGGAAATCAACGTAAATGAATGTAATTTAATATTACTGTGAATTTAAATAAGATGATAGCTGAAGAAAATGAAAGTAAATGAATTATAAACTATTGATAATAATGTATAGGTAAATGGTTGATTCAATAATGAAAGTGTAAATCGAAATAAAAGAATTCATTGGAATTAAGTAACTTGAATTTGAATTACAATATAACTGAACACTGAATCTAATATAATCTTTTATATTGGGTTTATAATGGAAAACTGCATTGTAGAAGATTGTTAATTACTGTGAAATTAAAAATGGGATTTGTGAACAATTGAAATTTGATTTAAAAGTTAATAATTTAAATTGGGAATTTTATATAAAAATTAAACAGTCGAATAATTTATTTTTCGAATATTGGATTTAATTAGACAATTAAATCGATAATTTAATAAGTTAAAATTCAAAAATAATTGTAAATCAAGTTGAATATGATTGAAAATGATTTGCAAAATTTTATCTTATCATATTGGAGTTATAGTAATGTTATAGAACTTTTAAAATTGAATTTAAAGTTAATTTGTGAAAATTGAATATTTTTAATATTTAATTTTTGACTGAAAATAGCCATTTTTCGAACAGTCTCAGAATTGAACGAAACTAGTTCCATTGGATCCGTAATAGTTTGTTATTGTCGGATTTCAATTTTCGTACCAATCGGAGTTATCGTTTGACCGTGGCAGCTCGAAACGCATCGAATTGTTTTAATATTAATTCGGCGAGAGAAAATAGTCATTTTTCAAAAAGTCTCGGATTTCGACGAAACTAGTTTCATCAGATCCATAATGTGATATTATTGTATGGTTTCGAATTTCGTGTCAATTGGATTTACCGTTTGTCCGGGGCAAGCCAAAACGCATCGAAATCGGTTTAAATCGGCTTAATTTAAAACTAATCGTTTTTCTCCGTAACTCGCACGGATGACCGAATTAGCCTCCGAAACATATTCCATTGCGTTCGGAACGTGGGGTAAACCTTAGAAACGCCAGCTGGCACGCTTCGTTTGGAGTTTGGAAATTTTCGGATGAATAGTGTCGCGTATTTTTCTATAAAAGCCCCTCACTTATTTCATTTTGTAAAAGAACTAGGGTTTCTCTTTGTAGCCGCCACATTTACAGCCAATGGCCAGAATTTCATCTTCTTTCTTCTCTTAATCTCTCTCAATCCGTAAGGAATTAGAGGAAGTTGTCAACTACAAACTTGTAGAGCATTGCGAGAGCTTCAAATCCATACGGAGATGATCGAAAACGGAGCAACGGATCAACGGGAAATTGAGCTCGAAGCTGCTGCGTTTTTCACACATTTCGAGGCCAAAGGAGCAGCCGAGCTTCAAGCTATTCCAGGCGTTGGTGGCTCGTGTGGTGGCGCGCGTGGTGGTGGTCCCTGATCGTCTTCAAGCTGCTCGGTGTGGTCGTGAAAATTGCTTGAAGATGGCGGCTAATGGGTTTTGGTGAACGTGTTTTCACGTTGAAGAAGATGATGGGAAGGTGCGGCCCAGATCTGAATATGCAGAAATGAACGGCCAGATCTGAAGTTAGGGTTTGAAATTTAAATTAAAAGCTGAAATTGTTTATTTAAATTCGTGTAAACTTTAAAATAGCATAACTTTTTCATACGAGGTCCGATTGGAACGAAACTTTTTGCGTTGCGATCGTAATAACGAGAGCTTCGAAATGAAACTGGTTTGGATGGATTTGGAGACGGTGGAAATTTGGGCTAAAGTTGGGCGTCGTCCAGTTTTAGTTTCAAACCGGAGCGTCTCGGCGACAACAGAAAATCAAGGTGAGTGTTTATACGCTCACAATTGACTAAAATAATTTATGGTAGTTAAATTTGACATTATGAAGTGATATGAATTTATTTGTCGTTGTTTGATAAAAATTTAATTGTCATATAGATTGTCGTGTGAATTCACCGTTGAAAATTTAAATTGACAGTAAATTGAAATTAGGATTTAATTGAAATCAAATTTCTTGATATTGATAACTATGAAATTGCCGTGAATTGTATTGACTATTGGATGATTTATTTCGATGGATGCTATTGGTTGATATTTAAATGTTTGGATGTTTATTTGCTTATATATATATCCTGTTATACATGCATATGACACTGTGATTGGTTTAAGTAATATATATTCATCCCTGACATGTAATTGAAATAAATAATCACTTGACCATAGGTTAGAGAATTATATACGGACACCGGGTTGGTTAAATTAAATGATTTTAAAAGTTGTTTTGAAATTATTTAAATGAATTGATTTAAGAATAAAAATCCAATTTATGGAAATTGAATTATTTTGAATTGAAGCTCGAGATGTTGGAATTTAAACTTGGTAATTGAAATGGTTTAATTATTCGAAGTTTAGATTTTTAAGAAAATTTGAAATATGGCGTAAAGTTTCGAAAGTCGATTTGTTTTAAAAGATTGGACTTTTAATCGAACTCTGAATATTTCTAAGAAAATTTATATGAAATGATATTTCAAGTTTGAGTTTGGAAGTGAAATTTAATTTGAAATTGAGATTTAATTAATTTGGAATTAAATTGAAATTTAAATAAATTTGTGAATTGGACTAAATTGAAACTGTTGAATTAAATTTGAAGATAAAATTGATTTGAATAGGATTTGAACTGAAATTGATTTGGAATGTAATACTTAAATGAATTCTTGAAATCCGAATGTTAAACTAAGTTTATTGAATTGGAATTGTTCCAGAAATTAAGTAAACTACTTAATACGGATGTTTAATTTGAAGTATATTCTAATTTGAATACGAAATGGTTTTAAAGCGAATCTTATATTCTTATATGAATATATGAGCTGTTTTGAAATGTGAAATATTTAAAGTTTCGAAATATATTGAAAGTGAAATTGTTTATTTTATGGTTCAAATATGTATTTGAAATTGATAATTTGAAATGAGATATTGAGGCGAAAAATGGTTTTGAAATCGAAATGAGATTTTGAGGCGAAAAATGATTTTGAAATTGAAATGAGATATTGAGGCGAAAAATGGTTTTGAAATCAAAATGATATATTGAGGCGAAAGATGATTTTGAAATTGAAATGAGATATTGAGGCGAAAAATGGTTTTGAAATGAGATATTGAGGAGAAAATGATTTTGAAATGAAATCGTATATTTTGAGTAGATATGATGATTTTGAAATAGATTTGATTTTGAAGCGAATATGATATTTTGATATCAATTATGAATCGATTTGAAATGTAAAAGAGCCATCAGTGTAATAATACGTAGTTATTAAAGAGACCGGGATCGGATATGGACATACTCTCTGTCGATACCGAAAACCACTTTAATAACTAGTATACGCGGAGTGTTGATCCAAAACAAAGTGGATGGTTTTGGTGAACGTGTTGATTTGAAGAAAGAGAACGATTTTGGATGACCCCTGACATGACTAAAACAGGAGCCGCGCCGGGCCATTGAGGATCGCCATCTCTAGCGGACACACTCCTTCGTTACCATGTCTATTACTTTTGTGATTCGATTTGGGTGCACCCCTCGATTTTGGGAGTGTTGTTTCGCGGTGTTGGGGTAGTAGCTGCTATGCCCAACATCAGTCCGGATCAGGCAACTACTAGTATCCTAGTTGGTATCGCCTCATGTACCTTGTCATACTGATTATCCTATTCGCGACCACTACGTTTTGGTTTGTACCTTTAGTATATGGATTGCCCTCTGGTGACTTCCGGTTTTGGGGAAACTACGGTCTTGTATATGCTCTTGGGAATATAAACTGTGTTAAGGGTGGAATGGGCCATGGCTTAACGCTATTTTAATACTTTTACTTTAATGTAGACATATTATAATAGCGTATTGTACTACATAGTAGATAGTTTAACGGATCCTTGAGAGATGAAAAATCCCGTAACATCTCTTAAGTTATTGCACTCACGTTGACACTGGATAGGAGATGTCAAACCCCGTAAACATCTTTGACGCCGTCACACTCATATTTTCTTATTCGATTTGACTTACATGAGATATTTTAGTCCTGACTCGAGTGTTTTGTCTTTTCATTACGCTCGGGTCAGCCTGAGCATTTCAGATAAGGTTGAAGATCTATTTTGGAGGACGAAGACGGAGTTTGGTATTACATCATTTGTATTCTACTACCATATTATTTTTCCGCTGCATTATTGTATTATCTCTGATATGTATGTAACTCTGATTTATGATGTATAATAATAATCAAATTTATTTATTTAACAGCTTCATGAACTGTTATTTTATTATTATATCTTGTTCCTTCCGCTGCAAGATTCTGAGTTTGCTTCTGTTCTTTCTTCCCTTTTCTTATTTAACCCCAATAACCATCTGCCTTTTTGAACGGTTTGAGTTGGACATGTGTTTGATTTGTCGACTTGAACGGTCCAAAATGGTGGGTCGTTACATGCCATAACTTTCTCTTTCTTCTGCTCCTTCTATTTTTATTGGCTCTGAACATTGCTTGAGAGAAATAATACAAGCACATATATATTATTGAACACTCACGTAACTCTCTCCCCCAATTTCATTTTCCTTCTCCTTCCCATCAGCCACTTTGGATGCACCCTATTCCGCCCCTCACCTCCGCCACCCGCATCCCCTTGGCCACCCAACCACCAACCCAGCCTCCGCCCTCAGCCAACCCGTAGCCACCTGCTCCTCCGTCGCTCCCCTACCCACAACCCACTAACCTCCTCCCCTTCACCCGAAGCCACCTCGCCCAGCCAACCTCCTCCACTTCACCACCAGCCGCCTCAGCCACCTTGCCCAGCCGCGAACCCCAACCCTTCATCGAACCCGCACCCACCAGTCACCACCCCACCTGCCAAACCCGCATCCGCCTGCTTCACCCGAACTTTCCCCCACCAGCCCAGTAACCCACCTACTCCGCCCCTACCTAGCCCAGCCATCCTCCAACCCAGCCACTTGCATCCGACCCTTCACCAGCCTAGCTACCTGAACCAACCTCCTCAACCCGAAAACGCAACCCGCAACCAACCTCCGACCCACCCAATCACCCTGCCGAACCCCACCACCAAGTCACCTTGACCACCAAACCACCGAACCCCTTGCTCCGCACTTAGTCCACCTCGATGAACCCGTGTAACCACCAACCTCCTCCACCTTCACCGAAACTGAACCTGCGCACCCACTTGCCCACGGCCAGCAGTAAAACCTGCGCCTAAAGTTTTCCCGCGGCAACATCCCGCCAAGGCAGCAATCTCCATTCTCGCTCAAGTGCATGCGCGCGTGTCCGTATCAGTATCGTTGTTCTTGTTTTTCTAATCCACGAAGGTGAGCATTTACAAACTCACGACTAGAAATTCGCATTGCAAGTACTCTGTGATTTTATAAATAATTGGGTTGTAAATATGATTGGTATTGGAATTGGAAACCATGGATAGTCGACGTTGTGATATATGATTTTACCGACATATTTTAATGTATTGATTAGGATCCCAAATTGCATGTGAAACCCGTTTACTGTGAATTTATTTTGAATGTTAGTATGTTGATTTATTGATTTAAATATACCATGTCACCTTTATGTTATTACCGTATGCATTGATTAGATACTAAAATTTGAACCAGGATATGGGTTGAAATGATATATACCCAAATTTAAATCACTTGGCCTAGGATAGAAAATTAAATAATAAACACCGATTGGTCAAATGAAATTTATTTTTGGATATTTAATATTTAAATTTGCGATAAAGGAATAATTTGGAAATTTAACGTGAATTTTTAAATTTGGGATTTATGTAGAAGTTAATATTTAAATGTGAAATCTATTAAATTAAATTATATTTTAAAATGAAATATCAATTGAACAGTTTTTAAATTCCAAAACTTAATTAAGTGCTTATGTTAAATATTAATGACACTTAACTCATAAGTTGACTAGTTGAAATTTAATGAAATTTGTAAATATTGTATAGGTAATTAAATTCTTAATAAATATTTAATTTAATTAAAAAGGGAATTTTAATTGATTTTATTGAATTAATATATATAAAGATTAAACTAAATTGTTTTAAATCAAGGTTTAATTAAAAGTGTTAAATTAAGTTGTAACAACCCGTATATTTGGACCATTTAAATTGACAATAATCCACACATGTCAACTTAAATAGTACAAAACACGAATCATTAATGGAGTATATGTATATAAATGAGAATCATCACAGAATCACAGACAGATACAATATAACAGAATAACGTAGCGGAATTACAACAATGTATGATAGTAGTTCATGAAGCTACTGAGTAAATACAACAATGTCTCAAGCAAATAGTGAAATAGAAATACATAGATGTCCGATACAATATCGAAATAGGATGGAGCAATACTGATAAAGATAAATGATAGTCTTCAAAGTCTTCAACTTCCAAGCAGCACGGCAACAGAAATCCTCAGACTGACCCGAGCATATGCACAACAAACACTCGAGTCAGGACATATATTCTTATACAAGATAATATGGCACAAACTTGAAATAACAATAACTCAAAGATGAATGGAATAACATCTTTCAGGATCCGTTAAACTATCTACTATGTAATAGTGTACGCTATATAGATAATGCCTATCATTAAGATAAAGTATCGAAATAGCGTTAAGGCGTTACCATTATCCCCCTTAACACATTTTATATAAGCATCATAGTCTATACAGCACTGTAAACTCCACCGTAAACTAGTGGGCTATCAGAGAGTACTCCATAGGTATAACCCAAAACAAATCGTAGTGGTCGCGCATAGGTATACAAGTATGACAAGGCACATGAGGCAACACCCAAGGTAGTGAAACTACCGTTTGCCTAATCCGGACTGGTGAGAACGCATCGCCGCAGCGATCGCAACACCGCGCAACACTCTCAAATCAAGGGTGTGCACCAATCAAAACAAGTAATGAGTAGTTTACGAAGAAGTGTGTCCGCTCGAGGTAGCTAACCTCATTTGGCCCGGCACGGCTCCTGTTTAAGTCATTTCCAATTTGACACAAGTGTCAAGGTCATCCATTTTCGTTCTCTTTCTTCAATCATCAACGTACATCATTCCAACCACTTCATTCTAGATCACACTCCGCATATAGTTACTAAAGTGGTATTCGGTTTAGACAGTGAGTATGTCCCTAACCGATTCCGGTTTCTTTAGTAACTTTCGTAATTATTAAACCGATTGGTCATTTAATAAATTTCAAAACCAAACAATTACAATTTCACTTACAATTTGAAAGTCAACATTTCATTAGCCTTCCTATATCAATTTCCAAATTTTACGTTTCAAATTTCTAAATTTTCAATTCCCAAATTCTATAATTCAATTTCAAATTTAATTTAAATCGTTTGAAATATTGATTTAATTTCATATAAAGGTTTCATTTCATAATCATTTAATTTAGGTAAATTTAACATTCAAAGTAATTTCAATTTAATTTCCAATTCATTAAATCAATTTAAGTTTACCTATATTATCAAAACTTACAAGTTTAATTAAATTAAATTTGTCAAATTAAATTCGTTAAATTACAAGTCTTATATTAATTTCATTAAATCACCCTTTTATTTCTTGTTAAAGAAATTCAATTTCACTTATTTACTTATCTAGTTTTACAAATTTCAAACTTAATTATTAAAGAAATTCAATTTCACTTATCAAAGAAATTCAACTTTATTTAATTATTACATAATTTCAAAACTTAATTCAATAATTTACTTAAATTTAAACAACATTCTTTCATCAAACACTTTGTTATTATTTTGTTTCAAATTATTAAATATTAACATTTAAATTTCACTAGAATTCAAATTCCAAACTTCATTTAAAACCCTTATTATTTCATTCAAATAAAATCTTATATTTTTATTTTAAAAATCGAATTATTTGACCAATCGGGTTTTTATTTAATTCTCTATCCTAAGTCAATGTTTATTTGGGTATTTATCATTTCAACCCGATTCCATTTCAATTCAAAATCAAAACACAGTAAAGGGAACTTGCAGTGTGATAACTGGGATGGTGTCAAAGTAAATAAACAAATAATAACAACAATCAATAACAATCCAATAATCAATTTAAATAATCCTGAAATAATCGTATTAATTTACATTGTTGTTTGTGCAAATTAATATAATTATTTCTAGAATCTACACTCATTTCATGTAGATTAAAGATTATTACACTAATATTTTATGCAGATCTACACTTGATATCTATTATTCAATTTCGTACTACATCAATTTATACAACATACATTTAAATGGTTCAAGGTGCAATTAGCCATATTTCTACGTGTCGAATAATTAGACAATTAAAGGGGTCATATTATACAAATTTTATCTAATCAAATTCAACACATATCAATTTCAAATTGTTAACTATCCTACGTCAAATTCAATTTGTATAATACTTATCACTTCATATATTAACAATTTAACGTCCAATTTCAACATCAAACAACAATCCTTTTATCAACCAACTTGATTATCATCGTATCAGAATATAAGTCATGAAAATTAATTCACCTTTAGTGGTTAGAGAGAATGAACGACTAAGCACGAAGAGGCACGAATAGACTAAACTCAAACGCAGCCCAACTGCGAATAATCGAACAAACTGCAATCATCGACAAGAAAGAAATAGTGTAATTTTCAATATGGACGTTCATATATATATATATACATACTCACCAATAAATAAAGAAGAGAAAAGAAAGCTACAAGAGAAGGCTGCTGCAAGGTGGATGACTTCAGGTAATTGCTGCCATATCAAACAGAGAAGAACAAAACTGTTACTACCCTTTTCAACACACTACCACATATATTCAATTATATATATGCAACAACAAAAGGAATATGGTTTCCCATGAGAGCAAAATGTGAAAGCTTGGCTGTTGTAAACAGTGGAACATTCCTCCAACTAGAAACTGTTTCAAATATACATATATCTAATATAGATATATATATACATGCATTTGCAAGCATTTCAGGTATGGGACAGGGAGCATAGGCTCGGCTGGTTACTGAGGTGGCTCGGGTTTTGATGGCGTCGACAGGTGGCTGGAGGGGGTCAGGTCGGTCGACGATGGCCAGTCCGTGGTGATGTGGAGGTGGGCTAACAGCGGGGTAGGCGAGAGGAGAGGGCGCTGGCGAGGGAACAGAGTGTAGGCGGGACTGGGCGCAGGCGGGCACAGGCTGGTCTAGGCGCAGGGCTGGGCTGGCGGGGCTGGGCGCAGGGCTGGGCTGGCGGGGCTGGGCGCAGGGCTGGTTGGGCGCAGGGCTGGGCTGGCGGGGCTGGGTGCAGGGCTGGGCGCAGGGCTGGGCACAGGCTGGTCTGGGCGCAGGCTGGTTGGGCGCAGGGCTGGGCGCAGGCTGGTCTGGGCTCAGGGTTGAGCACATGCTGGTCTGGGCTGGCGGGGCTGGGCGTTGGGGCTGGGTGCAGGGGCTGGGCGCAGGCTGGTTGGGCGCAAGGCTGGGCGCAGGCCGGTCTGGGCTCAGGCTGGTTGGGCGCAGGGCTGGGCACAGGCTGGTCTGGGCTGGCGGGGCTGGGGAGTTTCATTAACTGGAGAGGAGACAAAATAATAAAGAAAATTATGAAGAGGAGGAAGAAAGATGAGCTACGTACCAGAGTAGTTTAGAGATTGCAAACGAATGGAATAGGAATTGAACCCAGTATATACTGAATAGTACAGAAAATCAAAAGTCTCCAATTGATTGCCTCGGTACTCAAAGAAACTGTTGGGTTTCCTAGGGTAATTACTGACCAGAAGATGCTTCGAATTCCACCCAGTGCAGCCCAATAGACACTGGTTTTAATAGTGTAACGGACATGTTTCAAACCCGTTAAACAATTGTAACTTGCAACGCTGAACTCCGATTGACGCAAATAAATATACCGTTTTGGTCAGCGCGACGAGGGGAACACAACGGTATGAAGATATTGATGATTCGACACTGTTTGCGAAGTTGTTAATTGCTAATTAAACCATTCGCTCGCGCGAACAATTTAACTAGCAATTAAAAGCGGAATTTGACGAAACGAAATGCGCCGTCATGATCAGAATATTTTTCTTATGCAATATTGTGAAAAATATTTGGATTCGAACAATAGAAAATTTACACTTAGAATTCAAACTAATATGTAAATGCGACGAACGAAACTAACTTCAATATTTTTCAACGAAATTTGGCATACGCCTATGTCTATCTAGACGCATTCCAAATGTGAAGTTTGAATAGCAACGGAAGTTGTTTGTGAAAATTCGAATTTCTACACTAAATAAACGATTTTAAAATTTTAAACTGGGTCTGAATTTCAAGGTCGTTACATAAGTATTTAAGTAAATTGCTTAATCCAGAAGTTTAATTTATATTGAATATTTAATTCTAAGACTTTTTATTTAAGATTTAATTAACCATGTTAATTTGAATAGTTATTCAATTTGGATAATTTTGTAAAGGTGAAATACTTGTGTAAAATTGGATCTTTAGATTTTAAATCCAAATTTATTCAAGTCAAATGAGGATATGTTATTTGAAATAAGAGAAACTTTGATTTAATAAAATAACCAATCGGTGTGAAATATGACGTTGGTTATTAAATAGGCCGGGACCGGATATGGACATACTCTCTGTCGATACCAGAACCACTATAATAACTGTATACGTGGAGTGATGGTCCAGAATGAAGTGGTTGGATTTGGCGTACGTTTACTGGATTTGAAGAAAGAGAACGATGATGGATTGGCCTGACACTCGTGTCAATTTGAAATGACTAAAACAGGAGCCGTACCGGTCAATGAGGCTAGCTACCCCTAGCAAACACACTTCTTCGTATATTCCATTTATTACCGATTGGTGATCACCCTCGATTTTGGGACAGTTGTGTTGTGGTGGGCCGTTAGCGGTTACCACCAGCCGGGAAGGGTAAACTGGTAGTATCCTACCTTGGGTATTGCCTCACGTGCCTTGTCATACTTTTATCCCTATACGAGACCACTACGATTTTGTTTGGTGTTATCATATCACGGCGCATCCCTATCCACCGACGGTTTACTAGTGTTTTATATGCAAACTGTACGACGGTGCTTAAAAACGCGTTAAGGGGGGTCAATATAAAGCCTTAACGCTATTTTGATATTTTATATTACTGATAGACACTACATATATAGCGTATTCTACTATATATAGATAATTTGACGGATCCTTAAGAGATGGAAACTCCCGTAACATCTCTTGAGTTATTTTGTACATTTCACTTGAGTTAGACTACTTACATGAGAACTTCTAGTCCTGACTCGAGTGTATTATTTTACTTTATGCTCGAGTCGGCCTGAGTATTGCAGTGTGTGAGCAGTGCTTATTTTGGGAGACGAAGACTTAGTTGAAGACTCCACTCTATCCAGTATTAGTTATCTATTTTCATTTTGGCTTGTTCCAGTAGACTCTTATGTATTTCTAGTATTGTATAATTAAAGGCTGAAATCTGATGTATTTTGTTTAGTAGCTTCATGAACTACTATGTATATTATTTATTTTCGCTGCGAAATTCTGTATTATTCTGTGTGTGATTCTGTGTTTGATTCTATTCTAAAACCCTAAATTGATAATCTGTCAAATTTGAACGGCATAAGTTGGACATGTGTGGTTTATTGTCAGCTTAAGTTGTTTGAAAAAGGCGGGTCGTCACACAACATATAAGTAAATACAGATGTCCATAAAATAAAGAGTTACGAGAATTAATTTAACTTAGATTTCATCACAAGACACATGGTTATACATTTAGGTCACAGACACATATTAGTCACTAAATAAAGAATAACATAATTAACTTAACATCCATCACAAGACACAAGAACATATATTTATTTCACTAACACGAGACACAATAATACATATTTATTTCACTAACACAAGACTCAAGAATATATATTTATTTCACGAACACAGAATAGTCACAGAATCCAAATATCCAGAAGCTTAATCCAAACCGATCGTAATGATCATCCAAAACAATCGCAATGATTGTACTCAAAACCCATGGCAAACAAACAAACAAATTGGTATCACTCAAACCGATCTGATACCAAGGATCGTACTTAGACCGGGAACACAGAATCACAGAATGATCACAAGGATAGTCCATACCGATCAAGGTGATCGTGGAAACCATGACTTGATAAATTTACATTTATTTAATATTATTATATTATTATGTTTGAGAAGAAATCCAGGAATAAACTTCTTAAGGATCTAGCAGCCACTTTCCACACATCAAAAGAGAGTAAACTCTAAAGTGCCAAATACTATCGCCTTCAGTAATCACTAGAACTTAACCAATACGTCTCATACCGTATGGTGAAATCCAAGCATTTACTAAAAGCTAGTAAATATCACTTATTACGGATACCACAGGAAATGAACTACATTCTCTTAAGGATCTAGCAGCCACTTATCGCACACCCGAAGAGAATACAACTCTAAAGTGTAAAATACTTCCTAATAGCAATCACACGAATTTAACCAAGGTATCCCATACTACCCGGTGAAATTCGAGTATTCATTAATGGGTTAGTAAGTTCCACTCAAGCATTCTATTCAATGAGTTATACCATATTCGACGAAGTTTTATTTGAAAGCATTTAAACCAATCGATGACACTAAGTCGATTATTAGTACTCCTCAAATTATAGAATTAAGGTTCTCAAAACATTTTTCTCTTTTGAGTTTATTATTTAAAACACTTATTATAAATTCCATAAATCTGTTCATTATTTAACTTTATAAAAATATTCACAGATTTGTTAAAATATTCCATAACGCCGAATTGTTCCAAGATTTTACTTATATACACCAAGTTGTCTCAAATTTCCATATGGTTGTATTATTCACAAAACTATACTTTAAAACCATATTTAATTACTCTTCTAAATCCATATTAAAATATAACCATTTTATTTAAAAATAAATTAAGTTTATACTTCTCAAAACTACATTTCCAAATTCCATGATTCCTATATTATTTATTTAATAAATCGTAATACTTATATTCCAAATCCATAGTCACTTTTATGTAAAAATAGATTAGATTTGTATTTCCAAAGTCATATTTCCAAATCGATAAATTATTTTACTAAACATGCTTAATATATAAAATAAATTGCTAAAAAAACCATTTTTAATATTTATTAACTTAATTAAAAAATAATTCTAAGATTTATAAATTAAAAATAATTCTCTTTTGTAAAATTACTTGTATACAAAGCTTGTCTATTTACTTCGTTTAACTCAAATTTATGATTTAAAGATATGCAGTTTCGTCCACCTAAATCTCATAATTTTACCAAACTTAAAACATGAAAGTTGTAGAAAAATGTCTCAGCTTTCAAACAAGAAAAAGATCATCTAATTTTGATTTACGGTTTAAAAGTTATGACCGAAATTTTTTTTAGATTTAAATTTATTAAATTTGTCTTTCATTGACAGGGCAGCGACAAAGAAACTAATTTTTGACCATATTTAACTTCAAAATTATGCAAAGCTCCAAAAAAGTTGTAGCATAAAGTCTATGCTTTCCAGAACTTTAAAAATTATCAAATTCTTATAAGTAACAAAAACGTTATGACTAAAACAATTTCTGTGTTTCAATGCTCAGATTAAACACAGGACAGAGAGGTTGCCTCTTCTTCAAACCCACATCACTCTTAGTAAACTACAGATTTACAAAAAAGGATAGACATAAAAGTTGTTTCTTATAAAAATACCTTTCAACTGAAAAAAAACCTCACTCAATTTCGATCTACCAATCAAAAGTTATGATAATTTTAATATCAGGTTCCAACTTAAAGAAATTGCACAGGACAGAGCTGCACCATCGGTTTCAAACTCAATTTCGACCCTATAAACTATGGAATTTCGACAAGTGATTAAAAGTGAACTTGTAGTTAACTGAAAGAACTTTCTACCACAAAAGGTTTGAGTCAATTTGAAGAGGCTATAGAACTCATAACTTTTTTTCTTATAATTTGTATAATTTTCTTTGATTTTCTAAGATCAAAATTAGGGCTGAAATTGAGTTTGCTTGCTTCTTTCATTTCTTGTTTTACTTGAGAAGATACGATAATAGAATGAGCAGGTGTTGAATTGGAGATGGGTTGAGCAATTAGGGTATTTGGTTAAGTAATTGGTTAATGGGCTTGGATTACTAAAGCCCAAAATTCTAAAAGTGTTGTTACATTTGTTTAGTAAATTTTATACATTTAATTAATCTTTCTAACAAATGATTCCTAACAAATTACAATAGAATTAATTTCTTTTTAGCGTAAACACACTTAACAAAGAATTCTACTCTAATGAAAAAATAATTTTCATCCATTAATTTATTTCATTATTAAATCGATTTATTTAAAAAATTTGGAATTCTTTTTATTCCAAATAAGAAATCTCAAATTTTATTTATTCAAATTTCCAAATTATATTTTATTTTTCCATAAATTAAATCAATTATTCAAACTAAATTAAATTTCATAATTGAATTTCAAAAATCCTAGATTTAAATTAATTAACCCTAATTAACTAAAATTAATTAGGTCATTAACGACAGGGTTGTTACAACATTCCTCTTTTCTCTACAAACTTTTGATGTAATAAACAAAAGCAATGTGGTTCACCTTATTATTATTACTCCCAAATCCATTTTCATTGTGTTTTTATAAATTTGATTTTGATATGCGAATTTGGAACAGAGAATAGGTTCATATAGGTAAGCATCGGTAATTAATTGGACGCTCTACTTTACCCTGCATAACTGAACTGTCCTTAATCCCACATTTCGATTTTGATCTATTGTTGATTTTTCTTTTTTTGGTATCTTAGTCTTGTCCATGGGTTTTTTTATTATTTATTTCTTTGGAACATATTTTTCTGGTAAGTATGTCTTCTCCTGAAATGAGTCTTCATTCGATTTTCACTACTTTAGGCAAAAATATTAACAAAAATTATAAGGTTTTTTATTTATCCTCTATCCAAATATTTGGTCATCTACTGTACCTGAGTTTTTCTATAAAGATATTGAGTTGTAAAAAAACCGATACCAATATATGGCAAAAATGATACCCACTGTCTGTCTGATTGAAATTGATGTTTTGTAATTTTAAAAACTATTTACACTGTCATTTGTAACAAAACTGGTACCAATATATTGCAAAAATGATAACCATTGTCTATCTGATTAGAATTAATGTTTTGTAACTTTAGAAATTATTTTTACTATAATTTGTAACAAAACTGATACCAATATATTGCAAAAATGATACCCTCTTTCTGTTTGATTGGAGTTGATGTTTTTTGATTTTAGAAATTATTTTCACGATCATTTATAACAAAATTGGTACCAATATATTGCAAAAATGATATCCACTGTCTAGTTGACTGGAATCGATATTTTGTAATTTAAGAAATAATTTTCACTGTAATTTGTAGCAAAACTAATACCAATATATTGCAAAATGATACCCACTATCTATTTGATTGGAGTTGATGCTTTTTAATTTTAGAAATTGTTTTCAACGCCATACATAACAAAACTGATATCAAGATATTGCAAAAATTATACCCACTTTCTGTTTGATTGGAGTTGATGTTTTTTAATTTTAGAAATTATTTTCACGGTAATTTGTAACAAAACTGATACCAATATATTACAATAAATGATACCCATAATATGTTTGATTAGAATTGATGTTTTGTAGTTATAGAAATTATTTTCATTATAATTTGTAACAAAACCGATACCAATATATTGTAAAAATGGTATCCACTATCTGTTTGATTAGAGATGATCCTTTTTAATTTTAGAAATTGTTTTCACCTTCATACATAACAAAACTGATACCAATATATTGCAAAAATAATACCCACTGTCTGTTTGATTGCAATTGATGCTTTGTAATTTTAGAAATTATTTTCACTGTAAGTTGTAACAAAACTAATACCAATATAATGCAAAAATAATGCCTACTATCTGTTTGATTGGAATTGGTGATTTTTAATTTTATAAATTTTTTTCACCGTCATACATAACAAAACCAATACCAATATATTGCAAAATTGATACTCACTTTCTATTTGATTGGAGTTGATGTTATTTAATTTTAGAAATTGTTTTTACGGTCATTTGTAACAAAACTGATACTAATATGTTGCAAAAATGAAACCAAATGTCTGTCTGATTGAACTTGATGTTCTGTAATTTTAGAAACTATTTTCACTGTAATTTGTAGCAATACTAATACCAATATATTGCAAAAATGATACCCACTGTTTGTTTGATTAAAGTTGATGCTTTTTAATTTTCGAATTTGTTTTTACTGTCGGACATAACAAAAATGATATCAATATATTACAAAAATGATACGTGCTTTCTATTTGATTGGAGTTGATATTTTTTAATTTTAGAAATTATTTTCAAGGTCATTTGTAACAAAACTTATACCAATATATTACAAAAATGATATCCACTATATGTTTGATTAGTGTTGATGTTTTGTCATTTTAGAAATTATTTTCACTGTAATTTGTAATAAAACCGATACCAATATATTGCAAAGATAACCACTATCTATTTAATTGGAGTTGATACTTTTTAGTTTTAGAAATTGTTTTCACCGTCATACATAAAAAAACTGATACTAATATTTTGAAAAAATGATACTCACTTTCTATTTGATAGGAGTTGATGTTTTTTAGTTTTAAAAATTATTTCCATGGTCATTTGTAACAAAACTGATAGTAATATATTGCAAACATGATACCCGCTATCTTTTTGATTGGAATTTATGTTTTATAATTTTAGAAATTATTTTCACTGTAATTTGTAAAAAAAACTAATACCAATATATTGCAAAAATGGTACCCACTGTCTGTTTGATTGGAGTTGATGCTTTTTAAGTTTAGAAATTGTTTTCAATATCATACATAAAATTATAATACCAATATATTGCAAAAATGATAGTCACTATCTATTTGATTAGAACTGATGTTGTGTAATTCTAGAAATTATTTTCAATGTAATTTTTAACAAACTAATACCAATATATTGCAGAAATGATACACACTATCTATTTGATTGGAGTTAATGATTTTTAATTTTAGAAAATATTTTTACCGTTATACATAACAAAACTGATATGAATATATTGCAAAAATGATAGCCACTTTTTGTTTGACTGGAGTTGATTTTTTAAATTTTAGAAATTATTTTCATGGTCATTTGTAACAAAACTGATATCAGTATATTGCAAAAATAATACCCATTGTCTGTTTGATTGGAACTGATGTTTTGTGATTTTAGAAATTATTTTCACTTTAATTTCTAACAAAACTGATACCAATATATTGCAAAAATGATACCCACTATTTGTTTGCTTAAAGTTGATGCTTTTTAATTTTAGAAATTGTTTTCAACATCATACATAACAAAACTGATACTAATATATTGCAAAAATGATACCTACTTTCTATTTGATTGGAGTTGATGTTTTCTAATTTTAGAAATTATTTCACGGTCATTTGTAACAAAACTTATACAAATATATATAGCAAAAATGATACCCACTATCTATTTGATTGGAATTAATGTTTTGTTATTGAAGAAATTATTTTCACTGTAATTTGTCATAAAACAGATGCCAACATATTTCAAAAATGATGGCCACTATCTTTTTGATTAGAGTTGACGCTTTTTAATTCTAGAAATTGTTTTCACTGTCATATATAACAAAACTAATACCAGTATATTGCAAAAATGATACCCACAATCTATTTGATTGGGATTGATGTTATGTAATTTTAGAAGTTATATCCATTATAATTTGTAGCAAAACTAATACCAATATATTGCAAATGATGCCCACTTCTATTTGACTGGAGTTGATGCTTTTTAATTTTAGAAATTGTTTTCAGCGTCATACATAACAAAATTGATACCAATATATTGCAAAAATGAAACCCACTTTCTGTTTGGCTAGAATTGATGTTGTTTAATTTTAGAAATTATTGTCACAGACATTTGTAACAAAACTGATAACAATATATTGCATAAATATTACACAATGTCTGTTTGATTTGAATTGAAGTTTTGTAATTTGTAACAAAATTGATACCAATATATTGCAAAAATGATACCCACTATATGTTTGATTGGAGTTGATGTTCTTTAATTTTAGAAATTGTTTTCACCATCATACATAACAAAATTGATATCAGTATATTGTAAAAATGATACATACTTTCTATTTGATTGGAGTTGATGTTTCTTAATTTTAGAAATTATTTTCACGTTCATTTGTAACAAAAGTGATACCAATATATTGCAAAAATGATACCCACTGTCTGTTAGATTGGAATTGATGATTTCTTATTATAGAAATTATTTTCACTATAATTTGTAACAAAAATGATACTAATATATTGCAAAAATGATACCTGCATTTATTTGATTGAAGTTGATGCTTTTTAATTTTAAAATTGTTTTCACCGTCATATATAACAAAACTGATACCATTATACTACAAAAATGATACTCATTTTCATTTTGATTGGAGTTGATATTTTTTAATTTTAGAAATTATTTCCATGGTCATTTGTAACAAAACCGATACAAAACATTTTAAAAATGATATCCGCTATCTGTTTGATTAGAATTGTTGTTTTGTAATTTTAGAAATTATTTTCGCTATAATTTGTAACAAAAATTATGGTCATTTGATTTTAAATATTTAATTAATTTTAGATATTTAAATATTGGATTTTGGAATTTAATACTTGGAGTTCAATAATAGTGATCGATTAAATATTTGAATTAAGAATTAAATATTTGAATTAAGAATTAAATATTTGAATGGTGAACCAAATATGAATTAAATAGATTTAATAATGTCATTTAACTTCTTTTAATTAATAAATGATAATGGTGAATCATTTTGCAAATTTATTACAATAACAAATGGTTCGAAATATAATAAGTAATAAGAAAAATCAAATTGTAATAAAACGACCCAGAATTTCACTGCTTTGATTTACGAATATTTAATTAATTTTAAATATTCAAATAAATGGTTTTATAATGAAAATAAAACTCTTTTTAATAATAAATAATAATGGTGAAATAGTTTTTAAATTTTGTTTACAAAAATATATAGTTCGATGAAAGACCGGAAACCGTTTTCCGAATTTTTTACGTTTCATCATATAAAATTATTTGAAATGTTGTGTACACATTTGTGTATATATATATACATATATATATATTCAAATATATACAATGTTATAAACATAGATTAGTAATTTAATTAGGGTTAAGTGTAATTAATTAAGTTAAGAAAATGATGATTTGACACTTTGGCAACTATAATAAAAAAATAAAAAGAGAATGTCACATCATTAGGAGACATAAGTACATTAGAGTACTTATGCATGTTGACTTTGATTTGATGGGAGGGTAGCTAGATGTGGGCTGAAATGGGTGAGGTAGAGGAGAGGGTGTGACATGGCATGCATGTGTGCAGGGTAGAGTACATGAGGGTAAAAAAAATAATTTGCTATTTCTACTTCATATAAAACTAAATTTTCACCTTTCTTACTCATTTTATTTTTCATGTTATCTTCTCTTATCTTCCTTAAGGCTTCATGAAACTTTTTAATGGCTTCCAAAATAACTTTTCATGTTTAAGATTTCAAAAATTAACTTTTAAATGTTTAAAAAACTTGTTTAAAGATTCCTTCTTTTCCATTTAATTTTCTTCCATTTTAGCCGAAATCGTTTTAGCAATTACTTCTTACAAAAACTCCAATACTAGATTTTATTTTTTTCAAACCATGTATATTTCCAGTGGCTACAACTTTGTAGTTTACTACTTTTTATTATTTCGAGCTTAGATACTCCAAAAATTCATTTCTTTTGAAAGAGTGTTTTTGAACCTAGATTTTGATATCCGAAAATACCCCTCACTATTTTGACTATAAATTCCTCAAAATTTAAATTTTTTCAGTAATTCTTTTTTTAAATGATAGAGGAGAGAATAATCTAAAACTTTCCATTTGACCACTTTTCCAAAATCCAAGAAGAAAGGGTTCAAAAGTCGAGTGCAAAATGAACCATTTTCGAGAAGAATTTGTGGTTTTCCAAGCTTTCTGAGCGCTAAAATATTTCAAGTTTTCAAAACCTTTGGTGAGTTTAACTCACATTTAATTTTATTATATCATATTAATGATGTTAAAATCATTTATTGATTGTTTGGATGTTAGTTAAAACTGTTTGAATGCTTGTTTGGTTGAATTTCCGTTTGGAAAATGGATGACATATTAATTTGATCGTTATAAACCCATATGATTATCTATATATTATCGGTCTCCATTGTTTTGCAAGGAAAATCTGTAGAGAGACCCAAAGAGGGTTTCTCGACCATAAATTATTTATTTACATCATTATGTTGTAATATTGATGGTTAATTAAAATAAAACCATGATATTCCATTTAATAGATTAAAGTCGTTATAGCAATATTTGCTACATCGTCATTCATTCAATTTCATCCCTAAAACCTTGTCATTTGAACTTGAGCTTGTGTTTATACTAAAAAGAATATTGAAAATTTATTAATCGTTTTGATTAATGATAATTTAAAATTAATTAATCATTTTAATTAATTAATCATTTTAATTAATTTGAGATTAATTAACTAGAAGGACAAACTTTGCAGTCCAATTAATTTCTAGGACACGCATCTGAAATAATTACTTTCAAGGCCAAAGTCAGTAGAATAATTACTTTCAAGGACAAAGTCAGCTGTCCAATTACTTTCAAGGACATAATTTCATAGGTTTTTAGGCCCTATAAACTAATTATTTTGATTATTGTCCTTAAAAGTAATTATTTTAGTTGTGTGTCCTAGAAATTAATTTCACTTGCTAAAGAGGCCCTTGTGGCTAATTCCCACTTTAATAAATGATGATTAAAAATTGGTTTATCTTTAGATTTAATTAATCATTTGTGCTAATGATGTTTTATACTTAATTAATCATTTTAACTGATGATTATTTGAGTTTAATTAATTCTTTTAATTAAGGATAATGGGGTTCAATTAATTTATTGAACTTAATTAATTATTTTAATTAATGATAATGGGATTAAATTAAGTATTTCAATTAATGATAATTGAAATTAATAATCATTTTAATTAATGATATTCAAAAGTAATTAACCATTTTAAATAATTATATTTGAATTTAATTAATCATTTTAATTAATGATTGTTTTCAAATTTAATTAATTATCTTAACTAATGATTTTTAGAATTTAGTTAAATCAGCCTAATTAATGATGTTTTATAATTAAATAAATCATTTTAACAAATGTTGTTTTAATTATTGGTTTTAACTACTGAAGTTTGAATTTAACTAATCCGATTAATTTGTGATTATTTTAAACTTCATTAATTGTTTTAATTAATGGAATTTAAAATTACTCATCATTTAATTAATGATGTTTGAGGTTAATTATTCATTTAATTAATGACTATTTAAATTTAATAAATATTTTAATTAATGATATTTAAAGTCAATTAATTTATTTAATAAAAGTGATGAAGTAAATTATCTAATATAATAAAATTGCTTTAATCAACCGATATCAAGTTAATAAACTGATTTAATAAAGATTTTTAAAGTTGATTTACCAATGTTATAAAAGTGTTTGGAAATAATTATCTATTTTATTATAGATAATGGATTTGTTTATTTAAAAGATATTTTAAATGTGATTAATTATCTTTTGGGATAATTAATATTGTTTTAGAGTTATGAAAAGGAATTGGAACTCGATTATTGGGATGTTAAGTTGGATAACCTTCTGGGTGTTCGGTCTGATGTTAAGCCTTCGGGGTCGCGCACTTGAAAAATTATTCTCTCAACATTTTAACAATCATGAACTAATTCTAAAAGTGTTTTACCAATACGGAAATCAAGCAAAAGTTCGGTTCGTTTTTAAAAGAAAAACTTTGATTCGTTTATGGAAATAAATTATTTTCGTAAAACGAATCACTTATATGGAAATGATTTACTTGTATAATTAGCACTAAACATCGAAGAAGTAAACTTGTTGCTATTTCAAAAGTTAAGAGTGATCGTTGGACATAACTTTGAGGTAACACTACCTTGACTTGTCCGGTATTACTGTTAACCAAGAAAAGGTACAGGTTTGAATTCAATGAGTGGTGATAGATATACAATACTTAATTTCCATATACGATCGTTTTATATCCTCGATAGTTGGTATCTCAGCTATTGGTTACTTCAGCTACTTTATGAACGTCATTCTAAGATGATTTGTTGCTCAATCGAGCTTTTTGATCCTTTGTCGGAAATTACTAAACCAAAAGCGCGAGAGGAAGCCAAGTTATGTGGGGTTGCTTCCATTAGGGTATTTTCACATCTCATATAGATTTTGTGTACCGTCACGTGAAAAACGGTTAGGATTTAGATGTGAAATATTCGGATACTCGATAAGGTTTGGCGGGGTCCAGCTTGGTATTGTCCGAGAAGTGTCACGGAGTATATGAGCTTCTCAGAAATATATTACTAGAGGTATATTTCAAGGGGGGTGCACTTTCCTAGTCATTTGTTGGAAAATTTCCTTTCCATATTTGATTCGAAAACCCTGAATCTGTTTTAGCTTTAAATTTCCACGAGTAGAGCCAACTCCTCATCACGACATTTAAGTGTTTATTTAGTCCATTCTATTGAGTTTGGACTGTTACTTTATTTAGCCCATTCTATCGAGTTTGGACTGTTACCTTATTTAGTCCATTCTATCAAGTTGGATTGTTTCCCCTTATTCTATCCATTCTGTCCAGTTTGGATTTACTCAGTTTGTTTCCATTCTTTCAAGTCTGGTTTAATATTATTTATGCTCAATCATATTTTGATTTGTTTCCTGATATTTACTTCTGCTCTTGCTTGTATGGATGTTATTTTTGTGAGGTAAAAACCCGTTATGCGTTAGTCGCGTGGTCTCACAAATTTTTTATATATCTTTCCGCTTATTCGAGTTATCTTATGCTGGTATTTCCAAACTGATCCGGGTGTTATTTATAATGCTCGGGTTAGACCGAGTATTTTCCCCAGGTTGTCTTTGGAATTTTGGAGATCATGGAGGGGAGCTGAAGATTCACCTATCATAGTATTTTATTTTCCGCTGTATTATATAGTATACCTATCGGCATTCGTAAGGTCGGGATTTTATAACTATCCAACTGATAAGATTTGTTTTAACTATGATATACTTTGTACTTTTAAAGAGATAGTTTCTACTGTCTTTGTTATATTATATGTTGTCAATTCCGTTTTGAGATTCCATTTTTTCTCTATTCTTTGTTCTTTTCTTTTTATTTACCCTAACAATATGCCCTTTTGTCGATTAGATGCGCGACATTGAAACACAGTGGTAGTGTTCGGTGTTGACTTTCGATGGTCAAAATGGCGGGTCGTTACAATATTACAAAAATAATACCCACTATCTGTCTGATTTGAGTTGATGCTTTTTAATTTTAGAAATTATTTTCACAGTCATATATAACAAAAATGATATTAGTATATTGCAAAAATGATATCCACTTTCTGTTTAATTGGAGTTGATGTTTTTTTAATTTTAGAAATTATTTTAACAGTCATTTGTAACAAAACTGATTCTAATATATTACAAAAATAATACCCACGGTCTGTTTGATTGGAATTAATGCTTTGTGATTTTAGAAATTATTTTCACTGTAATTTGTAACAAAACTAATACCAATATGTTACAAAAATAATACCCACTATTTGTTTGATTGGAGGTAGTGCTTTTTAATTTTAGAAATTGTTTTCGTCGTCATACATATCAAAACCGATACCAGTATATTACAAAACTGATACCGACTGTTTGTTTGATTAGAGTTAGTGCTTTTAATTTTAGAAATTGTTTTCACCGTCATACATAACAAAACTAATACCGAAGGATTGCAAAATGATACCCACTGTCTATTTGATTGAAACTGATGCCTTATAATTTTAAAAATAATTTTCATGATCGTTTGTAACAAAACTATTACTAATATATTGCAAAAATGATACCCACTATCTGTATGATTGAAGTTGATGGTTTGTAATTTTAGAAATTATTTTCATTGTCATTTATAACAAAATGATGACCAATATATTGCAAAAATGATACTCATTGTTTGTTTGATTGAAGTTGATGCTTGTTAATTTTAGAAATTGTTTTCGCTGTCTTACATAACAAAACTGATACCGATATATTGCAAAAATGATATCTACTGTCTGTTTGATTGGAATTGATGCTTTGTAATTTTAGGAATTATTTTCATGGTCATTTGTAACAAAATTGATACTAATATATTGCAAAAAAGAAACCCCCTGTCTGTTCGATTGAAATTGATGCTTTTTAGTTTTAGAAATTATTTTCACTATCATTTATAATAACGACAATATTGGATCATATCCCTCTTTTCAAAATAAATTGGGCGCACATCCCTCTGAATTAAGCATTATAAATTTAGCTCCTGTAATTTATACCGTACCGCTCAGGCACAAATTCGTTGTCATGAACAATTTAAATTGCAATATTAAAAACATGATATCTTTCAGTAGATTTATCGGATTTCAGATTCGTTTTGACCATTAAATCACAAATTTTATTATCTTTCTATTAAGATCTATATATGATATGTTCTGAGAGTTTTTTTTTTCAATTTTCATTGGCAAATATTTGCCAGGCAAATTCAAGTAAGCAAATACTTGCCGCTTCACCTTGTTCAGGACCCACTCCACCTTGTTCAGTACCCACTCCACCTTTAAAGTTCTCATGGATGTCTGCAATAGAGAATCTTACTTGAATTTACCAAGCAAATATTTACTTACTTGAATATTTGAATATTTGTCGGGCAAATATTTGCTAGGAAAATTCAAGTAAGCATGTTCAGGATCCACTCCATCTTGTTCAGGGACCCACTCCACCTTGTTCAGTACCCACTCCACCTTTAAAGTTCTCATGCATGTCTACAATACTTGAATATTTGAATATTTGTTTGGAAAATATTTGTCATGCAAATTCAAGTAAGCAAATATTTGTCACTCCACCTTGTTCAGGACCTACTCCACCTTGTTCAGTATCCACTTCATCTTTAAAATTCTCATGCATGTCTATAATAGAGAATCATACTTGAATTTCCAAGTAAATATTTGCTTACTTGTATTTGCCTGGCAAATATTTGTTTGGCAAATATTCAAATATTTGCCCTGTAAATTTTATTAAATTTTTTTTGTCACATGTCATATATCGATTTTAATAGAAAAATAATAAAATTTATGATTTAATGGTAAAAACAAAATTGTATTCCGATCTCTATTAAAAGATATCACGTTTTTAATATTGCAAATTAACTTCTCAGTATAGCAGATATTTGTCTGGACGGTATGGTATAAATTATAGTAACTAAATTTATAATGTTGTATTCCAAAAGGGTAAACTTACATTAGTTTTGGAAAGTAGAGACGTGTCCCCAATTTCCACTTATAATCAAAATATTCCAAAAATGAGACCCACTGTCTATTTGATTGGAGTTGATGCTTTCTAATTTTAGAAATTATTTCACGGTCATTTGTAACTAGACTGATACCAATATATTGCAAAAATGATACCCAAAGTCTGTTTGATTGGAGTTGATTTTTTGCAATTTTAGAAATTATTTTCACTGCCATTTGTAACAAGATTAGAAATTATTTTCTCTGTAATCTGTAACAAAATGGATACCAATATATTACAAAAATGATAACCACAGTCTGTTTGATTTGAGTTGATGCTTTGTAATTTTAGAAACTATTTTCGCTGTCATTTGAGACAGACTATACCAATATATTGCAAAAAAGATACGCACTGTCTGTTTGATTGGAGTTGATGCTTTTTAATTTTATAAATTATTTTCGTCTCATATATAACAAAACCGATATCAATATATTGTAAAAATGATACCCACTGTCTGTTTGATTAGAATTGATATTTTATAATTTAGAAAATATTTTCATTGTAATTTGTAACAAAACTAATACCAATATATTGCAAAAATGATACCCGCTATCTGTTTGATTGAAGTTGATGGTTTTTTAGTTTTAGAAATTATTTTCACGGTCAGTAGCAAAACTGATACCAATATATTGCAAAAATGATACCCACTGTCTGTTTGATTGGAATTGGTGTTTTGTAATTTTAGAAATTATTTTCACACAAAACTGATACTAATATATTGCAAAATGATACCCACTTTCTATTTAATTGGAGTTGATGCTTTTTAATTTTAGAAATTGTTTTCATATTCATTTGTAACAAAACTGATACTAATATATTGCAAAATGATACCCACTGTCTATCTGGTTGGAGTTAATGCTTTGTAATTTTAGAAATTATTTTCATTATCAAATGTAACTAAACGATATCAATATATTGCAAAAATGATACCCGCTGTCTGTTTGATTGGAATTGATGCCTTTTAGTTTGAGAAATTGTTTTCGCCATCATACATAACAAAACTGATACCAAAGTATTGTGAAAATGATATCTACTGTCTATTTCATTGGAATTGCTGCTTATTTATTGCAAAAATGATACTCACTGTTTGTTTGATTTCAATGGATGCTTTGTAATTTTAGAAACGTATTGATACAAAAGCCAATTGGATGCCAAACCAAATCGGTTACATATTGAAACCAATGTATAATCAAGATATATTGTTTAATCGAGCATACCACTGAATGCAAAAGTTAACCGGACACCAAATCTAATCGGGTATGTATTGATGCAAAAGCTAATCGGATGCCAAACCTGGGTACGTATAAATGCAAAAGCTAACCGGATGCCAAACCTAATCGGGTACATATTGATGCAAAAGCTAACCGGATACCAAACCTAGTCGGGTACGTATTCATGCAAAAACTAACCGAATGCCAAATCCAATCGGGTACATATGGAAACCAATCTATCATCGAGATATATTGTTTAACCGAGCAAACCGCCGAATCCAAAAGCTAACCGAAAGCCAAACCTAATCGGGTATGTGTGGATGAAAAAGCTAATTGGATGCCAAACCTAATCGGGTATATATTAATGTAAAGCTAACCGGATGCCAAACCTAATTGGGTACGTATTCATGCAAAAGCTAGCCGGATTTAAACCTAATCGGGTACGTATGAAAACCAATCTATAATTGAGATATATTGTTAAACCGAGCAAACTACTGAATGTAAATGCTAACTGGATGCCCAACCTAATTGAGTATGTATGGATGCAAAATCTAACTGAATGTCAAACCTAATCGGGTACCTATGGAAACCAATCTATAATCGAGATATATTATTTAACCAAGCATACCACCGAATGCAAAAGCTAATCGGATGCCAAACCTAATTGGGTATGTATGGATGCAAAAGCTAATCGAGTACACTATAAAATGATAAAATTGATACTACAAAAAGCTGATACCATAATTTGTTATATTTGAAACTAATATTAATAGTACGCACAAACCGGTATTATATATTGTTATACCTAAAACTGATACTAATAGTATGCAAAAACCGACCCTAATTAGGGCTGTAAATCGGATCGGACAGTCCGTTGTCCGAATTGGTCCGACTCGAAAAATTGCTCGACCGATGTATGGTCCGTTTAAGAAACGGGTCGGGTTTGAACATCAATTCTAATCCGATTAAAATTACGGACCCGAGCTCGAATACATGGTCATCCGATCGAATATTGTCCGTGAACATTAATGTAATAATGTTATGGCATTCGTTGGGACTTGGGGTTGGTGAAACTTTTATGTTCTGTGGTTTCCTTATGCAGTAGTAAATAACAATTATACCACAAGTTTAATGATAATAAATTACTTTTATTGACTTTCCTTTAAATTGCAACCTGAACAGATATCTTTCCCTTATTATTTCTCTTGGATAAATCAAACAACGTTTAATTTCTCCATACAAACCCTTTAACCCTTTGGTTTTCTCAATCTCGATTTTCTATAGAATCTTTTGAATTAAGATGTTTAGATCTCAGTACAACATATTAGAGAATAATATATATCATCAAATCGATGGTACAATTTCTGTCATCGGCAATAGATATATGGTTAAAATTCTCTCTTGCTCCTTCATACTTTTGCCATGGCTTCTTCAAAATCACAAAGTGAGTTTTTCGGTTTTGTTAAACAATTTTCTATTAATGAAACCGTATGAGTATGTGATTCATTTAGGGTTTATTTCGAGAATTATTTGATTTTTATTGTTCATTTAAGGAATCTGATATTAGCTTTACCCAATTTGTGATTTTCAGTATTTTATTATGCTTTGTTTATTGTTCCAGCAAGTAGCTAGCAATCAGTGAATGATATTATTTCCTCTTCCTGAGGGTCATTTGAAATATACAAATAGACATGTTCACATTATTATCATTCAAATTCTAATTGGATTTACATAATTAGTTGTTAGCTTTCTTGTATTAGTCCAATCTTGCCGTGTGAATATGCAATGGAAACAAATCTTGCTTATTAATCCAAATAACTGCTGTAAGAATTGAATCTTGCTTAAAACTGCGGGGTATCATTCCAAAAATGGATTTACTTAGTCATTTTGTTTTCTTTACATTTTTGGTTGATAAATTTTTGACAAATATTATACCAAAAACCAATTGCCTTTTTAACTTATTTATAATTCTAACATTCCTACTATTTGATCCAGTGTGGTTATATATGTCAATTATTGCCAAATTTAATTTTCATTTAATCATTCACCTTATTATGATTATGGATAAAAACTTGCTTGTGTGTACTTGCAATATAAAAATGATTCAATGATGTATTTCTTAATTTTATTTATCCTGACTCCCTTGCCTTTTATTATTCCTCTAGCTTTGGAAGATTTGATAAATGATGAAAAATATCAAGAACCAGTAGTTGGTGATCATAATCAAGCTGAGCTTATCCTCAATGGAGAAGATGAAAATACAAAAGAGAAGAGATTAGCAAATGATGTTGGTGATGAAAATGTTATTGAAACTGCCGATGGAACTACTGCTAGAGCCGTTGATGATGTTGTTGGTGGAGATGAAAAGCAGTCTAGAAAAAAGAGGTCTCATGTTTGGTTGGAGTTTGAGAAGATTAAAGAAGAAGGTAAAGATGGTAAGGTTAAATTATTTGCTAAGTGCATTCATTGTGATAAAAAGTTAACTAGAACTACAGATGGATGCACAACTACATTTAAGAGACATCTAAATAAATGTATTGTTCGTAATGCTAAAGAAAATCAACAAAGATTGTTAGGCAGAGACTTTTTTAAAGAAAAAGCTTCTGATACTGGGCTGATTGGCCAACTAGCTATCCATAAATATGACAAGGAAAAAGTAAGAGAAGTTCTTGCTACAATGATTACTGTGCATGAATACCCTTTTAGGATGGTTGAACATGAGTTTTTTATATTATTTTGTCAAGTATTAAATCCTGAGTTTGAGACGGTGTCGCGAGTAACAATTAAAAATGATTGTATGAAATTGCATGAATCTGAAAAAAAGAAGTTAAAGGAGGTTTTAAAAGGTGTTAGTAGAGTAAGTTTAACTTCTGATCTATGGACATCAAACCAAACAATAGGCTATATGTGCTTAACTTGTCATTTTATTGACTCTGAATGGAAATTACATAAGCGTATTTTGAATTTTGCTACTTTGCCACCACCTCACACCGGACTTGCGATTGCCGATGCAATATTTTCTTGCCTTTTAGATTGGGGTATTGAGAATAATATATCTACAATTACACTTGATAACGCATCTTCAAATGATGTTGCTGTGAGAAATTTGAGAGAAAACTTTGCTTTGAAAGGAAAACTTTATTTCAAGGGTAAGTTTTTTCATGTTCGGTGTTGTGCGCATGTGTTGAATTTAATTGTGCAAGATGGATAAAATGAGATCAAAGAAGTGATTCAAAATATTCGTGAAAGTGTGAAATACTTTAAAATGTCACCTCAACGCCTACATAAATTTGCAGATATTGTTAAACAATTGCAGCTTCCCTTATCTAAACATTTAATACTTGATGTTCCTACCCGTTGGAACTCGACTTATGCAATGCTAGAGTGTGCTTTACAATTTAAAAAGGTCTTTTCTATGTATCAAGAAAGAGATCCATCTTACATTTGGTTGCCATCAACGTTAGACTGGGAGAGAGCAGACTCTATATGTAAGATTTTAGAGGTCTTTAATGAAGCATCAAATATATTTTCAGGTGCAACTTATCCAACTTCTAACCTGTTCCTTCCGGAACTTTGGAAAATTAAGCAGACTTTAACTGAGAAGTTATTAGAATATGAAGGGTCATTTTTCATGAAAGGAATGGTAGATAAAATGAAGAACAAATTTGACAAGTACTGGGGAGATTGCAATTTGTTGTTATTTATTGCTGCAGTTTTAGATCCAAGATACAAAATGAAGCTTATAGAGTTTTGTTTTCCTAAGATTTACCCTAAATATGAATCCGAACAACATATAAAACTTGTTATGATTTCTTTGGATGAATTATATTTTGAATATGCTTCTACTGCAACTGATAACACTTCTAAGCTAAGAAAAGGAAGTACTTCAAATACTTCAAAATGAAAAAAGACAAAAGGTAGGACTGAGTTTGAAACATGGGCTGAGGAATCAGATGTATTTGAGACTATACAATCTGAACTAGAGTTATATTTGAAAGAAAATCGTCATAAATTTGATGACTTGGAAGATTCTTTTAATGTACTAGAATGGTGGAAAATAAATGCTTCTAAGTATAAAATATTGTCAATAATGGCTAGAGATATACTATCCATTACTATTAGCAGTGTTGCTTCTGAATTTGCATTTAGTGCCGGTGGTAGAGTTTTGGATCAGTATAGAAGTTCTCTCAAACCTGAAACAGTAGAAGCTTTAATTTGCAATGGAGATTGGTTGCGTTCTAAGTATGCTTTGAAGAGTTTGGAGGTTAGAATTTTATACATTTCCATGCATAATATTTCATTAAATAATATTAAATTTAATCAATTATTTTTACAGCAACCTGCTTGTATACACATAGCACATTTTGAATGTTGTACATATTGCTTCATATTCCTTGACTTTAACATAAGTTTATATTATATACTTTATGTATGCAGACTTATATACTTGAATGAAAACTCCTAAATCCTAGTTATAAGTTAAGTGCATGTAATTTCAACCTTAAGAACATTTTCTTCAAAATCAAGGATGTATATTTAACTTTAAATTTGATATCCATTATGTGTTTAGCAATTTTGAATAGCTTGGATAAAATTATTGATAAGTTAGGGGTAAGTTTCTTTAGAACCTTAATTTTGATGTTTATTGTATTTATATATAATTAAGTTTTAGAACAGGAATACACATGAATGACCAAAATTTTCTCATAACATCTGATAAGTCCATCATGTAAAGTAGTCCATGTATTTATGCTTGTTGTTAGAACTCCATGCATCAGTTTATAATATTAACATTGTCCTTCTAAAGTTAGTCATAAAAAATGTGATTGTAAGGACCTTATCTCCATTAATAGAATGAATAAACATACAGCTTGAGTTTACTGTCTGTACATGAGTTTACCATTGCCATAACCTGAGTTGTGCACATGAATATATTTACTGGTTGATTCCAGCTCATTAAAGGACATAATATTTTTAAAAAAAGAAAAGTAGTGTACCAGGTTGTTTATTCATACACTGTAACACCTATATAAAGTAGTCCACACAATTAGATCCTTGTTGATGAATTTAACATGAGCTACTTATTTGTCCAGGTGAGATGATTATTTTGGAGATAATGGGATATGCATGAAAGCCATTTGTTGTTGCTTGCTTCTAGGAATAATTGCTGTTATTTGCAAAAGACTCTTTATAATTATATATAATGCCAAAGTTGCTAAACTGCTTAAGGTTGGAAGCAAGCTGATAGTTTTGTTACCATGTCCTATGAAATTATTATGTACTCCTATCCGGTCTTGGAAGTATAATATTTATTAAGTATGGTAATGATGAGGTTTTCACTTATTCATTTGTATGTTTTTGTGTTGATGTTTTCTGTTTTATTAAAAAATTGATCAAACTATACTGCCAATTTTTACCTTTGTTTTATGTCCATGCCTTGGTCATCTTTCCTTTTTGATTATTACGTTCACATTTTTGCATGAGAATATAGTTCTCATATATCATGATTCATATTAATTCATATAAAGTATGATTCCATGCATGTCTACATTTTGTCCGACCTGGTCCGTTACTTGTTCGACTCTACGGGCGAGCTTATTGGACCGGACACGGAATGTTCAGTTACTTATCGGACCGAGTTTGAACAAGAAAATATTTGTTCAAATTTTATCCAATCGGACATGAGCTCGTTCGACTCATGATCGAGTTCGAGTTCGAACACCAAAATGTTCGGTCCGGTCCGTCCGATATACACCCCTAACCCTAATAGCATGCAAAAACAGACATCGTATGGACTTTATCTAGTCACCTGGTTTTCCTCTAAAATTGTGGCTAATACAACCACCAAAGAGCATGATGCAAGTGATATAGTAAATATGGTGACCGAGTTCATCAAATCTAAAGCTGGAGTCCCCGTCATATAAATCTAAAGTTGGCGATCGAGTTGATGCTTTGTAATTTTAGAAATTGTTTTCAGTATCATTTGTAACATAATCGATACCAATCTATTATAAAAAATGATACACACTATTTGTTTGATTGGAGTTGATGCTTTGTAATTTTAAAAATTATTTTCACTATCATTTGTAACAAAACCGATACCAATATATTACAAAAATGATACTCACTGTCTGTTTGATTAGAGTTGATGCTTTTTAATTTTAGAAATTGCTTTCACCATCATACATAACAAAACTGATACTAATATATTGCAAAAATGATAACCACTGTCTATTTGATTGGAGTTAGTTCTTTTTAATTTTATAAATTATTTTCACCATTATGCATAACAAAACTTATACCAATATATTACAAAAATGATATCCACGGTCTGTTTGACTGTAGTTGATGCTTTGTAATTTTAAAATTTGTTTTCACTATCATTTGTAACAAACGGATACCGATATATTGCAAAAATGATAGCCACTGTCAGCTTGACTGGAGTTGATGCTTTGTAATTTTAGAAATTGTTTTCACTATCATATGCAACAAAATTAATACCAAAGTATTACAAAAAGATACCCATCATATGTTTATTGGAGTTGACGCTTTGTAATCTTAAAAATTATTTTCATTGTCATTTGCAACACAATTAATAACAAAGTATTGCAAAAATGATACACATTGTCTGTTTGATTGGAGTTGATACTTTTTAATTTTAGAAATTGTTTTCACCGTCATACATAACAAAACCGATGCCAATATATTAAATGATTCCCACTGTCTGTTTGATTGGAGTTGATGCTTTGTAATTTTAGAAATTGTTTAACTATCATTTGCAACAAAATTGATACTAATTTATTGCAAAAATGATACCCACTGTCAGTTTGATTGAAGTTGATGTTTTGTAATTTTAGAAATTATTTTCACTGTCATTTGTAACAAAAATAATACCAATATATTGCAAAAATGATAACCACTATTTGTTTGATTAGAGTTGATGCTTTTTAATTTTAGAAATTGTTTTCACTGTCATATACAACAAAACTGATAGCAATATATTGCAAAATTGATACCCACTGTCTGTTGGATTGCAGTTGATACTTTGTAATTTTGAAGTTTATTTTACCACCATACATAACAAAACCGATAGCAATATATTGCAAAATTTAACTCAAACATCTAAATATTGACAGTATCTCCATATTCAATTCAAATCGATACATCTCCTTACCGATTTCATGGCAACATAGTTCAGCTCTAATTTTCAGCATCACAAATACAACCTAAACATGATCTCCGTATCAACATTATAGCCCCATCACAGACAAATTTCAATACCACATCCGCAACGTATTTTCTACCAACATAGAAGAAAAAAATTATTACTGCTAGTATACAAAGAAATGAAGAGCTTCAGGCAATCATTTTCTTTGAACACCTAGTTCGATGTCTATAACATCAAAATGATATTATCGGCATCTTGTTTCAATAAACGCAAGGCAACCAAACTTCGGTACTACATCTTCAAGCGGTGGCACGACTAAGCTTCCAGAACCGTGGCATCATTCTGGTGCTCCCATGTTTCTTTTAGAAACTACAGGCACATGTAACATCTCTCGTCAGATCCCAAAGCACCACAACAATCATCATCCATCTCTCATCGGATCCCAAAAGCACCACAACAACCATCAGATCTACCATCAGGTGCGAGCATCTATAGTTAGTTAATGCATCATCATACAATAGTTATGACATCGGCAAACATCTCCAGATCTACAACTAGACCTGTCAAAATATGACCCAACCCATTTACCCTACTTATAAATGGGTTGGGTCAACCCATTTATGAATATTATTAAATGGGTTATGGGTTGGATTGACCCATTTTTAAAAGGGTTGTAAATGGGTAACCTATTTACCCATTTATTAAAAACATTAAATTTTAATATAAATTTGAAAAATAAGAATTTTAAACATACTTAGAAAATAATAGGCTACCACATCCCCATATTTGAACTCCGCCTAGTGCAGAAGCCGTTATTTTTTTTGTTCGGACTGCAATAACTCCTTCGTTCTAACTCGGAATCAAGCGAGACTTCGACCGATTAACCCCCACCTAAATTACGGACAGTATGAAACACTTGGATACTTCATCGTGTGAACGCACATTGTAGTTCTCCAAAAGGACTGACAGTTGTACTTAGAAAATAACAGGCTACCACATTCACATATTTGAACTCCGCCTAGTGCAGAAGCCGCTATTTTTTTGTTCAGACTGCAATAACTCCTTCGTTCCAACTCAGAATCAGGCGGGACTTCGACCGATTAACTCTTACCTAAATTATGGACAGTATGGAACACTCGGATACTTCATCGTGTGAACGCACACTGTAGTTCTCCAAGGGGACTGACAGTTGTACTTAGAAAATAATAAGCTACCGCATCCTCATATTTGAATTTTGATGAAAATTAGAATTTTAAATTTTTATCGGAACTCAAAACATAAAAATTAAAATTAGAATTATTTTATATTTATTTGTTTTTTATTAGTCAAATTAAGTTTAAATCTTTAAATAGGTTAAATGGGTAACCCGCTTATTAAGTGGGTTGGGTCATAAATGGGTTGGGTCATAAATGGGTAAAAAAGAATGGGTCATAAATGGGTTGGGTCAAACTCGACCCAACTCATTTTGACCCAACCCAACCCGTTTGACAGACCTATCTACAACTGTTCACTCGCAGCAATATCAACATTCAACTGAGGTGATTCTAGAAAGAAGATAAAAAGTGCAGTGCATTATTATTTTATTGAGAAACCGAAAATCGAAAGCAATTTTATGGAAAGAACAATGTACAAGTCACCTGAAGAAAATGGATAAGAAATGTCTTTGACAACTTGACGTTTTTGTCCTTAAAACAAACTTATTAGTCGGCTGTTCAGATTCTAAAAAGCCTTTAAAAATGTAATTGAGAATATTTTTATGTTCTTTCTTATCATTATTTTCCTGATGAATTAATCATTTCAGTTAGTTTTAATATTAATAAAGTACTTTCTAGCAGTAAGTGGTCATAATTTGTTATTCCAAAATGTCAAATTGAAAATATTTTTATTTTATTTTTTAATACCATTTTCTTCTCCTATGACAATCTGTTTCGTTTCTGTCGCTATTCCCACGCTTTTGACAGCGAACAACAACAAGGGAAACAACTTAATTTTCCTTTTTAATCATATTTCCATAAAATTCTTTTATTAACAGCCATCCGTCAAATTCAAACTCTTTCTCTTTTTCGCCAAAATATTATTTAGGGGAAAAATCATCAAGATTTTCTGTTAAGATTCAATAAAACATCTGGATCTGATATATATACATAATGGCATATAGAGCAGATGACGACTACGATTATCTGTTCAAGGTCGTTTTGATCGGCGATTCCGGAGTCGGTAAATCGAATTTGTTATCACGATTTACGAGAAACGAGTTTAGTCTTGAATCGAAATCGACGATCGGGGTTGAGTTTGCTACAAGAAGTATCCATGTTGATGATAAGGTGGTGAAGGCTCAGATTTGGGATACCGCTGGTCAGGAAAGGTATTATCTTTACCTTTTTCGTTTGGATCTGCTATCATTTGGATTTCATCGTGTGCTTAATGTTTTTGATATGAAAATATGTCTGATTCTGAGACTGAATTTGATTTGTACAAGAGGAGCCTAATATTTGTGTGCAGTAGTTGAAATTATAATTCTGTGCAAAGGCTAAAGAGGAAGACAGAGCATGTTATTTTTATTTGTACGCACAAGTTGAAGTATAGGCAGTTAGGCACAATACGAAGAACTTAATTTTAAAGATCAGCGCTAAAGTTCTTAGATATAACGCTGATGAATTTCGCTTTGCGTAATAGGAATTGTCTATTTTTACCAGAAAGACTACTCCATTCAAAGTGCCTTTGTTTTCTTCCATTCCTTCTGATATCCCTCATTACCAGAAAACAAACTCCATCATATGCTATTTTATCAAAGGAAAAAAAAAGGCAATAAGTAGCTCGCTTAAATAAAACTAGTTTATTACTAACAATATCTCATTAATGCTGCTTTTGTAATAACAAAAATAAAAATAAAAAAAAATAAAAAAATCTCTATATGCGTAATTTAATCACAGAAAGCAGTTTTCTATGCACATTATGATGTGTAACTAGAAATGGCACTGGAGCAAACATGCTTAATCTTGATGCAGCAATCAGCAGGTAATCAATGCCAAGGGAATTCAATTGAAGAACTTCTCCACGGTTTAAGGTCTGAGCACCATAACTGTGGTCGTTGATGTCTAACATCATCGTTATAAAGTTAAAACAATCAATTAACTCCTATTCTTATCCTTTCAGAAAATGGTGTCCGTATGCATTTGCTTTACATTAGATGATAACATACAAATTTTCAAGCATTGTTTTGTTTACATTTCTCATATGTAATTTTTCCTAACATCCCTTTGTCGGGGACAGAAAATATTTTTGACCATTTAACCAAATATTTGAAATTTGGCAAGGTCATGCAATGCAAGCACACAAGTAAATATCATGAAGTTTCACAATCAATCAACTTCTGTTTTAAAGTTGTTTTTTATCTCAAACATTACGTAGTTTCACAGTCAATCAACTTCTATTTTAAAGATGTTTCTTATCTCGTATGAAAATTTTCCTAACACGGCTTTGTTGTGGACAGAATGGATTGTTTTTACCATTTACTCGAATATTTGGATTATGGTATGGTCTTGACTGATGCAATGCAAGCACATAATATGTCTGTGAGGAAAGTTCAACGACATTCCTCTTTTAGAGCACCACTTTAACACTTCTATCATATTTTGAGCTACACTATTTGGAATGCTACAAAATTTTTGTACATGTTTAATCCACTTTATGAATATCATCTTTGTAAAAAATGAGATCATTTCAAAATGTCTGGCATCTTCAAAATCACAAGTATTCACCATAACTATTTATTTCAACCATTACTTTTAGACATCAAATGCATTATGGTTATACATATTCAAATTATGTGAAGATAAACTTGAGTGTGGTGCAATTTTTTTTATGAAATTGTATAACATTTGATGTAGCGATGCTCAAAGTATGATAGGATGCTAAATAGGTGCTGCAAAATAGGGAAGTTACCGAATTTTCCTCTCTCTATACATAATACATTTATACACACATACACATGTGTGTGTGTACAACAAAACTTTGTTGATACCGCACCATCGAGATAAATTGTTTTCAACTTTTCATACTTTCAGCTCTTCCAATCACAATAAATTTCATTTAGATCCGTTTATGTTAAGTTGTCCCTATAAAGAACTATTCTCTAAAGGCAGTATTGATGAAGTATTGCTATTAAAAAAAAGTAAATTATTATTATTATTCCATAATTTACTTTCTTACGTTTTCAAAATAAATTAGAGTTTATGTTCGGCTACTTTGTGTATGCAAACGTATCAAATATCAATTTTTAAACATTTGATAAACAAACAAAAATTTGTGATGTTTTGTATGACTCACATAGCAACATTAAGCAGTTTTTCATTTGATTCAATGACAGCATCTGATGCAAATAAGACAATTAGTAAGAAAGCGAGATAATAAAAATGAAAATATGATTGCATCTATCGCTCGTTTTATTCAACATTTACGTTCCTCCCAAAATCAAACATAAACATGCACATGCAAAAGTTCGCTTAAAAATAGGCGACCGAATTAACCTGCCTTCTCGTGTCCTTAAAGGTACCGTGCAATCACAAGTGCATACTACCGAGGAGCGGTAGGCGCCCTCCTGGTTTACGATGTGACCCGGCACATAACATTCGAGAACATAGAGAGATGGCTGAAAGAACTCAGAGACCACACCGATGCAAACATCGTCATAATGCTCGTCGGCAACAAGGCAGATCTCCGGCACCTCAGAGCAGTCACCACAGAAGACGCAAAGGCGTTCGCTGAAAGGGAGAACACTTTCTTCATGGAAACATCTGCTCTGGAATCGCTCAATGTGGAAAATGCGTTCACTGAAGTACTAAGCCAGATCTACCGTGTTGTTAGCAGGAAAGCTCTGGATATCGGTGACGATCCTGCTGCTTTGCCCAAAGGGCAGACTATCAATGTCGGGTCCAAGGATGATGTTTCAGCGGTCAAGAAGGCAGGTTGTTGTTCAAATTAGTGGATTTTGGATTAAAATTTTCGTTTTTACATTGTATAATTTGTGATGATGCTTCTTGTGTATTGTTACTTACCATTGTTATTATTTTTTTGGTTCCTGTATTTCCTTTTTGTTTCTGTAATTGAAAAGGTTACGTCTACTCAAGGTTGATAGTATTAAGTACATAACACGGTTTTTCGTTCTTGTATTTGTTCTTTTGAATGTGTTTTGGATTGTTAATTGGATGTGGGTGTTGCAAGTTTTAATTGTGCCGAGTTAATACTGCTGTTGTTAATGTATCATTTGTCCTTTTACTCATGGAAAATGCTTTTTGTTTCAAATTGTTTTGAGAGCATTTCTGGACAGTTGTATATCGAACAAGGTGTTAGATGCTGATTTTGCTAAAAATAAAAGGCGATGGTTATCATCGGGTTAACAACTTTTGACCATCGTAACTTCTATTCTTTCGTTTTTTCTTTCTTTGTTTTTTTTTTTATATATATGAGGGACATGCCTCTTATGTTACTCCCTTTGTTCACAACATCTTGATCGATTTTTTAGTTAGATAATTCAAAACGAAACCACTTTGGTAGTGTATTTTTTATACAAATAGAGATCTTATTCACAAACATTTGACATTATTGAAAAATATGAACATTTTCCAAAATAATACTTAAAAGTAAAGGTCAAACCCTATAGTATTTATTTGACTTAATATTTAGAACATGATAGAAGTTTTGATTTCAATTGTGTGGCTCTAAAAGATGTAGAGATGTAGAATGGGTGGAGTAAAAAAGGTATATCTGAACCTCAACACATACACACATAGTAAGTTGAAAATTTAAGAGATATTTGTAAATTAACTCATTGATGAAAAATGATTTAATTGTTCAAGAATGTGACTTTTAAAGAAACTTTTAAAGATATTTGATTTTAGTTACTAATACACACATGAGTGTGTATCAAAATAAAATTTATTTAAATGTATAAACAAGAATTCAAATGGTTAAAGACTCTTAGAAGATAGGCAAAAGAGAGTAGTAAACTATTTGCAAAATATAGCTAATATTCACCATTGAATAAGTGGGTTTTGAAGTATACATGTGTATACGTGTATATATGTACTAGAAGATGTATATAAGTATACAGGTTTATATTTATATATGTTTGGTACACAAATTATTTAACTATGGATTCATATGCATGTTTGAATGATCGAGTAAATTGGTTTGTCCAAGTTTATACATATATAAGAATACATTGGACTGATTTGGAAACGTGGTTGTGTATGTATGCATAAGTAATACCCTGGAATTTTAGTAATAAATTAAAATGTGCATTTTGATAATAAGGGCAAACTGGTCATTTTAAAAATATTGAAATCTGATGATGAAAGTTGCACCATTGCATAGAGCATGTTTATCCGATTGATTTCGACTGTAAAATTTTTTGTATCAGATGTCGAATGGTGGAGATACGAATGGTTTTTGGTTGTGGGTTTGAAGTCGGCTTTATCGGGCTTTGGGTCCAATAATTTGAATTTGAATCCAAATCTCTACCGTTTCATTTTCCCTCCAACTATATAAACTATAAAACATCATACGTTCCCATTCGAAATTTTCCTCTTTCTTCTCGAAACTCTAAATTAAACCAACAAATTCAAAAATTCATATCTTCTAAATTACTCAACGAAAGTTGATGAATTTGGTATCTATACGAAGGGCGCGAGGAGTCCTGCGGATTGATACTAGTTTCAAAGTGGATGGTGGCAGTTTTTGGGTGCTAACTTGTAAGATAGTGGAGGCAATCTTTGATTCTTCTTCATTTCAGAGTCATAGGTCAACAATAGTGAGTAAAACTTATTTAATTCATCGTATAATGCAATTGTACTAATATGAGGATGATTAGTGATCTGTCCTAGAGTTGATTAAGAACTAAATGTGATTAATTAGTCAATAAAATGATTTAAATCAACTGAATATATATGTCATAATCGTCTTTTCGACCCTTGAATGTCGACACTAAATACATCCACGGTATTCGTGTGCCGAGCACCCAAATGCGAAAAAGATAGAAAGTTAGGGTTAAATAAAAGAAAAAGAAACAGAACAAGAAAGAAGAACATAATATCAGAATCTTATATGCGGAACGATAATATATAATATCTCAAAAGTATAGTACAAAGTGTTACTCCAACATACATAAACCTCAGAGTTACAAAATGACTAAGTACTACTATCAGTCTGGATAGTTATAACTATTTGTCCTCACAATGTTGAATGCATACGTACATAATAGTGAACGGAAATGAAAATAGGTAGATAGATTGATAGATGGGTGGAAGCATCCAGCTCAACTCCTAAGCTTGAAGCATCCCACTCTAAGACCTGCTTTACTCAAGCTACTCAAAAGAGTACATGAGGAATTTTGAGAAAACAAATACCACGTATCAGACATAAGTCTAGTATGAGAAACTTAGAAATACGTATAAACACATAACAGTGCTTTTGAGACTAACCGAATCAAATTGGTTTTCCCCTCAAAAGGACCCAACTTAATGGATATTTACATTAGATGATATTATAGATAATGTCTAAGGTGTGTAACATAAATATGAAAAATAGCTATGATGCTTACATTGTTTACACCACAACATATAATAGTACATTTAAAACCGCTAAGGTACATTCGTATATGGATTTTTCACGAAGACCTTCCTGCTGAACCGAGACCGATCTCCTATGACAATGATCAAAAGTTACATTCCGAGCGCCGTATATCTTTATATAGAATATACTATAAAGCAAACATAACTAGTCCAACATCCGAACACTTTCGTGAACAATGTGAACCAGGTATCAATAACTCCTACTAGCAACATCTATAAGCGTACTCTAGATAGTGGAGTTGATATACCCCCTCGGGTTAGCTAAACCCTGGATCTTGCATTCTACTTTGTCTTTAGTCATTTTTCAAACGTCGAGGTTACGTTCGACATCTTTCATAAGAGTCTTCATTACTCGAACATAATAGCCCATTTGACAAATGCTAACGCTGGCCTCTCTTTGGACTTAACTTTAGGATATGGCAATGCAACTCTATAACATTTATCTGAAGTGTTAACGCTGACCTCCCCCTCGAAGTTAACCTTAGGATATGACAGTGCAGCTCTATAACACTTCACTTCGATGACCTCTTCCAAAACCAACTCGTATACAAGCTTTGAAGTAGTATTTGGTAAGTAAAACACTTACCGATCTCGGACTCTCCAAAACCAATCAATGGATTCCCCATTAACTCAATTCTGGTTTTTTAAAAAGTAAGTGAAAGCTAGAGATGTTTCATATGAATGCTCTTTCTCGGGGTTCTCAAAGCATATGAAGCCGTGAAGCTTTTTGTTACTTCTCAAGTTATATTTGGTCAAGTTCGGTAGTCGACTAATCGACTATTGAGTTTCAAGCGATTGCTTATAGAAATCAAGGTTCGTACACTTAACACGTTTCCGACATTCTAACTTAACTATTTCTCGGTCAAGAAGGAAGTCGATAAGTTAGAGCACTATTGCTCCATCTCTACTCGAACATCAACCTTGACTCTCACGAATAGAGAAGACTACCTCGCTCGGCTTTTAGTGTTAAACATAGTAATACTAACATTCCATATGCAAATTTAACTACACGTTCATTTTCACAGCGTAACTTCTCATTCCTTCTTCCAAAGTTTATAGTTTTATAAAATTACTTGTAAATAAGTTAGAAATGTTTTTTAAATGGTATAGATATATGTATAATAGGTTATTTATAAAGTTATATATTTGATAGAACTTAAAATAAGCTTAAAGAAGAAAAGTAAAGCAAAACCGTTTATACTTTAATAAAATATTAAACTAGTTTTATAAAGTTTATATATTAATAAAATACCCTTTTAAAATTCTTATTAATGTGTTCATATGTTTATTACACAAGTCCAAAGAATTTAAACAACCTTTATTGAATAAAAAGTTGATTTAAAAAAAATGTTTTTGGGTCACATTTTTTATATTTCTTTAAGGAATACATTTTTGTAAACACATTTCAAAAACAAGTACTCTAACATTAGTTATTAATTAAAAAGTATTTAACAAGGTTATACAATCACATTTTAATACTTAAACATTTTCCAAAAGTTTAGATATTTGAAGATGAAGTGTTCGAAATTACGGGTCGTTGCAATTTATATGTATATATATATATAGTTTGGTTTCCAGTAAATAAAATTCAATATGAATTGATTTTCTTCACTAAAAGTCATATATTAGTTATAGTATAGTGTAAAAATCATGAATAAACCGTATAATGAATTAGTTAAACCAGAAATAAGAATCAAAATAAAGCAAAATTGGATTAAATAGATAAAACTAGAAAATGCAAAGAATTCATCTGTAACATCGATCGGTCGAGCGATCGCTAACCACTGGTCGTCCAATGGGTCTTGTCTAGGCCATGTTGAATTTGGACCTTGACAGAGTAGTATCAAAGAAGAGTTAGTGTTTAGGCGGGATTTCGTCGACTTCCCTAGATTTTTTTTTAAAGTGTTTCATCCAATTTGACTGCAAGGAAACGAAGCAAGTTTAGACTATTGGATGATGTTGTTTGATGATCTAAGTGTGGTATGTTATCGTTGTTACATGGGTTACATACAATCGACATGGATCGTGATTACGTTTAGTTACTTCTATGACTTAATGTGGCATCATGAGATCACACGGACGGTGTTGGTCGCTGAGAGAATGAAGATGTCCATATAGCAGGCTTTGTTATTAAGGTTGATGTCCAATGATTTATTGTTATTGCCAGCACCTATGTCACGGGTAAGAAGGAGCAGGAGCATAGGACATGTTTTGTTGTGTCATCTATGCATTGGGTAGTTGGATGTAACTTAGCCATCGGGTGAGTCCAGGAAGTGTTTCCATATGTGTTAGCCATAAATTCTAATTTTTTTGGATAAAGGATGTATGATCCAAAAATCATACAACCATGCTAGATATATAAATATAATAAAAGAGATACAGAAGTCTCAAACCCATAGAATCGCACAGCAATATAACTACAAACATGTCTAGTAAGGTAGCAAATAAAACCTAAATACACAAAGCCAACATGTTGGCATTTTGAAATGATCCAGATGCGGTAACACAAAGTAAAACATAAAAGTGCTAGCTATGAACATGAAACTAGAAGGTAGACCAACTAAATACTTGCGCAACTTTTGAACCATCTAATAATCTCAAGGACATATTTAGGTGATCGAGGAGAGAAAATATATCTCTAGTCCCATTCCTTGGTAGCTAGAATCTCCTCGTTGGTGGTGCTTTATTCGTCGTCCTTATAAAGAACCAACTCATTATCCTCATGTCTGTAGAATAAATCACTTTCATCTATTTCGTCATCCAAAATCCATTTTGAAAAGATCTTCCATAAAATGTGATAACATAGGCCACTTTCTGGATGAGACCAAGTTCCGGCTTTATGGTTCCTGAGAAGTGAGATTCCTTTCGATAGCTTATCAGCCAGTTCTTGAGCAATATGCTTAGCACTAGATTGGTTGATCTGAATGGAAAAAACAAGGCGTTTCTTGATACTAGTAATAAGTGTGTTAGAAGTAGCCACATAATTATTCAAAGGGTGAGGGGAATGTAGGGGTGAAAATGAGTAAAGATGACTGGGCAGGGAGAGTGCTAGAGAGGGAATCTCGAGGAGGGGTTGGAGGTATGACCTAGGAGGGAATTGTCAACATAGGGATAGTGGGAACTGAAGGTAGGGAGGGATAGTGGGAACAGAAGGTGGGGATTCTTTTGGGATGAGATCGCCTAAGTGGGTCGATGCGAGTGGACGTGCGGGTGACGAGTTAAAGGTCGGAGAGAAGGAATAAGGGAGGGAGCTTTTAACTTCCATCATTGAATAGTTAGCTTCGAAAGGGGTTTCTAAGGTAGATCATTGGCTGGGAGCTAGAGTGAGGGAACGATGAACTTAAATGACCAAAAGATGGAAGATGTCACAAATAGATGACTTTTTCTAGGAAGAAACATTCATGTAGGCATCCCGACTCTTGGCGAGGAGAATGGGAATGCCGGTAGGCAATTACCGAAAGGGCATAATTTTAATAAGGGCCTTGGCAAACTCTAGGTGATGTCCTCTTTTTATAGAGATGTCAAAGAAGATAAGATGGCCAATACAGTTTGCAGTCTAATTTAGGCCTTCTAAAGACTGAAAAACAAATGTGATATTTAAGAGGTGCACCCAAACTAGAATTGACCGAACTTGCTCACAGGCTAAGCCAATAGAAGGATTCCACTAAGTACAGATAAAAACTTTTCCATCTATTAATTTTGGGTATGCTTCCTGAATCCAGGCTCTCTTAAAGGCGGAAAGCGAATTTAAAAAAGTACATAGATTTTTCACATCTAACATCCACTATTCTTTGAAGTCTCCATTTTTCATATCTAACATCCACTATCCTGTGAAGTCTCCGAACCCTAAGGACGTGCCTTTAAACAATGGAGAACGGAGGGGGACCATCTAAGACGAAGCCAACAAAATGGTCCTTCAAGAAAGAAATAACAGTGTTGATGATTTCTTTAGGAGAGGAATAGGTTTATCAACAAAGTTAACCGCAGATTGCTTAGGGGCGTACGAACTAGCATTCCTTAGTTTTTTTTTAAATAAGGACGACCAACTAAAATTAGGGTTTTCATTCTCGCACTAAATAAGACCAAGGTTATTACTTGTAACAAACCGCCCTTTGTAAAACCTAAAAATCCACATCGATTGACAACATCTGACCCCCTAATATAACAAAAAACAGCTTGTTGGGAAAAGAAAGAAAGAGGAAGAAACAAAACACAATACCAAGGCATAATGATATAATCTCACAGTGGAATGATAACATATAATATACTGAATATAGATGAACATAATGGGATAAACAATATATATATAAGACTACACTAGCGGAAGTAACTGATAAATAAATATCAATGTAGGAAGTCAAAATAAAATATCTGATGCAACAAGTCTCAAATACAAATAACGTATCTAACATATTCTACTAATATATCAAGTGTATATATACATATCCAATGTATCGTATTCACCTTCAAATCTCCAGTCGCCCTACTCTGATGGCGTATTCCCAAAGCACTTGACTTTTAGACTACTCAATTGAGCACTTGAGGGTTGTCATGTCATAAATAGATAGAGACAAATGTGGGTTAGACATAAAGCCTGGCATAGGGGTAATGTAACAGCCCTCACCTTAATAGACCCGAATTTTGACTAAGTCAAAACCCATGTCCATTAAGGTACGGAGTGTTATTTTTGATAACTTGTAATAAATACAAGCATATCAGAGTGCAATCAATAAAAACTTAGAGCGGAATTGAAAAATATAATAGAACATACATACCGACTAAGGCTATTACCTTGGAATCAATATTATTCCTTGGATGCCTAATTGCCTTGTCAGCCCCGAGCATTAATAAGAAGACTTCTTCATCTACCGCTCCCGTCTTGCTCCAGTAGCATGTCCTTCTAAATCTATCTTGTGGGTTGTAATAAAGAAGAGGGTCAGAGCAACATCCTAGCGATTGAAAAATTACATACTTTACCATACCATTAATTTATGTCGATTGATTTCCATTTAAGTGTTATGTCTATTGCTTATGACTAATTCATTAAGTCCCATGTGTGTGCATACGATATGCCTAACCTCCTCCAAGGTTCAAGTATATATGTATATGCTTATCTGCTATATATATATATATATATATATATATATATATATATATATAAAACCGTTTCACTATCCAAAAACCTTGGCCACTTAATACTTCATAAATAAGGAGGAGGCAGACTCATCGACCGTTTAATTCCTCAGTCCTCGAAACAAGCCCTCCGCAACGTAAATGTTGGTCAATCGGTTCTAGCTATAGAGACCGATGCTTCCTATATACGACTTTATAATTTATAATTTAATTGTCATTCTACTCATGCATCTCAAAGACTCATCTAAGAGTTAACTAGTCCACCTCCAATAAACAAATTTTCATACAACCATCTAATTTGAGGTCTATGCGTCTTCCATATGGATCCTACATTAGTAGAAAGCAAAATCCATCAGAGCATAACCCAATCTTTGGTACCGCTCACTCAGGACCGCTGATGGTCATAACTTATATGCCAAACCTACTAAATACCGGTACAATGATGATTGCCATAATATTATGACCGTTATAGTTTATGTATATTATTATTGAATTATATGATATCAATGGGATGTGGCAGTGGAGTTTTATGTAGGACAATGTTGTTATGACAAATATTTGTCCGACAAATATTTTCATGGTAAATATTTGCCATAACAAATTTGTTTAGTGAATAATTGTTATGGTAGCTTTTACTATTTGTTATGTTGCTGTACTTTTATTCTAATGTTATATTTGTTTTTTCAGGTCTGATCCTATTGATGTTCTTGTCATTTTTTTGTTGGTTAATGGTATTTATAGTAGGCATCTTGGTTTGAGTGATTGTGTGTTGAGACTAAAAAATGATATTTGCGAACATTGTTCTGAGTTAACATCTAGTTCTATTGAATTGGTTTATGAAAGAGATGAAATGAAAAGAGTTATGGAAACTAATTATGATTTGCATAGTATATTGTTGCTTATTGCCTATAGCAATGATGATTTTCTACTTGTTTCGGTTATATCTAAGCAGTGTAAAAGTATTTCGGCTGATGTTGTTTCTTATAGTTCTTCATTTATTGGTTCTTTTGTTAAGTGTGGTTCATCTACTTCTTCAATAATTAGTACTTCGGTTGATTCTAGTTCTACTTTGAAACTGTTGTTAAAAATAATTCTAGCAATCCAATATTTACTGGTGTTAGTCAAAGATTTGCCGGTGGCATTGAGGAGTTTCGATTGTACCTTATGATATATTGTATTAAAATTGGTTATAAAGTTAATGTTGTTAAAAATAATAGGGAGCGAGTAACAGCTGTTTGTTCACGGGAAGGTTGTACTTTTCGTATTCATGCTTCTCGCAAATTTAACCTACCAGGTTTTTTGTTATCAAAATTATGCAACCTAATCATTCATGTAGAGTTGGTATTATAGATATTAACCATCCTCCTATTTCTAGCATATTAGTTAAGAAGGTTGTTAATTTATTCGTTCAAATCATCTTATGAAAACAAAAGATATTGTTCGTTTAGTTTAGACCGAGTACAATATTGTGTTAAATTAATATTTTGCTTATACGAGGAAAAGATTAGCTTTGGAAGAAATACATTGCAATGATTTACTTTCATATCATCATTTGAAATCCTTTTGTAAACCCGTGGTTGAGTGCCATCCTTGTAGTACTGTTGCACTTCAAGGCGATTCTGCTAGTTATGAATTTCAGAGGGCTTTTATTGAGTTTGTAGCATGCAAATATGGATTTTATTATTGTCGTTCTTTGACTTTTTGGATAGGATTTTATGAGAGGTAGATGAGAAGTTTGTATTATGTCTACTACGGCTAAGAATGGTAATCAAGGTATGAAATAAAAATAAATTATAATATAATTTATTTTTATTTCACTTAGTGGGATATTTGCGTGTCAAAAGTTTGTCATATTTTTATGGCAAATATATGTTTTTGTGGCAAATGTTTGACATACCTATGTTGTTTTATTTTTTTCGATATGTTTGTTTACTTGATATTTTATTTGTTAAATTAGTATTATATATGCTATTTTATTTGCTTGGAAAACTTTTTTTGAATGTTTTAACATTTTTGTTATATTGGATGATTTAGGTTGTTAAATATTGCAATGTCAAATATTTGTCATATTCTTATGGCAAATATTTGACATATATTTGATGCCGTAGTTTGTATATTTGTGCATTTATTTCTATTTTGATTATGTGACAGTGGTGTTTTTATTTAATTTAGATTTTTACACTGGCTTTTGAGATTGTATCTGGTGAAGATGACCTAATTGGTATTGGTTTTTGACAAATCTTCGGAAAATGTTATGTTATGATGATTGTTATTTCACCTTTATATCTGATTGACATCCTGGTCTTTTGCTTGATGTTCCTCAAGTTTTTCTAGATTCAGCTCATGGTTCTTGTTAGTATCATTTGAAGAATAATTTGAAGAGCTTTTTAACAAAAAAGTATCCTTAAGGTAAAAGGAAATGGATTACCATTGTTTTATCGAGTTACTAATGCTGCTACAATAGATTTATTTAATCAATCTTTACCTGAGTTTAAAAGTGCTGGTGGGGTTGAAGTAGAAAATTTCTTGCATGGTTTGCCTTTTAAAAAGTTTGCTAATGTTTTTTTATTGGTAATCGATATGGGGAAATCAGTTCTAATTGTGCGGAAAGTTTTAATCGATGGATTTTAAAGGAAAGATTTTTACCTATCATTGCATGTTTAGATAGAATTCGTTTAAAGCTCATGAAACTTATGTTTAATAGACGTGAGTTACGTAAAACTTGGAATAGTCAATTGTGCCTTGCCATGGAGAAGCATTTAAGGGATGTAGTTACTAGATCTACCATTGTTGTTTATGAAGTTGAGTCAATTCAATCTTATAGTATAGATTTGAGTGTTCGGCGATGTAGTTGTAATTTATTGCAGATTAATGGGTTTCCATGTGCTTATGTTGTTAGATGTATTCTTGATTTTGATTTGGATGTTTATTCCTATATTGAGGACTATTTCAAAGTGTCATTTTTCCGAGCATCTTATTATCATCCGATTCATCCACTTGTTAATTTTCAAATGAAATTTTTTTTACCTGAAGATGTTAAAGTTCATCCTCCTAAGAGAAGACCTGGTGCAGGAAGGCCTCCTTCTAAACGGATTAAGTCAGCTAGTGAGGTGAATAAGTACAAACGTTGTAGTTTGTGTAAAAAATTGGGTCATAACGAAAGATCTTGTTTGTTAAGAAACAAAGAGTAATTTTTATACATTATTGGCTTTTTATTGTGAAGATTATTAATGTAATTTTATGCTTAGTTCTGTTGAATTAAATGTTTTATTTTTTATTTTACTTATTTGTTTGGTTAGCAGTGTAATTTTCTTTTATTATTCAGTAATAGTCCGGCAATTAGCAGTCTGTAAAATATTTGCCATGTAAATATTTGTCAAGCAAATATTTGTCATGCTAATATTTATCAAACGAATATTTGCTAGTGATTTATTTAGTAGTTTATGTTTGCTTGTTATCCATATGTGATGCATACATATATATATATATATATATATGTGTGTGTGTGTGTGTGTGTGTGTGTGTGGATGTATGTTTTTTCATTATACCATATTTTTGGTTGTTTTCTAAGATAAGTTTGGTTATTCATTATTATAATTATGTTAAAATAGTTATATTTTTGTACTTGATCGTGATGTGCATTTGGTTATCTTTTGCATCCATAAGTATATGATTATGTTATATATCATTTTAGATTTTGCATTCACATGATTCTTATTACGTTCTGCACCAACCAAATGTATGTCGACAAATATTTGCCAGGAAAATGTTTGCCTAACAAATATTTTTTCTTTTCTTTCATGATCAAATTGTTTAACTATTGTTATTTTGTATACATGATTAGGTTTGGCATTAACTAAAATTCGGTTAGCTTTTTTATCCATATATATGCGATTAGGTTTAGCATTCAACTAGTTTTTTCATTATACGTACCCGACTAGGTTTGGCATCTGGTTAGCTTTTGCATCCATATGTACTCGATTAGGTTTGGCATTCAGTTAGCTTTTGCATCCATACATACACGATTAAGTTTGGCATTTGGCTAGATTTTTCATCCATACATACCTAATTAGGTTTGGCATTCGGTTGGTTTTTGCATCCATGTGTACTCGATTAGGTTTGTTATTCGATTGGCTTTTGCATCCATACGTACCTGATTCAGTTTGCAATTCGCTTGGCTTTTACATACGTATGTACCCATTTAGGTTTGGCATTCAGCTAGCTTTGCTTCTATATGCACCCGATTAGGTTTAGCATTCAACTAGTTTTTGCATTCCATTGTATGCTTGGTTAAACAATGTATCTTGGGTATAGATTGGTTTTCATATATACCCGATTAGATTTGGCATTCGGTTGGTTTTTGCATCCATATGCACCCGATTAGGTTTGACATTCGGCTAGCTTTTTCTTCCTTACGTATCTGATTAGGTTTGGCATTCGGTTGGCTTTTGCATTCCATGGTTTGCTCGGCTAAACAACGTATCTTGGGTATAAATCGGTTTTCATATGTATCCGATTAAGTTTGACATTCGATTGGTTTTTGCATCCATATATACCCGATTAGGTTTGGCATTCAGTTGGCTTTTGCATCTATATGTACCCGATTAGGTTTGGCATTCGGCTAGCTTTTGCGCCTATATATATACCCAATTAGGTTTGGCATTCGGCTAGTTTTTGCATTCCATTGTATGCTCATTTAAATAATGTATCTTGGCTATAGATTGTTTTTCATATGTACCTGATTAGGTTTGGCATTCGATTGGTTTTTTGCATCCATACGTACCCGATTAAGTTTGACATTCGACTAGCTTTTGCTTCTATATGTACCCGATTAGGTTTGACATTCGGTTGGCTTTTGCTTCCATGCATACCCAATTAGGTTTGGCATTTGGTTGGCTTTTGCTTCCATAAATACCCAATTAAGTTTCGCATTCGGTTGGCATTCTGTTAGCTTTTGTATACATACATAATCGATTAAGTCGTGCATCTATTTAGCTTTTACATTTGGTAGTTTGTTTGGTTATACAATATATCTTAATTATATATTTTTTGTTAGAAATTCGATTAGAGTAAGTAGTTGATTATGTTATGGTGTTGGCTATAAGCTTAGTCAATCAATATTATAATATTTAATGTCATCGCTTCTATTGCTTGTGTAATTGTTGTCCGACAAATATTTGCCAAATATTTGAGTTTAGTGTAGAGATTAAACAATATTATACTGCATGAGAATAACATTTCATTTGAATATTGTACATTACATTTCAGATATAAAATACTATACATTACATCATGTTAAAAGTAAGTAGCATTCAATACTCAACATAGTTGAATTAAATATCAAATTTATATATTACATAAACCACTTTTTCTGTATAGGACATTACAGTTCAGACATTAAGTACTTTATATTACTTTATGATAAAAGTTTCTAGCAATCATCCAAAGGTGTTTTTTAAACATTCAGTATGAACAAGTAAGATTACATATCTAGCATCCAGCATTTATCATCCAAGTTTTGATACTTTCAGCCAAGTTATATAAACTGTGATCATTTAACGAAATTTCTCATATCTATACAATCTTTAATACATTCGACAATGTCGGGTTTTGATTTCCAGCCATGATCTTTGCTTGTGATGATCTCATATAGGATGTGAGGTCTTAGTTTCTGCATTTCTTTATCTTCGTATAAATCTACTTTTCCTTCTATTTGTATGTCATTGGATAGGTTTTCCATATATCGCATAATAACAAATATTGCACAATCAGTTCTGCATTAGTTTAAAAAAAGTTTTTTAATGTTATTAAATATACTTTTATAAAATAAAATTTAATATTTACGAATAATATTTTTGCCATGGACAATTCACAAAGTTGACTGGTTTGTTTTGAAGTTCTAATGGTTTTTTTTCTTCATTTTTGCATAAGTTGACTTTAGATCATCCATTATTCTGTCTCTCTGCAAAAAATAATCATGTCAATTATGTTAATAAATATTTGCCACTAGGAAAATATTTGACAGACAAATATTTGCGAGGAAAATATTTTTCGCTAGTAGTTATTAAAACATTTAAAATTTACCACTATTTTTGCTTGCTGTTTATGTGGACGGTCAAAGTTTTTTCTACTTGGTCTTTGGGAACCATAATGTGTCCATGTTTTGTCAACTACATTGAACTCCAACAGCGTATAATGGTTTTTATGATGGAGTGATATTAATATTTTTCTGTAATTCATGGCTCCTCCTTCCAGCACCTTGACTACCATTAATTCATATGTTGGTTTGTAGTCTTGAATTATTGATTCCTGTGATTACAAATTAATTAGCTTTCAAACATTCAAGTGATATTTATTTGTAATTTTAAGTATTTCATACCGCTGCATAGGATTTTAAGTATATGATGTCTTTGTGATTTGTCTTCAGTTTTATCGTTAAGTACCAGTCTATAACCTGCATATAAATTAGATTTTACATATTAGTTTTGTTATTTTCAGTTAATTATATTATATTGCTTTATATACCGTTGAGTCAATGAATCTATTGAATAGCATGTCAAAAATATTGACTCCTCTTATTTCAATGTTTTTCCTGGATTATAGTACACAACTTTCCTATTTTAATAGTAGGTAAAGTATATTAGTATGTATTATAGTAAGAAGGTTGGAATATAATATACGGACTTTAATTATGGTTTGTGTCTTAAATTGACACTTCAGTTTGTGAATATTATTTAAACATTTGTTTGGCAAATATATTCCTAGCAAACAATTGCATGGCAAATATTTACCATTCAAATATTTGCCTGTCACAGATTTCCTATGCATTCATATATTTATGTATGTTTTTCTGTATATTTACATTTCATGTTTTAATAAAGTAAATTATATATTTCTATCTACTTCATAAAAAGCATTAAGCTCATGAATGTTTATTTGTGAGCCATTTTCTTCCAAGCTTGCTTTTTTGCACCAATATCTTTGCTTCTTCTTTTATTTCAGACTTATCATGATCAGATTCTATGCTTTAGTCTGGTATAATTCAGGTTGAGGAGCTTCTTCACCTTTTCTGTCAACTATGCTTTTATTCAATTTCTTTCGGTATTCTTTTTTTTCTCAGTTGGATATTGAAAATCTGGATCTTTTTTGCTTTTTTTGGTTTGTTTTACTCATTTTGAGAGTGAAGAAGGAGAAACTTTTGTTTGTTTTCTTTTCAACGTTTTCTCCTCTTTTTCAAGCTTGATTTTGAAATCTGCAGCCACTTTTTACTGAATGTTTTCATGTTCTTGGGTTAATTTTTGGCCGCTTTGTTGACTCTCACTAGAAGGTGTCAGTATGTAGAATATTGGATAGTCTATACTAGGTTTGTCTTTCTTTGAATCATCTGTTACAATTGAATATCTAGTATATGTCAAATATTTAAGATATATTATTCTATATATAAAAAAATTGAATTTTGTTTTAAAAATATACCTTTTGGTTATGTCCTTCTGCAATCAACTCTTCTGATTTATCACCTGGTTTGTCAAAAAAATTCAATTGTTAAATATTTTGTTTGCTAGCATATAGATGGCAAATATTTGCTTAGCTGAATTTTTGATATAAGTTGCAAATATTTACCATTTTTTGTGCTTTCTTTTTTCTCTTCAATTGCCTCTTTTTTTTCATCGCTTTTTACTGCCTTTGGTATGATGATGATAAAGATGATATTTGGTCTTCAATGTCATCATCATCATCTTTGGTAATAGTATCATCTTTATCCTGGTCATCATCATCATCATTTTTCCTTTGATCATCATTACATTTTCTTTCCTCTACATCATCACCATCATCTTTTTTTTCTCTGCACTATCAACATCAGCGTCTTTGTCATCACCACCACCAATACCATCATCACCACCATTAGCTCCACCATCAACGTTACCATCACCACCACCACCACCGTTACCATCTTTGTCATCTTCACCTTCAGCTTTAGTTTCATCTGGACCGTTGTCATCATCATCTTTGTCATCTACGCCTTCAGCTTTAGTTTTATCTGGACTATCGTCATCACCATCTTTTCTGTCTTTATCCTCATCAACCTCTTCCCCATTATCATCAATATCAGCGGCATTACTATCTTTTTCCTCATCACCATCTTTTTTTTCTTTCTCAACACCATTCACCTTCACCAACATTGTCTTCGTTAAGGCCATCAACATCGGCATCTATACCTACATCATCACCATCGCCATCTTCACCTTTATCAGTACCATCATCATTACCCTCTTTATCAGTGCCAACATATTTATCTTTGTCAGCACCATCTCCTTCTTCATCTTTATCTTGTTCATAATTATCATCATTGTCTATTGTTTCACCATCATTAATTTAATGATTATCAACTTCGTCATCATTATCGTATTCATCATCTTCTTCTTTCTCTTTCCTTTTTGAAATCTTAATATATTTTTTTCAGGAGTTTGTTCTCTTTTTTAGAGCTGCGTTCTCCTTTTTCAAGCTTCTTAATTTCCAATTTTATATCCACCGGTTGTTTGTTGATATTTTTATATTTTTTATCGACAACCGAAGCTTTTTCTTTAGAACATTTAGCTTTGGTAGATTTTAGCTCCTTTTCCTTTTTTTTCTTTTTTTCTTTGCAAATTAGAAAAAAAATCAACTTTTGTATTTGTTCGGCAGGTATTAGGCAGGAAACTATTTGCCAGGCAAATATTTTCCATTCGCTTTTTATAACTGCATTTTTGTGTATTATTAGCATACTTATCTTTTTATCAAGGAAGCACTTCATTTTGCTTGGAGTAGCTTCCAGTGGTGTCCATTTAGAAAAGGTTTGTTCATTCCGTTGATACAATAATTTTGGAGGAATTATTTCTGCAATATCACAGAACAAATACTGCACAAGTATTCGGTGTTGGTTTAGTTTATAACAGAAATTTAAAAAGGTAAAATGAGCTATTAAAGTTTACCAATAGCTGCGTTATGCATGCACGTATTTTTCTTGGACTGTCTTTATTTTTTTTAACATGCTCCATCAAATGTTTTTCTATTGTTGTTGACTAAGAAACAGTTTACATTTGCTATGGTAGCAGCACCAAAGGAAATGCCAAGTTTGGATTGGAGAACAAGTATGTTGAAATCAAAAACATAATAAGCAGCCTTACAACATCAATTATTTTTTCTATTTTTTGGCTTTTTAAAGCTAACTGGATGCTTATTTCGATATCTTTTGCTCCAATCATTTTGAATTGCTGAAATATTTCTGTTTGAATGCTTTTATTTCAGAATTCATGTCATATTTTTTCAAATGAGAAGCTATGTTGATAGTGATGCCCTCATTTGGGAACCTGAAAATTGTTGCGATGTCGCTTTCTTTCAAAATTGCTTTCATGTCTCCAAAATAAAGACAGTTTTCTTCAATTAAAAAGGAATCTATTATTGTATCTATAAGAGTTGATTCTTTGGATGTGTCCTCGGTTGTTATAGCTCCTTCGAAGAACGGATGAAGAATGGAGTTTTCTTCAATAATTCCGTGTGTGCATCACAAAGTAGCTTTTCTTTCATTAAATTTTCTACTAATGTATGGAAAGACTTAAAGCTACTTTTATAACTTTCAAAATTTTCTTTGACACTTCTTTTTTCTGTTTCTTTGCATGTGTCTTTTTTACCACTACTTCTTGTCTTTGGTTTTTTCTTTTGAGGGATGAAAGAGGAACATCATCTTCTGATGGTATATATTCTGAAGATTCAGTTGTTGGAGTTGTCGTAATTTCACATTTTGAGAATTCAATGTTGTGAAGTGATTCCGGTTTGTAAGAAGATTCAGGTAAATTTGCAAATTTCCTCATTATAAATGGTAGTACTCTTTTTGGCGCTGCGACTTTGTGTCTTCGTTGTTGCACCACCTGCAAAGGTTTTAAAATTATGAAATTAGTGTCACATATATATAAATAGCAAACATGAACATGACAAATATTTGCCTGGTAAATATTTGTTATAAATATGGGAATGGCAAATATTTGCCATTCCCATATTTATAACAAATATTTCTAATTGTATGCTTTTTATATAAATGTATATATACCAAAATTTCAATCTACCAAAAATCTAAACTTTGTTTTACAAATATTTAATATTTTTAGTATATACAGTAAAAAAAACTAAATGCAAAAAATTACAACCATAAATTGTTTGGCAAATATTTGTTATCCATATTTGATCGTCTAACTGTATTTGATACTAATTCTCACTAATTTCAATTTTCAATGATTCAAAGCTACATATGGTAAGTATTCGACACTCTCAATAATTATGTTAAAGGTTTTTGTAATATATACTGCTATTTTTAAAATAAATCTATTAATACAAATGTTTGCTATACTCACTTCATCATTTAATTTTACACTACAGTTAGAATCTACCATCAATCAAAACAACATTTATGAGTTATTAGACATCTATAGTACTTGTATTAAAAATATTTTAATATTTGCCTAGTAAATATTTGCTAGGTAAATATTTCCACTAATAATTCCTCATCACCCCATTTCGATCTCACAATATTTTCCAGGTAAATATTATGACAAAATATTTGCAATTATTTAGTCAGGTAATCTACATGTATAAGCAATTAGTGATAATAACTGATGGCAAATATTTGTTAGGAAAATATTTGTCATTTTTCATTTCATTGTACACGAATCTACAATTCCAACCTATCAAGTACCAAAATAATGTATGTCAAATATTTGTCATAAGTTCCTTTTCACTTATAATGTATAGCAAAATCGAAATTCAAGTTACCTTTTGTACTTTATTTTCTGGATTTTTAGTTTGAACCGATGCGTGTTCTTCACAATAGTTATCTTTGGTTACTATATTCGAGCATTGAAGATCATTTTCTACAAATTTGCATATATTTTCCATTTTTTGGGGAAACCACTTCAATTTCTTCTTGATTTCGTACAGTTGCTCGATTGAAACAGTAAGCGACGAGTTTTACTTCTATTCCGTTAATCGAAAGTGTAAAGAAAACCTAATTTGCAAATTAGGTATTTTGTTCGATTTCGAGCTTTCTTGTGTTTTTTTTGGTTCGATCGATTGATAGAACAAAGCGGGTAGGGTTATGCGGGTTTACGTTTTTTAATTATTTAAAAATAGGGATGTGGGCCTAATTATTTTCATGTAGGATCCAAAATTTCCCTTTTATTATTGTATAACCTTTATACTTTATTTAACTTATATAATATATTTTATGCATAACATTATACTAAATCTTATTTAATTAATTTAATAATTTAACACTTTAATTAATTATTATATTATTCAATTATAAATATTATATTGAATATATATACTGTAACCTTTAAAGTAATACACATATATCTTAGATATATGTATTTTAATTTATTAATTAGCTTGTAATTAATTTATTTATCAAAACAATTTTAATTAAACTTTATTAATTTCGAAAATTCTTTTTTACACACATGTTTGCTCATATTATCTTAAACAATTCATGACAACATAGCATTTATCATTGTATATATTATACATGTATATACATACATAAATATATATATATATATATATAATTAACTTATTTAAATAATTCATTTATTTTATTAATCTTATTAATAAATAAGATTTTCAAAATTAATTTTATAACATTTTCAAACATTTTGAAAAATTATATTATACTTTTATAATATGTGTTTTAGTTTAAATTTAACTTTTAAATTTAAAACTTTTATCTTAATTTCTAAAAAAAATTGAAATTAGCCTAAGACCCAATTCAAATTGGGTTTTTTTTATTAGGGTCAACATTTGGACTTACGTAACTGTTCAGGCCGGGCCAGTAGACAAGTAGGACATGGTACTTGATTACCCAACAATTCAACATGGATATTACCTTACTTAGACACCCAATTGCAAGCTTAATTAGTTAGTCCTAATATGACTAATTTAGACCGCAAAATTTGTTTAGCTGTGATATTATTATTGGAACTGGGCCATCCTATTGCAGAAGAAATGGACGAATTTTAATTTTTTTTATCATTTTGGATCTTTATTTGGCCTCTGAAGTCTAATTCATTTAGATTTTTTTTTAATTTTCTTTTAAATAAAATCGTTGTTTTATTTAATTTTATAAATAAAGTTTTACTTTATATTATTTTGTATTACGTTTGAATATGTGTATCATAATATACACATATGTGTTTGCGTGTGCGTGCAACATAATAAAGTGTGCATGGTTTTACATACCCGTATTGTAACGACCCGTAAATTTCAACTGTTTTTATAACGGAATTAGTTGAAATTTCGTGAAATTTTAAATGATAAAATTTTGAAATATAAATTTAATATTTGGAATACGTCTAGTTAAACATAGCAACTGGTAAATTTTCGTCCGAAAATACGAAAATTTATTTCGCGCGTAAATTCACTTCAATTTAATCAGTTAAAAAGAAATGAAAATAAAATGTTTCCGAAACCTAAATATTTTTACATAGAAAAATTCTAAACCATCTTCTGAGCAAGATGTCAGTTTGTAGTTTTTCCAAATTCGGACATCTTTGGCTACGTCGATCTTATTTTTCAGCGTTTTTCTTGCATTTTCCGCCAGTAGAAAAATTCGAATTTTTATAATTCAATCGTACCACTGATATCAGTATACCGTTTTGATCGTTTCGTCGCACTGATCTTTACGGTATACTCAGTTGTGTTTTCGGTGTTCGACACGTCGGCGAAACCAAGAAACTATTTGCAGTACCGGTTCGGTTTCAAACGATTTAAATTTCTTTTGACCATTCATTTCTCCAAAAGTGTAAACCCAACGGCCGTTGGCAATTAATAGTTTCTAAAATTCAGCAAGTAACTTTCCCTATTTCCTAGAGGCAATTCATTTCTATGGTTCGTTTCATTTTCTCTGGAATTGTGAACGAAAATATATCAGCTATACATTTTCTGCTCTTCTCAAAACCTTTCATCTTCACGTTCCACTTTCCACTTCCTCTGAAAACTTTTGTTCTTATCATTACATTTTTCATGTGGCCTCTCAAAAAAACATGCAAATGACAAACATATGTAAGGAAACATGCCTGCTTTTCACATATGAATCCACCTTCCACCCTGTAGCACCTCACGTGTACACACCTCATGCAAATGACAAACAGCCAACCGCATGTCTCTTCTTCCCACCCACCCGAGCCATGAAGCCTTCCTCCTGACCTCTATCTTTCCTATCTCTTTCATTTGCAAGGGTATGTATATATTTACATTTTACAGTATATGCTTTCGATAATGTGTTTATCTTATATTTTATATATACATATAAATGCTGTTATGTCTATATATTTGTTTATATCCACAAGTATATATATAGTTATGTTCATGCAAGATATTCAATATGCTCTGTCTGTTCAAAAAATGAAGAAGAGGAATTTATATAGATTATAGATATATATATATATATATATATATATGATATGTATGTAAGCTTAGATATATATTGGTTTATATTCGAGATCTGCAAGTTTTAGATTTTACAGGTTTATATATATACATAAAACCGGCTATATATATATATATTTATGTTGTATATCACTTGTCACTATAATTGTAAGCATATGTAAGGAATATATATATATATAATTACTGTCTATACGTTTCAGTCACACACATATATGTTATATTTTGTTTTACTGTTTCAATATATGTATACGTATAGTTTTATAGATATAATCGGTTTATATATATCGATTTGTTGAGTTTGATTTATATGTTTATACATAACTTGCTGTCGTATGAGTATATTTAGATAATGTGCTATTTTGTATCATTGGAAAGGAGGTTTTTATTAATATCAGGGTATAAATATTTATACAATATGTTAAACTAACGTATGAGTGTATAATTGTTGTATGTCAGATTTGTTTGAATACATAAGTTATATTAGTATTTTGAAAAGGTATATTTATACCATATGTTAAACTAACACTAATGTTAATAGTTGGAGAGCAGATATATGTATTTATTTCAAAATTTTATTATGAACATATGTTTATTTTTATTTTTTCTGAACAGCAGTTAGACTTCATGTTCACGATATCATATCTCACTCATGTTTTATCGGAATGGGTTGATTCTATTTTTAAAAAAGAGTCGAAGTTACCTAGTTTATGCCTGTCAAATTTCAGCAAAATCCAACATCGTTTGATCAGTGTTCGAGGATCTGGAAGTTAGACCCAGGCAGCTGTTCTTTTGTACTTGAAATTATTTTACACTGCTGCAAACATGACCTGAGTTCATGTTTGATGCACCGTATCTCTTCCGTCTTACGTCGGAATACAGTGATTCTTTTTTTGTTGGAAAGATTGAGTTTTCTATTTTATGTTTACAAATTTTCAGCTTCATGCGAGGTCATTTGATCCTCTGTTTCTTACCTGAAAGTCAGACCCAGAGGGGTTTTCAGACCTGAACATTTGACAGTCGCAACATGGCCTGAGTCTATGTTCGTGACATCGTAACTTTTCTCGTCTCTTGTCAAAATCAAGTGATTCTTTTGCAGTTTGAAATACAAGTTTTGATCTTTATTCATACCAAATTTCAGACCATTTCGATCTCGGTAGCACATAGAATTATATTGTTAAACTTCGACGTAGGACATGTTTATTTGTTGCTATGTTGAATGTTTTGATTTGATTTCATCGATTTCTGTTATCAGCTTTGATCGTTGAATTCGTGCCGATTTGTTTTGCTTGGATTCGTAACTCAATCTCTATGTCCGCATCAGTGTGCGTATCCGTGTCATCTTCTCGTGCATCTCTAGCCTCGAAATGTGAGCAATCACTCACGATTAACGTTCTTTTATTTATTAGATTTGATTTCAATTGAAACGACAATTGAAATATACTGCTGTTAGTTAATTACACTGTTATATATGCTATTACCTGTATCAGTTTACCTGTGACACCTGACACCATTATCTGTTAATTATTTATGCGATGATAATACAGTTTGGCTGATAATTGATTGATTGTTGATGTTTATATTGGACGTTAAATTGTTAATGTTAAAATGATAAATAGTATGCTATTGAAATTGGTATAGGGTAGTTAAATATTAAATTTGATTAAATGACATTGTATAATATAACCCATTTAACTGTCAAAATTTATTGACACGTAGGATTTGTTTAATTACATCTTGAACCACTGAATGTATGTTGTTAAATTGATGATGGATGAAATTGTAAATAGGTGACAAGTAAAAACCGTAATGTAATAATCTTTAATCTACATGAAATGATAGTGTAGATTCTAGAAATAATTATATTAATTCGTACAAATAACAATGCGGATTAATATGGTTATTTCGGGATTATTTGAATTGATTATTGGATTGATATCGATTGTTGTTATTGCTTGTTTATTTACTTTGACACCATCCCAGTTATCACACTGCAAGTTCCCTTTAATATGCTTTGATTTTGAATTGAATTGGAATCGGGTTGAAATGATAAATACCCAAATTGAATCTTGACCTAGGATAGAAAATTAAATAAAACCCGATTGGTCAATAATTTGATTTGAAAATTTAAACGAAGATTTTATTTGAATAAATAATATTGTTTAGAAATGAAGTTGAAATTGGAATTTTTATGAAAAGAAAATGTTAATATATAATAATCTGAAACAAATATTAACAAATGTAATTGATGAAAGAACGTTGTTAAATTTGAGAAATGATTGAATTAACTTTGAAATGATTTAATAATGAAGTTTGAAATTATAATTAAGTTTGAAATTAATAAACTTTGAAATGATTTAATAATCAAGTTTGAAATTATAATTAAGTTTGAATTATTAAACTTTGAAATTATTTAATAATTAAGTTTTGATTATTTAATAATTAAATAAGATTGAATTATTTAACGATTAAATTGAATTGGATTCTTTAGTAAGAAAAATCGAACTTTTGATAAGTGAATTTTTACTTCGTAAATAATTGAAATTGAATTTCTTTATTAATTAAGTTTTGGAAAATTATTTAAGAAAGTAAATAAGTGAAATTGAATTTCTCTAACAAGAAATGAAAATGTGATATTTTTGGAATTAATATAAGACTTGTAATTGAAATAATTTGATTTGATGAATTTAATTTAATTAAAAATTGTAAGTTTTGATATAATGAAGTTGAATTTAAATAATGGATTTAAGGAATTGGAAATTTAATAGAATTGTCTTGAATGATAAATTTACTTAACGAATATTGAATAAAATCGATAAATGAAGTTAAACTGATTTTAATGTTAAATTAAATTTATTTAAATGATTTCGGAACGAAACTTATATACGAACTTGAATTGATATGTGAATTATTTTAAATGAATATGGAAATTGAATTATGAGATTATGAAATGGTAACTTGGAAGTTTTGAAACGTAAATATTGGAAATTGGTTTCGAAAGAGAAATGAAATGTTGATTTATAAACTCTGATGGAAATTGAAATTGATTTGGTTTTGAAATAAATAAACGACCAATCGGTGTAACAATTACGGAAGTTATTAAAGAGACCGGAATTCGGTTATGGATATACTCTCTATCTAAACCGAAAACCACTTTAATAACTATACGCGGAGTGATGATCCAGAATGAAGTGGTTGGAATGATGTACGTGTTGACTGAAGAAAGAGAACGATAATGGATAGCCTTGACACTTGTGTCAAATTGGAAATGACTAAAACAGGAGCTGTGCCGGGCCAATGGAGGATTGATACCTCAAGTGGACACACTTCTTCGAACTACTTATTACTTGTTGTCGATTGGTGCACCCTTGATTTTGTGAGTGTTGTTTCACGGTGTTGCAGGCGCTGCGGCGTTGCGTTCTCACCAGTCCGGATCAGGCGAACGGTAGTATCACTACCTTGGGTATTGCCTCATGTGCCTTGTCATACTTGTATTCCATTTATGCGCGACCACTACGATTTTGATTTGTACCTTTAGTATATGGATTGCCCTCTGGTGACTTCCGGTTTTGGGGAAACTACGGTCTTGTATATGCTTTTGGGAATAAAAATGTGTTAAGGGTGGAATGGGCCATGACTTAACGCTATTTTGATATCTTTTATATTACTGATAGACATTATCTACTTATCGTACATTACTACATAGTAGATAGTTTGACGGATCCTTAAAGGATGGTTATTCCAAACATCCTTTGAGTTACTTGTATTTCAATTGCTATTTCACTTGAGTTGGATTTATTAATATAAGAATGTTAATCCTGACTCGAGTGTTTTGTATTTTGCTTTACGCTCGGGTCAGACTGAGTAGTTCAGCTTTCGAGACTCACCTTTGGAGTTGGAGCTTCGCTTGGAGATCCAGCTATCTATCCAGCTTTCAGATATTCGATGATTCCAGTGATGTATTCTGATTTGTATCTGTTACTCTTCCGTTGTATCTGGTTTAACTCTGATGTATCGTATTACTCTTCTGTTGTAAACTCTGATGTATTTTGTATATTCATATAGTAGCTTCATGAACTACTATCTCTTTTATTTCCGCTGCAATTATTACTCTGTGTCTGTGTTCTGTGATTATTTATTTACTGTATATGTTTAGTTTTGCCAAATTTAAATTAACAATGCGGTATTTTGAGCAATTCAACTCCGACAGGTGTTGGGACTACAATAAACATGTTAGCCCCTCTAGTGCCATATGTGCACTCTAAATGAATATATATATATATATATATATATATATATATATATATATATATCTTTGCACGCGCGCGTGTGCACGCGCATCAAATGTTATACACACACATAAAATTATAAATTTATAAAATACAATAACGTATTTATATATAAATGTGGAAATAATAATTATAATAAATTATATAAAATATTTAAGATGTATTTGTACCAATGTTCATTTATATTAAATAACAAAATAATCTAATAATTAATATAAATTTATTTATTTTTTTAATTGTTATTGCAAACTCGAGAAAAAAATTAAATTTTTTGTTTAATTAATAAATAATTATAAATATACTAACACATGCCATATACATAAATATATGTGTGTATGTGTTATAAAATTAATGCAAGCTGACTTGGAGCTCACGGCACATAAAAAAATTTGGATTTATAAAATATTTTTTAAATAAACAATTAAAAAATAATTTAAACCCAATCGAAATTGATTATTAAAATTATTAAAAAATCATTTTTGAAATCTAAAAATTATGTAATGTTATTAAATAAAATTTATAATTAATTTCAAATTATATTAATGTGTGTGTGTATCTAATCAGTTTCTAGTTAAATAAATAATTATATTAATATTTAAATATATATTAAAACAAAGTAAAATTTACTACCAAATTATTATTGTGCAAGACCAAAATTTTAGAGATTTTAAAATAAATATTATATGATTTTAGTCTTTAGGATATAGTTTATTAATTGATAAAATCATTTACAATATTATTTAGTTAACAAATGGTCTTTTATTTTATTTTATTTTTTAGGCCGCGAGGTTAATACCAGCAAACACACAAAATATTTTTTTTTAATATATAGATGCACCAATATATTCAATCATCCAATATGTGATAGAACATCGATACACTATATTCGTAATATAATCTAAAACCTACAATATATTATAATATTAAATGAATTAGTCAACATGTTGAACGCCTTTCACCAAGGCCTAGAGATCTCACTTTGAAATGATGAAACGGCTTCTTGAATCAAATTCCAAGTTCTAGAGTTGCTAGATCCTGAACTGCATTGCCACCGACGATTGAATCAACGAATTTTGATGTGATTTGTGCCTGGATATTTTAAGGTTTGATATGGTGTATTTCTAGCTGAAATTTTAAGAGGGAGATGAGAGAGAAAAATATAAAAGAGAATGGTGTAGAGGGTAGCATATAAATAGAAAGTCAAATGATGAGAAAAATGGATCTTATCATTATCTCTTTCTCACCAATTACACTTTTTAAACCATTCAAAAGCCTCCCTCTTTTGCCAAAATTTGACTGGCCTACCCAATCTATTTTGGTCGAAATTTGCATGCCACATATAGTCCTTAAAGCCAATTCCATTTGGTCAAAATTTGGGTCCTTAAAGCCAATTCCAGCTCGCACAATGTCCGTTATATTTAAATCTAAATTTAAACGCTTACCGATATCGTATATCGATTAATATATTTATAACTATTATAAATGCATTGTTTAACAATGTTCAACACATCAAATACAAAATTTTGTGATTAATATTTCATAATATTAATTAATTTATAACCATTACAAATTAATTAAATCTTGTGATAAAATGAGTATTCATCATTTCGGTTCTGTGGCTCTTAGTTGTAAATTTGATCAGCAATTAATATCGAACAATTCGAATATTAATGTTCACACGTCACTTAGCAGATTGTGTGATATTTTGACCAAATTTATCGCTTACTTTATTTCGGTAAAGTTCAATTTTACTTTGTTAAACGTTACCTGGTAGTGACGATTATTTACACCAATTCGCTTTGCCAAAACTATATCAGTTTGGACTTGTGGAATTTGGTAATGGTCAAAATCCCAATATCGTCCATATTCAACTATATAGTCCAAACATAAAATCTTTGGTTTCAATAATAATTATTATTATTAACCAAATTGCTCTGACCAGAGACTATGACTTCGAGTTGACTTCAGTTGACCATAATACTAACCTCATATAACTGCGAAGACGAATTCTCTCTTAAATAGTGTTTCACTTTAAATACTTCCACTTGACCGAACTATAGTTGTTCGATGGATGTCGTGCCACGATTTAACTATAATCAAAACGGAGCTTCCAGATTGAAGATCAACAGTATTCTCAAGTCGAAAGAACTGTGTAATTTTGTCACATCGATATTTTCTATTTGATCTTAGTTATATTAACCAACAAAAAACTATCGAGCGAATCATTCCATAGTTATCCAATAACTATCAGTACGCAACCCATTGGTGCCCCCAACAGCCTGAATAAAACATTGCCCATCATTTGGATAGCGTTACGTACTCTAGTCTCAACGGATGCATCGATATCCAGTCTCGATACATCTTGACTATGAATATTTAAAATAGAACGTTTATTTTATTATCATAAATCACTCATGGTTACAACGCATTGTAACTACTATCACAAAACATATCACTTATGGATTTTCTATTAAATATAATTTTAATTAAATTAATTAGTTAATTTATAACACATTAATCAAGTATACAATAGAAAGAAAACACCTTTTATTTCGAAAAAAATTGGTTATCGAGTTAGATATATGCATAAATTACATAATTGTTTATAGGGCATACCCTTAACTCTATCAAGTCCAACTATACTCTAATCAAACACCATCACCAGTTCCACCACCTGATGTTGAGCCTACGTCGATAGACCCCACCACCCGCAATGCCCTCATCCTCCTGTGCACGACCACAACCGTTGAGACTTCTAAGCTGAACTCCAGCAAAATTGATGTTAATCTTATTGGTCTGACCGTATGGATCGACTCCCCTTGGCGACCTCTACAAGATTGTGCCCTAAAATCCTCCAATTGTCGTTATTTCACCGTTGATTGGAAAACCCTAGAACGGACGGCCAAGAATAGTTCACTAGTTTCTGGTCACCTCTAACACTATCTTTAAAAACGAACACTTACTGTCTCTTTGAATTTTTGAGTGATTTTTTATTAATATTTGATGATATTAGGATATTTTGGGATTAAGGCTGAAAAATAAGGATGGAAGTGACGGTTATGGTTCCATAGCCTCATTTGTATACCCGTTAAGCTCGGTTATCGGTCATGCAACCAGTTTGGTTCGAAAAAGTTATGTACGTCGTTTATAACTTTTAAATCTTCTATCTTCCAAACCATAACTCCAAATTTACAAATTCATAGTCAAAACTGATCAGCTTGAAAAGACCTACACGACGATTATAAATCCAATGCCCAAATCACCCTTTATTAAAATTTATTTTTAGTTATTTCAATATTAACAGTATCAAATTTGCAAGTCGAAACTGATCGGCTTGGAAAGACTTACAATGGTTATAGCCATAATTATAAAACTTGGGGAAGCGTATTAATCATAAACTAATTACCTCTAAAGTAGTACATGACGGCCCACGGTAAAATTCATCCACAACAACGAATGTAATTTTCCACACACATAGTATAGTAATACATAAATTTCCATAATCACGCAGTCAAAACCATACTATGTAAGAATAACACTGCATCAACAAAGGGTGAAACAACCTTAATCATATATCAATTCCGTCTGCAAGTCCTATGCATCTAACAATCCAACCATTATTTTTTACTCATAACAAAAGTTCTCAATAGGTTAGCCCAAACATGCATTCACAAATAAATATATAAATCAACAGTCAATGTAGTTCATCAAAATAAAGCGCACATGCCCAGAATAACAAGGGATCATAATCACATCAACCTACCAATAAATAACACATGTGTGCTAATTCCTCTTCGATGCACATCCATCGTAATATGTGTATCCTCAAGTTTTTTTATGAACTTACTCATAGTCTCATCCTTAGAATAATTGGTGTATTGTCTCATAGTTACACCCTCCTAATATCATGTGCACCCACTCATAGTTACACTCTCGCAATAGTGTACATGCCCACTCATAGCTACATCCTCAAAATAGTATGGTCATCAACGCAAGCTGCAGCTACATCAATCCTCGATTCATTGACCCACACAAACGATCAAGAAGTACAGACCCCACACAGATGGTCTTGTACCAAGCACTCTTATATACATGATAACTCATATATATAACCAACATAGATGGTCAACGACTACTCAACGTCGTGGTTACACAATGCTCTAACTCATACTCACATAGATGGCTAAGGACTGAACACACGAACGTCCATAAATACAGGTACACACAGACTATCATGTCCATGTTTTATGAGTGCACGTCGAAACCTCCAAGTTACCCACGATCCCTTAATACGCATCAAGATCGGAACTCACTTAGTTCTCATAACCTTCAAACCATATGGAATATCCGATTCCACGATCCTTTTATAGTAACTTCTCCATTTGATAACATGGATTACTCGCCCAAAATACCAAAGAGGGACCTACTAGACATTGCTAGCGATGAGAGTTCTAATACATCTTTAAATCAAAACATTTTCCAAATTATTTTAATTTTCAAATAAAGCTTCAATGTTCTTTTTAAACCAAAATTTCTAATTTCTCAAAATATTATCATCGTCATTTTTCAAAATTAACTTAAAATTAATGTTGAGAAATATCATTTCATAAAAATGTCAAACTGCGTAAACTCCTTTAAAAATCCAAATAAAATCCACGTTGAAATAAACACTTGTGGAAGTTGGTAATCACCCGTACGAAAATAAATTTTGAAACATATATTTGTTAAAACTCCAAGTTTTAGTAAAGATGTGAAAAACCTCCCACCCACGGTATTGATTCCTTAGTGGTACTCATCAAGTCTTTAGTCGTCAAAATTCTTCAGTTGTTATTACTTATCTTCAAGGAACATCATCACATCTCTTAGTCAATCCGAATACCTAATCTTCTTCAACATAGAGAGCAATGTCATCCAACTATGATTAAATCAAATATGTTTCTTAACACTCCACTAGCTTATCCAATGTACACTACTAAAATCCAACATTGATAATTACCTCATAACACAATCATCATCCAATAGCAAGCAATATACCCTAACACAATCACAACAAAGCGATCAAACAAACGATGAAAACATATCATAGCAAAACAACAATCAATCAAACAACCAATGAAATAAACAAAACCTTAGCTAAATAAGTAAACAACATTACAACGCAAATAGAAGAATTTAATTCAAACAAACATGTCATAAACCATAAAATAAACACAGTCAAACTAAATAGTCAAATTAATATAACTAATAACATAACAAGAAATAGAACAACACAAACAATTCAATCAATACAAGCAAATACATGCAAAGTAAAATGTTGCCGTGCTTGCTTGTTGCTTTAGTTCTGTTTTTTATTCTCTTTTTTCATGGCAAAAAGGTTGTTTTTGTCGTGGTTTTCTTTTGTCTTTTTATTATCAATAACACTGGTAGAGGACCAGTCAACCCCGCTTGCCTTTTAAAAAAAATGTCACTATCCCATATGTCGAAATAGGTAATAATAACTTCATATCCCAATTCTCTTCATGGAAGGAAATAGCTAGATATCCCCACGATATATTAGACAAAATCACACATAACAAGCATACACTTTACATCATCATAATGGATTTTGGGCAAACTTTAAACTCACATCACCTAGTCGTCCCACGTCTCATACCACTCAGTCTAGACTCATAGTTCTCAAAATGTCCTTCGGTAAAATATCTTTTCAATAAAATACTTTTTAACAAACATCACTGAAGTTTGTTATTCAAACAAGCATTTTACCTTTTAAACTATTCGTTTTTGAATCAAATCGTCCTTGTATTTCTAAATATTTTTCCAAATTATTTTAAAACTAGATATCTTAGAGTGCATCCTTTCTCAAAAATATTTTCAATAATACATTATTTCAAATTGGGTATTTTTCAATCAAAATCTTTTACCTAAAAATGTTTTCCTCCCAAACATCATTCATCAAAAAGTAACTTTTAAGTAAAAATGCTTAAAACTAAAGTTAACTTTCAAATGGTTTAAACCTACTCAAAGCTCACAGAATCACTTAATCTAAGTTCCAATACCAAACGTAACGACTCATTGTTCCTAACATTTAAAATTAATCACAAGACACCATCAAAAAACACCTACACTCTAATCTCAAACATTAAAAACAATCGACCGTTGATTATGTGATTTAAAATCTAATATTGAAAGTGTGTGTGTGTATTTATACACAAAATGTAGACATCATGGATCTTCACCATTAGATTGCCCCATGATCTTCACAATTGTTACCAACGAAGCCAATTTTTTGGGATTCAAAAAAAGAAAAAAAACATAGAACTCTAATGGTTCAAATCTTGTGTCATCAATTGTGTTTTATTGTGTCTAAATAGCCGGCATATGTATATGTACATACATGTATGTATACATGTGTATGTATGTGAGGAGCATTCAACAGTGCAGCACTCCAAATGTTCCATGATTTCCACCACAAGCTCTGATATTAGTAATAATGGTAGTGGGAAAAAAGAGGAGGAACTACTAATTAAATTGGAGTGTGATGAAAATTAGAGGCCGTTTGAGATGGCGCACTATTTGAAGCACTATTTGAAGCGCTATTGAATGCTTCCCCACGCGCACGCTACAATCCGCATAATTTAATAATGGTGGGGGTATTTTTTTTTTTGCACATTTCAAATTCCTATGCATTAAAAACATCAAAAATTGCATACGTACAAAAGTGAAACTGACAACGGTCCAACTTATAGCAGGAAACCATGGATCTGATAACAATGTTTGACAAGCACAAACGCAAACGTCATTCTCTCAAGGTAACAACCGTTTAGGCCATACTAAAACAAATAAATAAACAAATATACCTGTTCAAAGATTCATGTATACTCTTTTCCAAATGGAAGTGCTCAAAACAGAAGGTTAACCAATTAAAGCAGTTCAACCTTGCTCATAGTACATGATAAATTAATCATAGGGCACAGAAAAAAATGAAGAAATCAAATCTTCTAAGATACCCTAACTGTAATATTATTCTCAAAAATGCTGTGAAAGGAAGGATATATCTATCAAACTGCATCACATCGGACCTTTGTTGTTCCCAAGCAACTGCCCAACTAAGTTGGTTACCTGATACAAAGACGAATAGACAAAGACCATTCAAAATCTATTTCTATTATAATGCTTATGTGAATCATAATGAAATGGATTATCCCAAGTTTTTCTATTATGCAGGAGATGTATTTCCATCATCAAAACATCGTACCTGCCAATATTTTGAAACACATCGGTCAATACAACTGTTCTCACCCATATTGAGCTCGGATTCTTTGTATCTGAAAACAAGAACAGAAGATTAGAAAACATTAACAAGCTACTGACTGATTAGTCAAAGAAAGTGTGGAAATTTCCATACTTTTTTTCTATGCATTTGTTAAAGCAAGTATGAGTAAGCCTGCAAAAGAAAAAAAAAAGAATTGAACTTGATCAGTTAGTTAAGAACAAAGCATCATATTATTTGGCCATCAGCAGTTTTCTAGGGTAAACAAAAGCATGCCAGTTTTAAGATTTTTGAGAATTCAAGAAGAATACAAGACTACCACACACTCTGCATTTTTTTATGTCTCTCTTTCTAACCATAATCAGTAATAATAATGTTCCATAGACTTAGCCATGTTGAACAGCCAACAAGAACATTGCTTTACTGGTAAACAATATCGTAGACAGTCTCCAGAGAGGTGAACCAAGGTTGCTAAAATGCTAGTCTGCTTAGCGTTATATAAATATTTACAGACTAATGAAAAATGTTACTGCACCACTGAAGGGAGAAACTGCAAATAGAAGGCCAAATATAAAAGGATAATCAAAATAAAACTTGTGTGTTGAGCTCAGCAGCCTTGAACTGCATTAAACCAAAGCTTGGTCATGATTTGGAGATGTCCATGCGGGCGCACACACCAATGTGCACACATATATGTATGAAATGGAAAACGATATGTACTGCAAGTTTAATTTATTTTATAGCAAGTTTACATTTATTTTATAGCGAGTTACTTCAGTAAAAAAAAATGCATATTAAAATTATAATGTTTTCGTTGTAGAAACAAGCAACGGAATTTTGGACCAAATTGTTTGAACTATAGTCTTATGTATGATATGATAATATATTGTTATAAATGTTAACAGTTCTGTGTTAAATTATAAGAAACAGAGAATGAGTTAGCACCATATTAGAAGGTTCGACTTCTTTAAATAAGAAATACGGGAACGAGTTAATCCAAATTAGAAGGTTCAACTTCTTTAGGGAATGAATTAATGCCAAATTAGAAGGTTCGACTTCTTTAAATAAGAAATACGGGAACGAGTTAATGCCAAATTAGAAGGTTCGACTTCTTTAAATAAGAAATACTGCGTTTACTTTACTGACACGATGTAATTATCTAAAGCAGAGAGGGAAGTTATATAAGATCAAAGAAGCATCTCTGAGGAAAAGCAATTTTTATTTGGCCAGAAGTTCTCGAAGTTTTTACTCTTTTCACCTCCTCCGTGCTATAATAAAAATGCGCGCACACTCGCGCACACACACATATAGAGCAAGGATTGGCTACACCTTATTTGAAGAGTTCAAACTTATTTGACATGCCATATGATAAGAACTATATAACCATATTTGTAAGCCACGTGGACAACTAGAGAAAGCGCAAAAAACGCAAGGTTTGCACTTTAAAATGTGCTTTTCTGTGCGAAATTGCAATCTTTGCATTTCTGTACTATGAATGAAACCTATCATGCCTAATCAAAGCTTCAAATTGAAGCTTTACTCTAATAATCAACTAATACTGGAAAAATGAGAAGATTTGCCCTAGTTTTGAGCAAGAGTTGAGAACATTAGAGAATAAAAACCGAGCAAAGGTAATAGAACGGGATTAAATAGTTATCTCAATCAATTGGGTCGGCATCAGAAAAACGAACATATATTCTTTCACAAACCAAAAAAGATAAAAAGCACTTGTTTTGCACTTTATGGAAAAGGGCATGTTTTTGCGCTTTTGTCGACAAATGCACTTTGACAGACATAAAAGCGTGCAACCTTTGCTTTGGGCTTCGTTTTGCTTTAGCGCGTTTAGGCATGCGCCTGAGAATTATCTTAATCATTTCAGTCGGCTTCACAAAAATGGGTCTATTTTCTTTTAGAAGCATAAAAAACATGCTTTTCCCACTATGCGTTTTGCACATTATGAAAAGGCCATGGTTTTTTTTTTGTTCTATGACAAGTGCACTTTGATAGGTATGAAAGCGCACAGCTTTCGCTTTGGGCTTCTTTTCACTTTAGCGCGTCTAGGCATGCACTCGCCTTGACAACTTTGTAAGACGGTTTAAAACTCAAAAACTATTATCTACCGAGCAACATAATTTTGCTTGTTTATTTTGTGTTCTCACATGGTAAAAATACTCATCCGATATATGAATCATGTTTCAAATAATCTGCAATAAAAACATTTAATAATCATACTTACTACAGTTTCTAGAACACTTGTTTGTCTGTTCATTCATATTGGTGTACTAGGTTCAGGTTGTTAAATTAGGGAACGTGATTTAGACTCATATTTATCACATTCATTTGCTGACTATAATATTTTCTCCAACAGTACATTTTTATACCACTGGCCTAAATACAGATGAAATCGTATTATAAAAGATCTTGTTGGTTAATATGAATGGCTGAATCAACTAGTTTTAGTGGAGTTGTGATTTTCTGTTAAGATAACTAGAATATCTGCATTATAAATTCAAACTGCAGACTACAGTCTTACTTATTGAAAAGCTCAACTCTGTATTCCATCTCCTTTTCAGCCATCCCAAATATCTGCATTTGTAATTCTTTCAATAAAGAATTCAAAACATTAATAAACTATAGGTCCACAACAAATTGACTAGCTTAAATCATAACCTGTTCTTTTTCAATGTTTGACGGTCCACTGTTCATCGCAGCCATTATAAACGTAAGCCTGCAAGAATGCAATTTACAAGATAAATAATATACTTTTAGAATTAACAAACAAGACAACAATTTTCTTGCAGCCCTAATATCATTACAGTCAATTAACTTACTCAAGGTAAAGGTAGAGAGAAAGAAAAAACATCCAAGGTAGGAAAAAATATAAGGTTCGCTCATTTTAACCTAAATACTTAAGTATGCTCCAATTTGCGATAGTTGAAAACAAAAAAAAATGGTAAGAACAAAATATTCTACAATTACAGCAGACTATTTTGTATAGTGCCATCTTTTTAATACAATATTATTTTCCCTTACAAATTTGGGCATCATTTATGCTTGTTAAAGTGAACTTCTGTTTGCATTCGCTCCAAACTCCCAAAGCTTCTTTCTAAAAAAATTACAAAAGTATTATTCATGTTATTACTTATTTACTTGTTATTTGTACATAATTTGTGAGAACCATATGCAAATATGTAATCATCAAATAATCACTTAAATCACCGTATTATACTCCTTATGCTTTCACATGTATCGATACAACAATTAGACTGGCTATTCCAATATACTAGTGCTAATTTCCAATTTCGTATAACGAAACCTTAAGATGATAATAAACATCTTTTATGTGTGTGTTTAGACGTCTATCAAAGTCATCCTTACTGACTTCATTTCTTATCTACATTTATATGTACTAAGCTGATAGTTTATGTGACGATCCCCTCCATATTGTTTACCATGCAATTTGTTTGAAGTTTTTTATGCTGAATCGTAACATTATAAATACTTTTCTGATTTTGTTCGGTATTACACTCAAGTTTAACATTAATAAAAATGCATTCCATTAGAACTTTTTCTGGTTATTAAAAAATGGGAAGCTGCACAAAAATTGAATGTAAAAATCCACGTAAAATATGCCAGTAGCTGAACGTTTCTGATATTTCATTGTACAGGATAGAAATAATGTAGCTCAAGGGGAAATAATGGTTGCATTCCCAATTTCGAACATTTAACCTTCCTCGTTATACTTTAACTTCATCAAAAGGTTTGCTTTGAAAAAACTTTGATTTGGATTTTGTTTTGAAACTGATGCATTTGGTTATGTTTAGAAAACCTTAAACCCAAAATAATTGATAAGCCAATCTAACATTGAATTTCGAACAAAATTAAACTATTGAAAGTTTCATGCTTTACTTTTTAAATTACATGGTACACGTTGCATTTACTATGTCATGAGTTCCTACACAACAGAAAAAAATATGAACACTAATGCTTGATTATTATTATTTCTCATTCCCAAATTAGCAAATTATTTTCATATCAGTAATTTGGATTAATACTTAATGATCAACAGGTTTGGTTATAATTGATTCTAAAATTAATTGGTTTGGTTTCATTACACTTTGGATTTACCTGGTTTTGAAAATTTTGTATCTGTTCAGGCTGAACCCACCATTTTGCTCACTGCTGCCTAAATTCTAAACTCAAATCCTTGAATTACTAGAAGTGTCTAAAATGTACTGATCCTTTCTTTATTATTGAGGAAATAAGTGAATTAATATTGAAGTAACAATTTTGTTTATACATCTCGAAATTCAGTAAGCTTCAGATTTAGTACAATGTTCAAAACCCCGTATAACCCAAAACAGATTACAATACAAATTATTGTGTATAAGCATCACAACTGTTCAGATTATTACAGGATTTCGTTATAAGCTTCGGAATTTGGTAGTACATTATATAAAAAAAGAAGAAGAAAAATAGAAAGGCAAGGAAAAATGGTTTCAGTATTTAATTGTGAAATATACTAGTAGTACACTTATTTTCGCTGTTTATAAACGAAAATGATCGAAAACAAAACAAAATGATGCTCAATTAGAAAGATCATTCATTGCAAACAGTAATCAAACATCATTAAACGACTAAGTTCAACATATTCAACAAAGAACGTACCTTTTCTATCACACGGCTGGGATCTGGAAACAAGTGTGAAGAGAAGAAGACAATTTTACAAGAGGGGCTGACTATTTGAGAACCAGTAATTTAAAGAAAAGATAAAATATAAATTAGTGGGCCTAAGAGAGAGTATGATGCTAACTAAGGGCTTATTCTGGACATTTACCCCTTATCGAAGATCCAAGATACACCCCATTTTTCCCGCTTCCTTGTACTCAAGCAATGTTTGAAAAAAGTAATGTCAAAAGTCTTCCTATTACCCACCTCTCTCTAATTTCTTGCTTACCATTCAAATTTTTGATTAATCAAAACCTTAAACCCTTAAATCCAAGAAATTGCTTATCTAACAACTTAGCAAAATCTCTCACAAAAATTCACACGCAAATGATGGGAGACGACAACCAAGATGAAGATAACAATATTACATCTCAGGTATGATTCTTGTTTAATTTATTTATTTTTACAGTTTTGAACAAAAAATTAAAGGCACTTGACATTGCTCGGTGATAAACTGCCATTTGTTTCATAGATCAGCTGGCGTTTGTTCCATGGATTTGGAAATCCACACTACTTCTTTTACTTCTAGCAAAACAAAAGGCACACAAGACAAAGAGATGACGTGGATCTGGAGTTTGCCATTATTACGTTCATGCCTTGTCAGGACAACTGCCACTTGAGCCAGCTACCACGGCCAGATAAGATTAAATTTTTGACATGGTATACTTCCATTATTGCATGCTTTTGACAAGTTGTGTACTTTAATAAAGTAGTAAAGTGCCACTCTTATTCTCATTTTTGTTGATATGAACTCTGAACTTTGTACTCCTATTTAGTTGATATGAGATTAAATCTCATTTTTGTTGGCATTAAAGTCAAATTATACAAATTCAGTTACAGTTCTAATGCTTAAACTGTAATTTATGAGTAAATTTTTAAACCAATTATATATTCGAGCATATCTCATCTTTTTTTCAACGAAATGGCAAAAAAATCATATTCAAGATATCTTCTATATCCGAAATCATTTTAATTATAAAATTAAGTACATGTAGTACATTGATTGATATTATAAGGAAAACAAATCCCAATATAGTATATACTGAAAAACATATATCTATATTCATAGATTACTGTATAATATGTCATTCCTAATCATTCACACTAATGCACAGATCATATTTGAAAAACAAACATATAAAGCAAAATTAAACCATATTAATCAACTTTACTTTGAAGGGCAAGTTTCTTGAAGAAGCACCATACGATTAAGAATGGTCGGTACGGTATATTATAAAATGTATATCTAATATGCAAAAGTTAAAAAATTAACATAAAAAGGAATAAAACACCAAAACATGATAATTCAGAAAGAATAATAATAGAGGGGAAATATCATATGACATCATTGAATATCATTTTGTCAGAGAATCTATATGGATAAAGAATTAAAAAGAAGAAACTAATTTTAATGGATACACACTATCCATGTAAAATAGTTATCTCAAGATTTCTATCAAACATGATAAAGGGAGTTCACTAGAATAGAAACCATGAAAAGCTTTATACTGGAACATAAAATTATAAACTGTTTCATTATACCAAAGACAGATATACCCCTTGTAACTTTTACCATCATGCTAAGGAATTCAAAAAAATTCTAATCAATGTATTAATACAAACAGGATGGCTTAAAACTCAACCTCGTGTAGTAAGCAAACTAAATGTCTGATATAGTGTAAATACATTGGAAATTAACCTACAAAAGAAAAGCCCAACTCGAGGATCATCAACAACTCTTCGGAAATGTTTGACCGGTTCAATGTTATGCATCACGTATCAAAATTTAATGAAGAATATTAGATGTTTCAAAGTTAAACAGTCAACGAAGATTTGCTGCAGCTTCCTTTATCAATGCTACTGCCTATTCTTTTTATTTCATTTATCAGAAAAATTATTGCTTTATTGTAGCTACTAGCATAATATAATAGAGAAATTATTCCTTTATCAATAATTTTCATCCAGTCATCAATTTCTACCCCCATTTTAGAATCTTTGGATATTAATTGACTCAAAAAATAAAAAATATCTAGACTGCGTGAAGAATAAAGCTTGACCCGTGAAAGTCTTTGCCAAATAGTTACCACCCTACATTGAATATGTAATTAAATTACAAACTGAACTAAAATTCAAATCAAAATCGAACGCAAATAGTTTCAACCCAAATTCGTATTACAATTCAAAATGAAGTAGAAAATTAAAAAACTCAACGTTCGAAAGAGGAAGAAAATAAGTGATTAGAATTCCGACGAAATAGTTCGATCTCTGAAACAATCATTTGAATTCAAATATCACAAAATGATTTGAAATTGAAAAAAAAGAAAAAGAAAAGAAAAGGAAAAAAAAAAAGCGTTACCTGAGATCTTGAGATTACTTGCGGCGGAGAATAAAACCCTAAATCGGGAGAACCGTGGAGGAGAATAGGAGCGTGATTGATTCGTGAGAAACGACTACGGTAAATAAGAAAGCGAAAGCGAAATTACAGATCTCTCCATACTACCTTTGCTTGGTTCTAAGAGCATTGCTAAACGTGAGCTCTACCAAATCAACTAAAACTACCCCAATGGAAAAAAAACACAAACATCCTTAGCTGGTTAAATTAAGCCGATTAAGGCATGTGCTATGGATTGCAATCCATAGTCGTTGGATTGCGATCCGCGTGCTCACAGCAAATTAATCTGAAACGTCTCTTTAAAAGGCTTTTATAAAACCGACTAAGAAACATTAAAAAAAAATTGTTTTAGCCAACTAAGAAGCAACTTTCAGAGTTGTGGCCAACCAACCCACTATTGGGGTCGATTGCTTCCCAACCGACATACGATTGGGAATGCTCTAAAGGCTGTTTGGCGAAGTGCTCATGTTAATACGAAAAGTAGTTCTACTTTTAGAAAGTCAAAAAGTTCGTTTGGTACAATATGACAAAATGCCAATATTAATAGAAATATTTTTTTTTATATAACTTTTTGGCTTTTACTTAGGAATCTTGAAACAAAGTGTAAGATGATTCAAATATTCAGATGTATATATTACAACAATTAACTAAAAATCACAAAACAATTAATATCCAATAATATAAACCACAAAATATACGAAAAATGAATCAAAACACAACACAAATACTTGCATAGTGTTCACACATAAACAAAGCAACTAAGTCCATTTTAAGTTACAAAATCAAAACAATAAACAACACAACAAACCATACGATAAATGCATGTTAATCTTTACACAAATGTCAAGCCTTATAGTAAAAATATTGAAAATGCGATATAAGTTCTAAAATCGTACTAAACCTAAAATGGCAAATGATAAAACGTCGTCATGCTCCTACGGCTTTGTTCACTTTCATTGTTGAAGTCTTGTCTTCCTCCTTGTGTTAAATCCACTTCAACTGAACTTATATTAAATTCAAGATTGTTTTCTTCGAAAAAGATCAAATCATTGTCTTGGAATTCTTCAAAAATCTCATCATCCAAAGCGTGTTTTCTAATGTAGCTGTGAATTACAAATGCAGTTATAATAATATTACGTTGTTTGCGAAGACTGTACAATGACATCATTTTCAAAATAAGAAAACATGCTTTAAGAACACCAAAACAACGTTCGATGATGGTTCGTAAAAATGAGTGGGCTTGAGCGGAAAGTACTTGCTGTGGAGATTTGGTAACGCAGCCTTGCCCAACTGCGTAAGAAGTGAGAAATAGCAGCCTAAATCAACTACATAACTTATTCACTATGCTCCAAATGAAGGCTAGAGAAAACGCTCGCCAAGGTGGAGAATTGTTAGAGTGTGTACGTAGATTGGATTATGATTAGTCCCAGATTGCAAGATATTATAAAAGAAATGAACATATCATGAGAATGGTAGCATGTACCGAAAAGGAATTCCTTTTATTACAATAAATGTTGCCATGAAAATATATGTGCTCTAAGAGGATGTAGGGATATCTAATCATGACACTGGCACCAAAAAAACTTCGTTCAGTGGTCTTGCTTCTTCTACACTAAATGAAGTGCGCGCATAATGTAACGACCCGAAAATTTTGATGGTTTTATTAAGATAATTAATTGAAATTTTGTGAAATTTTAAACAATAAAATTTGAAAATAAAAATTTATTATTTGGAATACGTCTATTTTAATATAGCAACTGGTAAATTTTCATCTGATAATATTGAAGTTTATTTTTCTGTGAAATTTTATTTCAATTTAAAACCGGTTAATAACAGTTGAATTTAAAAGTTTTCCGAAACCTAAATATGTCAATATGAGAAAAATTATTTAGAACACTCTGAATCAGATTGCGAAATTCGTTTCGCGAAATTCGGACATTTCTAGCTCCATTTGGATTTTTCCGTTCAAAATAGCAGCATTTTCGGTACCGATTATCGACTTTTGATCGGATGATCGTACCACTAATATCTGTATACCGTTTTGATCGTCCCGTCGTGCTGATCTCTACGGTATATTTATTTCTGTATTTTGAGGTCCGGTACGTGACGGAAACAATAAAATGTTCGTTGTAACGGCACCATAAATTGTAACTTTTGACTTCCCAATCCTTTTCAAATCTTTACCGTGCAGCTCAAGCAAATAATCAATTGCATTAAATAGCTTTTCAGCTGAAATCAAGGAATTGAACCGTTAACTTATTGATTTATATTGGTTGCCAATTTATTTTGGTACGCTTTCATTTTCTTGCTAAAACTTCTCTTTGTAGATCTCCTTTCCATTCCTTTGCTTGCTTCGCCTTCCAAAAAAAAAATTCTTTCAAACTCTTCTCTTACCATTTTCATTTGCTTTATATAAAAATTATACATAGAATACATTTGTTGTTTGCAATTTCATACCCTTCTACGCATCTTCTTCCCCTTCCTCTAAAAAATGTTCCCCTCCCTCCTAGTTTTTGGCACCCAACCACCTCTCCTTCTCCCCTTGCCGAGCCCAGATCCAAACTGCAGCCGAAGCCTCACCACAAAACCCGCGCCACTCCCCTACAAAACCCGAAGGCACCAAAGTACCCACAGCTCCAATCCCCTCTCCATGCTCACGCCACCACAGAAAAACCCACGCTCCACCCTTCACGAAATTGAACCACCCACTTCCCTCTGATCACGTCCCTTCTCTTCTGACCGCCTGCGCCCATCCCCATCTACCCGCGACCTTCCCCTCTTTGGCCAAGCTCTGGCCGACCCTTCACGGCAGCCCATCCAGCAGCCTCGCCGACCACCAGACCCATCGGCCTCAACACCCTCCGCTGGTCTCTCCTCCTTTGTTATATATATAGATCTATAGCTGGTAATGTTTATATTGATAAGTGTTGTTAAAGATTGTTTTAAAATTTTGTTTTGGTCTGTTAGTTCATATTTCATTTATTATATATAATTTACTATGGATATTTGTCTGATATAATAGCTAATGCTATGTTTACAAAGTACATATATATTTATTTTGTCTACCGATTAGTTATATATATGTATATAAGGTTTGCTTACAAAGTTTATCTAAAAAGAAGTTTATATGGTTTTGGTGATGTACAAGTATTTATAAAGGTATAATAGTGTCTGTCATTATATGTGTATGATTGTTCATATATTCTATTCGTAGATATATTCTGGTGGGTTATTATACTGAGTATACAATGTATATAATGATATATATTTTGTTTTATTTGTTATAATATGTATAGTTGCATGACAGCTTTATATAGGTTAAAGTATGTAAACGGTATACAGTATATTTTAAAGCTTATAAGTCTCGACAGTTATATATACATATTTTGTTCATAATTATACTTGAGCTCTGTTATATTATAGTGATGTTTAAAAGTATATATATAATATGCTGGATACGTATGTTGTTCTCGAAAGTTTATGTAGACGCCAGTTTACATATATAAGATAAGTCAGGTGGATCATATGTTATGTTTTTTTTTAAACAAAGTTATGCTATGCATTTAAAATTCTGTTAGTATATAAAAATTTGTTTTGTAACAATTTTAGCAAGTCGTATAGACCTTGGTTTAAATATTGATTTCTAAAGAGATAACTTGTATATAGGATATGCATATGCTTATATAATTACCTATATATCTATTCGTTTATATGAGTATTGATTTTTAACCTATTATGTCTATATTTTGATTTTTAATATATCTGTTAATTTGAAGCAATGGATTTTTAAAACACATATATATTTAAATATTAAACATGTTTGAGTTTACAATATAATTCTGTATATATATATATAGTTATCTATAGTATACATTAGCTTATACCATTTATCTGCATCAATCCAATTCTGATTTGACTTCGTCAATTCCTATTTATCAGCTTGTCCGACGAACTCATGTACATCGTGTTTTCTTCAAAAATCATGCCTTGATTCGTAGTCCATTTCTTTGACGAATCTATCTAGCCTCGGAAGGTGAGCAATCACTCACGATTAATATTCTTATATTTATTAAATTTGATTTCAATTGAAACGACAATTGAAATATGTTGATGTAGTTATTTAAATTGTTATATATGCTATTATCGTAACTGTTCACCTGTGGGATATGACACCATATCCTATTGATTATATTATATTGTTATTGATGATATATGCCTGTTTTACATTATTATATTATCTGTTATCACTCTGCAAGTTCCCTGTAGTTTAGAATTCACTATGGGTTGAAATGATACATACCCGAACGGACTTTAGAATAGGAGAAAATCGTTATGGGTTGAAATGATAAACCCAAGCGATTTTCATTTGAATTGAAATTGGGATTACGGGTTGAAATGATATCTACCCGTATATATTTAAATTACGGATTGAAATGATAAATATCCGTATCACTTAACCATATGATAGATATATATACAGACACCGTTGGTCCATATATATATATATATAAATATTTTGAAAATAAATTCTATGGATTTGGGAAGAAATATATGGGTTAAATAAATGTTGATTCTTAAATTTTTATATACAAATGGTAATGATATATATATAGATTTAATTAAAATATTAAATTTAATTAAGATTGATTTAATACATATAATATGGTTAAGTACTTATACCTATATTTCAAAATAGATTTTGGTAAAAATTTGAATAAGTTAAGGTTAGGAAGAAAATTTGAATTTAGTTGAAATTGTATTTAATAAAGAATTTTATTTAATTAAACCGATTAGAAACTTATTGAAATTGAGATGTAAGATATGATTTATCTTGGGTTTGATTTATAAGTAGTTTTATGAATATTTCTTAAATAAAATTTAAGGAAATATTTAGTAAAATGTAATTTAAGGCTAGTAAAGGATATTGAATCTATTAAGTGAATATTCCCTGATTAAATAATAATGAAGTTAAATCAAGAGCTATATGAAACTGTTAAATCTAACTTTGAAAATGTTGAATATTAAAGCTTTGAAATATAAAAAAAAAAAAATAAAAAAAATGGTATATTTAGAACTGAATTAAATTGGTGAATTGAGCTTTGAATAAATTTGAATTTGGAATTTGAAGTTGATTTGAATCGATTTGCGAGACTTGAGGAAATTATAAATACTTTGCTTTTTAAATCATTTAATATATATATACTATTTTGGAAAAATAGATATATTTAAAATGAAATGATATTTGGGTTTTGAAGTATAAACAAAATTGAAATGACCACGGTGTTATAGTGTATATTTCTACATTGTAGACAGTTCCACGGATCCTTAGAGGATGGTTATCCCAAACATCCTTTAAGTTACTTGTATTTCAGTTGATATTTCACTTGAGTTGGATTTATTGATATAAGAGTGTTAATCCTGACTCGAGTGTTTTGTGTTTTGCTTTACGCTCGGGTCAGACCGAGTGATACAGCATCTGATACTCACCTTTGGAGTTTGGAGCTTCATTTGGAGATCCAACTATCGACTCAGCTTCCAGTTTTTCTAGTTGATCTGTTCAGAGAGGTCATCTGTTGTACTGGAGACTTCACTGCATTTGAGATATTCTGTTGTATTTTATTTCTAACTCTGATGTTTATATAGTAGCTTCATGAACTACTATTTATTTATTCCACTGCGTATTATTGTATTACTCTGTGTCTGTGATTCTGTGATTGATTTATTTACTGTATATGTTGAGTTTTGCCAAATTTTTATTACAATCTGTTATTTTGAATTATTCAAGTCAGACATGTGTGGATTATTGTCGATTTGAATGGTCCAAAATAGTGGGTCGTTACACATAACGGGAGATGCGAGAGGGTGCCGAAAATTTCAACATGGTAAGTTACTAAGATGATATCTTTATCCTCTGTATGAAGCCAAAAACCCAAGCATATTAGCACATCCCGAATCGACCAAATAAAATTTTCCTTTCAAACAAAAGATACATAATTATAAGCTATTTGATAAATTTAACTTTGAATTTATCGTTTAAATTTATTGTGGCATAAAGACTTAAGAGCATTTTATTTTAGTTCTATCTTGTGAAATTCATCAAAATAACTACTATGAAAAAAAGTAAATAATACATTTTGGAGGCATTGCAAATTTTTTATTTGGATTATTAATTGTACCTATCAACGCTCTTGAATCATTTGCACTACCTTCCCATCCAACGAAGACATATGTGAAACACATATCAAAAACGCATGCACACATTACGTTTTGGGTAGGCAAACTTTTCTTCCCTCGATATAGAATTTGTGTCCTTCCCGCCACAGATGCACTAATATGTGTGCCATCAATCGCTCCAATGCAGTTCTTAAAAAAATACCAATTACAAATATGATTGTCACATATACAAAAATAAGAATAATATTTTTTGGGAAATGTAACATGAAAACTTTGATCAATTTGCACTTATGTATAAGAGATATCGATAGATGTAACAACTTTTGATAGTAATCGGCTAAGCATGTAATAAGGTTACTATATAAACATACCTTAAACCAAGGCCAATATTTATCACCTTTGCTTTTTCAAGTATGGATGATTTGTCATGAAATCTGGAGGTACAATGACTTCTTTAGTAAATTTGCATAAATCCTTCAATACATTTCCAAAATGACATGGAATTGTTTTCGAAGAATGTTGAAAACGGTTGAAAACAACTATATTACTGTCATTATGACCAATTGTGTATAGGAATATGCATAATTGTTCTTCCACTTTGACATGTTGTGTACCACGCAATAACCCATGAATCTTTAACGCCTCACATAAATCTAGTAGATCGTTTGTATGAATACAGAACATATCCAAACACCTATTTTTATGACCATTGAGTACATTAAAAACATATTCTCTTCCACTCAATGAGTCATTTCTATATGGTTGTCTTGAAATGCATCTTGAATAATACTTCTTCCTGATATAGCTAACTATCAATTCAATAACTTCTTGTTCGATATCACCTGATCCACTAGATTCGCTACTTGAACTCATATTTAGGTCAATATCTTGTATACAACAACATAGTTTATGGATGAATGTACATTATATTTTCATTAATGTTGTTGCTAAGGTAAAATTATAGATCATATGCACGAATTGGTCTCAAACATCATTTATTAAAATGATAAATAATTTTTAAATTCCATTAATTAAAATAATTAATTAAATTTAAATAATCGTAATTTAACCGGATTAATTAAATTTAAATCCTCATTAGTTACAATGATTAATTAAAACATCATTTGTTAAAATGGTTCATTTAACTATAAAACATCATAAATTAAAATAATTTAACTAAATTCCAAATACCATTAGTTAAAACAATTAATTAAATTTAGAACAATCATTGATTAAAATGATTAATAAAATTCAAATATCATTATTTAAAATGATTTTTTACTTTTAAATGCATTAATTAAAATGATTATTAATTCAATTATCATTAATTAAATTTATTAATTAATTAAACTCCATTATCATTAATTAAAATAATTAATTAATTAATTAAACTCAAATAATCATTAGTTAAAACGATTAATTAAGTATAAAACATCATTAGCAAAAATGATTAATTAAATCTAAAGATAAACCAATTTTAATCATTATTTAATAAATTGGTTAATTAATCTCAAAATCATTAATTAAAATGATTAATTAATTTCAATTATCATTAATCAAAGTGTTAATAAATTTTCAATATTCTTTTAAGCGGAGACACAAACTCAAGTTCATACGATAGGGTTTTGGGGATGAAGTTTAAAAAATTTGATGATATAGTGAAATCGCTATAACGACATATAAACTATTAAATGGAATATCAATAATTAATTTCAATTAAACATCAATATAATAGCATAAGGATGTAAATAACTAATTATTGGCGAGAAACCCCTTTCGGGTCTCTCTATAGATTTTTCCTGCAAAACAATGGTTATGGATAGTATATGTATAATCATATGGGTTTATAATGATCAAATTAATATGTCATCCATTTTACAATCAGAAATTCAACCAAACAAGCAATCAAATAATTTAATTAACATCCAAACAATCGATAAACATTTATAACATTATTGATATGATATAATAAAATTAAATGTGAGTTAAACTCACATTGATTTTTGTTTCACCGAAATGTCCCGATTTCGGACTAAAACCGAACAGACGTTCGATTTTAGCCTAAATTTTCACTTGCTCCTAATCGAACCAAACTAATTCCATCGCAAAGATCTCGACGACATGAGCCCAATGCAAAAAACGGCGTTCGAATCCGACCTCGTATGAACGAGATACAAAATTTATAAATTAACGATATTTTAAAACTAAAATTAAACAACTTCATAATATTTACAATTATACCCTTCTTCTTCCTCCCCCACTATCTCCCCTGTGCACGAACATGAATACCCAAACTCGCATGCACGTCTTCCACTGACATGAAGCGTTTGTGGATGAAACCCAAAATCGAATGCAGTGATGAACTTCTCTCTGCAAACTCGACTCGCTCATACCCTCCACTCGCCACTCGACCAATCCACGATGATCGCGACCTGGAAGCTCCCCTGTACACGAATCCCCAAATGTCGCACCATCCATCTCGCAATCGGACCCCACCAAAACGAGGCTGCGGGTGCTACTCACCAAGAGAAGCACGACCATACCAATCCCATCGCCTAATGCCGCCCCCATCTCGAGGAAAAGCAAACCCTAGATGGATTGGAATGTCAGCCAACACCCAAACAACAATCGAACATCACCCAAACCATAATCAGATCGAAGCTTGCACCTAAACGAGCACAATAGATCAAAAAAGAGGATTTTTAGTTGCTTATTTCACTTGATCTTGAATTTTTAATGTTGTGAAAGCTTCATTTTTCATCTGCGGACATGCTTAAATAGAAAGAGGGAGTATGGAGGTAAGAACGTGGGTGGTATGGTCTGAAAGAATGGGGTATGGCCTAGGTATGGCAGATATGGTGGATATGTGTGTGTGTATATATATATATATTATTTTGATTTTAAATTATTCAACAAAACGTACTTGAAAATTTCGAACTCCAAACGAGGCATGCTGCCTGGCATTCTGTATGTTATACCCTTATTCCGAACGCAATGGAACTTGTTTCGAGACCTAATTCAATTGTATGCAGAAGATAGGGTTTTTGGACCTAGTTGTTATATTAAATTTTCGATATTAATTCCGACACGTTTCGATCTCGCACGACCAAACGATACGTCTGATCGCTATGAAATTCGATGGCATAATATAATTCACTATTACGGATCCAACGAAACTGGTTTTTTCAAAATCCGAGACTATGCCCCGGAAGGATAACTTCACAGATTTAAATATTTAGTTACTAATATTCAAATCCGATTTATTTATATTTGTATATAAATTTACAAATTGAATTTACCAATATTATTTATTGGTTAAATGGAGTTAAATAAAATTATTAAATCCATTTAATTGACATTTAGTTCACAATTCAAATATTAATTATCCTCTATATTTGAATTATAAATTATTAAATTCTAAAATTTAATTATTTTAAATATTTAAAATAAATTAAACATTTAAAATCGAATAACTAAAATTTTGGGTCGTTACAGTTTATTTTATGAGGTGCTATAAAAGAAGTGCTTTAAGTGCAATAGGCTTGGGCATATTCAAAAGGATTGTCTAGAGCCACTAAAGCAAAAGCAGGTGGTGAAAGCATATGCTTTCAATGTCTTTCCAACTTCTTTGAGTCATCCATCGGTAAAAGAGAAGGAGAAGGGCATCATTATTCAAGCTATGCTGTCTACTTATGATGTTCCAATATGTATTTTGTTTAATACCAAGGCTTTACATTTCTTTGAATCTAGTGAATTAGTAGGTAGACTAGGATTGAAACCCGAGATTGTTGATCGACCTTTAATTCTAACGAACCCTATTAGAGGCTCCACTAGCCTATGTATGGTTTATCGTGGTTTGCTCTTATCAAGTCAAGGATGTTCTTTTGTTTGTGATTATTTTGTTTTGGATTTTGTGATGTTCGATATTATATTAGGATGGGCTGGATTCTAAGATACGGAGTGGTGGTGGATTGTGGGAGGTCGTTGGTAACGCTAGGGATAGATAATGGGCAAAAGATAGTGTTAGGCTGCTACCAGATGATGAGGTGATGGTTAGCTTTCTACATTCGCTCGATATCCCACATGAAGAGTTGTCATCAATCCTATTGCTAGGGAGTATTCGGACATATTTGAGGAGGTGATCGGACTTCCACCCCATATAGAGATAGAGTTCTATATTAATTTGGTAAATGATGTAAGACTAGTAGTGATGCCTTTAAGGAGGATGGTGCCTAAGGAGCAAAGGGAGCTTGAGATGTAACTGAATGACCTATAGAGGAAGGGGTTAATTCGCAGGAGTATTTCTGAGTGGGAAGCACCCTTAGTATTTGCCATGAAGGTAGACGGTTCCCTTAAACCATATGTCGATTATCATGAGATGAATAAGGTGATAAAGAAGAACAAGTATACACTTTCATATATTAATGACTTGATTTATTGGCTCCATGGCGATAAAGTGTTTTCTCAATTAGATTATGCAACGAGATTTCACCAACTGAGAGTGCCAAAGGGGAGTGTGCATTACAGTGTTTCATATGCCATTTGGATTTTATGAGTGGCTGGTTATGCCGTTCAGGCTAATCAATGCACCAACATACTTTATTGATCTCATGAACTGTGTTTTTAGGGATCAACTAAATAAATTCATGCTTGTACTCGTTGACGATATTCATGTCTTCTTTTAGACGAAAGTAGAACATAAGATGCATTTAAGGATTGTACTTGAGATGTTAAGAAAGCATCAACCGAAGGCAAAGTTTTTGAAGTGTCACTTTTGGAGGAGGGAAGTGTGTTTTTTAAGCCATGTTGTTTCTGAGGAGGGCAATGCCGTAGATCCGGTAAAAGTTGCAATGGTACAAGATTGGGATAGACACAAATATGCTATATATCTGAGGAGTTTATTAGGATTAGCTGGATATTATAGACGATTCGTCTAGGACTTCTCTAAGTTAGCGGTACCATTGACTCATTTGACGAAGAAGAATCAAACTTTTGCTTGGGACGTGAGGTGCGAGCATGCAATCATGAGTCTAAAAAGAGAAATTGACGAGTGCACCAGTGTTGACCATTTCAAGTGGGACTGAAAAGATAATGGTGTACACCGAAGCTTATGGTACTGGATTGGGTGCAATATTGATGAAGAAGGGTAAGGTTGTCGCATATGCCAGTCGACAACTAAAGCCGCATGAGAGGAAATACCCGACCCATGATATTAGAGTTGGCAATGATTGTGTTTGCACTAAATATTTAGCGGCACTGTCTTTTAGGAGAGGTTTGAGTTGTTCACCGATTATAAATAGTTGAAGTACCTCTTCTTGGGAAGGATCTTAACTTTTGCCACTAACCATGGTTACAGTTCCTAACCTCTTATAATTTTGACATTCCTATATGCCGGGAAAAGGAAATGTAGTTGATGTTGCTTTGAGTAGGAGACATTTCAGCTTGAGAGTTATGTCCTAGAGTGGACACAATTAAAGTATATAGTTATGATTATCGACCAAGTGCGAGCTAGAGCCAAAGATGTTGGCAAGCTTGACCATTAGAGCTACTCTAATAGAGTGGATCAATATTAGTCAAAGATGTGATGTCAGACAGGCCGATATCATTGCTAATATAGAGGGTGGAGAAGAGTCCGAAGAGATGAAATGGTACATACTTAACCAAGATGGTTGGCTCTAAAAGGATGGGAGATTGTTTGTACCTGGTGTTGATGGGTTGAAGCATGTGGTGCTACAACACTTCCATCATTCGAAATTGACTATGAATCATGGATGCAATAAAATTTATAGAGATATGAAGTATACATTTATTAGGAAGGGATAAAGAAGAACGTTAGAGCATTCATCTCGAGGTGTATGAGCTGCCAATTGGTAAGTCAAAGTAGAAGAAGTCTAGTGGTTTGCTGCAATTGCTAGGAGTTCCTGAGTTAAAGTGGGAATAAGTGTCAATGGGCTTCATCAATGGACTACCATGGACTATAGGAGGGCACGTTAGTGTTATAACCAAATTTTCCACGGTCTTCGAATGGACTTAGACGAGCGAATTAGACAAACAAACGATGAAGTAGAATTCGGATAGGTCAGACTCCAAGTGATCGATACCGAGTAGAACCCGGGTCGGACACACAAAACTCTTGGGTCATACTCCAAGCGATTAGTACCGAGTAGAACTCGGGTCGAACACACAAAAAACTCCCAGGTAGGACTCGAAGCACTTCAACCTTTGGACAACTCCAAGTAAGGCCCGAAGTAAACCCACAAACCACTTGGGTCGGACAACAAGTCAGGTCAACCTCGACCTGAAGCTCATGATTTTCATCGAGTTGGCTTTCACCGACATGATTCACTCCATCAAGATTAAAAACTATCTAGAATGATGATATGAAGTGACTCAAGAAATTGCAAAGGGATTGGAGCAAAGGAAACCACTCGGTACTAAGCACTTCCTCTCGGTACTCACCACATTTTTTTCCATATGGCCCCCCTAAAACCCTTGTACATGGAGCATTAGCTTGATTGATCATGTATACATATGACATATAACCAAACACAGCAAACATAAATGCTAATCAAACAAATAACTCGGGTTAGGTCCTTTTGACATTATCCTCTGTTTTACCAAGTACAATTAGCCCGGTCCTCACTCCAATGGATCTAAACAAGCTTTACTTCTTTTTTCTGAAGTTTTTTCTCATCTTTAAACTACAATCCGAATATGCTTCCTAACATTAGATATGTTTGGTTCAATAACCAAACCTTTCATGGCTCTTAGAATCATGACATCCTTAGGATCTGAGATACACTTCCAAAGATGTGATACATGAAACACATTATGCACCCTAGAAAAGCATTCAGCAAATCGATTCTATAAGCTACATTATCGATCCTCTCTAGTATTTGGAATGGGCCAACATATATCGGTGCCAACTTTCCTGCTTTTCCAAAACTCGTAGTGCCTCTCATAAGTGACACTTTCACAAACACATGATCTCCTAGATCAAACTCCAGGCCTCTCCACCTCTTATTGGCATAACTATTTTTCCTAGATTGAACATCTTTCATCCCTTGCCTAATCAGTTCGACTTTCTACAAAGCTTCTCTTGCAAGTTCTGGATCTAAACAAGTATGTCTCCCATTTCGCACCAGCCTACGGATGACCTACAAAGCCTTTTATAGAATGCCTTTAAAGGTGTTATTCCAATACTGGATGATAACTATTGTCATATGAAAACTCTACCAAATACTAGTGATCTTTCAAAGGTCCACCAAAATCTAACACACATGTCCTCGTCAAATCTTCAAGCACTTGGTTGACCCTCTCGGTCTGGTCATCTATCTATAGATGGTAAACCGTACTCATACATAATTTCGAGCCTAACGCAACCTGTAGGCTTCCCCAAAACTCATTGGCGAACAATAGATCTCGACACTTACTATAGTACTTGAAATTCCATGAAGCCTCACTACGGTCTTATCTATATCTCGACTAACCTAGCCGTCGTCCTTATGGACTTTACTAGAGTGAAATGGGCATTTTTAGTCAATGTATCGATTATGATCCGTATACTTCCATTCCCTTCCTTCATCCTTGGCTATCCATATATAAAATCCATCGAAACTGAATCCTACTTCCATATCAGAACCCCTAAAGGCTGCAAAAGATCAATTGACTTCTGGTGCTCTGCCTTAACCTGTTGGCATATGAGGCATCTCCCCACACATTTTCTTGCATCTCTCTTTATTTCTTTCCAGTAGAAGCTCTGCTTCATGTCTCGGTACATCATCTTGCTACCTCCTGGATGAATAGAAAACTTGGAACACTGACATTCATCCAAGATCAGCTTTCGAAGGTCTCCATTATTCGGATGTACAAACTTCCCTTCTTCTGAAGGCAACCTTTCTCATTAATCCCAAAGTCCTTCAGCTCTTCGGTTTCAGCACCACTCTCCAAGCCATTGATCCTTCCCGCACATAATGAATCTTCCATCTCCCCTTAGACAATCCTATCCACGAGCATTTGATGAATTTCTAAGCAAGACAACATCCCTAAGTTTCGACTCAGATCAGCTTTCGACCAAAACAATATATCACAAGAAGCTAACAATTGTAAGACATTCCGCTCTTCAATCATAGCCAAAATACAATTCTTCTATTTTCAGCTCAAGGCATCTGCAACTTTATTTCCCTTCCCTAGGTATACTCTATTCCAATTTCGTATGATGCCACGGACTCCAACCACCTTTGTTGCATCATGTTCGGCACCTTCTGAGAGAACAAATATCTTAAAGATATGATCGGTATATAACTCAAACCTTTCCCCCAAAAGGCATGACTCCAAATATTTAGAGCAAATATAACTACTGTTAACTCTAAATCATTGGCTGGATACCGAACCTCATAGGGTCTCAATAGCCTAGATGTATATGCTATATAACCTTGCCCTTCCACATCAACACTACTCCTACAACTAAACTCGAAGCATCTCTTTACACAACCATATCCCCATTTCCTTAGAAAAGAACTTTGAATTGTTAATTCATCGTCAGAGATGGCTTAGAACCAATAGTTCATTATTTAATGGATCTTTCTGTTCTAATACTCCATCCAAGAGTTATCAGTATTTATCAAATCTCTTCCTATCTAATGGAACGCTATTGGATCAAATGGCAAAGACATTATGGAGAAAGAGATGGCTTTTCCTGGATGAAATGAAATATTCGATTCATGTAACAGGGGAAAGATTTCCCATTCCTTAGCTGTAAAGATGGCCATGAAAAGAGGATTAAGTGGAACAGAATTGGCCGGGTGGTAGAGTCGTGGAAACACTTGTTTATTCCATATTTCATAATTAAAACCATAGCTTTTGTCAGTTGAAGCTACAACTCTCAAAATTTTGCTTCACACTATCATTTCCAAACATACCTTTCATTCTTCCGGGCAAGTCTAGTCAATAGCGCTACTACCTTAGAGAACTCCTTAATGAATCTCCGGCAATATCTAACCAACCTCAAGAAATTCCTTATCTTGGCAATTCTCTTGGGTTTATTCCAATCGTTCACCGCTTCAACCTTCGTAGTGACTATGGCTAAACCTTCCTTTGATACCATATGGCCTAGAAACTTAACCTTCGGCTTCTAAAAATGACACTTGAAAATTAGCCTTCAGCTTGTGTTGCCTCAAGGTCTTCAATACCAATCTTTGATGAACTTCATGGCCACGCTCATCCCTAGAATATACCGATATATCATCTATAAAAGCCAACATAAAACTATCTAATTGATCGCAAAAGACTTAGTTAATTAGATCTACAAAGAAGACTGCAACATTTATTAGCCCAAAGGGCATAACCAACCACTCATATGAACCGTACCTCATCCCAAACGTGGTCAAAGGAATAATTTGCTCGGTAACTCTTAGTTAATGGAATTGAATGGCTAAGTCTAACTACGAGAATACCTTAGCTCCACTTAACTGATCATACAGATCATCTATCCTAGGCAATGGGTAACGATTCTTCACCATCATCTCATTCAACTTCCTATAGTCGATACACAACCGAAGTGATCCATCCGACTTCTTCATAAATATTACTGAACCTTCCCATGGTGAACTACTAGGTCTAATAAAACTCCAATGTTCAAGTTCCACTAATTGCTTTTTCAATTCTTCCTTCTCCTTAGGCGGCATTATACTAGGTGGTCTACTAATAGGTTGTGACCCAAGCACTAAGTTGATGCGAAACTCAGTCGCCTTCTCGGTGGTAAACCTACCACTTTCTAAGGCATACAGCGGGACCCGAACCTTCACTTTGTCTCGTCCAAAGATACCAATACTCTGTCTCCCTCTTGTGGATTTTAAAGAGCGATGGTTCTCTATACACAATATATTCTAGCATCATTCTTCACTAACCAGTACATACCCAAAATCACTCTGTACCCCTCAAAGTCAAACACAAACGAGTTATGCAAAAATGAATGGCCACATAAAAAACTTTAGATCATTACACCTTAACTCGAGAGTGGCATTCCTAACAATCAAATTAACTACACACATTGATGTAACTAGAATGTATTCAAGATGCTTACATTCAAGCCTTTAAGAGAGTCAGTGTGGCTCTAGTAAGGGTGGCTCCCATGGTGGAATGAGTGATCATTTTATTAGGTGATGTTATTCGGGTAAAGATTATATTAGTGATAGAAAGGCCTAAGGAGGCAATCACTAAATTGAGTTAATGATAACTTCTATGATGACACTTAAACAAGAGGCTAGGTGATGATTGTGAATGTGATTGACGATTATATGACATGGTTCATAATTGGATGTTAAGTATAGGGTATACTTTAATTGGAATGATGATTATAAATATGACATGGTTCATAATTGAATGTTAAGTACATAGTATACTTATGGTTGAAATGATGCTACATGAATGCTCATGCTATGATGACTATCTACATGAAATGATGTAATTGCTTTGATATTAAAGTGAGGGGAAAACCCATTCTGTACTTCAGCGGTGTGGTCTCACCATTATTGCTTAGGGAAGATTTTGCTTATACCAGGCTTTATGTCCAACCCGTGTTTTTATTATTTTCCATAAACCGGCGAGTACTCATTCGAGTCGGTTGAGTTTATGGTTTAGACAAGTATCTTTTAGTAAGTTGAATAAAGACTCTGATGATGAAGTAGGAAGCTTGATTTTGCAAATAAAAGTTATTTTGAGAATTTCGCTGTGTAAAACTAGAAATTACAACTTGTTACGTGTTGTTTCGACATCTTCATATGTCAGGCAGGCCATTATATTAATTTTTTATTATATTTACCCCTATAAGGGAACAAGAGGGTTAATGATAATGTAATGAATTATGTGAAAGTAATTTGATATAATGAAAGTTTATTTAGCTACTCTGTTTACTTAATGTTGTGAAAAAAATACCGATCGTGCTTTTCCGCTTGAAGATAATTTTGGTGATAACTGCAGCATCATCGACGTTCATTTTCGAGACTCAAAGCGGGAGATGTTACATCTTCCATATGTCACATCTACGGAAGTATGTTCATGATTTCACCATTATAGTTGAGTCAGATCAACTAGAGGACGTGGAAGTGGAGTTAGAGTCCACTACACTCCGTGGACCAATTTGTACTATAGAGCATGGAGGGAAGAAGCTTCGAAATAAAGAAGTAAAGTTGGTTCGAGTACAATAGGGAAAAGATCCAGCAAAGAGGAGTAGAAGATTTATATTTCTTATCTTGTACTCTTTACTAGTATGTTTTCTATTTTATTGTGAAGATTACTTAGATTAGGATGTTGTTTTTAAATTGGTTGCTATGTATGATTGTGTTAGATTGCTTAAATCGATTGTTTGATTGTATGTACATGGTTGTTAGGATTATGCTATGATAGAACTAGGATTAGCTTTTCTAGAAAATATTTACATTTGTATCACCGGTTGTGCTATGTTTATATTTTGAGATGATATTTCGATATGATATGAGGTGTTCTTGCATTCATATAGAATTGTATGCATATTATATTTAGGATATTTTGCATACATGTCTATAGGTCATTCTCTTAGCATACATATAGGAGGCCATTAGTTTCATTTTTGCCTTTTTATATCATGACATACTCATTCACATACTTATATCTATATGTTATTTTTCCACTTATATATATATATATATCTTTTTTGTGCATATTAGTGAATATTTGGTTATTTGGATCTCTCTCTCTCTCTGTGTTTATGTATGGATGCATGGATGTATATTGAACACACACACTTAAACATTAAAGAGTGGGTTACATTGTTCAGTCCTTTGATGTTTTGAGAATGTAATTCATTTAACAGGGAGAATATAACACCCTTTAAATCATAATAATAAATTAAAATATTAATTAATAGGTAAAACGGGAAATTTTATAAAAAGGACAATATATGAATTTTTGTAAACAAATGAATTAAACAATGAAACATATACCGATGTGTAGAGCGTACTTTTCTGGTTAGGTTTCATTATTAGTATGCTAAAAATGGAGATAAGGTTAAGAAATTACAAACAAAAGAATGAATTTAAGAGAAACAGGCTTCTTAGCCCTACTGTTCCATTTGTACCAATTAGGGTACTAATAACCCTTCTCGTTAGAGAATGAACTATACATTCATTTCATTCTTCATTTTCTTCTCTTTCTTTAAAAAACACTAGATCTAAAACTTTAGGTAAAAATCCAACTATCAAACCTCCATGAACTTCAATATATAAATAGTCTAAATAGAAGAGAAAGAAGAGAGCTTCTCAAATCTATAAACATCACATCGTTTAACGGTGTTTGAAAGTTAGCACAAATTCAGAAAGCAAGAGGGAAAGATGATTTCTAAGCTATTGGGGTTAAACAACAGGTAGGATTCTATTTTCTGTGTTATATAATCCTACTCATGCTATTAAGCCATTATTGATTGTCTAAAATAAATAAAGGTTTATTTTATATGAAAAGAACCTACAGATACATGCAATCGAGATGTAAACATTGTAATGGGTAATAAATGATCTAATAATAGTTTTGGGTATAACTATATTAACTGATAATTGGAGAGGATGATGAAATGGAAGAAAAACAGTGAAAGTAATGAAAATGTTAATACAAAGAGAAGAGTGAGAATCAACAGCCATTAAAAATGTATTCTAACATCACTATATCAAAGTTAGAAGTAAAATTATTGCTAAAATGAACTTAGGCAATTGGCTAAGCGAAAAATACAATAAAAACATGAAAAATGTAAAAACAGATAAACGGTTGGTAAACTAAATCTCATCTATCTACAGAAGAAACACAAAAGAAAACAGTGTAAAATATAGGTAGAACGATCAACTAATTCAATTCAGTCGACTGAATAGAAGAAAATTCAACCGATTCCTTTCAATCAGTCGATCGATCTACTGAAGTGGAAAAATATAATAGCCGAATGGTTGATTGATTGGATATGGACAGTCGACCGAACGCCTATAACCAACGTTACTTGAACCCAGACCCGATAGGGATAATACAAATGATTATGGCTATTTTATCTTGACTAATAACAATGTTAGACCGTTATATAATGCATATATGATGAAGGTGGAAATATACCACAAAGTGGAGGATGTTAGGAACACTTGTGTAGATATTTGTAGGCTAACAATGAATTATAAATAAACGACATGGCACATATGAAGGATGGTCATTGCCTTATCGAAAGATAAATTGTTGGATGAATATGACGAATGTTTGTTGCCTTAACAATAGGTTGCGGTGTATACGACGTATGGTTATTTCCTTATCATATTGATTGTGTGGTGTATATGACCGATGGTCATTGCCTTAACAACATGAGGCGTACACGATGCACGGTCACTGCCTCATGGTATAGGAAGATGCATACGACGCAAGTTGTTGGCTCAATGAGCTAATGCGGGTGTGTACTGAAAATTAAGAGGGTATGCCCTAAGGAAATAATGTAATTTATTACATATCTTAACTTTGAAACCAATCTCGTTTAAAATAAAGTATGCTTTTGATGTTTGGTTTCTATTATATATGTAATGTTGTATTATGATACAAATAAATTATTAAATAATTATTTAATATATATAAATAGAAAATCCTGAAATAAAGTATTATAGGATTACAGTTACGAATATTGTTGCCATGAGTATCAAATCTTAAGTTAAATATGCTTTGTTTTAAATATTCCTAGTCAAGATGTTTCAAGAAAAGGATATAGATACATCATTTGAGGCAGAGTATGTAACACTCTCAAAATATTGGGTAATGTATTACTCATGGCTGTTGGGGGCACTAAGGGGTTACATACTTGTAGTTATTGGATAACTACACAATGACTCAATCGAGAGTTTCCTATTGTTTATAATAACTAAGGTCTAATAGGAAATCTCAACGTGACAATCTTACACAGTTCTTTCGACTTGAGAATACTATGGAACTTCGACGTAAACACTCCACTTTGATTATAGTTAAATTATGGCATGGCGACCATCAAACAACTGTAGTTGGATCTATGTTGAAGCATAGGAAGTGAAACACTATTCAATAGAAAATTCATCTCCTCTGTTATGAGAGGTTGGTATCACGATCAACTATGGTTAACTCAAAGTAAAAAGTCTCTGGCCAGTGCATATTGTTTAATAATAAATATTTTTATATAACCAAGGGCTTTGTAGATGGACTAAATAGTTGTATATGAATATTGTTGGAGTTTTGACCATGACAAAACTCTAGATATAAGAAGCGATATAGCGGTGATGAAGAGAATGTGTGTATCATATATCGTTCTTAAAGGTGATACCTAAATCGATCTAAAATATGATTTTACCAAAAGGATTTATAAGCATTGAATTCGATCAAACTAGTATACCATCAGCTATGGTGATGTGTGGACATCAATATTATTAGAATTGTTCAATATTAATCGTTTACTGAATTCACACATGTGAATTTCATAACCGAATCCATTTAGTCTATGAAATATCACCCAGTTTAATTAGTTCATAATGTGTAACAGCATGCAAATTTGACGCTTTTAATATTGCAGTAATTAAAAATGAATTATTAACAAAAGGTGAATTATGCATTGTATTTATGACCATTGTGAAGGTCTCTTTGAGCTAATCAGTTTGATATATAATTTGATGCATTTGGAATTACGATTTTTGAAAAAGAGCCGCCATGGTGTTTAAATATAGTATGCAACCACCTTTTGGTCAAACTGTTACATATAACCGAACCTGCCTCGTTGCCTATTTAGCTAATGCTTAGAAACCCTAGAGAGATTCCATCTCAACGGGCGCTCCTTCTTAATCCAAAAATTCTTGTTAATCATATTTTATTGGTGGATAATTTTCGCCAATTACAAATTGATTCAAAATTCAAAATGCCCAAACCCCTACATATTATATATAGTTGTAAAGCCCATGATGATTGGAGTTGACATGTGGCGTTCTTTTGTCAAGATACTGCTTAGGTTATCCAAAAATCACAAACAACTCTGAGCCGTTCAAATTAGGATTTCGAAATCGATGGTGGACTAGCGACCAAAGAATGACTAGATGGTACTTGGGGGTAGATGTGACAAACGCCCAACACCTTCGGCAACCGATTTAACCAAATAGTGCACTGCTATGGTGCTTGACCAATGTAGGATGATTGCAAGGGTTGAAAAGAAATAAAGCAATCATAAAACCCATCGCATATCTCACAGCACATCAAATAAAAATATAATATACATCATAGATATATAACAGGCAAGATAGTAATAATTAAAATAAACCTCAATATCAAAGTACATAGGTTCATAAAGTTATACGAAATGATAATAGAGTTCATACAACTGGTAATAAACTCAAACCATCTCTACTATATAACAGATAACAATGTCGAGGCTCCACAGTGTCACACAGCGAAATATGCATAAGTATCCATATATAATAAAAGAAAGCTCCATCCTGCTCGTCCTCTGCATTGCCACTATGTATCGCCTAGACCTACTATCTAATCTACTCATTTAAGAGTACATAAGATAATAAGAAACAAAGCATAAAACCTTGATTCAGACAACAGTCTAGTGTGAGCGATACTAAATCTCAAAATATTACACAAGTTGATATAGTAAGGAATAAAGGTATATGAATCATATTTGACATGTCCCTGCAACCAAAGAGTTAGCACATAACAAACATAATATGCTACTCTACAAATATCATAAAGATGTAACTACATCCTAAGTATAAAAATGGGTGTCCAGGTATCCACATCCATAATACCTACACTATACGACATCCATAGAGTGATAGTCTAGTAGAAAAGCACCCAAAGCAAACATAGCATCCATCAAACAATCCTTACTGCCACTCAATGTGCCTCGGATATATGACAACTCGTATGACCATTCCTCTGCCAGGGATTAATGGAAAAATTCTGGTTTTCGGTGTACTCGCTCACAGCCCAAAGCTAACACTAGACCCAATCCATCGGTGTAGGGTATGCGGATCCATTCCACCGATATGGGTAGCTATTCAGATTATCCAATGAGCGTCCTCACAATACCCCTACTTTAGAGTATAATAGAAAACACTTAGAGTATCAAAGATCCCTTATTACATGTATCCAAGCCTTTTTCTTGCTCCATCTAGTTTCCATTCATTCTTAAAGAATCCTTTCACATTCCTTTCTTTCCACGATATATCATTCAACATATTAGCCACGGGTCGCCCTTCCTAGAGCCAGCCCTTTATGCATAATCATCATCACGACTTCATTCAATATCGAGTTGTCATCCTTGGAAAAAAACTCCATTCACTGTCCTGTTACAATGATTGAAGTTCTAAACCTATCAACTTTAATCGTGCAACTACATTGTCATCAAATGCCACATGAACAAACAAGCGCCTTCAGCATGACCTGCATGACCCCTTCATCATCCCTTGGAAGTTTGACTTTCATCGGCCTTATAAATTCAGGTCGGTACCAACTAGTAGGATTTGGTACCGATATGAATTTCTTAACACTACTTAGCCAAAATTTGGCTAAGTACTTCATACCGATCTCTTACTATATCTTGCTTGTCTGGAGCCCCACCTCAACATACTTTAACACCCTAACCACCTAAGGTCCTTCATCTGCTCGGAAAAGTGCTCAATACCGATTAAAAGAAGTCGGTATCGATCTCCATACTTAGCCAATTTTTTGCATTTTGGCTATTAAACCCCTTCTAATCCTTGACTTGAAGTCTTCCCCGAAGTTTGTAAGCCTAAGTCCTGAACCAACTCCCCTTCACCAAGCAAAACTATAACTTCCACAATATGGCTGTAGGTCAGTACTGAGCTCTATTTAGCTAAATGAACTCAAAACTACATGCGACCTGAAATGCGAACTCCTCTTCTCCTCCAGAGCCCATGCTCCAAGTTTCATCCCATTTTAAGCAATTTTGACTTCGTTTTGCCCAAATTGACTACCAATTCCCATCTATCTTAAAAGCACCAGCAAACCATATCAAAAAAATTCATCTAAGTATACATATCATCTATAAGTATTCATTTAATATATACAATCCATCCAAACTAGATTAACATACAAGATTGAGCCTAGATCTTGTTTTGCACTAAAAATAACCATATGATCCAAAGAGGTTGTAAAACCACTTAAAAATCCATTTTAATATTTTTAAATTCGGCTATAAACAATTCTAAAGTTTTAGTTAAAGTTTAAAATCGTTTTAACATGAAAATCATTTTGAAACATCATTTTTAACTGTACGGACAAGCATATGATAGTGAGAGATCCGTAATCACTCACATAGTACCCAAATTACTAATAAAATCCTCCCAAACTTATATGAACAACAACAAATCCAAATCCAAATCACCAAAATGATGAATCTAAGATCCCTTTTCACTAATTACCCATCTAAGGATGGATTGCGCTAAGATTAGTAAGGAAGATATGAACTTTTTAATGAAATTAGGGCTATTGGAGGTTTGGAATAATTTTGGGAAAGTGGGAAATGATTTAGATCTATCACATCCCCCCAATTAGGCACAATTCCTAAAATTAACTAGTAGGTCTAAGTATAAGCTTAGTTTAATTGCTCACTAATCCGTCTAGCAGCAAACATAACTTAAAACATCCATATCTCCTAATCAATAAGTCTGTTTCCCTATTATGACCACTCCACGGAAAGAGAAACCACAAGCCCAATCTAATAGAAGTGGTTCAGACCCTAACTCCACTCCATCAACAGTTATAGAGTTTACAAGAATTTCTAGGTCCAAACCGACTGATAAAATTTTAAATATGGAAAATGTGTCTAGTAGTCATTTCCCAAAGTTTTAGAGTCATACGACCTCATATGATTCGAATAATAATATTTTACGGTCCTCCAATACATAAAATATGGGTCATTACACTCTCCCACTTTAGGAAATTAACCCCATAATCCTCGAAAAAATCAAAGAATAGTCAACCATAGTTACTCTACATGCCTAACAATCATATGCAACCATCAAATATTTCAAATAGACAGTCACACAATTTCATAGTGTAGATAAACTTATCCTAGCATATAAGATACTAAACTACCATATATGATATTGAAAGTGAAAGTAAATACGATAATCACCAGGCCTTACCATGTAAAAAGATCTGTATATGCATTACCCTGATGCTCTCCGATTTCCTACGTGCAATCACCTTCATTTTCACCCCTATTGAACCTTCACCAACTCCACCATCTTCCTCCTAAGCTGTTTGGTATTGTGTCTGACAATACGAATTGGCCTACGAGATCTCAAAGCTTCTGGTTCAATTTCGATATTGTCAAGTTGATCCGGTGCAATCGCCATGCCTAAGTCATGCATAAACTTCCACAAGTGAGAGATGTGGAATATGTTATGCATGCCCGCCATCTTCTAAGGTAAGTCGACCCTATATGCTAAATTTCCAATCCTCTCTATTATCTGAAAAGGACTTGCGAATCTTGGTGCCAACTTTCAACTTCCTCTTACTACTGAATCAAATAACATTCTTGAATGGATGAATCTTCACAAACACCATATCCTCAAAAGTGAACTCAAAATCTCAACGTCTCTTATCAAAGTGGCTCTTCTACCTATCTTGAGCAGCTTTTAGTCGTTGCCGAATGATCTCAATCTTCTCCCAGGTCTCTCTAAACATATCTGGCCCAAGTATCAGTTTCTCGCTTGTTTCCCACCAACATAAAGGAGCACTACACGTTTGGCCATACCTATGCTAGACTAATAGCTATTGTTGTACGCGAACTCTACCAAATGAAAGTGATTATCTCATGAGCCTAAAAAATGGAGAATGCAAGCTTGGAAGAGATCCTCTAATATACGATTCACCCTCTCAGTCTACCCATCAGTTTGCGGTAATAAGCTGTACCGAGATGCAGCTATGTCTACAATGCCTCTTTAAGCACTTCCTAATCCCACTAGTGAATAAGGGTCTTGGTCACTCACAATGCTCTCGGCACACCATATAATTTTATCACCCATTTCACATATAACTCGGCCAATTTGGATGCCATCCTACTAGATTTAATGAGTATGAATTGTGCACTCTTCGTCAATCTTTCGATTATGACCCAAATGCTATTATATCCTCCTCTAGTCCTCAACAATCCATCGATGAAATACATCGAAACTTGTTCCTATTTCCACTCAGGAAACTTAAGTGATTGCATCAATTCACTTGGCTTTTTTGCTCCACCTTTACTGATTGACAGTTCATATACTTTGAGATGAATGTTCCGGTATCCTTTTCCATCCCCTCCCACTAATACGTCTACTTCATATTACAGTACATCTTATTACCGCCGGGATGTATAGTCAACCTAAAATGATGGCACACTTGTAGTACCTTATCTCGTAATCCATCAACATTAAGAACAAACAATCTTCCATCCTTACGAAGCCAACCATTTCAGTCAATTCTATACTGCTTCATCCCATCAGACCCTACACCTCCTTTTATTTTTGCTATAATTCTACTAGTCTAGCATCTCACTTTTGACTAGTATCGATCCACTTGATCAAAGTAGGTCAGATAGTCAAACTTGCCAATACCTCTGGCTCTAACTCATACTCGTAATGAGATCTGAAGTCATAGCTAGCGATATACTCCAACTACATACAATCTAGGAACATCTTTCCCAAACTAGCACGTCTTCTGCTCAGAGCATCGGCGACTGCATTTCCCTTATTGGGCGTATGGTAATTGCTAAAGTCGCAAGAGGCTAAGAACTCCAACTATCGCTGCCGACAAAGGTTGAGTCTGGGAGAAAAGGTACTTTAAAGATTTGTAGTCCGTGCGTAACTCGAACCTTTCTCCAAGTAAATAATGCCTCCATATCTTTAAAGCAAACACTATCAATGCCAACTCCAAACCTTGGGTTAGATACTTCTTCTCATGTGGTTTCGGCTGTCGACTGTGTAGGCAGTAGCATTACCTCCCTACATTAGTATCGCACCTAATCTGGTACCACAAGCATCGGTGTATACCGTCATCTCCTCATTTCCGCTTGGAATGGTTGGTATTGGCACAATCGTTAACCTTTCTTTTAGACTCACAAATGCATGCTAACACTTCGCATCCCAAAAAAGTCTTATTCTTCTTTGTCAAATTAGTCAACGGTGCTGATACCTTCAAGAAATCCTTGATAAAAGTCTATAATATCCCGCCAATCCTTGGAAACTCCTCACATCAATAGCGTTCTTGGGTTGGTTTCGATTCTGAACCCATGCCACCTCTGTAGGATCCACCCTCCTCCAAAAATGACACTTTGACAACTTTGCTTTCAACCTATGCTTCCTCAACACTTCATGTACAACCTTCAAGTGCGCCTTATGTTCCTCCTTTGTCCTAGAATAGACCAGAATATCATCCATGAACACAAGCACGAACTTGTTTATCTGATCCCTAAAGACACGGTTCATGAAATCAATAAAGTATGCCAGAACATTAACTAGACCGAATGACATAACCAACCACCAATAGAAACCAGACGACATACGAAACAAGGTGACCGACACACTCTCCTTTGCTACTTTGCACTGGTGAAATCTCATCGCCAAATCCAACCGAGAGAACATATTCGCACCATGGAGCCGATCGAAGAAGTCATCTATACATGGGAGTGGATACTTGTTCTTCCTCGTCACCTTATTCAGCTTACAGTAATCTATGCACACCCTCAGAGAGCCATCCTCCTTAGTGGTAAATATTACAGGTGCATCCCGACTCAGATATGCTCCTACAAATGAACCCTCATCTCAATAGGTAATTCACTTGCACCTCCAACTCCTTCTGCTCTTTGGGTGCCATACGCCTTAAAGGCATAACTACCAGTCTGACACCTTCACTAAATCTATGTAGAACTCAATCTCTCGGTGTGGTGATAATCCGGTCACCTCCTCGAATATAACCGAACATTTAAGCACAGATGACAGCTCATCCTATGGGACCTTAAGTGAATATAAAAAGCTAATTAAAACCCCATCCTTTGATAGATAGCCAATCACTATCTTCCGCCCCTCCTCAATCTCAATTGTCACCAACAGCTTCTCGTAGTCCACCACCACAACATACTTATTCAGCCAGTCCATCCCCAAGATAATCTCTAATCCAACAAAATCCAAAACAAAGCAATCACAAACAAAAGAGCATCCATGACTCAATAAAACCAAACCATGACAAACCATATAAAGACTAGTGGGGCCTCTAATAGGAATTGTCACCACTAAAGGTCGGTCAATTATTTTGGATCTCAGTCCCAATCTATCCATAAGGTCACTAGATATAAAGGAACGTGAAGCCTCGGTATCGAACAAAATACTTATGAAAACACAACAAATAGAGAGCATATCTTGAATAGCGATACTCTTCCCCTTCTCCTTCATCGAGGAAGCACTCGACGAAATCGGGACAACATCCAAAGCATATGTCGTCACTACCTGCTTTTGCTGCACTAGTTCTGGGCAATTCTTTTGCATATGTCTAAAATTGCTGCAGTTATAGCACTTCTTCCCATCAGCCTTAAAATCTCTAATGAGGTGGCCCTTGTCTCCACAACCATAGTAGACAAGGTCCAACTTTGCCTTATTTTTAGCATTCTTCCTCTAAAACTACTTCCTCTTACCATTCCATTTCTTCTTGCATCCACTGCTTTCCTATGGGTTTGGCTCTTCCTTAACAACAACAGACTTGGGCTTAGGGTACAAGCTCTCAGGTCTAAGGGTTTTCTCAACCACCTTCTCAAATGGCTCAATGATATGCCATACCAGCTTCTCCCCTAAGTGGTCATCTAACCCCATAATCGGCTTCTCATTCTTCTTTAAAGGAGTGTCAAGGAAAGAAACATATATTTTGACAAGGCATCAAACTCGACAACATACTTGGGAAGACATGTCTCCCTACTTCAAATCAGCAAAATTTCTAAATAGCAATGACTTTTGAGCAGCTGGGATGAACTTCTCCTCAAACTAGGTTTTGAACTGGTCCCAAGTAAACTGATCCTCGGAGGTAGCAACTCTAATAGCATTCCACCAGTTCAAGGCTCTCCCCTGAAGCTATCGGGAAGCCAACCGCCTTCTCATCACATCATCTAATTCGAGGTCATCCTCCATAGTTGTCCAATAAATCTTGCACTTCCATAGCTGATTCCATCCCTTGGAAAAAGTTTGCCACCAAGACTGGAAAAATCCTTATTCAGCTTAGCGAAGTTGACTCTGAGCGCTTGCACTTGAGCACCGCCACCAATAATAATATTTGGAATGGATGGTTGGGCATTTTGCAACATGTTCGCCATTATCGTTTGGAACATCACTTGCAAATTAAGGTTAAAAGACCTCGAATCCACTCCTTCCTCATTAACCCTATAGATAGAGTCCCTTACAGCATTTCTTGTATGTCGGTTCATTCTTGATCTGCAACAAGAATGATCGGTCCCTCATAAAGGAAACTGCATCAATAGTGCTCATACATTCATGCGACATATATGTTATGTATACTACTATATAGTGTCAAAAACCAAAATATATAACATGTAATACCCCCACCTCTATACCCATACTATCCAAAAGTATTACCGAGTAATATTGTCAGATAATATAGAGAATGAAGCGATATGGGGTACACACGTTAATATTACCTTGGGCTAACACTGGAACTTATTTAAACATTGAATAAATTACTCACATTTATGTATCCAGTATCGGAACAAAGCAATAAACACATGTGTCTCTATGATAGAACAATACACAATATACAGTACATATCAAAGATCATAGAGTCAATCGCAGCAATAATATATATACAAAATATACATGGTATGTCCAATATATAATACAAGGATATATATATATATAGACACACACACACATACATGAAACAACATAATAGTCATGTGATATACAATAATACAATATCCCAGTCTCCTTTATGCCCAAAACAACATAAGCCGGTCATACTATTCTTGTACCTGAAATGTCTCGGACTAACCCGAGTATTATAAATAACACACAGGTAAGACTATGTCTATAATGATATATTAGAGATGAGATATATGAAAGTAACATAAATGTAGTCTATAGATATATAAAACTCATTTGTCTAGGATTCCATATACTCAAATGTAACACACATCAAATAATCCTTATCGCAAATACATATCCACAAATATATAAATCAATATAGTGGTGATGGGAATCGACTGCATGATGGGAATCAGGACTCTAATAGAGTCATCTTATAATGAATGGGTTACACCACCTAATAATTTCATAATGTATGGGCTACGCCACCCAGTCAAACCACAACATGGCTATCCGCCATCTCCAAGAGCACCTGGATTATTCACCTAGATATGCTCTAATACTTAGGTAAGGTGTATAGATAGTACGTACATATCTACCAATCTATGTAGAACCATAAGGGAGACTGAAAGCTACCCCGCCTGCTTTAGGAGCCTAGGGCCACACCGCCTGGATCCTCTCCTACAATCTTCAGTTACCAACCTGGTGTTTACACAAGAATTGGCACAACACCAAATAGAGATTTTGTATAGAAATAAATGAAGAATAATAAATGAAAACAGAGGAAACTAGCAACTAAATAATAGAAAATAAGCAATAATGAGAAGACAATAATTTATAATGGTTCGACGTTGAAAGCCTACGTCCACTTTGGTGAAATAACTTTATTAAAAACTTGGATTACTGAGTACAGAAGGATGGATCGGAGTAAAACCCTTCGTTACAAAAAAATGCAAAGTAACAAGCAGCATAAAGATCCTCAAAATGAACAATCAAGCCTATATTTATAAGGGAAGACGGTGAAATATCTTCCTGAAATTTTGGCAACGGAGTCTCCAGATCCAAAAGAAGTCATGGCATCGATCGTGGGTCCTACATCTTTCACACTAACGATTGGTACCGATCGTTCTATGGGCTTGTTTTGGCATGTGATTGATATAGTGGGCTCTACTCTTCAATATACTGATGTTCCCAAAGTTTTCTGTGTATTTGACTTGTAGATTTTGAGATATTGATCATTTTCCATTAAGTTGAACTGTAATATCGATATGATATGATCCATAATTGGCGAATATGGATTGCAATCGATCCATTTTCAGTAGATGGTATATTTTCATACTTTTATCGTTCTATTGAGTCCGTCTTCTGCTTTCACTTCGTCACCACTTCATATTATGATTTGTGCCTGATCATTGGGCTTCGTGATTGTTAATCTGACTTGCAAGTCTCGATGACAGTCGAGTCTAACTTATCTAATCAGTTCAAATATAGCTGGACCAAAAGGCTAGATAACGCTTGCCTCCAAATACATCTTGTTTCAACATGACGTTCTTTGAACCGATGCAAGTTAGAGTTTTCGAAAAGGAATCCATTCAACTTTTTGAAAAGTTATCATCCTTTCGATGAATTGCTTTCCTTGAAGAGTCGTATCTCTTTCTGTTTGACATGACGATTGAATGGTTTTCAATAGTATAAATTCTAAAATGTAATTTGCCAATTAACATCTGTGCCCAGTTCCATTTAGCTAGTAGGCCTTGGTTATCTGATCTGGTTCTTTCTCTGATAACTCCAGGCGAGAATATAATTTCCGTCGATTCTAAGAAATCGAATTTTCGGGATGCACACGTGCACGTTCATGTACACGTTCTTGACATTGGCTTCTGGATGCATTCATACGCTCACGGGTCATTGCTAATTTGGTGGAATGCAATTCAATCATTTGCATTTTTTTAGATGGATCGACATGAATCCATTAGGTAAATGGATTGTACTTGATCCATTTTTTAATATGGAATGGGTCAAATTTGTTTAAGATTGGATCATGTCCGATCATTCTTCCCCCTCTCTCCCTCCTTTTTTTAACCCGAGAAATAGGATGATGGATCGTTCCAAAGCCATTAGTTTTGGATCGTACATGATCCAAGTATATGTTGAACGAACCAATTGCATTGCATACTAAAGAGAAGGATCAGCGTAAGGCCATCATAAAATGATCGTACACGATCATTTATCGATTGGGCTTCCATTGAACTGCAAACTTCGATGGTTTGTATCACATCTCTCATATATATACTTGGATACTTAGATTATTCTCTTTACTTCATTTCATTCTCTATCATAGCTACCCGAACCAAAGAAGAAAAAACCCACCGTCATCTTCTCCTTCACCATCGATCCACTGAGCCCTCCGATCCAACTCCATACTTATCTTGCAACCATTTCCATAGGTCGGTCTGATTCCTTGCTACACCAACCATCACCACTACCATCTCCTATAGATCTTGCTTCGTACCCAAATCCAAATCGCTACCGCTTTTCCACTTTTATACATGGGTAGGTTTGATTTTCTTCGTACTCGTTAGAATTAGTAACGAGATGATGGGATCTCGTTCTAGCTGGCATGATTCAAGTCACGACAATTCGATCGATCGGAGTGGAGGAGGAGATGATGATGTGGTGTTGAGATTGGATGGAATGTGCTAGTTTGATGTCGAAGGTAAAAGGTCATTCTCAGCCGATCATTCTTGGAGTTCCAAAACTTGGACCGTCGTCGATTGTCTCTAACGAGGTGGATGTTGTGAAGTTGTAAGCATATGTGAATGAAACGGAGTTCGACTGATCATTATAATGGATTGGTATTTGAAAATATAAAGAGAATTTAGACCAGTCGTTTTCTTTTAGAGTTTTTTGGCCGATCTTTTTTGGATCAGTGTTTCGAGTCTTGAATTGGAATGAAGTGTGGAATTGGAGTCAAAGGTTAGAGAACGATTGGTTGAAGAACGATCGGGTGTGAAATGATCATGTAGAAATGATCGGTCATGCACATTTGGATCAATCGGTCGTAACATTATTTTGGATCGGTTGTTGATTTAACTTGGATAAACATACTTAAAACCCTCAAATTTTAATTTTAATTAGAACTTTGTGATGAGCTTCGGCCTCGAATGCTTGAATGGTCGCACATGACTTGCATATGAAATGGATTGCATATTAGACGTATATGATAATCAAACCGTGGAACGAACTTGACTAATTTCTCGCATACTTATGTTTGTTACCAATGCCTTGGACAAATTCTTAAAGCTCATCTACTTCTAAACGCACAATTCGAACTTCAACATGCCAACAACTGATCCCGATGATTAGACTGAACCCTTTGCCATTGACGTAGAGAATCGATTAAGACGGTCAGTAATGACGGTTACTCTGAACGAACCCCATAGTCTCGTTACAATCATAGTCTTTAATTCTGAACTATTTTTATTGCATTGCACGACACTGCACCACTTTGCACTAGCACACACTTTGCATGGGGGAAATAGGTTATTTTTTTCTAATGATGATTATCTACTGAGTTTAGTAGTCATGGGCTCCAGATGCTTGGGGCGTTTAGCTGCCATGTTTTTTGAATAGATTTCACAGCACAATAGTATGAGTAACCAATCGAGCTCCACAACTACTTCCGATGAATTCTCCCCCGGACATCAAGTGGAACAACCGGAAAGTTCCTGTCCATTATTCTACCATTTCTCTGCCGTTCCCATTCTTCCAGCAAAAGTGGTAGACCATGCTCCCGACACTCTAGAAGTTGCTATATTTTTGGAGATTCGAAGGATTGTGTAGCTTTAGAAATTAATGAAGCCTTTCTTCACATAATTTGCACCAGACACGGGATTCTTTTTGAGGATGTGAGATTCCTGACTCGGGATGATAGAGCTCATATGCCCCTTAAAGGGTTCACTGCATGCAATAAGTTCATGTGTTAGGCAGGATGCGTTCCACCCTTCAATTCATTTATCCGAGAAATGCTACATCATATGAGATTGGCACCGACACAACTGCATCCAAACGGCTTTGCCTTGCTTAACTGCACCTACACGGAATTCATGGAGTTTTTGTTTCATCCTCTAACTCCTAAAGACATTCGATTTCTTTTCAACTTCAAGCGACGAAAGGGAAACCTTTTGTTCACATTTCTCGTGTCAGCCTAGAAGTGCCAGATCCTGACTGGTACTTAGAACAAGCTAAGCGCTTTCAAAATCGAGAGGTTCTATATTCACTGTCCGCCCAGCTTTGCCAGATGGTTGTTAGAAGGACGTAGGTGTTACTCCTTGCTTAATTTCTTGAGTGCTTGTATCCAGATTGTATCTCGAATTAAGCAATTCTTTTGGTTTGTGCAGGCTCTTATCCATGACCTGATGGAAGACAATATACAGACGCGGTCTTGGCGCTCAAAAGGGTTCCATCAGAAGATAGAAAGATTGAGAAACTCCTTACCGATGAATGTCTCATTACTTACTACCTAATGGAAGAGGGTCGTAGCATAGGGCTACCGGTCATCGATGGAGTTATAGTGGCTGAGCAGAGGGACACGGATGATGTTGAAGGTCGTCAAACTGATCCTGTCGTGCCCCCGGTTGAGGGAGCTCAGGAAGCTATCGATGAGTATGCAGCAGCAGATAAGAGTGATGACTGTGGTGGCGATGACGCAAGTTCTAGTTTTGAGGCTGTGGCCAGATCTTTGCACACTTCACAGCCTCCCGCTCTCGAAAAAAGAAAAAGGAAGAAGCTCGTTTGCAGGTTCCCCAAGAGTCACCTCTTTAAATAGCCCAAGCTATCCAACAACACTCAGGTTATTCCAGATCAGTCCGCTTCTCAACCTTCAAAACACTTGGACGAAACATTTGAGGCATTATCTGATCTTCCGATAGCGGATGATGTTGATGCCTTTCATTTTACTGACATGAGCATCGGTGAATCAGAATCTCCTTCCAGAGCTGAGGATGGAATCCCTTCTACCATTAGTGGAGAGGTTACTCCTGCTAGTAAAGCTTCAATAACTGGTCTGTTGTAGGACACAAGGACACACACGTTCACATGCACTTCACAATATTGCATTACACTTCTTTCGAGTCCTTGAATACTTAGATCTGATTCATTCTTTGTCTTTCTTTGCAAAAACAATGACGAGGAAGAAGCATATGTTTCAGTCTCTATAGGAAATATCACGCTAGATCCTAGTTCTCATTTGGGCTCGTATTGTCAAGGTAGCGGTCGTGAATATGACCCTACCTATCGCTCTAGTTGGGATCGGGATTACCATAATAGAGGCGGTAGAGATAGGTCTTCCCATGTTAAACATTGGTCTAAATCTAGATCTCCTCCCCCTAAAGATTCTGAAAGGTAGCAAGATCACCGTGACGGTGTTCCTTCTATTGACACCTCTCGTGTTCCCACTTCCACTTTGGTTTCTTCATAGTATGTTGTTCCATCTTTTCCTCAGTGACCTAGAGATCATCGACGCCATAGTGAGCATGATGTTCATCAACAAAGGCCAGGCAAAGAAAGCACTAACACCTAAGTTTTCACTGAAGCTTAACAAGCCAATGCTGCCGCTTGCATGGCCCAAATTAAGTCAGATTTTCCAAATGCATGCCTTGATGGATTTTTCTTTATGCCTAATCTTAAGTAAGTTCCAAAATAGTCCAGCAAATGACTATGGATTGTGTGAATGATATCCACAAGCAATATAATGAGTGGATGAGAGCGGCAGAGAGGATTTCTAAAGTATCTTGGGAGAAAGCGTCATAGATTGAGAAGTTGAAATGCCAAGAATCCCAGGACAAGCAGATCATCGAAACTCTAACCAATGAGTTAGAATCTTTAAGGAGCTCATAGGCAGAAACCGAGAGAAAAGCTGAAATGGCCATCAAGGAACTCAAGGATGAAAAGGGCAGGCACTTGGCCGAGGTTGAAACACTTCACCATCGGAATCATAAACTGGTGCTAGAAAGGGATGCGACCCAAAGAAGCACAGCCGAGTACAAAACTAAGTTTAAGCGCAAATCCAAAGATAAAGAGCAGGCGTAGAAAATCGATCAAGATGCCTATGAGGAATTGTCCATCAGGCTTGAAAGAGATGCGGCTGTCGAAAAGGCCAAAGATATTGATGCCCTCATTAAACGAGAAGTGGAGGTTGCGAGGGAAAATTTCAGGGAAGAAGTTTTGGAGGAATTTGATTCACTACTCATTCTTTACAATGCCAATGTTCTAAAGTACAGAAACTTGGAGTGGCTCCGGGGTGACTACCCTTACCATCTTGTACGCGCTTGGGAGCATCTTGTTCAGGAGGAGAAAGAAGCTCTCGGCACTAAACAAATCGATTTGATAAGGCTGGAAGGCGAAATTCTATTGGGTGATGAACCCAACGTTCTACATGAAACCTACCTTATACTCCAAAATAAGCACGCCACAACCTCTCAACATGAAGCTGGTGAAGGTTCTGGATCCATGTCACACAATGTCGTAGATGACTAGAATCCGATGACCCAAGCTATTGCCAACACCACTGTGAATTCTTCTATTGATCCCGGTTACAATCTGGAGAAGCCACATATTTCTACATCTAGTGGGCTCTCCCTGATCATGGAAGGAGGTTTCGGTGGCACTCTGGCCCACATGGGTGATTAACCTGGAGAAGGTTTTTTATTAAACTCACCCATCCTTCAGAAAGCTGGAGTGTCCCCGGTCGATATATCTAATATTTTTAGTTATATTTCCTCAGCTTTAGATCCGTTGGCTACTGTTCCACCTCTTCCTCAGGAGTCTTAACTAGGACCTTAGGTGCCAACGATGGAGTCCATTACTTTCACAGCTTTGACAACAACCTAAGATGTCCAGGAAGAGGAAGCTTTTATGATTGACGAGCACTTGGTGGATGCTTTGTTGAGGGAAGAAAGCGATCCACGTCAAGAGATTCCTATTGATGACGACGTTGTGATTATTGGAGCTTCCCAATCTTTCTCAGGCCCCTCTATGCAAGAAATGGCATAGAAACTTAAAGCGGACTTTTCCCTTGAGGCAAAAGTCAAGCAAGAGAAAATGGAGATCGTTCTCCCTCCCATCTCCATTGTTTTGCCTGGAGAAACTATGGATGCCTCTGCTCCTCAACCAGAAACTCCTCAAGATTCACCTACTGGGTCAACCCAGTCTATTCCGGTTAAAGGCCAAGGAAGTGGGAAGAGAGGGGAGAAGAGGAGTGGAGAGAGTTTGACTGAAATCTCTCCCGATTCCAAGAAGAAAAAAAGGAAGCCAAGGATGAAGTGATTCCTCGCGTGCACTCATGCTTCCAAGTGTTTTTGGTTTTGTTGGCCTTATTTGTACATGATCAGCCCTCGTTTTTTGATTCTTTTGCTATGAATACTTGCACTTGACTTTCCAAGCTTATGTAAATAAAGTTCTTTTACTTTTCTCAAACTCTTGTGTGAATTTACTTAAGTAGTTGAGCTATTACATTTTCAACGTACTTGTAATTCATCGCTCATTGATTCGGCTGATAATCCATTAATTTTATCTCAAGGCCTCCATACGGTTGTGGCCTCAAGTCATACTAGACACTAGGCTTAAGCCCTAGTGTTACGCCGTTGGATTCAGTGATTTAATTATTTATACTCCTTCTCCTCTTGGGTTAGAGGAGTTAGATAGTGAATGGTCAAATTCCATCTTTAGCGAATTTATACTCCTTCTATCGGTTTCAAGTCAGAGTTTATGAAATAGTGAGTGGTCGAACCATACTCGTCCATTTGTTTATATCATATCCCCACTCTGGGGATAAGAGTTATTTGGCAGGTGATCGAATCACACCCAATTTGTGTTTATACTTTAGTCTATACTTCGGGACTAGAGTTATTTTGGAAAATAGTCATACCGTGCTTTCCTTAATTGATTGGTTTGCCCCAAAATTTGGGGTTTGTCTTTGCGAGCGATCGATCATGTCACGATCGCTTTTGATTCATGTCCGTCCCATTGCTTGGTGGGGTTAATTTGATTATTAGATAGCCAAGTCGCATCCATTTCTCATTAGGTATTCCATCTATCGGCTTGTGAGCGAGAATCATCGAATGAACGATCAGACCATGTTTATTTTGTTTAGTTCAGTCATGAACTTATGTAACCGGCTAGCTCCAAACTTTGAGAATGTGCTCAGACATGTCAATATTAGTTAGTTGGGTAAACATGTGGTGCTACAGCAATCACAGATATGAAAGAAATTTAAAAAATTTATTTGCAAAATGGAAAGAAATGACATAATTTGCTTTATTACATATTTGGAAAATCAAATGCTAAAGCAAATTTGGAAATTAAATTCGATTAAAAGAAAAAGGAATAAACTAAGTGAAATAGCGTCGTAAATGCTCACTATTCCATGCCCTTGGGAGTGTGACGCCATCAACAGTTGCTAGATTAAAAGTTCCTTCTCTAAGCCTCTGTTCAATGACGTATAGTCCTTTCCAAGTAGGATTCATGTGTGACTTGGATAGGAAAAACACGTTTCAAGATGTGATCACCGATTTCAAAGGTCCTAGGTCGGACTTTAGTGTTGTAGTATCAGGCGACTCAATATCAATGTGCAGTTGACCTCGAATCATCTTCTTCACGTTTCTCATCTACCAAGTCTAGAGATTCTAAGAGGAGATCTCTATTCATTCTGGGGTCGTATAGTAAGTCACTCGATGAGAGGGGACTTCAAGTTAAACAGGAATGACAGTTTGGAAACGTAAGCAAGAGCGAATGTAGTATGGCCAGTCGTGGACTTATGGGTGGTTCTGTAAGCCCATAATGCTGTTAGGAGTTCATCCACCTTCTTACCTCTGGCCTTTTCCAAACGTTTCTTCAGAATGGACTTTATGATTTTGTTCACAGCTACCACCTATCCATTTGCTTGAGGGTGAGCAACTGCCACAAATCTCCTTTCAATATGATGCCAATGGCAGAAGTCTTTGAATTCAACGCTGTCGAATCGAGTTCCGTTATCAGTTATGATGGTTCGTGGAAGGCCAAAACGATAGATGATGTTCCGAACAATGAAGTTGAATACTTTCTTCATCATGATCGTGGCTAAAGGTTCTGCTTCGACACATTTGGTGAAGTAATCAACTGCTATGATGGCGTACTTCGTACCACCTTTAGCGATCGGTAAGGAACTAATAATATCTATGCCCTATATGGCAAACGGCCATGGACTGACCATTTGTGTAATTTCCGTTGGCAGAGCTCTCGGAACTTTTGCATACATCTGGTACTTGTCGCATCGCTTAGCGTAATCTGCAGCATCCCGGTTGACAGTTGGCCAGTAATACCCATATCGGAGTATTTTCTTTGCTAGGGGTTTCCCTCCATTGTGATCACCACATTCCCTTCATTAACTTCCCTTAGGACTCATTTTATTTCATCATGAGCGATACATCGGAGTAGGGGAATGGAAAAACCTTTTCTATACATGAATCCTTCCTGAATGATATATAGCAAAGCTTTACGAAGGGTTTGTCATCTTTCATTCTTCGTTCCGGAAGGACTCCCCATAGTAAATAATCTTTAAAGGGAGTCATGCACGACTCCTTTTCAGGCTCCATCTCTACTGTCCCATCAATTTCCATCTAGTTTATGCTCGAAGCGTCTAATACTTTGACTAAAACCAAGCCCATTTGTTATGCATCCTCGGTGCTAGAGAACTTTTCTAATGAGCCGGCTTCGTTGTTTTGATCTTGGGGAATGCGTGTGATGTCATAATACTCAAAGTCAGTCAATAGCTCTTGAAATCGAATAAGGTACAGAGTGCGTCGTTTTCTTTTAGCCTAGTAATCTCTCCTGACTTGGTATACCTCCAATTGGGAATCATAAAAGATTTCAAGGGATTTTATTCCCAGTTCTCTGGCAAGTTTGAGCCCAACATTCAGAGCTTCATACCCAGCTTTGTTGTTCATTGTAGGGAAGTCAAGTTTCAAAGCATAGCAAATTGATCGATCCTCTGGAGTTACTAGTACAACTCCGGCTCTAAAACAATGATCATTGAATGCTACATCCATTTACATTTTCCACCAAATGGTAGGGGCTCCACCGCTCCCTGGGAGATCATCCTGTGTAGTGAATTCTGCTATAAAGTCCGCCAATGCATATCTATGGATGGCTCTTCGAGGGAGATAAGTGATGTCGAATTGGCTCAGTTCGGTGTTCCACTTCAGTAAACTTCCAGATGTCTCAGGTCACTATAAGACCTGTCGTAACGGCTAAACAATGTAAATGTTGATGGGATGAGCCTGAAAATTGGGGCAGAGTTTTCGTGAAGCAATCAACAAGCAGTGCGCCAATTTATCTATCTTTGGATAATTCCTTTTAGCTCCTGTTAATCGCTTGCTAACATAATAGACCAGTCTCCGGATTCGATTCTCCTCACAAAGAAGTGCGTCACTTATAGCGTGTACCGACACGGCCAACTAGATATACAAGTCTTCGTGATCCACCAGCTTTGACAAGATGGGAGGCCTCTCTAAGTGGTTCACCAAAGCTTGGAATGCATCTTTACTATCCTATGTTCATTCAAAGTTCCTTTTCCCTCTTCTAATCAAGTCGAAGAAAGGAATGCATTTATCGGTGGCTCTGGAAATAAATCGACTTAGGCCGGCAACCATCCAATTTAGGCTCTGTACTTGTTTGATGGTCTTTGGCACCTGGATGATGCAAATTGCTCAAATCTTCTCGGGATTAGCTTCGATTCTACAAGCGTTGACCTGATATAACGCCAAAAGAACATTTTAGAGGATTGATATTCATTTTGTAATATCGGAGGATATCAAACATCTATGCTAAGTCTCTAATATGGCCACTTGATCATCGAGACTTCACGAGCATATCATCCACATATAACTCCATCATCTTCCTAATCTGATCTTTAAACATTCGGTTGACCAGGCGTCGATAAGTTGCTCCAGCATTCTTCAATCCAAATGGCATTAACATATAGCAGTACAATCCAACTGTTATCCCGCCTTTTGGCAAGGCCGTGATATCATCGACTTGGCTAGGAACGAATGGTCAATAGCCTTAGGAATTGATTGCGTACAGTAGTATAGATGATGGTTGGGCAGATATGGACCAGAACCCAATCGAGGTGCAGTCAGCATGGAGTAACTGACATGGCCTCGTGAATTTGTATTTTAAATTTGGAGTCGATCAGAGTTCATATGCTCGAGTTACAGACGAAGCAAGGATTTGCATGGATCGATCAAGAACGATCCAAAGGATAGTTCAAGTCATCGGAGAATGCTCAATATCTTAAGATCCACAAAGCCAATCCATTTGAAACTTCCAGGACATCAAAAAAAATGAAGATTGAGGCTTTCCAAAATGATCATGGGTCCTAAAGTTGCATTTAGGATTTAGCCGATCGTTATTGGCCGATCGTTTTGGCCAAGTCCTAAGAACGATCGGTATGTTCCAGTGCATAATCCAATTTCAACCAAGATTGATCCATATCTCCTAAGTTACAAGTCAGAATGATTCCATTTTTCAGAAGCAATATCAAGAGGCATGTGGGACCCCCAAAAAGGACTGCACTAAAATTGGAGACAAGAAAAAGGATTGACTAAACTTAGGCCGATCGTTCCTGATGGTCGAGTTAGATATGCCGATCGTTATGGTGGGCCCCTATGGACCTGAAGAGCCTTTTGTCGAAATCTTAGAGAAATATCTCATCATCTCTCCCTATAAATACAGGCCCCATGGTTCACTTTAGAGTACTTTTACGCTGTTGGTTACTTTAGTCTTTATTGTAATCAAGTGTTTTCTATTTCTGACTGCTGTAATCAGATTATTAGTGGATCAATAAAGATAATCTTCAAAGTGGACGTAGGCATACAATGCCAAACCATTATAAATTTATGTGTTTTTGATTATTGCTTTTATTAGTCTGTTAGTTAATTCTACTCCTCAGTTTCAATTTTACTTTCTTCATTTACTTCTCTACACAAATCTATTCTTAGGTGTTTGTTACCAATTTGGTTGCAAACATTTTGGTGCTTTCATCGAGAGCCCTAATTCTCAACCTGCAAGGATCCCCTTTCTTGCTACTGGATTGGATAAATCCTCCAAGGATATCTGTTGTTATCTTCATAAAGTTGCTTATACTACTCAGATCTCCTGAAGTTTAAATAAGGAGATTGATGATGGTGAGACATACCAGATCTACTACTCCGAACGTGGATGGAAATGAGATCGCTAGCATTTAACAAGGAGACCCAACCAATCAACCAGCAAATGTGAATGCTGATCCGGTTGAAATTCATAATCCCACCGATTCTATTACCAGATCTGAATTTCATAATTTTATGAGAAAGCTGATGGAGAGCCGTCGACAGCTAAATCAGCAAATTCAGACCAACATCGACTTGATGAACCAAATCAATCGGCAGCAGCGGGGCAAAGCTAGGAGGGATCCCACTCCTTACTCGACGTTGGAAAGCTCTAGCTCGTCGGATGGATACCATAGACATAGGCATCGCAGAACTGATGGATACCATGCAGAAACTTTAGGGTGTCAAAATATAGACCATCGTGGTTTGCCTGGAATGATTAGTGCCGGTCCCTCTGCTAGAGGAGGAAATTACCTATGCACGCTGGGATTCAAACTGAAGCTACTACGGTTAATTTGGATGATAGAGTCCGAATGAATGCTGATCGAGTTCTTCCCCAAGATGATGGTGAAATCAACGTACAAGATGTACATCGCGAAGCTGGTGGCTCGAGAAGGCATGAAACGACCCGCATACATCAACCAGACCATACACGTGAGGTGGAACACGACCACCGCTTATCGCCACCCATCCAAACGCCGGACTTATCACAAGGGTCAGACAGTTGGTGAGAGAGAACTAAGGCTTGAATAATGACTAGGGAATCTTGAGAAGCCATACCTCTTTCATTGATAATGTCCTACATGTAGAATAGCCGAGGAGATTCAACATGCCGTCAATGCCTTCCTATGAGGGAAAAACCGATCCCAGGCAGCATATTATGAGGTACAAATGGCTGATGGATTCTGCGAGCCAATGATGCGACCAAGTGCAGATACTTTCCTATAACTCTTTCTGGAATAGCGACAATGTGGTTCACGAGACTACCCCCACGATCAATTTCCAGATTCGATGAGCTGGCAACCAAGTTTGTGGAGCAATTCCGAATGCACGCGACTCGTCAATCTAGGCTCCAGGGGAGTCGTTGAAAGATTATTTGGAGAGATTTCATATAGCTGCCATGGAGGTCGGTAATTCAAATGATCATGCAATCCTCATGGCCATGACAAGAGGGATTGATCCGGAGTCAGAGTTTGGCGATTGGCTGGCTGGTAAACCGCCTGCTACGTTGGAGCGCTTTTATTCAAAGGCAAATCAGTTTTTGAGAAAGGAAGAAGCCAGGTCTTCCAGAAAAAATAATGTCGTGGGATCGAGCGGAGAAGCAGTGCAGAGTAACATTGCAATAAAACAGTATGATGACAGTTTTGGAAAAGTCCAAGTGAACGTTCAGAATAAGCCAAATTAACAATAGAGAGGCGAAGATAGGAATCGAGAGCAAAAAAGGGATTCTGGAAGGTTGAAGCCTAGGATTCCAATGTATGATAATTACACACCACTGAATACGTCCCTGGTAAATATCCATCTGTCTACTTGCAATACCATGCAATACAGGAAGCCGCCTCCAAAAGGGTCGTCAGAGAGACAGAAGCAGACCGGGAAATATTATCGGTTTCACGAGTGTTATGGGCATAATACAAATGAATGCAGGCATCTCCAGGATGTTATAGAAAAATTTATTCAGGAAAAGAAGTTACAATAGTTTGTGGAAGCCCCGCAGGTTGGCGAGCATGGAACTTTTGACCCCAATCGAGGACAAGCTCCCGTAGGGCCGAGGAGCCTAAATGGACTGGTGGAAGACTGGTGATAAATACGATAGTCGAAGGACCGCACCCAACAGATATGAGTTGGTAAGAAATGGAGCGCTATGCTAGCATGATTAGACATGTAGATTTTGAATGCTGTTAGGATATGGAAGATGGGACTCTGGCAAAACAGCAACGTACAATGGCAAATGATATCGTGTTTAAGAATAGGGATGCGGACAAAGTAGAGGCTCCAATAATCGACCCAATGGTCATTTCAGCTATGATTGGTCCTGCATCGGTGAGAAGGATTTTGATTGATTGTGGGAGTTCGGTGAATATAATTTTCAAAAAGGCATATGATCAGATGAGAATGGAAGCCAAAGATTTAAAACTGTCTAAAGCTCGTATACATGGTTTTAATGGCGTTGCAACCGAAGCTGTTGGTTATGTTGAATTGCCTGTTGAATTGGGGGAAGGTGAGCGAAGGAGAGTGCGAATCTTGTCGTCTATTGTTTTGGATGTTGGCTCTCCATACAATGTTTTTCTAGGCCGACCGGCCTTGGCAGAAGTCATGGCAGCTCTTGCCTTATGGGTTTGACTTTAAAATTTCAGACAGACAATGGTGTAGGAGTTGTTCATGGCGATCAGGCGACTGGACGCACCTGTTATGTGGTTGAGTTGAGGGAAGCTTAGCATAAGAATAAGGGTAAGGGTGTGGACAAAGTTGTCCGCATCCATGCTGCCGACGATTGACAATGGGCGCCGGGGCCGTGGCTCGGGCACCACAGTCGGTTCTATAGAGATATGATCCGAGGGATGATGAAGAGGAGCCCAAAGAGACCATGGCTGCACCGGCTAAGCTGACGATTGATATTACGGTTAGCCATGATGACCCATCGCGAGTCTTAAAGATTGGGTCATAGCTCAGCCCTTTGATGATGAAGGAACTTACATGTTTTCTCCAAGCAAATCTAGATGTATTCGCTTGGACTCACTCTAACATGTGTGGAATTTTGCCTGCCATTGCGAGCCATGCATTAAATATCGACCCAAAGTATGTTCCGGTGAAGCAAAAAAGACGCAGCATGGATCCGGAGAGATATGTCGCTCTCAAGGAGGAGGTGGATAAACTAAAAGTCAATGGGTTTACGCGCGATGCCCTCTACCCTGAATGGGTATCAAATCCTGTGCTTATGAAGAAGGCGAATAGGAAATGGAGAACGTGCATTGATTATTTAGATTTGAACAAGGCATGTCCTAAAGATAGTTTTCCCCTTTCGAGGATTGATCAGTTGGTGGATTCAACCACAGGACACGAATTGCTATCTTTCATGGATGCATAATCGGGATATAACCAAATCCCGATGCATGTCTCTGATCAAGAGCATACCAGTTTCATTATCGACGTTGGATTGTACTGTTATATGGTAATGCTATTTAGATTGAAGAATGCAGGAGCAACCTACCAACACTTAGTTAACAGGATGTTTAAAGACCAGATTGGAAAAACAATGGAAGTGTATATGGATGATAGGCTCGTGAAGTCACAGCGATCAAGCGACCATATTAGAGACTTGGCGAAAATGTTTGGCATCCTTTGACATTATAAGATGAAGATCAATCCTTTGAAATGTTCTTTTGGTGTCGCATCAGGAAAATTCTTGGGCTTTATTGTCAATGCACATGGAATAGAAGCTAATCCCAAGAAGATTCAGGCTATCCGTGATATCCAAGCACCAAGAACCATTAAACAAGTGTAGAGCCTAAATGGGAAGGTTGCTGCCTTAAGTCGATTTATCTCTAGAGCTACCGATAACTGCATTCTTTTCTTCGATTTTATTAGGAAAGGAAAAAGAAACTTCGAATGGATGCAAGGTTATAAAGATGCATTTCAAGCTTTGGTGAATCATTTGGAGAGACCTCATAACTTGTCAAAGTCAGTGGATCATGAGGAGCTGTACATTTATTTGGCTATATCAGCACACGCTATCAGTGCCGCCTTGATTCGTGAGGAGAATCGGATCCAGAGGCCGGTGTATTACGTCGGTAAACGATTAACAGGAGCAGAAAGAAACTATCCAAAAATAGAAAAATTTGCGTACTGTTTACTAATTGCATCATGGAAGCTTCGTTCGTACTTCCAGGCACATCCGATCAATGTTTACACCAACCGGCCGCTACGACTGGTCCTACAGTGACCTGAGACGTCTTGAAGGTTACTAAAGTGGAATATTGACCTCAGCCAATTCGATATTACTTATCTCCCTCGAAGGGCTATCCAAGGTCAGGCATTGGCAGACTTTATAGCAGAGTTTACTATGCAAGATGATCTTCCAAAAGGTAGCGAAATCTTTACTGTACGGTGGAAATTGTATACTGATGGAGCGTCCAATGATCATTGTTCTGGAGCTGGGATGTGCTTGTAATCCTTAAAAATCGGTCAATTTGTTATGCTTTGAAGCTTGATTTCCCAGCAACAAACAACAAAGCTGAGTACAAAGTTTTGATTTCTGGACTTAAACTCACTAGAGAACTTGGAGTTAAATCTCTTGAAATCTTTTGCAATTCGCAGTTGGTGGTGTATCAAGTTAGGGGAGACTATCAGACTAAGGGACAACGGTTTGCCCCATACCTTACCCGAATTCAGGATTTGTTAACAAAATTTGAATACTATGACATTTCACATATTCCAGCAATCAAAACAGAGAGGCTGATTCGTTGGCAAAGTTTGCTAGTACCGGCGATGCACAACGGATGAATTAGTTCCGGTCGAAGTATTAAATACCTTAAGTATAAACATGATGGAAATCGATCAAATGTTGGAAGCGGAATCTGAAAGGGACTCGTTGATGACTCCAATCAAAGGCTATGTGCTGCATAGAGCCTTACCCGACAAAAGAAATGAAAAGCTACAAGTCCTTCATAAAGCTTCACGATATATTATGCAGGAAGGAATTATGTACACGAAAGGTTTCTTAGTCCCTCTACTCCGGTGTATCGCTCATGATGAAATAAAGCGTGTTCTAAAAGAAGTTCATGAAGGAGAATACGGTGATCACACTGGGGGGCAAACTCTGGCAAGAAAATACTCCGTTATGGGTATTATTGGCCAACCATGAATCGAAACGCTACAGATTATGTAAGATGATGTGATAAATGCTAGATGTATGCAAAAGTCCCTAGAGCTCCGCCAATAGAAATCGTGCAAATGGTCAGCCCATGGCCGTTCGCTATGTGGAGTATAGACATTATCGGTTCTTTACTGATCTCTAAAGGTGGCATGAAGTATGCTATCGTTGCAGTTGATTACTTCACCAAATGGGCCGAAGTGGAACCTTTATCCATAATCACTACTAAGAAAGTAATCAACTTTATTGTCCGAAACATCATATGTCGCTTCGGTCTCCCACGAACTATTGTGACAGATAACGGGACTTAATTCGACAGTGTTGAATTCAAAGACTTTTGTCAAAGATATCATATTGAAAAGAGGTTTGCATCGGTCACCCACCCTCAGGCAAATGGATAGGTTGAAGCTGTAAATAAAATCAAAAAGTCTATTCTGAAGAAACGTTTGGAGAAGGCTAGAGGTAAGTGGGTGGATGAACTCCCTACAGCATTATGGGCTTACAGAACCACCCACAAGTCCGCGACTGGCCATACTCCATTCGCCCTTGCCTATGGTTCCGAAGCCATTATTCCTGTTGAACTCGAATTTCATTCTCATCGAGTAACTTACTACGATCCTAAAACAAATAAAGTCTCCTCTTGGAATCTCTTGACTTGATAGACGAGAAGCACGAAGAAGCCGATTTGAGGGCAGCTGCACATCGACATCGAGTTGCTCGGTTTACAACACTAAAGTTCGACCTAGAACCTTCGAAATTGGTGATCTCATCCTGAAACGGGTTTTTCCTACCCCATTGTACATGAATCCAATCTAGGAAGGACCATATGTCATTGAACAAAGGCTTGGAGCAGGAACTTTCAAGCTAGCGACTGTCGATGGCATCACACTTCTAAGGGCATGGAATAACGAACATCTTCGACGCTATTTCACTTGATTTATTTCCTTTACATTTCAGTTGCATTTATTTTTAGAATTTGCTTTAGCACTTGATTTTCCGAATGTGAAATAAGATAGTTTATGTTATTCCTTTCCATTAAATGAATAAAGTTTCAGGCTTCCTTAATATTTGTGTTTGCTATTGCATTGTATGCTAATTACATAGCGAAACTGATTGAAGTCAATATGTGTGAACAGGCTCCCGGAGTTTAAAATCAATCAATCAAGCTAACTCCCGATGGGATCAAGCAAGATGAGCTCAATCAACTTGTTCATTTAACAACTCTCATTCGCAATCTAAAGGACAGGATATGCAACAAGGAATGAATGTGGCCGACAATCTAATGATTGAATAACTCCTGCCCAAACCATGGAACTGAAACAAAATTAAAGCGACCAAGATGCGACCGATCGCTCACTAAATCAAACCCAAAATCCTAGGGGCCAAACTAATCAATCAAAAAGAGTACAATCTGACCACTCCTTGAAATAACCCTAAGTCCCCAGAGTGCAGACTGGAGTATAAACATAAATCTGGTGTGAACCGACCACCCGTAAAATAACTCTAAGTCCCCAGAGTGCGGACTGGAGTACAAACATAAATCGGATCTGAACCGACCACCCACAAAATAACTCTAAGTCCCCAGAGGTGGACTGGAGTATAAACATAAATCGGGTGTGAACCGACCACCCACAGAATAGCTCTAAGTCCCAGAGTATGGACTGGAATATAAACATAAATCAAGTGCGAATCGACCACCCGCAAAATAACTCTAAGTCCCCAGAGTGCGGAATGTGGTACAAAAAAAATTGGGTGTGAACCGACCACCCACAAAATAACTCTAAGTCCCTAGAGTGTAGACTGGAGTACAAACATAAATCGGGTGTAAACCGACTACACGCAAAATAACTCTTAGTCCCCAGAGTGTGGACTGGAGTATAAATGTAAATTGGGTGTGAATCGACCTCTTGCAAGATAACTCCGAGTCCCCAGAGTGCTGGACTAGAGTATAAACATAGACTGGGTGCGATCCGACCACCCATCAACCAATTCTTATCCCCAGAGTGTGGAACAAACATGAACGAATAGATGAGTGGAGTTCGACCGTTCTCTGTTCCACAAACTCTGGCCAGAAACTGATGGGAGGAGTATAAACTCATTAAGGATGGAGATCGACCATCCTACATCTTACCCCGCTAAACCAAAGCCAGGAGCAGAAGTATAGTTACTCAAAAAACCGCTGAAATTCGACGGCGTAACACTAAGACCCGAGCCTAGTGTTTGATACGACTCGAGGCCATGCCATTATGGAGGCCTTGGGATGAATGAATAGTTGAGTGGAGTTCGGCCGTTCATTATTCCACAAACTCTAGCCCAAAACCGATAGGAGGAGTATAAACTCATTAAGGATGGAGATCGACCATCCTACATTTGACCTCGCTAAACCAAAGCCAGGGGCAGAAGTATAGTTACTTAAAAAACCGCTGAAATTCGACGGCGTAACACTAAGGCCCGAGCCTAGTGTTTGATACGACTCGAGGCCACGACCTCATGGAGGCCTTGGGATGAATGAATAGTTGAGTTGAGTTCAACCATTCACTATTCCACAAACTCTGGCCCAAAACCAACGAGAGGAGTATTCACTCGTTAAGGATGGAGATCGACCGTCCTACATCTGACCCCGTTGAACCAAAGCCAGGGGAAGAAGTATAGTTACTCAAAAAACCACTAAAATTCGATGGCGTAAGTAACACTAAGGCTCGAGCCTAGTGTTTGATATGACTCGAGGCCACGACCTCAGGGAGGCCTTGGGATGGATGAATTAAATCGACATCCGATACAGCGAACAACGAATCACAAGTGCATAAAATGAAAAATGACAGACATTTGAACAAGTAAATACAAGCATCATACACAAGAATAAAAGAATTCTTATTTACACTAAACTAGTTGTACATCATATACTATCCAACATGCAAAACAAAAATGGAAGACCACGCCCAAACAAATTCAACCAATGGAAAGGAGAAGTGATCATCTGAGCTATTTACATGTCGTTCCAATCCGAAGATTATTTCTTGGATTTCCTATCTTTCTTTTACTTCTTTGGAGTGGCTCCTTCCGAACTACCGATCGACCCTCTCTTTGACCCTTTGCCACCTTGGATTTTCTTCAAAGAAGTATCCTCAGTTGTGTGAATCGAGGCAGTATCATCTTTGGAAGTAGGAGGGATAGAGGCGCTCTTAACACCAGAAGTAAGGGAAATGTCATCCCGGGGGATTGTCCCACCAGGATGGATCATCTGAAGCAGGACGTGAAATGGTTCATCGGAACCCGAATCAGGAGGCTCGGTTTTCACCATCTTTTTCAACAGTTCTTCCTTTTCAATACGCTCTTTCATGCTAAGCTCCCCAGTGGGGTCGGAAGAACCTATGATCATGACATCTTTGTCAAAAGGAATTTCATGGTGCGGGTCGCTTCCCTCCTTGAATAATGCCTCCATGAATTGATCATCAATAACGAAGGCTTCTTCTTGAGCATCTTAAGTAGTGGCCGAAGTTGCGACTTTAATAGAATCTATAGCAGCCATTTGTGACTCCAACCGAAGCTCCTAGGAAGGAAGAAGAGCAACACCTGATAGGTTCAGAGGTGAGAAAAAATAGCCGAAAAGGTTAGAAATATCGATTGATAACACCCCAACTTTGCAAAAGATGGGAAAAGTTGACGGAATACCTTCCTCTGTATGACTTCCAGGTTGAGCCGGAGCATCCTCAAAACTATGCTCGGGAATCGGGGAAAGTTGTGGCTTATCTGGATCATACTTGGGTTCGAAGAGCTTGCTACGGAGCTAGAGATGACCTGGGGAACCCGGGGAAATTCAGTTGTAGTATCGGGTTGTGCCGACCCAGATCCTTCACCCACTTCATGGGAAAAAACAACAACAGACTCTTTCTGGAGCGAGAGCTGGATATCGTGCAATGTTTTGGGTTCGTCGCCCAATAGTATTTCGTTTTCAAGTTTTGATAGATCGATATCCTCTGATTTAAGAAGTTTTGTCTCTTCCGCAATGAGAAATTCCCAAGCACGACAGAGTTGGTAGGGATAGTCTTCACCGAGCCATGTCAAATTCCTATGCTTGAGAACACTAGCATTGTAAAGAACGAGAAGCAGGTAAAACTCATTCATTATCTTTTCCTTGACTTTGTCCTTGGTAGCTTCCATTTCACGTTGAATGAGTGCATCAACATTTTTGGCCCTCTCAATAGCCGTGTCTCTCTCAAGTCTGACGTTTACCAGCTCATCGCAGGCATCCTGAGCAATCTTCGGAGCATCATCTTTTTCTTTATTTACATACTCAAGCTTGGCCTTGAGGTCAGCTATTTCCTTCAAGGCTTCCGATTCATTATTCCGAGTCGTATCCCGCTCAAGCACTATCTCTTGATTCTGGTGATGCAAAACTTGGATCATATCGAGATGGCTGGATTTCATCTCTTCCATGGATTTCATAACAGCGTTAACTTTTCCTTCGGCTTCTGCTAAGGAGGTTCTAGAGGCTTCTAGCTCATTTGTCAAAGTGTCAATAATTCTTTTATCTCGAGCTTCTTGGCGTTTTAGTTTTTCAATCTCTGCCGCGTGCTTAAAGGAAACTTTGACATCTTTTATGTTGCCTTCATCCACTCCCAATACTGCATGTGGATGTTAGTGACGTAATCAATGGTCCTCTTCTGAATGTGATTCGGAACCCTCTTCAAGTTAGGAGGAAAATAAAACCCTTCAAAGCATAAATTCGAAATTTCTTCATGAAGTTGTGCCATGCGAGCAGTTGGATCGATAATAGAATCTTCAGTAGCAGCTTCAACTTCAGTGCCTTCTTTGTCGGGCTTGTGAGCAGCAGTATATTCGCTATGGCGACGACGATCGCTTGACCGTTGAGAATGAGATGGAACTAAATGTCGTGGAGGCATTGGAATAGTAGAAGGGCCGTGAGAGGGATCAATAGGCAAATCCCTGCGATCAGCTAGTCTTTCGGGACCCTTTGAGGAGGAGATCTCGATCTCGATATATGTTTATCCTGAGATGGCTTATCCTTATCATCTCTATCTTGATGACCCCAGTCATGGCTGGGGCGATAACTGGAATCGTAGTAATATCGACTACCGTTGTAAGAGCCAGAGCACAAGCCTGATCACTGGTGATGTATGTCTCGGAGAGAATCAAACATGTTCCTCTTCCTCACCATGATTTCTGCAAAGAAAAATTGAAGTCAGTCAACTCTAAGCATTAAAAAGCATGAGTCAAGTACAATGCAGTGTTGAGGGGTGCAAGTGTGTGCAAGTGTCCTAATGTGGCCACCCAACGGACCAGGTGCTGGAGCCTTGCTTATTGGTGTAACTTTCCCTCCAGAAGTAGGAATCTCAGTGCCAATTTTGACGGGAGATTCCGACCCTTCAATGCTCACATTAGTAAAATGGAAAGCATCAAGATCAGGTGGAATTGGTAGACCAGAAAAAGAGTCAAGTGGTAAACTCAAACGCTCTGACGATTGGGAGGAAGATTCATATTGAACAACTTTAGGAGCCACTGACGACTTGGATTGGTCGAAGAGGCGACTTCTTGGAAGTTTATGTACAAATGTTTTCTTCTTTCTCCTATCAAAAACCAAGGGTTATGAGGTTTGCGAAGATCCGATATCAACTCCAGGACCGGAGTTTTCACCATTATGACTAAGTACATCGCCTCTATGCCCTCCGGCGTCAATATCAGCAAATTCCTAAGCACTCGTAACTAGGGGAACCACGGGATCTGCTCGATTTTCCCTTTGACCGATTGCAGCCCATGGTCTTATCCCTGCCATCTGGGAAATTTTAGTTAGCCCCACGCTGAGACCCTCCTCTATCAAAAAAAGTGACGAGGTGTTTGTCCCTAAGCAAATATTCGATATTCCTATCCTCGGGTGGAGCATTCTTCAGAATTGAGACCGCCTCTTCATAAATGTCGCCGCTAGGCCAGGTAATGACACCTACAAAAGAGTAACATAGTCAAGAAGGCAACCTGGATATCATTTTTCTACGCTTACGTCTTTCTAGCCACTGTCGAGCAAAGCCGGGCGGGCAGCGAACAAAAAACCATTCACTTTTAAAGGCACTTTGCTTGTTCCACGCGCCAGTCAGAATCTGCCACCTCTTTGCCGATTCTAGAAATGTAAATGAGAGACTCCCTATCCGCCGCTTGAAAGTAAAAATAAATCGAATATCTTCGATGGTGGGAGGACGGTGCAAGAACTCCATAATTACCATATAAGTACAATTAAGGAGAGCATAGTCATTTGGGTGGAGTTGTGCTAGAGCTATCCTTAAATAATGTAGAATCTCCCGAATGTATAAGTTGAAAGGCGGGATGCATCCCGCCCAGCACATAAACTTATTGCATGCTGTATACCCTTCATAGGGTCTGTGAGCCCTATCATCTCGAGATGGAACCAACACGTCGTCGAAGGGAATTCCGTGCCTAATGCAAATTCTTTGGAGTGCATCTTCCTTAATTTTTGAAGCTACCGAATCAGAAGGATTCTCCAGAATTACTGCATCTTCTAGAGTGTTAGGAGCAAGATCGATAATCTCCGGCAAAAAGGTGGGGACAATATCAGGGAGATCGAATTGAGGGTCCGGACTTTCCGGTTGTTCCGAATGATGACTGGACGGTGGACTATCGGACTCAGTTGCCGAACTTGATTCTACGTCAGAGTTATTCCTCTGGCAAGATGATCCGGTCGGCATAGCCGCAAGACGCCCGGAACGCCTAGATCCCAATGCTATTAAACTTAGTAAAAATCATAATCAGATAAAGTAACCTGTACCCCCCAATGCACAGTGAGTGCTAGTGTGGTGCAATAAAGTGCCATTCAATATAGTAATAAGTTATGCGAAACTGAAGATAGAAAAGACAACGAGACTTTGAAGTTTAACCAGAGAGACCGTCATTCCTGACCGTCTCAACTGTTCCTGCATGTCATCGGGAAACGATGCAGCTTGAGTTTCATGATTGATCATCAACCAACAAAAGTTTGATTTTTATCTAAGTTACTGGTGAGCTTCAAGATGATTATTAAAGGCATTGGTTCGTGTTACGGTTCTAAGGCAGTTTGCTACCAAGTATGTGGTTCAGATTATATGCAAAATCATATACAAGTTCTAATGTTTGTTCAAGTATGAAAGGCCGAAGCTCGTCGTTTAGTTCAAGTTTACTCATCTAAGTTCCATTTTATAAAAAGAAAGGTCCTTTTGTAAACTAGGCCGATCGATTATGTATGTGAATTTAGGGCGATCGTCTCCCCAAGACAGCATTAGCCGATCGTTCACCATGAGCCTCTTCCCACCGATCGTTCTTATGAGCCTTCAACTCCAAGGAATAGTCGATCGTTTGTAAGCAATTTTCAAGCTCCAACGTCCCAAAACTTCGCCGATCATCCAAGAACGATCATGAATGATCGATCGTACAGCTTTTTCACATCCAAAGCGCCATCTCCATCAGTGAATGATCGGCTAAAGTTGTAATTCACTCATTCCTAACCACTTCATCTCCATTGCATACGATTGTAAGAATGAAAAAAAGTAGGGATTCACTCATCCCTAGCCACTTCGTTCTCAAAATTATGGAGCAAGTATAGGATTCGTGCTACCTAAGTTTGAAATCTGAAGAAGGAGGATTTGAAATTGATTCGAAGGGTGACAACTTTGTGGTGATTGTTGTTTGGATCGGCAGGAAGAAGGCAAAGAGGCTCGTCTCTTTTGCTTCAGAATGGAATTATGAGAAGAGAGTAAAAGAAAATGACTAAGTGTAGAGGCTTATATAGGAAAGGGATTTAGCTGATCGTTTTCAGTCTAAAAAAATTAGCCGATCGTTCCACTTCCAAGCCTTATGCCGTTCGTTCCACTTCCAGCCTTATGCCGACCGTTCCACTTCCAAGCCTTATGCCGATCGTTCCACTTCCAAGCCTTATGCCTATCGTTCCACTTCCAAGCCTTATGCCGATCGTTTTCATAATTATGAGTAGTTTGAAATTTGTTTTCTAAGCAAAGGAAGATTATGGATATATAAAAATATATGGATTAAAAAATGGGGGAAGAGAACATGCTTGATAATATGACAACTGGCAGAAACTGTTTATAGAAAGTTATCTCCATTAACTTGACAACGTCCCATGAATGTGTAATCGTGATCGGGAGTCAAATGCATACACGTATATGTACAAGCATACATTTCAAAACTTAATTTTCTGAAATTATTATAAAAAAACTGAATAGTCACCTGGAGCCGACCAGAGGAAAACTAAAGCTAAGTTGCTGAAGCTTGGAAATTGCTAGGATAAAAACAAGATGATTGTTAACAAGTTGTTATCCCGTGTTTATACTATTGGAAATCGAGCAATCGTCATGACGAATAAGGAGAATACGACCTTCAACAAGAAAACAACCCGACGGAAGGATAACGACTATTTGATGAACCAGATGGTTTTCTTTCAAACGGTTCTAGCTTGTGACAATTCAAAGCACATCATGTATACAAGACGTACTTTGGGAGGCAAATGTTATCCCGCCTTTTGGCAAGGCCGTGATATCATCGACTTGGCTAGGAATGAATTGTCAACAGCCTTAGGAATCTATTACATACAGTAGTATTGACGATGGTCGGGAAGATTTGGACTGAAACCCAATCAAGGTGCAGTTAGCATGGAGTAACTGGCATGGCCCCGTGAAGTTATATTTCAAATTTGGAGTCGATCGGAGTTCATATGCTCGAGTTACAGACAAAACAAGGATTTGTGTGGATCAATCAAGAATGATCCATAGGATAGTTCAAGTCATCGAAGAACGCTCAATATCTCAAGATCCACAAGGCCAACCCATTTGAAACTTCCAGGACATCAACAAAACGAAGATTGAGGCTTGCAAAAACGATCGCGAGTCCTAAATTTGCATTTAGAATTTAGCCGATCGTTATTGGTAGATCGTTTTGGCCAAGTCCTAATAACGATCGGTATGTTCCAGTGCATAATCCAATTTCAACCAAGATCAATCGATATCTCCTAAGTTATAAGTCAGAATGATTCTATATTTCAGAAGCAATATCAAGAGACATGTGGGACCCCCAAAAACGATCACACTAAAATTGGAGACAAGAAAAAGGATCGGCTAAACTTAGGCCAATCGTTCCTGATGGTCGAGTTAGATATGCCGATCATTATGGTGGGCCCCTATGGACCTGAAGAGCCTTCTACCGAAATCTTAGCGAAATATCTCATCATATCTCTCTATAGATATAGGCCTTATGGTTCACTTTGGAGGACTTTTACGCTGCTGGTTACTTTAGTCTTTATTGTAATCAAGTTTTTTCTATTTCTAGCTGCTGTAATCAGATTATTAGTGGATCAATAAAGATAATCTTCAAAGTGGACGTAGGCATACAATGCCAAATCACTATAAATTTCTGTGTTCTTGATTATTGCTTTTATTATTCTGTTAGTTAATTCTACTCCTCAGTTTTAATTTTATTTTCTTCATTTACTTCTCTACACAAATCTATTCTTGGGTGTTTGTGACCAATTTGGTTGCAAATACCGACGTCGGTAATAAAACTGGTATGCTCTTGGCCATGGATGTGCGTCAGGATTTGGTTATATCCAGAGTATGCATCCATGATAGATAACAACTCGTGTCCTGTGGTTGAGTCTACCAGCTGGTCGATCCTTGGAAGGGGAAAACTGTCCTTTGAACATGCTTTATTTAAGTCAGAGTAGTCAACGCATGTCCGCTACTTTCCATTTGCCTTTCTCACAAGTACAGGATTAGATACCCATTCAGGATAGAGGGCGTCGTGAATAAATCCACTGCTTTTGAACCTATCCACCTCCTCTTTAAGGGTGGCGGTCTCTCCGGATCCATGTCGCGCCTTTTTTTTTCACTGGGACATGCTTTGGGTCGATATTCAGTGCATGGCTCACAATGGAAGGCGAGATCCCACACATGGTAGAGTGAGTCCAAGCCAACACGTCAAGATTCGCTTGGAGAAAACCAACAAGTTCTTTCACCATCGTGGGGCTGAACTGTGATCCGATCTTTAGGACCCATGATGGGTCGTCCTGGATCATGATGTCGATTGTCAGCTTAGCCAGTGCAGCCTTGGTCTCTTTAGGCTTCTCCTCGTCATTCCTCGAATATATGTCTTTGTAGAACCGACTGTGGCGCCCAAGCAAAGACTCAGGTGCTGGTTGTCATTCTTCAGTGGCTTGGATGCAGAGAGACCTATCCACACCCTTACCTTTCTCTTTTCATTGAGCGTCCCTCAATTCAACCACATAGCAAGCATGTCCGGTCACTTGGTCACCATGCAAAACTCCAACACCGTTATCAATCGGGAACTTCAAAGTCAAACATCATGGGGCAAGAGCTGCCGGGAATTCAGTTAGGGCTGGTCGGCCCAGAAAAGTATCTTTTGGAGAGTCAACATCCAAAACAACAAATGGCAACATTTGCACTCTCCTGCGGTCACCTTCTCCCAGTTCCACGGGCAATTCGACATAATTGACAGCTTCAGTCGTAGCACCGTTAAAGCCATGAATACGAGCTTTAGAAGGTTTCAAGTCCTTGGCTTCCATCCTTATCTAATCGTAAGCCTTTTTGAAAATTATATTTACGTAACTTCCACAATCAACAAAGACCCTCCTTACTAAGGCGGGGCTGATCATGGCCGAAATGACCATTAGGTCGATTGTCGGTGACTCTACCTTGTCTACATCTCTGCTTCTAAATACAATGTCGTCTGCCATTGTACACTGCTGTTTGGCCAGAGCCCCATCTTCTATACTTGAACAACACTCAAAATTCATATGCTTGATCGCGCTAGCATAGTGCTCCATCTCGTGCCAGCTCTTATCAGCCGGTCCTTTGACTATTGTGTTCATAACTAATCTTCCACTAGTTTGCACATGCTCCTCAGTCCTATGCGGTGCTTGTCCTCGGTTGGGGTTAGACATCCCCTAACCGCCACCTTATAGGGCTTTAACAAATTACCATAGCTTTCTTTCTAGAATTAGTTTCTCGATAACATCATAGGGATGCCTACACTCATTTGTGTTGTGACAATAACATTTATAGAACCGACAATATTTTCCAATCTGCTTTTGTTTCTCTGTTGATTCCTTCAAAGGTGGCTTCTTATTCAGCATGGTATTACATGTAGACAAGTAGACATCCTCTAGAGACATATTCAGTGGTGTGTAGGTATCATACATCAATCATTGGATTTCCTCTTCCAGAATCCCTCTTTCGTTTACGGTTCCTATCACCGCCTTTCTTGTGCTGATTCGGTTTATTTTAGACATTTACTTGGACTTTTCTAGAACTCTCCCCGGACCGCTTCACTGCAATGTTACTCTGCATTCCCTCTCCACTCGGTTTGACAAGATTCTTCTTCCTAGAGCATCTAGCTTCTTCTTTCCTCAAATAATGAGCTGCCTTTGCATAGAAACGCTCCAACATCGCGGGTGGTTTGCCAGCTAACCAATTGCCAAAATCAGATTCCGGATCTATTCCTCTCGTTATCACCATCAATATTGAATGATCATTTGGATTACTGACTTCTGTGATAGCTGTATGAAATCTCTCTCTTTCAGCGATTCTCCTGGAGCCTAGATCACGCTGAATAGGGATATTACATCTTTGTGGCGGGTTGCATGCATATGAAATTGCTCTACAGACTTTGTTGCTAAATCATCAAATCTTGAGATCGACCGTGGGGTAATCTCATAAACCACATCGTTGCTATGCCAAAAAGAGTGATGTAAAAACATCTGCATTTTGTAGCATCATCGGCTCATGCGGAGTCCATCGGCTATTCATATCTCATGATGTGCTGCATATTGTCGGTTTTTCCCTCGTAGGCGGCATCGATGGCACGCTAAATCTCCTTGGATATTCCACGTGTAAAATATTATCGGTGAACGGGGTATGGCTCCTTGTGATTCTCTAATCATCATTGGTCAAGCCTTGGCATTCTCTTACTAGCTGTCTGACCATAGCCGACAAGTCCAGTGTCTGGATAGTTGGAGCCATGCGGTTGTCGTGCTCCACCTCACGTGAATGGTCCGATCAATGTCTATGGGCCATTCCACGCCTCCTTGGCTCAACATCCTCTCGATGTGCGTCGCGTGCGTTCACATTGTCGTCATTCCGGAGGGGTAACTGGTCTGCATTAACTTGAACTCCAGCATTCAGATCAACTGCGGCATCACCATGCGCATTCTTCCCGTCATTTGCTGTAATCCACCTCCAAAATTTGGATTGGCATTGATCGTTCCAGATGGATCGGTCAGATGATGGCGGGTCGATGTTTCAACATGGTATACGTCGATTCTGCGATGTCTACGTCTGTGATAGTCAAGCTCTCCGATGTAGAATAGAGAGTTGCTCCCTTGTAGTTTTCCCACGTTGTTGATCCCTAAGTTGATTCTTCAGATCGATATTTGCTTGAATTTGTTGGTTCAACTGTCGACAGCTATCCATGAGCTTTCTCATCAGACTTTGAAAATCATCTCTTGTGATGGAATCAACTAGATTCTGGACATCAACTGGGTGGGTAGCATTAACATCTACTGGTAGATTCCTCTGGCCTCCTTGCTTGATGCTAGGGTTCTCGTTTCCCTCTGCATTTTGAGTGGTAGATCTGGTGGTCTTAACCATTGTTGATAGTTTTCCTTAGACTTTTGCAAATATGAATATAACGGATAAATTACTTGAAGATAATTCTAGATCTCTTTCTGGGATTTATGCAATCTAGCAACAGCAAAGGATCAAAATAGAGCTGAGAATCTCTCTCTCAATGAAAGCACCAAAATGTTTACACCAAAAATTGGCACAAATACCCAATAGAGATTTTGCAAAGCAATAAATGAAGAACAACAAATGAAAATAGAGGAAACTAGAAACTAAATAATAGAAAATAAGCAATAATTAGAAGACAACGATTGATAGTCGTTCGGCATTAAAAGCCTACGTCCACTTTGGAGAAATAACTTTATTAAACACTTGAATTGGTGAGTATAGAAGGATGGATCGGAGTAAACCCTTCATTACAAAAAAGTGCAAAGTAACAAGCAGCGTAAAGATCCTAAAAATGAACAATAAAGCCTATATTTATAGGGGAAGACGGTGAAATATCTTCCTAAAATTTCGACAATGGAGTCTCCAGATCCAGAAGAAGTTATGGTATCGATCACGGGTCCCACATCTTTCCCAATAACGATCGTTACCGATCGTTCTATGGGCTTGTTTCGACATGCGATCGATATGATGTGCTCTGCACTTCAATATATTGATGTTCCTAAAGTTTCATGTATATTATTCACCTGAGACAGACAACCCGCCTATACGTGGTCGGTTAGTTAATAATTAACTAAATCCAAATACGACCTCATATAGAAAAGTTATTGAGTTTAGAAGATTTGAGATTAATTAAATTAATTAACTTCTCAGGTGAATAATATAAATATAGCGATGTTGTTGTTCATCAATATATTATTCACCTGAGCCTATAAATAATCCATGTAGAACCAAATGGGAGACTGACAACTAACCTGCCTACTCTAAGAGCCTAGGGCTACTATAACAACCTGGAAAAATATAAATAACTTATATTCAAATATATAAATTATTTAAATATTTGAATTTGCGATTAAATATTAACTAAATGGATTTAATAGCCTTATTTAACTCCTTTTAATTAATAAATAATAATGGTGAACTCATTTTGTAATTTATTTGCAATAATAAATAGTTCAAATAAATAATAATAAAATCAATTATTAATAAAATGACTTGATTTTTAATGATGTATTTTTAAATGAAGTTATAGGATTTTTCTATAATTTTTAATTTGAAAAATATTTAAATTTTCGTTTGACATATATTTCCGCAAACGATGGTATTTTTGAAATTTCATAGAATATGATAAACAGTGTATTTTATAGTTGTTTTGTGATTGTGTCGCGTTGTTGTGCACGACCATATTTTTATTTCTGTCATTCGCGGTTCGTACACAAACGAAATGCTGTGTAGTAAGATACCGTAGTTTTAAAAATATAACAACCTAAAACATAACCTATTTCATCACTTCTCTTTTCCCCTCTTTCTTTTATTTATTTCTTCATGTAACCTAAATAAAGTAGTAGCCTCCAAACATTTAATTTAGTCCGGAGCTTCGCTCAACGGAATCAAATGAGAGTGGATCCGTTACGTTCGTATGGTCGTGAGTTTCTAATCTATAGTCTCGAATTTGGTTACGGCGGAGCTTGGGGTTGATCGACTGTAGATGGCCGAAACTAAGGTTCCATATTGTCGATGATATAAGGGAAGTTAGGCAACGTCGTTATCACCATTAAGTTCCTCTTCGCAAAACGCACCTCTCCACCAACTTTCGTCATGTCCAATAAAGCATGGCAAAATGTGACCATTGCTTGTATGCGAGTGAACCTCCAAGTCGCGTTTTTATTGGATATGTCAAGCTCATCACGGTAGTGTGTGGGGCGGAGAGATTGTGAAGGGCAGTTCATCAGAAAAGTCTGTTTGTCAGTTTGTGAAGCGTGGAGGAAAAGAGGGAGGAAAGAAGGTTGTGGTGTTGAGTATGTGCACATATCCATGTACAGGAATTTTTTAAATTGGGAAAGAGAGTGTTTTAATGGGTAATTAATATTTAATTGGTTAGTTAATTAATTTAATTAATCTCAAATCTTGTAAACTCAATAACTTTTCCATACGAGGTCGGATTTGGACGCAGTCTTTTGCATTAGACTCATACCGATGTTATCTACGCATTGGAGTTAGATTCGTTGAATTTGAAGCTAATAAAATTTTGAGCTAGAATCGAACGCTATTTGATTTTAGATCGAACAAAATGCGAAAGCGTCAACTGGAATTTTGGTGAGTTTACTCACCTCTAAATAAAGTATAAGATACCTATATTGCTATAGATTATCGTTGAATGCTTGGATGATAGTTTATATATTGTTGTTTGATTGTTTTGTTTGGAATGATTCCCGCTTGAAATTGGATGACTTAAATAACCATTGTTTTGCATGGAACCAAAGCAAGAGGAAGTCAAAGTGTATGTTGCGAATAGGTCACTATGGAACACTTCGAAATGCACATACATATGTGATTTACAGGGAACTTTTGTAGAGAGACCATAAGGGGTTTCTCACCAATATTTATTTACTTACGTTCTTATATTGCTTATATTGATGTTTGGTTGAAATATTTGTGACATACTATTTGATTTATGTAAGTGTCGTTATAACGATTATCGCTATGCCGTTACTTATGAAATATCATCTCCTTACACCTTTGCATGTATTGAACTTGTGCTTGTATTTTTACAAAATAAATGTTTGGTCTCGTTTTTGCACTTTGAAAGTTGTTTAACTATATTTTCAAGTATTTTTGAGAATTTTGAAATAAAGGATAAGTGTTGTTTTAAATTTATAAAAAGATTATAAATTGGATTTATTATCATTCGGGATAATTAATGTTGTTTTAAATTTATAAAAGATTATAAATTTGGTTTATTATCTTTTGAGATAATTAACATTGTTTTAAATTTATATAAAGATTATAAATTTAATTTATTATCTTTCGGGATAATTAATGTTGTTTAAAATTTATAAAAAGATTATAAATTTGATTTATTATCTATTGAGATAATTAAATTGTTTTAAATTTATAAAAAGATTATAAATTTGATTTATTATCTTTCGAGAAAATTAATGTTTTTTAAAATTTATAAAAAGATTATAAATTTGATTTTTAATCTTTTGGGATAATTAATGTTATTTTAAATTTATAAAAAGACTATAAATTTGATTTTTAATCTTTCGAGATAATTAATGTTATTTTAAATTTATAAAAAGATTAATTGATTTATTATCTTCTGAGGTAACAAATTTTGTTTTAAAGTTATAAATGATAGTTTATAAATAAGAATTTTTTTGAAAGGGAATGTTTAAAAATAAAGCTAAGTGTAAATTATTTTGGGTTTATAGTAAATGATGTTTTAATGACATTTTTTTACCCTTCTTTTTAATACACTTAGAAATATAATTAACTATTTAAATGGAATATTTTAAAGATTATTTTTAAAGTGTTTTACAAACTTTTGTGATGTGAAAATCAAGCATAAGTTTGAGTTAAATGTTTTAAAAGTTTGATTCATTCATTGAAAATATTTAGTCTTACAGTTTGCACTAAACATTGAAGGAACTCTTGCTATTATTAAAGTTAAGAATGTTGTCGTGGCAAGATAGGAAGCAACACAGTCCTAACTTATCCGACTTCATTGTTTTCCCTAGGGTAGTGTTAGTTTGGATCGACAAGTTGTGATAAGTGTAAAAGGTTTAATTTTCATATACGATCATTGTGTTATTCCTGATAGTTGACTTATTGACTATCGATCCTGCTATCTTCTTTGTATTCGTCGATTCAAGACGATTTTGTTGCTCGTTTAGGGTATTTAAACTCTTGCTATTTAAAGTTAAGAATGCTATCAAGTCAAGATAGGAAGCAACACTGCCCTACCTTGTCCGGCTTTACTGTTTTCCTCGGGGTAGTACTAGTTTGTTTCCGATAGTTGATTCATCGACTATCGATTTTAAAACCTTCTTTATGCTTTGTCAATCTAAGACAATTGTAGCTTGTTTTTAGCATTAGTATCCAACACCGAAGAACTTAAATGAAAGTGCGAGTGGGAGCCAAGTGGGTTGCACCCGGTAGGGTATGTTCACATCTATCTAAAGAGGTTTCGGCACGCATGCATTGATGTGAAATATTCGAATGCCTGCAACAGTTTAACGGGGTCCGGCTTGGAAGTTCCCGAGAGTGACGCGTATGCTCTCAAGTATATTTTGTCTAGAGGTATACTTTCAGTGTAGGGGGCGCACCGTTCTAGTCACATTGGATAAATTCATTCTCCTTGGAGTTAATCCTTTCTTATTTGTATCGAGAAGTGTCTTGAGCCCTTCTCTATGTTTAGTTACTTTTGTCCATTCTTTAAGTTTGGATTTTTATCTTGTCTATGTCCATCCTTTCTTGTTTGAATTGTTGTTCTAATCTGTTTTCCATTTCTTCATGTAAGGATATTGTTCTTATGAGATAAAAACTCATTCCGTGTTTAGTGGTGTGGTCTCACAGAATTATTATATGCTATCCATATTTCTTGAGTTTTCCCACGCTGGTTTTCCAGACCGATCCTGATGTTATTTTCTTATAATGCTCAAGTCAGTCCGAGTTTTTCCATGTTGTCGTTGGTTGGACATGGAGCTAATGGAGAGAGCTAGAAGTTCACTTGCTATAGTATTTTTATTTTCCTTTGTATTATTATGTATAACCATCATCAATTGTAAGGTCAGGAAGTTATGTCCGTGCCGATGAGGTTTGTTTTTAACTCTGATATACTATGTATCTTATAGTGACAGCTTTTCTTGTCTTACTTATATTATATATGATCGTTCCACTGTGAGATTCTATTTTTCCCTGTTTATTTTCTTTTAACCCTAACAATATGCCTCTTCAGCACTTAGATGCTCGACATTTGAATACCGTGAATGTATTAAATGCTGACTTACATGGGTTGAATAGGCGGGTCGTTACAGCTACACTGCTCGGATCCACTTTTACAGTCTTTAGTTATCCACCTAGTATCGTGACTATATCCACCGCATGTCATAAACATGCTGCAAGACTACACTATCCATTGATCATGACCCGAATCACGCCCCTATGGTAACAGATTGCTGGCCTTCATGATTGAAAGGGCTAGGGCTACACCACCCTTCACTCAAATCCCACGATGCGCATCTGAAGTATAATAAAAAGTATATGGATCTAGGGTGCGACCCCATGATCAGCTCGCTAGGGTGGACACTAGCCATCTAGTTCTCGATAACTTCTAATCATATCCCGGAGTACTTCATGATAGAAAACATACATATGGGTACACCCACATAATTCAATCGTCCATAATGCTCTACTTCAAGCATATTTACTTGCTCTACCCCAAGAATATAGTCTTGCTCTACCCCGAGCATATATACTTGCTCTACCCCAAGCATCACCTCACATAAGTATAAACCATATCCATTTCCCATTTATTGAGTGGCATCTACTTACACTGAATAACCGAATAAGTATCACATCTGTGTCCTATACCACCGTACCATACTAGTCCGTTGATTCAATGCCCATATACTACACTCAATCCACTCAATATCTCGATGCAACAAGCCCGATGAATAACAAGAAAAGTGTTACCAAAAGTCCCATACTAAACGGTATCACTAATTCGTTTATTCAAATTACTCATGGCACAAAAATGAAAACACATAATAATAAAAGTAATTTTCTATAAATGTATGTACTATCTTCAATAACATAGTAATAAAATAAAATAATAGTTTCTATTCTATAGACGATACTTAAATAAATATTCAATCTCCTTTGGATTTCTTTACAAATCCATAATATAAGTTTTATAACTTTTAACAATTATTATAATATCATACAATAGTTTTATAAATAAGTATTTACTAGCCTTTATAATTTTATATTGCAATAATCTTATTAAATTTACTTTATTTAATCATTATATATTTTAACTAATATTCATTTCTAAAAATTTGTATAATACATTATAATAAATTAGAATGTTTATTTATATTTACATTTTGTTTGATTTATTTTAATTTTTTCATATACATACATTTTTTTAAATCAGGCAACTAGTCGCTCAACCGGTCTCGACCGCCGATTGACTGGTAGCGGCTGACCAGTTCGTCGAAGTGGTCAACCGGTCAGGCACCAGGCATGCGAATTTTTTGCCTATAAATTGTGCATCTCTAACCATCTTCTCCCATATTCCTCCATCTCCATCAACATTCCCCACTATACAACCCTTCTCCATCATTCAATGATCCAATCAACACCCAACAAAGAATTAATTACTTAATTCCAAGAATAATATGGTCAGTGAAATGGTATTACTATGTTTCAGCATTAGGTCCGAAATGAGATACATAGGCATATCAACATTACAGACGTTAAATTCGTACTTGTATAGACATAGTTGTGAGTTAAACTTCTCACCTTGATTAAAGAATATCACTTATCATTCTAGCTCCTTCTTCCTTTTACTGCTCCTCTCTTGCCTGTTATTGTAAGTGGTTTTCTTCCTTATAATTAATACACAAATGCTTGAATCTTTACTTGGTTCCTAGTCTAGAGATTGTCAAGAAGTGATGATTTTATTTGTAGAAATTTTGTAGATTTTATTTTGAATTTAAGATTTGAAGAGGTAGGGTTTGAGGATTTTATTGAATTTTCTAAAGTCCATAAATGAAAATGTCGGTGTTATATTTATAGAAGAGAACAAAGAATCCAAAGGATGAAGTATCCGAAGATGGAAATGTCCTGAAACAATGATTTTGGTATTGTGCTTGAGATGTTGTGTTTTGTTTGTTAAGTAATTCAATTTTCCTTCTTTCATTTCTTTTTTAGTTCATTAAAACACTTATAGTTATATCAAAGCTCACTTTCCAAAATCAAAAATACTATACTAAGTTTCTATCTAAACAAATCTCACTATTAACTATTTTATAAAATTATTTTCTATAATTTATTTATTTAATTAATCATTTTATTTAAATTCATTTATTAATTAAATTCAAACTTCATTAATAAAATACTTTGTATCAACAAATAATTTTAATTTATTTATTTCAAATATTCTCTATTATGAAACTAACTTATCATTTTGCTCCAAATAATTAGTTTACATTTCTATATTTCAAAATATCTAACTTAATTACCAAATCACTACTCCATTCATATTTAATTCTCACCATTTTAATAAAATATTCCTCATCAAATTTCCAAATCATTCCCATCGTTCAATATTTATATTTCAAAACATATTTAATTAATTCAAATCACATTTAATTCAATAATCATTATTATTAAGGTATTAATTTATTGCTTCTCGACAACGGGTTACTATATGACAAGTAAGCTCTCCCTTGTATACATGTATATACTTTCGATCCAGTCTAGGTTATAACTCCTTCCCTATCTCTATTGGATTATGGTTTCAACTTAGGTTAATCGTGTAACCTAAGCTCTAGTACCAAATGTGACAACAGCCCTACACCTCCGACACTCGATATAACTAAATAATGCGCTGCTGCAGTGTCCGACTAATGTAGGACGATTGTCAAGGGTTGAAAAGAAATAAAAAAATCACAAAACCTATCGTATATCTCATAGGGCATCGAATAAAATATAATATACATCATAGATATAAAACATGAGTGATAATAATAACTAAAATGAACCACAATATCATAGTACATAGGTTCACAAAGTTATACAAAATCATAATAGAGTTTATACAACTAGTAGTAAACTCAAACTATCTCTAATATGTAATAGACGAACACTGCCTAGGCTCCACAATGCCACCGCGTATTACTCAAACCTTCTATTTAGCCTACTCATTTAAGAGTACCTAAGATAAAAAGAAGCAAAGCATAAAATCACGAGTTAGACAACGGTTTGGTGTGAGCATTAATAAATCTCAAAATAATATACAAGTCGATATAGTAAGGAACAAGGGTATAGAACCATACCTGACCTATCCCTGCAACCAAAGAGTTAGCACATAACGAACATAATATGCTACTCTACAAACATCATAAAGGTGTACTGCATCCTAAGTTCAACAAGGAGTGTCCAGGTATCGACGTCCATAATACCTACACTATACGACATCCCTAGAGTGATAGTCGAATAGAAAAGCTTCCAAAGTAAACATATAATCTATGAAATAGTCCTTACTACCACTTGGCTTGTCAACGGGCCGGGTTCGGTCCGGGTATCTTAAAACCGGACCTGAGCCCGATTACGATAATTAAAACCTAAACCCGGCCCGAACCCGCAGGGTATTTCAAACCAATACCCAAGCCCGGTCCGTTGGACTTTTCAAGCCCACTGGGTAATGCCCGTATACCGGACCCATAATATTTATGTTAAAATCATACTTTAAATTTTTAATTTTTGTAAAATTCATACATAAAAATGTTAACATACAAATTGGATGGTTACATAGCCAAGTTCACAAATAAAGTAAAAAAAACATCGACATATAAACAAACAAAATGGTAAACAATTAACATAAACACTCCTTTATTGATACTACGAAATTCTAATAACAGGGTCGGGCTCAAACAAGGCCAGGTTTTGATAAAACTGTACCCGGCCCTAATAGTTACCGGGTCGGGCCTGGGTAGGGCCTAGGTAGTTTTGGGAAAAAACCATACCCATATTAACAGAGCGGGTTCGGGTTGGGCTCAAGCCGTAACCCGTACCATTGACAAGCCTAACTACCACTCAATATGCCCTCGATATATGATAACTCGTATGACCATTTCTCTTTCAGGAATTAATGGAAAAATCCCAGTTTTCGATGTACTCGCTCGTAGCCCGAAGCTGACACTAGACCAATTCCACCACTCCAGGGTATATGGATCCATTCCGCCATTCTGGGGTAGCCATTCCAAGTACCCAATGAGCGTCTTCCCAATACCCTTGCTTTCGAGTACAAAAGAAAATACTTCAAGTATCAACGATCCCTTAGCACGTGTATCCAAGCCCTTTCCTTACTCTATCTAATTTCCATTCATCCTCAAGGAGCCATTCCACATTCCTTTCTTTTTATGATAGATAAATTCATCATTCTATCAACGGGTTACCCTTCCTTGAACCAGCCATTTGTGGATAATCATCCTCACGACTCCATTCAACATCGGGTTGTCATCCTCAACATAACTCCATTCATAATCAAGTTACAATCATCGAAGTTCTAAAGCAATAATCTTTCATCATGCTACTATATTGCCATTGAACACCAAGCGAACAAATATATGAACTTCTAGCCCCAATATCTTTAACATATGAACTCCGTCGTTGAATGGAGTCATGATGATGATGATGGCTCGATACTAATGGAGTCGTAATGATGATCCATAAGGGCGAGTTTGAGGATGGGAGTTTGTGGGTAGAACGAGGAAGGGTTCTACTATGGAAAATGGAACGAGAAGGGTTCTACTATGGAGAATGGAACAAGAAAGGGTTCTACCATAGAAAATGGAAACGTATAGAGAAAAGTAGAGCCTAGGGATGCATGCAATGGGATCAGTGATGCTCGTAATATTTTGAAGTGTGCTCATAAAGCAGGGGTATGTTAATATGCTCAATTGGGTACAAGGATGTCTACCACAGATTCGAGGAAGGGATCCATGTACCAGGATCGAGGAAGGGATCTAGTTTCCTAGCATCTGAGTGGTGAGGAATCGAGCACCTACAAGATTTTCCGTTAATCTTTGACAGAGGAATGGCCATAAGAGTTAACATATGCCCAAAGAACATGAGTGATAGTGAGGATTATTTGATGGATACTGTGATTGCATGTTTTTTTATCACTCTAGGGTTGTCACACCACTTAGGTATTGTTCACTTGGATACCTTACAACCAACATTATAGTTAGACTTGTAGTACACTTATATGACGATGTTATGATTGCTTTTTTAGAATGTGTGCATGCTTTATTTTTATGGGTTATGCTGATTGTTGATATATGTGTATTCATTTATTTTGACATACATGTTTTCATCAATCTAAGCTTTGTTACGGTCAATTACGGTTGAATTATTGAGATGCATGATATGAATTAATCCATGATTGATATCATTTCATGCTTAGTACCGAAATGTATTTTACATACTATAGTTTGGATTGCATAATTGAAGTAGTGTATTTGTTACAATTGTATGTATGTATTGAAATTTAAATTCAATTTATAGATGAATTTGATCGTATCATGGTAAATGTTATATGGTCGTTGTATACTACTTTATAGGTAATTGATTTGTGATTGAAGTATTTTCCCATATTTTATGATTATAACAATAATGATGATTTATTAATTTTGTTGAAAGTTGTTTTTGGGGAATTGCGAGGGCCCAATTCTTTTAAGGGTGAAGAATGTGACGACCCACAAATTTGGCACTTTTTGTTAGTACCTTAGGTATTGGTTTTTAATGATAACAACTATATGACATTATGTAAAATATAGATATTAATGTTTTATCAAGATATATATAATATATAGTGCAGGATATTAGACATGTATTGATTATGAAGACCGTATAGTATCAAGATACTAATATCAAGAGTAGATTCAAGATGCTGATATAAAGTTTCAAGAGTTCAAGAATGTAGACTAAGGAGTATTGAAGAGTTCAAGATTTCATCATATTCCAAATAAGTTATAGAGTCATAGAATTTATGTTAAAACCTTGATAACACTTTCCTGATCTCTCTCGTCTTCTCTAATTTTGTTTTAAAATTATTTTTCAAATATTCTATTTTTAAAATAATCTTTTCAAAATATTTCCCAAAATGGTTTTCAAATCTCTTATACTTATTAAGATATTATTTTAGTGTTTTTAAGTTTATATATATTGAATTTTTTTTATACTTTAATAACTTATAATTATATTGATTTTATATATATTATTTACATTATATTGAATATATTCTTATTAAAATATTTCAAAATTATTTTATAAAGTTTTATTAAGTTATATTTTGGTTAAAATTTGTATAAACTATATTAAATGATTCTACAAAGTATCAAATTATTTTACAACACAACAAATTTTCAAAATAATTTTTATAAAGTATTTTTCAATTTTTTGAAGAATATGTCGACATATCCAAATCCCATATGTCGACATACTAGTTGTAAATTTCAAAATTCAAATTTTGAATGAAAGTGTCTTTTCGTCGTTTGTCTTCTCGAACGGACATGATCGTTCTTTACTTATATATACCAAACTTCCAAACGAATTTTCATTAACTACTTTCTTATTTTTCTTTCCTCTTTTCATTCTCTTGAATTCTAAAACAATTTCTATCGAAATTCAACCAAAATAAAAATTCAATCATTACTAGTTTTATTCTCTTTCATATACTCTCTAATTTCTCTTATCTCTCTCAAGATCAAGTGCTATTTGAGAGTTATAGGATTGATTGTAATCAAGATCGAAGATCTAAGTCTGTAAACTCTATCAAATCATACGCTTATACTCTATGGTGTGCATGGTATCCCTAAAATCCAAGTAGGTGTCATTGCGGCCTGTTTAAATCAATTGAGTGTGCTTAGTAGCCCGTAAATCTAGTGTGTGTGCTTATGGCCAGGAAATAAAGTGGCTCAGAGACTGGGATTCTGGAGGGTGTGTCTCGTAACCTTGAAATTGAGATTGTATTTGCATTTACTAGTTGAAAAGAAATCCGTATAAGGAATTGTGAGGGACTGGACGTAGGGTAACTCGGAACTAGTATAAAATCCTTATGTGTTCTTTCCTTTTTACTTTTACTGCATTACTTTTATCTGTACTTTGATTCTATGATTGTTTTTTTGATTATTAATCCCATCAGTTCAAGTAAAAGCTTAAGGAATTTGAATAATATTTATGTAATCCATTAAACACTATTCACCTCCCTCTAGTGTTAATTTAGCTTTAAGATCCATATTCCACTGACTTACACTTTTAATATTAAAGTAACTAAAAATGAATTTTTTAATAAAAAGGTGAATCGGGTATTGTATTTATAATCATTGTGTGGTCTCTCTAAGCTGATTAGTTTGATATATAATCTTGATGCATTTGGAATTACGGTTTGCGAAATAGAGACATTACAGTGTTTAAATACAGTACACAACCACTTTTGGGCCAAACGGTTACATATAACCAAACCAGCCTTACTGCCTATTTAAATAACACTTAAAAACCCTAATGAGTAGCCATTACATCAGTCTCTCCTCCTTAATCTCAAAATTCTTCTTAATCACACTTTAATGGTGGATGATTTTTACAAATTGATTCAAAATTCATAGTGCCCAAACGTTTATATATTATATGTCATTACAAAGCTCTCAACAAATGGAGTTAACATGCGGTGTTTGTTTATTGAGATAGTGTCAGGTTAGCCAAAAATTGGCAAACAACTTTTAGCCATTCAATTTAGGGTTTTGAAATCGACAGTGGATTGGCGACTAGGGATGATCGAATGGTATTGGGGAGTAAAAGACATCAAGTGAAGGCGATCGATGCAATTGAATCAAGCAATTAGGTGTCAGGTGGCCAGAATCGGTGATTTTTCGATGGTAGATTAGTTCGTCAGTGGTGGTGATTGGCGGTTGCAGGCAAGGAAAGGTCCGCTTGGACTGCGATGCGACATGGAGCACTATAGTGGCGACGGTTTATCGAACAAAGGTCCCTAGCGGCGGCGGTCTGAAGATGGCAATTGGTTGATTGAAGGGGAAATGGGATTTCATGGTTACTATAGAAAAAGTGTTGAATTTGCATGTAACTCCCCCTATTTTTATTAATTACGAATTGAACCCTAAAACTTATAACCTCTGTATCTTTCACATACAAACTCTGTTTCACATCCGGTTTTTATCTTTGGACTCATGATAGAATTCCGGACGATTTTGCATTAGGATTGTTGAATTGTAAGGATATTTGCGAAAGCATGTTGGTCTGTTTTATTTAATTTAATTAATTGAATTTTAAATTATAAATCATATCTGTGATGAAAAGTCATATTTATTGATATATGTTATGTTCAATAGACGACTGTTTGGTTATTATAGTATTTTGGATGCATTGTTCCTTGATTGGATAATTACCGTTGATTGTAGTATTTTTGGTTGTTTAATTAAAATAAATTCTTTGATTTGAATTGGAAAATGATTAACTGAAATAGAATGGGTAATAATGAGAAGTTAGATAAATAAATAAGGTTATATACAAACTTTTGGATGATATCTGTAAATAATAATAATTTGACAGATTTTACTAAAATTAAAGTATGGAATTTAATAGGGTTATTATTTATGAATTTCTACGGGAAATTCATAAATAATAACTAAAATTATATTTTAGTCCGAGATTTGGAAAGTTTATTATTATTTATAAAATAAAAAAGAGATTCTAAATGAAAATAACATTGATTTCAGTGAAAATAATATGGTTTGCATGAATGACAGAATGATACTGTATTTATGGTAGGAAATATTATTATTATTGTTTGAGAAATAAAATAAAAAAATATTTTCTGGACAATAATAATAGAAGTAAAGAAATGTTGAAAAAATGTTTTTCGATATATTAATTCTAATTTTGAGATAAATAGGAATAAAAAGAAGTTTTGGTGATTTAAAATAAAGTATTATTACTTTTGAGATAAATAGTAATAAATTGGTTTTGGAGAATATTAGAGAGATTTCAGTAAGTATATCATTATTTGATGTCACATAATGAATTATTGTTTTGAAAAGTAAATTGATGAATATTATTTTGGAGGAAAATATGACCTTTTAAGGGATTTGACGAAGTAATGAGATTATACAAAGAGTTTTTGAAGTATATTGTCATTTTAAAAAGATTATTATTGTTTTCAATGTATTTAAATAGAGATGATTTTATAATAAAAAAACAGTAAAGTGATTTTATAGCTAAGAGAATAACAATAATCATAAATATAATGTTCTGGATGGATGCAATATGTGATTAATTATTAATTAGAATTATCATATATGTTGTTTTATGATGATGAAGCCGAACTAGGATGAATATCCAATGGTTTACCATTATTACTACTAGATGATAGGTAGTTAATTATGGTTATTCGATGGTTGGTGTTGTGTTACTAATGTTGATAGGATTGCACATATTTGATGATATTGGTGTTGATGTCGTGTTACTATTATGGAGTGATTAGTACACACTTGATGATTTATACTTACAGTGGCGATGCGTGGCTATAATGGATGATTAGTATGTAAGTATATTTGTCTTGTTGTTTTCCTTATTTAATGATTGAGGTTGACATTGAGTGTTGTCAAATGTATGTGATGTTTAATGGCAAATGTGCTATTATGTTATTGCCCAATATGATGATTTATTCTGATAAATAAGTAGGAATACTGTTTTTTGGTTGTACTATGTGCAATGGTTGCATGGATATTATGGTTGTTATGTAGTAACAACTATTTGGATGCAGGAGAAGAGCATGGAATAGAACTACGTGATCTTTATCCCCCAAAAGGGATACATAAGCAGCCTTTTCCTATGCAATAGCTCTCGAGCCTTAGACCAGTGTGTATAGAATTAAGCGCAATCCAAGCATAGTTGACACCTTTTTCCTTTATTATATGTATATTTGTACTTGTAAGTTTGCAGGTGGAAGTACAAAAGGAAGTAAAAGGTTTTGAAATGAGTCATATCCACATGATGTGTAACAATCGCCTATTTCGACCCTCGAATGTCGACACTAATATATCCACGGTATTCACATGCTGACACTCAAGTGTTGGAAAGACAGAACGTTAGGGTAAGAAAAAGAAGAAAAGAAAATGAACAAGATAGAGGATAACAAAAACATCAGAATCTCATAGCGAAATGATAACATATAATATCAAAAGATAATACACAAAGCAACTCTAATATATAGCATTTCAGAGTTACAAATTAAAGTACTATCATTAGCCCGGACAGTTATAACAACCTGTCCTTACAATTGCTGATATATACACACAAAGTAATCTTGTGGAAATAAGAATACTACAGCAAGTGAACATCCAGCTGCTCTCCAAGAGCTCCAATAAACATCAACGAAAACCTGATTTTCTCAGACTGCTCAAAAGAGCACCCATGGAAATAAGGGAAGAACAGAACCAAAAGTCAAACAAAAGTCCGGTATGAGAAACTCAAGAAATATGTGTGACATATAACAGCACCTTTTAAGACCGTCGTAATGGTTTTCCCCTCAAAAGAGCCAACCATCTAATAGGTACATATTGCGATATAATAGATAATGTTTAGGGTGATAAACATAAAATTCTATTAATTCACACAAAGTACGATTGAGTCACATAAATGACTTCTAATCCCTTTTTAATTAATTAATCCTTTATTAATTAAAACTTCTTTTATTAGTAAAAAGTAACTACGTTCATTAATTAAAACTTCTAATTAATTAAATTCCTAACCAATTAAACTGATTATTAATTTAACTTCCTCTATTAATTTATACTCCTTTATTAATTAAAACTTCACTTATTTAATTAATGCTCCTTTATTAATTAGAACTTCACATTTTTATTTAGCTTCTTTTCGAACTTGTATATAGATTTAATTTCCGTTCATAAAAGATATGTACTTGTATTTTACTTTCACGTATTTACTACTCATGTATTACTATTCGTTTATACTCATTTTAATACTTCAAAATGTATTCATATACTATCTCAATGGTATAAGTATATTCACAAATCACTTAACAAGATTTACATATTTAAAAATATAATCAAAGAGGTTAAAATCAAATGTTACTCAAACATTGTTACTATAAACCCCTTCTCTCTTTTGTATTTTAAACATATACTTTTTTTATCTTTATTCCAAAAGATTTCATACTTGTTATTATATTTAAAATTCCATTATTAAAGATCTAAGTATATTCACAATCATTTAACAATATTTTACCACTTCAAGATATAATTCAAGGGTTTAAATACACACCCTAACATATACATATATGTATACATTACACATTTATACATTTATATACACATAAAGTTAAAAATATCTAAGATATTTTCCAAAACTTAACTCTTAACCCTGCAAAAGTCAAATGCACATGCCATGTGAAGAGTGAAGTGATGGTGGCACATGGTAGCACATGGAGGGGAGGGCGTAACGTGTATGATGATGTGAAAGAGGGGGTGTGGGCAAGGGGTGTTTTGGTCCATGCACATTTAGATATTTTCCATATTTTTTCCTATAAATACCACCCCTCTTCTCATAAATTCCTAACACATTCTTCTTCCTTCTTCTTAAGCTTTCTAAGAGCCTCTCTAATGGCTTCTTGTTCATAGAAAATATATGGAGAAGTTATGAGGAAATAATGCAAAAATAGAAACATATGAAATTAATGTCAATCCACTTCAAAATCAAGAGCAAACCACCTCTCTTTCCACCTATAACTCATAGCCTCACCTAAATCCACTCAAAGCCGAGAGAAACCACTTCACCAAGCTAAGGGCGTACCTAATTGGAAGGAGGAAGCAAGTTTGGGAAGCTTCAGAGCAAGAAAAGGAGAAGGAAATGCCGCCGGTTTCATTCCAAGAAGATAGGAGAAAGTTCGAAGTGCCGTGGAAGCTCTGTTGGATTTTCTGGAACTTGGGAGGGAGGGAGCTTTTGTGATTGTGAGTACTCAATTTAGAAAATAATTATATGAATGTTTAAATTATAAATTTAAATGCTTGGATGATTACTTGATTGATTATATGGATGTTAATATGGTTGATAACTTGGTTGATGAATGATAAAAAGAAAACAATAATTGAAATGATTAAGTAATTAACCATAGTTATTTCATGGAAAATAAATCCATATAGATGTGTGTATAAAGTTATTCAGTCTCCTAATGGTTTTGAGAATACAAAAAGGTTGAAAACGAATATTATAATAATATAATATTATGAAATGATTTAAAAGTTAAAAAGAGATTTAATATGGAAAATATTGGTTTAAATGTTAGAAACTGATTTATAAATGTTTTATAAATATTAAAATTCAATTTGGAGAAGTTTTGACAAATAATGAATTTGGAGTCAAAATAGGCGCGTCGCGTAACGGTAGTTCGCGATTTCGCGTCATAAAGGTTGAATCCTTTTGTAGGATGGAATCGGAGTTGGATTTCTTTGCAATAAGAATTTTCCAAACTCTTATGACTATAGTTTTCAACTAAAAGAAAACGATCAAGATTTCATTTAATAGATTTTAAAAATATAAGCAAATCAAGTTATTGATAAAATCGTGCTTTGACGGTTCGGTGGCCAAAGTAGCAAATGTTCTAAATATATATTTTTGAAATATTTAAAAATATGAAATAAATCTTATAAATCATTTAAAGTGTTTTTAAAAGTGGTTAGAGTTCGAAAAATGAACATATGTGAAATAAAAATGTTGTTTTGATCAAAGAAGCTTTAATACACTTTTTGAAGCACTTTTCACAGCAGTTTCAATAACTTTTGAAATATGGTTTTAAACTTAATGATTCTTTTCCAAATCTTTTATAAATGTTTTTAAAGGAATAATAAATTATTTTAAAGATGATTTGAGGATTTTATAAATTATTTCAAAAGGGGTAAATGTAACGACCCGTAAATTTCAACTGTTTTAATAACGTAATTAGTTGAAATTTTGTGAAATTTTAAACGATAAAATTTTGAAATAAAATTTAATATTTGGAATACGTCTAGTTAAACATAGCGACTGGTAAATTTTCGTCCAAAAATATGGAAGTTTATTTCGCGCGTAAATTCACTTCAATTTAATCAGTTAAAAAGCGTTGAAAATAAAACGTTTTCAAAACCAAAATATTTTTACATAGAAAAATTCTAAACCATCTTCTGAGCAAGATGTCAGTTTGTCGTTTTTCCAAATTCGGACATCTTTGGCTCCGTCGATCTTATTTTTCAGTGTTTTTCTTGCATTTTCCGCTATTTAGAAAATTCGAATTTTTATAATTCAAATCATACCACTGATATCCGTATACCGTTTTGATCGTCTCGTCGTGCTGATCTCTATGGCATATTCGTATGCGTGTTTCGACGTCCGGTAAACGACGAAACCTGTAAAGCAACTTCTGTACCCACTTTCAACTTTTTGAATTTGAACTTATTTTGTATTTAGCTTATTTATTTTAAATAGGCTAGAATGGTAATGGTCACGTGAATTGATGTTAAGAAATGAAGAGCCACCGGTTGAGAAGTGCACATTCATTAAAGTGCATTATTCATATTTTTTCCACTGACCTCACGTTCTCATGCTTTCCATTCACGAGACACCTCTCCCTCATTCATTTTCAATTCCTACATTTTTTTCTTCTTTTCACTGCCTTCCCTTTTAATGCAAACTTCACTGTCACCTTCCATCCTCCTCCATTCCTTTTCTCTACCACCCTCCTTCTCTTTTCTCTTCTTCTCAGGCTTACCTTTCAGAAAGAAATTAATGATATACAAGGTCATATTGTTGAAAACAAGTTATATATATATTTATAGTGGCAATCTACTATCTCCTTTTCGAAGCCTGCTCCTCTTGTTTGCTTCACCACTCACGCAAGCATCACAAGCAGCCGAAAATCCCTGACCCCCTCTACCCAAGACCAGACCTCCATGTGGCAGCCGCGACCACGGTTCATCTCCGCCGAGCACAACCCCACCACTCAGATCCACGTGCTCCCTGACCGGCCTTCACAAAGCACGTGAGCAACTACCGCCATGATCTCCAATCCTGTCCACTTCGGCTCTCACCCATGCTCGACCGTCACTAGACCTCCCTGGCCCACACCTATCTCCACCTGCCTAACGCCCTCCTTGCCAACCTCCTGACTAGCAACGCCCTTCACAGCAGCAGCTACTTTGGCCGCAACCTCGGCGGCTCCTCCTCTATATCCTCGCCGAAGCCATCCTTGTCGTCTCCTTCAATGCTTTACTAGTATATAAGGTATTCGATATAATATATTATATATTATTATGTACTGATTTTGTAAGTTCACTGTAAGTATATATTATATAAGTTTATAGTCTATATATTATAATATGTTGGTAGTATTAGTCAATGTCTTATGTTCATTGAGTATTTATGCTTCTAGTCTAGGCTGAGTCATACATATGTATAGTATGTTGTTACATATAAGTTATGATTTGTTTTCTTTCTATTTTACAGTTAGTTATAAATTCATGTATATTTTGTTGCAAACTGCAAGTGGTTTGAACGTATAATTATATGTGTACGTTTATAGTTTATAAGTATGTACTATATATTATACTACTAGGTTACGTATATATTCATTTATATAGATTCGTTTATAAAGTTACATGTATACTTGGCTTTCAAATAGTACAGCAAGCTAACTCTATGAATATAGGCCGCGCACATATATATATATATATTTGTTTGAGTCTAGACATTTGTTTATATCGGCATCATTTCTTTGGTTACTATTTATATATTAGTTTTATATAAAATCTTATCACCTGTTCTAAAGTTATACAGTTTTATATTTTAAATTATAGTGTCATATATGCAACTCAAATTTTATATTGACTTAATTATGATATGCGTATGTTTTAATATAAAGTATATGCAACTATACAAAGTATATTTTGGTTTACAGCTAATATTTATATGCATTCCTAATATATTAGATCATGAAGAGCTGCATATGTATATGGCTTCATTTTTATATGTAAAAATTATGTATATGTATATGTATATGTTTTGTTTTACATAAAAGCTATAAAGCTTATTAAAGCTTATACTGTTTACTGTCTTGCTTATAATATTCAAGTTGCGTGTTTAAAAAAAAAACAAATGGTTTTGAAATACATATGTATGTAAATTTAAATGGGTTTGAATATGAATAAGTTCACCCATATCAATTATCATCATCCAACTAATTTGATTTCGTCTATTCTAATTTATCAGCTTTGACCATCGTGCCAGTTCATTCATTGAATCGTGTGCATCTAGCGTTGCTTGTAATCTGTAGCACATTTCTTTGACAAATTCCTCTAGCCTCGAAAGGTGAGCACTCACTCACGATTAACATTCTTTTATTTATTAAATTTGATTTCAATTGAAACGACAATTGAAATATGCTGCTGTTGGTTAATTACACTGTTATATATGCTATACCTGTATCAGTTCACCTATGACATCTGACACCATTATCTGTTAGAAATTTATGCGATGATAATACAGTTTGGCTGATAATTGATTGATTGTTGATGTTTATATTGGACGTTAAATTGTTAATGTTAAATGATAAATAGTATGCAATTGAAATTGATATAGAATAGTTAAATGTTAAATTTGATTAAATGACATTTGTATAATATGACCCCTTTAACTGTTAAATTTATTGACACGTAGGATTTGTTTAATTACACTTTGAACCACTGAATGTATGTTGTTAAATTGATGATGTATGAAATTGTAAATAGATGACAAGTGAAAAACCGTAATGTAATAATCTTTAATCTACATGAAATGATAGTGTAGATTCTAGAAATAATTATATTAATTCGTACAAATACAATGCGAATTAATACGGTTATTTCGAGATTATTTGAATTGATTATTGGATTGTTATTGTTTGTTGTTATTGCTTGTTTATTTACTTTGACACCATCCCAGTTATCACACTGCAAGTTCCCTTTGCTATGTTTTGATTTTGAATTGAATTGGAATCGGGTTAAAATGATAAATACCCAAATTGAACTTTGACTTAGGATAGATAATTAAATAAAACCCGATTGGTCAATAAATTGATTTAAAAATAAAATGAAGATTTTATTTGAATAAATATTATGGTTTTGAAATGAAGTTGAAATTGGAATTTTTGATGAAAGGAAAATGTTAATATTTAATAATCTGAAACAAAATATTAACAATGTAATTGATGGAAGAACGTTGTTTAAATTGAGAAATGATTGAATTAACTTTGAAATGATTTAATAATTAAGTTTGAAATTATAATTAAGTTTGAAATTATTAAACCTTGAAATTATTTAATAATTAAGTTTTGAACAATTTAATAATTTAATGAGATTGAATGATTTAATGATCAAATTGAATTGAATTCTTTAATAAGTAAAATTGAACTTTTGAATAAGTGAATTTACTTCGTAAATAATTGAAATTGAGTTTTCTTTATTAATTAAGTTTTGGAAAATTATTTAAGAAAGTAAATAAGTGAAATTGAATTTCTTTAGCAAGAAATAAAATGTGATTTATTAAAATTAATGTAAGACTTGAAAATTTAAGGATTTGATTTGATGAATTTAATTTAATTCAAATTGTAAGTTTTGAAATAAGGAAGTCGAATTTAAATAATGGATTTAATGAATTGGGGATTAAACAGAAATTGTTTTGAATGGCAAATTTACTTAATGAATATTGAATGAAATTGATAAATGGATTTAAATTTATTTGAATGTTAAATTAATTTAAATGATTTCAGAATGAAACTTATATACGAATTTGAATAAATATTTGAATTGTTTTAAATAGAAATTGAAATTGAATTATAAGATTTTGAAATGGTGAATTTGGAAGTTCTAAAACGTAAATATTGGAAATTGGTTTAGAAAGACAAATGAAATGTTGATTTACGAATTGAAATTGAAATTGAAATTGATTTGGTTTTGAAATAAATAAACGACCAATCGGTGAAATAATTACGGAAGTTATTAAAGAGACCGGAATTCGGTTATGGATATACTCTCTATCTAAACCGAAAACCACTTTAATAACTATACGCGGAGTGATGATCCAGAATGAAGTGGTTGGAATGATGTACGTGATGACTGAAGAAAGAGAACGATAATGGATAGCCTTGACACTTGTGTCAAATTGGAAATGACTAAAACAGGAGCTGTGCTGGGCCAATGGAGGATTAGCTACCTCAAGTGGACACACTTCTTCGAACTACTTATACTTGTTGTCGATTGGTGCACCCTTGATTTTGGGAGTGTTGTTTCACGGTGTTGCGGGCGCTGCGGCGTTGCGTTCTCACCAGTCCGGATCAGGCGAACGGTAGTATCACTACCTTGGGTATTGCCTCATGTGCCTTGTCATACTTGTATTCCATTTATACGCGACCACTACGATTTTGATTTGTACCTTTAGTATATGGATTGCTCTCTGGTGATTTCCGGTTTTGGGGAAACTACGGTCTTGTATATGCTTTTGGGAATAAAAATGTGTTAAGGGTGGAATGGGCCATGACTTAACGCTATTTTGATATCTTTATATTACTGATAGACATTATCTACTTATCGTACACTACTACATAGTAGATAGTTTAACGGATCCTTAAAGGATGGTTATTCCAAACATCCTTTGAGTTACTTGTATTTCAATTGCTATTTCACTTGAGTTGGATTTATTGATATAAGAATGTTAATCCTGACTCGAGTGTTTTGTATTTTGCTTTACGCTCGGGTCAGACTGAGTGGTTCAGCTTTCGAGACTCACCTTTGGAGTTGGAGCTTCGCTTGGAGATCCAGCTATCTATCCAGCTTTCAGATATTCGATGATTCCAGTGATGTATTCTGATTTGTATCTGATGTATCATATTACTCTTCCGTTGTATCTGGTTTAACTCTGATGTATCGTATTACTCTTCTGTTGTAAACTCTAATGTATCTTATACATTTATATAGTAGCTTCATGAACTACTATCTCTTTTATTTCCGCTGCACTTATTACTCTGTGTCTGTGATCTGTGATATTTTATTTACTGTATATGTTCAGTTTTGCCAAATTTAAATTAACAACGCGGTATTTTGAGCAATTCAACTCCGGCATGAGTGTCTGTAATACCCCAAAATTTTGTGAAAAATCATTTTTGTAAAATGATTTAATTTTTGAAATATTTAGATTTAAATATGGTGAAATTTCTTGAATAAATAGTGTGCAAGTATATGTGTGCACGTGCACACTGAAATGGCACAAGGAAGAACTCCAGATTTCTTGGATTTAAAACAAGAATTAAAAAGCAAGACAAACATGATTTTGCAACATGGATATTTGATTTCTGAATTATATGGATCATCTTAGAAAATAAGAAAAGTAAGTTTTACTTTAAATCAGTAAACAGATTTTATTTAAAACCCAGAAAAGAAAATTATACATATATATATATTATAAGGATTTGTAAACCTGCATACATATAGGTGCATATGTTTCTGAAATTAAAGAGGAATTAAATAAGCCTAGATAAGATGTGTATACAAATATACATTTTTAAGTACTGAAAAGTATATATATATATATATAAGCAAGTGAAACTATAACATTAAAATGACATGAAATGTGACACAAGTCAATATGCTTGTGTAGGCAAAAATAGCAAAGGGAATTCTCAGGAATAATTAAAATATAAAATAGGATAGTCACACTTTTAACATGACTAGGTGAGTGGCCATTTTCTGAAAAGTAAAAGAAAGAAAATGCAGCCTTTAAATTGGTTAATATGGCCGGGGTATTATGAATGAAAAATGCATGATGATAGCCAGGACAGAAATGGAATTCTATTTTAACAAAACCCTAGTGGAAAAATTGCATATAAATAGGCAGTTTTAGCCAGTAGAATTATATTTACCCCGAGCTGCACAAAAATAAGAAAGGAAGAAAAATATTGGAAGGAAGGAGAAAACACTCAAACAGGGATTTTCTGGATTAATAAGAAGAAATATTTAGGTGAGTAACCTCACTGAGTTCATGGCATTAAGACCTGAGATGAGGCAGCCACTTTTTATATTGCCATTTATATATTTCTGGTTTTGATGTATATGATTTCATCAATGCTTTTTGGATGTCTTATTTTAAATCTGATATGATTTAATATGGATGATTTTGATGATCTTTGATTGGTTGAGACATTTGTCTTTGGATGTGTATCATACTGTTTTATTTATACTCATAAATGTTAAAGTCTAGGATCTTAAAATTATATAGAGAATACCCTCAACTGTTATAGATCTATGGCATGGAAACTTTATAAAAATGTTGGGAGCTGCATTATACTTGGTATAAGTGCTGAGGCTTGAGAAGAAAAATGTTAAGGGTGCAATAGAAATTTTCTAAGTGCTGAGCCCTTAATCAAATCAAAAAAAAAAAAAGAAACCCACAAGCTAAAATTATGATTGAACCAGATCCTGAATCTGAATCAATCATAAAGGCTTGCAGATCAATATATTAAGAACATGCCATGCCTCTTTTTACAGTTGAAAATACTCTTATATTTTACTAAGATCAAGACATATTGACCCCATTTAGGAAATAACTGTCTGCTTATTTCTGAGGAGAATTATGCTAGGAAAGATTATGGATGTTTCCATGTTTGCAGTGACATGTTCACTTAGCATATTTGATGATAGGATTTAAGACAATACACTAGTAAATAAACTAGGGAAGGGAAGGCCAAGAAGGCTGCTGGAATGCTTGTCATATTTGAAGTATGCAAGTTGGCACATGGTTTGTTTAAGCCCTGAGATCTTTGTGCAATGATGTGAATTAGTTCATTGCAATGTGTCCCTGTGATTCCTTAATAGCAGATGAGGCAGGGATTTAAATTGAATTATACAACCTGTAAATGAAGAAATAGGAATATGGATATTTCTTAGGTTGAATGGTATGGAACCAAGATGGTTCCAGTGAATGCAATTGTTGCAAATAGATAATTATGTTTGCATGATTATGTATGCAAGTGTAAGAATGATAAATGAATATATCATACCTGAATCAACTTAATTATACTATGTTAAAGTAATTGATTGCAGGAATTTGCTTAAATAACTAATTGGTGCTCTTATATTCTCTATTGCTTAATATCATGAATGTATTGATGTTACTCATACCAGATCATAGATCTGACCCTTGTTTGCTCATGGCATATGGGGTGTCTCATTTTAAAATGAGGCAGCCACTCATGCTCTTTCAGGTAACCCAGGCACTAAGTAAAAATGAAGTTATGGCTATTATGGAGGAGTGAATGAACATGCTAGCTAGTTTCAATAAGAGCTTAAATTGATTATATCTGCATGTATTCAGGAAAAATTTTATGTTTCTAAGATTTCCAGTCATGTAATGAATTCTATTATGGTTAGATGGACTAGTTGTATCATGTTAAATATATTGTTATGCACTAAGGTTTAAAATCTAAAAGAAATATCTGAGTGGGAAACAAGGAAATGATCTTAAGTATTGATATGGATGCTTGGGAAAGAAATATGCATATGTAGGTGAGCTACTGTTTTGCATAATTTATATTATGTATTAGTTAATCTTGAGACATAACAGAGCACTGAGTTTTAGAATAAATCTGGATTTAGCTAGAAGTAAACTTAAAAGGATTTTGGTTTCTTTTTACTGAAATGCTTTGTAAATAAGTTTGAATACATTTCTGAATCGTATTGAGAAAAGTAAAATGTTTTTAAAAGCTTCAGACAGAATGCAATGAATGGTATTTCCATTGCTTTGAACTAGTGTGTAGCAGATACAGGATTCATGAGTTAACCAGCTTCAAATAAATGAAGTATTGGTTGATCATGATAGATTGTATTTTGAATAAAAAAGCATTTCAAAAGCTTAGTACATTTAGCAATTGTTTCACCCAGTTTTCTGGAAAATGAGCAAAGATATTAACATGTACATGTATATCTGTGTACATGTTGATATTTGAGCAAAAATATAAACATAAATTCCTAGAACAATTGTAGGAATGAGTTTCAAAAATAATAAAGCAAGAAATATTGTTTTGTATGTTAGATTATAGGCAAAAATTAAATATATATGTGCAGATATAGGTAGATATCAGATTTCAAACCATACAGGAGAAAAATAAAAAGAAAAACAAAAATTGTGTTTGAACCGACCAGCATAGCACTCGAACTCGTGACCTTTCATGTGTAAGTTAGGCGCGTTTCCATTACGCCTAGATGTTGCTTGTGTTCACTTAGGATCCACTTTCTTTTAGCTTGAGTTTGATACTATACAGACTTTAACACAATCATCTATATTAAAAGCTTGCTTTCCACTGATTATTACTTGATCATTTCTTAATTATAATAACAGACAATAGTACATGTTTCCAGTGGATTCTATGGTCAAAAATCAGGATACAATAATTAATCTTTTATCAGGGAATTATCACATTTTAATAGATTTAAAATGATTTCTACTTACATATTATCATGCTCTGATTCTAGTAGAATATAACATAGATATCTTCATATATGTATGTTAGGAATGATTTAGATTTAAAACAATATTTTTATATTGTGAAAGATCCTGGATATATTTTGTTTATTGGATAAAGAAAATGACCCTGGGAAAATATATTTGTAATGAATGATATATCTATATATCATCTCTTAAAAAAAAATCCTTATGAAATTAGGGTGAAAATAGGAGGGTCATTTCAGTTGGTATCAGAGCACTTGGTTGCATTGATTGTTAAGTATTATAGAAATGTATTATGTCTGTTTGTTTTGGATGAAATAATTTAGATAAGAAAATAGAAATTATAGAAGTACTCATAGTATACTAATACCATTTGCCCAGAATTAAGTTAGCAGACCATGGTAGGAAGAGGATCTCATCACAATGCAGGACCCAGTGCACCCCAAATGCTTGATATGCAAGAATTTGTGAGGGTTTTAAGAGATGGAATTGGGCATAGGCCTGAGAACCCACATGAAGAGCTTTCAAAACTACTGAAGACTTATTCCAATTTGGGAGGCAAGAGTTTTGAAGGAACTGAGAGTGTGATGGAAATTCAAGCATGGTTGAGAACACTTGATAGGATTTTCAATGACATGCAGTTGGATGACCAAAGGAAGAGGCAAGTAGCTTCTAGACAACTGAAAGGGGTAGCTTTAAGCTGGTGGGAGGTGATCATAGCTGGAAGAAATGAAAATGAAATCACTTGGAATCAGTTCAAGGAGATGTTGGAGGCAAGATTTGTACCAGCATCAGCCAAGACCATTTTGCTTGAAGAATTTATCAAACTTAGGCAGGGAACTTTGAATGTCACTGAATACACTCAAAAGTTTGAGGGGCTATCCAATTATGGAGCAATGCTAGTGGCAGATGAAGCATCCAAAAATGATAGGTATATAAAAGGACTGAACCCAGGACTTAGCAGAGCTATGCTACCATATGCAGATAGAACATTTGATCAAGTAATTGATCTGGCCTTGAAACTGGAACAACATGACAAAGAAAGAGAGAAATATAGGAATTTTAAGAGCAACAACAAGAAGGATAAGGGAAGATATCACCCTTATGATAAAAAGAAGGAGGAGGCAGACAACAGGAAGAGTAAAGACACAAAAGCCAATGATACTAAGAAGAAATTGGTTTGCCATCATTGTGGAAAAGAAGGACACATCAAACCAAGGTGCCCAGAGTTAAAAGGAGGAGCCTTCAAATGCTACCTATGTGGGAAAGAGGGGCATATGAAGAGGAACTGTCCTGAGAATAAACAGCAAGGGAAATTGGCAACTTTGGAAGGTAAAGGCAAATCTGCAGTGAAAATTGATGCTGAAAATCATGGTCAAGTGGAAGGTACATTACTCATTTGTGCCATACCCATACCAGTAGTATATGATACTGAAGCAACACACTCTTTGATTTCCTATGAATTAGTTAAAGTGTTAAAATTAAACTGCATTTTGGTTGAAACCCCATTGCTTGTACAAAGTCCCCTAGGGAGTTCTAGTGTTTTGAACATGAATTGTGTGGATGTGGAGTTAAACATAGGAGGAAATATTTTTATTTCCAATTTATATGTTTTAAATTACCCAAATATAGGAGTTATATTGGGGGTAGATTGGTTAAGGCAATTTAAAGCCATAATTAATTTAGACTCATCCACCATATCATTGCAAAATTCTAGAGGCCAGAGGATCACAATTCTATGTGAAGTAGCTAAGGAAGGGAAATTGTATCATTTAGTTGACTTAGAAAAAGATCTGAGTGAACTAACCATTGAAGAAATTCCCATAGTTAATGAATACTTGGATGTGTTTGGGGAAGTTAAGGGTGTTCCACACCACAGACCAGTTGAGTTCCAAATTAATCTCATTCCAGGAGCAAGTCCAATAATCAAGAAACCTTATAGAATGGGGCCAAGTGAACTGAAAGAATTGAAAAATCAGTTGGAAGAATTAGAGGGCAAGGGATTTATAAGGCCAAGCAATTCCTGCTGGGGTTCTCCAGTAGTGTTTGTAAGAAAACATGATGGTACCTTGAGAATGTGCATAGATTACAGGGAACTAAATAAAGTAACCATCAAGAATAAATACCCATTGCCTAGAATAGATGATCTCTTTGACCAACTCAGTGAAGCTAAAATATTTTCTAGGCTAGACTTAGCATCAGGATTCCATCAAATGAAGGTTGAAGACTCAAGTGTTAAGTATACTGCATTTAACACAAGATATGGCTTATATGAATTTTTGGTTATGCCATTTGGTTTGACAAATGCTCCTTCATATTTTTTTGATTTGATGAATAGAATATTTAGAGATTATTTAGACAAGTTTGTATTGATTTTTATTGATGACATTTTGATTTATTCCAAGACAGTGGAAGAGCATAAAAATCATTTGCATTTAGTTTTGTCAAGGCTAAGGGAAAATGATTTAAAGGCAAAATTTTCAAAATGTGCATTTTGGAAAGAAGAAGTGCATTTTCTTGGGCATGTTATCTCTGCCAAAGGAATATCAGTAAACCCTAATAAGGTAGTGGCAATCCAAGCATGGAAAAGGCCTAGTACCATCAGTGAGATTAGATCATTTATGGGGATGGCAGGATATTATAGGAGATTTATAAAAGATTTCTCAAAAATATCATCACCACTTACCAATTTAACTAGAAAAAACCAAGCCTTTGTATGGACAGAAAAATGTGAGCAAGCTTTTATCAAAATAAAGGAAGCTCTAATTAATGCACCAGTATTGAGAGTACCAGAAGGAAATGAAAATTTGGTTGTGTACACTGATGCGAGTGGCTCTGGGTTAGGGGCTGTGTTGATGCAGCAAGACCAGGTGGTAGCCTATGCATCTAGGCAATTAAAGCCACATGAAACCAGGTATGCAACCCATGATCTTGAACTAGCAGCAGTTGTGTATGCTTTGAAACTTTGGAGACATTATTTGTTAGGTGCCAAATTCATTTTGTACACTGATCATAAGGCACTGAAATATTTATTCTCACAAAAAGATTTGAACATGAGGCAACATAGATGGGTAGAGTTCCTAGCTGCCTATGATCTAGATATACTGTATACACCAGGCAAGGCAAATAAAGTTGCAGATGCCTTGAGTAGACAACATGCCAAGGTAGCCATGTTGATGATGGAAGAGTTTAGGGATTTGTCTATACTTACTGATTTGGAAATTGAGGAAAACAGTGAGGAACAAATGATGCCCATTGAAGCAGGTGAAGGTAAAGGAAAATTAAGTATGATATCTCTGCAATCTAAATTGTTTAAAGTTAATTGGAAATCTAATTCTTAAATTTTGTTAAAAGATGATTTTAATTATAAATAAAACCAAAATTTGGAATAAATATTTAAACTTGAATGATTGAATTTGGAAAATTTTATGTGTATATTGTTCAACTGCATTCTAATACAACTTACCTAAATCATTCAGAAGTTGAATATGTAATTGGATAATATATAAGATAAACTGAATTTATAAATAAAATTTGAGTATTTATAATAAATGTTATACACTAAATTTTGATTATAAAGATGTTAATAGTGTTAGATAGGATAATAAGTAAACTCAGTTAATAATGAAATAAATTTGTTTTGAAAGAATTAATAAATTTGTTTTGAAAGAATTAATAAATTGAAATTTGATCAACATATGAAAATACCTTGAATTTATAAGAAATTAGTAGATGTAAATTAATTTAAATCGAAACTTTTATGGTTTAAATTAATTTATATGGGTTAAATATATGTGATTAGATATATTAAGTAGAATAAATTTAACAATAATTTGGAATAAAGAAAATTAAATTTGATGAATAAATATGATTTTATTAAATGACTATTCTAATTTATGACTTTAGAAATTTGTTAATTAAAGATAAATGGGATAATAAGGTAATGAATTTAGAAATAGTTGAGATTAATTTTAGTGAAATCAAATGGGTTAAATCAATTATTGAATATCAATTAATTTAAATTTGAATTTATATGGTTTAAATTAATTGTTATTTTGGATTTCAAATCTGTTCTTCTTTCTGGTTGTTTCTATTCTCCTACCTCGTTCCTTTTCGAGGACGAAAAGTTTTGAGTGGGGGAGAGTGTAACGACCCGTAAATTTCAACTGTTTTAATAACGTAATTAGTTGAAATTTTGTGAAATTTTAAACGATAAAATTTTGAAATAAAATTTAATATTTGGAATACGTCTAGTTAAACATAGCGACTGGTAAATTTTCGTCCAAAAATATGGAAGTTTATTTCGCGCGTAAATTCACTTCAATTTAATCAGTTAAAAAGCGTTGAAAATAAAACGTTTTCAAAACCAAAATATTTTTACATAGAAAAATTCTAAACCATCTTCTGAGCAAGATGTCAGTTTGTCGTTTTTCCAAATTCGGACATCTTTGGCTCCGTCGATCTTATTTTTCAGTGTTTTTCTTGCATTTTCCGCTATTTAGAAAATTCGAATTTTTATAATTCAAATCATACCACTGATATCCGTATACCGTTTTGATCGTCTCGTCGTGCTGATCTCTATGGCATATTCGTATGCGTGTTTCGACGTCCGGTAAACGACGAAACCTGTAAAGCGACTTCCGTATCGGTACCCACTTTCAACTTTTTGAATTTGAACTTATTTTGTATTTAGCTTATTTATTTTAAATAGACTAGAATTGTAATGGTCACGTGAATTGATGTTAAGAAATGAAGAGCCACCGGTTGAGAAGTGCACATTCATTAAAGTGCACGTTTCATATTTTTTCCACTGACCTCACGTTCTCATGCTTTCCATTCACGAGACACCTCTCCCTCATTCATTTTCAATTCCTACATTTTTTTCTTCTTTTCACTGCCTTCCCTTTTAATGACAACTTCACTGTCACCTTCCATCCTCCTCCATTCCTTTTCTCTACCACCCTCCTTCTCTTTTCTCTTCTTCTCAGGCTTACCTTTCAGAAAGAAATTAATGATATACAAGGTCATATTGTTGAAAACAAGTTATATATATATTTATAGTGGCAATCTACTATCTCCTTTTCGAAGCCTGCTCCTCTTGTTTGCTTCACCACTCACGCAAGCATCACAAGCAGCCGAAAATCCCTGACCCCCTCTACCCACGACCAGACCTCCATGTGGCAGCCGCGACCACGGTTCATCTCCCCCGAGCACGACCCCACCACTCAGATCCACGTGCTCCCTGACCGGCCTTCACAAAGCACGTGAGCAACTACCGCCATGATCTCCAATCCTGTCCACTTCGGCTCTCACCCATGCTCGACCGTCACTAGACCTCCCTGGCCCACACCTATCTCCGCCTGCCTAACGCCCTCCTTGCCAACCTCCTGACCAGCAACGCCCTTCACAGCAGCAGCTACTTTGGCCGCAACCTCGATGGCTCCTCCTCTATATCCTCGCCGAAGCCATCCTTGTCGTCTCCATCAATGCTTTACTAGTATATAAGGTATTCGATATAATATATTATATATTATTATGTACTGATTTTGTAAGTTCACTGTAAGTATATATTATATAAGTTTATAGTCTATATATTATAATATGTTGGTAGTATTAGTTAATGTCTTATGTTCATTGAGCATTTATGCTTCTAGTCTAGGCTGAGTCATACATATGTATAGTATGTTGTTACATATAAGTTATGATTTGTTTTCTTTCTATTTTACAGTTAGTTATAAATTCATGTATATTTTGTTGCAAACTGCAAGTGGTTTGAACGTATAATTATATGTGTACGTTTATAGTTTATAAGTATGTACTATATATTATACTACTAGGTTACGTATATATTCATTTATATAGATTCGTTTATAAAGTTACATGTATACTTGGCTTTCAAATAGTACAGCAAGCTAACTCTATGAATATAGGCCGCGCACATATATATATATATATATATATATATATATATATATTTGTTTGAGTCTAGACATTTGTTTATATCGGCATCATTTCTTTGGTTACTATTTATATATTAGTTTTATATAAAATCTTATCACCTGTTCTAAAGTTATACAGTTTTATATTTTAAATTATAGTGTCATATATGCAACTCAAATTTTATATTGACTTAATTATGATATGCGTATGTTTTAATATAAAGTATATGCAACTATACAAAGTATATTTTGGTTTACAGCTAATATTTATATGCATTCCTAATATATTAGATCATGAAGAGCTGCATATGTATATGGCTTCATTTTTATATGTAAAAATTATGTATATGTATATGTATATGTTTTGTTTTACATAAAAGCTATATAGCTTATTAAAGCTTATACTGTTTACTGTCTTGCTTATAATATTAAAGTTGCGTGTTTAAAAAAAAACAAATGGTTTTGAAATACATATGTATGTAAATTTAAATGGGTTTGAATATGAATAAGTTCACTCATATCAATTATCATCGTCCAACCAATTTGATTTCGTCTATTCTAATTTATCAGCTTTGACCATCGTGCCAGTTCATTCATTGAATCGTGTGCATCTAGCGTTGCTTGTAATCTGTAGTGCATTTCTTTGACAAATTCCACTAGCCTCGAAAGGTGAGCACTCACTCACGATTAACATTCTTTTATTTATTAAATTTGATTTCAATTGAAACGACAATTGAAATATGCTGCTATTGGTTAATTACACTGTTATATATGCTATACCTGTATCAGTTCACCTGTGACATCTGACACCATTATCTGTTAGTTATTTATGCGATGATAATACAGTTTGGCTGATAATTGATTGATTGTTGATGTTTATATTGGACGTTAAATTGTTAATGTTAAATGATAAATAGTATGCAATTGAAATTGATATAGAATAGTTAAATGTTAAATTTGATTAAATGACATTTGTATAATATGACCCCTTTAACTGTTAAATTTATTGACACGTAGGATTTGTTTAATTACACTTTGAACCACTGAATGTATGTTGTTAAATTGATGATGTATGAAATTGTAAATAGATGACAAGTGAAAAACCGTAATGTAATAATCTTTAATCTACATGAAATGATAGTGTAGATTCTAGAAATAATTATATTAATTCGTACAAATAACAATGCGAATTAATACGGTTATTTTGGGATTATTTGAATTGATTATTGGATTGTTATTGTTTGTTGTTATTGCTTGTTTATTTACTTTGACACCATCCCAGTTATCACACTGCAAGTTCCCTTTGTTATGTTTTGATTTTGAATTGAATTGGAATCGGGTTGAAATGATAAATACCCAAATTGAACTTTGACTTAGGATAGATAATTAAATAAAACCCGATTGGTCAATAAATTGATTTAAAAATAAAATGAAGATTTTATGAATAAATATTATGGTTTTGAAATGAAGTTGAAATTGGAATTTTTGATGAAAGGAAAATGTTAATATTTAATAATCTGAAACAAAATATTAACAATGTAATTGATGGAAGAACGTTGTTTAAATTGAGAAATGATTGAATTAACTTTGAAATGATTTAATAATTAAGTTTGAAATTATAATTAAGTTTGAAATTATTAAACCTTGAAATTATTTAATAATTAAGTTTTGAACAATTTAATAATTTAATGAGATTGAATGATTTAATGATCAAATTGAATTGAATTCTTTAATAAGTAAAATTGAACTTTTGAATAAGTGAATTTACTTCGTAAATAATTGAAATTGAGTTTTCTTTATTAATTAAGTTTTGGAAAATTATTTAAGAAAGTAAATAAGTGAAATTGAATTTCTTTAGCAAGAAATAAAATGTGATTTATTAAAATTAATGTAAGACTTGAAAATTTAAGGATTTGATTTGATGAATTTAATTTAATTCAAATTGTAAGTTTTGAAATAAGGAAGTCGAATTTAAATAATGGATTTAATGAATTGGGGATTAAACAGAAATTGTTTTGAATGGCAAATTTACTTAATGAATATTGAATGAAATTGATAAATGGATTTAAATTTATTTGAATGTTAAATTAATTTAAATGATTTCAGAATGAAACTTATATACGAATTTGAATAAATATTTGAATTGTTTTAAATAGAAATTGAAATTGAATTATAAGATTTTGAAATGGTGAATTTGGAAGTTCTGAAACGTAAATATTGGAAATTGGTTTAGAAAGACAAATGAAATGTTGATTTACGAATTGAAATTGAAATTGAAATTGATTTGGTTTTGAAATAAATAAACGACCAATCGGTGAAATAATTACGGAAGTTATTAAAGAGACCGGAATTCGGTTATGGATATACTCTCTATCTAAACCGAAAACCACTTTAATAACTATACGCGGAGTGATGATCCAGAATGAAGTGGTTGGAATGATGTACGTGATGACTGAAGAAAGAGAACGATAATGGATAGCCTTGACACTTGTGTCAAATTGGAAATGACTAAAACAGGAGCTGTGCTGGGCCAATGGAGGATTAGCTACCTCAAGTGGGCACACTTCTTCGAACTACTTATACTTGTTGTCGATTGGTGCACCCTTGATTTTGGGAGTGTTGTTTCACGGTGTTGCGGGTGCTGCGGCATTGCGTTCTCACCAGTCCGGATCAGGCGAACGGTAGTATCACTACCTTGGGTATTGCCTCATGTGCCTTGTCATACTTGTATTCCATTTATACGCGACCACTACGATTTTGATTTGTACCTTTAGTATATGGATTGCCCTCTGGTGACTTCCGGTTTTGGGGAAACTACGGTCTTGTATATGCTTTTGGGAATAAAAATGTGTTAAGGGTGGAATGGGCCATGACTTAACGCTATTTTGATATCTTTATATTACTGATAGACATTATCTACTTATCGTACACTACTACATTGTAGATAGTTTAACGGATCCTTAAAGGATGGTTATTCCAAACATCCTTTGAGTTACTTGTATTTCAATTGCTATTTCACTTGAGTTGGATTTATTGATATAAGAATGTTAATCCTGACTCGAGTGTTTTGTATTTTGCTTTACGCTCGGGTCAGACTGAGTGGTTCAGCTTTCGAGACTCACCTTTGGAGTTGGAGCTTCGCTTGGAGATCCAGCTATCTATCCAGCTTTCAGATATTCGATGATTCCAGTGATGTATTCTGATTTGTATCTGATGTATCATATTACTCTTCCGTTGTATCTGGTTTAGCTATGATGTATCGTATTACTCTTCTGTTGTAAACTCTAATGTATCTTATACATTTATATAGTAGCTTCATGAACTACTATCTCTTTTATTTCCGCTGCACTTATTACTCTGTGTCTGTGATCTGTGATATTTTATTTACTGTATATGTTCAGTTTTGCCAAATTTAAATTAACAACGCGGTATTTTGAGCAATTCAACTCCGGCATGAGTGTCTACCTATACACTTATAATGGACGCGAATGGTCCAAAATGGCGGGTCGTTACAGTAAATGAATGATTAAGGAAAACCTATTATAAGTAAGTGTTTTAATCTTGGCTCTAATAAGCTGACGAGTACACCCAATTTTTCTATTTCTGATATCTAGGTGGAGGTTCTTCAACCAAGGAGATGTTCAGGAGCAACCAGTGCACTGGCTCACCTGGCTTCATCCCAGGCGAGGAATGGATAAGGTCGAAATGTCGAAAACGAGTTAGGTATAAAAGATTAAACTTTCTAAATTTAATTAACTTGGATTGCATAGAAATAATCTTCTTATACTTGGCGTTAAATTCCGAGGAGGAAACTCATACGATTCATGGAATTTGAAATGTGATTTCACCTTTATTACACCCATAATATGAAGTGACCCACATGTTTTAGCATTTGTCTTAGTGATTTTTAATTAGTGAGTTTTTTTTGTGGTCACTTCTTTAATTCATTTTCCCAAGATCCATATTTTACCAATATAAAAATATCAGTATTTCAATCAAATCTTGCCATTTATATATATAAAGATATATAAATGTTTCTTTGCTTACCAGAGAAATTAAATTAGCAAAGAAATTCAATCACACAATGTTTCTCATATTCAAGAGATTTTGTGTCACATAGCCATCTCTTTGATTATTATTTACTTCTGTTATAACCATTTTTTTCTTGTTTTATTTCTTCTATCAGTTATTTATTTGATTTACTTCACAACTAGTTTCATGGCCCAATAATTTAATTTCTAGATTAACCACTCATGCTTTTAATGTCTGGGAATCTAGGAGTTTATTACTTATGGTTTTTTTTCCTTTGAATTTATGCAAAACACTAAAACAACACAAGTTTGGGAATTTATCCCGGGGTGCTATTTACTTATTCAAACAATGTTTTTGTCAAGTAAATATACTCATGTCTTAAAATATTGGTAATGATCTTATGAACATTTGGTGATAATTGTGTTATAGACCAGGCAGAAAAAGAACTACAGGCAAGCAAAATGCTAACTTAATCTAGCATACCATATATAGACTTGCATGTATATGAAAACAGAATGACTGGAGCAATACCAAAATCAGTCTAATGCAAACTTTCAGATGCACATTTTGAGGAGGGTACTAATAGGTTCTCAGATTATAAAACTAATGATAGTGATCAATCAAACAGTAGGATTGTTAACATGTTTAATATCTGTGTAAACTACATGGCAATGCATTTTTCTCAACAGATTTGTTAAAGACAAAACCCAACTTAATTTAAACCAAATAGGAGGTTAGCTAAGCTCAGTTCAATATAGTTGCATTCCAGATTATAAGTATAAAGCATGTGTTTCACTTCTACTATACAATACAATGCAAATTCTTTACTAGAGAATCAGATGTTCAAAGAGAATTTAACAAGTTAAGACTTCAAGCTTCTCATGGTCTTATATCAGTTATAAGTCATGGTCAGGCTCTTCTGGTTAGCCAATGCCAGATTCAATTATCTCTTAACAATTTCTAGCTACATGCCTATCCATGAACTACTGCAACTTTTCCATATAGAATTCAACAAACTTGATACAGAAAGCATGTCCACATATTAAATTACATGGCATAATTTTCTCCATCACAGTCTACCAGAAAACATCAAAATCAGTTACTTAGATCTGTAACTCCAGACACATATAATATTTAAGTTTTACAAATTCTTTTCAAATGAACAAAGCCACTACAATACTGAAAGGTCTGCATAGACTTAAGAAAGTTTGCCTAGCTATCTTTATTACAATGAACTACTGCATTTTTAAACTCAAGTAAGTCTTCTAATTTTCCAAGCAAGCAAGCTACTCATGCATCTCTTCCTGCAACAATATTTTGAGCTGCCTCAATAAAAATGAGACACTCCAAATATTGCAAAGGCAATAAATAGGGTCAGAATAAAATTTTGGTATGAGTGAAATCATTATTAAAACAACTTATAAATCCTTAAAACTGTGCAGAGAACATATATATTTGACACTATTCAATTTCATGTTAAACCTGAGCATATGTACATTTACATTTATCTAACAAACATACACCCAAGCATTCATCCAATCAATCCATTCAGTTGTACATGTACAAACTCCTATGGATTTTAGCTTCCTAAAATCCATAGCATAATCTTTCTATCCCATTTTATATTTTATATGGTCTAAACTCTTGCCTTTGAACACAAAGTGTGCATTGCAAAGGACTCAGTTCTGTTAACCTTTGCACAGAGGCCTTCAGGACTTGAACAAGTCATGCACATACCAATCATCCACCTGATGATGAGTAGATCAAGGCACCTCTCCTAAATTACTTTGTAATTTAGAGACCATGCTCATTTAATTGCTGAGAAATTTTCTTCTTAATTCCAGAGGTGCTCATGTTCTTCCTTTCATTACATAAACCCCAAAATTTATTAAACTCACTCAAGGGTTTACATCCAATCATACAGAGCATTCATGTAAAACTGCACATCCAAAGACATTCTGGCTTAATCTTATTTTATAAAACTGCCTGTATATTTATTTTCTAGAGTTTTTCCCATTGCTTACATAAATCTGATGAAACCATAAGAAATACTAGATTTATTTTACTGTGAACATAGGATAGGATTTTTAAGAAAAACCCATAAAAACATATTGGCTCATGATCTGAACAAATCAGCACATGTTTATAGTATTGCATTGTTCCTATCATTTTTAATATGAACTAGGCATGAGCATGAATCTCATTATTCACATCGCCTACTTCATTTCCCTTTGATATCCTATTTCTCAGTAAAACATTTAGTTCATTCTTCATATAAAACTGGATTATAAAATCCATTTCTATAATATGAATATATGTTTGATTATTTATATTTCAAAATAAAAATTGAAACAATTATAACAACTCAAAACAGATCAATTCATTAACCAGAAATTCAACCAAAATACCATCCATGATCAACATGTATTTATTCAGAGAGTAAAACCAAATAGAAAAACATAATATGATTTTATATAAAATAATTTGGCTGCCCTTACTTGGGTCTTATTGCCTTAAGTCTTTTAAATGATTATCACTCACCTTCCTCTCCTCTTCCCCGAGAATGCCTTAGCTTGAAGGCTGTGTGAGTTTCTCCTTTCTATTTTTTTATATTAAACTTCTGTTTTTCCTCCTCAGAGAAAACCTCTGCCTTACCCCCTTGATTTAAATCATTTAACTAGGGTTTTAATAAAGGAAACACCCATTTTATCTTCACAAAAATAAAAGAAGCCTGTATGCATGTTTATGGCTAATTTGGCCATTTTCTTTTTATTTCCATTTCAGGTGAAAGCAGTTGTTTTTCTCTTTTCTGAATGCATGCTATTTGCATGATTCTTACCTGCACATTGTTTTCCTATGACTCCGCTTGACAATGTATTTTATTTTATTTTTATTATACCCGAGTTATTTTTCATGTTTCTTTTTATAAGTTTAATTTTCAGTTGACCTATTTTATCATTTATTTCAAAAAAAATGCATTCACACTCATAAATATTTCTTGACTGATTTTTATGCATTTTAATTTATCAAGAGGATTTTTATTTTATCATCCCATACTTCTCTGATCATATGCATATACTTTCTATACAATATTCACATATATACAAGTCATGTGAATTTTAGAATTCATTTTATACTTAATCATTTTCCTCTCATCACTGTATATAAAAATAATTATCCCCTTGCATAATTACTTCACTTACTTCTGATATTCATTTTTCAAGCTATTTTTATTCTTTGGTTGTTTATATAATACATATATATATATACTCATAAAATATGTGAATATGATGCTACTCTTTACTCAGCTATTTTTCTCCCCATTTTTTTTATTTTCTCTAACTATCATTCTCTCACTTATTTACTTCATTCATTCTTGGTATTTATTTTCCATTCCTTGTTTTTCTTTTAAAGTAATTTTTATTCTCAAAAATTTTGGGTCTTCACATACTCTCCTCCTAAAAGGAATTGTGTCCCACAATTATATATTGGTTTATTAGTATATTTCAAACATATCAGAAATTCATTCATCTAAGATTAGTCAAATACACTTAAGTAATATTTAAAGTTATTACAGTTCTAGACATACCTTCAAGCAGAAAATAGATTAGGATACTTATCCTTCATCCTATCTTCAGCCTCCCATGTGCAGTCATTCCCATCTAAACTCCATTTGATTTTAACTAGTTTAATTATTTTATTTCTTAGTTTCTTTTCTTCTCTAACCATAATGCCTACTGGTTCCTTTTTATAAACCAGATTTTCTTGAATTTCAACATGTGTAGTAGATTCAAGAATGGTCTCCTTACCATGCACCCATTTTCTCAATTGGGATACATGAAATACATCATGTATTTTGCTCAATTCCTCTTGTAACTTCAACCTATAAGCTAAAGTCCCTATTCTTTGAACAATTTCATATGGTCCTATATACCTTGGTGATAGTTTCCCTGCTTTGCCAAATCTCAGTATTTTCCTCATTGGTGAAACTTTGAGAAACACATAATCTCCCACCTCAAATTCTACTGGCCTTCTCCTTTTATCTGCATATGCTTTCTTTCTTTCTTGTGCTACTCTCATTCTTTGCCTCACTGTTTGCACAAAAAATGGACAAACACCTCAAAGTTGTATGACTTAGTAGATCTTATGTTATTCCTAGTAATTTGAGTGATTTATGCAAATACGTAAAAAACAGGGGCTAAACTGTAAAAAGACACGCAGATTTATAGTGGTTCAGCCAGAATGTGCCTACGTCCACTTTATATGTTATTTCTCTTCTTTTTTTTATGATTACAAGTACAAAGCTTTGATACAAGTAAAAGAAAGTTGTTTGAAGAGTTCCTTCCGTGCTTGAGCTCTCAAAGTTGTCCCCATTGTTGTACCCCTGCCCCTCTATTTATAGAGTGAGGCTGGGGGTAGGGGTCTAGGACGTGTATAGTTGCTGATGGGCCTGGGCTGATGTGATCTGGCATGGTACGTCTTGGTTCGTCATTGCTTGGTTCGGAGGTGGTTGGAGTGTAGGATGGACCGGTAGTTGATTGGACCGGTGGTGGGATGGTGAGGTTGGTCCGGTGTGGAGATGGTTCGACATGAGGTGGTTCGGTGGGAGTTGGGAAGGTTGGTTCGGTTGGTTCGGCAGGAGGTGGTTCGGGTGAGGTCTGCCGAATGGTGCCTGCCGAATGGGGTTGAGCGAGGTCTGCCGAATGGTGCCTGCCGAATGGGTTTGCCGAATGAAGCAAGTTTCTTGGTCTCGAGGTCTTCTGGGTGAGAACACGCCCAACATTTGCCCCCCAAAGCGGGGCATATTCTTGAATATGGCGTGCTTTGTTTTTGGTTGTTTATCCTAGGCACTCCCATCCGGTCTCAGAAACGAACCGGTGGTCCGGCTATCTTTCCTTTCCTCTATAAGTAGGGGCTCCGTACTCTTGTTGTTTCCTTACCGATCGAAAAGTGCCGAGCCAAACTCTCAACACCGAATCATTTACAGTGCCGAACTAGGCTGGTTTTGCCGGATCAGGTGAGGTTTCCCTTCCTCGCCGAATGACCACTTAGTTTTATACTACCGAATGGGTCCTTCGAAAATGCCGGATGGGCTGTGGTTTTTGGGGATGAGGATACCGAATGGTTTTTTTTTTGTAGTGCCGAATGGGCCAGTACCGGATGAAACCGATGACTTTAAATGCCGAATGGGCATGAGAAACCACCGAATGGCCTTGATAATTTTGCATTTACTTTACCGAATGACAACGGGAGTTTGAGCACTTTGATTTCATGAGTGAAATTCCATATTATATACTTACTTGTTTACATCCTTTGTTCTAACATTATGCTTTTCCGGTGTTGTAGATAATGTCTCGCAAAGTAGAAACTCGATCAGACAAGAAGAAATCCGGGGGTGAAGGAGGTTCCTCTGCCGTGCCCCCAGCTCAGCCGAATCCCGAACGTCACGGACCAACCCCGAGATCATTAGTGGACGGGTACGGCCCTCAGGAAATTCTGAACTCCCCGCCCGACTATTTTCCTAGTTCCCTCAAGGAGGAGCAGCTAGATGCCATCTCTCGTTCTTTTGGAATTGATAGGGCGCGAATGCTGTTGCCAGGGAGAGATGTTATGCCATACGACCCCCCTGAGGGGTACTTTGCGTACAGCAGATACCACTGCATGTGTGGTGCCATTCCGCCTCTTAATGCTTGGGTAGTCGGCTTCCTTACATATCTCAAGGTGGCCCCATTCCAGCTTCAACCCAACTCCTATGCTATCCTGGTGAGCCTCTTCGTCATTTTCCAAAGGAAGTATGGTCGTGCTCCTTCCAACCGGGAGATCCGGTACTTGTATAATTTGAGGGGCTATAAGAAGGGGTCCCCATACATTAGCTTGGAGTCAGCCGTGACCTTCAAACCGGTCTTGGATCTGTACTCTAAATTCATCATGTTCAAGAAAGAGTGGTTCTTTGTTAGGGACGACTCCGTTTCAATCCGGCGTTTTACTTCTGGATGTAAGTTGATGCTTTTACTTCTAATTTCTATTCCGATTGCGATGCTTCTTCTCATACTTTCTCATTTTTGCTAGCGACAGGTGGCTTTCCGGTTGTGGAGACTGACCGCCTGGTTCAGACGGCGGCTGAGGTAGAAGCTATTCTTGGGAAATATAGATCATCTGCCTTCTTGATCAGAAATGCGATTCTTCTGGAATATAACTTAATCCTCCCGCAGCAGTCAGTAGTTAAGCTGAGGGAGACGGCGGAGGAGAGGGCGGCTGCTCAGACCAAAGAAGGTGTTTCGGTGGAGAGTAGTAAGAGGAAACCTTTCACAAAACCTCCAGCTGTCGGAGGTAAGAAACTCAAGAAGTCGGACGGTCCCTCCCCCAGCAATTGTCCACTTACCCGGGAGGAGGAAGACATAGAGGAGGAAAGAGGCGAGGGCGGAGATGGTCGGGATGGTGACAAAGGTGGCGATGGCATCGGGGCCCTACTTCCTGGGCAAGCAGGCGAGATTCAGGAGTGGACGGATGATGCGTTCCACCAGGCTTTTGAGGGGTTGGATGAAGATCTGGCTTTGGTAGAGAAGATCGGGAAGGCGGACAAAGCCGGGACTGGTGCAAGTGAGTCTTCTCCGACCATTCCAGCCAAGGTGGCTCCGACGACTCAAGGTGAACTCTTGACTCCTGCATGCTTCATTAATGATAGGGACTTAGGAATATTTTATGACCCGCTCCCGTCCTGGAACGAAATCCAGGACTTATTGCAGTATCCCACTCCTCCCCAGGGTTTGTACAACCACAGCTGTGTTTCTTTTCCTTTTTTTTAACTTGTAATTTACCGCGTTTCTCGAATCATATAGTGATGTAAGTTTGTGACACTTGTTCTTTATATCAGGAGCAGGCAAGACGTCCAAAGCCTCAGACCTTCGACACAGGCTTGAGCAATATAAGCTTTCCAAAACTTCTGCTAAGCCGAAGCCCTCGACCCAACGCTCCGGGGATGTAGTCGGCTACCGTCCTCTTCTTGGGGTCATCGAAGAGGGTATTCAGCAGAGGAAGAGGAGTCATCCTTTATCCGAAACTTCGCCCGGTCCTCAGCTTCCGGCTCAGCCTCTTCATGACATCACTGAAGAGGGTAGCGAGTTTGCACCCTCTCCGCACCCGTCTAGAAACCCTTCTGTCACTCATATCGACCGTCCTGACTTAGCTCGTAATCCATTTGTGGGTCATTCTGACCTGGATCCAAGTTCCCACGACATTACCTTTGATGAAGTTACTGGTGAGCACCTTCTTCCCCGCAATCCCATGGTACGGGTGCTTGATGAAGCTAAGTCCTTAGATCTTGATCTACTTACCACTCGGATAGTTACCATGGGAGATGAGGCCAAGGCTAATATTGATCGGGTGGCGGAGGAGACTAAAAAGCTGATGGGGCATCATGCCCGGCTGGTTAAGGCCGGAGAGGAGATTGGGAGCGCCAATATCCGACTTCGATTGGTGGTTTCGGATCAGGCCAAACAGCTTGCGGATCAGGCTATTCAGATTTCTCAGCATGAGGCTGCTACCGGGCGACTAAGGAAAACCATGGAAGAGGCCAGTCGGGCCGAATTGCGGAAAATGGAAGCTACTTGCAAAGAACGGATTGACATGGCTATTGCCACGGTGGATGAGGTTCGGAAAGCGGATCTCGAGCAGGTGGAGGAATTGTCCGGGAAACTTGAGGCTGCAGAGCTTGCTCAAGCCAAGTTGAGGGAGGAGATGGAGGCAATGCGGGGATCCCTTCTGGTTGACTGCTCGAGATACTGATTGGAGAGAGATGCCGCCGTTGGGAGGTTGTCGGCTTCCGAGGCCCGGATGAGGGAGTTTGAGGAGAATGAGGGGATGATGGACGAAATGCTCCAGGATATGTACTTCCGTACCTGGAAGTAGGGCAACCTGTCCTGGATGGATGATTATCCCAGGGTCATGGCTAAGATTTATCTCCGGGCTCTGGAGGAGGCTAAGGCTGATGCAGATAAAGAGGGTGGAACGGTCTTCAGTATGGATGTGGTCACTGCCCAGTTTACCAAGGAGGAGAAAGTGGCTGTAAAGGAGGGTATGCGGCTGCTTGCTGCTGAGGAGGCAGGTGTGCAGGTAGAGGATGACGACCAGGATGGTCAAGAAGCAGGTGCTGGTAAGTCTTCCTTTCTAGTCTTTCCGTTAACTTGGTTACTTATCGCTAATGAATTCTTTTTACGACCGGACAGGTGGGCAACAGAGCAAGGACAAGACTCCGACGCAACCGGCTCCCTGATTAGACCTGGAAAATTCTTTTTGTAGACTTGACATGGCTGTATACGTTAGTCTTAAGACAGTAGAGTAACTTCTAAGTTGTAATTCTTGCTACTTATAACAATCAACATTATTCTTGACGTGTAATTTTTTAACTTAAGCCGATTTTGTCGTTTCTTGAATATTTGTTGCTATTTCGACATATCGTATGAGAAATGTAGCTATGTATATTCTTGTAATTAAATTGTGTTTGATGTTAGACTCTGGTTCTAAACCATAATTTTATGACTTGCAATATTAGCGTGTGGTGTGAACAAATTATAGTCATGTATTTGTACATAAAAGAAGAAAATACCGCCTTTCATGTTTTAATCGTAGATGGCAGTCTTGAATATCTTGTAGGACCGAGCATGGAATGTAGTCGAATGTCCTGCCACTGTGAGTCCCTACACCCATTGGCGAGTATCTCCTACTCTGTATCATGTACTTTAGGGATTGTTATAGGGGATAGGAAAAAAAGCCTTTTAAGTAAAATCGAAATACGTGAAATAGTAAAACTTCCAATCACGGAAGGCCTTCGATGTGCTTAAGTTCGTGGCAAACGGGTTTTGTAGTCACTTTCCCTAGCTGTGGGTCTTGGAGACATTTGTCACCCATCTTACGCCTCCGCGGGGAGTTAATTCTTTTTTACCACAGCCGCACTTAAGACACATCGGAGCCGAGATCGCGCACAGTAACTACCCGGGCCATTATGGCCCGTAATCGTGGGTATTATTCGATTTACTGTGGCCGGCTAGCGTGGGTGCCGATCGTCAACTGTGAACTGCCCCTGGCTGGCCACACCTTATGTTGGGGCTTATAGTCGGTTCACAGTTGCCGGCGAGCCTAACGCCGTAATGAGCTGCCTCGGCTATAGTCGGCCTTCTCGGTGGCTTATAATCGGCTCATTACAGTTGGCTTTAAGGGCCGTCGCGAGCAATGAGTTAACCCGCAGCAGAGGGATGCCGGAGCGAAAGTGTCTCATTGGCGAGGGCATAGATTCGCATAGTACCTGTTGGGTTTTGTCCACGTGAAGTTGCATTGTGGAGTGCTTTGAATAGAAATGCTATATACTCAGGATTTTGTTCAACAGAAAAGGATAAAGTTAACAAGCAGCCAAGATACAAAGGAACGAGTTAAAAAAGAGACAAGGTTTTTTAAAGTGGTTCAGCACGAAAATGCCTACGTCCACTGATTCTCTTTGTTAATTCACTTCATATGGGCAATACAAGTTAAGAAAAGTATCGACGGAGGTGTTGGATGTTCCATGCCCTCTGGAACACCTCTCCGTCCACTGTTGACAAAATATAGGCTCCGTTGTGGAGATCTTTATGAATTACATATGGTCCATCCCAGATTGGGTCTAGTGCTCCGGGGCGAGGGAAGATTCGCTTGAGGACAAGATCCCCTTCCTGCAAGGTACGATGCTTGACTTTGGAGTTGTATTGTGCTGCCACTTTTTGCTTGTGGGCTGCTGTTTTGAGGATTGTATCGTTTCTTCTCTCCTCGATTAGATCCAAAGACATGTGAAGGAGTTCTTCGTTCTCTTCTGGGTTATAGTGGATCCGACGATGGGAAGGCACAATAGTTTAAACTGGGAGCATAGCCTCCGATCCGTATGCCAAAGAGAAAGGAGTGTGCCCTATCGATGTTCTGAAAGATGTGCGATAGGCCCATAGTGTCGTAGGAAGTTCATCCACCCAAGCGCCCTTTGACTTTTCGAGCTTCATTTTTATTAGAGTTTTCAGAATTTAGTTGACTGCTTCGACTTGTCCGTTTGCCTGGGGATATGCTACGGATGAGAAGCTTTTATGAATTCTGTGTTCTTGGCACCAGTTGGCGAATTCCTCGCTGTCAAATTGAAGTCCATTGTCTGATATGATTTTGAGTGGGACTCCGTACCTACATAGAACATTTTTGATCAAGAAGTTAATAACTTTTGCTGAAGATACTTTATTTAGAGGTTCCGCTTCCACCCATTTGGTGAAATAATCAACTGCCACTATAGCATATTTGGCCCCGCCTCGGCCCATTGGTAGCTCGCCGATTAAGTCAATTCCCCATATCGCGAAGGGCCAAGGGCTGGTCATCTGAGTAATCTCGGTTGTTGGTAGCCGAGGGATCTTAGCAAATTTTTGGCATCTGTCACACTTCTTGACGAAATCTAAGGCGTCCTTGCTTAAGGTGGGCCAGAAATATCCGTATCGGAGTATCTTTTTTGCTAATGTTTGCCCCCCGGTGTGATCTCCACAGCTCCCCTGATGGATGTTGGATAAGATTTCCTTGGCTTTCCTTCCGGCGACACACCTTAATAATGGGTTAGAGAAACCGCGCCGATAGAGGATGTCTTCTTGTATTGTATAGCGGGACGCTTTCCTCAAGATTTTCTTGACTTCATTACGCCCGTTGGGTAGTGTGCCACTTTGTAGGTAGTCTCGGATGGGAGTCATCCAAGTTGCTTCTTCGGCTGTGGCTATCAGATTCACTTGCTCAAAACTTGGGACCGTTTGCTTTGAGATGGTTACTGCCCCGAAGATGGCGATGTCTCTCATACTCGCTTGCTTTGCCAATTCGTCGGCCTCTTGGTTCTCTTCCCGAGGGATGTGTTTGACTAAGTACTGATCCAATCGGCTGAGAAGCAACTTGGTCTTCTTTAGATATGCTATGAGTCGTTCCTCTCGAGCTTGGAATTCTCCTAGTATTTGATTAACAATAAGTTGAGAATCGCTGTGAAGACACAAAGAATTGGCTCCGATTTCTGTGGCAATTTCTAGTCCAGCTATCACTGTTTCATATTCTGCATCGTTGTTGGTGGCAGCGAACTCCAACCTTATAGCATAGTGTAGTTTATTTCCCCTGGGAGTGATTATTACCACACCTGCCCCCGAGCCTTGTTCGTTAGATGCACCGTCCACAAAGAGATTCCACTTGATATCTTCCGTTATTTCCAATTGCTCCTTATCCTCGTTGGTAGTGAACTCTGCAATGAAATCAGCCATGGCTTGTCCCTTGATGGCGGTGCGAGGGTGATAGGTGATATCATATTGACTCAGCTCAATACACCATTTAAGTAGTCGCCCGGAAGTGTCGGGACGATGGAGTACCTGCCTTAGTGGTTGATCGGTCAGAACTTTGATGGAATGGGATTGGAAGTAGTGACGTAGTTTTCGTGAAGTGATTAGTAAACAGTATGCTAACTTTTCAAGTTTAGGATATCTGACTTCTGCCCCAGTAAACCTTTTACTGACGAAGTAAACTGGTCGTTGCGTGCGGTTGTCTTCCCTTACCAAGGCAGCGCTTAAAGCGTGAGATGACACAGCAAGGTATAGGTATAATTCTTCGCCTTCGCTTGGGGTCGAGAGTACCGGTGGTTTCTGGAGGTGTTCGATTAGGTTAAGGAAAGCGGTTAAGCATTCGTCCGTCCATTCGAACTTTCCTTTATCTTTCTTTAGAGCTTCGAAAAAGGGGACGCACTTGTCCGTTGCTTTGGAGATGAATCGGCTTAGGGCGGCCACTTTTCCATTTAGGCTTTGCATCTCCTTTCGGGTGGAAGGTATCTTGATGTCCCTTAATGCTCGGACTTGTTCAGGGTTTGCTTCAATCCCTCGGGCATGGACGATGAACCCTAAGAATTTTCCCGATGACACTCCGAAGGAGCACTTTAGTGGATTCAACTTCATTCCATACTGTCGAAGTACCTGGAACATTTCGCCTAGGTAGCTTACGTGATCTTTGGCTTTCCGTGATTTCACCAGCATGTCGTCTACATATACTTCCATAGTTTTTCCTATTAGCCCTGCAAACATCTTGTTGACGAGGCGTTGGTAGGTGGCTCCTGCATTTTTAAGTCCGAAGGGCATCACTTTGTAGCAGTATAAACCCCGGTCGGTGATGAAACTAGTGTGGTCTTGGTCGGGAGCATGCATAGGAATTTGGTTATATCCTGAGTATGCATCCATAAAAGATAGGAGTTCGTGCCCGGCTGTGCTGTCTACAAGTTGGTCGATTCTGGGAAGCGGGAAGCAATCCTTTGGGCAGGCGTCGTTTAGGTTGGAGAAGTCAATGCAGGTCCGCCACTTCCCATTAGCCTTCTTTACTAGTACCGGGTTGGCGATCCATTCTGGGTAAACAGCTTCTCGTATGAAGTCATTGGCGAGTAGATTCTTTACTTCTTCATCGAGGGCTGCTGATCGCTCTGCCCCCATACTTCTCTTTTTTTGTTTTACAGGCGCCTTGGTAGGATCAATGTTTAATACGTGGCATGCTATGTCGGGGGAGATTCCGGTCATGTCAGCGTGTGACCAAGCGAATACATCCAAGTTGTGGTGGAGAAAATCAATGAGTTGTTCCTTCAATTCAGCTTTCAGCTGCGACCCAATTTTCAGTAGCCTACTTCAGTCGTGCTTGTCTACAGATATAAACTCCATAGCCTCTGCAGGCTCGGCGGTGGCCTCCTCCTCTTTGTCCCTAGGGTCTAATTCATTGAAAGGGTCGCTGGTGTATCGAAGAGGAGGGGCTTTCTTTAGTTGCTATGCTTCAAGGCTTTTTGTGCAGAGGGCAATCTCTACACCTTTCCCTTTATCTTTCCTGTGGTTGTTGCGAAGTTCGGTTACATAGCAGTCTCGTGCAATATCCTGGTCTCCTTCCACTTCCCCTACCCCATTGTCTGTTGGAAACTTCATTTTCAGGCACCATGGGGCTAGGACAATCTGGAAGTCAGACAAGGCTGGTCTTCCTAAGAAAGCGTTGTAGGCCGAATGGTTTTCTATCAGCACAAACGTCTGTTTCCTTACAACGGAGCGGGGATGGCTTCCAATCTCAACAAAGAGGTCCAGCTGCCCGAGGGGCATCTTCGCATCTCCAGTGAAACCGTGTAGTGGTTTATCGCAGGGAGATACATCCTTCATTGATAGCTTCATTTTGTCGAATGCGTGTTTGAACAGGATATTTACAGAGCTTCCAGTGTCTACCAGGATTCGGTAAACTTTGGCGGGACCGAGTCGGGCAGAGATAACCATGGGATCCATGTGAGGGTACTGTCTTCCTTCTAGGTCGCGTTTACTGAATGTGATGTCATCACTTTCTTTCCGCTTTGGGTGGCGCTCTTCTATAACCGTATTGACACAGTCTTTATTGTCTCTAAGCGAATTCCCATATCTTTCCATCTCTCTCCAACTTCTGTCTGCGATGTGCGGACCTCCTGAGATGGTATGGACCACTATCTTCTCTTGACTAGAGCTGCTAGCGTTGCGGTTTCCTCTGTCGGTCCCTGGTGAGGGTAGCCTTGGATTTTCATTGGCAGGAGCTGGAGTCCTGTCTTGACTTTTTACATAACGTTCCAGTTTCTTCCTTCTGATGTGTTCCTCAATCAGATCTCGGAGATGATGTCATTCGTTGGTATCATGTCCGTGAGATTCGTGGAAGCGGCAGAATTTTCCAGACTTCTGTGCGTTATCTGATTCCTTCTTGTATGGTGGGCGTTTGTATCTAACTTCTCCTTGGGTGGCAAGGAAGATATTTTCGACGGTCTCGTTCAAAGGGGTGTAAGTGTCGAATCTTGGTCCTGGCCGATATATGCGCTTTTCTACCTTCTTGCCCCCAGCATTGTCTCTGGAATCATTTCTTCGAACGTCCCTCGCCACAGCAGGGGCGTTGCCATGGGTCGTCTTATTTTGCTGTCCTGACTGCCCCTCAACGGCAGCATCCTCAAGCCTCATGTATTTCCCGGCTTCATGGAAGAAATCGGGTAAAGTAGCTGGCTTTTCTTTTGTCAATCTTCTAGCAAATTTAGTGTTCGGATGCACTCCACTGCAGAGGGCCATTAGGATAAGCTTCTCATCGGCATCTTGAACTACGGCTGCTGCGGCGTTGAATCTGGTTAGGTATTGCTGCAGCTTTTCTCCAGGTTTCTGTTTGACGCTGGATAAGGAATAAGCGTCCTTAGGTTGCTCCACATGAATGCGGAACTGACTGATAAATTTTTCTTTCAACATTTCCCACGAGCTGATGGATCCTTGGGGTAGATGACAGAACCAGGAGGTAGCAAGATCTGCTAAGAAGAGCGGAAAGCATTTGCACAGTACTCCCTCTGTTGCTCCACTCATGAGCATATGTTGCGTGTACCTCTGTAAGTGTACAACGGGATCGGAGGTTCCTTTATAGGGTTCCATTGTTGGCATCTTCCACTCTCGGGGGGTGATAGCAATTTCGATATTGCGGGCGAAAGGGCTGGTTACCCTAGCGCCTATCCCTCGATCTCTTTGCTCCCGTTGGACACACTCTCTGAATAAGCGTGCCATCCTTTCATCAGAACTTGGAGCAGATAGAAATGAGTTTGGTTCTGTTCTGTGGGATTGATTCCGTCCAGACGACCTGTAGGGATGGTATCGTCTATCATTCCTCATATTTTCCATTGGCTGCCTTTGATCTTCTGGGAGCACGCTTGGGTCAACTACAGTTGGCCCTTGCCTTGATCTCCCCCTGTTGGGTTCTGATCTGAGCACTTCCTCGGGTCCAACTTCGGGCTGAACTCTAGCTCGGCCCCGTTCACTGGTGTTTCTGTGGTTAGGAAGCATGACAGGCTCAGCTGCAGTTGACCTTCGCCCGGTACCTTCCCCGTTGGGTTCGGTACCAAACGTTTCCTCAGGCCTAACTTCGGGCTGTGCTCGGTCTCGGCTCCTACCACGGCTATTTCTGCCGTTAGCTCCTTCGAAGAAGGAGGATCTTTGCTGTCTCTGAGATCCTCCAGACTGGGACTCGCCCCATGATTCAGTGTTGCGGTTGGATTCTTCAGCGTCCCTCAAGCGTGACATGAGATGGTCCACCAAGGCTTCCTGCTGGGACGTGAAGCGGTTAGTTACTTCAACCACAACTCTGTCCAGATCTGCTCTAGTAATTGCTGCAGGCTGTTCTGTGGCAGGAGTAGTTGGGTTAGCCTGTTCTTCATTCATTACTGTTGCTGGAGGAGGACGATTTGCTTGATTCGTGACAGTTGGATCTGGGAGACTGCTGGATGCGATGTTTTTTCCTTTGTTAACATCTTTTCTCTGTTTGGGAGGCATGTTATCCAAGTGGCGAACGATGCTGTTAGGAAAACTTGTTAAGCGGATGAAGCTGAAGCTTCGAGCTTCTAGTTCTCAGTGAAAGCACCAAAAATGTTTGCACAAAAAATGGACAAACACCTCAAAGTTGTATGACTTAGTAGATCTTATGTTATTCCTAGTAATTTGAGTGATTTATGCAAATACGTAAAAAACAGGGGCTAAACTGTAAAAAGACACGCAGATTTATAGTGGTTCAGCCAGAATGTGCCTACGTCCACTTTATATGTTATTTCTCTTCTTTTTTTTTATGATTACAAGTACAAAGCTTTGATACAAGTAAAAGAAAGTTGTTTGAAGAGTTCCTTCCGTGCTTGAGCTCTCAAACTTGTCCCCATTGTTGTACCCCTGCCCCTCTATTTATAGAGTGAGGCTGGGGGTAGGGGTCTAGGACGTGTATAGTTGCTGATGGGCCTGGGCTGATGTGATCTGGCCTGGTACGTCTTGGTTCGTCATTGCTTGGTTCGGAGGTGGTTGGAGTGTAGGATGGACCGGTAGTTGATTGGACCGGTGGTGGGATGGTGAGGTTGGTCCGGTGTGGAGATGGTTCGGCAGGAGGTGGTTCGGTGGGAGTTGGGAAGGTTGGTTCGGTTGGTTCGGCAGGAGGTGGTTCGCGTGAGGTCTGCCGAATGGTGCCTGCCGAATGGGGTTGAGCGAGGTCTGCCGAATGGTGCCTGCCGAATGGGTCTGCCGAATGAAGCAAGTTTCTTGGTCTCGAGGTCTTCTGGGTGAGAACACGCCCAACACTCACTAATTCAATTCTTGCAGAAGTTTCTTTTACATTGTCTGGTCCAAGCAACACTCTTTCACCAGCCTTCATCCAACATGCAGGAGATAAACAAGGCTTTCCATACAAAGCCTCAAATGGAGCCATTCCTATGGTGGACTGGTAGCTATTATTATAAGCAAATTCAGCTAAATAAATATGATCCTCCCTGTTGCCTCCAAAATCAAGTATGCATGCTCTAAGCAAATCTTCTAAAACCTTATTAATAATCTCAGTTTGCCCATCTGTTTGTGGGTGGTAGGCTGTGCTTAGGCTTAGTTCTGTCCCCATAGCTTCTTGAAAGCTACTCCAAAACCTTGAAGTAAACAAAGTATCTATATCACTAATGATAGTTTTGGGGATGATTCTCACTATCTCTTTCACAAATAACTGAGCTAGTTTATGGGCATTTCTGTTTGAATTTATAGGAATGAAGTGTGCTGTTTTTGTAAGCCTATCAACCACTACCCAAATACTATCATTGCCTCTTCTTGTTCTTGGCAAACCATCCACAAAATCCATTGATATGCTTTCCCATTTCCAAGTAGGCACTTCCAAAGGTTGCAATATGCCTGAGGGTCTTTGATAATCTGCCTTTACTTGTTGGCATGTCAAGCAATTTGCCACATATTTGGCCACTGCTCCTTTCATCCCTGGCCACCAGTAATTCCTCCTAAGATCATGGTACATTTTTGTACCACCTGGATGTATAGTATATTTTGTTTTGTGATGCTCATCCATAACTTCTTGCTTCAGTTCCTCTACATTTGGTATGCAGAGTTTCCCCTTCTTCCTTAAGTATCCTTTATCATCTACCTCATAGTTTTCCACTGTCATGCCTTGTGATATCATGTTCTTTTTCTCCTTCAAACTTGTATCTTGATTCTGCATTTGTCCTATTTTATCAACCAGTGTTGACTTTAAAGAAATGAGGCTTAATTTACCATATTCAATCATCTCACTGTGTGTCTTATCTGATACACTAGTTTCTTCTTTCACTTCCACCTCACTAAGGATTGTCAAATCCCTGAACTCAGCCATCATTAAGCTTGCCAATTTTGCTTGATGTCTACTTAATGCATCTGCCACTTTATTAGCTTTTCCTGGGGTGTATAATATATCAAGATCATAGGCAGCTAGAAATTCTACCCACCTATGTTGCCTCATGTTTAAGTCTTTTTGGGAAAACAAGTATTTAAGTGACTTATGGTCTGTAAAAAATTCAAACTTAGCTCCTAATAAATAGTGTCTCCATAGCTCCAATGCATATACCACAGCAGCTAGTTCTAAATCATGTGTAGCATACCTAGTTTCATTTGGCTTGAGTTGCCTTGATGCATATGCTATGACTCTACCATGTTGCATGAGCACTGCCTCTAGTCCAGATCCACTAGCATCTGTGTAAACTACTAATTCTTCATTTCCCTCTGGTACTTGTAAAACTGGAGCTTCCATCAATGCTCTCTTCAATAATGTAAAAGCCTGTTCACATTTCTCTATCCAAACATATGTCTGCTCCTTTCTAGTTAGCTTGGTCAATGGAATGGCTATTCTTGCAAAGTCTTTTATAAATCTCCTATAATAGCCTGCCATTCCCAAAAATGATCTCACCTCAGTCACTGATTTGGGTCTGTTCCATGATTGAACTGCCATAACCTTACTTGGGTCTACACTAATTCCTTGTTGAGAAATGATATGCCCCAAAAACTTTACTTCATTTTGCCAAAATGTACATTTAGAGAATTTGGCCTTTAAATCATGTGTTCTCAGTCTAGACAAAACCAGATGCAAGTGTTTTGCATGATCCTCTTCTGATTTTGAATACACTAATATGTCATCAATGAAAACAACTACAAATTTGTCTAGAAAGTCTCTAAATGTTCTATTCATTAAATCTACAAAATAGGATGGTGCATTTGTCAATCCAAAAGGCATCACCAAAAATTCATATAACCCATACCTTGTGTTGAAGGCAGTATACTTAATGCTTTCTTCCTCTACCTTCATCTGATGAAATCCAGAGGCTAAATCTAGCCTTGAAAAGATCTTTGCTCCATTTAATTGATCAAATAGATCATCAATTCTGGGGAGTGGGTATTTGTTCTTGATGGTGACTTTATTCAGTTCTCTATAATCAATACACATTCTTAGTGTACCATCATGCTTTTTCACAAACACCATTGGAGAACCCCAGTTTGAACTGCTAGGCCTTATGAAGCCTTTCTGCTCCAATTCTTCCAGCTGTTGCTTCAATTCTATTAATTCTTTTGGACCCATTCTAGTAGGTTTCTTGATGATAGGGCTTGATCCAGGGATTAACCTTATTTGAAATTCAACCGGTCTATTGTCTGGTACCCCTACTACCTCTCCAAAATCATCTAGATACTCTCTTATTACTTCCATGTTTTCTAAAATTAATTCCTTCTCAGTCATATTCCATATTTGATTAAGACAATTTGTTTTAGCTATTTCACTCATGACTAAAATATTTTTACCATTTTCTGTTTTCAAAGAAATAGTGAAATTTTCTAAATTCCAAATTGCTTTGAATTTACTCAACCAATCTACCCCCAAAATAATTCCTATTCCAGGGTATTTCAATACAAACAAATCAGATTTAAACACATTTCCTCCTATGTTTAATTCTACTCCCAAACATTTTAATCCTAGCAAACAAGAGCTACCCAGGGGACTTTGAATAAACAAGGGTTTTTCAACTTTGTTTCATGTGAGAGCTAATTTATCCACTATGTCTTGTGATATTAGAGAATGTGTGGCTCCAGTGTCATATATAACTGTGATTGGGTAACTTTTAATTAGAAGTATACCTTCCAATTGTCCAGAGCTTCCTGCTGCATTTGCCTTTGCCTTTGTTTCCAATGCTCCTACCTTTTCTCCTTTCTTAAACTCTGGGCAGTTTCTTTTAATATGACCTTCTTTCGAACAGTTATAGCAGCTAAATGGTGCCTTCTTGGCTGCTTGACACCTATTACTCATGTGTCCTTCTTTGCCACAATTATAACAAGTAACTTTCTTCTTAGCTTCCCCAGTGGCCGCTCCCTCCACTTTTTTTATCCATATTCTTTTTGTCATAGGGATGTACTCTATTTTCCCCTTCTTTTGATTGTTAGCCCTCATGCTCCTAAATTTTTCCCTTGCATTGTCATGTTGTTCAAAAGAAAGAGTAAGGTCTATGACTTGATCAAATGTTTTATCCTTGTATGGTAACACTGCTCTACTCAGACCTGCATTTAGTCCTTGGATATATCTTGAATTCTTTGATTCTTCATTTCCTATGAGCATAGTTCCATACTAGGACAAACTCTCAAATTTTTGAGTGTATTCAATCACACTCATTGGTCCTTGCCTCAGCCTTATGAATTCCTCAAGCAATGTTGCCTTAGCTGTTGTTGGAACAAACCTTGCCTCAAGCATCTCTTTGAATTGATCCCAAGTTATCTCATTTTCTGGCCTTCCTGTGATGATCACCTCCCATCAATCTAATGCTGCTCCTTTGAGTCTCCTTGAAGCTATCTGCCTCTTTCTTTGGTCATTAATTTGCATATCTGCAAATATTCTTTCCAAAGTTCTCAACCATGTCTGCACTCCCATAACTCCCTCAGTGCCTTCAAAATCCTTGCCTCCTAAATTTAAAAATGTCTTCAATAGCTTAGCTAATTCCGCATGAGGATTCTCTTCCCTGTGCACTGCTCCTTCTCTAAATGCCCTCACAAAATCTTGCAAATTGACCATTGGTGTTGTATTAGAGGGTCCTGCTCCATGACTTGGTGGTCTTCCTACCATGATTCACTATTCAATTGCATAACTAGTTAGTCATATTTCTAATTTAATTATTTTCTGCAATTTATTTCTACTGTGGATATTTATTTCTATCATTATTATATATATTTTTTAGAATTTTATCCATACAAGAAAATTGGATAATATATTTATGCTATGTTTTAACAACATAGCTCTAATACCAACTGAAGTGACCCACTTCTTTTAGCATTTGTCTTAGTGATTTTTAGTGAGTTTTTTTTTGTGGTCACTTCTTTAATTCATTTCCCCAAGATCCATATTTTACCAATATAAAAATATCAGTATTTCAATCAAATCTTGCCATTTATATATATATGAAGATATATAAATGTTTCTTTGCTTAACAGAGTAATTAAATTAGCAAAGAAATTCAATCACACAATGTTTCTCATATTCAAGAGATTTTGTGTCACATAACCATCTCTTTGATTATTATTTACTTCTGTTATAACCATTTTTTTTCTTGTTTTATTTCTTCTATCAGTTATTTATTTGATTTACTTCACAACTGGTTTCATGACCCAATAATTTAATTTCTGGATTAACCACTCATGCTTTTAATGTCTGGGAATCTAGGAGTTTATTACTTATGGTTTTTTTCCTTTGAATTTATGCAAAACACTAAAACAACACAAGTTTGGGAATTTATCCCGGGGTGCTATTTACTTATTCAAACAATGTTTTTGTCAAGTAAATATACTCATGTCTTAAAATATTGGTAATGATCTTATGAACATTTGGTGATAATTGTGTTATAGACCAGGCAGAAAAAGAACTACAGGCAAGCAAAATGCTAACTTAATCTAGCATACCATATATAGACTTGCATGTATATGAAAACAGAATGACCGGAGCAATACCAAAATCAGTCTAATGCAAACTTTCAGATGCACATTTTGAGGAGGGTACTAATAGGTTCTCAGATTATAAAACTAATGATAGTGATCAATCAAACAGTAGGATTGTTAAAATGTTTAATATCTGGGTAAACTACATGGCAATGCATTTTTCTCAACAGATTTGTTAAAGACAAAACCCAACTTAATTTAAACCAAATAGGTGGTTAGCTAAGCTCAGTTCAATATAGTTGCATTCCAGATTATAAGTATAAAGCATGTGTTTCACTTCTACTATACAATACAATGCAAATTCTTTACTAGAGAATCAGATGTTCAAAGAGAATTTAACAAGTTAAGACTTCAAGCTTCTCATGGTCTTATATTAGTTATAAGTCATGGTCAGGCTCTTCTGGTTAGCCAATGCCAGATTCAATTATCTCTTAACAATTTCTAGCTACATGCCTATCCATGAACTACTGCAACTTTTCCATTTAGAATTCAACAAACTTGATACAGAAAGCATGTCCACATATTAAATTACATGGCATAATTTTCTCCATCACAGTCTACCAGAAAACATCAAAATCAGTTACTTAGATCTGTAACTCCAGACACATATAATATTTAAGTTTTACAAATTCTTTTCAAATGAACAAAGCCACTACAATACTGAAAGGTCTGCATAGACTTAAGAAAGTTTGCCTAGCTATCTTTATTACAATGAACTACTGCATTTTTAAACTCAAGTAAGTCTTCTAATTTTCCAAGCAAGCAAGCTACTCATGCATCTCTTCCTGCAACAATATTTTGAGCTGCCTCAATAAAAATGAGACACCCCAAATATTGCAAAGGCAATAAATAGGGTCAGAATAAAATTCTGGTATGAGTGAAATCATTATTAAAACAACTTATAAATCCTTAAAACTGTGCAGAGAACATATATATTTGACACTATTCAATTTCATGTTAAACCTGAGCATATGTACATTTACATTTATCTAACAAACATACACCCAAGCATTCATCCAATCAATCCATTCAGTTGTACATGTACAAACTCCTATGGATTTTAGCTTCCTAAAATCCATAGCATAATCTTTCTATCCCATTTTATATTTTATATGGTCTAAACTCTTGCCTTTGAACACAAAGTGTGCATTGCAAAGGACTCAGTTCTGTTAACCTTTGCACAGAGGCCTTCAGGACTTGAACAAGTCATGCACATACCAATCATCCACCTGATGATGAGTAGATCAAGGCACCTCTCCTAAATTACTTTGTAATTTAGAGACCATGCTCATTTAATTGCTGAGAAATTTTCTTCTTAATTCCAGAGGTGCTCATGTTCTTCCTTTCATTACATAAACCCCAAAATTTATTAAACTCACTCAAGGGTTTACATCCAATCATATAGAGCATTCATGTAAAACTGCACATCCAAAGACATTCTGGCTTAATCTTATTTTATAAAACTGCCTGTATATTTATTTTCTAGAGTTTTTCCCATTGCTTACATAAATCTGATGAAACCATAAGAAATACTAGATTTATTTTACTGTGAACATAGGATAGGATTTTTAAGAAAAACCCATAAAAACATATTGGCTCATGATCTGAACAAATCAGCACATGATATAGTATTGCATTGTTCCTATCATTTTTAATATGAACTAGGCATGAGCATGAATCTCATTATTCAAACTGCCTACTTCATTTCCCTTTGATATCCTATTTCTCAGTAAAACATTTAGTTCATTCTTCATATAAAACTGGATTATAAAATCCATTTCTATAATATGAATATATGTTTGATTATTTATATTTCAAAAAAAAATTGAAACAATTATAACAACTCAAAACAGATCAATTCATTAACCAGAAATTCAACCAAAATACCATCCATGATCAACATGTATTTATTCAGAGAGTAAAACCAAATAGAAAAACATAATATGATTTTATATAAAATAATTTGGCTGCCCTTACTTGGGTCTTATTGCCTTAAGTCTTTTAAATGATTATCACTCACCTTCCTCTCCTCTTCCCCGAGAATGCCTTAGCTTGAAGGCTGTGTGAGTTTCTCCTTTCTATTTTTTTTTATTAAACTTCTGTTTTTCCTCCTCAGAGAAAACCTCTGCCTTACCCCTTGATTTAAATCATTTAACTAGGGTTTTAATAAAGGAAACACCCATTTTATCCTCACAAAAACAAAAGAAGCCTGTATGCATGTTTATGGCTAATTTGGCCATTTTCTTTTTATTTCCATTTCAGGTGAAAACAGTTGTTTTTCTCTTTTCTGATTGCATGCTATTTGCATGATTCTTACCTGCACATTGTTTTCCTATGACTCCGCTTGACAATGTATTTTATTTTTATTATACCCGAGTTATTTTTCATGTTTCTTTTTATAAGTTTAATTTTCAGTTGACCTATTTTATCATTTATTTCTCTCTTGATTTATTTCAAAAAAAATGCATTCACACTCGTAAATATTTCTTGACTGATTTTTATGCATTTTAATTTATCAAGAGGATTTTTATTTTATCATCCCATACTTCTCTGATCATATTCATATACTTTCTATACAATATTCACATATATACAAGTCATGTGAATTTTAGAATTCATTTTATACTTAATCATTTTCCTCTCATCACTGTATATAAAATAATTATCCCCTTGCATAATTACTTCACTTACTTCTGATATTCATTTTTCAAGCTATTTTTATTCTTTGGTTGTTTATATAATACATATATATATATATATACTCATAAAATATGTGAATATGATGCTACTCTTTACTCAGCTATTTTTCTCCCCATTTTTTTTATTTTCTCTAACTATCATTCTCTCACTTATTTACTTCATTCATTCTTGGTATTTATTTTCCATTTCTTGTTTTTATTTAGAGTAATTTTTATTCTCAAAAATTTTGGGTCTTCACATACTCTCCTCCTAAAAGGAATTGTGTCCCACAATTATATATTGGTTTATTAGTATATTTCAAAGATGTCAGAAATTCATTCATCGAAGAAATGTGCCCGATAAGAGGAGCGACTTCACTTGGCCCGGTATAGCTCCTGTTTTAGCCACATCAAGCTGACTCACGGGAGTCAAGGCTATGTAAATACCTCATATAGAATCGTTCGCTAAACCATCCTACTTCATTCTGGAATCTCCACCACGTACACAATTGTTAAAGTGGTTTTTGGTATTGGCAGAGAGTATGACAATATCCGATTCCGGTCTTTTTAACAACAAAATGCTTATTTCACACCGGATGGTTCTTTTACATTTCCAAAACCGATTCATAATTGATATCAAAATATCATATTCTCAAAATCACTTTCGAAATCATATTCACTTTCAGAAACATATTCACTTTCGAAAACATATCACATTTGAAATCATATCACTTCTGAAATCATATTTACTTTCAAAGTCATACTTCCAAAATAGGTTAAACCCTCAATTTAAAATCATCGTATTCCTCAAATATGTCCTTTAAATCCCAACTTAGGTTATAACATCATTTAACCGTATTCGCTTTTAAATCAAGGATTTAAATATAACCACTTCCACTCTATACAATCTGAAATTCAGAAAATAGTTTTGGATGGTTATAAATAGTTTAGCATAGTTTGCATAGATTTAAAATAGTTTAAATAGATTTAAAATAGTTTAAATAGATTTAAAATAGATCAAATAGATTTGAAATAGATTTAATAATTTTGAAATAGATTAAATAGATTTAAAATAGATTAAATGGGTTAATTAGTTTAAAATAGGTTAAAATAAGTTAAATTAGGTTAAATAGATTAAAATAGTTTAAATTGATTAAAAATAGTTTAAAATAGTTGAAAATAGATTTAAACTTGTTTAATAGTTTGAAAACCTTAAAATCAGGATTTTAAAATAATAAATCTTTAAACAGTTTATATTAAAATAATTAATTTGGAATTAATATCAAAATTAAACAATTTCTTCCATTTCAATATATCTGGACCAGGTCCAGCTTCCAAATCAACTAACTAAAATTGGTCTTTCAATTCAGATTCTCATTTAAACCATTTAATCAATATCGATTTCAAATCCATGTTTGAATTATCAATTTAAACCACTTCAAATTAAATTGATTTCAAAGTTATATTCAAACATTTTCAACTAAATTTCGATAAATTTCATTCATGCTTCAAAATTCAACTTTGAAATTTCCATTTTAATTCTTTAAACAATTCATTAAATCAATTACAATTTCAACATTTAAAGCTTGGATTTCAAAGATAATTTAGTTTGTACAAATCAAATTTTATTTCAAAATATCATTTAACCAAATTCAAATTTTAAGGATTTAAAATCATTTAATTTAACCAATCCGGTGTCCGTATATAATTTTCTACCCTATGGTCAAGTGATACAGATATTTATCATTTCAATCCGCAAATATATTTAAATTTACGGGTATATATCATTTCAACCCGTGATCCCAAATTTAATTTCAGATCTATGAAATCGCTTGAGTCTATCATTTCAACTCATAACGATTTCTCCCTAATCTATCAGATCGTTCGGGTATGTATCATTTCAACCCATAGGGAACTTGCAGTGTTAAAACAATATAAAAATATAACATCCAGTCATCCAATATCAACAATCAACATCCATCACAATCACCATTCAAACTAATCAATAAACAATAATAAGTGACTGATTATCAACAACGGGTATTAACTGGCAATTTAGAAATTTAATATTAAATTAATGGTGATAATATTCAATAAAAGTCAGATTTAATTGGAATGACAATTTAAATATACCAAACATCAACCAATCAATTCCTAATCGCATCATAAATTCCATTTAACTAACATAAGATAATTTAGTAGTTGTGAGTGGGTTAAAACACTCACCTTCGATTTATCGTCGATTTGAAATCCAAAATTAGCCCAAAAATTTAACAGTCTCATAATGCAGCCAAACCAGTTCCAAAATGTTTCGAATTTCGATACGATCGCAACGGAGAAAACCGCGCGTGAATCTGAGCTCGTATTCAAAAGTTATTAACATTAGAAGATTGGGAAATTTCGACTTCGAGTCTTGCTTCGGTCCGCCGCCTCAATTACTCGGTGTTCGCTCTGATTTTTTCCCAAAATGACCCGAGACCTGAGTCATTTGGCTCCTGACTCGAAGTCGCTGCAGGGTTTTCGCCTTTGGAACCCGAAGCGAACCTCTTCCTGACTCGAAGTAAACCTGGAGCATTTTTTTAAAACTAGGTCTTGGAATTTGAGAATTACGTTTGATGTTCTATTGTTTGAGAAAGAGGAAGAAGATGTACATACATAAATAATAAAATGAGAAACAACTAGGGTTTATAACAGCCTATATAGGCAGGGTTGGATCGAAACGATAACGACCCGAAATGCCCGTTTCGTTCCCGAAACGAAAATGGGTCATCCAGTATATCAAAATATAGTTTTTTGATATTTTTAAACCCAATGGAACAAGTTTCAAGTCCTAATTCCATTGTATACATAAGTTAGCTTTTAAAATCATCTTATTTAAATTGATTTCTTAAATTGATTTCTACTTGTTTCGAGTCCGCACGATCAAACGAAAAGTCCGATCACTACAAAACTTGAAATCCTACAATAATTCACTGTTATGGATCCGATGAAATTGGTTTCGTCGAAATCCGAGACAGTGACCAAAATGGCTATTTTCACGTTAATTAAATAAATTATTATTAAATTGATTAAATCACTTTTTAATTTCAAATTTAATAACTAGCAATTTTTATCATTTTTGATTACTAAGTAATTTAAAATTAAAAAAAAAAAATTCCATGTCAAATTCAACTATTAATATTGTGCTAATTACAGCGTTCCAATTCCAATTGCAATAAATTCATTAATTATAATTTTAAACCCAATAAATTAATTCATTTTGATTTCAATCTTTTTATTAAATTAACCATTACATTATGGATATAGTTAACATTGGTTTACCACTTATTACATCAATATTCTACAGTTACCATCTTAATTCACATTAACTGCAGTATTTAAATAGATTAATTGCAATTGATTTCCAATTAAATTTCAGTGGATTAAATAGTGAAACGATAATTAAACAATTGCTACAACTTATGATTTCAAACATATTTCTATGTTTATTGTTAACAAACAAAACTAATAAATTCACATACGGATTAATCATTCTATTTTAATCAATTCCAATTAATTACATACGATTTCACTGTTTAATACAACTTTTGGTTTATTTACCATTTACACTTTATGAACAATTATAACTTTCCAATCATTCCAATTAATTGAGATTGCATTAAAATAGTTATCAATTTCCTTAAATTAACATTATTAACATTACATTATAGTTATTTTTCTTATTAATAAATCACAAATTTTTATTTCTTCCAATATTAAATTACAAAATCTTATTAAATTCAATAATTTAATGTAATGACCCGTATTTTTACGGATCGAAAGATTGTAAAGCAGTTGTCATTAGGTTGATAGTGTTGTTAGATCATTCAGAGTTAGATCGTCCAGGGTTAAGTCGTGTAGAAGTTAGGTCGTCTAGTAGCTTAGGTCGTACAATAGTTTGGGATGACTTAAGAGATTGGAGCGACCTATAGGAAGTTAGCGACTTAGGAAATGGACCGACCTAAGAAGTTGACCGACCTAAGAAGGTTACCGACCTAGGGTTTAGCGGCATAGGAGTAGCGACCTAGTAGACTGTGTGAGTTAACGACCTAAGAATGTTAGGTCGTGGACGAGTTAAGTTAAGTCGTTGAGTCGCTATGCCGTGTTAGTTAGGTTGTAGACGACCTATGTTAGTATGCTGCGTGTAGTTAGGTCGTTAGACGACCTAAAGGTGTTAAGTCGTATCCCAGTTAAGCCGTTAGGTCGCGTAAGGACTTAAGTCGTTGGATCGTGAGTGTTAGGTCGGCATTGTTGTTAGGTCGCGTGTGTGTTAGGTCGTGACTTCTGTTAAGTCGTAAGTCATTAAGTCGTCCAAATGACTTAGGTAGAAATGCGGCAGTGTGATAAGTCGCTAAGTTGTATCCCGTCGAGTCTTAGGTCGCGCGTATGTTTAAGTCGCGCAAGTGTTAGGTCAGGGAATTTGTTAGGTCGTAGGTCGGAAGAGTTAAGTCGTGGACGACTTAAGGGGGCGGACGACCTAAGGATCTGCCTATAAATACGCGGGGTTTCTTCACTTTTTGGGATCCGGATTTTGAAGCGAAGAAAGTCCTGCCATTTTGAGAGCTCGAGTGCTGCACTTCATCACTTCTTTTCTCCATTCTAATCTTGTGATTCCTTCCATCCAAATCGAAGATCAAATCGAAGATCCAAGAGCTTAGATTGAAGATCTACAACCATCGAAGAGAGATTTCATCGTTTGAAGCAGAATTTTAGAGAATCGAGCTAGATCCTTCGCTGTCCAGATCTGAAGTGTGTTGCTTTTAAGGTGTTTAGGTGATTCGGTGAGGGGTGGTTATCTCTCACACGGATCCAAAGGAGTATATCAGATTGATGGCTTGATTTGGTGTTAAAATAGTGATTTCCATGCATTTTCTTAAACTTAAGTATAGATCCATTGTTCATGATGATTTGACATCCATTTTACTACATGTTAACCTATACAAGTTCATTCATCAAGTTGTAGAGATATTGCTCATGATTCATGCTTGTTAGATTTGGACTCTTTATTTACAAGATTGCCATTATTGTTATAATTGTTTATTAGATCATGTTTGAATGCTTGATTACTTGGATTAATGATTGACTTGATTGATGGTTATAAATTAGTTAATTGATGATTTGATTTGGACAAGTTGGTCGAAGATGATTCAAAAGCTAAGGGAAAGGCTCTTGAATAAGAAAAGCTGCTCGTGGCATATGACGCGGATGATAAAGCTCATATGGATAGATTTGATGATGATGTTGAGATGAGGCGTTGCTATGATGAGATGAAGCGAGGCATGATGTGAGATAGCCTTGGTTAAGTCCAGACGGGATCATTCCAAGCATGTTGATGACTCGGTGAAATGGTTCGAGTTTGAGGATAATGGTTGGCTCAATATGCGCTTGAGCTAGTATGGGAATAGTCGTCGAGGAGGATGACTAGAAGGCTGAGATTTCATCGTTGTTGAAGGTTCTAGCAGACTCAAAGAAAGAGTACGCTGGGCAGATTCGATAGTCCCAAAAGACTACAGTTGGTAGTCGAGTACTCTGGGCAGATTTGATAGTCCTAGGCACGGGCTGCGATGACGTGCGGAGTTCTGTCTAGAACCGGGGTTACCATTGGCCCTTGACGGACGGCTGAAAGAATGTGTCGGTCATTCAATTAATGGTGGTATCGAAGCAATGATAACAGTGATAGTCAGAGTCATGGATATTTGGTTGTATCATCATTCGGTCTCTAGAGCAATATTTTCTGGGTGCTTATCTGATCTTGGTTTAGGCCTTGGGGGTTTGTACTTGGAAAACATCGCCCTTGACTCGAGTGATAATTGCTTTACTTTAAATGTGTGCTTTACTATGTTTACTTCTGCTTAGTGTGTCTGGGGGCTATCACTGTAGAAAGAGGTGGAGTGGGAGGGTTGGATTCCTATTCCTTTTACCTTTATGCTCTTTTGGTATGTTGTTAGTTAATTTACCGCTCACTAAGACTGTTGTCTGACTCAAGGTTTTATGTTCAACTCTTATTACCTTGGGCTGTTCATCCATTTTTGGGATGGGCAGACTAGGTAGCAGGTGACAGGTGCTGTTCTTAGTTACCGACGATGCTGATGACGAAGACGAGCTGGAGGCTTGCATATTATATTCTTACTATATGTACTGGATGTTCCGCTGCTTGTATAATTCTCTGAGTGATATGTAGTGAGGCTTGATGTATTGACTATTCAGATGTTTGTATTCAACTATTATGAAGCTTAATTGATGAGATTCTATTTTGTGAAGCTTCACTATATATATATTCTCTATTGTATTTTATCCATGCGCTGTGAGTAATACGATAGATTCTGCTGTTTTTAACTTACCTTGGTGATCGTCCATGGCTGCCTGGCACACTTTTCAGCGCACTATTTCTATGTTTAGTGCAGGGGTCATGGGCGGTCGTCACATTTAATTATCGGAAATTATGGGTCGTTACATTACCCATATCCCCCTTAACACATTTTTATATATTCCTGTAGTCTATACTGTAACGACCCGTACTTTTAGCCATTTTAGATTATTAAATTTAATGTAATTATTAAACAAAAATGGTTAAAAATAAATTTAATGATTTATTAATGTAAGTTATTGAATATGAAATTGAATAAAATTTTGAAATAACTAATTTCGGAGATTTTAGAGATAACGAGTAATGAAATGAAATTCTATATATTGAATGTTTTATAACCAATAGTAGGGATTGAATAATAAAATAATGTATTACTGGGAAATGAAAGTAGTTGTTTTATTATTTGAATTTGTTTTAAAAGAAAATTTTATAAGTTAAATGACTTATATTTCAAATTTTAGTGATTTATTGGATAATTAAATTGTTGAATTTAATATTGGAATTTTCAAATAATTGAATCCTGAATTTAAAGTGAATGAAAACGATGTCGAAAGTTGATTTAAATCTTATTTAAATAACAATGAAGGTTGTCAACACTTAAAAATTGAATTTAAGGGATTAATTTAAAATTTGGAAATTGCTGATTTTAATTGACGAGTAAAAATAACCATTTTGGTCACTGTCTCGGATTTCGACGAAACCGGTGTCATCGGATCCGTAATAGGGAATTATTATAGGATTTCAAGTTTCGTAGCGATCGGACTTGTCGTTTGGTCATGCGAGCTTGAAACACGTAGAAATCAATTTTAAAATTTAATTAAAATAATTCGATTCGAAAAGCTATCTTCTGAATACGATCAAATTAGGCCTCGAAACATATTCCATTATGTTCGGAATAGGGGTAAAACATTATGAATGCCATGCGGCATGCTTCGTTTGGAGTTCGTTTGATACAAGCTATGACGCCCCAAATAAACGCCAAAAGGCAAATCTCATATAATACGCCAAAAGGCAAATCTCAAATAACACCAGTGTAGGAAACTCAAATTCCCATAAGATAATCGCCATATATATATATATATATCGAATGGTTCAAAGGACCAATTCTGGAAAGGGGTGATACACTAGGGAAAAAAGTTAAAGAAATCATCTCAAAAGTGTCTACACTAATAATTACAATTACTTCAAATCTATAATAATTTCCATTTTCAAATTGATTTCGAAAATTGGTTTTCAAAGCATAGACTGGGTAGAGGATAGATATAAAAATCTATCTTAAGAGAAAATAAAGAAGGGTTAATTTAGAACATTTAGTATAAATTTATGAGCACTGATTATTATTTATCGAATATTGTATTGACTTCATTCCCGGTTCTTAGCCTTTCGGTCATCCTCCCATGAGGATGTCAACTAGGGAAATGAATTTTTGAAGTTATATTATATAAAAGTAATTTATATAAAGAATGGTTTTATAAAAATGTTTTATAAAATGGAAGGAATTTTGAGAAGTAAACTCGATGGCTTTAAGATGATTTTTGAAAATATTTGGAAATGGAAATTATTATAGATTGGAAGTAATTGTAATTATTAGTGCAAACACTTTTGAGATGATTTCTTTGACTATTTTCCCTAGTGTATCGCGCCTTTCCAGAATTGGTCCTTTGAACCATTTGATATATATATATATATATGGCGATTACCTTATGGGAATTTGAGTTGCCTACACCGGCGTTATGAAAAGTACGTGAAAGAAAAAAATATTAAAATAATATGTATATACGCGTATATATATCTCTACGCACAGTAAACCCTAGCCAAATTCACAGCCGCACCTCCATTATCATTCAATGGTCGAAACCTCACCACTTTCCCTCTCGATTATCTCCAAATCTACAAACTTTTGTGAAAAACTCTCAACTACAAAAATCTAGAGCTCGACAAACTCTACGAGATCAATACCTACGATTTGGAACGGCGCAACGATCGAGGAGAAATTGGCTTCCGTGTAGGGGCCGTTCGAAATAGAATTGTGCGACGTAGAAGGGAGCGGAGCTGACGTGGTCACGACCGAAGGAGGGGCTTGCAAAGGGCTTGCGAATGAAGGTTCTTGAATGACGCATGTGGAGGCCGCGACAAGCAAGGGTTGAATGGCGGTGATGGTGTCTCTTCGTGCATTATTCCTGGTTTGCGTGTGAGGGAAAAGTGTAAACGCGGCCCAGATCTTGTTCCGTAGACATCAACGGCTGAGATCTGATGAGGTTTAAATTAAAAAAAAATTAATTATATAAATTGTATTCAAACTTTAAAAATGCATATCTATTTCATACGTTGTCAGAATTGGACGAAACAAACGGCGATGGAATCGTGGCGACGAGCACTACATTCTAGAACTGATTTGGAGACATTTGGGAATAGCTAAAATTTTAGGTTAAATCGAACTTCGTTCGATTTGATTTAAAATTGAAAACTCAAGGTGAGTGTTTCATAACGCTCACAACATACTAAAATTTTCTGAAGTTCGTTAAATTGATATCATGAAGTTATTTATTTTATTGACTGTCATTTGGTAGTTAAATTGACATATAAATTGATATCTGAATTAACTGTAGAAATTAAAAATTGACGGTTAAATTTGAAATTGGAATTTAATTGCCAGTAAAATACCTAATATTGATAACTATGAAATTGTTGTGAATGCAGTTGATTTTGATGGATGCCACTGATTGATATCTTGGATGATTTGGATGTTATTTATTTTGATATATCATGTTATTACCCTGTAATGTATTTACAGTATATACAACTATAAATTAAATTATTTCGAATAAATTAGGAAATAGGTTGAAATGATATATATCTATGACATTGTGATTTGGATTGAAATGATATATATCCATCCCTGAAATTAAATTGAAATAAATGATCACTTGGCTATAGGATAGAAAATTATATACGAACAACATATTGGTTAAATTAAATGATTTTAAAAATTTTAATTTGAAATTTATTTAAATGATGATTTTAAGAAATTGAAAATCGAATTTATGGAAATCGAACTATTTCGAAATTGAGCTCGGAATTAAATTATATTTGAGGATTTGGATTTCAAATTGTGTATTGAAAGTAAATTAATTTAAGTGTTTTAAATCGATGTTTTGAAAATCGAACCCGGAATTGATAAAAATCGAAATGGCTCAAAATTTGAAATTGAAATTATTTTGGAATTGTAATTGAAATTAATTTGAAATTGAAATTAATTTGAAAATGACACCAAAATTAATTTGGAATCGAAGTAAAATTCGACTTGAAATCGGAATTGAATCGATTAAATCGAAATGGAAATCTAAAAGTGATTTTAATTGGAAATTTGGAAATTGAATCAGTTGACTTTGAAACTATTTTCAAATAAATTATTTTGATATAAACTATTTAAGTCTATCTTTTTAAATATTCAAATTATTTTGGATTTTCCAAACGATTTCGCTATATAAACAATTTTAATACTTAAACTATTTTAACCATTTAAAGTATTTTTAACTATTTTAACCATTTAAACTATTTTAATTATTTAAACTATTTTAAAAACTATTCAAACTATTTTCAATTTTTCAAGCTGGTCAAGGAGTGAAATGTTTATAATTAAATCTTGAATTTAAATACAAATTGGGTTACAATGAAGTTATAACCTAAATTGAAATTCGAAACTATTTTGGAATCGAAATCGAGATATTAAGACGAACATGGTATTTTGATATCAAGTATGAACTGTTTTCGAAATGGATTTGATTTTGAAGCGAATATGATATTTTGATATCAAGTATGAACTGTTTTCGAAATGTAAAATTACCAACCGGTGTGTAAAACGACGTTTGGTTGTTGAAGAGACCGAGGCCGGATATGGGCATACTCTTTGTCGATACCGGAAACACTTTAACAATTGTGTACGTGGAGTGATGATCCAGAACGAAGTGGTTGGATTTAGCTCACGTTTGTTGGATTTGAAGAAAGAGAACGATGATGGATTAGCTTGGCACTTGTGCCAATTTGAAATGACTAAAACAGGAGCCGTACCGGTAAAGTGGGTTAGCTACCTCGAGCGGACACACTTCTTCGTATTACCATCATTTACATTGTGATTGATTGGTGCGCACCCTCAGATTTTAGAAGTGTTGGACGCGGTGGGCGATCATGGTTATGGTGCGTTACCACCAGCCGGGAAGGGTAAACTGGTAGTATCCTATCTTGGGTATTGCCTCACGTACTTTTATCCCTATACAAGACCACTACTATGACGCCCCACCTTTATACCCACGCTAACCAAGAACACTACGGTGTAGTGCTGTCAATTTGCACGGAGGATAAGGCTGTTGAGGAGCGACCATCCGTGTAACTTCTTTGCGCGAGCACCGATATGTCAGATAGAATAGAATGCATATCTTTTAAGGAGGAAATCCGACATACCGATACAAACACAAAGCTATCACATGGTGGCTATATATGATCTTCGGAAACAAATATAGAAATAAACGTAACACAAATCAGTCACAGACAATTCATATCACAAAGGCGGAAAGAGATATGAATATAACACATGAAAGTGTACATCAGAGTGGTGGTCAAATAAGATCCACAATACACAAGTGAATAGATACAAGTGCAAGATAATAGAATATGTATACATCAAGGAGTCTAATCTCAAATGTATACAAACAAAAACCACTAATCTAGAGTAGTTAGCCAAAAGTCAGAAGATGGCTCCAGATAAGAAGTCATGAGGAAGCACCTGTAAAATCTCAGTCTGACCCGAGTATTATTTAAGAAGAAAATAATAAACGGATCAGTCTAGCTATAATTATCAGATAAAATGATATAGAACAAGAGATATGGCATAAACATATAAGATATCCATAAAAGCATACTACTACAAGTATGAAAATGATAATCAACAAGAGATTAATCAATATCACAAGAATCTTCTCAAAGATTAAAAGAATGTCATATTCTTAATTTAATTCACCAAGCCACAATAAAATGACATACTCATCAATGTCAATGGTAAAAGCTGGTGAAACATAAAATCCAGAAATCTCAAGAACAGAGGATGACCAATCCCATAAACCGAACATCGACGCACCTAGAAAGATATGCCCCATGTAAAGTCTAGCATCGATACACCTAGAAAGATGCACCCCATGCAAAGTCGAACATCGACGCACCTAGAAAGATACGACCCATGCTCTAGCATTGACGCACCTAGAAAGATACGCCCCATGCATAAATAAACATCGACGCATCTAGAGAGATACGCCCCATGTAATGTCTAACATCGATGCACCTAAAAAGATACACCCCATGGAAAGTCTAACATCGATGCACCTAAAAAGATACACCCCATGAAAAGTCTAACATCGATGCACCTAAAAAGATACACCCCATGAAAAGTCTAACATCGATGCACCTAAAAAGATACACCCCATGAAAAGTCGAACATCGACGCACCTAGAAAGATACGACCCATGCATAGATGAACATCGACGCACCTAAATAGATACGCCCCATGCCCCGACTTATTGAGCCGAATTGCTCCACGAAGTAAATAAACATCGACGCACCTAAATAGATACGACCCATGTGAGAAGTAAACATCGACGCACCTAAATAGATACGACCCATGTGAGAAGTAAACATCGACGCACCTAAATAGATACGACCCATGTGAGAAGTAAACATTGACGCACCTAAATAGGTACGACCCATGAGCCTAAACCATAAAATGATCGTCATCGATCATAAAGAGTTTCAATATGTGTGAATCGAAATCACACCAATGAGGCATAGACTAACCTTGAAGATAAAGAGATATGTGTGAATCGAAATCACACAAATGGTGTCTAGTCTAACCTCGCAAACAAAGAGACATCGCACAAACGCTAGTCTAAATCACAAGAATGATCATCGTGATCATAAGGAAGTGTCGATTACACTAAGCTAGTAAATATAAGAGTTTAGCTTCATGTCCCATAACCACTTGCTTAACTCAAATATTTACGAACAGATTGTAGATCTGCACTAGGAAATTGTCACAAGAGTTTCAATCGAACAAGTCCATCAATTAACCGACGAAGTAAACGCAAGCGTTTCATACCACTTGTTTTGCTAAGCCGTTTAATTATATTTTCTCATACGAATGAGGTAAAGGTTTGTATATACTAATAAATTGGAAAACAGTTTTATAAACGAGTTTGATATTGAAAATCGAGTTGAAATCGTTTTAATGAAAGAGTTTTGATATTTAATACTAGTATAGGAAACCTTTATATTTTGAAGTGACAAATCATAGAAGTGATTGTAGAAACAATCAATCATAAAAATTCACGTTCGAAGACGTGGGTAAAGTTCAAAGAAATCAATTCCCAAAACCATCAAAGTAAGAAGTTCTGATGAATGCTTTTCAGATAAGATTGCCTACGCAGAGTAATACGGGGTTCGACCTAAGGAAAAATAGGTCATACGACCTAAGGAAAATCGCGACCTAGCGAATCACAGGTCATTCGACCAAAGGGTAAGGTCGAGGGCGACCTACGACTTAACAAAGTCGAGCGACCTACGACTTAAGGTCAAGCGACCTAGTGAAATAGCAGTGGGAATGTTAGGTCGGAGACGACCTACGACTTAAGGTCAAGCGACCTAACTGGAGTTAAGGGAGGCGAGCGACCTACGACCTAACAAAGTCGAACGAGCTACGACTTAGCAAACGAATGTCTTAACGACCTAAGCCTTGAACGACTTAGTGGAACGAACGACTTAACGACCTAAGCCTTGAACGACTTAACGACTTAAGCTCCAATTCGAGCTACGAGCTAAGGCTGGAACGACCTAGTGGAGTTAGGTCGAGGACGACCTACGACTTAAGGTCATACGGCCTAACACTTGCGAGCTAGCGGAGTTGGCATGGCCTAGCGACTTAGTAGAAGCAGCGACCTACGACTTAACGATTTAAAAGCCAACGACCTACGACTTAAGCCTTAAACGACCCAAGGAGTTAACTCGCGAACGACTTATGCCTTTAACTCGTGAACGACTCAACACAGGCGAACAGAAATACAAAGGCGGTGACTTTTCAACGCGCGCGACTTAAGCCCTTAACTCGCGAATGACTTAGCACACCCAGAACGACTTAAGGCCTGGAACGACTTATGCTCCGTGTGACTCTTCAACGCGAACGACTTACGACTTAGGCTTAACTCGTGGACGACTTAGCGATGGCCAGAAACGACTTAAGGCCAGAAACTCACCAAAACGCCAAAATTTGTAGTTTTTCGCCAATCCAATGCAAACAAACATGCTAAAGTGATGAGAGATCATCCCCAACAGTCCAATGACAATTATAGGCAAGATGTGAGATCAAAAATCTCACCTTTTCATGGAATTTGATGAAGATGAAGCTCGGGGGCAAAGCAAAGATCAACCACAAGCTTGAATCAATGTCTTCACTTTGAATTTGGAGTTAGATGTTGAATTTGCTAAAGAACTTGAGCTTGGAATTTTAATTTCCTACTCCCTCCACCATTTTTGCTAAAGCTTCAAAGTTGATGAAGTGATGAAGAGAAGGAAGGGGTTGGGCTGAGGTAGAAGAGGTGCAGCCCAAACCAAAAGCTCAACACAAAAAGTGACGAAAATTTCACTATCTCCAAACATATCGAAGTTTACACTCAAAAAGATCGCAAACGTCATTTTGAACTCAATGGGGGTGGTCTCGAGTCCTAATTTGACCGTATGCAAAAAGTAGCTTTTCGGACTAACATCCGACTAACGATAAAATATTTAAATATAAAATCGATAAATATGCGGGTTGTTACAACTACGATTTTGGTTTAGTGTTGTCGTATCACAGCGCATCCCTATCCACCGATGATTTACTGGTGCTTTATATGCAAACTGTACGACAATGCTTAAAAATGCATTAAAGGGGATCAATGTAAAGCCTTAGCGCTAAGAAAAATATTTATTTTGTTGATTAGATATTATATATGTAGCGTATTCTACTACAAATAAATATTTTGACGGATCCTTAAGAGATGGAAAATCCCATAACATCTCTTGAGTTATTGCACGCACGTTCTATACTGGATAGGAGATGTGAAATCCCGTAAACATCTCTGATACTATTACACTCATGTTATATGCGATATTGATTTGATTTACATAAGGATATTTTAGTCCTGACTCGAATGTTTTGTCTTTTCATTACGCTCGGGCCAGTCCTGAGTTTTTCAGCTTATTGAAGATTTATTATGGAGGACGAAGACGAAGATTTGGTATATTATTACTATTAGTATTCCTGCATCATGCTGTTATGCTGCATTATTTTATTTGTTCTGTTGTATATATATCTCTGATAAATGTTGTATAAATTATAATCAAAAGTATAGTAAACAGCTTCATGAACTATTTATTTGATTATTATATTTTATCATTCCGCTGCGAGATTCTGTATTTGTTTTCTTCTTCTTTTCTTATTTTTCTTAATTAACCCCATTGATTATCTATGTTCTGGATTGTTTGAATTGGACATCTGTGGATTATTGTCGATTTAAACCTTCCGAAATGTGGGTCGTCACAACTGGTATCAGAGCTTTGGTTTAGCAATAACCTTGGCTTTGAGGGGTAACTCATTAGAGATCGGGTCAGTAGTACCCTAGAATGAGTTTGAGTGTATTAATAGATATGAGCGCGTATTTGGTAGTGAATGTAAAAATTGTTTTATATTGTGTTGGTTAATTTGTTGTGTGGCTTATGGATTCTGGTCAATACGAGTAATTAACGTTATTAATAGGGATCTCTAAACACTTGAACATAACAATTCGACATAGTTTCGTTTTGAAATTGGGAAAATGAAATAATTTTACCATGATTATATTTTGTATATAAAGAATAATTTTCAGAAGTTATTATGGTATACATAGTGAATTGGTTGTTAGAAATGATAATATTGATCATTATCGTTTATTGTTTGATTAGTCAATATTTCTAAACTATTAGCTATTATATGATTATAAGAAAATGAAACTGTATAAATGTGATTTATAAAATATAAATTGCAAGTACAATGAATATAAAATTGAGAATTTGAGAAATTTAAATTCCGGTGTTTCTGAAAAAGGTTTTCAAGGTTTGGAAAATAAAATCAGTATTGTTTAAAAGTATATACAAATACAAATGGTTTTCAAATAAATTTTGAAAGGAATAAATTCAGTATTTCCCTCTTCTGTCGTTGGAAAATAATTTCGGTGATGACAGCAGCATCATCGACATTTAGTTTTGAGTCTCAAATTGGGGGAGACTTCTGAGAAGCTTTACTACGAAATTTTTTTGATAAATGGATTTTGGTTTAAACTCCAAAAGTATGATTTGATATAAAAAGGATATAAGTATACATACTTATTTCAAATAATTTTAAATGAATCCGGTAATTAAAATTCTTAAGGTCTGTTAATTAATAATCTTCAAATTATTTGAATGAAATGAAATATTTGAATAACCAAAACTTATAAAATAAGAGAATTAGGAAATATAAGCTAAATGTTTTGAGAAACTTTAGAGTTGAAGTTTGCAACTCTTAAATTGAAAGTAAAGAAAATTTAAACAAGTTACAATAGTGAACATTCTAATTAAGTAAAATAAAGCAGACTAATTTGTATAATACCAAATTGCATTCTAATAACATATAATAAGACTTACCAAATGTTAAAAGTTAAAATGATGATTTGGATATGTAATGGGATATTATACAAGCAAACCAATACTTAAGTAATTAAAATGTTTATAAATTAAATTTAAGTTGTATGATAAATGTTATATACTTAATTAGTATATTATGAAATGATTAATGACTAAATGGAATAAGTAAGTGGAACTTAAGAAAGTAGACAAATGAATTAAATAATATCCTTGTAAATTGGTTATAGAATTAAATATAAATTTGCAAAGAAATTTTGAAATTGAATTCGTAACTTTTGAGATAATTATAAACTTAGATAATTTCATATATAAGAAGTTGGACTTTTATAGAATGATTATGAACTAAAGTGATGATTAATAAAATGTTTCACAAATAAATTTGTTATTAAATGAAATTGTGAAAATAAATGTGAATTAAGTTGAAGAGAAACTTAAGTAAGGATATAAGAAATAATTCACTAATGATGTTGATGCTAAAAATGGAGATATGAACATTATAATTTAAATGTTTCGCGAAAATGTAAAGTAAAGTTTATAGTTTATAACTTTGATAAATGTTAGTTAAACAAGATGTTAAATTAATTGAATATGGATGTTAAAGGAAGGAAGCGCATATTTAATGATGAAATGAACTTTAACTTATGAAAAAGCTAATCGAAATGAATAAATGGAAGAAGTTAGCGAATTGTATTAATAAAATGAGTAAATGAAATAACATTGATTTAAAATGAAAATGAACTTAAGTGTAGAATGAATGTGAATAAATGAATTGATATGAGATGTTGTTAAACGTAAAATGAAACAATTGAAATTTAACAAATTTAATTGAATAAATTGAATGTGAATGAAATAGATGTGAATAAATTGGAAGTAAACCAATTAAATGTTGATGAAATTTGGATGTTAATAAGAAATAAAGTGTATTAATTGAAATATTGACATTGGATAATGTAAATTCGTATCGTTATGAATTAATTGGATGAATACTAATAGTGGAATGGTTTCTTTTGTTTTAAATCGTCGTTATAACTGTTTTATTGTATATGATTGTTGTTTGTCGTATATTAATGCTTATGTTATGGTTTGGATGTAAAATTCATGTGATATGCTTCTATAAAACTCATGCATGCTTTCTATATCATTATATGCAACTAATGTTCTAAATTGAGTTGAGATAGGTACAAATGAAGATCGTTTGGACGTATACGCGGATTTTATATGCTTTTGCTTGCTTAATACGAGCAAACTCGCTCGTATTATTAATAATAAGGTACGTATCTCGGATTACATACTGTGATTTTATATTTTTCCCTTCGGGATGCCTCACATTGAGATGAGATGTATATTTGGTATATTTGATATCTATTTGTGTTATATATTGTATTGGAAAATTTTCGGATCGAGCCGCGCAAAGGGGACTGCCGAAATTTTCTGTAAATCCGGGAGTTAGAAAAATTTTGAAGTTTTAAAATTTTATAACTTGTTTTCTTAAATAAATTGTAATTTCCGTAAGCCGATCAGAATGGCGTAGCGGAAGCGTAGTAAAAGTTTTCTAATAGAGTTTTATGTTTTATAAGTTGATTTTTTTTAGAAATATATCAAATTTTATATTCTCTACTTAACCTCTATTCGAGGAAGAAAAGTTTTGAGTGAGGGAGAATGTAACGACCCGTATTTTCAGCCATTTTAGATTATTAAATTTAATGTAATTATTAAATAAAAATGGTTAAAATAAAATTTAAGGATTATTAATGTAAGTTATTGAATATGAACTTGAATAAATTTTAAAATAACTAATTTCAGAGATTTTAGAAATAACGAGTAATGAAATGAAATTCTATATATTGAATATTTTATAACCAATAGTAGGGATTGAATAATAAAATAATGAATTACTGGGAAATGAAAGTAGTTGTTTTATTATTTGAATTTGTTTCAAAAAAAATGTTATAAGTTAAATCACTTATATTTCAAATTTTAGTGATTTATTGGATAATTAAATTATTGAATTTAATATTGGAATTTTCAAATAATTAAATCCTGAATTTAAAGTGAATGAAAATGATGTCAGAAGTTGATTTAAATCTTATTTAAACAACAATGAAGGTTGTCAACACTTAAAAATTGAATTTAAGGGATTAATTTAAAATTTGGAAATTGCTGGTTTTAATTGACGAGCAAAAATAGCCATTTTGGCCATTGTCTCGGAGTTTCAATGGATCCATAATAGGGAATTATTGTAGGATTTCCAGTTTTGTAGTGACCGGACTTGTCGTTTAGTCGTGCGAGCTTGAAACGCGTAGAAATCAATTTCAGAATTTAATTAAACTAATTCGATTCGAAAATCTATCTTCTGAATACGGTCGAATTAGGCCTCGAAACATATTCCATTGTGTTCGGAATAGGGGTAAAACATTATCAACGCCAGGCGGCACGCTTCGTTTGGAGTTCGTCCGGAAAAGTACGTGAAAGAAAAAATGTGACGACCCGGAATTTTTGGACATTTGAAATTGGAATATTTAATTAATTTTAAATATTTAGAGGTTAATTTTTAACTTGAATTTCAAATATCACTGTTTATTGGATAATTATTTTTTTTTTTAAAAATTAATAATTGAAAATGGAGAAAATACTGAATCAAGAGTTTCAAGCTTGTTAAAAATATTTTAAAGGCTTAGAAAATTCATATTAATGATGCTGAAGATAATAGAACTTTTAAAACTGAATTTCAAAGTGTTTTGTTCAGTTTTGAATTTATATCGTTTAAATTGAATTTAAAAATAACCTTCTGAGGCACAGTCTCGGAATTTGACGAAACCAGTTCCATTGGATCCATAATATTGTATTATTATCGGATTTCAATTTTCGTAGCGTTCGGAGTTGTCGTGTGATCGTACGATAGGTAAACGCGTTGAAATTAATATTGAATTTAATTTAAATAGTCAGTTCAAAAAGCTATCTTCTCCATACGATCGAATTTGGACTCGAAACCTTTTCCATTGTTTTCGTAACAGGGGTATAACATTATAAACGACTGGCGGTACACCTCGATAGGATGTCAAAATTTTGAGTTGCGATTTCGAGACGTTTAAATTTAGATAATACTATATATATTGTTTGTTATTGAATAGTCAAACATCTTCACACCAGAAATATCTCACCACTTTTCAAAACACTGTAGCTAGAAAATTTCTACACGCCAACATCCAGCTGCCCTAATCTTTTCAAAGGAAAAATCTTGTACCCTTTCTCTTCTCTAAGAAGCTATCGAACAAAAATATCTGAGAAAAATTTTATACTTCGAAGTATCACGTTCCCTTTCTTTTTGAACAGCCAAACCAAATAAAAGAAGTATGGCCGCTGCCTTCAAAAGTTTTTAACTGCGAATTCTTTTCCCTCTCCTCTTCAATCGTTCTCAATCGAATCGATAAAATGGCCACCCCTCTTCCTATTCAACTCAAATCAAATTGCAATTAAACGAAAGCAAGTAACAACCGAATGGAAACTTTCTCTTCTCCCTCCCAGTTCGTTCGAATCAAAACCAATACCTAATTCCTTTTCGTCTTTAAATCGAAATCGAAGCAATCGAGATTCGTGAACTCGATTTAGGAAGGCAGCGACGACTCGAGAATTCAAGATTCGAGTTTGAACCCGTGAAGGCGACGCTGGGAGTTCGTGGCGAATAGGGGTTTGCTTAGCTTTGGGAATTGGAGCGGCGTGCGTTCGAGGTCGGAGTTACTCACGACCGAGGCGGAGGATCGCGTACTGGAATTCGCAAGTTCGAGAGTTGCTGGGATTGGAGTCATTCGAAGCTCGGTTCTAGATGTTAGGTATATCTTCCTATTTTATTTAAATAAATGTATATATGTGTGTTCTAGGTATATCAGAAAACTTAAAAGGAAATTATAGTGAAGTATATAAGTTTCTTTAATTTAAGTTAATATATATATATATATAAGATTTGAAAAATAAATTTAATATAAGTACAGAGAAAGAAGTTTTAAGACCCAGAATTTATTTTACAAACATATATATTATAAAGAAGTTTTTACAGTAAAGCTTTCCGGAAGCGAATCTGTGTTAGGTGTAATGTATATCAAATTTGGTAAAGTATATAGGGATTTTGGATATTGGAAGGTTAATAAGAAAGAAAAATAATAAAGAATATATATATATATATATAGATTTTAATTTTGTATAAATTATTTTGACACTAAAAGATATTTTAAAAGGGAAAATTTGTTTAAACAGAATTTGTTGGTTAACTAAAATTATTATATGGCAATTAATTATTCGATTGACCCAAATGTTAATAAAAGCATCTAATATTTATACAAGGTCAATAATCGTGGAATCAAAGCAAGAATGAAGTGGATTTTCAAATTTAAGGAGCAAAGGTGAGTTAATCTCACTCATCTGGTTGCTATTTAAATTTAAATAGTTAAATTTAAATATTTGGTGAATGATTGGATTGATTTGATATGATAGTATATATAGTAGTATATATATCAATATATATATATATATATATTAGCATATGTATATATTGGAGTTGTTGATTCCCGCATTATATAGCGGATGAGACCCTATACGCCGCATAATAGCGGATGATATTTTATAAAACCCATATACCGCGATATTCCACCTCGAAGTGGAATTGGTATTGTGCTAACGTCTGTGGATGCAGGGAAACAGGTTGGAGGGATCCAACATGATTCCTCAAAATTATTTAGATTATTTGATATTCTGTGCTATGAATATTGATATCCTGTGATGATATTATTGATGATTGAAATATTGGAAGATATTGTTGGATTGAATATCTATGTAAAATGAGTTAATAAATTCTTTAGAATTGTATTTTGAAAGAAATAAAAGAGTAAATTTTAAGTAAATAATTCAAATGAATTGGAATAAAGGAATTTTGAATTAACAGGGAAAATATAAACTTTAAAACTAAAGTGATATTAAATTTAAAGAATAAAGAATTTATTTTTGAATGTAAGGATTAAATTTAATTAAGGGATAAAGAAGGAATTTTGGAAGTTTAAAATTGGTATTTTCAGTTAAAAGGGTTTAACTCACAATAAAGAAATAAATCTAAAAGTTAATGTATTTTGAAATAAATGAAGTAGCAAAGGAAATTTATTTCAAAGTAAAGTAAAGTAAATTGGAAAATCAATTGGAAATTGATTTAATTGTTTAAAATTGGAATTTCAAAAGAGAAGTGAGATTTTGGAATTTATAAACTGGGTTTATAAAGTAAAATAAAATATCAGTGGATATTTGAAAATATAAATTCAAGGTGGGAATTTATAAAGGGATATGAATTGGTTTAAAAATAAATGTTGATTTATTTTTAAAAGATGTGAAGAGAAGTGTATTTCCTTGGATAACCAAGTACGTTTTCAAAGCAATTTGAAATATAAGTTAAAGGTTTTAAGAATGTTTTTAAAAAGCATGTTTTAGAAAATTTGTTTTTTTCTAAATCTGTGCAGTTAAAGCGCTCGGCGGATTCAATGCGGTGGAGGTGCAAAAAGTCATAGCGGGGATACAACGAGGATACAGCGGGATATAGCGGATGAATCTAAAATAACATATAAAACTCATATTTAATGTTTTTACAAATATATAAATGGTAATTAAATGAAAATTTAACATTCAATTGAATTATAATTAATACATAAATAATTTTAAATAAAAACATTTGCGAATATACTGTAAATGTAACGATAACGAATTTTGCCCGCTCGAAAATCAACATCCATACTTTACATTGTATTCGAATGTCGTAGATTCGACCGTTCAAATCCGAGTCGCCGGAGCTTATAACAACATTAAGTAAACAACACAGCGGAAATAAAAGAATATAGATATACAATATCTGATACAATATCCAGATACAATGATGATACAATGAATATCTATATACATCAGAGATATGATACAACAAATAGCAGCGGAAAAGAAAACGATAACATCAGCAGCGGATAATCTCCATCTTCAAAGCGCCAATCCATAAATGGCTCAAACTCCCAATAACGAGGCACAAAGATAAGCAAGTGCAGTCCATATCCAAAGACTGAACTGGCTCCAGAAAACCTACCAATCTGACTATCTGAAAAACCCAACTCTAGACTGCTCGTGTAGAAAAATTTTGAGCATCCAGAGTTTAGGAAAGAAACAATAAACTCTGGATCAGTCATGGGACTGGTGTGAGCAACAAAAACAGTTTATCTTTAAAAACAAATAGCAGAGAATTTTAAAGTCAATTCGCAATGCTTTTGGAAAATGAAACTACCATAAGACCTCCCACCACACACACAATGCAAACGCAGAATTGGAGGAGATTTCTTCTTATGATAGTCAAAGATGCTTACTACGCAAAATCAAATCATTTTTGATATTATTATTAGTGCATAGTGTAGAAAAAATTTCGAAAGTAGAATATAAATCTTAGCCAGCATAGACATTTCGCACTTATGCCTACTAAAGCTACCATGTTCAATAGCAGGTTACCACCACATTCCATGGCAGGTAATACAACTAAAACCGTACAAGGCTCGTATTGTTTTGTTTGGATTTCCAACAAATGGTCAGGCTAAGGAACTTCCTATTCCACGAAAGAAACGCCTCTGGCGGGACGTTCCGAGAACCAACTGTTCTCTGCCAAACAAGGCCGGCAACCCCTTTTCCCAAGGGATAAAAGAAACCTCAGATATGCCACCCCCGGTCCTTTGGGACCTTTAACCGAGGTACCTCGAAACCAACATCACACGTCATAAATAAAGTGTGTCCACATGAGTAAGTATCTGGGCTCCATACCATGATACTACCCTTTTCCAGAAGGAATGGTCATACCCTAGGGGAGCTACCCCTGAAAACCTTGCCGCACAATTCCTGTTTCGACCATTACCGGGTTGTGAGGCTCGACGAAGTCTCGTCCACAAAGCTACGCTTTTTCAAAAAGCCACGCTTTGGGTCAACAGATGATCAACCTATGATCACAAAGATAAATGATCAAACAAAAGATCATATCACAAATGATCAAACACTGATCATCACACAGCAACACTCAGCATGCCACATTACCAAATTGGGATATATCGCTGATAAATTTCAACTACATAACCTCTGAGCTCGTACGTCTCAGAGAAGGGTGTTAAGCTAAGAGAATAAATTCTTCGCCACCAAACAAATATGTATTTGAAAGAAATCGGCTTTATATCTCAAAGTGTAATGTCAGACATACAATCCATACAAGTCTGTTCCGGGTTCGAACAGAACCGAAGGCACTTCTTACGAAGCCCTTGCAATTCCGGGTATTCACGATCCCGTCCGGACTTCCCATCACAAAGGGTGATAAAATCTCTATATCGGGGCCATTCGATGCAGAGACATTCGACGAGTTGTCCTTTCATTTTCGCAAATATCCGGTCTTCACCACCGGTCTTCAAATGCGATCCATATACGACGTATCACTATTCGGAATGGGTTATATGACACAAAGGTCCTCTCCCGGCTAAACCGAATAACGAGCGCAATCTTTAAAAACATATGGATATTGGGATTTCAATTAAGTCACAACTTATTACCCAAAACTTTTCATTCAAATGGTTTAACAAATTACCATTTTCAAATCTTTAAACAAAAAGATTCATTTTAAACAACCTTCAATGGTTTAACCAATTTTCCACACTTTAATCTTTTAAACAAAAGATTCATTCGCAGATTTTCCAAATTAATTCCCATTTCAATTGAATTAACTCGTTAAATCTTTAAATCAAAGATTTAACTCATAGCTTTCAAAACAATTCCATTTCGAATGGTTTAAACAAATCATCATTTTAAATCTGTTAAAAATAAACAGATTCAATTCATAGCTTTCTAAAAGAATTCATTCATAGCCTTTTAAAACATTTCAATTCCATTTTAAATTTGAAACCTTTCAACACAAATTGGAAGTTCACTTATCATATGAAAGCTGTTATTATTTGAAAACAAATAGTTTTCGTTTAAGAAAAATCCAATTATATTTGCACGAGTTAAAACCCTTGAATTTAAATTCACATTTCCAAATCAATATTTTTAAAATAGTTTAACCCTTATATAATTGGTATAACATCTTTAATCCCTTGTTTCAAATCATAGAATTCAATTTCAAATCTTGAATTCAAATTTAAATCAAATTATTTAAATTTCAAAACTCGATTAAGTTATTCAAAATAACTTTTATCTTTGAAAATTCCATTTCAAAAGCTTTTCACTTTAAACCCAAATTTCCAATTTCAAAATCAATTGAAATTAAAATTTCAATTTCAAAAACATCAAATTTAAATTATCTGTGACTTAACCGATTTCCACGTGAAATCCATATTTGTGTGTGTATGGTGTGGTCCAGGGGTTTAACACACAATAGTGCAACATCAATCATCACAGATATATCGATAAGCGGTATAATCGATAACGCTTATCTTCATTCACAGATTCATAGATAAAATAAATTTATCAGTCACAAAGATTCATAATTACAATTCGATGTGGGTTTCGGATAACCAACTGGAATCCGACTCCCTGTCGCATCGAAATTCAAATGTCGTTTTACGGGTCAAGGGTTTCATATTCACAAAGTAATATATCACAGAAATAGGAATTTCAAATCACAACATAAATCAGGGTATATCACAAAACATCATATATCAGGGATATCAAACAATTCATATCATTCAACAGAATCCAAACATTCATAAGTAAGATCAATTAATTTATCTGATTTATTTAAATCAGATTAGTCGCTCATCCTGGTTAATTACATTAATAATTTACAAATCGTTTTTGATTAATTTTCCTTTAGTCATTATTAATTAACCCTTAATAATAAATTAATCGACCTTATAATTCATAAACCTTTAATTTTTTTTTACATAATTAACCTTTAATTATTTAATTCATCGTTTAATTTATTATCTTCAATTTATAAATTAACCTTTAACTAATTAACTACCATTTAATTAATTATCCTTGATTAATTACATTAATTAATCCTTTAATTATTTAATTAATCAATTTAATCATTTATTTAATTTCTTTTAATTAAGAAATTATCTTTAAGTAATTAATTACTTTAAATTACTTATATTAATTATCCTTAACCCTTCACAGTAATTAAACATTAATTTCCTTTAATTAATATTCATAAATCTCTAATCAGTAGTTAATCAATCAAAATAATTAGTTAATTTAATAAAAATCATTTTAAAACCTTTAAAATCACATGTTAAATAATACCTTTGTTTTAAAGGAACTTAAAAGAGTTAGATCAAATCCCTTTTTAATTTCACATATTTAAATTATGTTTTACTTATTTAACATTTAGATTTACAAAACTCTATTCAAAAAATTAAAAATCCAAATTCCATTTCAAATTTTTCTTTTTTCAAAGTTTATTTTAACTAAACTTAAAACTTTAAACTTTAAAACCTGGTACCCCTTTCCTCAATTAAAAATCTGAGCACAAACTGCTATGTTTAAAAACCCAGGCCAACACATCAAATCCTCAAACTAACCCCCGTAACATTTCGTTTCAACCCCAAGCTCGAACACGAGAAGAACTCGAACTACTTCGAGTCAACGTCTTCATCTCCAAACCCAGAAAGCTCAGTTACATACCATGGTCGCCGTGCACGTGCACAACCTTTCTGGTGAACTCCGACCAACTCCATCCCCTCCCACACATCGAGCAACCCACCATCATCGAATCTAACACACCCGCGAACCCCCACTCGTCCATAGTCGAAATCGAGCACCACGACCCAGACTTCAATGAAACCAGACCTCCAAATCGCCTCGTCCCCCCCTTCTCTGACCACCAGAGGCGGAACAACTCCGGCTACACCACGACAACACGCCAAGCCATCATCCCCCGAGACCTCGTGAAGCTCGATCAACTCAAGATAGCGCAATCCTCTCTTTACTGAACACGTTCAAAATTGGAACTAAAACCCTAATGTGACCTCGAATCAAAGATTTACGAATTTATAAATTATGCTAGTATTTTTCTTGTAATCTCGCACCTCTAATCTATCCCTGACAATGAACTCGAGACCCACCATCGTTTGGATCACCAGGAATTCATAAAAATACAATTTTTGTTCAAATACAGACTGCTCTGTACATATTCAACTAAAAATCTTCATCTTTGTTTTAAAAATCGTAACTTGCAATAAGAATTCAAGCTATATAATCAAATAATTCAATTAAAATTCTTGAATTGAAATGACCCTCCTATTTCTACTCTAATTCCATAAGGAAATTTTTTTTTTAAGGTAAAGAGGATATATATATATATATATATAGATATATCATCCATTGCAATTATAATTCTCAGGGTCAATATCTTTCTCCAATAAACTAAAATATATCCAGGATCACAATAATCAACCAATATAAATATATCAGTACATTCACAAAGATAAGCACATACATGTGAGGATGTATATGCCTCTCTTGTTTGAATCAGAGTTCTGGAAAACAAGAGGATATTGGATTGCTGATTTTTTTTTTGACCAAACAATCCACTGGAAACATATACTTTAGTCTGTTTATCCTAACTAAGAAGTGATCAAGTAATAATCAGTAGAAAGCAAGCTTTTAATATAGATGTTTGTGTTAAGTTCTGAATAGTGACAAAATCAAGCTAAAAAGAAGTGGATCCTAAGTGAACACAAGCAACATCTAGGCGTAATGGAAACGCGCCTAACTTATACACGAGAAGTCACGAGTTCGAGTACTATGCTGGTTGGTTCAAACACAATTTTTGTTTTTTTTTTCTTTCATTTTTCTTCTGTACGGTTTGGAACCTGTTATCTACCTATATCTGCACATATATACTTTACTTTTGCCTATATTCTATCATACAAAACAATAATTCTTGCTTAATTATTTTTGAAACCCATTCCTACAACCTGGAAGGCTTCATGATTGATGCAAATTAAGGGTCTGTTGCTTGGGTTTTGTAAATGATAGAAGTGTTTATCATTATCCAGGTTTGAATTTCTTCTCACAAAATCTGTCTGGAATTAAGAATGCATTTGGTTAGAATCTGAGTGAAATTCAGATTCTTATCACAAATACAAAGGAAAAGGTGTGGTAATATTTGCACTAAACATGTTTATGTGCATATATATCTGCAACTATATGGATCTGGCTTACTCTTCCCTTGTTACAAATCCTTTCTTTAAAAAAAATAGTACATGAGACATTTGTATGAAACAAGTTTAATTATGGAAACCTTGCAGCCATATAAAACATTCAACCAATGCCTATTTTCTTTTGTATACATATGCCATAGTAGAAAATAAAACCATTTAATTTTTTGAGAATCAACTATCCAGATTTTCCAAAACTTAAATTCTTTCCAAAGCCTCAAGATTGACTAATACATTTATAAAATGTAATCATTCAATTTTAACATGGTGTTCTTGCTAAATCCACTTACAAGATTTGATTAAAATTCTTTTTAAACATAACAGATATTTAACTTAGTTCATAGATTCCAGATACAAGTCAATCTCTTAACAAAATACCTAACAAAATATCCATCCAATATTCAACACTTAATACAAGTAGCAATTTAACTTGTCAATACATGCAGATTTCAACATTTAGGCTCTTATCTAACTAAGTTTAGCATGCTATATCTTCTTCTCAAAGCTTTGCTCCTACTCCTACTTAGTTGCTGCAATCCCTGAAAAAGCATTTGAAACTGCCTCATTTTAAATGAGACACCCCAGATGCCATTAGCACACTAGGGTCAGACACATGTCTGGTATGAGAAAGCTCACAAAAATAATTAGTTAATCAGGTTAAGGTTAAGTTAAGTATATATACAGAAAGTTCAGCCCTTTGGAATCAGGCAAATACTTGTGTGCATGCTCTGTGTCATTGTGCATGTGCACACTTTAATTTTCTTTCCAGAGACTACATATATAAATATGGCACATACACCCAAACATACAATTTAATCATAGTCAAACAATCATTCATACCAAACAGGAGAATAACCAATATGAGTTAAATCATTTATTCAATTCTCATATTTCAAATCTGGGAAAAACTCTAGTTTTCTCATCATCTCAAGTATTATTCCCTTGGTATATTTATCTATCCTTGGTCTCATCTGCAATATTTATGAATCAATGGACACACTGTAATGAACTAATTCACTCCATTACACAAAGATCTCAGGACTTAAACAAGCCATGTGTCAACTTGTGTTACTCAAGCACACAAGTCATTCCTGCAGTGTTCTTGACCCCAATTTCCTAATCAGGTTTAAGTTAATAATAACTCTTTTGATTTTTCATGACAAAACCATTCAGTGATTCATTTCATTAGCTAAAAACATCCATAACATGGCATCTCATATTATTCATAACCATACAGAGGCAAACAAGCAAACAACCATTGGTGATTACAAAATAAGGTTCTGTATATATATATTCATCCTGGTATTTTAAAAGGAGTTTAGGCAACTAACATTGGCTTATGGTTTCTGAGAGAGTTTTTCTTTTGCAAACATTTGTGCTTGAGTTAAACTCAGGATGACCTAGTTTCACTGAATCACAAAATTTTGTTTGCTATGCATTTTATTGAATCAGGAGCATCAGCACATAGGCAACCCTATTGCACCCCTAATTCCTTTCTATTTCAAGCCTCAGCACTTATACATGAGTATATTGCAGCTCAACATTATTTACATCTTTCTGGGTTGAGCCAAAACCAATACTACTTGCCTATTCTCAACATTTTATTTTCTGGGTATTTGTTTATATCCCTAAACATTAACATATCAGAGATCTGAGTGTATAAAACAGATATGTATACTAACAACACATAAAACTTTGTTATAATAAAACAAGTAATCAACCAAAGAAAATCAAAACATTTTCAGATTTAAATTCACAGATAAACATTCATATATGAAAATACTCTTTTAAGAAAATACTTTTAACTGGCTGCCTACATTAGGACTTATTGCCTTAGATTTTTGAGTGAGTTTTCTCACCTAGCTCTCTTCTTTGTTTCCTTAATTAATTGATGAGCTTCTGCCCTTAGCCTCAAGCTCTCTTCCTTCCCTTGTCTTATGATTTCTGTGGTGTTGTTTTTCTTCTTTTTTTTTTCAAAATTCTTTTCTGAGGAGGAGAGGAGGCTGCTGCATATACATGTATATATATATACAGGGTCTCTCTTAGGGTTTTGGGTATTGGCTAAGTCCATTTTTGCCCACCAGAAAAATCATGTTATCTGCATTTTTTAAACCCAAAGTTTTACCCTTCCCGGCTTAATTTGGGTGAAGAGAAAAGTGGTTACACATTTTTTTCAGAAATTTGCTTTTCAGAAAATACTTTTCCCCCTTGTCTACAATCATGCTAAAAATGTGACTTGGTTTTGTTATTTATTAAATACTCTTTTCTAATTCTGCCTATACCAAGCACTTCCCTGTTTTATCTTATTTTTTTCCTATTTTTAGCTTTCATGCAAATGGTATGTACTTCCTTCATTTATTTATAAGAGGATTATTCCTTTTTTTTATATCTTCATTCTTTTTATTTCTGCTTATATTAAAATATGTCTGTATATTTTATTCCACTAGTTTAAACTCTAGTATTTTATTAACACATATATATTTATATAAGTCTTACTGAAATAATTTGTACACCCTCCTATATATTCCTACATCATTCTATACTGACACACACATGCACATGTACACTCAAAATATTCAGTAGCACTCATATATACATTTACTCATGCATACTACTTTTAAGAATTTAATCTACATATATATATATATATTTCCATACACATCAATATGTATGTATTCTTGGAGTTCAGGGTTTTAGCTTATATTCCTGTGCATTTCCTGTGCACACATGTACACACACTGATACACTATCAAGCTATATCAATTCCTCCTTCAAAATTCATTTAAAAATTATTTTAAATTTATTTATATTTTCCAGAATAAATTCCTAAAATCTTGGGTCATTACATACACCCCTCCTTTTAGAAATTGTGTCCCACAATTTTCCTAAGCTTAAAATAAATTTTAAACTTAATTCAGAGAACAAATATATTCTATACCAAATAGATTCTTAGTTCTATACTAACTAAAAATATATTCATCCAAAATAAAGAAAACAATCAAAAATCAGAATTACCTCAATCTGAAAATAGCTTAGGATAATTCATCCTAACTTTGTCTTCTAATTCCCATGTGCAATCACTAGGATCAAGACTCCACTGTACCTTCACAAGTTTCAGAGATTTATTCCTCAACTTCTTCACATCTTTTGCCAAAATTCCCACTGGATCCTTTTCATAAATCAAATTAGGATTTATCTACACTTGGGTTGGGGTTTCAAGAATTTCTGCCTTGTCATGGACCCATCTTCTCAATTGTGATACATGAAAAACATCATGTATACCTTGCATGTTTTCTGGTAATTCCAACTTATATGCCAAGGGACCAATTCTCTCCAGAATTTTGTATGGTCCAATATATCTTGGGGTTAATTTGCCTTGTTTTCCAAACCTCAGCACATTTTTCATGGGTGAGATTTTGATGAAAACAAAATTTCCCACCTCATATTCTACCTGCCTCCTTCTCATATCTGCAAATTTCTTTTGCCTATCTTGAGCTGCTGTCATTCTTCTTCTTACCAACTCAATTTTCTCCTTGGTTTCTTGTATGTACTCAGGTCCTAAAATAGACCTTTCTCTTGCTTCTACCCAGCAAACAGGTGACAAACAGGGTTTACCATATAAGGCTTCAAATGGAGCCATTCCTATGGTGCTTTGGTAGCTGTTGTTGTATGTAAATTCAACTAGATGAAGATAATCTTCCCAGTTGCCCCCAAAATCCAGTATACATGCCCTCAACATGTCCTCCAAAACTTTGTTTACCACCTCAGTCTGCCCATCTGATTGAGGATGGTAGGCAGTACTTAAACATAGTTCACTTCCCATTGCTTCTTGAAAGCTTCTCCAGAATTTTGAAGTGAAGATGGTATCCCTATCACTCACAATGGTTTTGGGAATGCCATGTAACCTTACCACTTCTTTTATAAAAATTTGAGCTAGTTTTGGTGCTGTTCTTTCTGACTTGACTGGGATGAAGTGTGCTACCTTGGTTAGCCTATCAACTATCACCCATATACTTGTATTACCTCTCTTAGACCTAGGCAGTCCATCTATGAAGTCCATAGATATGTCTTCCCACTTCCACTGTGGTATACTAAGAGGTTGCATCAACCCTGATGGTCTTTGAGTTTCAGCCTTGACTTGTTGGCAAGTCATACATTTGGCAATGTACTTAGCTATATCAGATTTCATCCCCTTCCACCAGAAGTCTCTTTTCAAATTTTGATACATTTTTGTGTTACCTGGGTGTATGGAGTATTTACTTCTGTGATATTCATTCAATATCTCCTTCTTCAATTCTATGTCCTCTGGTACACACATCCTATTCTGGTATCTCACATAACCATCTTTATCAATGTGGTGATTCATTACTTCCTCCCCTCTTGAGAGGAGCATTCTCTTCTCTAACAAGTGAGCATCTTGTTCTTGCATTTTTCCTACCTTCAGAATTAAATCTGGTTGAAGTGTCATTAAGCTTAACTTCCCTTTATCTTCTTGTGCACCATGCATCTGCTCATTAATGTGCACACAACCATTCTCCCCAATCTCTAACTCAGTTAGCAAAAATAAGTTTTTAAATTCTTCTATCATCATCATAGCCAATTTAGCATGCTGTCTACTTAGAGCATCTGCAACTTTGTTTGCTTTTCCTGGTGTATAAAGTATGTCAAAGTCATAGGCAGCTAAGAACTCCACCCATCTATGTTGCCTCATGTTCAAATCTTTTTGTGAAAACAAATATTTTAGAGACTTGTGGTCAGTGTAAAGTTCAAACTTAGTGCCTAACAAATAATGTCTCCAAAGTTTTAAAGCATATATCACAGCTGCTAATTCGAGATCATGTGTGGCATACCTTACTTCATGGGGTTTAAGTTGTCTGGATGCATATGCAATGACTTGGCCTTGTTGCATCAACACTGCACCCAAGCCAAATCCACTAGCATCAGTGTATACCACTAATTCTTCATTTCCATGTGGTACCTTTAGAATTGGAGCATTCACCAATGCCTCCTTCAACTGTTCAAAAGACTTTTCACATTTTTCTGACCAAACAAAAGCTTGGTTCTTCCTGGTTAGGTTAGTGAGTGGTGTAGAAATTTTTGAAAAATCTTTTATAAACCTTCTATAATACCCTGCCATCCCCATAAATGACCTCACTTCACTCACAGTGCTTGGCCTCTTCCATGCTTGAATAGCCACTACTTTATTGGGGTTCACAGAAATTCCTTTGGCAGATATAACATGGCCAAGAAAATGTACTTCCTCTTTCCAAAATACACATTTTGAAAATTTTGCCTTTAAATCTTTTTCCCTTAATCTAGACAAAACCAGGTGCAAATGATGCTTATGTTCTTCCACTGTCTTGGAATAAATCAAAATGTCATCTATAAAAATAAGCACAAACTTGTCTAAACAATCTCTAAAGGTTCTGTTCATTAAATCTACAAAGTAAGATGGTGCATTGGTCAAGCCAAATGGCATAACCAAAAATTCATACAACCCATACCTAGTGTTAAAGGCAGTGTACTTGATGCTTGATTCTTCCACCTTCATTTGATGAAAACCAGATGCTAAGTCTAGTCTAGAAAATACTTTTGCCCCTGCTAATTGATCAAAAAGATCATCTATTCTTGGCAATGGGTATTTATTTTTAATAGTTACTTTGTTTAATTCTCTATAATCTATGCAGAGTCTTAAGGAGCCATCTTGCTTCTTAACAAATACCACTGGTGCTCCCCAGCAAGAATTACTTGGTCTTATAAAACCCTTTTCTTCCAATTCTTCTAACTGTTTCTTTAATTCTTTTAGTTCATTTGGCCCCATTCTAGTTGGCTTTTTAATCACTGGGCTTGCTCCTGGAACTAGATTGATCTGGAATTCTACTGGTCTATGGTGTGGAATACCCTTGACCTCACCAAACACATCCAAATATTCATTGACTATGGGAATTTCTTCAATGGTTAGTTCACTGAAATCTTTTTCTGAGTCAACTAAATGATATAGTTTTCCTTCCTTAGCTACCTCACATAAAACTGTGATTCTCTGGCCTCTAGAATTTTGCAATGATATGGTGGATGAGTCTAAATTAATTATGGCTTTAAATTGCCTTAACCAGTCTACCCCCAATATAACACCTATATTTGGGTAATTCAAAACATATAAATTGGAAATAAAAATATTTCCTCCTATGTTTAATTCCACATCCACACAAATCATATTTAAAACACTAGAACTCCCCAATGGACTGTGTATATGCAATGGGGTTTCAACCAATATGCAATTCAGTTTTAGCATTTTAACCAATTCATAAGAAATTAAAGAGTGAGTTGCCCCAGTATCATATACTATTGTTATGGGTATGGTACAAATAAGTAATGTACCTTCCACTTGGCTATGGTTTACAGTGTTACTCTCCACTGTGGCTTTGCCTTTTCCTTCCAAATTTGCCAATTTGCCTTGCTGTTTATACTCAGGACAATTCCTCTTCATATGCCCCTCTTTCCCACATAGATAGCATTTGAAAGCTCCTCCTTTCAATTCTGGACATCTTGGTTTGATATGCCCTTCCTTTCCACACTGATGGCACACAATTTTCTTCTTGTTTTCCTTGGCTTTGTCATCTCCAGTGCTTTTGTTACTAGCCTCTTCTTTCTTCTTATCATAAGGGTGATACCTCCCCTTACCTTTCTTGTTATTATTGCTCTTAAAATTTCTGAACTTCTCCCTTTCCTTGTCATGCTGCTCCAACCTCAAAGCTAAGTCTATCACATGATCAAAAGTCTTGTCTGCATAGGGTAACATGGCTCTGCTAAGTCCTGGGTTCAGACCTTTTATGTACCTATCATTTTTAGATGCCTCATCTGCCACAAGCATTGCTCCATATGTGGAAAGCCCTTCAAACTTTTGAGTGTATTCTGTGACAGTCATGGTTCCTTGTCTAAGTCTAATGAATTCTTCTAGCAAGGTAGTCTTTGCTGATGCTGGTACAAACCTTGCTTCCAACATCTCTTTGAATTGATTCCAAGTGATTTCATTCTCATTTCTTCCTGCAATGATTACTTCCCACCAGCCTAAAGCTACTCCTTTTAGCTGTCTTGAAGCCACTTGCCTCTTTCTTTGATCATCAAGTTGCATGTCATTGAAAATTCTTTCCAATGTTCTCAACCATGTTTGAATTTCCATGATACTCTCTGTCCCTTCAAAGCTTTTGCCTCCTAAATGAGTATATGTCTTAAGCAATTTTGAGAGTTCTTCATAGGGATTTTCTTGCCTTTGTCCTGCCCCATCCCTAAATGCTCTCACCAAGTCTTGCAGATTGACCACTGGTGGTGCATGGGAAGATCCTGCTCCCTGATTGGGTGGTCTCCCTACCATAGTTTGCTAATAATAATAATTTACATAGCTGGTTAGTTTGATTGGTAATTTGGTTGTTTCAGTGGGTTTTTTTTTTCACATTGAACACATTGTTATATATATATTTAGTTCCTTTAAATTTTATTTCTATCTAAGAAGTTGATCCTTACTTCTACTATGTTAAATAACATAGCTCTGATACCAACTGAAATGACCCTCCTATTTCTACTCTAATTCCATAAGAAAATTTTTTTTTAAGGTAAAGAGGATATATATATATATATATATAGATATATCATCCATTGCAATTATAATTCTCAGGGTCAATATCTTTCTCCAATAAACCAAAATATATCCAGGATCACAATAATCAACCAATATAAATATATCAGTACATTCACAAAGATAAGCACATACATGTGAGGATGTATATGCCTCTCTTGTTTGAATCAGAGTTCTGGAAAACAAGAGGATATTGGATTGCTGATTTTTTTTTTGACCAAACAATCCACTGGAAACATATACTTTAGTCTGTTTATCCTAACTAAGAAGTGATCAAGTAATAATCAGTAGAAAGCAAGCTTTTAATATAGATGTTTGTGTTAAGTTCTGAATAGTGACAAAATCAAGCTAAAAAGAAGTGGATCCTAAGTGAACACAAGCAACATCTAGGCGTAATGGAAACGCGCCTAACTTATACACGAGAAGTCACGAGTTCGAGTACTATGCTGGTTGGTTCAAACACAATTTTTGTTTTTTTTTTCTTTCATTTTTCTTCTGTACGGTTTGGAACCTGTTATCTACCTATATCTGCACATATATACTTTACTTTTGCCTATATTCTATCATACAAAACAATAATTCTTGCTTAATTATTTTTGAAACCCATTCCTACAACCTGGAAGGCTTCATGATTGATGCAAATTAAGGGTCTGTTGCTTGGGTTTTGTAAATGATAGAAGTGTTTATCATTATCCAGGTTTGAATTTCTTCTCACAAAATCTGTCTGGAATTAAGAATGCATTTGGTTAGAATCTGAGTGAAATTCAGATTCTTATCACAAATACAAAGGAAAAGGTGTGGTAATATTTGCACTAAACATGTTTATGTGCATATATATCTGCAACTATATGGATCTGGCTTACTCTTCCCTTGTTACAAATCCTTTCTTTAAAAAAAATAGTACATGAGACATTTGTATGAAACAAGTTTAATTATGGAAACCTTGCAGCCATATAAAACATTCAACCTATGCCTATTTTCTTTTGTATACATATGCCATAGTAGAAAATAAAACCATTTAATTTTCTGAGAATCAACTATCCAGATTTTCCAAAACTTAAATTCTTTCCAAAACCTCAAGATTGACTAATACATTTATAAAATGTAATCATTCAATTTTAACATGGTGTTCTTGCTAAATCCACTTACAAGATTTGATTAAAATTCTTTTTAAACATAACAGATATTTAACTTAGTTCATAGATTCCAGATACAAGTCAATCTCTTAACAAAATACCTAACAAAATATCCATCCAATATTCAACACTTAATACAAGTAGCAATTTAACTTGTCAATACATGCAGATTTCAACATTTAGGCTCTTATCTAACTAAGTTTAGCATGCTATATCTTCTTCTCAAAGCTTTGCTCCTACTCCTACTTAGTTGCTGCAATCCCTGAAAAAGCATTTGAAACTGCCTCATTTTAAATGAGACACCCCAGATGCCATTAGCACACTAGGGTCAGACACATGTCTGGTATGAGAAAGCTCACAAAAATAATTAGTTAATCAGGTTAAGGTTAAGTTAAGTATATATACAGAAAGTTCAGCCCTTTGGAATCAGGCAAATACTTGTGTGCATGCTCTGTGTCATTGTGCATGTGCACACTTTAATTTTCTTTCCAGAGACTACATATATAAATATGGCACATACACCCAAACATACAATTTAATCATAGTCAAACAATCATTCATACCAAACAGGAGAATAACCAATATGAGTTAAATCATTTATTCAATTCTCATATTTCAAATCTGGGAAAAACTCCAGTTTTCTCATCATCTCAAGTATTATTCCCTTGGTATATTTATCTATCCTTGGTCTCATCTGCAATATTTATGAATCAATGGACACACTGTAATGAACTAATTCACTCCATTACACAAAGATCTCAGGACTTAAACAAGCCATGTGTCAACTTGTGTTACTCAAGCACACAAGTCATTCCTGCAGTGTTCTTGACCCCAATTTCCTAATCAGGTTTAAGTTAATAATAACTCTTTTGATTTTTCATGACAAAACCATTCAGTGATTCATTTCATTAGCTAAAAACATCCATAACATGGCATCTCATATTATTCATAACCATACAGAGGCAAACAAGCAAACAACCATTGGTGATTACAAAATAAGGTTCTGTATATATATATTCATCCTGGTATTTTAAAAGGAGTTTAGGCAACTAACATTGGCTTATGGTTTCTGAGAGAGTTTTTCTTTTGCAAACATTTGTGCTTGAGTTAAACTCAGGATGACCTAGTTTCACTGAATCACAAAATTTTGTTTGCTATGCATTTTATTGAATCAGGAGCATCAGCACATAGGCAACCCTATTGCACCCCTAATTCCTTTCTATTTCAAGCCTCAGCACTTATACATGAGTATATTGCAGCTCAACATTATTTACATCTTTCTGGGTTGAGCCAAAACCAATACTACTTGCCTATTCTCAACATTTTATTTTCTGGGTATTTGTTTATATCCCTAAACATTAACATATCAGAGATCTGAGTGTATAAAACAGATATGTATACTAACAACACATAAAACTTTGTTATAATAAAACAAGTAATCAACCAAAGAAAATCAAAACATTTTCAGATTTAAATTCACAGATAAACATTCATATATGAAAATACTCTTTTAAGAAAATACTTTTAACTGGCTGCCTACATTAGGACTTATTGCCTTAGATTTTTGAGTGAGTTTTCTCACCTAGCTCTCTTCTTTGTTTCCTTAATTAATTGATGAGCTTCTGCCCTTAGCCTCAAGCTCTCTTCCTTCCCTTGTCTTATGATTTCTGTGGTGTTGTTTTTCTTCTTTTTTTTTCAAAATTCTTTTCTGAGGAGGAGAGGAGGCTGCTGCATATACATGTATATATATATACAGGGTCTCTCTTAGGGTTTTGGGTATTGGCTAAGTCCATTTTTGCCCACCAGAAAAATCATGTTATCTGCATTTTTTAAACCCAAAGTTTTACCCTTCCCGGCTTAATTTGGGTGAAGAGAAAAGTGGTTACACATTTTTTTCAGAAATTTGCTTTTCAGAAAATACTTTTCCCCCTTGTCTACAATCATGCTAAAAATGTGACTTGGTTTTGTTATTTATTAAATACTCTTTTCTAATTCTGCCTATACCAAGCACTTCCCTGTTTTATCTTATTTTTTTCCTATTTTTAGCTTTCATGCAAATGGTATGTACTTCCTTCATTTATTTATAAGAGGATTATTCCTTTTTTTTTATATCTTCATTCTTTTTATTTCTGCTTATATTAAAATATGTCTGTATATTTTATTCCACTAGTTTAAACTCTAGTATTTTATTAACACATATATATTTATATAAGTCTTACTGAAATAATTTGTACACCCTCCTATATATTCCTACATCATTCTATACTGACACACACATGCACATGTACACTCAAAATATTCAGTAGCACTCATATATACATTTACTCATGCATACTACTTTTAAGAATTTAATCTACATATATATATATATATATATATTTCCATACACATCAATATGTATGTATTCTTGGAGTTCAGGGTTTTAGCTTATATTCCTGTGCATTTCCTGTGCACACATGTACACACACTGATACACTATCAAGCTATATCAATTCCTCCTTCAAAATTCATTTAAAAATTATTTTAAATTTATTTATATTTTCCAGAATAAATTCCTAAAATCTTGGGTCATTACATGAATTCATCATGAAATCTGTTGTTACTGTAACTGAGTTTTCTAGAGTCAGGTTCTTTATTTTCGAGTTTAAAACAATTTCGAGATCATAACTTAAGTTTAAGCAAACTCATTTTGTTTAACATCCTCAGTAAAAAAAATCATTTGTATGAAGACATATGAATTTTTCTATTTTTGTTTGCTCTGTAACCAGAGATTGGAAAACAGGTACCCCAAAGATATGCAGAGTTGTCTTTTAAAACATATATACCAAAGCATGATTTGTTCATAGATTAAATACACAAATATGTCTTTTAAATATTTAAAGCAGTATGTTTACTCATAGATAAGGGTTCACCGGATTCACACTTTCAAGTTTTAAGACAAAATATACTCGCAGATTAACCCATACATTAAACAATTCAAGATTTTAGTTTAAAAGCTTTTGTTTACTCAAATACTTAAACTTTTTTAAGTTAAATGTTACTCACCTTTGTGTTTTGAGAAGAACAGAGCTCATCATCTTGAAACCAGTTTGAATTGGCTAGCTAAAGATCTTCTTTTTATTCTCTGGTTTTCATTAAATTTGTTGGTTGATTTATTTGTTTGAGTTGAGCTTTTGTTTAAGTTTTAGATGTTATTACTTCAGTGTTGAAGATGGACGAAAAATGAGATGATGGTGATGGATAAATAAATGAAGTTACAGGGTATAAACTTTGTACAAGTGATAATGTACTTAGAGATGCAACATTCAATGCTAATGTCCTCTATGTTTTCATTTGCAATACTTCGGCTGGCAGAGAAAATATTTTTGGTGGCTGATGATGTTTTCTTCATGTACTAAGGAGGCCAGCATTTATTATCATGTACAACTTGCTTATTTTATTTTCCTTTACTTTCGGCTGATGATATTATGTTTTGTGTGAGAAGATGTGGTATTAATTGGTTTGTACAACATCCCTTGTTTTATTTGTAAGTTTATACACATCTATTGTTTATTCGTTTCTTTAGTCTTGTTCATACTTATCTTCTTTGTCTTGCCTGTACATAAATATTTGATTTTTCTTGCTTAGCTTGCTTGTACAGGAAAATATATATTACTATCGTATTACTTTGTGTTTTTCTTTACTTATTTTGTAGTCTATACTATTTATATTACTTTGTATTGGTTTATTAATATGATATTAAGATTTATATTTTTTTACTTTACATTGTATAAAACTATGTAATTTATTTATTTTTATTTGTATTTTATCGCTTTGAAATATTTTTCATATGTATACCTTTCTTCAAGTCTATGTACTTATATTTTCTTTTATTTTTAAAACTTAAACTATCAAATATAAAATTTACTAATGTATTCACTTTCTATTTTATAAAACTATAAAATTTATCTTACATATTTTGATTCTATTTATAACTTAATATCTATTATTATCATTTATTATTATTAAACCATTTAAACTTAGATTTAACTCGAATTCAATATACATATATTTTCTATTTAAAACGGGGAAACTCGCTTCACTTTATCGATTTATTTTACTATTTTTATTCAAAACTAAATAAATTATTAATTTAAATTAAAAAAAATCTGGGGTCGTTACAGTAAATAAACGTAAAACTGTTATATATAGCATAATTGAATTTAGTAGAATATTTGAGTACTTTCATTTTTGAAAATATATTAAAATTCAATTAAATAAATTAATTTCATAATTTTTATAATGAATAAATGACATTTTTTCAATTCATTTTTTTTAAAGAAGATATAGCGAAAATAGCGGAATATAGCGGGAATAACGGGATATAGCGGAAATAGCGGGGCTTAAAGCGGAAAGGCTATATTCGGGGCTATATGGAAAAATCGTAGCGGTAGAAATCCGCTATGGGATATAGCAGTGTTATAGCCGGGTAATAGCGGGGCATTAAGTGCACAGTTCTAAATGTTAATTTCCAAAGTAAGTATTTTCAAAAATCTATTATTGTAGTAATTATATAAAAGTGATTTGGTATTATGTTCTAAAAGAGAAATTTAGTTTATATTTATAAAGTGGTTTTGTTTTTAAATATTCTTAAAGTATATATTTTAATAAAGTATTAAAGTAGTTTTAAATTTCAATATTGTAAAGTATATTTATAATAAGGTGTTTTTAAATTATTTTACAAATCTAAAGTATCTTGTACTTGGTATTTCAGTGGAAATAAATATTTGGGAAAAATGCATTCCGTAAGCGGAAACTTTTTGAAATTGTTTCAAATGAGTTGAAAGTTGGAAATATATCTTGAAAAGATATTTGAGGTTAATAAATAATTTGGGAGAATTATTTATTGTTTGATGGATGTTTGTGAATGTTGATTGATAGTTAAATAATCGACTATCAATATTGGCCAAATGCGCTGATCATTTCGAAGAGACCGGGATTGAGATTTATTTCTTGAAAACCACTTCGATCCAGTTTGTACGTTTCGTGGAAACGATTTTGGAGTCGAAGATGGAGCAGTGAAGTGCAAGGGCTAGTCGCTACTAATCCTAAGGATATTTCCAAATGGATGTAGTAGGAGTAGTGCCTTCGGTTCCGTTCGGACCCGGGATGGAATGGTATGGATGAATGCTTTCGGAACATCGTCAGCGGACGATGGGCATTCCAAGGGATATGTGCTGAAAGGTAACACTTAGCCTCGAGCCTCATCAACCGGGAATGACTGAAAATCAGGGGTTATGCAGCAAGGCTTCGTGGGTAGCTCCCACTGGAGGGTAAGGTCATCCCTGTCTAGATGTCCCTTTTTATTTCGGCTTAGTGGTGCGGTTGCTGATCACAACCGTGGGGTGATTTTATTCGGAATTATCCATTAAGGGATAGTTCCGGCCTTGTGTTGCAGGGGACTTAGGGTGGGTCCTCGGTACGCTGATCTAGACCAGGTACTGTGACAGGTGGTACCCCAGTGCCTAGTCATTAGTTGGAAATCCATTCTTCCTACGTGCCTTGTACGAGTTTTGTTTGTATTACCCACTTTGTGGCTAGTATGCTGGAATTTAATCATGTATCAGTTTCAGCTATTTGAATAAGTAATTGTATATAGACACTACTATAATATCAGAGGATTTTGATAAAAAGTGTTTTAGCTATCGTAAGGTAAAAACCCGACATGTTTATTTGTGGCGTGGTCTTACGAGATGATTTTGTTTCAAAGGATTTTTGAAACTTTAATAATAAATTGTGTGTGATTTTCTCACGCTGGTTTTCCAGACTGACTCGGGTGTTATTTTATTATAATGCTCGGGTCAGACCGAGTATTATAGGATACAGGATATGGTGCTATGGAGCTCAGGAGACGAGCTGGATGGAGATACGTATTTTCGTACTTGTGTATATATATCCCGCTGCGTTGATTGCTGTACTCTATTATATTGAGGACATGATATGATTATTGTCCAGTTGTATGTTTGTGTACTCTGATGTATACTCTGATGATGTATTGTATAAACAGATATAGTTTTGATTTGTGTAAAGATCTGTTAATATATATTATATTTTATTCCGCTGCGATGGTTAGATTCTGATGTTGTTGTTTTATTTTCTTCTTCTACCTCTTCTTCTTTAACCCAAATGGTTCTATTTCCGTTCTTCTTGAGTTCATAAATGGAAATTTATGTCAATTCAAGGGGTACGGATTTGCGGGCTGTTACAGTGGTATCAGAGCGAGGTTGGCGATAACCTTGGCTCTGGTGGGAATTTTGAGAGTATTGATAGATATGAGCGCGTATTTGTTAGTGAATATAAAATTGTTTTATATTGTGTTGACTTATCTGTTGAGTGTTTATGGATTCTGGTCGATGTGTGGGATGCCATGTCATCGATAGGGGTTTCTAAACTCTTAAACAAGATAAACCGACACAATATTGTTTTAAAATAGGGTAAATGAAATAATTTTATCCAAATTATTTTTGTATATGAAAGAAATATTTTTTATAAATTATTATAGTATTTGGATGTTTGGTTGTTAGATGATGATAATAAATTATTATCATTAGGAGGAAATTGAATATGAAATTGAAAACTTATAACCAAAGTTAAGAAAATAAATTCAGATAATAAAGTGAAAGTTGTAACTGTGAATTATAAATATGATTTATAATTGGGAATAGGATTCTAGAGAAATATTTGGAAACAAATCAGAATGGGTTTCAAATTTGGAATTTTGAGAAAGGTTTAGATCCCTTGGAAGTTGAAAGCAGTTTTCAAACGTTTTGGAGAGATTTGGAAATTAAAAATATTTGAAATGCTTTTGATTGGGATAATAGCACTAAACTCTCTTTGGTCGCTGGAAAATAATTCCGATGATGATCGCGACATCATCGGTGTTCATTTTCGAGTTTCCAAAAGAGGAATTGCTACCTAGATGTTTTGGGCTGGTGTTTGTTTGCAAAACTGGGTTTGGTTTTGAAATTTAAAAGGATTTTGGATATAGTTAATTTCAAAGGTGATTTTGAAATTCTGGGAAATTGTTTAAGCTTTGGAATCTTATTTAGAACTGTTTATGGAATAATAAATATATTGGCTAAATAAAATGTATAATTCCGAGTTAAAAACAAAAGAAATGTGAATGGGATTGACTGTAAATAGATGAAATATGAAAATGAATATACTCCAAAATTTAGATTATAAAATAGATTGAACTCCAGTAAAATAGTTAAAGTGATTTTTGAGATAAAAATTAAATGTTTGGGTTGTAAATGAAATATGGAATATGAAATAAATTGAATGACATTATTAATAAATTGAAGGATGAATTGATAATGTGAGTTGGAAATTAAAATGGATAAAGAGAATGGGGTTATTGAATTGATGAGAATCAAATAAAATGAGAATGAACTTAAGTTATGAAATTGAAATGATTTGAAGTAAATTAATTTAAGTTTGAATTTATGGAAGCTTGGCTTCGGATGAAAATGAAAGCCCATTAAATAAAAGTTTGAGTTCAATTACTTAGGAAATGGTTATTAATATGTAATTGAAATAGGTGTCGAAACCATATAAATTGCTTATGAAAATTATTTTGGGTATATTGCTTATGTTATACATGTGTTTAGCTATTGTAATTAAGTGAAATGTTAATAAACTTTGTATATTGGTCACTTACCTGTTTAAGTTGAGTTAGTACAGGTACCGGGAAGCCGTTTGGCTGGATTTGATTGCGAAATTTGCTAAAATTAATAGCTGCTTTCTTAAAAATGCTAAAATAAGGTACGCTTACGCAAAAAATTCAAAATAGGAGATATAAACTGCATATATTGATATATATTGTGATTTCCGGCCTGAGGCCGATGTATATATATATATATTTGTGCATCCTGCGATATCGCAGAAGTCCCTCCGTACAAGGAAGACTTTGCCAAAATTTTCCGAAAATTTTGGGAGTTAGATTTTTTTTGAAATGTTTGGAAATTTTCATTATCGATAAATGATTTAAAATTGATAAGCATAAAGAATTGAACTGAATATGGAAATCTAATGGAAGTGTATATATAAAGTAAGGTGGAATCAAAGAAATTGAAGAAAGAAAAAGTTTGCAAACAAACTTTTATTTGAGATATGAAAACAAATTAGCAAGTGAAACTACTAAAGAAAATGGTCAATTAAATATTGATTGAGATAAGATGAATAAAATTCAGTATTCAGGGTTTGAAACCAAATTGAATTCTAATGGAATTGTAAAGACAAAAGTGAATAAAATTGTATATAAACTTCAAGAATGAAGTGAAACAAATCCAAGAAGTATATAAAATGTTTATCTTGAACTTAAGAAATGAATAGTGAATTCTTAAGAAAATTTGGTACTGAAAGTATGCTAAGTGAATAATTGAATTAAGGTTGAAACTGTAAATTGTGAGATGGGAAAGTTGTGAATAAGTGGATAACAATCAAAATGTATGCGAAATAAAAGAGAATTGATATAGCTGATAATCAATTGAAATTAATACGTAGGATGTACGTATATTATTTTATTCGCATAGTGATTTGATCCGGATTCGAGCATAGAATTTCGAGGTAGTTATACCGATCCGAGTTAGGATTTTTCACTCGATTTTCGACGGCGAACCTGGATATGGATTGTTGATTGATTCTGGATATTCTCTATCATAGTTTATGGCTATGCAAGGAGGATAACGGTTTCTGATCAAGAAACCAGATCTGAGTCCGCACTAGGAAGTCGGGTGGACGATACTAGTTCGAAAGTGAAATTGTGTGATCGAGTAAGCGATTGAATTTGATATTGCGTACGGATGATATATGTGCATCGTACATGCTTAAATAAAACAAATATTGGAAATTTGTAAAGAAAAGTATAAAATGACTTTGGAATTGTGATTGAATATTATTGCTTAGTAGGATATACAGGTGTATAAAGCAATGGATAAATTGGGATTTTGAGTTTAGAAGATAAAATTTAATGGCCCGACAAAAGGTATGTATTTGAATTTCTATATGAAATTTTATTGGTTTTTTGATCCAGCCACTTGGCTTTTTGTTTCTTTTTGAGATTGGGAGGCCGTAGAGCCATTTTGTAGTTGTACCGAGCTAGCCGCGCAAAGGGGACGCTGGCAATTTTTTTTGGAAATTTAGAGAGTTAGAAAAATTTTGAGAAAATTTTGATAATTCAAAGTTGGTTTTGAATTTAAATTTTGAATTGTTAAGTAAGTAATGTGTTTGAACCTGTGGATAAGTGGAAAAGTTATAAAAAGGGTTAATGTGTTTGTGATAAAAAGATTTGTTTGGCAAGTTGTTAAAAGCTATTTGGATTGAAGAAATAGTTAATGGGTTATGGATCATTCTTCCTAACTAGTAATTTCGGGGACGAAATTCTTTTAAGGGGGGAGGAATGTGACGACCCGGAATTTTTGGACATTTGAAATTGGAATATTTAATTAATTTTAAATATTTAGAGGTTAATTTTTAACTTGAATTTCAAATATCACTGTTTATTGGATAATTATTTTTTTAAAAAAATTAATAATTGAAAAAGGAGAAAATACTGAATCAAGAGTTTCAAGCTTGTTAAAAATATTTTAAAGGCTTAGAAAATTCATATTAATGATGCTGAAGATAATAGAACGTTTAAAACTGAATTTCAAAGTGTTTTGTTCAGTTTTGAATTTATTTCGTTTAAATTGAATTTAAAAATAACCTTCTGAGGCACAGTCTCAGAATTTGACGAAACCAGTTCCATTGGATCCATAATATTGTATTTTTATTGGATTTCAATTTTCGTAGCGTTCGGAGTTGTCGTGTGATCGTACGATAGGTAAACGCGCTGAAATTAATATCGAATTTAATTTAAATAGTCGGTTCAAAAAGCTATCTTCTCCATACGATCGAATTTGGACTCGAAACCTTTTCCATTGTGTTCGTAACAGGGGTATAACATTATAAACGCCTGGCGGTACACCTCGATAGGATGTCAAAATTTTGAGTTGCGATTTCGAGACGTTTAAATTTAGATAATACTATATATATTGTTTGTTATTGAATAGTCAAACATCTTCACACCAGAAATATCTCACCACTTTTCAAAACACTGTAGCTAGACAATTTCTACACGCCGACATCCAGCCGCCCTAATCTTTTCAAAGGAAAAATCTCGTACCCTTTCTCTTCTCTAAGAAGCTATCGAACAAAAATATCTGAGAAAAATTTTATACTTCGTAGTATCGCGTTCCCTTTCTTTTTGAACAGCCAAACCAAATCAAAGAAGTATGGCCGCTGCCTTCAAAAGTTTTTAACTGCGAATTCTTTTCCCTCTCCTCTTCAATCGTTCTCAATCAAATCGATAAAATGGCCACCCCTCTTCCTATTCAACTCAAATCAAATTGCAATTAAACGAAAGCAAGTAACAGCCGAATGGAAACTTTCTCTTCTCCCTTCCAGTTCGTTCGAATCAAAACCAATACCTAATTCCTTTTCGTCTTTAAATCGAAATCGAAGCAATCGAGATTCGTGAACTCGATTTAGGAAGGCAGCGACGACTCGAGAATTCGAGATTCGAGTTCGAACCCGTGAAGGCGACGCTGGGAGTTCGTGGTGAATAGGGGTTTGCTTAGCTTTGGGAATTGGAGCAGCGTGCGTTCGAGTTCGAGGTCGGAGTTACTCACAACCGAGGCGGAGGATCGCGTACTGGAATTCGCAAGTTCGAGAGTAGCTGGGATTGGAGTTGTTCGAAGCTCGGTTCTAGATGTTAGGTATATCTTCCTATTTTATTTAAATAAATGTATATATGTGTGTTCTAGGTATATTAGAAAACTTAAAAGGAAATTACAGTGAAGTATATAAGTTTCTTTAATTTAAGTTAATATATATATATATATATATATATATATATATAAGATTTGAATTTTTTTTAATATAAGTACAGAGAAAGAATTTTAAGACCCAGATTTTATTTTACAAACATATATATTATAAAGAAGTTTTTACAGTAAAGCTTTCCGGAAGCGAATCTGTGTTAGGTGTAATGTATATCAAATTTGGTAAAGTATATAGGGATTTTGGATATTGGAAGGTTAATAAGAAAGAAAAATAATAAAGAAAAATATATATATATATATATAGATTTTAAATTTGTATAAATTATTTTGACACTAAAAGATATTTTAAAAGGGAAAATTTGTTTAAACAGAATTTGTTGGTTAATTAAAATTATTATATGGCAATTAATTGTTCGATTGACCCAAATGTTAATAAAAGCATCTAATATTTATACAAGGTCAATAATCGTGGAATCAAAGCAAGAATGAAGTGGATTTTCAAATTTAAGGAGCAAAGGTGAGTTAATCTCACTCATCTGGTTGCTATTTAAATTTAAATAGTTAAATTTAAATATTTGGTGAATGATTGGATTGATTTGGTATGATAGTATATATAGTAGTATATATATCAATATATATATATATATTGGCATATGTATATATTGGAGTTGTTGATTCCCGCATTATATAGCGGATGAGACCTTATACGCCGCATAATAGCGGATGATATTTTATAAAACCCATATACCGCGATATTCCACCTCGAAGTGGAATTGGTATTGTGCTAACGTCTGTGGATGCAGGGAAACAGGTTGGAGGGATCCAACAGGATTCCTCAAAATTATTTAGATTATTTGATATTCTGTGCTATGAATATTGATATCCTGTGATGATTTTATTGATGATTGAAATATTGGAAGATATTGTTGGATTGAATATCTAAGTAAAATGAGTTAATAAATTCTTTAGAATTGGATTTTGAAAGAAATAAAAGAGTAAATTTTAAGTAAATAATTCAAGTGAATTGGAATAAAGAAATTTTGAATTAACAGGGAAAATATAAACTTTAAAACTAAAGTGATATTAAATTTAAAGAATAAAGAATTTATTTTTGAATATAAGGATTAAATTTAATTAAGGGATAAAGAAGGAATTTTGGAAGTTTAAAATTGGTATTTTCAGTTAAAAGGGTTTAACTCACAATAAAGAAATAAATCTAAAAGTTAATGTATTTTGAAATAAATGAAGTAGCAAAGGAAATTTATTTCAAAGTAAAGTAAAGTAAATTGAAAAATCAATTGGAAATTGATTTAATTGTTTAAAATTGGAATTTCAAAAGGGAAGTGAGATTTTGGAATTTATAAACTGGGTTTATAAAGTAAAATAAAATATCAGTAGATATTTGAAAATATTAATTCAAGGTGGGAATTTATAATGGGATATGAATTGGTTTAAAAATAAATGTTGATTTATTTTTAAAAGATGTGAAGAGAAGTGTATTTCCTTGGATAACCAAGTACGTTTTCAAAGCAATTTGAAATATAAGTTAAAGGTTTTAAGTATGTTTTTAAAAAGCATGTTTTAGAAAATTTGTTTTTTTCTAAATGTTAATTTCCAAAGTAAGTATTTTCAAAAATCTATTATTGTAGTAATTATATAAAAGTGATTTGGTATTATGTTTTAAAAGAGAAATTTAGTTTATATTTATAAAGTGGTTTTGTTTTTAAATATTCTTAAAGTATATATTTTAATAAAGTATTAAAGTAGTTTTAAATTTCAATATTGTAAAGTATATTTATAATAAGGTGTTTTTAAATTATTTTAAAAATCTAAAGTATCTTGTACTTGGTATTTCAGTGGAAATAAATATTTGGGAAAAATGCATTCCGTAAGCGGAAACTTTTTGAAATTGTTTCAAATGAGTTGAAAGTTGGAAATATATCTTGAAAGGATATTTGAGGTTAATAAATAATTTGGGAGAATTATTTATTGTTTGATGGATGTTTGTGAATGTTGATTGATAGTTAAATAACCGACTATCAATATTGGCCAAATGCGCTGATCGTTTCGAAGAGACCGGGATCGAGATTTATTTCTCGAAAACCACTTCGATCCGGTTTGTACGTTTCGTGGAAACGATTTCGGAGTCAAAGATGGAGCAGTGAAGTGCAAGGGCTAGTCGCTACTAATCCTGAGGATATTTCCAAATGGATGTAGTAGGAGTAGTGCCTTCGGTTCCGTTCGGACCCGGGACGGACTGGTATGGATGAATGCTTTCGGAACATCGTCAGCGGACGATGGGCATTCTAAGGGATATGTGCTGAAAGGTAACGCTTAGCCTCGAGCCTCATCAACCGGGAATGACTGAAAATCATGGGTTATGCAGCAAGGCTTCGTGGGTAGCTCCCACTGGAGGGTAAGGTCATCCCTGTCTAGATGTCCCTTTTTATTTCGGCTTAGTGGTGCAGTTGCTGATCACAACCGTGGGGTGATTTTATTCCGAATTATCCAGTATGGGATAGTTCCGGCCTTGTGTTGCAGGGGACTTAGGGTAGGTCCTCGGTACGCTGATCTAGACCAGGTACTGTGACAGGTGGTACCCCAGTGCCTAGTCATTAGTTGGAAATCCATTCTTCCTACTTGCCTTGTACGAGTTTTGTTTGTATTACCCACTTTGTGGCTAGTATGCTGGAATTTAATCATGTAACAATTTCAGCTATTTGAATAAGTAATTGTATATAGACACTACTATAATATCAGAGAATTTTGATAAAAAGTGTTTTAGCTATCGTAAGGTAAAACCCCGACATGTTTATTTGTGGCATGGTCTTACGAGATGCTTTTGTTTCAAAGGATTTTTGAAACTTTAATAATAAATTGTGTGTGATTTTCTCACGCTGGTTTTCCAGACTGACTCGGGTGTTATTTTATTATAATGCTCGGGTCAGACCGAGTATTATAGGATACAGGATATGGTGCTGTGGAGCTCAGGAGATGAGCTGGATGGAGATACGTATCTTCGTACTTGTGTATATATATCTCGCTGCGTTGATTGCTGTAAAGTGTTATATTGGGGACATGATATGATTATTGTCCAGTTGTATGTTTGTGTACTCTGATGTATACTCTGATGATGTATTGTATAAACAGATATAGTTTTGATTTGTGTAAAGGTCTGTTAATATATATTATATTTTATTCCGCTGCAATGGTTAGATTCTGATGTTGTTGTTTTATTTTCTTCTTCTACCTCTTCTTCTTTAACCCAAATGGTTCTATTTTCGTTCTTCTTGAGTTCATATATGGAAATTTATGTCAATTCAAGGGGTACGGATTTGCGGGCTGTTACAAAAAATATATTAAAATAATATGTATATACGCGTATATATACCCTTACGTACAGTAAACCCTAGCCAAATTCACAGCCGCGCCTCCATTATCATTCAATGGCCGAAACATCACCACTTTCCCTCTCGATTATCTCCAAATCTACAAACTTTTGTGAAAAACTCTCAACTACAAAAATCTAGAGCTTGACAAACTCTACGAGATCAACGAATATGATCTGGAACGACGCAACGATCGAGGAGAATTTGGCTTGCATGTGGGGGCCGTTCGAACTGAAACTGTGCAACGTAGAAGGGGGCGGAGCTGACGTGGTCACGACCGAAGGAGGAGCTTGCAAAGGGCTTTCGAATGGAGGTTCTTGATTGACTTTCGATTGCGTGTGGAGGCCGCAACAAGCAAGGGTAGAACGGCGGCGATGGTGTCTCTACGTGCATTGTTTCAAGTTTGCACGTGAGGGAGAAGTGTAAACGTGGCCCAGATCTTGTTCTGTAGATTTCAACGGCTGAGATCTGATGTGGTTTAAATAAAAAAATAATAATTATATAAATTGTATTCAAACTTTAAAAATGCATATCCTTTTCATACATTGTCAGAATTGGACGAACAAACGGCGATGGAATCGTGGCGATGAGCACTATATTCTAGAACTGATTTGGAGACATTTGGGAATAGCTAAATTTTAGGTTAAATCGAACGTCGTTCGATTTGATTTAAAATAGAAAACTCAAGGTGAGTGTTTCATAACGCTCACAACATACTAATTTTTTTTTATGTTCGTTAAATTGATATCATGAAATTATTTATTTTATTGACTGTCATTTAGTAGTTAAATTGATGTATAAATTGATATCTGAATTAACTGTAGAAATTAAAAGTTGACGGTTAAATTTGAAATTGGAATTCTATTGCCAGTAAAATAACTGATATTGAAAACTATGAAATTGTTGTGAATTATTAGCTGATTTGGATGTTAATTTTGATGGATGCTATTGATTAATGTTTTGGATGATTTGGATGTTATTTATTTTGATATATCCTGTTATCACCCTGTAATTTATTTACAGTGTATAAAACTGTAAATTGAATTATTTCGAATAAATTAAGAAATAGGTTGAAATGATATATACCTATGACACTGTGATTTGGATTTAAATGATATATACCCATACTTGAAATTAAATTGAAATATCTGATCACTTGGCCATAGGATAGAAAATTATATACGAACACCGGATTGGTTAAAATAAATGATTTTAAAATTTTTAATTTGAAATTTATTTAAATGATTTGATTTTAAGAAAATGAAAATCGAATTTATGGAAATCGAACTATTTCGAAATTGAGCTTAGAATTGAATTATATTTGAGGATTTGGATTTCAAATTGGATATTGAAAATAAATTGATTTATGTGTTTTGAATCGATGTTTTGAAAATCGAACCCGGAATTAATAAAAATTAAAATGGCTCAAAATTTGAAATTGAAATTATTTTGGAATTGTAAATGAAATTAAATTGAAATTGGAATTGAAATTAATTTGAAATTGACACCAAAATTAATTTGGAATCGAAGTAAAATTTGTCTTGAAATCGGAATTGAATCGATTAAATCGAAATGGAAATTTAAAAGTGATTTGAATTTGAAATTTGGAAAATGAATCAGTTGACTTTGAAACTATTTTCAAATAAATTATTTTGATATAAACTATTTAAATCTATCTTTTTAAATATTCAAATTATTTTGGATTTTCCAAACTATTTCGCTATATAAACCATTTTAATACTTAAACTATTTTATATTAAACTATTTTAACCATTTAAACTATTTTTAACTATTTTAACCATTTAAACTATTTTTAACTATTTTAATTATTTAAACTATTTTAAAGACTATTCAAACTATTTTCAAAAATTCAAACTTGTCATGGGGTCGAATGTTTATAATTAAATCATGGATTTAAATACGAATTGGGTTACAATGAAGTTATAACCTAAATTGAAATTCGAAACAATTTTGGAATCGAAATCGAGATATTAAGACAACATGGTTTTGAGTTGAAAGAGTATATTTTGAGTAAATATGATGATTTTGAAATGGATTTGATTTTAAAGCGAATATGATATTTTGATATCAAGTATGAATTTTTTTTGAAATGTAAAAGTACCAACCAGTGTGTAAAACGGCGTTTGGTTGCTAAAGAGACCAGGGCCGGATATGGGCATACTCTCTGTCGATACCAGAACCACTTTAACAACTGTGTACGTAAAGTGGTGATTCAGAATGAAGTGGTTGGATTTGGCGCATGTTTGCTGGATTTGAAGAAAGAGAACGATGATGGATTAGCCTGGCACTTGTGCCAATTTGAAATGACTAAAACAAGAGCCATACCGGTCAAGTGGGTTAGCTACCCCGAGCGGACATACTTCTTCGTATTACCTTCATTTACATTGTGATTGATTGGTGCACACCCTCGGATTTTAGGAGTGTTGGACACGGTGGGCGATTATGGCTATGATGCATTACCACCAATTGGGAAGGGTAAACTAGTAGTATCCTACCTTGGGCATTGCCTCATGTGCCTTGTCATACTTTTATCCCTATACAAGACCATTACGATTTTGGTTTAGTGTTGTCGTATCACGACGCTTCCCTATCCACCGACGGTTTACTGGTGCTTTATTTGCAAACTGTATGACAATGCTTAAAAACGCGTTAAAGGGGATCAATGTAAAGCCTTAACGCTAAGAAAAATATTTATTTTATTGATTAGATATTATATATGTATCGTATTCTACTACATATAAATATTTTGACAGATCCTTAAGAGATGGAAAATCCTGTAACATCTCTCGAGTTATTGCACGCACGTTATACACTAGATAGGAGATGTAAAATTTCGTAAACATCTCTGACGCTATTACACTCATGTTATATGCGATATTGATTTGAATTACATAAGGATATTTTAATCATGACTCGAGTATTTTGTCTTTTCATTACGCTCGGGTCAGTCCTGAGTTTTTCAGCTTATTGAAGATTTTTTCTAGAGGACGAAGACGAAGATGAAGATTTGGTATATTATTACTATTAGTATTCCTGCATCATGTTGTTCCGCTGCATTATTTTATTTGTTCTGTTATATATATAACTCTGATAAATGTTGTATAAATTATAATCAAAAGTATAGTAAACAACTTCATTAACTGTTTATTTGACTATTATATTTATCGTTCCGCTGCGAGATTTTGTGTTTGTTTTCTTCTTCTTTTCTTATTTTTCTTAATTAACCCCATTGATTATCTATGTTCCGAATTGTTTGAATTGGACATGTGTGGATTATTATCGATTTAAACCTTCCGAAATGTGGATCGTCACATATACAGTACCGTAATTCCTCCATAAAATGGAGGGCTATCAAAGGGCACTCCATATGTATGGTACAAACCAAACTCGTAGAAGGCGCGATAAGGCATGTGACAAGGCACGGGAGGCAAACTGGTGATAACGCATAGCAGCTACTACCGCCCACCTCGAGACACACTCCGGAAATCAAAGGTGCACCAAATCAAATCACAAAGTAATATAATGGTATCGAAGGAATGTGCCCGATCGGAGGTGCGACCTCACATGGCCCGGCATGGCTCCTGTTTTAGCCACATCAAGCTGACTCGTGGGAGTCAGGGCTGCGTTAATACCTCATACGAAATCGTCTCCAAACCATCCTACTTCGTTCTGGAATCTCCACCACGTACATAGTTGTTAAAGTGGTTTTCGGTATTGATAGAGAGTATGACAATATCCGATCCCGGTCTCTTTAACAACCAAACGCTTATTTCACACCGTGGTCATTTATATTTCAAACAAGTGGAAAATAGGCACAAGGACAAATTTTCATAAAATTTTTGGCTGAAGGACGACAAGTTTCATTTTTAGGCTGAAGGACAAACTTTGAAAGATAATTAGGCTGAAGGACAATGCTAATACAACTAGCATTTTGTACAATGTAAAACTGGATATAATGCTAGTTATAATTAGCATTTTGTACAATGTTTGCACTGTACAAAATGCTAACTATATTTAGCATTGTCCTTCAGCCTAATTTTCTTTCAAAGTTTGTCCTTCAGCCTAAAAATGAAACTTTGTGTCCTTCAGCCTAAATTTTTTTCAAAGTTTGTCCTTGTGCCTAATTCCCTCTTTCAAACAATTCATACTTCGTATCAAAATATCATATTCATTAAAAATCATCACTTTTGAAATCAACTTCGCTTTCGAAATCGTATCACTTTCAAAATCATATCGCTTCCAAAATCATAACCATAAAATAGTTTAAACTATCATATCAAAATATTCGCATTTAAATCCATTAAATCTAAATCATAACAGTTCCAACTTAAACGGTTAAAATATTGAAAATAGTTTATATATATTGAAATAATTATAAATTAAAAATAGTTTATATATTTAAAAGAGTTTATATATTAAAAATAGTTTATATATTAAAAAGAATTTATACAAAATAGGTTCAAATTAGAATTTTTTCTTCTAATTTCACAAATCAATTCAAATCAACTTAAATTCCAAAAGTTCAATTTAAATCAATCTCATTTCAACAATTTCAATTAAAAAAGGTTAAAGGTTCAATTCACATTCTCATTAAAACTATTTTAATTTATATCGATTTCAAATCCAGGTTTGAACTACAAATTTAAACCACTTCCAATTCAATAAAGTTTAAATATTTAAAAATTTATAATAACTCAATTTGATAAATCTCTTTTATATTTCAAAATTCAACTTTAATTTTATTTAAATTTAAAAATATTCGCTTAATCATTTTTAATAACATTTAATAAAATCTCAAATACCAAATTTAAACCAATATCAAAATTAAGTATCTAACTTTAATTATATTTAATTCTAAAAATATCCATTTATTCACCTTTATGAACATTTAAATAAAATCTAAAATTACAAATTCAAATCAAAATTAAATATTCAATTTCAATCTTATTTAAATATGAAAATATTCATTTATTCACCTTTAATCAAAATCAAGTTATCAAGTTACAAAATCATGTCTTTAAAAATATCAAATTAATAAGTTTTCAAATCAATTTCTATTTAAATACAATTCTTAAACAAATTAAATTACAAATCAATTTCAATTATCTTTTCAACCTAAATTTATTAAGGTTATTACAAAATTTATTTTCAAAGTATTAATATAATTTAAATAAATATTTAAACATATTATAAATATAGTAGTTGAATTAAATCCATATTAAATTTTAATATATTAATTATTATTGAATTAAGTCTTATTATTATTAAATCTATTTTAAAATCTTATTTTATATATTTAAAAATAATAAAGTTATAAGTGAAATTCTATAATTTACATTTTGAAACTTAACTTGTAATTTTTTTTGGCAAAGCCAGCGGGGTTGACTGGGCCCCTACCAGTTTTATTGCAAAACAATAAAAAAACGATTCAAACAAGCTTTGAATCAAGCTAAAAGAAAACAGAAAGGAGAAAAAGAAATAAACAGAGAAAAACAGAGCTAGGAAGCCGATGCATGAATAATGACATCAGGGAAAGGCCTAATGCTCCTCTTCAGATGCATGAAAGTACGAATCCTGACTTCATACCAAAGAGTTTCAAGGTTTTTCCTCTGATTCTCAAAGATAATTGTATTCCTTTCTCTCCATATCACATCAAAATAAGTTTTCAAGCAGATAACCAAGGCTCTAGCCTCATCTGTCCTCCATCTTGTTGCTTTATAAATTATGCTCCAAACAGTGCTAGAGTTAGCAGAGGTCAAAAACCACCCAGATTTACAACTGATTCTATCCATCATGAAGAGTAATGCCGGGCATTCAAAATAAAGATGAGCAATAGTTTCCTCAGACAAATCACAAAACACACACTCAGTGCAACATGACATACCATACTTGTTCAAAACAGTCTTGGTCATCAAAGCATAGCTTACAACCTTCCACATCATCAAATTTTCTTTAGGCAAAGAATCCCTAGTCCATAAAACAGAGAAAACCTAGCAGCATGCAAGGGAGGAGTAATATTTAATTGATTGTACACACTGTTAATAGAGTGAGACTTCTGTTCCCAGGTAATAGAAGCAGGATGATTAACAGAGAAGAAAATATTATGAATGCCACTCCACAACTGCCTGATCATCTGACTACTATTGTATGGCATCTGAATATAGCCTTCATATAAGAAGTCATTAGCCTTAGCATCACAATGAATGCCAGATTGATGAATCAGAGAATACTCACAACCTTTAGATAGAAACAAGCCCTTACTAACCCAAGGATCATGCCAAAAACTAACAGGAGTATTAGGATTAAGGTGATAGTGTATCATTGGAAGGAAAACATCCCTAAGTTTCAACAAATTTCTCCAATTCCAACTGCAGTTCTGAGGTATATCCATACACCAAAAATATCTATTCTTGATATTGAATTGCCATGTCCACTTAGCCCATAAACTTTCTTTCTTAGTGATAAGGTCATCAAAGTGATTACAAAATGCTGCAATGTTCCACTTCCTAACATTGATAATACCAAGCCCACCCTATTTCATAGAAGACTCAAATATTGAAAAGGAGAAAGGCAACAACTTCTTATTGTGAACACTACCAGTCCAAAAATATCTATGCATGGCAGACCTAACTAACAACAAAAGCTTAGTAGGTAAAATAAGAGTACGAGACCAATAGATAAGGGAAGGAAACACAACAGATTTTATAAGAACAAGCCTTCCACTTTGAGACAAATTTCTATTTCCCCACATGGACATGACAGAAGTAATTTTATTGAGAAGAGGTAAACAATCAGCATTGGTTATTTTCTTAGTAATTAATGGAAGACCGAGATACCTCATATCAGAAGCCATACAAGAGAAACCAAAATGTTGGTACAGAGCAGTAGCATGAACATCACTGACACCAGCAACAAGCATGGAAGATTTTGACTGATTTATAGAAAGACCAGTCATAAGGTTGAAAGACTTCAGAGCTTCCATTAACCCACATAAAGAGGAAAACTCAGGCTTGGTAAACAGCATAACATCATCAGCAAACATGATAGAAGATATTTGGAGGTGGGAGCACTTTGGGTGATACTTGATGATCTTTTGAGAATATTTAAGTTTAAGAATAGCAGTGAAAACTTCCATGACCAATACAAATAAGAAGGAAGATATAGGGTCACCTTGTCGTATTCCTTTTTTACTTCTGAAAAAACCCACATGCCTACCATTAATTACAACAGAGAAAGAAGGAGAGGATATGCACACATACACCCAGGACACAATTTTTTTTGGAAATCACATCTTCGCCATAATCCTAACAATAGAAGCCCAATGAATAGAGTCATAAGCTTTGGATAAATCAATTTTAAGAGCAGCAGCAGGAGACACATTTCCTCTACTATAACCATTTAGTAGCTCTTGAGCAAGAAGGACATTGTCAAGAATATTTCTGGTAGGAATGAATGCAGCTTGGTTGTAAGAAACAACAGAAGGCAGGACATTAACAAGACGAGAAGCAAGAATTTTGGAAATACACTTGTACACAACATTACAACATGAAATAGGCTTGAAGGAGGTCACACTGGATGGAGGAGAGACTTTAGGAATTAAAGCAATGTTAGTGCAGTTGACTTCCCCCAGTAATTTGCATTTGGAAAAGAAATTATGTATAGCTTGACAGGACTCACGGCCAAGCACACTCCAAGTAGATATGAAGAATGTAACATTGAGACCATCAGGCCCTCCAGAAGATTGCCGATTCATAGAAAAGAGGGTAGACTTTATTTCTACATCAGTGACAGACTTAATTAAAGTAGCAACCTCCTACTGAGATATACAAAGCAAGTCAAGAGAAGAAATTTGGTCTAAATCTAGACAGAAACCATCAGAGTTGCCAAGAAGATTAGAGAAGTAATCGATAAACGCTTTGTCAACAGAATCAGGAGTTGAAAAAAAATTGCCATGCTCATCAAAAATACTAAAAATATTCTCTCTAGCATGTTTAACCTTTAAAGAGTCATGAAAAAATTTAGTATTCTTGTCTCCTTCTTCAATCCATTTGTTGTGAAGTTGTTGCCTTTTCATACTTGCTTCCAAAAGAAGAGCATTGTTTATTTCCTTGAATAATCTTCCCTCCTCAGCCGCAGCATTGACATCATCTGGATGCTCCATCATATTGTCTTGACAAATCTTCAATTGCTCTTTCACGGTGGTAGAAAGCAGGCTACCAGCACCAAATGTGGAAGAAGCCCACAATTTGATCTCTTGTTTGATGCATTTTAACTTCCTGTAAAACTTGAACATAGGATTACCAAAACAAATAAAGTCAGAGTTAACTTGAGAAACTAAAACAAGAAAATGGCCATGCTTAACCCAGGCATTAAAAAATTTAAAACTTCTCTTTTCACTTCTTAAATGGGGACCAAGAGTCAAAATCAAGGGAGAGTGGTCAGACATGATGGGTTGAGGTAAAAACACAGACAGGGAAGGCCATATATGGAGAGATTGAATGTTACAAAATGTGTGGTCAATAGTAGTGAAAGTTCTAACACCACTACGGCTTCTGTTGTTCCATGAATATTTAGCTCCAGACTTATTAACCAAGATTAGATCAGAATCAAAAATTGCAAGATTAAGAGGAGCAATATCTCCAGGAAGAAGAGGAGATCCACCAAATTTGTCATCATAATCAAAACAAGAGTTGAAATCTCCCATAACTACCCAAGGATGAGAATTTTGCCTAAGAGGAGGAAAGGACTTAAATAAGAGATTCCTGGAAGAAACAGAGTTATCAACATTAACTTGTAATTTTAAAATCTCCAAAACATATAAATTTAAAAATCTAAATTTTTACACATATTAAAATAAATATTTATATTATAATTAAAAATCCATATTTATAAAAACCTATATATTTTCCTTTCAAAATTTCTGGAAATCATTTATAATAGACCAACGGTGTCCGTATATAGTTTTCTAACCTATGGTCAAGTGATACAGATATTTATCATTTCAATCCGTAATTATTTAATATTTACAGGTATATATATCATTTCAACCCGCAATCCCAAAATTCAATTCAATAAAATCACTTGGGTCTATCATTTCAGCCCATAACGATTTTCCCCTAATCTATAATATCGTTCGGGTATGTATCATTTCAACCCATATGGATTTCTATACTAATAGGGAACTTGCAGAGTGAGAACATTATGATAATAATATAACATATCAACAACAGGCATATATCATAATTGACAATATAACACACACACACACACAGATATATATATATATATAACAGGTTATTGGTGTCAATACTATCAATTAGCATAAGTGAACCAATACAAATAATAACATATCATATTTAACGATTTAATTACCAATAATTTCAAATTTAACAACATATTTCAATCGTCATTTCTTGTGAATTTAATTTACTAAATATTAGAATGTTAAACGTGAGTGATTGCTTACCTTTTGAGGCTAGAGAAATCTAACAACCCGACAAGCTACGAATTGAATCATGAACTCGACAATTGTCCAATCCAAATGACAAATCCCATAGCAAAGCAAGGTGGACACGAGATCGATGAAACAACATATATATAATTTTATATGAAATATATATATATATATATATATTATATTTTAAAATCAATATTCAATTTGAAAACGCATATTTAAAATAAAATCTATATATGTATACTTTAAAATCAATATTATTATAAACATATATTCATATATACACAGTTCAAAAAATTTAACATAAAAACATAAACATATTATATATATATATATAACAAGAGAAGGCTGCATGGTCGTTGCTAGTTGCAGGCGCTTGGGCTGGTTTCAGGTCATGGAGGAGATGTGACTGGGTCGTGCTCGAAGCAGGCTGTGTCGGAGGCGGACGAACTATAGGAAGTAGGCGGTCGAGATAGGCTGGGTATACTCGGGTTTTGCAGGGTTGTCTCGGCCATAGGGTTTGGTCAGTAGAGAGGGGACTTGGCCACGGGTGGCTGCAAGGGATCAGGTATTTGGAGGAAGGGATAAGGCTTCAGGTCAGGTGGCTTCTAAAGGGAGTTTGAATTTGGTGGTTTGTGATTGAACGCATGGCCGGAGAAGCAGAGTAGAGTGCGGGTTTGTGATGATGGTACAGGCTGGAACTGGTCTGCTCGGCCAGAGGAATGAAGCTGGGTGGATTTTGGCTATCATGGAAGTGTGGGGTTGCATGCTACAATAGGGAGAGGGGAGAGGTTCGAAGGAGATAGGAGCTGTGCGAGGCTGAGGCGGCACAGTGGAAGAAGGTGGTGGGTTGCGTGTTAGGTGGGCTGTTTCGTTGGTGGGCACGACAGTATGAGGAAGATGGAGGTGGAAGGTGAATGGGTTCGGTGGACTCGGATGGGTGGACGTGGTCTGGTCAGAAACAAGAGGAGGAATTGCTGATGTAGCGGAGGCACGTGGGCTATGAACATGGCAAGGGCGGCGTTTGTTCAGGCGGGTACATGCGTGGCTACAGGCGAATGGGGACGAGAGCTGATGGAGAAGGAGACTGCGGCATGGAGGTTGTGATGAGTTCGGTGATGGAGGTGAAGGGACGATGGTGGTCGGTGGGTGAAGACTGGCTATTGGGTTTCGAGCAAATAGAAAGGTATGGGTTCAGGTGAAATATATGTGAAGGTTCAGGCTTCTCAAAATATGTGCTTTGTATATATAAACTTGATTTTTTTATTAAAGCATATGAATAGATAACAAACGGAAGGGAAGGAGGCAGAGAAACGAAACTGAATAAATATTGAAACTAGGGAATAACAAAAGTGAAAAGCTAAATTTCATAAATATTAATGGTAAATGGCCATTGGTATTATACGGTGGACAATGAAGGGACATAGGGAACCAAAAAGCCTCGAATGCGAAACCAATATGGCTAGTCGTTTCGCAGATTTCGCCATGTATCGGACGCCGAAATACATGAATGACTATACTGCGGAGATCAACACGATGAGACGAACATAATGGTACACAGATATGAGTGATACGATCATCCTATCAAAACTCGATATTCGCTGCCAAAACTACTGCTAAAACGCCGAAAATAAGATAAACGGAGCTAGAGCAGTGCAAATTTGGCGAAACGAAATACGACCTCTCACTCAGAAAATAGTTTACATTTTTATTATAGAAAAATATTCAGGTTTCGAAAACATTTTATTTTTCATGAAATTAACTGATTTTAAACTGAAATTGAAAATTACACAACAGAACTAACTTTCATATTTACCAATGAAAATCTGCCATTTGCTATGCTTAAATAGACGCATACCAAATATCAAATTTTCATTGCAAAAATTTAATTTTTTTAAATTCAAGAAAATTTATTTAATTGCGTTATTAAAATCGTTAAAATTTCCGGGTTGTTACACTCTCCCCCACTCAAAACTTTTCGTCCCCGAAAAGGAACGAGATAGGAGAATAGAAGAAAAAGAAAAGAAAGATAGATTTGAAATACCTAGAACCAGATACAAAAATTGATTCAAAACCATATAAATTTCATTTATTATATTTCATTCATATAGTATTTTTCCTTTAATGTCAATGTCACTGAAATAACCCTTCAACAAATTATTTAAGTTTAATATTAACATTCCATATTTATTCACTTAACATATCTTGCAATATATATTAAATGTGTAAACATATATTATAACCACTCAAATTTTATTTAAAAAAATTTCCCTTAGCAAATTTTTTTTGGACATCTTATTACCTACATTTATATTGTATAATATTCAATTACATATTCTAATTACATTCAAACTTTTCCCAGAAAGTTTTATAAATGTTTCTATATGTAATTGAGTACTATACAAATTTCCTTTTATTTACTACATTTCTATTAAGCAAAAATTTAGTTTGATCATTCTTATTACTTAAATTTTCTCTTATATAACCTTTAATTACATATTCTCATTAACATTCTAACTTTTGAATATTTTAGGTAAGTTATATATATGTTTTAGAATGCAATTGAGTATTATACAAATATATTTTATCCTATTTCAACTATTTCAAGTTGTTTCAATTCCATTTCACATTTTAGTTACTCTAATTATTCAAAATTTTGCTTCTTTTCAATAATTGAAAACCACTACTTAACATAAAGCTTAAGAATGAAATTTCCGGTTCACTTCAAGCCATTTTGAAATAAATATATACATATATATTTTATACGTCAAATCAAATTCAACAAATTTAAATCAAATCCATTTTCCAAAACAAAAGTGTAGCAAAGCTACTAAGTGTTCTCCCTACTTTGAGACTCAAAAATGAATGTCGATGATGCTGCAGTCATCACCGAAATTATTTTCCAACGACAAAAGAGGAGAGTATTGACTTACTTTTTTTAAAATTCTTTGGAAACAATTTCTATTCGAAAAAAACTTTCAGATAATATATTTTCAAACTTCGGAAACCAAATTTTGAAAAACACCGGAAATTAGATTCTCAAATCCTTAATTTAAATTTATTCCATTGGTAAATCAAATTTATAAACCATGTTTATAAAATTTAAACTTATTATAATACACAACAATACTTAGTGGTTTAGGAATGTTGACAAAATAGTAAATGATAATCTAGTATTATCATTTCTAACAACCAATTAATTTAACTATCTAATTTAAGAAAATCATACTTTTATATGTAAAATATAATCATACATAAAATTATTTCATTTACAAATTTCAAAAACAATATTGTGTTAGTTTGTTCTGTTCAAGTGTTTTGGAATTCCTATCGATAGCGTTGGCCAGACGAATCGATCGAAACCCAAAATTCAAACTTAACAACTCAAACAGCACAATATAAAACATTTTAATATCAATTACAAACACGCTCTCATAAGATGATTCAAGAATGGATCTCAGAACAAGGATAGAGATTCTAATTTAAAGGAACCCTAACCAAAGAGAGTTCTAACAAAGAAGATAGGCTCGAAAGGAAGATAAGATAATTAAATTACAAAAGAGGAAAGATGGATAGACTTATATCAATCGCGGCGACCTCAATCGGATCAACCGAGACTTAGAAAAACGAGAATACCACCAACGAAAATGGGACAAACTTGTTGAGAGCATCGCGGAAAATGCGATTCATAAGATCGACGAAGAAGGCAGGAGCGTTGGTTAATCCAAAGGGCATGACTAACCATTCATAGAAACCATTCGTCCGGAAGGAAGGACAACGAGTCGAGCTCCAGGAATAGGATCGATGCATAATTCAATTTCCCGCTTGGGGGTTAAAGGAGTGACTTCACCCGGAACATCAGAATAATCCCTGATTATCAGGGTGTAGTCAAGATTACTAGGCTGAGCATCAAGCGAAAAGATAGAACTGCCTGCATAATCCTGAGGCAATCGACGTTCCATTACAAGAGAACTACCCTGGTCGTCTACTACAGAAACAGTTCGGGCTTTACAAGAGATAACAGTGTCAAAACCAAGGACACAGAAATCTCTGGTGAATCGATACATGTTATAAAGGAGTTTCACCCCTTTCTAAATCATACTAAGGTTGGCGGGATCACCGATGGAATTAGTTACAAATAACAATGAAGTTGCCAATTAAGGTTGCAAGATAGGCTCGAATTTATTACAGAGTTCAACAAAAGTGAAGCTATGGGATGCTCAAGAATCAAGAAGAACACGAATAGGAAAAACAAGAATGGATTTCAGAACAAAGGGAAAAGTTCTGAAATTCAAAAGAAATCCTAATCAAGAAGAATTCTAATGAAGGATTTCAAGTTCGAACGAATATGATTCTATAATTAATTTTTACTCCATATGCTAAGTTTTTCCTAAACCAAAGCTCTGATACCAACTGTAACGACCCGCAATTTTGAACCACTCAAACCGACAATCATCCACTCATGTCAGACTTGAATTGCTCAAAACAACAGATTGTTTATTTATATTCGGCAAAACTCAGCATACACAGTAAATAAATCAATCACAGAATCACTGGCACAGAGTAATATTACAATAAGCAGCGAAAAAGATAAATAGTAGTTCATGAAGCTACTATATAAACATCAGAGTTTAAAACAAAATACAACAGAAATCTCAATTACAGAGTAGTCTCAAATACAAAAGTAACTGAGAAGACTGAACATAAGCAACTGGAAATAACAAAAGGCTGAATAGATATAAGACAGATCTCCCAGCAAAAATCCAAGCTCCAAAGGTGAGTCTCAAATGCTGTGACACTCAGTCTGACCCGAGCATAAAGCAAAACACAAAACACTCAAGTCAGGATTAACATACATAGATAATGTTTATAGTAAAGTAAACTATTAAAATAGTGTTAAGGCGTTACCCATATCCCCCTTAACACATTTTTATATATTCCCGTAGTCTATACAGTACCGTAATTCCTCCGTAAACTGGAGGTCTATCAGAGGGCACTCCATAGGTACGATAGAAGGAAAACTCGTAGAAGGCGCGATAAGGAATGTGACAAGGCACGCGAGGCAATGCCCATGGCAGGATACTAACGTTTTGCGGATCCAGACTAGTGGTAACGCATAGCAGCTACTACAGCCCACCTCGAGACACACTCCCAAAATCAAAGGTGCACCCACACAAAGTAATAGAATGGTATCGAAGGAATGTGCCCGATCGGAGGTGCAACCTCACTTGGCCCGGCATGGCTCTTGTTTTAGCCACATCAAGCTGACTCATGGGAGTCAGGGCTGCGTTAATACCTCATACAGAATCGTCGCCAAACCATCCTACTTCATTCTGGAATCTCAACCACGTACACAGTTGTTAAAGTGGTTTTCGGTATTGATAGAGAGTATGACAATATCTGATCCCGGTCTCTTTAACAACCAAGCGCTTATTTCACACCGTGGTCATTTATATTTCAAACAATTCATACTTCATATCAAAATATCATATTCATAAAAAATCATATCACTTTCGAAATCATCTTCACTTTCGAAATCGTATCACTTTCAAAATCATATCACTTCCAAAATCATAACCACAAAATAGTTTAAACCATCATATCAAAATATTCGCATTTAAATCCATCAGATCTAAATCATAATAGTTCCAACTTAAACGGCTTAAATATTGAAAATAGTTTATATATATTGAAATAGTTATAAATTAAAATAGTTTATATATTTAAAAGAGTTTATATATTAAAAATATTTTATATATTTAAAAGAGTTTATACCGAAAATAGTTTCAAATTAGAATTGTTTCTTCTAATTTCACAAATCAATTCAAATCAACTTAAATTCCAAAAATTCAATTTAAATCAATCTCATTTCAACATGTTCAATTAAAAAGGTTAAAGGTTCAATTCACATTCTCCTTAAAACCATTTTAATTTATATCGATTTCAAAGCGAGGTTTAAACTACAAATTTAAACCACTTCCAATTCAATAAAGTTTAAATATTCAAACAATTTACAATAACTCAATTTGATAAATCTCTTTTATATTTCAAAATTCAATTTTAATTCTATTTAAATTTGAAAATATTCGCTTAATCATTTTTAATAACATTTAATAAAATCTCAAATGCTAAATGTAAACCAATATCAAAATTAAATATCTAACTTCAATTATATTTAATTCCGAAAATATTCATTTATTCACCTTTATAAACATTTAAATAAAATCCAAATTACAAATTCAAATCAAAATTAAATATTCAATTTTAATCTTATTTAAATCTGAAAATATTCATTTATTCACCTTTAATCAAAATTAAGTTATCAAGTTACAAAATCATATCTTTAAAAATCTCAAATTAATAAGTTTTCAAATCAATTTCTATCTAAATACAATTCTTAAACAAATTAAATTACAAATCAATTTCAATTTATCTTTCCAACCTTAATTTATTAAAGTTATTACAAAATCTATTTTCAAAATATTAATATAAATTTAAATAAATATTTAAACATATTATATATATAGTAGTTAAATTAAATCCATATTAAATTTTAATATGTTAATTATTATTGAATCAAATCTTATTATTATTAAATCTATTTTAAATCTTATTTTATATATTTAAAAATAATAAAGTTATAAGTGAAATTCTACAATTTACATTTCGAAACTTAACTTATAATTTTAAAATATCCAAAACATATAAATTTAAAAATCTAAATTTTTACACATATTAAAATAAATATTTATATTATAATTTAAAATCCATATTTATAAACCTATATATTTTCCTTTCAAAATTTCTAGAAATCATTTATAATAGACCAACGATGTCCGTATATAGTTTTCTAACCTATGGTCAAGTGATACGGATATTTATCATTTCAATCCGCAATTATTTAATATTTACGGGTATATATATCATTTCAACCTGCAATCCCAAAATTCAATTCAATAAAATCGCTTAGGTCTATCATTTCAACCCATAACGATTTTCCCCTAATCTATAATATCGTTTGGGCATGTATCATCTCAACCCATAGGGACTTCTATACTAATAGAGAACTTGCAGAGTGAGAACAATATGATAATAATATAACATTTATATATAACAGGTTATTGGTGTCAATACTGTTAATTAGCATAAGTGAACCAATGCAAATAATAACATATCATATTTAACGATTTAATTACCAATAAATTCAAATTTAACAACATATTTCAATCGTCATTTCAGGTGAATTTTATTTACTAAATATAGGAATGTTAATCGTGAGTGATTGCTCACCTTTCGAGGCTAGAGAAATTTGACAACCCGACAAGCTACGAATTGAATCACGAACTCGAAAATTGACCATCCAAACGACAAATCCCAAAGCAAAGCAAGGTGGACACGAGATCGATGAAACAACATATATATAATTTTATATGAAATATATATTATATTTTAAAATGAATATTCAATTTGAAAACGCATATTTAAAATAAAATCTATATATGTATACTTTAAAATCAATATTATTATAAACATATATACATATTTACACAGTTAAAATTTTTTAACATAAAAACGTAAACATATTATATATATATATATAACAAGAGGAGGCTGCATGGTCGTTGCTAGTTGCAAGCGCTCGGGCTGGTTTCAAGTCATGGAGGAGATGCGACTGGGTCATGCTCGGAGTAGGCTGTGTCGGAGGCGGGCGAACTGTAGGAAGTAGGCGGTCGAGATAGGCTGGGCAAACTCGGGTTTTGCAAGGTTGTCTCAGCCATAGGGTTTGGTCAGTGGAGAGAGGACATGGCCACGGGTAGCTACAAGGGACTTGGTGTTTGGAGGAGGGGATAAGGCTTCAGGTCAGGCGGCTTCTCAAGGGAGTTTGAATTCGGTAGTTGGTGATTGAATGCATGGCCGGAGAAGCAGAGTAGAGGGTGGGTATGTGATGATGGTATGGGCTGGAACTGGGTTTCTCGGCCAGAGGAATGAAGCTGGGTGGAGTTTGGCTATCATGGAAGTGTGAGGTTGTGTGCTACAACAGGGAGAGGGGAGAGGTTAGAAGGAGAGAGGAGCTGTGCGAGGCTGAGGCGACACAGTGGAAGAAGGTGGTCGGTTGCGTGTTAGGTGGGATGTTTCGTTGGTGGGCGTGGCAGTATAAGGCAGATGGAGGTGGAAGGTGAACAGGTCTGGCGGGCTTGGATGGGTGGACGTGGTCTGGTTGGAAACGAGGGGAGGAATTGCAGACATGGCGGAGGCACGTGGGCTGTCGACATGGCAAGGTCGACGTTTATTCAGGCGGGTACAGGGCATGGCTACAGGCGGATAAGGACGAGAGCTAATAGAGAAGGAGACTACGACATGGATGTTCTGATGAGTTCGGTGGTGGAGGTGAAGAGACGATGGTGGTCGGTGGGTGAAGGTCGACTGTTGGGTTTCGAGCAAATAGAAAGGTATAGGTTCAGGTGAAATATTTATGAAGGTTCATGCTTCTCAAAATATGTGCTTTGTATATATAAACTTGATTTTTTTTATTAAAGCATATAAACAGATAACAAACGGAAGGGAAGGAGGCAGAGAAACGAAACATAATAAAAATTGAAACTAGGGAATAACAAAAGCTAAAAGCTAAATTTCAGAAATATTAATGGTAAATGGCCATTGGTATTATACGGTGGACAATAAAGGGACATAGGGAACCAAAAAGCCTCGAATGCGGAACTGGTATGGCTAGTCATTTCACAGATTTCGCCACGCACCGGATGCCGAAATACAGGAATGACTATACTATAGAGACCAGCACGACGAGATGAATAGAATGGTACACATATATGAGTGATACGATCATCCTATCAAAACTCAATATTCGCTGCCAAAACTACTGCTAAAGCACTGAAAATAATATAAACGGAGCTAGAGCAGTCCAAACTTGGCGAAACGAAATATGATGTCTCACTTAGAAAATAGTTTACATTTTTATTATAGAAAAATATTCAGGTTTCGAAACATTTTATTTTTCATCAAATTAACTGATTTTAAATTGAAATTGAAAATTACACAACAGAACTAACTTTCATATTTACCAATGAAAATCTGCCATTTGCTATGCTTAAATAGACGCATACCAAATATCAAATTTTCATTGCAAAAATTTAATTGTTTATATTCAAGAAAAATTTAGTTAATTACGTTATTAAAATCGTTAAAATTTCTGGGTCGTTACATTTGCACTTGTCTTCTCACTTGATTTTGAGTTGTTCTATGTTGTTTGTTTGGATATTTGGTTGATATTGGTGATGGTTGCTTCATCACTTGGTTAATTCTGCTGTTTTGACTGATAACTCTTCAATTTTAGTATCCAACCGATCAGAATCCTTTGATATTGTTTGGGTACACATGAAATCGATAAAGAAGAGCCTCTGCAAAGTTTGATGAAGAGATGAGGGAGTGTGAGGTGTCACTACTGACATGAAGAGGTCGATGCCGACTTCTAACCCTTGGTTCAATTGTGTTGAAACTTCTTTGAGTTGTTTCTCTAGCCTATCTAGGTGTGTATCCAAGATTTCAAGTTGTTTCATCTTTGTCTCGACATTCTAACTCCTATTGATTTCTATGTGGTTAAAAACCCAGTTAACAACCATGATAGGAAAAGGAGGGAAGAGTTGAAGAAAATGAATTGTTTGTAGAAATAATTGAATGAATGAAAGAAAATTTTGTTTTAATGGAATCGATGAAACTTTTCAATTCTCTCCATTAAAACCTTCACTATTTAATCCAATATTAAATCTCATCAAATCCTCTGCCTCCCTCATCATGAATGGCCGACCATAAAAGATAACAATGTGTGCATAAAATATTTCCCAAAACCACTAAGCAATTAATATATTTAAATCCAATTTAAATATTCTATCGATATCGTATATCGATACGTGCATATAACTTTTATATATGCATGTTAGTAAATACTGATGTTTTCCAAAAAATCAAATAAACTTTGATAATTAATACTTCATAAATATTCAAATTAATTAATTTACGATGATTATAAGTTAATCAAATTGTGTGGTCATTCAGAGTATTCACTATTACGGTTATGTGACTCAAAGGTGTAAATTCAGTCTGCGATTAATATGGAATAATTAGAATATTAACATTCACATGTCGCCTTAACTAGTGGTTACATTTTGGCTAAATTTATTGCTCAAACATCTTCTACTAAAATCCAATTTTACTATTACAAGCGTTACCCAGTAGTAACGTTTATTTACACTAATTCTCGTCTTCAACACTATATCACATTAGGCCTTGTGCAATTTGATTTTGGTCAAAATTCCAACATTGTCCGAAATCAACTTGAATAGTCCAAACATGAAATCTTGGGTTCAATAATAAAAATTATTATTAACCATACTGTTTTGGCTTGAGATTTTGACTTTGAGTTGACTATAATCGACCGTGATACTTACCTCATATAACTGAGGAGACGAATTCTTAAACAGTGCTTCACTTCCAATGATTCAACTCATACCCAACTATAATCGTTCGTTGAATGCCATGCCATGAATTAACTATAATCAAAGTGGAGTGTCCATATTGAAGTTCTACGATATTCTCAAGTCATGGGAACTGTGTAACATCGTCGCTACGAGATTGTCTGTTTTATCTAAGTTATATTAACCAATAGAGACTCTAGAGTGAGTAATCCCATGGTTATCCAGTAACTATCAGTACGTAACCCATTGGTTCTCCTAATAGCTATGAGTAATACACCACCCAACATTTGAAGAGCATTACTTAATCTAGTCTCAACGGATGTATCGATATCTTGTCTCGAAACATCTTGACTAGGACTATTTAAAATAATATGTTGCTTTAATGTGATGAATTTCTTATGATTAGAACACATTGTAATTACTACCACATAACATCTTATACTTTATTTTCAATTAATATACTTTAAATTAATTACATAATTAATTATATCATAATATAGAAAATATATAATAGAAAGAAAACACCTTTTATTTTTAACAAGATTGGTTATCGAGTTAGATATATGTAACAATTACATAATTGCCCCTAAGGCAAACCCCTAACCATTTCAATCTCTCGCTTGCACTTGGGGTCAATTATGGAATATTATTCCAACTCCTTCGATCGATTTTCTGAAAAACTAATTGGGCCGGTCCCTTAATGAATGGTTATGTATATTGCTTTAACGATCTACTTTGTCAATCAACTCTCTCCAATGTTGATGAACCACCTTTTTGATGTGGAACTTCTCGAAGTATGTTTCCCGACATCTAATGAGCTTTAACTTCTTTCACGAACTGTATCACAACATTGTTATCATATAACAATGCCATGGGATTCTCAAAATAGGAATAGCTTGGTTATAAATTTGTGCATTTGTTTATACTTCTTTTATTGCAGCGCTATTCAAGGCAATGTACTTAGCCTTTGGTTAAACTAGACACTACTTATTGTTTGGCACATTTCTGACATAAAGTTAATAACTTAAGATTGAACATGAAATTAGGATTGATATACTATACTTGATATCACTTATGTAGTTTACTTCATAAGGAGTCATCGTTTCTATAAACAATCCTTTAGTATTTTGAAAATACTCGACAATACTCTAAATTGTCATTCAGTGATCTTAATTCAGATTTGATACTTGCCTTATGCATCAATACATAAGCAAAATGTGATATTATAGAGAACACATGTACGATGATTCCTATTTTTAATGCATAAGAAATTTATCTTATATGCTCTATAGTAAATATTTTAAAATGGTGTCTACGTATATTGTTTTAGGACAATTCCAACACCTTTTTATACTGATTATAAAAGGTGCAATCCAAATCCTATATCGAGAATTAAACACCCAAACTAAAATGATTTTAACACGAGTGCATCGCTAACAATCACATATTTGTTGTTTATTTGTAATTTTAGAACTATTTTAGTACTTGTTAATATTATTTCTTGCAAACATGTGCTTCCTCTATATTTTGACTAAAAATCAAACGATTTGATTTCTCTCTCAAAATACTTGTTAACTCCGATGCTAATCAAATACCACTTTTGTATCATTTCTTGGATCATATCCAATAACCCACAAACTCAGAATCACTCCCACTGACTATGAGACACTTTGGTTATTAAATGCAAATATCATATTCTAAGTTATTATTTAGAATTTCTGTTTCAACATACACATACAAAAAACTTGAAATCATGTTGAGCAATAATTTAGTGATTAAAATCTGAATTAACTTAAGTACGTTGAATGACGAATTTGTTACGATAATTTCAGCGACTGAAATTTACGATGTTATTCCAATTGTATTGATCTTCTTCTCAGAGACACTTTTACGGCAGATGGATCATATCCCTTTGGATACATCCATGAAAAATCGTATTATGATAATGTACGTGGACTTCATTCTGGATTTTGCATCATGCAATATTATAACACACTGTAATTTGGCGTTAATTATTTAATTAGTTAGTTAATAAATTAGGCTCCAAAAACGGAATTTGTGAAAACATGGAATTTGACCATGAAACCTGCACCATTGCATTTATGGCGAACTTCTAAGCAACTTTCATATTTGGGGTTTTGCGATCGGAGTCCAAATGAAGAAGTTACGGATGAAAAACGAAATCGGAACAAAAATAATTCAATTAGATAAATTAATGTTTTATATTAATTAACCCGGGCCCATAGGTCGACCCACCATCATGAGCGGTCGACTAGGGGCGGTCAACCCTTAGGCAGGGGTAGTCGACCGCTCCTTGTATAGCGGCTAGTGTAACAATCCACAAATTTATCAGTTTGAAAAATTATATTTATATTTGAAATATTCAAATACAAGATTTTATAACACAAAGTATAATGTTTTGAACCATAAATAATGATTGTAAACTTGTTTTAAAGGTATATTAATAAATATGGATATTTGGGGGTTTTCATCATAAAAACGACGAGACTCAGTTTTCGGGAAAATTGAGATTTTCTTAATATTAAAGCAAACGGAACTGGATACATACACTTATTTATCCATTTAAGCAATAATATGAAATAAAATTTATTTAGTTTAGTTTTGGAAATAAAATATATTTATGACATCATCAGGGATATCATCACTTTTATATATTTTTGGAATTTTAAATTAAGTTTAAATAATCAAATAATTGTTTTAAAATGATAATAATTAATTTAATTAGTTATATAGGGATAATAAATCATTTATAATAATTTTATAAAAATATATACTTGATTTGAAGATATAAGAAAATTGATAACGCTTTGTCGATACAACAGCACTTTTTGTAAACACTTGTTTAATATTGGTTTATATGGTTTCATAATTCAAATGTGATCATTTTAATTTATTTAAAATGATAAGAAATTAGTTTTCAAATTTTGTTTACATTTATATATAATTTAATTAAGAAGTAAAAATATGATCGAAAATCAAATTCCAGATTGTAACGGTTTGACAAGAGGAAGTTGTGCAACGTTATAAGTTATATGTGATATACATATGCACATATGCATATACACACATCCATGAGTACATCTCATATTTACTAATGGTAAATTAAAAAAAATATCATAATATTTATTTACAAATATCCATATATTTTCCTAAAGAAAATAAAACAATACTTCACATCACCTTACACCTTACACAAATGCACATGGAGGGGCATAAGGGGAGGTGATGCGTGTGTGATGGAGGGAGGGGTGGGGGGTGGGGTGAGATGTGCATGGTTGATGTAAACAAACACATGTTATGTGTAAGAGATATTTTCCTAAGGTTGCTTCATATATAAGGTTTCCTACCCTATAAATACCCACCTCATTCTCTCATTTATTCACACACTCATTCTCTTCTTCTTCTCCATCTTAGGAAAATTATGAAGAAATAATGGCAAAATGAAAATAAATTATATCCATATGAACATAAAGTAGATCCACCTCCAAAACTAAGTCAAAACACTCCCTACCACCTCCACAACCCACAGCCACCCCTCTTCCAAGCACCAAGGTCGAGCTCCACTACTCAAAGAAGCATGGCTGAACCTACATGGAGTCAAGGTGGAGATCCAGAAGCTCCGAAATAAAGAAAAGAGAAGGAAGTGCTGCTGGAATGCCATCGGTTTGATTTCAGGAAGCTTCAAAAAAGTTTGGGATGGAGAAGGAAGTGATGGTGTGAAGTGTGGTGATATGTGCTTAAATGTTGGTAGGATGAGGATAGAGTTTGGTTTGGTAAAAGTGAGTTCATCTCACTTTGAATCACTTGATAATCACTTATTAATATTTCTTATTAATCACTTAAATATTGCTTTCTATTAATAATAGACATTAACTACTGATAATATGCTAAAATGATTGATTATATGGTTGTTTAATATGTTCGGATGATGATTGATTGATTATATGCTTGCTTGATGTGGAAATAATTCATGTTAAATATACGTCGAATCTACACAAAGGAAATCACTTTCCTATATGAATTATAAAAGTGTTACAATATGGTTAAGCCTCTTTAAACATGAATAAAATGGTTTATAAATGTTCCATAAACATTAAAATTCAATTCGGAAAAGTTTTAAAAAGATACGAAACTAAAGTCAAAATAGGTGCGTCGCGTAACAGCAATTCGCGATTTCGCTCCACAAAAGTTAATCAATGTGTAGAATGGAATATAGCTTGGAATTATTCGAAAGAAGAATTTTCCAAACTCTTATAACTATAGTTTTCAAATGAAGAAAAAAAATAAAGATTCCATTTTATAAATTTTTGAAATATGTCCAAATCAAATTTCCAAAAACATCGCGTTTTGGCAATTAATAAAATATGGATTTCAACTCTTTAAAATGGATGTTTTTAAATCTTTAAAAATATGAAATAAATTTCATAAATGTTTTAAAAAGGATTTGAGTTATTAAAATGGACATAGATGAAAAGAAATTAGTGTTTTGAACAAAGAAGCTTTAAAAACACTATTCATAGTAGTTTTTGCAACGATTTAGTAACTTTTGCAAATTATGGGTTTAACTTAATTATTCTTTCCCGATCTTTTTAGCAATCTTTTCAAATGAATAATTAAGAATTTTGAAGATGATTTGGAAGTTTTATAATTATTTTAAAGGAGTTTTAAATAAATTGTTAAAAGAAAATTGTTTTAAACAATATTTGGAATTATGTTAAGTAAATGAAAATCAACTCTAAAAGATCGTATAAAAGAGTTTAGAATTGATCAAATAACTTGAATGCCTTATGGGTGATAGAGAGATAGTCTCTAGACCCGAGCTTGGACAACCACTATCTGGGTTCCGCTCTAGCTATCCGGACTGGTCAAACGAAGGGGATAGTAAATTTGATATACTTGGACCACATTTTCCTTAAATAAAAGGAGATTTGGAGCTTTCCAAAAGTTAAACAAGATTTAAAATAGATTCTTTGTTGTTAAAGAAAACATTCTAGTTAAACTATGTATTAAATTCCGAGGAGGGAAGTCGTACTATCCGTATGAATTTAAAAGGTGATTTCACCGTTATTCGACGAATTACAAGTTGAATACGGAAATTAGTATCGCGTATAACCAATCTAAATTTTTGGATCCCTTTTATTCAATACTAACTAGTTTGGGTTTACAGTAAACGATGTCTTAAATAACTTTGTTTTTAACCCACTAAAGATATGTTTTGGAAATTTGAAATCTTCATTAAGATTTGAATTATACCTTCCTAAGTAACTAAAGATGAAATGTTTTGGTATTTCCAAAGTTAAAAGGGGTTTTAATTAACCAAAGGATTTGATAAAAGTGGTTTAATTATCCCGTATATACTAAAGTAGAATATGATTTAAAGATGTATATCTCTAAAGAGATATTTTACTTAGATAAAAGATATTAATTAGTTGAATAATAATCACCTATATACTTAACATCTTTTATCGATAATCGATTCGGAGAAACTGGGATCGAATTTGCGTGATTCCTATCCAGAAACCACTTCGAACCAATATACATTCGAAAGTGAAAATATGTTAAAGACAATAATTTTGAAGATGGAGATCTTCACAATGTAGGGCTACTTTCCACTAACCTCTGGGGTAATTACCTTATCATATCTATGGTGGCAGTGGTTCCTTCAATTTGAAATCTTCGATCCATAGTTGATTCCCAAACAGGATGTAGTAGGAGAAGTGCCTTCGGTTTGTCCTGTTCCCAGATAACTTATACGGACGAATGTCTGACATTACATTTCTAAGACCACGTATGTTAATCTCTACAAACGTACATCTGTTGGTGGCATAGGAGGCCAGCCCTCTTATATTTAACACCATTCTCTTAGACGTACGAGCTCAGAGGTTGTACCTTTATGGAAATCAATAGTGTGCTGTTGGAAATGGCAATGTAGCATTTAAAGTAGGGTTTGTTCTGTAAAAGGTAAAATGTTACCTTAAGCCTCATACATCGGTAATGGCAAAAACATGGTAGATGCGGTAGGACTAAGTGAGTCGCTCCTATTAGAATATAGTCATCACCTTTTTTAGATTACCCTCTATATATCGGGTTCATTGTGTATGCTATGAAACATCTCAGATAGGTTAGGAACGACCGAGGTGATGTCATATTCGGTACTATCCATGGTAGAGGTAGGCCGGTTTTCTATTGATAGAGGTTGGAGCCTCAGGTGCATCCCTATAGAGATGTAATGTTGGAAGGTAGTCCCTTACCTTGTCATTGTATGGAATCCATTCTCCAATACGAGCCTTTATGGTTTTAGTTGTAAACTTATTATGCTGAAATTTAATAAATGTAACAATTTCGGCTAAGATTATATATATTTATTTGAAAGAGTTTTCAAAGAATGTCATTAAAAATAATATCTCTGGTTTTGCGTAGCATATGGTTTGGTTTTCATAAGGTAAAAACCCGTCCATGTTTATGTGCGGTGTGGTCTTATGAGATACCCTTTGTTTTCAAAAATATCCATGTTTCGAGTTTTCCCATACGAGTCCCATGACTGACTCAAAGTTTATTTTTATTTTCCCATAAACTCTAGATGCCCTATTTTTTCCTACAGCCAAGTAGTTCAGGTCCAGCTTGGAACACTTTGGAGGAGCCTGAAGTTGGAGCTGGAGTTTTCTCTATAGACGATTATCCATTTTCATTTCCGCTGCATTTATTTACTGTTTGTATTCAGCATTAGTAGGGATAGAGATTTATATTTTCCAGGCTGAGATTAGGATAGAATCTGATGTATGTATTTGAAATTTCCACTCTAAAATTTTATATTGAAATAATATATGTTATTCCATTCGTGTATGATCCTGTTCTGTCTTTATTTTCTTTTTACCCTTAGTGTTCTGCCTTTTCGTTCAATTTGAGTTAGACATGTGTGGTTTATTGTCAACTTAAAATGTACGGAAAAGTGGGTTGTTACAGCTAAGGTTAACCTAGGCCCAGTGGCCTGAATTTAATATATTTCGATCTGACGATTGAGGTTGATTCTTACGCTTATTAATTCAGGCCTAACCCTCCCTTGTCTTCTCATATTTTTCTAGAGGCAGTAGCGAAGTTCTGCTATTTCTTACTCTCCACTTTCTTTCTAAATTATAAAAATAATATATTTATATCTATATTCACAATTATTTGAGAAGAATAGAAATCAAACAAAAAAAGAGAAGATAAGAGAATCAACTATACACGTATTTGAGGTTATTTATATATATATATATATTTGTATATTTGTATCTATTTTCTCTCCCAATCCCAAATATATTTTCAGATCTGTAATTCTAATGTATGTATATACCCTTTTTATACATATTTCTTGGATTAAAAAGGATTTGGAGTTGAATTTAAGGTTCTACTTCAGATCTAGAGATTTGAATCGCAATTAAAAGGTGAGTGTGAAATTTTATACATTGTTTACGATTTTAAATCTATTCTGTTTTTATACATTTGATTTTTATGCTTAAATTAATAAATATGAATTGTAGGCTTAAAGTAGTGTAAAAAACAATTGTCTATTCTTGTTTTAGATCTAATTTGAAATATGTTTACACCTAGATCTGGAAATCAGTCCCAAAGATTTTAGAATTCGAATGTTGTATATTTTATTCCAGGTCTGTACTTGGTGTAAAATAGGACTTTTGGATTATTACCCAAATTTGTGCAAAGTTGTAGATTTTTCATAGTTTAATTTGTGGGAAGAACATCCTTTTGATTTTTATAAATTGGTTTACCTTTTCCACTTTTGATTCAAAGGCGACGCTTGATTTAACAAGGAATAAAACAAAAAGGGAAGAGATGTGCAAAGTACATATTTATTCTCCGTGGTTTACATTGTTTATTCCAAATAAAAAGAAATTATCCATTCCTCGTAATTTCAAACGTATTAAATCTTTCCTTTTTGTGTTAAACTAATTTATGAAATCATAGCAGAAAATCTTCCTAAGGAATCTAATTCCAGCAAATTCAATATGGAAAGTATATTCTAGTTACATATTTATGACTTGAATATATTTGGTTATGAATAAGTAGTTTATACATATTTATTGCGTTAATAAAAAGAACAACGTTTATTCGTGCGTTATTTATGCGTAACGTTTGTTAGTTATTGTTATATTTAGTGAAGCGAACAGGTAGAATTAGGAAATTTAGTAATTCCTATTAATGGGTAATAAATTAGGAATTGCCAATAATTAATAGGAATTAAAAGATTGTAACCCCAATTAATGGGCAATTGATGGGAAATAACGGATAGAATTAGATTAGGGGTTACAATTGGTTAGTATGAGAATTAAAGACTGTAACTCCAATAAATAGACAACTAGTGAAAATGAAATTGGGAGTCACAATTAATAAAGACAAATGGATAAAAGGGGACTGATAAAAATGGAATACATATAAAAAGGTTACTAATTCGAAGTTAGTAATCATACATAAATATCTTAGGAATTGTCCGTTAGGATTTTATGGATAATCGACATATATGAGGATTAAAAGGGGATTTACGGGTAGATAAGTATTTAAGGTAAATATCATTGCCTTAAATAAAAAGTGAATTAGTAAGCTAAGTCCAATGTCAACCTAAGATAGTATAAGTAAAGACTTAGGATAGTTAATTGGACTTTGTGGGTTGGAGTTGTGAGGTCGGTAGAGTCACTCGACGAAAGAACGCCCTTCATTTTGAGGCTACCAGTAGTCGGGTGCACTTACTACTGATTTGAGATATCACTAATCCTAGGACCCATGACTTTGCGAGAGATTGGACCTGCTTAAGGGTCAGAGGTATTAAGTGGTTGTTTATGGGCCCGCCTCTTTCCCAATTAAAAACTATTAAATGGTCCAAATTTAGAATTAGAAGCAGTGAGAGATATCTCCATAGGGGTTCACTTTCGGTTTGAGGATTAAGTGGCTATAGGGTCCGCCTCTCTCCTAAAAGAAAGTATTAAGTAAACTAGTGAGTTTCCAAATAAATAAGGATATCTCCAAAAAGGTTCACTTCAATGTTGAGGTATTAAGTTGCTATTACAGGGCCTGCAACCCTACCGAAAGAAGTAACCTGATGAGATTCCATATTTATAATTAAGAGTGATAGTGGATATCTTAGGAAGGGTTCGCTTTGGGTTTGAGGTATTAAGTGACTGATCTAAGGGTTCTCCTCTCTCCTAAAAGAAGTATTAAGTAGCCTAGTGAGATTCCAAGCAATGTCAGCTGGATAGTACCAGTGAGGATTCCGCCTTAGGGTTAAGTATTAAATGACAAAGGCCTACCTAGTCTTTATTAATGAGGTATTAAGTGGCTTTAGTACAGTCTCTCACATTGCTAAGGCCATAATAATGATAGCCAGTAAGGAGTCCGCCCGTGGATAGATATTAAGTGATGTAGGACCAGCCTAGAATATAGGTATTAAATGGTTATAAGCCCGCCTAGTCCTTTAAAGGTATTAAGTGGCTTGGGTACTGTGTCTTACATGGCTACGATTTTATTGGCGATAGATGCCTTAATAGTTAGACATTAAATGTTGGAAGCCTTAAATAGTGGTTAGATGTCTTTATAGCTAGGATCCACCGACCATTGACAACATTGTTAGAAAACCACCTTGGGAATAGGTCTTAAATGATGGGGTCTACCTTGATTGAGGTCTTAAATTGCAGAGTCTACCTATTTCTCTTTTAAAAGAATTATGTGGTGATTATAGAATCCCGCTTCATATTTAGAAGTATTAAGTGGCAAATGGGTTTGGAAGTATTGGGTGATCGATAAGGCTTCGTCGGTATTTTGTACCTTGGGAATGGGTAGGTAAGTAATCATTGTGCAATGCAAGGTTAGGTTAGAATTGTTAACCTTAATAGACATAACAATCAAATGGAAACCAATCGGTATAAATTTATGTTATGGACGGTTTATAGATTTTTCAATCACCAGAATGTTGTTTTGACCCCCTCCTCATTACAACCCATGGGATAGATTTCGAGGAACATGTCACCAGAGCTGGATGTGTTTTGTTCTCGAAGAAGTCTTCTTTTCTCTCATGCTCGATGCTGATGTGATAACATGTTATCTGAAGAATACCATTAATTCTAAGGTAGTGGTCATAATCAGTATTCTTATCCTATTATTGTTTCCGCTGTGAGTTTAGATTTCTATCAATCTCTGATAATGCTCATGCTTATTTACAGGTACCAAATCCAACGATCTGTGCTTTGATGGACTTGAGTGTTGATTTTTGTCGAAGTTTAGACCTATCAAGGCATGGATTGTTACATTTGGTATCAGAGCCTTGGTTGGTAGATCAGAGGAATTAGGATAAATTGAGAGAATGCATTCGTACTTTCCTATCTAGTATTATTATATTTTTACGCTAGATTCTAAGAATTTCGATTATAGAAGTAGTTGTAGTTCCACTTCGAGGGATAGGGGAAAAGCAACTATGGGTTGGAAATATTATTGAGTTAAGATTTCACGCCAACTCGGATGTACCCCACGGAGTGCCGACGATGCATAAGGCTCTGTTGATGAAGAGCATGAGTTCGACATATGGCTGAATCTCGCAAACTGATGGTGTTCACCATGATGGTTGAGATTTTAGATATCTGTAATGTGAATTTTGATGATGAGTTCCAGTCGAAAACACACATTTATTCCAGATGTGTGGGAAATTAGAGTCTGTATATCATAATTGTCCGGAGGCAAGTTTTTGCTAGGGTGCATTCGTTGATCACCACTTTGATGGTAAACTGGTTTTTTTTGTTTGGATAATTGATGTCAATTCCTTAGTCTAAAATCTATGAGAGAATTTTTATAAAGAAGTTTTTGGAAACCCTGAAATATACATATATAAGTTTGATTTTTAAGGGAAAGTTTGGTATGAAATAGTTTCTATCATTTAGAAACAAGTATAAAGGAGTATATATTTAGCTCGATGATTTTTCGGTTTATAAAATCGAGGTTTTTAGATTCTCTGTTTTTAAGGTATAGACAAAATAGGAATGACATTCAATTTTATTGGGGTATGTAGTTTGAAGTGTTGTTGTACCACCAGCTATTGGAAGAAATATTTCCGTGCGAGGTAGGTAGGAAATAGCAGCTAGAATGTTTTTGGGTTTTTAGGATTGTTGTTGGTCGCAACAGTTTTGTTGGAACTACTGTGAATTGTTGGAGCATGGTTCGGGACTAGGCGGTAGGATTTGACACTGCCATGATAAGGACATAAACTTTTTGGATCGTGTCGAATCGAAGGAGACAGTGCGAAACGATTATTATTATTCAATCTGACCCTAATTGGGTCTAGGTTCAATTAATGCCCAAATGCCGTCTAGCGATTGACCATTAGCGGTAAAACTATAGTGGTCTACCAATAAACGAATTTTGGCACAACTTGAACCTGGAACGGGACTATAAAAGTCGTGTCCGAATTCCCCCAATTGCCTTCTTTCGTTCCTCCTTCCTCAACAAGCCGAACAAAATCTCCATCCTCTTCCTTTTCAAAGTACCAGCCTCTCTCTTCCATTCCTCCTTTAGGCGATACCGTTTTTCCTTAGGAGCTGCAACCTCGCCTCGCCCTTGTGCTGGTTTTGCATGTTAGATCTCGCCCCGCCGCCACTCCAGATCTAAACCCTATTTTATCCCTCCGACCACTTCTTAGCCCAAGACACCATTACACACTTTTGGTTTTTCCTTGCACCATTATGGTCTCAACCCTCAAGGGCCACTTTGCTTGACCAGAATGAGCAGAAGGTTTCACCGCTTTTGGGCTGGAAGAGCTATTCGTCATGGTAGGATTTGCACTGATCCTCTGCTTTGAGAGTTTTGAGTGGGAATGTTACCCATGCTGCATCTGCCTTTTCAATGTCCCGTTGGCGTAGAGTTTTCATGGAGGCAATAGTTTGATTTGTTCGAAGGTGAATGGTGTCTTGATTGAGCTGACTAATGGTGATCTCGCTGAAATTTTGGAGGCCTCCGCAAAGGATGCGGACTTGGATGATTTTGAAATGACCGATTCAACGATTTTGCAGCAGATCTTTTCAACTGGATGTTGGTGTTTGGAAGACGGATAATCTACATCTGACTGCCCATCAAGTTGTATGCATCATTCAGCATAAATGTAATCCTTAAGATGGGAAGTTGCGACCAGATTTATCCCATGGTGCAGAAGACCACCAATGCTAGTATTGGCGGTATCGTTGTAAATTGGACCCGCACCCTTTTGATTCAATTTGTTGATTAAGGATTAGCACTCCACAGAGTCACTTTCTATATTTTCACCTAGCCACTCTCGTCTTTCGGTAGTAGGGGTGAATCTCTGTGGAGAGGCAGTTTAGTAGAAGGTTCCTTCTACCATCATTAGATCCTTCCTTAGGAAGATGGCAACTCCAAAGCCGTCAACAACACTAGCAGCACCAGCATCACGATATTGGGTGTACAGCTGTCATGATACGACCATTCACGGGTCGCAACAATGGATCGAGCTCCAGTAGTGGAGCAAGGCATCTCGTAGTCTGTAGGCATTATTTTAGGATTTATGGTGTTGTTGTCTTTTCCCTTCTAACATTTGTTCTTTTCTTTTAGGCTGTTTAGGTTGTAACTGTTAGTTGTCTCTTGTAAAAGGCATGCACGATATTATGAGTTCCTATTTAATTACTATGTTATCGTTTCTGGACATGCAAATAGCTCTTATATATGCATAGTGAAAAAGCGGTATAAATATGGAAATCTCATAAAGACACTTAACTAATAGTAAATGCAATAAAAGACTGGAAGTTTGGAATAGTTGGAAAATTTTAGTAAAGGACATGATAAAGTTGTTTTGGTATCACGGTTCATTACTCATGTTCCTTAAAAGCTAAATTTTTAAATAATAGATGTGTCGACATTTTTCTTTATGTAAAATGTTAAGTTTTGTGGGTTAAGTTTAGTTGTAGAATTCTAGAATTTGGTTTCTGCGTTTAGCGCATAACCGACTTTCGATTACGCTGAATTGTGGCTTAATTTATCAAAATTTTTTGAGAAGAAAAATACTTTGAAAAGTTTTCCCTTAATTTGAAAAGTCTTTTTCGAAAAAAAGTTTTGTGACTCTTAAATTACTTCTATAGTTTTTGTTCAAAATTTTTTTTCAAGGGAAAACTGCATCTAAATATTTAGGGATTTTATTTTGACGTATGAATATGAAAAGTGAAAAAGTTTTTTTGTGAAATCTTTGATTTTGAAGGCCATATGTTAGGCGTAGGGAAGGCAAATAGAGTTGGAATTTGCGAATTTAGCGGTGCATTAGGATCGATGATGCGATAAATGCATGCGATAATAAGAGAAAAGCTGTTTTAGCCTTGGAATTTCTATTTCCATACCTTATAGACGACGTGCGCAAGTCTATTTTTAGACTTAGTTCTATTTTAGAGCCTGAAAAAGCCTCTTTATGCAGTTTGTACATGGAAAATTTTGAGTAAATCCGGGGCAACGAGAAAATTTCCACTGTACTACGGGAATAGGAAGATTATAGAGTGGTAAGAAAGTTAAATTCTCCACCTAAATTCCTTTTTTCGGTAGAGGAGTAAAGTTTAGAAAGCGATTTTTCGACGCGTTGGATCATTGAATAGTAGGAAGTGGATGCAAAACTGGTTGCTTCATACTTCTATTCGTAGAAGTATGGGGGTTTTGGGTGAAAAGATTTTTCAAAAAGCTGCATACATATAGAACTGCCAGTATATATATATTTGTTGTTTGTATAATATTTTTCAAAAATGTTTTCAAAGAAATGCATTCATATAGGAGGATCCAATTTAGAATTATTCTGTATACATATTTTCTATATGGTGATACAGTAAGACACTGTGCACTTGTGCACGTTTGGTTGCAAAATTGGTTGTACACTCATTGGTTGTGTAGTTTAAGATAATTAGAAGCAAAACCAAGACTTAGTCATTGGTGAAATTTCGGGGACGAAGAATGTAACACTCCATAATTTGACGTTAGTTATTTAACTAGTTTGTTAATTAACTAGGCTCCAAAAATGGTCAAACTGAAGTAATACCACCCCCAATCAGATGGTCAAACTGAAGTAATAAATAAAGTTTTGGAGGATTTGTTGAGGGCATGTGCATTGGATTTTGGAGGTAATTGGGAAGATCACCTCCATTTGGTTGAATTTACATATAACAATAGTTATCAAAGCACCATAGGCATGGCACCATTTGAAGCCTTGTATGGCAAACCATGTTTGTCACCAATATGTTGGGTTGAAGTAGGAGAAAAGGCTGTCTTAGGGCCTGAGTATGTTAAAGAGACTACATAGAAAATTGAACTTGTGAGGAGAAGAATGGCAGCAGCTCAAGATAGGCAAAAGAAGTTGGCAGATGTAAGGAGGAAGCAGGTAGAATATGAAGTTGGTGATCATGTTTTCATCAAAGTTTCACCTATGAAGAAGGTGTTGATGTTTGGCAAGCAGGGAAAACTTACCCCAGGGTATGTTGGACCTTACAAGATTTTGGAAAGAGTAGGTTCATTAGCATACAAGTTGGAGCTACCAGAAGAGATGAGTGCAATGCACAATGTATTTCATGTATCACAACTTAGGAGATGCGTGCATGATAAAGAGGAAATTCTAGAGAAACCAACTCAAGTTCAAATAAATCTTGATTTGGTCTATGAGAAAGAACCAGTGGGGATTTTAGCTAAAGAGGAAAAGAAGTTGAGGAGCAAAACTTTGAAATTGGTAAAGGTTCAATGGAGCCTAGACCCTAATGATTGTACATGGGAGTTAGAGGATAAGATAAAGATGGATTACCCTAAGCTTTTTGCAGTGGAAGGTAAAATCTAAATTCCTAAAAAGTTTAATATGTATGGTTGTTTTGACTGAATTGTTTGCTTATGCAATTTTTGATAGATTTTATAAAAATCTGGAATGTTTAAAGTCAAAATGAGAAAATTGTGAGGACACAATTCCTAAAAAGGTGGGGTGATTGTAATGCCCCAGAAATTCATGGAATCTTATTTTGGTTGGATTTTGAAAATATATGAATTTATTTGTATAGGAATATATGGAATTAATTGTGTGCAAGTGTGTGTGCATGTGTGCACGTGCACACTGATATGGCACAAGGAAGAACTCCAAATCTCCTGAAATAAAAACAAGAATTAAAAAAGTATTACAAACATGATTTTGTAATGAAAATTATTAAACCAAATATGGATATTTGATTTCTGGAATTATATGAATTATCCTAGAAAATAAGAAAAAGTAAGTTTTGTTTTGAATCAGTAAACAGATCTTACTTAAAACCCAGGAAAAAATGTTATAAGGATTTGAAACCTGTATGCACATATATGTGCATGTCTTTCTGAAATTAAGGAGGAGTTAAATAAGCCTAGATAAGATATGTATGCATATGTACATTTCTATAAGTACTGAAAGTATTAAAAAGAAATAAGCAAGGAAAAGTGTAACACTAAAATAGCAAGAAACATATTGCAAGCAAAACAATTGCTTTAGGCAGAAAATAGAAAGGGGGATTTTTAGAAAATAAACAAGTGACAATGTCACACAATTATCATGACCTAAGAAGAATATAATATATTCTGGAAAAGAAAAAGGGGAAGTAAGCATCACATATGGCCGGGGTATTAAGGGTGAAAAATAAGCAAATCTGAAATGCAAAATGCATGAGTTTTGGCCAGGGTAGGAATGGGATTTTACAATGATAAAACCCTAGAAAAACCTCTCTTATAAATCCAAGTATAAACCAGAAAAATCATTTGCTACCCAAGACATTTAAGAAAACAAAGAAGAAAAATATTTGCAAGCAGAAAGGCAAGTTTTAAAAGATTTCTTTACTGGATTAGGCAAGAGAAGCATTCTTCAGTGAGTAATCTCACTAAACCCATGGCATTAAGTCTCGTTATGAGGCAGCCAAGTTTATGTTATTTTTCTACATATTTCTGATTTTATTACTATGGTTTTAATGGATGCTTTAATGGGTGTTTATGAATGCTTTTGATTGCCTTGATGGTTGAGTATTTGGCTCTGTTTGGTTACACCCAGAAATGTTAAAGTATGAAATCATGAAAGTAAATAGAGAATACTTGTATCTGGTTCGGATATGGCATGAAAAATATAGAAATCAAAATGTATATGAGTTGCATTACACTTGTGTAAGTGCTGAGGCTCAAATGAAAGATTCAAGAGTGCAATGGAAATATCCAAAAGTGCTGAACTCTTGATCAAATAGAAAACCCATGAGCCAGAAATCTTGTTTAAGCTAGATCTTGAATTTAGTTCAAACATGGTTGCTTATGAAACAATAATAACCCACATGCCTAGTCTTTATTCCCAGTTGTAAATATTCTTGTATTTTCTTTAAGTCAGAATATTTGAAAATATGATTTCCACTGGACATGAATGTTAGCTTGTTCTTGAATTATGCTTGTAAGCTCTATGCAATGTTTCATGTACACTGTGATTCAATCACCTAGCTATCTCATGATAGGATCAAACATGAACACTTAGTAAATAAACTAAGGATTGTGAGCCAAGAAGACTGCTGGAATGCTTGTTGTATTTAAAGTATGCAAGTTGGCACATGGCTTGTTTAAGCCCTGAGATCTTTGTGCAATATTATGAATTATTTTATTGCAATGTGTCCCCGTGATTCCTTTATGGCAGATGAGGCTAGGAAATTTTTTTGGTAAATGCAACCTTAAATTGATGAAGTAGGAACTTGAGTTATTCCTAGGTTGGTTGGACTGGAGCTATGATAGTTCCTGAGTATCTCTATTTGACATGTATGTTTTCATAGTTGAAAGTGTGTACATAATTAGTTTTAATACTGATCATATATGCATAATATTTTAGAAACAAGTCAGGCAAATTAATTAAAGAAATTATGCCAACCCATACAAAATGCTTATGTCTCACTTATCTACTTAATATCATGGAATTTTTGATATTGCTCATACCAGATCTTGTATCTGACCCTTGTTTGCTTATAGCATCTGGGGTGTCTCATTTAAAATGGGGCAGCCTCTAATGCTCTTTCAGGGAATGCTGGTTCTAAATAGGAAGCTGCTATGGCTAGTGAGAATGATTGGATAAGCATGCTAAATTAGAATTAAATAAGAACTTAGAAAGAATTATTTACATGTAATCTTGGAAGTTTTATAGTTCTGCTTTAGTTGTTATGTAATGATCTTGAATGTTGGAATTTTAATTAGTTGTTTCAATTGAATCTGGTAATGTATTAAGGTTGAAAAAAAACCAAAGACTTAGTTGAATTTATGCAAGAAAATATATTTGAGTATTATGGTGGAAATCTGTAGATGATATATGCCTGTATTTGAGAAATAGATATATATATATATATATATACATATATTGTATTAGTTAATTTTGAGTTACTTAAAAACTTTAAGTTTGAAGGTTAAAAATCTGTGTTTTAGCTAGAAGCAATACTTTAAGAATTTTGTGACTATATACAGAAGTGTTTTGATAAAAGAAACAATATATATATATATATGTATATATAATTGTGCACTGTATAAAGATGTGTACATGTTTTTAAGGGATTTTTCAAGTGTCTTGTATCTGAATTACATTGCAATAGCCAAGCACTAATGTTTTGATGACCTAGTCATAAGGTTAACCCACTTCAAAAGTAGTGAGGTCTGGGTTGATCAAGAAGACCAGAGTTTTTGGGTTTAAAGGGAAAAAAATGCATTTGTAAAATCTGAAGCTTTCTTTGCCAATGCATGTACAAAGACATTTTCAAATACTTGAGCAATTCACTTTTATTTTTGAGTAGCTTTCTTAGTCCAGAGAACACAATACATCTGATATGCACATATATTACTTAAATACTACTTTTGTTAAATGACTATAAAAATCTGGATTCTCTAAATCCAGTAAAGCAACCTGTAAATTAGATGCAAGCTGAGGTAACTCAGGGATTAGGGAATAAATTTGGTTCAGAAAAATACAACTATATAGATTGTGAAAGAATTACTCAACTGACTTGGTTATAAATAAAGGAATTTGTGATAAAATCACTTATGTTGAAAATGATAAATGAGTATATCATTTTTCCTTTCTAGCTTTGATCAGATATCAAATAATTAAACAAAAATCATGATGGCTTGCTACATTCTGAGATCACTTTGTTAAGACAGACTAACAGACAATCACCATAAGACTGATAAAAAATAAATAGATATAAATTATATATGATCATGGGAATTCACTCCCATGATTCATATATCAAACAAAGGAAAGTGAGCTATGTACTGGTTGACAAGAAATTCAAATTCAATCAGGATGCACTCTTGCTTACCAATGCTCTGATCCAAGCAAGAGGGTCACATACATCTTCACATGTATGTGAATATATTTATCAATGAACTGATATAAATATATTAGTAGAAAAATTAGGATCCTGGATAATTTAGTAGAAAGGCTAATGACTCTAGGAAATTTATTAATGTAAAAAAAAATCCTAGTAAAAATTAGGTAAAATAAATAGGGTCATTTCAAATCCCAAATCTCTTCTCAGATCCGTAATTCTAATGTATGTATATACCATTTTGTTACATATTTCTTGGATTAAAAAAGACTTGAAGATGAATTTAAGGTTCTACTTTAGATCTGGAGATTTGGATCACTTTTAAAAAGTAAGTGGGAAATTTTATATATTTTTTATGATTTTAAATCTATTCCATTGGCATACGTTTGATTTTTATGCCTAAATCAATTTTATTTATGAATTATAGGCTTAAATTAGTATAGAAAACTATTGCTTATATATTCCTTTTTTAGATCTAATTGAAATATGTTTACATCTAGATCTGGAAATCAGTCCCAAAGATTTTAGAATTTGAATGTTGCATATTTTATTACAGATCTGTACTTGGTGTAAAATAGGATTTTTGGATTATTGCCCAAAATTTGTGCTAAGTTGTAGATTTTCTATAGTTCAATTTATGGAAAGAACATTCGTTTGATTTTTATAAATTTGTTTTCTTTTTCCACTTTTGATTCAAAAAGGCGACTCGTGATTTAATAAGGAATAAAACAAAAAGGGAAGAGATGTGTAAAGTACAGATTTATTCTCCGCAGTTTACATAGTTTATTCCAAATAAAAAGAAATTATCCATTCCTTGTAATTTCAAACGTAGTAAATCTTTCATTTTTGTGTTAAACTAATTTATGGAAATCATAGTGGAAAATCTTCCTAAGGAATTTAATTCCAACAAATTAAATATGGAAAGTACATTCTATTTATATATTTATGACTATAATATATTTGGTTTTGAATAGGTAGTTTTATTGGGCAGTTTATAGTATTTATTGCGTTAATAAAGAAGAGTAGCGATTATTCGTATGTTATTTATGCGTAACGTTCGATGGTTATCGTTATATCTAGGGAAGCGAATAGGTAGAATTAGGAAATGTAGCATTCTCTATTAATGGGCAATAAATTAGGAATTGCTAATAATTAATAGGATATAAAAGATTGTAACCCCAATTAACGGGCAATTAATGGAAAACAATGGATAAAATTAGATCAAGGTTACAATTGGTTAATATAAGAATTAAAGACCGTAACTCCAATAAATTGGCAATTAGTGAAAATGAATTTGGGAGTTGCAATTAATAGAGACAAATGGATAAAAAGGGATTGATAAAAATAGAATAGATATAAAAATGTTACGAATTTGAAATTATTAATCATGCATAAATGTCTTAGGAAATATCCGTTACGATTTTATGGACAAATTGACATTTATGAGCATTAAAAGGGGATTTATGGGTAGATAAGTATTTAAGGTAAATATTATTGCCTTAAATAAAAAGGGAACTAGTAAGCTAAGTCCAATGTCAACCTAGATAGTATAAGTAAAGACTTAGGATAGCTAATTGATTTTAGTGGGTTGGTAATGTGAGGTCGGTAGAGTCAATCGACAAAAGATTGCCCTTCACTTTGAGGCTACCAGCAATCGAGTGCACTTACTACTGATGTGAGTTATCACTAATCCTAGGACCCATGACTTTGCGAGAGATAGGACCTGCTTTAGGGTCAGAGGTATTAAGTGGTTATTTTGAGGGCCCACCTCTTTCCCAATTAACAAGTATTAAATGGTCCAAATTTGGAATTAGGAGAGGCGAGGGATATCTCCATAGGGGTTTGCTTTCGGTTTGAGGTAAGTGGTTGTAGGGTCTGCCTCTCTCCTAAAAGGAAGTATTAAGTAACCTAGTGAGATTCCAAATAAATAAGGATATCTCCATAAAGGTTCACTTCAGTGTTGAGGTAATAAGTGGCTATTGCAGGTCCCGCCTCCCTACCAAAAGAAGTAACTTAATGAGATTCCATATTTATAATTAACAGTGATAGTGGATATCTCGGGAAGGGTTCGTTTTGGGTTTGAGGTATTAAGTGACTGATCTGAGGGTTCGCCTATCTCCTAAAAAGAAGTATTAAGTAACCTAGTGAGATTTCAAGCGATGTCTGCTAGATAGTACCAGTGAGAAGTCTACTTTAGGGTTAGGTATCAAATGACAAAGGCCTGCCTATAAATAGGCATTAAATCGTCAAGGGTCTTCTTAGTCCTTATTAATGAGGTATTAAGTGGCTTAGGTACAATCTCTCATATTTCTAAGGCCGTAATAACGATAGTACCAGTGAGGAGTCCGCTTGGGGATATGTATTCAGTGATGTAGGGCCTGCTTAGAATATAGGTATTAAATGGTTAGAAGTCCGCCTAGTCCTTTTAAAAGTATTAAGTGGCTTGGGTACTGTCTCTTACATGGCTATGATTTTATTGACGATAGATATGATAATAGTTGGACATTAAATGTTGGAAGCCTTAATAGTGGTTAGAGGTCTTTGTAGCTAGGACCCACCGACCATTAACAACATTGTTAAGAAATCACATTGGGAACATGTCTTCAATGACAAAGTCTACCTTGATTGAGGTCTTAAATGGCATAGTCTACCTATTTCTCTTTTAAAAGTATTATGTGGTGATTATAGAAGCCCGCTTCATATTTAGAAGTATTAAGTGGCATATGGGTTTGGAAGTATTGGGTGGTTGTTAAGGCTTTGTCAGTATTTTATACCTTAGGAATGGTTAGGTAAGTAATCGTGTATGCAATGCAAGGTTATGTTATAATTGCAAACCTTAATAGACATAAAAATTAAATGGAAACCAATCGGTATAAATTTATGTTATGTACAGTTTATAGATTTTCCAGTCACCAAATCGTTGTTCTGACCCCCTCCTCATTACAAACCACATGAAAGATTTGGAGAAACAAGTCACTGGAGTTGGATGTTTTTTGTTGTTGGAGAAGTCTTCTTTTCTCTCATGCTCGATGCTGATGTGACAACCTGTTATTTAAGGAATACCATTAATTCCAAGGTAGTAGTCATAATCAGTATTCTTATCCTATTATTGTTTTCGCTGTGAGTTTAGATTTCTACCAATCTCTGATAATGCACATGCTTATTTGCAGGTACCAAATCCAATGATCTGTGCTTTGATGGACTTGGGTTTCAATTTTTATCGAAATTTAGGCCCATTAAGGTATAGGTTGTTAAACATACGGTAGAGTCAATACACTTAATGGCGTATTAACAACCGAGGAAAAACTTTTCTCGACATCGATAAGAAAATCATAGTTTCTCTTTAATATGCGAGAATTCTTATTAGACATTCTAATTAGTTGTATCCATTTAGGCTTGGTCAATTTCATTTCATCCTATATAATCAATTTTATCTTTGTACTGCGTCCAAATCCATTTTACTACTAATAATTTTTAAAAGAAATTCCATCGTCACAAAGTTAGCGTTTCTTGAAACATCAATTGTTTCTCAATGGAACCGAATAGGTGCTCATAAACATTTTAGTGAACTATATTTTTATATGTATGAAACCAATTTAGTTTTAGTTTACAAAGCGTATGTTCATCACATAAATTAGTCAATCAATATTGATTGGTCCCAAACTCCTTTGGGTTGGTCCACACATGGTCCCTCATGAACAAATATTACATGCATTCTCTCGACTCACATAAAATATCAACTCCTTGACCATGGATATGTACAGGTTTCGAATAAACTATTATCTATTATGATCTCATAAACTATGCTTTTGATGAAATTAATTTTAACCTTATGTACTTACTCTTTAGTACATGACCTAATAGAAAGAAGTTACTTTAACTTCACTTATCATCAATCGTTTTTTGTCCAATAGAGCATGATTACTCCTTATAGATACAACATTATGTACTATCAGGAGGCCTGACTTTTGGGATATAATCTAACTCATTTTAAGTACATTGGGAACTCTTTCCAATATACTCACTTATTCAATCAAATCAAATTATTTTATTTCCTTTGCATATTATGTTTTGTACTTCTGTTCTATATTCAATGAACTTATAATAAATACATTTCTTGTATATCAAATACACATGTTTATTTCGATGATAATTCATCTATGAATTAAAGGAAGTGGCGGATTCGTTTTGGTATCATCAGACTTTTGACTACATATATCTTTATGTATGAATCTGAAGAGTTTACCAACTATTTTATCACTCCCATTGAATGGGTGATTAGCCCTTAATCGTTTGAGATGTAATTGATCCATACCATATGATTCATAATCATATGGTTTAAAGAATTTTTCCTCCAAGACATGGCTTAGTCTATACTCTCAAAAATAATTATTAAAATTTTAGATGCTTCTTTGTTATATAGCTAATGCAACAAATACTGTTATTATAATTGGTTTATTTCATAACGAATTTATAAATTATTCATAACAAAATAAAACTATATTTATTTTTTTCAATACTGAAAATAGTTATTATGTAATAATTTTTTTGGGTATATTTACCAATTAACTTTTTGTATCTTGATGCATCCACTGATAATTTATTATAGGGCATGCTTCCACTTCCATCATTACTATAGTAGCATATGGAATATAAAGCTTCATTTAAGTAATTATTTTGGGCTATTTATTTTTTTACTGTAACTAGTTTACAGTTGAGAGTTTTGAAAGTGTGCTATGGACCGTGTAATATGGATATATGATAATACAGAGTATAGTGATGATAATAATACCGTAAATAGTGCGGAATATAAAAGCAGTATAGTAAAATGACACCAGATATTTTATACTGGTTCGGAGCACCGTCCTACGTCCATTCCCAGACTCCTTCTGGAATTTTACTAATAACCCTCACTTAACCCGGAGGAATAGGTATATACAACCCTTGAGCAGGCGAACATGGACCAGAGCAGCAGAACATGATTTCGCCTCATCAGCCGAAGAGGACTTCACACGCCTGAGCAGCAGAACAGGACTTCAACAAATACAAAAATACTTTTGACTTTGTGTGTTCTAAATAACACGAATTTGTCACTTGTAGTACACCCTTCCTATAATCTTCTCCTCGAGTATAAATATATATATTTGAAGTATATGAAGAATAGAAAGGTCTAGAATTGCTTTAATGCAGAATATTTGAAAGTATATTGCAAAATGGATAGAAGAGCAAAGATCAGAGAAATAGATTATGATTTTGTAATTCAGTAAATTGAAATGAAGTTGGAGTTTGTATTTATAATAGTTAAAAAGCTACGACTGTTGGTGAAGAGTTTCGATCAAAGTGTTGCATCCGAATCTTTTCGTTGAATGTTCGCAACTCTTCACAAAAGTCGTGTCCTTTCAGAAAATATTGCTGTTGTAGAAATTCAGTCGACTGGACTACAGTGTCAGTCGACTGAATATTCAAACACTTTTAAATATTCAAATTCATATATACGTGCACTGTGCATGTTGCACATTTTACACAGTGTCAGTCGACTGGTAGACTGAGTCAGTCGACTGACCTGTTGTATTTTGTGCAATATGCACAGTTTTGCCTATATATATTGATTTCAAACTTTTTATAACTTTATAATATTCTTATGTTCATAGTGATAACACTATATGAGCTTATAGATACACGTAACCTGAGGAGAGATTTTAACATTATTCTTCTAAGACTCAAAACGATAAAAAATATAGAATTGATGCACCGATTTTTGAAGCCTTGTCTCCTTGTAGTATATATTCTTCTTTTGTCATTGCATTCGTCAAATCTGTATGTTATAGATGAAGGCTTTGTGTCATGAATCAAAACCAAGTCTCAACAAGTTTTTGATCAAATACACAAACTCGTAGAAAATAACCTTTATGGAAAATGATTTTCTATATTAAAACACAATTGGAATAGAAATCGCATTTCTCATTCTATATTAAGTATCTTTCAGTATTTTATACTATTCTTGTTTTTGATGTCCCTTTATGAAGCAGAGGTGCCCATTCACTCCCTTTATCCTAATAATGCCTAAGTTACATCCACTCTCGTACATTCACTTTCCTTTCCAAAATGGTCAAACCATTCAAAGGGGATCCTTATTGTAATCAATTGTATTGAATACATGATTTTGCATTATGGTTTATTTGCTTATTTCTAGTGAACTAATTTCATTGAATTTTCGTATAGTATAAATCTCTACCGTTCACCATATAACCTTTATATGTGATTGAATATAGATTAAATATCCATATTCTTGTATTGCAATTAGAGTTCGATGCTCATAGAAGCAATACATAGTTTTGTATAAATAAAAAGTTAAGTGACCAAGGCACAAATATTCTAACGGTTGCACAAATTAGCTCTTTCACAGGTCTTGAAGACAACATGTCAAAACATTTATTGGTAATAATATTTTAGATTTTTATGTCTTCAGTTCATTTATATATTTTAACCGATGAAAATTTTATCAACTACAATGGTTACACAAATTTATCAAGTAGATTATTTAGACTTGTATAACATATACCTACAATATTAGAAAGGTTAAGTGTTACCATTTCCTTTTCTACCTAGGGTTCCACTAGATTTTTATGTTTCTCAAATCTTAAGAAAAACATAGAAATCTTTCAATTTCTCTACTGGGCGTAAGAAATCGCATGCCTTCGGATTATGACCTTGGGGAATATCAACAAATCCTAGGCCTGCAAGCAATGGATAACACTTTATCGGTTGTATCATATACAACTCCTAACTGGTGGTCTTTTTCCTATCTCATCTCGACCTTGAGGAATATCAACAAATTAAATGAAATTATTCACTCATACCCACCATTTCACGATGACCTAAGTATAATGCACGTACCTTGAGGAATATCAACAAACGAATGCATGTAACTTACCTTCTCTAGTCAATAGATTAATAGTACTACACAAAACATCTCTAGCTTGAGGAATATCAACAATTAAGGAGTATGCAAATACTTTATTAATATATAAAAGGTATTAGAAAACTTATATATTAAGGATCATAATCTTTAATACATATTTATTGAGTGATATTGATTCAGGAATAATATTTTTCTTGTGAAATATCATCGTGATACAAGTGTCAAGACACATATGAAATCATGATATACATACATATGTATGAGCTTATTCCTTAAATCTCATTTGGTTTTCTTTCCAGTTGCACTTAAGTTTATACAAATACAGTTATATAAGTATTAACTCACTTATAACTTTTATGATTTAATTTACTTATATAATATATACTTGTATTTTATCAATTAGATCTTACTTAATTAATTCTAATTTTTATTAATCAAATCATGTTTAATTAATTTAATTTAATATATGTAAAATTTCTAAAATTTTATATTACTCACCTTAAACTATTTAAGATTTTTAATCAACTATACCATTTATAGTTTGTTTATGTATACATATCAATATATATATAAACATTTTAATTATTTAAATTTTAATTAATTTTATTCAATAAATTTATTGAATTAAATTTTTTATTAAAATTCTTAAATAATTTGAAATTTAAATTTAATTTTTTGTAAACAATTTTAAGATAAATAAATAACTATAAAAATTGTAGTTATACATATATACCAACATATATGTTTTAATCAATTAGCTTTTAATTAATAATTTTATTTAATTCAATTAATCATACTAATTGAACTTTAAATTTCAAAATTCCACAGCTAATTATTTAATTTTTCAAAACCATTTTGAAAAATTTGAATCATTTTATAACTTTTATAAATTTTCCCTTTTATATTTTAAACTTAATTTTTAAATTCAAAATCTCTTTTAAATTTTCAAATAAATTTTGATAATTAGCCCAAGCCGTAAAATTAATTCAAGCCTTTATATTGGGGATAACCTTTGGGCTCACTTTCTCCTAGGGTTGTCAATGGGTCGGGTCGGGTTCGGGTCTGGTTCGGGTCGGGTTGATTTTAAATGGGTTGGGTCAACCCGTTTATTAAACAGGTCAGAAATAGCTCAACCCGAACCCGACCCGATTATAAACGGGTTGACCCGACCCGACCCGTGTAACCCGATTATAATCGGATCGGGTCGTAAACGGGTCGGGTCAACCCGTATAAGTTATAAATGGGTTATAAATGGGTCGTAAACGGGTCAAATTCAGGTTCATGAGTCATAATCGGGTCGGGTCAACCCATATAAGTATAAACGGGTCAAATTCGAGTTCACGGGTCATAATCGGGTCGGGTCAACCCATATAAGTATAAGCGGGTTATAAACGGGTCAAATTCGGGTTCACGGGTCAACCCAAAACCCGCCCGTTTATAAACGGGTCAAATTCGGGTTGACCCGAAAATAACCCGCCAACTTAACTGGGTCAGGCTAACCTGCTAATTTCCCTATAATCATCGGGTTGTGCTGGAAATTGACAGCCCTACTTTATCCTCCAGGCCATGTCAGTAGCTAGGTAGGGCAAAGTGCTTGTCATCCTATCTCAACCTTAGACACTACCTTTCTAGACATCTTATCAAATAATTTGGTTTAGTCGGTTAGCCCTAACATTGCTAATTTAGACCGCAAATACCATTTGCGCTTTAATACCACTAAAGAACCGAGCCAGTCGAAAGCGGGTGAAATAGGTTAGTTTCAAAGTAATTCCTATTTTGATTCTATTGCGCCTACGAAGTCTAAAGAGTTTATTAGATCATCTAATATAGTTTTAAATCAAATCTTATTTTATTTTCTATTTTTGAAAAGGAGTCTTCGTTTTGTTTAAATTTTAATATATGAGATTTATATAACACAAAGTGTATCAAATGTATTCTTTTGTGAAAATGTGTGTAACAGTTACTTGCTAAAGTTAATTTAGAAATGGAAACATTTTGTTTCTCTCTCTTAAACTTATTCAGTTAATAAGGGAAGATTTTTTTATGTAGAGAGAGAAACAAGTCAATTCTCTAAATAAAATATAAATTTATTGATTTATCAAATGACATATATGAAAAATTTATACTTGGCATATATACCAAGTATATGCAAATAACTCCAGTGTAATATATGTAAGTGGAACATACAAATAGTGTACATGATTAATGTGTTTGTATATAGGTGTTTGGGTTTACACCACAACAGACTCATTTGTCCCTTTGTATACGCCTTTGTTGTCCATAGTTTTAATACACATACACACGCGCATACATATAATATATATATATATATATATATATATTAAAATTAAGTTTGACTACTTTATATGTTTTAAAATCTAAAATTAATAATTATAAATATAGTTTCAATTAAGGAAGGGTTTAAAATTAAGTTTTATAATTTTACACAGAAGTCCATTTCATGAACTTTGAGTTAAAATAAAATACACACACACACATATATATATATATAATTACTGTTAACTGGGTTTTTAACCCAGCATAATTCAACAGGAGTTAGAACATCTAGACTAAGGCGGAATGACTTGAAACTTAAACATGGCATCTAAAAGAACAAGCCAATGGAACTTAAGAGAAACAAGTCAAAAATCCACTAAGTAGATGGATCACTGGCGATCCATCATCCATGGATCGCTAGCGATCCATAAGGATGCATTGCGAGTCATCCTAACCTCTTGCATGATTATATACTATCTCTTCTAAGAATACTTGCCAATTTTCATAGCATTTAAAGCAGTGTAGTTTAAGAAGTAAAGACTCATCTGATTCAAGCTGTCGTTTACCCACTTTTCGACCAAAGCAGCTAGCTGAAACTGGACTAGAGAACTTATACGAAATCGGATTGACTTGAAATTTGGAGAGAACACTTAGAAGACAAAAAAGAAGGCTCAAAGAAAAAATGAGCATGATTGAAGAAGATTTGATGGATGGTTAGCGATCCATCTTGATGGATAGCTAGTGACCCATATAGGTTAGTCCCTGCCATTTGAAATTCATATTGTGGGTCCCACACACCCTCTAGAGTGTACCTGGAAAGTTTCGTATGATTTCGTTAAGTTTTGAATGAGTTATATAAAATTCTTCTAGACCAGATGACCCATGAAGATGGATGATCAAATAAACTCCAAACGACTTGATATTTGGACAAGGCACTCAAATAGAAGATAGGAAGACAAACAATGGAGATCACTTAAAAATAGATTAAGTACATGGATCTCTAGCGATCCATCACCTATGGATCACCAGTGATTCATCAGGCTAGCTCGGCCGCCCTAAACTTTCTGAGCTCCTTTATGACGCTGAGTATAGGCTTCTAGCATAGCGGCTTTGGCCCAAGTGCTCTCCAATCCTTATAAATACAATCCTACCTGCAACATAAACATGATCTTCTGGACTGGCTATTAGAACTTTGCAGAGATTATTCTTCAATCTTCTCTTCCCATACAATAGTCATCTAGGCGTTCACTGTGATTCTCCGGTGAATTCTTGTATTTGTGACTTGATCTAACTTAGAAGGTTCAATCATATTGTAATCCGATTCAAATTGTAACAGTAGTCAGTTAATATAAAGTTATAAAGTGGACGTAGGCTTCATTAACAGCCGAATCACTATAAAAATCTTTTTGTCTATTTAATATTTCTGCTCTTTTTACATTTATTTTCTATATTACTGCTTTGTCAGAACAGGGCTGGTGCTTTCACACTCAATTCAGGGTGTTGATCCATTTTTTAGGTTAACATTTTAGTGCTTTCACTAAGAACCCAACTTAGGCTTAGATCTAGCTATCTACTTTGGATCGGATAGGTTCAGAAGTTAGATCTTGAATCTCTGCTTAGAAGATTTTCTATTGAGAATCAATGGCACCGGGAAGAAAGAGAACTACCTTCAAAAGATCCATAGGAGCTACCATTGCTAGAGATGAAACAAACCCTCAGCAAATTGATGTCAACAACCACAACAACCTGCTATTAGGAGCTAACTCTGGAGATCAGCTTCCAGGATCCTCCACACAGCATGAAGTTGTGACTAATGGAGAATTGAACAAGATGGTTGATGAAATTAACCAAAAAAGGGCAAACAGTCAAAAGGCTCTTTTGGAAAAGATAGATGCTCTCTTAGCGCTCCAATCACTAACTACTCCCAGAACGGTGCCTGAAGCCGTGGCTGCTACGGAGCAAGAGCATTCTTCTATTTCTGGCTTGAATGGAAGAAACAGAAGGCAAAAGCAAAAGGAAGTAGTTGGCAGAGCTCCAAGAATCACAACGGAAGAAAACATTAACACTATACCCACTTCAAAATCATCTGCTACAAACCCGAACTTAGGGATGAAAACCCCAATGGAGATATAATGATGGCTCTCTCCGGCTTTGAAGATGACAAACAATTTGAGGAAGACAAATTAGATGAAAATGCAAATGTGCAAAACGCTAGAGGAAGCTCTAAAACCCATGCCGCAACATAGTGCCAAGCAATGGACGAGGAACTCCTACTCAAACGGTACTCCCAGAGGTAGGAGAACCAAGAAGATATGACACAAACCAGGATCGATTACAAGGCCAAGCTCCCATGGTATATTATGATCACTCCCAACTGACCAGCTTCCAATCTCATTATGGAGCTCCCATCGTCGAATCACGAATGGTCGTCGTCGAAAATCATCAAAAATCGTCAAAACGTTTGTTGAAAAACTCACTTCAGGGTTGGCTCGAAGTCGTACTCGGGTAATCACCCATTTGACTCGAAGTAGATTCTGGAAGTCCTGACTCGAAGTCGAACTCAGATAATCACCCATTTGACTCAAAGCAAACCTAGAAAATCCTGGTCCGAAATCAGACTCGGGTAAAACCAAGATTTTCTCCAAGCAAACATGCAAATGACTCCAAGCACCGTTCGTCGCCAAAACAGCACTTCTAATTCTGTGACTCCAAGCAAACCATGTGCTAACTCCAAGCAAATGGTAAATTTTCTCGGGTCGAACTCCAAGTAAAATACCGTCGATCCATCAACCCCGATCCATCTTATTTTGCCCATAACTCAAACATGCAAACTCCAAAAGCCATGAAATTTGGAATGCAACCTTATAGGGCCTTCCTTGTCGCCCCAGACCGATCTCGCCTAGTTTGAAATTTTTTAGGGATCGTCACTGATTCATGACCCATCCTAAGTGATTTGTCATTCAATCAACATCTCCAATCATTCAAGCATAGGACAATCATGCATATATCATTCTCAAGCATTATAAACAGCCGTAACGTGAAAACAGACCGGACTGACAACGATTAGAGCATCTTCCCCAATCGAAACCCATTCACTAAAGCTGTTCAGCATGTAGAATATCAAAAGAAGTTTATCATGCCAACTATACCTTCCTACAATTGTACAACTGATTCAAAATTGCTTTTTTACAGTATGACTAGCATATGAGAAAAGCGAGGGCGACGGATGCAGTCTACTACAAGGCCTTCAGGAATCATTAAAGGATGAAATAACCTACTACCCTGAAAGAATTATATGGGAAGGCAAACCAGTTCTATGGAGTAGAGGTAGTGCAATTGGCAGAAGGAAAACCTAGCAATTTGCCAAAGATTGTAACAAACGGTGAAGGCGCTACAGGACCTCATGGACCTTCTGCCCAAGCAAGGCCACTAAGACCAAGTAGAAAAGCACCCTGGCTAATTGACGAAATCAGACGAAAGGATGGTTATCAAATAACACTCTGGCTAGCTAGCTACTAAGGAATGGGGTAGCAACCTGAAGTGATGCCTCCTCATCCATCCTTGTCTACCTTCCTTTTCCAATTTCACCGTACTGGGACACTGGGGGCATCGTAGACAGCATGGTGAAAGAAATGCTTCTATGCCCTCGATGAGTCATGTCGATCCCCCTTCTGAGAACCAGCGTTGCTTTGGTAGCATCGAGAAGGCTTGTTCAAAGGATCGTCTAACAAACATATCCAACCACTAGTCTCCAGGAACCGATAAAACTGTGTTCCCGCAAGCCGAATCCCAAAAATTCCTCTTCAAGTCGATGAATCATCGCTTTAATACCATCGGGCCGTCAGACTCACGACCTAGAAATCTTCTTAGAGTCAATGAATTATCGTTCCAAGGCAATCTGGTCGTCGGACATCCAACCAAAATTTCTCTTGAAGTCGATGAATCATCTCTTTAAGACCGCCGAGACATTAGACACATGACCCAAAACTCTACTTGGAGTCGATGAATTATCATTCTAAGGCCATTTGGTCGTTGGACATCTGACCAAAACTCCTCCTGAAGTCGATGAATCATCGCTTTAAGACCACCGAGCCGTCGGACGCACAACCCAAAATTCTTCTTGAAGTCGATGAATAATCGCTAAAGGGCCATCTAGTTGCTGGACATCCGACCAAAATTCCTCTCGAAATCGATAAATTATCGTTCCAAGGCCGCCTATTCATGTAACATCCCGCCGTTTTGGACCATTCAAATCGACAATAAAACCACACATGTCAGACTTGAATAATTCAAAACAACAGATTGTTAATAAAATTTGGGGCAAATAAAATCAATCACAGAATCACAGACACAGAATATCAGAATAACTCGCAGTGGAAGAAAATAAACATAGTAGTTCATGAAGCTACTAGATACAAAGTCTCAAAACTAATACATAATACCAAAGTCTGAAACCAATACATTTGGAAATTCAAGGTACATAAGTTCTCTACTACAAAAGAAAAAGCTGAGTGGAAATAACTGAAATAGAAATATCAGGTAGACAGCTAAATCTCCGGCGGATCTCTAGCTCCAAAAAGATGAAACCAAAGCTGTGAAACTTAGGCTGACCCGAGCGTAAAGCAAAACAAAAAACACCCGAGTCAGGACATACATACTTATAAAATGTAAATCAACTCAAGTGAACTGTAAAAGAAATGCATCAGTAACTTCAAGGATGCTTCGGATCGCCCATCCTCTAAGGATCCGTTAAACTATCTACTATGTAGTAATATATGCTACTATAATAATGTCTAAAGTAAAGTAAACTATTAAAATATCCTTAAGGCGTTACCCATATACCCCTTAACACATTTTATAATGCCAATAGTCTATACAGTACTGTAACTCCCCATAAACTGGGGCCGCCAGAGGATACCCCATAGGTACGACATAAAACAAACTCGTAGAAGACGCGCTAGGGTATGTGACACGGCACAACTAGGCAATGCTAGGGTAGGTATACCAATTACACTTCCGGACTGTTGGTAACTCATAGCCGCAAATACCGCCCAACTCGATCCACACTCTCGAATCAAAGGTGCGCACCAAATCAATCACAAAGTAATAGAATGGCTAACGATGAAGTGTGTCCGATCGGAGGAGCTACCTCCTTGGCCCATCGATAGCTCCTGTTTTAGCCACCTTATGCTAACTCACGGGAGTTAGGTCCACATAAATATACCTTTAGGATCGTCGCCACCGTCCTACTTCATTCTGGACTCCCCACCGCGTACACAGTTGTCAAAGTGGTTTTTAGTATCGACAGAGAGTATGCCCATATCCGATCCCGGTCTCTTTAACAACCAACCGTTGTTATAACCCGTGATTATTTCAATTTCAAATGGTTTATATTTCATATCAAACATATTCCTTTCAATACCATATAAATTCCATGTCATTATTCTTCAAAATATTATTCATTTTCCAAAGTCGTACACTTCCGAATTCATTTAATTATAACCCCTTTGAAACGTAAAAATTTAGAAATCATAGCGCCTAAAATGTAACCTTTAGAACCATACATTCGTGACCATAACCCTTTAGAAACTTTTGTAGCATTCAGGAAATGTCACTTTTAAGAAAACGCAGCAGTACAGAAATGCTACTGTAAGAATTCGCAGTAGTGCAGAAATGCTACTGTAAGAATTCACAACGGTGCAGAATTGTTACTGTAAGAATCCTTAGTAGTGCAGAATTGTTGCAGTAAGGAAATCGCAACAGTTTTGAATAGTTACTGTAAGAAATCGCAACAGTTTTGAATTGTTACTGTAAGAAATCGCAGCAGTTTTGAATTGTTACCGTAATACTTCCTACTACAATAGTTTATAAAAATCAAATGGTAAATATATTTGTAGTTTTTATCAAAGTTATTATATCATCCCTATTATATTACTCTAATTTTAGCTATTTGGTCATTAAAGTAACCACACCTTTAGTTAAATAACTTTGTTACTATAATGTCAAATTTTAAAGCTGAAATCCTTATGCTAAGTTAAAAGTACGTTATTAACTTACACTTTATTTTCTTTTTAGTAAATAACATTTATCACTTTTATTACCCAAGTTTTACCATTTACATTAGTTAAAAACTTACATGTCAAATGTACGTTTTAACTTACACTTTTTTTCCACAAAAAAACCATTTATCATTTTAATCACTATTACATGAATTAAAACTTACAATTTATAGGTTAGAATAAAATACCATTATTACGTCAAATCGGATTATTAAATTTCAATTAACCGCCATTACTAGAAAGATTCCAAAAATTACATTTCCCACTGGTTTTCTCTTATAAAATTTTTAACTCATGTAAACAAATTCACAGCAATTATTACAATAAATTTAGTTGAGATTCATATATAGAAATCCAAAATACTTAACAATTTTAGAAAAATCATTTTAAATCAACCACGGAGTCTGTATAAAATTCTCTACCCTAGGGTCAAGTAAATACGGACATATATCATTTCAATCCGCAATTTATTAATTTTCTAGGTTTTTATATCATTTCAAACCCGCAATCCCAAGTCAAATAAAATTGCTCAGGCCTATCATTTCAGCCCATAACAATTTTCCTTAATCTAAAGATCATTCGGGTATGTATCATTTCAACCCATAGTGAAGGAACTTGTAGTGTGAGAATAGAATATTAAATAAACATAACAATATTCAATATATCATGGCATATGATCATAACAGGTAAAATCTGATATGAAATAACATAATATAAACATAGGTGAAATTCTCAACTTGCATATACAAATCCATACAATTCCATTGTCATCAATTCACCAAAATATAAGTACGTTGTCAAGAGTGATTACTCACCTTTCTTTGGTTAGTGAAGTGATTCAAAATGCAACACAACGACTATGACAAGCACAACAAATTACGGACAAGCTTGAGTGAGAGGAGAATCCAAATCCGACGCTTTCAAAAATAAAATAAATTCCATACGTAAACAAATAATTCACATAGAAAAATAAAAATAGAAAAATATATATTTTTGTAAATATGTGAAGAGGGCTAGTCTAGGGGTGCATGGGCTCGACCATAGGCTAGTTTGGGTTCAAAAATAGGGTTTTGTTTGTGTTTGGGTTTGACCATAGAGGTATGGACTAGGCTAGGGTTCGGCTATAGGAGTTTTGGCTAAGTTAGGCTAGGGTTTTGGTGAAGGGGCTCGGCCTAGGGATTAGGTGATGGAGGAGGTGGTCACGGCCAAGGAAAAGTAAGGGGAAGGGGTTGAGGAAGTTCGGCTATGGGGTTATTGGTTAAAGGAGAGGAGGTAGGGGCCGAAACTTGTGAAGAGGAAATGGGGAAAAGGAAGGAGGAGAAGTGGGGCTTTGGCTAGGGTTTGTGGTTGGGGAAGGAGGAGATAGGTGTGGCCAAAATTTGTGGAGGGGAGGAGGAGGAAAATTTGTAGAGGAAAAGAGGAAGAAGGTCTAGGGTTTTGAAGAGGAAGATGAAGAAGAAAACTTACATTGTTTTTTTTTCTATGGAGGCACAAATGACAATGAGACATCTAGCAAAACCCTAGGATATTATATAGGCATCTCAACAGGTGGCTTCTCATCTACTAAAGGAATTCCAAGCCTATTAGTACAAGGCCAAAGTCACAATGTAAATAAGATGAATGTTAAGGGAAAATAACCGCGTGTAATACGCCAAAAGTTGTAAGTTTTTTTTGAGAAGTAGAAACCAAAATTTAACAAAACGAAAAACAAAGAAAATGTTAGTATTAAATTCACCTAAAAAAGTAAAAGTTAAAAATTCAAAATTCAAAATTTTCATAGAAAGTCAAACTTTGACCAAAGTTGACCAAAATTTGCATTTTAAGAAAAATCTTTATTTTATTAAATTTGGAAGAACATTTCACATCAAATCCCAAAATATTACATTAAATTTCCAAATGTATCAATTTTAAAATAATTATATTCAAAATTTCAAATGAATTTTCATTTAAAATATTTTCAGAAATTTGCAGGTTGTTACACTCTCCCCCACTCAAAACTTTTCATCCTCGAAAAGGAACGAGACACAGAAAACAAAGAAGGATAAAGTAGGATAACGAATAATACCTGGAACAAACAATTCCGGATTCGAAGCACGAATGCTCTCTTCCGTTTCCCAAGTACAATTCCGATCATCAGTGCTCCATTGCACTTTGACTAGGTTGACAAATTTTCTTCGAAGCTGCTTCGTGCCTCTATCGATAATACGAAGTGGCTTCCTCTCGACAGTAAGGTTTGGCTCGACATCCAAACTCTCGAGAGCAGAAGGCTGAACAATCAAAGATGGATCATGAAGATACCGATGAAGATGAGAAACATGGAACACATTATGCACTCCAGAAAGTTTCTCAGGCAATTCCAACCAATAAGCTAAGGAAACCCACTCTCTCTAAGATGCGGAAAGGACCAATAAACCTAGGAGCGAGCTTCCCTCTCCGACCAAAACGAATCACATTTCTTAATGGAGAGACCTTAAGGAAAACCTGATCACTAACAGAAAACTCCAAACTCCTCCTACGCCTGTCAGCATACTTCTTCTGTCTATCCTGAGCAATCCTCATCTTTCTCCTAATCTCCTCAACCTTCTTAGATGCTTCTAGAATCATATCCGGACCAAGAACCAAACGATTACCGGATTCAATCCAGCAAGACGGAGATTTGCAAGGGCGTCCATAAAGAGCAGCAAATGGAGCCATTGCGATACTAGCCTAAATTTTAAGAGATGGAATAAGATAAACAAATGTTTAAGACAACCTTAAACAGATATTTAATATTATACCTGATAACTACTGTTATAGGAGAACTCAACGAGATGGAGATGATCTTCCCAAGATCCTCCATAATCAAGGACACATGCACGAAGAAGATCTTCTAAAATCTGATTTACCCTTTCCGTTTGACCGTCGGTCTGCGGATGGTAAGCAGTGCTCAGATTCAGGCGGGTACCTAGAGATTCCTAAAAAGCTTTCCAAAAATGACTGGTAAAGATGGGGTCTCTATCGCAAACAATGCTAACAGGAACACTATGAAGACGGACTATCTCTCTCATATAAATCTCAGCTAAACTAGAAGTAGAACGGTTAGACCTAACCGGAATGAAATGAGCTGACTTAGTCAATCTATCCACAATAACCCAAATACTTTCATTACCTCTCCTAGTCCTTGGTAATCCATCAATAAAATCCATAGAAACTTGTTCCCATTTCCAATTGGGAACCTCAAGAGGTTGCAATAATCCTACGGTCTTCTGATGATCAGCCAGAACCTACTGACAAGTAGCACATCTACTAACAAAAAGAGAGATATCACGCCTCATACCCTTCCACCAATACAGCTTCTTCTTATCATGGTACATCTTCGTCACACCTGGATGAATAGAAAATCTAGACCGATGATTCTCCCGAAGTAACTCTTGCCTCAATCCATCGACATTTAGGACACAAATCCGATTATTAATCCTCAAAATCCATTTATCATCGATCTGAGCTCCACTTCCATCTTGGCTATTACCACCAACCCTACTACGAACATTTTCCTTAATAAGCCTAAGCATCTCATCCTCATCCTGCTTAGCAATAATACGATCCATAAGAGGAGAAGAAACAACAAGCTGACATAACATCGCCTTTATTCGACTCAAAGCATCGACTACAACATTAGCTTTCCCCGGGGTATAGTTGATGTCGAGGTCATAAGAAGCTAGAAACTCAAGCCACCTAACTTGCCTCAGATTCAAGTCCTTTTGGGTGAAAATATATTTCAAAGACTTATGATCCGTAAAGAGCTCAAACTTAGTTCCCAAAAAATGATGTCTCCAAAGCTTCAAAGCAAAAACAATTGCAAGCAATTCCAAATCATGGGCTGCATAATTGGCTTCATGAGTCTTCAACTGGCGACTAGCATAAGCGATAACCTTCCCATTCTGCATCAGAACGGCTCCCAAACCTTCACGACTGGCATCAGTGTATACCATTAATCCCTCGTTTCCATTTGGAACGGTAAGAACAAGTGCGGAAGTAAGCTTGCGCTTCAACTCATTGAATGCAGCTTCACACTTATCATTCCATCTAAACTTAGCATTCTTACGAGTTAAAGCGGTGAGAGGTGCAGCAATCCGAGCAAAATTCTCAATGAATCTTCGATAATAACTGGCAAGGCCCAGAAAACTACGGATATCAGATGGAGTCCTAGGAGTTTCCCAATTCTAAAATAGAATGGGGAAAATAAGAACTGAGAAAGAGATAGAATAATTAATGTACAAAAGAAATAAGAGAAGATAGACTTACATTGATCGCAGCGATCTTAACTGGATCAATAGAAACTCCATCACCAGAAACTATATGTACAAGAAATCGGACTTCATCTTTCCAGAAATGGCAGTTCGAGAATTTGGCTTTCAACTGATGACTCCTAAGGGTCTTCAGAACAAAATCAAATGGGTTTCATGTTCCGCCTTAGACATAGAGAAAACAAGAATATCATCGACGAAGACTAGAACAAACTTATTAAGAACATCATGGAAAACCCGGTTCATAAGGTCGATAAAGAAGGCTAGGGCGTTAGTCAAACCAAAAGGCATAACTAACCATCCTCAAAACGGAAAGCAGTTTTGGGAATACTTTCCTCGGCAATTCTGAGCTGGTGGAAACCAGTGGCAAGATCAAGCTGAGAGAATACAGTAGCTCCATAAAGCTGATCGAACATATCATTAATACGAGGCATTGGATATCTGTTTTTCATAGTGAGCTTGTTCAGCTCCCTATAATCAACACACATCCTCAAAGAACCATCAGACTTAGTGACAAAAACCACCACTGTTCCCCATTCGGAATGACTGGGTCTGATCAAACCTTTGGAGAACAAGTCTTCAATTTGCTTCCTCAACTCAACCTTCTCATGGGGTGCCATTCTTCTGGGAGGAAGAACTACAGGTTGAGCTTCAGGAATGAGATCAATACAGAATTTGATTTCCTATTTAGGAGGTAAAGAAGGGACTTCACCAAATACATCGGAATAGAGTTTGACCACAGGAGTAGAATCAAGATCACTAGGGGAAGAATCAAGAGAATAGATAAAACTGCCTGCATACTCCTGAGGCAAACGGCACTGAATCACCAAAGGATCACCCTTATCACCAACAAGAGAAACGATTCGGGCTTTACAAGAAATAACAACTTCATAATTCTTCATCCAATCTCCTCCAAGAATTAGATCAAAGGCATCAAAACCAAGAACATAGAAATCACCAGAAAAACGATAGCCAGAATGAAAGAGTTTCACATTGTTACAAATCCTACTAAGGTTTGCGGGACTGCCAATAGGATTAGTAACACACAAAGGTTCAGTTGCAAACTTAGGTGAAAGGATATGCTCAAACTTATCACAAAGGTCCACGGAAATGAAACTATGTGAAGCTCCAGTGTTAAATAAAACATGAACAGGAAGATTAAACAAGGTAAAGGTGCTATGGAGAGTACCTTGGGTATCACTAGGAGCAGGTGGAGTAGGCGGAGCATAAGTGGAAGAAGTCATGGCAAAGACTCCAGATGTCTTGCCCTTCTGATACAAGGGACAATCCTGCTTGAAGTGGCCAGGCTGCAAACAGACATGGCAGAGGTCTCGCCTAGTCACTTGAACTGGAGGAACAACAGCTCTGGCTAAAGTGGGACAGTGACCCTTCTGATCGCACTTGAAGCAAGTGATGGAAGAAAGATCAACAGGTTGCCTCCGAGAAGAAGAAGAACCTAAACTTGGATTTTTAAGCCAATTCTGCTTCTATCGATGGAAATTAGATTTCCTCTTCTTAGAGTTGCCAGGAGAAGGCTGAGATGAAGGTCCACGAGCAACAGATGATTCCTTAGAAGTGGGGTTCTCATATCTAATAGCCATATCCATCAATCCAGTAAAAGGGCTATGCACATGAGAAATCATACGATCATAAAACTTTGGGCGGGCTCCAGCTATAAACTTCTCATTCTTCTTAAGGGGGGTATCAATCAAGCTAGGACCAAACTAGGAAAGTTCATTGAACTTCCGCTCATACTCAGAAAATGACATATCCCCTTGCTTAAGATCCATACACTCCATGTATAGCTGAGACTTCCCAGCTTCTGGCATCCACTTCGCCACAAAAGCCTCCCTAATACACGATATCCAAACTTAAGAAAGATTCCAAAGGGATAACCTAAATCAAATTCAAAAGGACTAACTCAAGACAATACCGAAACTGTTCCCAAGAAATATCTGCCTCAATAATGCTGGCTGTAATAGACTCCCACCAATCCTTGACTGCCTCCTGCAACTGCCATGCTGCTAGCTGACGCTTCTAAGCGTCGGTGACCTCCAAACCCGTAAAAATCCTTTCCAAACTTCTCATTCACTACTGAGCCTCAATGATGGTCTCTGATCCCGTAAACTTAGTACCACCTAGCTGAGTGAACTCCTTACAGAGAATAGTAAACCTAATGGGTGCAACTGGTGCTGGAACTAGGGCAACACCACAACCCTGACCTCTGGCATTCCTAAGATTCATCCTGGAAATTCAAGAATGAAATTTTTTCCCTTAGGACCAAGATAGAGGAGAAAGACAAAAGATAAGATTCAACTAGAACGGAAATCCTAATCAAAGAATTCTATTAAGCAAGGTAGATTCGAAAAGAAGGGAAATTCTAAGGAAAATTAGATTTTAAAACAAGAAAATTTTTATATCCAAAATAATCCTTTAAAATCATTTGAAAACCATTTTATACTTGAAAATACGTTCTCTCGCAAAGAATGATTCTAAGATTGATTTTACTCATTCTAGGGTATTTCTACCATATCGCTAATGAGTTTTTGCCCCGTAGGCTAAGGTTTGCCTAAAACCAAAGCTCTGATACCAACTGTAACATCCCACCGTTTTGGACCATTTAAATCGACAATAAAATCACACATGTCAGACTTGAATAATTCAAAACAACAGATTGTTAATAAAATTTGGGGCAAATAAAATAATCACAGAATCACAGACACATAATATCAGAATAACTCGCAGCGGAATAAAATAAACATAGTAGTTCATGAAGCTACTAGATACAAAGTCTCAAAACTAGTACATAATACCAAAGTCTGAAACCAATACATTTGGAAGTTCAAGGTACCTAAGTTCTCTACTACAAAAGCAAAAGCTGAGTGGAAATAACTGGAATAGAAATATCAGGTAGACAACTAAATCTTCGGCGGATCTCTAGCTCCAAAAAGATGAAACCAAAGCTGTGAAACTCAGGCTGACCCAAGCATAAAGCAAAACACAAAACACCCGAGTTAGGACATACATACTTATAAAATGTAAATCAACTCAAGTGAACTGTAAAAGAAATGCATCAGTAACTTAAAGGTTGCTTGGGATCGCCCATCCTCTAAGGATCCGTTAAACTATCTACTATGTAGTAATATACGCTATTATAATAAAGTTTAAAGTAAAGTAAACTATTAAAATAGCGTTAAATCGTTACCCATATCCCCCTTAACACATTTTATAATGCCAATAGTCTATACAGTACCATAACTCCCGGTAAACTGGGGCCGCCAGAGGATACCCCATAGGTACGACATAAAACAAACTCGTAGAAGGCACACTAGGGCAGGTGACACGGTACAACTAGGCAATGCCAGGGTAGATATACCAATTACACTTCCGGACTGTTGGTAACGCATAGCCGCAACTATCGCCCAATTCGATCCACACTCCCGAATCAAAGGTGCGCACCAAATCAATCACAAAGTAATAGAATGGCTAACGATGAAATGTGTCTGATCGGAGGAGCTACCTCCTTGGCCCATCGATTGCTCTTGTTTTAGCCACCTTATGCTAACTCACGGGAGTTAGGTCCACATAAATATACCTTTAGGATCGTCGCCACCATCCTACTTCATTCTGGAATCTCCACGGCGTACACAGTTGTCAAAGTGGTTTTCAGTATCGACAGAGAGTATGATCATATCCGATCCCGGTCTCTTTAACAACCAACCGTTGTTATAACCCGTGATTATTTCAATTTCAAATGGTTTATATTTCATATCAAACATATTCCTTTCAAAACCATATAAATTCCATGTCATTATCCTTCAAAATATTATTCATTTTCCAAAGTCGTACACTTTCAAATTCATTTAATTATAAACCCTTTGAAAAGTAAAAATTTAGAAATCATAGCACCAAAAAATGTAACCTTTAGAACCATACATTCGGGACCATAACCCTTTAGAAAATTTTGTAGCATTCAGAAAATGTCACTTTTAAGAAAACGCAGCTGTACAGAAATGCTACTGTAAAAATTCACAGCAGTGCAGAAATGCAACTGTAAGAATCTGCAGCGGTGCAGAATTGTTACTGTAAGAATCCGCAGCGGTGCAGAATTGTTACTGTAAGAATCCGCAGCAGTGCAGAATTGTTACAGTAAGGAAATCGCCGCAGTTTTGAATTTTTACCGTAAGAAATCGCTGTAGTTTTGAATTGTTACCGTAATACTTCCTACCACAATAGTTTATAAAAATCAAATGGTAAATATATTTGTAGTTTTTATCAAAGTCATTATATCATCCCTATTATATTACTCTAATTTTAGCTATTTGGTCATTAAAGAAACCACACCTTTAGTTAAATAACTTTGTTGCTATAATGTCAAATTTTAAATTTGAAATCCTTATGCTAAGTTAAAAGTACGTTATTAACTTACACTTTATTTTCTTTTCAGTAAATAACATTTATCATTTTTATTACCCAAGTTATACCATTTACATTAGTTAAAAACTTACATGTCAAATGTACGTTTTAACTTACATTTTTTTTCCACAAAAAAAAACCATTTATCATTTTAATCACTATTACATGAATTAAAACTTACAATTTATAGGTTAGAATAAAATACCATTATTACGTCAAATCAGATTATTAAATTTCAATTAACCTTCATTACTGTAAACAGATTCCAAAAATTACATTTCCCACTGTTTTTCTCTTATAAAAATTTATAACTCATGTAAACAAATTCACAGCAATTATTACAATAAATTTAGTTGAGATTCATATATAGAAATCCAAAATACTTAACAATTTTAGAAAAATCATTTTAAATCAACCACGGAGTCTGTATAAAATTCTCTACCCTAGGGTCAAGTAAATACAGACATATATCATTTCAATCCACAATTTATTAATTTTCCAGGTTTTTATATCATTTCAAACCCGTAATCCCAAGTCAAATAAAATTTCTCAGGCCTATCATTTCAGCCCATAACAATTTTCCTTAATCTAAAGATCATACGGGTATGTATCATTTCAATCCATAGTGAAGGAACTTGAAGTGTGAGAACAAAATATTAAATAAACATAACAATATTCAATATATAATGACATATGATCATAACAGGTAAAATATGATATGAAATAACATAATATAAACATAGGTGAAATTCTCAACTTGCATATACAAATCCATACAATTCCACCGTCATCAATTCACCAAAATATAAGTACGTTGTCAAGAGTGATTACTCACCTTTCTTTGGTTAGAGAAGTTATTCAAAACGCAACACAACGACTATGACAAGCACAAAAAATTACGGACAAGCTTGAGTGAGAGGATAATCCAAATCTGATGCTTTGAAAAATAAAATAAATTCCATACGTAAACAAATAATTCACATAGAAAAATAAAAATAGAAAAATATATATTTTTGTAAATATGTGAAGAGGGCTTGTCTAGGGGTGCATAGGCTCGACCATAGGCTAGTTTGGGTTCAACCATAGGGTTTTGTTTGTGTTTGGGTTTGACCATAGAGGTGTGGACTAGGCTAGTTTTGGCTAGGTTAGGCTAGGGTTTTGGTGAAGGGGCTCGGCCTAGGGTTAGGGTTTTGGTAGTGGAGGGCTCGACCTAGGGATTAGGTGATGGAGGAGGTAGTCACAGCCAAGGCAAAGCAAAGGGAAGGGGTTGAGGAAGTTCGGCTATGGGGTTTTTGGTTGGAGGAGAGGAGGTAGGGGCCGAAACTTGTGAAGAGGAAAGGGGAAAAATGAAGGAGGAGAAGTGGGTTTTTGGCTAGGGTTTGTGGTTGGGGAAGAAGGAGATAGGTGTGGCCGAAATTTGTGAAGGGGAGGAGGAGGAAAATTTGTAGAGGAAAATAGGAAGAAGGTCTAGGGTTTTGAGGAGGAAGATAAAGAAGAAAACTTACATTGTTTTTTTCTTCTGTGGAGGCACAAATGAAAATGAGACATCTAGCAAAACCCTAGGATATTATATAGGCATCTCAACAGGTGGCTTCTCATTTACTAAAGGAATTCCTAGCTCATTAGTACAAGCCCAAAGTCACAATGTAAATAAGATGAATGTTAAGGGAAAATAACTACGTGTAATGCGCCAAAAGTTTTAAGTGTTTTTTTTTGAGAAGTAGAAATCAAAATTTAACAAAACGAAAAACAAAGAAAATTTTAGAATTAAATTCATCTAAAAAAGTTAAATTCTAAAATTCAAATTTTAAAATTATCATAGGAAGTCAAACTTTGACCAAAGTTGACCAAAATTTGCATTTTTAGAAAAATCTTTATTTTATTAAATTTGGAAGAACATTTCACATCAAATCCCAAAATATTACATTAAATTACAAATTTATCAATTTTAAAATAATTATATTCAAAATTTCAAATAAATTTTCATTTAAAATATTTTCAGAAATTTGCGGGTTGTTACAAGTCGCCGGACATCCGACCACAAAAACTCTTTCATGAACTAAAGCGTCGTGAAGGTCCTTCACAAACTAAAATGTCGTGAAGGCGAACCGGTAGATCAGCAGTCATCTGATCCAAAAATCCTTCACGAACTAAAGCATTGCGAAGGCCAATTGGAAGATCGACGGTCATCTCATCCGAAACTGCACGAACTCATGCTCTGGGGCCACGAATCGACAATCACATCAGTCACTCTGCAAAATTAACAGAATCGCTTCCAATGACCAATGAGACAAACAGTGCTGAATTCCAGAGTTTTAAAGTCGCTCAAAGAAACTAAGCCAAAACTGAACCGATCTTGTGATCAATCAAAGGCCGGCTCAAATTAAGCCAAGATTCAACACCTGGGAGAACTAAGTATCTCAAATCCTTAATATATAAGTCTTTGAAGATAGAGGCTTTCCCATGCTTTAATCATCTAGAAGACATAGTTGTATCCACTGGACCGCATGCAACCAAACAGGTTATGGAGAAACCCCGGATACAGTTTGAGCATGCGAACAGCCTTATGGCATGGGGACACCACACATACTTGAATAGCTACAAGGAAAGCCAAAACAAATCATACCACAGTTCTATTACGCCCGATTGAAAATCATGGCATTCTGACAACTACGGACTTAACGACCTAGCTAGCGCAACAAACGAAATAAAAGCATAATACTTGCTTACTTCTTTCCAACTCCTCCTTTACCACCCTTGGTGACCAGTTCCTTTTCCTCTTAGACTACATGACAGTTGAAGACCAATTCTCTAAAGGTAGTTTGGACCAAAAACTGAGAGTCCTGCCCTGAACTCCCACAAGCTCTTTCTTCATAACCATATCCATGCGGTCGGCCGTAGATCTCTCCACCATGGCAACCTTAATTGTTTTGCCGTGCACATCTTCTCGAAATACGGGAGGATCGTCCAAGCCACGGTTACCCGATCCAAAAACCACTTATCTCTTAGAACTGACGAAATCGCGTTCCAACGAAGTCAAATCGCCAAATTGATAGGAAAACTTGATCCTTACCTTCTAAGAACTGGTATCGCTCCTCCAGCACCGGGAAGGCCCAAACCATTGTGCACATCCCATAAGCCGTGCATCACTTCTTGAGCCTTGGAACCATGCTCTCGAAGCATGAACTTCTCACGTTACCCGAAGATTGGCAACGTCAAGGAGTTCCAAACCGTTTCGAATCAACGGGTCGTATCGATCCTATAAGACATGCACCGCCATAAGCCATGAATCACTTCTTGAGCTGTGGAAACACGCACTCGAAGCACATAGTCCTGACGTTACCCAAAGATCGGCGACATCGAGAAGTTCCAAACCATTCCGGATCGACGGGTCGTATCGATCTCATAAGCCGTGCACTCCCATAAGCCGCACATCACTTCTTGAGCCGTGGAACCATGCTCTCAATGCATGAACTCCTTGCGTTATTCGAAGATTGGCAATGTTGAGAAGTTCCAAACTGTTCTGGATCGATAAGTCTTGTCGATCCCACAAGTTGCGCACTCCCATAAGCCATGCATCACTTCTTGAGCCATGGAACCATGCTCTCGAAGCACGAACTCCTCGCATTACCGGAAGATTGGCAATGTCGAGAAGTTTCAAATTGTTCTGGATCGACGGGTCATATCGATCCCATAAGTCACGCATTGCCATAAGCCGTGCATCGCTTCTTGAGCCGTGGAACCACGCTCTCGAAGCACGAACTCCTTACGTTACCCAAAGATTGGCAATGTCCAGAAGTTCCAAACTATTCTGGATCGACTGGTCGTATCGATCTTATAAGCTACGCACTTCCTTAAGCCGCGCATCACTTCTTGAGCCGTGGAACCATGCTCTCGAAGCAAGAACTCCTCACATTACCCGAAGATTGGCAACGTCGAGAAGTTCCAAACTGTTCCAAATCGACGGACCGTATCGATCTCATAAGTCGCGCACTCCCATAAGCCACGCATCACTTCTTGATCCATGGAACCACGCTCCCAAAGCACGAACTCCTCACGTTACCTGAAGATTGGCAACGTTCGAGAAGTTCCAAACCGTTCCGTATAGACGGGTAATATTGATCTCATAAGCCACGCACTACCATAAGCTGCATATCACTTCCTAAGCCGTGGAACCATGCTCTCGAAGCACGAACTCCTTACGTTACTTGAAGATTGGAAACATCAAGAAGTTCCAAACCGTTCTAGATTGACAGGTCGTATCGATCTCATAAGCCACGCACTCCCATAAGTCGCGCATCACTTCTTGAGCCATGGAACCACGCTCTCGAAGCACGAACTCCTCACGTTACCAGAAGATTGGCAATGTCAAGAAGTTCCAAAACATTTCGGATCGATGGGTCATATCGATCCTTTAAGCCGCACATTTCATAAGCCGCGCACTCTCAAAAGCTGTGCATTTCATAAGCTGCGCACTCTCAAAAGCTGTGCATTTCGTAATTCGCACACTCTCAAAAGCCGTGCATTTCGTAAGTTGCGCATTCTCGAAAGCCACATATTTCGTAAGCCATGCATTTTCATAAGCCGCGCATCTAATAAGCCACATAAACACTGCTTGATGTTGCTCTGGCACCATCAACGAACCGTTAAAATTTTCTAAGTATCGGTGTTGTCCCGACAACAATGGAAAACTTGTCTATTGCAGGATTAATAGGGATCAACTCCCGCACTCCGAAAGAACCGTCATTGCTCTAGTAGTGCCGCAAAGTTCACAAACTATGAAGTTGACAAAAAATTTTGATCTTTGACCAAAGTTAATGTGCAAAATGTCTAAATTCAAGACATCCAAGTCACGAGTTCCCAATGGATGCACATTTGACTGGGAGCATCCAGGGAGCCGCCCAAAACATCAAGTCTCACATCAATTTTTCAAAATAATCAGCCCTGTGGACGGAGGGGCACATAACACATTAAGACTTGGTCATGATAAAAAATCTCTCTAATTTGCAATAAAACGAGGAACTTACCATCGTCCTGAGATAGACGACAACCGAAGGCATTTCCAGAATCAAATCATCAACGCACCAGTTTCCAAAGATAGAAGTGGGTGCTTGACTAAGGTCTCAAACCCCAACTTGCAGAAAACCAGTTGTTATCCGAAGACAGACAACGGCAAGGAGAGAACGCTCGAAATCGAGCAGCTAAACCATTGATTCTTGAAGATTGGAACCAACGAATAAGGTTGATATCCGCAACATTGCTATCAGCCCAGCACAACGCATATGGCCTAAAACAAGCAAGGTTAAGTGTCACAGGTTCAAGACAAACACTACCGAACTCAACAGGTCCATGATCAGGATAGGATTTAGCACGGTCGTACCGGGGCCAATGTGATGACCCGCTCCACAATTTATTACTTTCTATAAGATCATAAATTTTGACACCTAGAAATGAAGGGTTCCACAGATAGAAGTCAGATCATAACAAAAACCGGTTGGAGGAAATCCGATTTTTCGATTAAGAATAACCATGAAATTGGTTAAGCAACAACCCTGCATTTCCAAGGGTAACACTTGACGGTGATAAATAAGGCTAGGCAACAAAAATGGCTGGGACTCCCATCCTTCCAGAACATGGCGTATCCTGAAGTTAAGCAACGTTGAGAAAAACAACTACAGTGGATTGAAAGGGATCTACTCAACTATACATGATTAGATGAATGATTCAGTCCTAACCAACATGGCTTTAACACTGCCCGAAGACAAGCAGCACTAAGAAAAGACTTCTACAATCCAATCATTGAAGTGCAAGTTTTCAAAGACCGAAATTAGTGCCCACCTGGATTAAAAGTAGTGCCGGATTAGTGGGGAAAATTGATCCCAACCTCTTAAATATCGGTGTTGCCTCGGCAACGCTAAGGCCTTTTCTACTTTCCTAAGTACTGGTGTTGTCCCAGTAACGTCTAGAAACTTTCTATTTCATAGGTATCGGTGTTCTCCCGGCAACGTCGGGAAATCCTCTATTTCCAAAGTACCGACATTACCGAGAAATTTTCTATTCACTATGTATCGGTGTTGCTTCGACAATGCTAAGAAAACTTTGATCTACAGGTTCGATGAGAAACACTCATCGTAGTAAACCATTAATGGACTAGCTTCCGGAGATAGAAGTTGGTCCTCAACTGAGATTCTACCCTTGTCTTTAGAAAACTACCATTGCCCAAAAATGGGCAACAATAGGAAGACATAACCTTTCATAGGTCAATCGGATGGTTCGACCTTTCATCACCGGAATCAGCCACTGTACAGGAGTAAATTAGCACCGAAAGGAAATCCTAGGATTGAATTGCTCGTATGCTAATTTCTAGGGATGAAAGTTGGTGCATAACCAAATTTCTTGAATACAACTTAAAAAGAATTCAGATACAGCCAAAAGATAGGCAGCCTCGAGGAAATGTTGCTCGGAACTAAGCAGTTAGGTTATCAATTCCCGAAGATAGGAATTAACGTATGAACAGAACTTCCGTGTCGACAACAATCAAGCAAAGCATGCACAAATAAGGACATGTAGGGACAATCATGGAAGGTCGTAACTAAAACCATTGGACTTCCTCAATCGTAAAATAGGATTGAGAGCCAGACCAGGGGCAATCGAATCGTTTGCCCCAAACCTCTCCATCTCTCACAATCGCATAAATATAGCGTTTGAAATAGCTAGTCCCTCGAGCAGGGATAGACGCAAAGATACTTGATTAAAAGAAATGTTGCAAAGTCCAAAAAAGAATAACCGCGGGGTTAGTTAGATAACGGTTCTGTATCTCAAAACAGAGCATTTTGGCAACAAAATCACCAATAAAGGAAATGAAGGATTTAACGTTCAGAAATCAACTGTCGCTCACAGTCTGGTGATGACGAGAATGATTGATGACCTACTTATGGTCTAACTAGATCATTTGGTTCCAACATGCAGGAATATGCCATTACCCAAAGTTTGGTGATGCTAGGAAGAAACCCCAGAATGAAACTATCGATACATTGGCTTTTGGAAACAGAAGCAAGAGTTTGATTGAATCTTCAGCCCTACCTTCTGGCATCTCATGCTATTTGAAGATTCACAACATCAAGAAAAAATCCACAGAGTTGAGTCATCCGCGCATGAGTTTCTGGAGATAGAAACTGATACCTGATTACGGTCTCAACACTGGCCTTGGAAGAATTCACTCAAGCAAAAGATGATGGTGACGCGTCTTTCCAGCATATGTACCCAGAATGACATTGGATGACGATGTTAACTTGGAGGAATTCAATTACAGTCAGGAAACATACATCATTGAAAAAATCAGAGCTTGTAATCAAGCAACAAAGTCCCTAGTTCCCGGAGATAGGAGCTATCGTGTCAATCAAACTAGGGTAATCGAACGTATTGCCCAGGAGACCTAGTCTGCCGAAAACATATAGACTTAGTATTCAGGGAAAGCAGCCTTATGGACTAGGATAGATACACCAACACTTTGTTGAAACGAACTTAATTGAGCATAAGTAGGGATTAGTTACATAACCGGCTAGACCAAGCTACCTCATAATTCTGAACAAAGCTATGAAATAGAATATGCTGAAATGACCACATAAGTATTACTTACATGTTTAGAATTACAGTAAACGAGTATGCTACACATGAACATAAGAGGTGCGATAGTGAGAAAAAGCAATGCTTGGATCGAGAAATTAAACTAATAGTCCCTAGAGACAGAGGCTGGCGTGCAGGTTGAATTCTGAAAAATGCAAAGGAAGGATAATCGCAATCAAACAAGTCATGCGCTAGTTTCCGAAGACTGAAACTGTGCCTGGTTAAACTGCAGCTATAACTCTACAAAAGCAGTTGTGCCTTATAATTTAACTGTAATCAATCATCCCAATATGACAGGAATAATAAGCAAAACCTAAGTTGCGAAGGACCCAGCTTCTGGAGGAGTGGAAATCCCTCCGCCAGACTAAGGATTGGATGACCAAAAAGTCATTTTCAATAATAAAACTTGGCATTCAACCCTGTCGGGTATGTGTTACTTTAAATAATATCCCTGTATAACCAACATCCTGAATCCAAGGGAAGTCGGCATTTGTTGACTAGTCGGGTTCTGAGCGTTGACCGGGGTAAATGTAGTGTGTTATCTACATGAGAAGAGTCCAATATCTTTAATACGTTAAACGAACAATCTAGTGAAGATAGTTTGCTTAAATTTGAAAAACAATCCATGACGTCCTTTGAAATTATCTTTTCCACACTTATCCATTATCGATCAACGATTGATAACGATTGAATCATCCACTATATTCGATTTTGGAGTCAATCGTTGCATTAGAATTCAAAACGGCGATACGAACCTAACCAAGTCCTCGAAAAGAAACAGTTAAAGACAAAGAGCAAGGCTTCACTCCAGAACGACATACAATCGTTCGAGACAAAACATAGCTTCACCATCGGCCGAGTTAAAACTATATAGGTCGACTCCAAACCTACGTCGTGCACCCACTTACCAACCTAAACCCTTGTGTAAACCACGGAGAAAAGATTGCATCGTCAATATTAGGAATTGAAATTCAGGTCGAAATCAAAAAATGAACGGCTATCAGAAGTCAGTTAACTTAAAACAACATCTTGAGATAGACTCCGACGATCCACTGAAATTCATGGAATAGTAATCCGAAACTTGCCTGGTTCCAGAGCACACTTTGTTTCCAACAAAAGCATACTCTGAGGGGAAAATGTTAACTAGTTTTTTAACCCAGCAGAATTCAATAGGAGTTAGAACATCCAGACTAAGTCAGAATGACATGAAACTTAAACAACGCATCTAAAAGAACAAGCCAAAAGAACTTAAGAGAAATAAGCCAAAAATCCACTAATTAGATGGATCGCTGGCGATCCATCATCCATGGGTCGCTAGCGATCCATAAGGATGCATTGCGAGTCATCCTAACCTCTTGCATCATGATATACTATCACTTCTAAGAATACTTGCCAAGTTTCATAACATTCCGAGCAGCATAGTTTAAGAAGTAAAGACTCATATGATTCAAGCTGTTGTTTACCCGCTTTTCAACCAAAACAGCTAGCTTAAAACAGACCCAGAAAACTCATACGAAATCAAATTGACTTAAAATTTGGAGAGAACACTTAGAAGACATAAAAGAACGCTCATAAAAAATGAGCATGATTGGAGAAGATTTGATGGATCGTTGGTGATATATCTTGATGGATCGCTAGCGACCCATGTAGGTTGGTCCCCACCAACTGAAATTCATAGAGTAGGTCCCATACACTCTCTAGAGTGTACCTGCAAAGTTTCATCCGATTTCGTTAAGTTTTGTGTGAGTTATGGATGATTCTTCTGGACCAGATGACCCATGAAGACAGATGATTAAACAAACTCCAAACGACTTGATATTTGGACAAGGCACCCAAATAGAAGATAGGAAGACAACCAAATGAAGATCACTCAAAAATAGACTAACTACATGGATCTCTAGCGATCCATTAGGCTAGCTTGGGTTGCCTTCAAACTTTTTGAGCTCCTTTATGACACTGAGTATAGGCTTCTAATAAAGCGGCTTTGGCCCAAGTGCTCTCCAACTCCTATAAATATAATCCTACCTGCAACAGGATCTTATGGACTGGTTGCTGGAACTCTGCAGAGATTATTCTTCACTCTTCTCCACCCATACAATAGTCATCTAGGGGTTCACTGTGATTCTCCAGTGAACTCTTGTGTTTGTTACTTGATCTAACTTAGAAGATTCAATCATATCGTAATCTGATTCAACTTGTAACAACAGTCAGTTAATATAAAGTTATAAAGTGGACGTAGGCTTCATTAACAGCCAAACCACTACAAAAACTTCTTGTCTTTTTGCTATTTTTACTCCTTTTACATTTATTTTCTATATTATTGCTTTGTAAGAACAAGGCTGGTGCTTTCACACTCAATCCAGGGTGTTGATCCATATTTTTGGTTAACAATTACAAACTATGTTTTAAATTTTGAAATGATACACACACCAAGATATATATAAGTTTGTAATTAATATATGTTTTGAAATTAAATAATAAATTGAAACATAACTTTAACTTTAGAGGGATACAAAAATGTCATCATGTTTTACACAAAAGTCCAATTTTTTTTTTAACTAAGTCAATTTTCAAAAAAAAGTAAATAATAACTAAATGAATTAAATTCAAAACAACAAACATGTAAAATATGTACTCAGTTTCTAAAGTGATTTCTAATAAACAACATATATAGTTTATTCATGTTTATATGCATAACACGTAATAAAATATATATCAACTAATTAAAAATTGGTTTTCAATGAAAAATTGTTTTTTTGTTAAACAATAATTTCTAAAAGAATAACAAAAAATATAAGACAACTTATGTACATATAAATTTAATATAAAAGATTTAAATCTAAACTGTACAAAAAATATGAACAAACAATTAAATGAGATGTGGCAAAAAGGGATCTAAACTATATAGCTTTATAAACATATAAACAGATGAGGTGTAGAAGTATAAGATCTAAACTGAGTAAACATGACAAACATATGAATAAATAAAATCGGAATGTTATCTTAAGATGTAGCCAAAAAATGCACCTTGAAAGATGAACAAAGCTTCTAATTCAACTGTATCAACCTTCGAACTTTGCAAGGATCGAGAGATAACAACACCTTTAATAATTTGATTTAATTTATGTTTTGTTTTGATAATTTTTATTCCATGGATGTCATGGAATTTCAGCCATGATAGGAGAAGGGGAAGAGTAGAAGAGAAATGAATTGTCTGTAGAAATAACTGCATGAATGAAAAAAATTAATTTAAAGGAAACATTAAAACCTTTCAATTCTCACCTTTAAAACCATCCATATTTAGTCCCTCATTAAATCTCATCAAAATCTCTCTGTAATGATCCGCCCTTTCAATCCCCAAATATTGACACTAATACATCAACGACATTCATGTGCCGAGCACCAAGTGTCGGAAAGATATGTTGTAAGGGAATAAAAAGAAACCGAAATAGAACAAGAATGAATAAACACAATATCAAAATCTCACAGCGGAATGATAATATATAACATCAAAATCCAGTAGAAATCTGTCACTCTAAGATACACAGCATTTTAGATTTACAATTCCAAATAATATCATCCACCAGGACAGTTATAACAACTCATCTTCACAAATGCTGATACATACATAATAGTAATGCAACAGAAATAAGAATACTATTGTAGGTGAAACATCCAACTCTTCTCCTCGAGCTCCAATGAACATCAACGAAAAACTTCCTTTCTCAGACTACTCGAAAGAACATATGAGAAATTTAGGGAAAACAAAAACCATGCGTTAGACATAAGTCTGGTATAAGAAACTCAAGAAATATGCGATCAACATATAACAGTACTTTTGAGACCGTTCAGAAATGGTTATCCCCTCGAAAGAACCACCATCTAATAGTACATAAAGTGATATAATAGACAATGTCTAGGGTGAGGAATATAAATTAGAAAATAGCTGTGATTCTTACATTTGCCACACCATAACATATTGAAGTACAATCAAAAACCACTAACGCGCGTTCGCATATGGATTTTCCACGAAGATGCCTCTAGCTTAAAAACTGAAGCAGATCTCCATGACAAGGATCAGAAATCACCTTCCGAGTGTCGTATATCTCTAGATAAAATATACTTTAAAGTAAACACAATTGACCCATCGCCAGTACATAGTATGAGCTGCGTGGAACCAAGTATCAACAACTCCCGCTAGCATCATCTATAAGCATCTCAAGATAATGGAGTTTATATACCTTTATGAGTTAGCTAAACTCGAGATTGTGCATCCTACTCTGTGTTTAGCAATTTTCGAACAGAACACAAATCCCCAAATGGATTCTACATCTCGAACTAATCTCGAAACCACATATGGAATCCAACATCTCAAATAGATCCACTTCTAAAAGATAGAACGTGCATCTCAAACTTGTAGTGGTTTTTGATAAGTAAAATACTTACCAATCCTGGTCTCTTCAAGACTGAATCGATGAATTTCCATACAAGTTCGATTGTCGACCAATCGACTATCAAGTTCATAATAGACGATCGCATATAGAAATCTAGTCTTGTATACTTATCACGTTTCTGAATTTTTAATGCTAAGTACACAACTAAATACTTTCCATAAATGAGTAAACACACAAAGCACGATCAAGTCATACAAAACATGATTAATTCACATAAGTGACCTCTAATCCTCTTTTTATTTAATTAATCTTTTATTAGTTAAAACCTCTTTTATTAGCAAAACTTATTTTATTTAACAAAACTTCATTAATCAATCACTACTATTCATCTGTACTCTTTTAATACTTCAAAAATATTCATATACTTATATCAAATGGTATAAGTATATTCACAAATCATTAACCAAATTTCTTATTTTAAATTTTCCAAAGGATTCCATACTTATAATGTCCTTCAAACTATCCATTTTAAGGATCTAAGTGCTTTCATAAGTCCATTCAAAAAGGTTTAAGACTAATGTTACTTGAACATTATCGCTACAAACCCAAAACCATTTTAGTTATGCTTATCTGTTAATCGACAAGATTTATGTCAGTTTAGAAATTTGCCAAAAAATTTCAAATTAAAATAAACCGTAAGCGCACGGCATACACTTTGTAGTATGCGGCGAATACAGGTCGATCCGCAGGGAATTGTAAGAGATTAAAAATCTATTCAATCAAATTAGACCAGAGTGAGATGAAAGTTGTTAACTACAAAAAGAAGCTAAAGCTAGAATTAAAATGTGATTTAAAAACTATTGAACTAGAGAACAATTTAGAGGCAAATCCACTCTCATATTTTTGTAAATCAACAAACAAACAATTTGTGATCTCTAGCTTTGATATTAAGTGAAATATTGTTGTATTTATCATAAGTATGGTTTGTTTATATTATTAATTAACATAACTCAAACCATCAAACAATAATACAACAAATAAACCACTTATAATTCTCATGAAAATGAAGCCAAAGCAAAAGCTATTTTAAGTATGATCTATTCACTATTGTAACTAGCAATATATGTCATCAAATTTCATTTTTACTTTTATTTCACAATCCAAAATGGATTAGCAAATGATGATGCAAATTGTGTTTATGTTGAATAAGAATAGCTCATTTGAATAAACAATATAAGCTATCAAACCCACTTGTATAAACTTGCATCAAAACTCACTTCATGAAGCATAAACCAAATGAGATCATAAATCATAAAATGTTGAAATTACATAATATTTGAGAGCTTCATTACCCCTAAATTGAAGGGGTTTAGCTACTCATTTGTGGCATTGAAGCAACACCAGTAACTTTCAACATTAAAAAGAGAAGAAAATAGAGAATAAGCAAAGAAGAGAATGCAATTAAACTACTTACAACAAAAGAAATTAAGCTACACTACTTGCATGAATGTAAAACTATTCTACTAACAAAGAAAAGAAAAGAACATAAATAAAAGCATTAACATAAAAACAAAGAAAAGCATGTAGAAAAAGGAGAAGAAAGAGGCTTGGAAGCCATTTTTATTTCATAGAACATTGAGCTTACAATTTGATCTCTTAATTTCCTAAGTAAAATGAAAGAGTAGAAGATAGTTTCATGTAAGAGGGCTATTTATACATGCATAAAACCCTAATTCTATTTTTAGGGAGCTTCCCAAAATGCCCTTTAGAAAGTGTGGCCACCAAGTAACTATTAGCCACTAATTAATCTCTCATTAAAAGTGCATGAAGCTTTAACCTCCACTTAGTTGTCCATTAGCTTCTAATTGTACATTTAGGTAAGTTGGTGGGGTCCTCCATGATCTTGAACTTGAATTATTTCCTCTTCATTCCTTTGTATTTCCTTGTGCATGCATATATCATCATGAATCCTTCTTCCATATGCATCAAAATATCCTATAAAAATAATAAAAACTGTCCAGGTAAAAATTCTCAAATGACACATGCACAAAAATGACCGTTTTGCCACGGAATGAAGGTGAAAATATGATGGTTTGAAAATAATTGAATTTTGGTTTTAACATGTACAAATGCCCAATATGATGTTTATTTAAATGAAAAGAGATAAAATATGGATGTAAATATATGCACATTTACGTGCACATCAAATACCCCCACACTTATCTTTTTATTCGTCCTCGAATAAAGGAAAACTAAGACAAATCCATTTTCGTAGGGAGCACGATTGCATTGAGCATATGTAACAAGCCGTTAAACCTCTAGGTGTCCCCAGTAGGACGAGTTTTGTCTCGTGAGGGTTTTCAGCGGATACTACCCACAAAATCCAGATGCAAAGTGAAATTTTTTACAAAATGCAAGATTTATTTACAATGGGATGAATTCAAGTTCTTAAAAATATTTACAAATGAAGGATTTACTCTTAAATCGACACAAAGAAGTTAAATATAAGTCTTGGTCATTATCTTGAAAATTTAAGTCATTTACTCGTCAAAATTTCCAACAAAATTCAAGTTATCATAACAAATAGACAATAGTTTAACATGTTGTTTTGGTTGATAACAAAGTGTAACTATGAAATGGATCTTTAGTCGATTATCAAAGTTTATTAAAGTGGTATTTTCATTTCTTTTCAATAACAAGTTAAATCAAATAAGTAAAAATAGTGCTCGGATTTCATTTGTTTACTCTCTCTTATTTGAAAAATTTATTAATATTAACAATATTTATATATGCCTAACTCAGGTAAACTAAGGCCAGATATATTACCCGTGCACTGCCTTGCGAACTGATGTGAGGGGAATACAGAGCGTGGCGAGTGAACACACAAGTGTGAACACTTATCGACTGTAGGCGTTATTAAAAAGAATTTTTATTTATATACACCTAACTTAGATAAATTGAGGCCAGATATACCGATCATGCACTGCCTTTCGGGCTTACATGAGAAGAGTGCAGAGCATGGCGAGGGAACACACGAGTGTGAACACATGAATCTAGGTGCTAAATATATATATATATATATATATATATATATATACACACAAATTTGTTTTTTTATAGAAAGAGAGAGTTTTGCAAAATCATCTTAGCACCATTTAACTGAGAAGATAAAAATGTTATATCTTTTACTTTAAATTTACCAATTTTTTAAACAAAGATTTTCAATTAGAACATCCTTCATAATTAACACATATGAACCTTCCTATATACTAGTTAAACCATTGTTATTTGTAATCAAACTTCATTTTTATTTTTGTTAAGACAAATAAATTTTCAAAAATTTCAATTTATTAACCAAAACTTATACTCATCCCATAGTGTTTCCTCAAAAATAAATCAAAATGCTAAAAAGAAAATGTTTTTGAGATTTTGAAATTTTGAGATTTTTTTTTAAGTTGAAAGAAAAATGAAAATTCAAAAATGCCATGAAACTAAAAAAATGAAAATGAGACTCCCCCCACACTTAATTTTGACTGTGTCCCCACAGTCAATGCATGATATAATGAGTGTAATGGGGAAAACTATGTACATATTTACAAAAGAGGGTTAACATTCTTACTAGATGTAGCTTGGCTCATGAAGGATCATGAGCTCCTCCTCTTGGTTATTTAGCAATTCCACGAAAGGTTTCAGAAGATGACCATTGACTTTGAAAACCGATCCATCCCTGTGGTTTTCTATTTCTACGACATCATGTGGAAAAACAATTCGTACCACAAATGGTCCGGTCCATCTCGATTTAAGTTTCCCAGGGAATAAATGAAGTCTTGTGTCATATAAAAGAACTTTTTGGTTAGGCGAAAACGTTTTTCTTAGGATTGACTTGTCATGAAAAACTTTGGTTTTTTCTTTGTAAATTTTATCGTTTTCATACGCGTCGTTCCTAAGTTCTTCTAGTTCATTGAGTTGTAGTTTTCGGTTTTCGCTAGCTTTCTCAAGATCAAAGTTTAAGTTCTTAATTGCCCACAGCGCTTTGTGTTCGATTTCAATGGGTAAATGGCAAGCTTTACCGTAAACTAAATGAAATGGGGACATCCCAAGGTTAGTTTTAAAAGCAGTACGGTAAGCCCAAAGAGCGTCGGTCAATTTCTAAGACCAATCTTTTCGATTTTTATTGACAGTTTTCTCCAAGATTTGTTTTATTTGTCGATTTTAAACTTCAACTTAGCCACAAGTTTGAGGATGATACGAAGTGGATAACTTGTGGGTTATCGAGTATTTTTTCATTAAAGTTTCAAAAGAACGGTTGCAAAAATGGGTCCCGTTATCATTGATTATTGAGCGAGGTGTGCCGAACCTCGAAAAGATGTTTTCTTTGAGAAATTTCACAACAATTTTATGGTCATTGGTTTTGAAAGGAACGGCTTCGACCCATTTTGAAACGTAATCGACAGCGAGAAGGATATACAAGTTTCCAAAAGAATTGGGAAAAGGTCCCATAAAGTCTATACCCCATGAATCAAAGATTTCGATCGTAAGAATGGGGTTTAGGGGCATCATATCTCATCGAGAAATTTGTCAAAGCATTTGACAACGATCGCAAGTTTTACAAAATTCAAACGAGTCTTTGAAAAGAGAAGGTCAATAGAAACCACACTGAAGCACTTTTTTCGCAGTTTTCCGAGGACCGAAATGTCCACCACATGCTTGATCGTGGCAAAATGAAAGAACACTCCTAATCTCATTATCCGAAATGCAATGCAACGTCGGATGATTTGGTCGGGACAATATTTGAACAATATGGATCGTCCCAATAGAAATACTTCACTTGGGACATGAATTTGCATCTGTCTTGTTTGGACCATGATGAGGGAGTTTCTTTAGTGACTAAGTAGTTCACTATATCAGCGTACCATGGGTCGATATAAATTTAAAGGAGTTGTTCATCGGGAAAGTTTTCATTGATTGGCAAAGAAGATGGAGCATTCGGAAGATGAGACAAGTGATTGGCTATGATGTTATCGGATCCTTTTTTGTCTTTAATTGTAAGGTCAAATTCTTGAAGTAAAAGGATCCAACGAATCAAATGGGATTTAGCATCCTTTTTAGCGAAGATATATCGAAGCGCAGAGTGGTCCATGTACACAGTAATGTGTGAACCTATCAAGTATTGTCGGAATTTTCGAGAGCAAAAACGATAGCTAGAAGCTCTTTTTAGGTTGTGTAATTGAGTTGAGCGTCGTTCAAAGTCATACTCGCGTAGTAAATGACGTGAAGGATCTTGTTGATGCATTGTCCTAGGACAGCACCAACGGCAAAGTTCGAAGCATCACACATTATTTCGAAAGGAAGATCCCAATTGGGCGCACAAATGATTGGAGTAGAAATGAGTTCATTCTTAAGACGTTCAAAAGAAGAAATACAATCAGAGTTAAAATCGAAAGGAACGTCTTTTCCGAGAAGATTCGTCAAAGGATGATCGATTTTACTAAAGTCTTTCACAAAGCATCGGTAAAAGCCAGCATGTCCTAGAAATGATCGAACGTCCTTAACAGTTTTGGGAATGGGTAGATTTGCAATGACATCGATTTTCGCTTTGTCTACCTCAATGCCTTTATTTGAGATGATATGTCCAAGGAGTATGCCTTGTTTAACCATAAAGTGGCATTTTTCCCAATTCAAAGTCAAATGTTTTTCTTTACATCGATTTAGAACCAATTTGAGATGATGTAAACATTGGGAAAAAGAATCGCCAAAGATTGAGAAATCGTCCATAAAAACTTCTAGAAAGCGTTCAATCATGTCGGAAAAGATTCCAACCATGCAGCGTTGGAAAGTCGCAGGAGCGTTACAAAGTCCGAATGGCATACGTCGATAAGCAAAGGTACCGAATGGACACGTGAAAGTCGTTTTCTCTTGATCTTCGGGAGCGATTGGAATTTGGTTATAGCCCGAATAACCATCAAGGAAGCAGTAAAATTCATGGCCGGCTAAACGTTCGAGCATTTGGTCAATGAAAGGAAGAGGGAAGTGGTCTTTACGTGTTGCGGCATTTAGTTTTCGATAGTCAATGCTAGGGGTGGGCACGGTCGGTTAACCGAACCGATCGGTTAATTAACCGAGTTAACCGACCAAAAGATTCGGTTCGGTTAACCAAACCGAAAATATAATTGGACGGTTCATATCGACCGAACCGTCCAATTTAAACCGCGGTTAACCGCAAATATGTAACGGTTAACCAATGTGTTTTAATCGGTTGGTTAACCGATTTTTTAGCCCATTTTAATAATCTCAATTCAAAATATCCTATATTGAATAATACAAAATTGCCTTAGCTCAAACCAATTCAAGTCAGTTCAGCAAATAGCATCAGCGCAAGACAGTCAACAAACATAATACATGAATACAAATGTTTAGCAGTAGTACATAGTGAAATACACTACAAAGAAGCAATACAAAATTCATAGACTAAAATATCAGCAAGGGGATGAAAATTAATAGATACATATACTATCACAGCCTAAAATACTCCATTCGTTAGATAGTTTATAGCATAGCATCACTGCATCAGCTGAAAGCAAGACCCCATGACGAAGACCAGCAAGTTGCATTCCATGAACTGAAAATTGATACAATATTGTATATATTATAGTAATTGTTTGGATAGTAATTATTAGTTGCATGTACACATATATATGGAGTCTGGACACCGATACATATATGTTTAGAATGAAAATAAATGTGAGCCAATGGTAAAATATAATACAATGCAAGTGGCACTATAACTGAGTTGCAAACCTTACAATTGAAAAAATTATTCATCTATTAATGTAAGATGTAAGAATTTCTTATTAATAATAAATGTAAGCAGCATTACATAATTTCTTACCAATCAGCAGGATTAATATTTTCATTAGACCAAAAACGCCATCATCTTGCAAAGTTAGTAGGTTTATATCAAATAAATTGCCTCCTCTACTAAAACATGGATTCACAACATGGCATAACCAGTGATGAAACCACAAACATATTTACAATAAAAATAAACGTCAGCCATTGGTAAAATATAATATAGTGCAAGTGGCACTATAACTTAGTTGCAGACCTTACAATTGAAAAAAATTATTCATCTACTACCAAAAGATGTTAGAATTCCTTATCAGAAATAAATGCAAGTAGCATTACATAATTTCTTACCAATCAGTAGGATTAACACAAAATACTGAAATAGAGAAACATGTTTAAAGACAGCGCTATATAGATTTGTATAACCATTTAGGAGCAAATTCAATTACTTAGGATACAATATATTATGCTGTCAAAAATGATTTATATTAGGGTTATGACAGCACTTAGAAAAGGCAGTCTTTTGCTTTTACTGATTTTGTATCCTATTCTATTTTCACACAAGCATGTTCCTAACATTAGCAGTACATACAGCATTTTCAAATCAAATTCAAACATCAATCATATATATGTATGTATGTGTGTGTATAAAATAAATAGTTTAAAACATCATTTATTAAACATCATAGTTTCACAATACCCGTAAGCCATGTTTTCATAATACCAATACATCAATTTTACACCAAGTACTACAAGACAGAATATACAATGCCAAGAAACTTCATATGCTTAATACCCCAAAAAAAGGGCTTCAAACACTTGGATAATGTAGCATCTTGCTAATTTTTTTGAACCACTTGTCTTTAATTACGTACAGTAAATAAATTCAACAATTAGTGATCAATTATTTATTTAAAGTATCAAAGGCAAAGTATCTTTAATCTCTTTAACTGAAAACTTCAACCCGCATCTGTTAATAGAAAACTCAAACCCGCATCAATTATTTAATTAAAATATCAAGGCAAGGTATCTTTAATCTCTTTAAAGTAATACACAATTACACATAGTTTTTTTGCCGAATAAATCAAAAACATAAATTTGTATATCAAACTAGATTTAGCAAATCAGAGGTTCATCTGTTAAGCCACTAATTTACAAATAAATTACATATATATGCAACTCAATTGGACAAGTAATCAGACTAAAACAGTAGAAATTAATTCAAGTATGTACGGTAGATCGATAAAATCGAACGTAGTACGTAGCAATTACACTAATTTAGAAATTAACCGAACAGTAAAGTATACCTAAATGCTTTCTCTTCCTTCTTAACGCTATTAATTTCAGCTACAACTTAGATGGTGGTCGCCATTAGCGTGGAGCTGTGCGATTAACGCCGGCGATTAGCAGACGAGATGAGCGCCGAGTAGATCTTAGGTTTCGACTTTTCTTGTTTTTTTATTTTATCTGGATCTGGAAATGAATTGAATCTAAAAAGAAGAAGACTATGGCACACTGGTTATCGGTTCGGGTTGTTTACAACTGAGCAATTGGGCTAATAGTGGTTTTGGGCTACGATAAGAGAATTATTTTTCTGGGCGGTTAACGGTTAACCGACCAACCATATTTTGTTAACCGTTAACCAAACCGAAAATGTTCGTTATGGTCAGTCGGTTAACCAATGATGTCGGTTAATCGAAAGTATCGGTTAAATCGGTTCGATTGATGTCGGTTAAATCGGTTAAATCGGTTAAGTCGGTTAAATGCCCACCCCTAGTCAATGCAAACACGCCAACCCGTTTGAGTACAAGTTGGAATAAGTTCATTTGAATCGTTCTTGACAACGGTTAGCCCAGACTTTTTCGGTACAACGTGAATTGGGCTAACCCATGAACTATCAGAGATTGGGTAAATGATTCCATTGTCGAGAAGTTTAAGAATTTCATCATGCACCGCATCTTTCATTTTCGGATTAAGCCTTCGTTGCGCGTCACGAACTGGCTTGGCATCATCAATTAAATGGATGCGATGTTGAACAAGAGCGGGACTAATTCCCTTTATATCGGAGATCGACCGTCCAATCGTTTCCTTGTTTTTCGAAAGAATAGAAAGTAAGGAAGTTTCTTGATCAAGAGAGAGAGAGTTGCAGAAATTATGAAAGGCAACGTTTCGTTATCACCTAAGTATGCGTACTTAAGGTGATCGGGAAGTGGTTTGAGGTCCAACTTCGGGATTTTTTCGATCAAAGAGTTGGGTTGAGATTCAGACTCAACTTGAAGTGATTCAAAGGGAAGAGTGTATTCGATCTCGTTGGGAATTTCGTGAAACAATTTTTTGTACTCGGCCTCGCGTTCATCGTTAAGGTCAAGTGTTTCGTTTTCAAAGCTTTCGTGAATGGCACTAATTTCTAACGTTTGGTCATGAGGTTCGTTCGATTGGCTTTCGAGATTGAAAATATTAAGATCCAAAGTCATGTTTTCAAAAGAGATTTTCATCGATCCATTACGACAATTGATTAAGGCATTTGAGGTGGCTAAGAATGGTCGGCCTAAAATCAATGGAATCTGACTCGAGGGATTCGTCACTGGTTGTGTTTCGAGAACGATAAAATCAACGGGGAATATGAATTGCCCTACTCGAATGAGCACATCCTCGATTTCTCCCACGGGCTTCTTAATGGAACGATCGGCGAATTGAAGCGTACCTTTTGTGGGTTTGAGCTCACCTAAGCCTAATTGTTCGTACAAGGAATATGAAATCAAGTTGACACTCGCACCTAAGTCTATCAAGCATTTGTTAATCGTCTTATCTCCAATTATACACGAAATCGTAGGGCAGCCAGGATCTTTGTATTTGACGGGCATGGATTGGGATAAGACTTCACTCAAACTGGCGGCTAAGAAGACTTTTTTGGGCACTTGAGTGTGTCGCTTTTGGGTACACAAGTCCTCAAGAAATTTTGCGTAAGTGGAGACTTGTTGAACGATGTCTAGAAGCGGAATGTTAACTTTGACTTGTTTAAAAATTTCCAACATCTTTTCCATTTGGTCTGAGTGTTTCTTGGGTCGAAGACGATGTGGAAATGGGACACAATATTCGGTAGGCGGGTCTACTCGAGTAGAAGAAGAAGAGTTTTGATTGGCATTCGATTCAACGTTTGGCTCCACGTTCTGTTCAGATTCGTTCGTTGTTTTAGAAGTATCGAGAGAGGTTTCCGGTAAATCGTTTGGATTAACGACTTGATTATCGATTTGTTTACCGGAATGAAGAGTTGTGATAGCATTCAATTGGGTGACGTTGCTATCTTGAACAACATGGGCTTGATTTGAATTCGTGTTTTGATTTCTGGGACTTGGAAGTGGCTGGCTTGGGAATGTGCCTCGTTCACGTTCGCTTACAGACGTGGCTAATTGACTCATTTGCATTTCGAGTTTTGAAATCGATTGGTTTGTGTTTTGCATATATGAAGTCAATAAATTTTGCAAATTGTTGTTTGATTGAAGGCTTTGAGTAGTTGCCTTAGCCAACGTTTCAAGAGTTTTCTCAAGCGAAGTTAAACGTTTATCGTCTTGGTGAAGATGAGCAGAATTTGGTTGAAAATTTGATTGTTGCGGTTGATTATGGGACGGACCCGCAAAGTTTGGTTGAAAATTGTTGGGCTGAAAGGGAGGATCTGAAGCATTATTCGGAAATGCTTGAAAATTGGGACGAATCGTATTCGTGTTGGGATTGCTTTGGTTCCACGCAAAATTCAGATGATTTCTCCAGCCAGGGTTATACGTTGGAGAAAACGGGTCGTTTTTGGCTTTATTGAAAGCATTGCTTTGTTCGACAGAATTTGGACACTGATCGGCTATATGATTAGGATCATTGCATTTATAACACATCGGTTGGGAAGCTTGGTTCATTTGATTCGACGAGAAAACGTTTTTGATTTTTTTTATCATTGCGTCGATCTTAGCTTCCAAAGCAAAAGAAGATCCTACCGCCTGTGCACTCGATCGTGAGTAAATTGATTTTTCGTTTGAACGTTTCCATTGGGATGATTTTTCAACGAGGTTTTCAAGAAATTGCCAAGCATCGTCATGATGTTGGGCAAGAAAGTTGCCTTGGCACATTGATTTGAGCATGGTTCGTGAGCTTTTTTCGAGTCCATCATATAAGATTTGGCAAATCGTCTATTTTTCAAAGTTATGGTGTGGACATTTTATCAAAAGCTCTTTGAATCTTTCAAAATATTTTCCGAATGGTTCTCCCTTGAATTGATGAAAATTTACAATTTCATTTCGGATTCTACTCGTTTTTTCAAAGGGGTAGAACTTTTTTAAGAAAGCTTTTATGAATTCTTCCCACATTTTAATCGAGTTCGATGGTAAGCTGTACAACCATTTTTCAGCGTAATCCGTAAGAGCGAATGGGATTAATCAAAGTTTGATTCCATCATCGGAAAGTTGATGGACTTTTATGGTTGCACAAACTTGTTCGAATTTAGTCAAAAAGATGTATGGATCATCGTGTTCGAAATTGCCAAATTTCGGAAGAGTGGCAATATGGTTTGAGTGAATTTCGAAATGGTTACCCGTAGGGGCGGGTAACGTGATGCAAGATGGAATAGAAATTCTATCGGGAAAGATTCTGTCCATAAGAGTTCGAGGGGCGTTCTCGTTCGCCATTTCGGGAGGATCCTCTGTTCGAGTTAAATGATTAGTTGTCGAGTCGCGAGTCCAATGGTTTGTTGTTGTGTCATGAGTCCAATTACTCATGCACAAGCGAAAGTTGAGAAGAGAAAGAAGTTAGAATTGAGTTTACAGAATGAAAGAGATTTGAAAAAAAGGGTGAAAAATTGTTTTTGTTTTTTTTTAAAGGAAGAAAAATATTTACCAAATGAAATTTATTTTCAAAAGAGAAGTTTGATTTTTGTTTTGTTTTTGGTTTTTCAAATTTTTTATATGTTTTTTTTGTAATTTTTTTGTTTTTGTTTTTGAATTAAAATATTTACCAGAAATTTTTTTTTGAATTTTAAAGTTTTTTTTTCTTTTGAAAAGATTTTATATTTTTTTTTGGATTTTTGTTTTTGATTAAAAGGATTTGAAAGGATTTTTTTTTGATTAAAAACTAAGTTAAAATTCACAATTTTTTTAGATTTTGGATTTTTTTTTAAATATGCATGAACTAATGCAACTAATCGAATGCAAAGGACTTAATTACAGTTTTCTGTCCTTAGTAGCTCCTAACCCAAAATCGTATAATCACACTTTGTCTTAAATCAACAAAAATATTTCTCAGCCAGGTAATAGGCAGGAGTTATCGGTGCACCATGAATCACCATAGCAATGCAACCGAAGGTTTAAGTACCTTTAGAGGAACAACCAGTATAATATTTACGTATCACCGTAATTTTTATAACTGGTTATTACTCTGCCGTAGCCTAGACACCAAGAAATAAAATTGTTCAAAGAAAACAATTATGAAGATACAATTAAGCCCTAGATGAGCTCGTGACACCCTTAAGTCGAATGTCTAACCTTTATTATTAGTCAAATTCTACGATGAAATGCGTTTGTAGGCTAAGGAAAGGGTGATGAAATCCCTCACCTTATGTGAATTGGGGTATTGCCCTTAGAAAATAAAACAAGATGAGATGAATGCAAAACAAAAATTAAACGTGAATTTACAATGCAACTAAAATGAAGTTTGTTTTTGTTTTTGGATTTTGAATTTATATATATATATAAATGCAAATGCAAGCAACCAACAATGCAATAAAAATAATGGAAAAGTGCACGATACCAGAGCGTGCAGATTATTTAGCATTTTTTTAGCAGCAATTTTTTAGCAAGGCAAAGCAGTTTATTTGGGCAAGCACTTCTTCCTTTTGAATTTCTTCTTTGGCAACCCGAAATGAAAAACAAGATATATTCAACAAATTTTTATTTTTATTTTTTTAGTATGTTTATCAAAGATGAAAAACAAAATAAGCGAAAAACAAAACAATTGAAAATAAAATAAATGAAAACTAAAACAACTGAAAAATGAAAATTAAACAAAGTTGAACTAGTTTTTTTTTTGGATTTTTTTTTAAATTTTTTTTGAAAAGGAAACAAAATTTAAAAGTGAAGTTTTACTGAAGAAGTAAAACAACCCAAAACAAATAAAGTAGACGAAAACAAAACAAATTGAAACCCTTTTTTTTTCTTGGTTTTTTTTTAAAACTAAAACCAAAACCAAAACCAAAGGCAAAACAAATCAAAAGCACGGGTCCGGCTCAGTAAAAAAAAACAGCCCTAAAAAAACAAAAACAAAACTAAAATGAATTATCCTACAAACCGCTTCCTCAAACCACTTCAGGCAATAATACGATTCATTTATTATTCCCAAATCAGATTTTCACGATTCAAACTATCAAGTTCAAAACCAAAATTCCACAAAAAATTCCACGGTTGGTCTAGGCAGGGCGGTGGTTGATGGAGTTTTTTTTGAGGCGATTAGGGATTCGATTTGGCTGGCGAAGTCGAGGTGGTGGGTTGAAGTAAGAGGTCACGGCGATTGGTTTGGGTGTGGCTGGTGTGGAACAGAGATGAGGAGGCGGTCGCGACTTGTTTAATGGTGGTTCGGAATCGTGGAGTGAGGTGATTGGTTGTCGATGGAATTTGAAGGTGATGTATGGTGGTTCGACTGTTGTTTTGCTGTAAAGGTCAGGCGCTTTTTTTTCGAGTAAGGCAGTTGATGGGCTGTGATATGCACTGGTTCAGGCTGTGGTTATGGAATGGTGTTTATTTGTCTGAAAAGGCTGGTGACTATGGAGTAATATGGTGGAGGACTGTGTGTTATGGAGGACAGACGAAGTGGTTTGGTGTTGTGAATTTGTAGTAGTGATGTTGAGCTGTCGAGGCAAGGTTGTACGTGCACAGTAGGTTGATGACAAGGTGGATATGGTTGCAAGTGTACAAGGCAGAGGTAACTAGTGGTAATGGCAGATGATGGAGAATGTGTATGTAAGAAAATGGTGGGAGATGCTTGAAGTTTGGCTATGGTTGTTGTTGGTGATATGTGGAGTTGTGGCTAATGATGGAAGTGGTCAGAAGTGTAGCAACAGAGGAGATAGATGTTTTGACGTCTGTTGTATGATGGTGGATGGTGGAGGAATGTTGAAGGGTATGGAATGATGTTAAAGTTTGTAGGTTGGTGCTTGAATTGGAGGAGGTTGCGGTGGTTGGTGACTGATGCAGAACTGTTGTAGGGGATGGCTCTGGTGAGCTTGCAGTTGTGGAGATGTTGTTGTAGATGGTATCAATGTAGGGAAGTGGTTGGAAGAGGACAATGATTGAATGTAGCAAGCAGTATTATGATAGTGGCATGCACTGTTTGGTGAAGTATATGGATGTGCAGGCTATTTGTAGTGATTTGAAATGGAAGTGTTGTTTGCAAGTTGAAGTTGTTGCTTGATAGTGTTTTCAGGTTGTTGAGGCAGGCGATGGGATGTCGTTTGGCACTGATTGTCAGTGGAAGTGATACTAGAGGTTGAAAATTCTTGGCAGTAGTGAGTAGAGGAAGGCAATGATGTGGAAGTGATAAGAATTGGTAGATGTCGAGGAAGTGCAATGTTGGTTGAATGATAGGCTGTTGTGCTTTGCAGTAGTGTGACAGCTAGAGGATGGTTAAGTGTATGAATGTACAAGTTGTATGTTGTAACAGAGAGAGGGAAGTTGGTGGCAGAAGCAATGAACAGAGAGGCAGAGAGTAAAACCAATGGCAATGCAATTTTTTATATGTAAATTGTAAAATGAAATGCAAATAAAATGTTTTTGTTTTGAAATTGTGAATGATTTTTTTTGGAAATGAGAATGCAATGTTCACGGCGTAGAAAATGAAAATTGTACGTGCACAGGAAATGAAACTCAGAAGAAATGGAAGTGCAAATTGCAATGAGAAATTAAAACAGTGATAGAAACTAGGCAGAGAATGAAATGCACAGAAAATGCCAATAGCAGGAACTAAAAATGAGAAACTTGGAATTTTTTTTATGCAAACACAAAAAAAAAATCACACACAAATCAAACAAAAAAAATAATCCGAAGAATAAAAATTAAAAATCAAAACAGCTCCCCGGCAACGGCGCCAAAAACTTGTTAATCGACAAGATTTCTATCGGTTTAGAAATTTGCCGAAAAATTTCAAATTAAAATAAACCGCAAGCGCACGGCGTACACTTTGTAGTACGTGGCGAATACGGGTCGATCCGTAAGGAATCGTGAGAGATTAAAAATCTATTCAATCAAATTAGACCAAAGTGAGATGAAAGTTGTTAACTACAAAAAGAAGCTAAAGCTAGAATTAAAATGTGATTTAAAAACTATTGAACTAGAGAACAATTTAGAGGCAAATCCACTCTCATATTTTTGTAAATCAACAAACAAACAATTTGTGATCTCTAGCTTTGATATTAAGTGAAATATTGTTGTATTTATCATAAGTATGGTTTGTTTATATTATTAATTAACATAACTCAAACCATCAAACTATAATAAAACAAATAAACCACTTATAATTATCATGAAAATGTAGCCAAAGCAAAAGCTATTTTAAGTATGATTTATTCACTATTGTAACTAGCAATATAGATCATCAAATTTCATTTTTGCTTTAATTTCACAATCAAAAATGGATTAGCAAATGATGATGCAAATTGTGTTTATGTTGAATAAGAATAGCTCATTTGCATAAACAATATAAGCTATCAAACCCACTTGTATAAACTTGCATCAAAACTCACTACATGAAGCATAAACCAAATGAGATCATAAATCATAAAATGTTGAAATTACATAATATTTGAGAGCTTCACTACCCCTAAATTGAAGGGGTTTAGCTACTCATTTGCTGCATTGAAGCAATACAAATAACTTTCAACATTAATAAGAGAAGAAAATAGAGAATAAGCAAAGAAGAGAATGTAATTAAACTACTTAAAACAAAAGAAATTAAGCTACACTACTTGCATGAATGTAAAACTATTCTACTAACAAAGAAAAGAAAAGAACATAAATAAAAGCATTAACATAAAAACAAAGAAAAGCATGTAGAAAAAGGAGAAGAAAGAGGCTTGGAAGCCATTTTTATTTCATAGAACATTGAGCTTACAATTTGATCTCTTAATTTCCTAAGTAAAATGAAAGAGTAGAAGATAGTTTCATGTACATAAGAGGGCTATTTATACATGCACAAAACCCTAATTCTATTTTTAGGGAGCTTCCCAAAATGCCCTTTAGGAAGTGTGGCCACCAAGTAACCATTAGCCACTAATTAATCTCTCAATAAAAGTGCATGAAGCTTTAACCTCCACTTAGTTGTCCATTAGCTTCTAATTGTACATTTAGGTAAGTGGGTGGGTCCTCCATGATCTTGAACTTGAATTATTTCCTCTTCATTCCTTTGTATTTCCTTGTGCATGCATATATCATCATGAATCCCTCTTCCATATGCATCAAAATATCCTATAAAAATAATAAAAATTGTCCAAGTAAAAATTCTCAAATGACACATGCACTAAAATGACCGTTTTGCCCCTGAATGAAGGTGAAAATATGATGGTTTGAAAATAATTGAATTTTGGTTTTAATATGTACAAATGCCCAATATGATGTTTATTTAAATGAAAAGAGATAAAACATGGATGTAAATATATGCACATTTACGTGCACATCATTATCTTTAAAACATTATTTTAATGATCTATTTACATTAATAAGTATAATAAAAAAGGGTTAAAGCGAATGTTATTAACAGATTGTCACAACAAACCCAAAACCATTCCATACTTGTTATTATCTTTAAAAATATTCTTTTAAAGTTCTAAATTAATATTTGGTTAAGTTTGATAGTCGACTAATCGACTATCCAGTTAAAACGATCGCTTATAAAAATCAAGGTTCGTATACTTAACATATTTTCGACATTCCAACTTATACTATCTCTCGGTCAAAAGTGAAGCCAGGTGAGTTAGAGCACTAGTTGCATATCAAAGCATTGCCTAGACACTTCATTCTTAACTCTAACAGGTATACAAGTCTACCTCGTTGGCTTTTAGTGTTAGGTATAATGTAAATGACTTCATAAACAAGAAAGTAAACAACATAATTAATATGTTTTCGACATTCCCAACTTAACTATTCCTTGGTCAAGAGTGAAGTCGGTAGGTTAGAACACTATAGCTTCTATTCCTACTCGAACATCAATCTTAACTCTCACAAATAGATAAGTCAATTTCGTCGGCATTTATTGTTAAATATAGTTATTTTCCTTTTTCAAAACTTATATACATCAAAATACTTTAAAAGCACTTGCAAATAGGTTTTAAATATTTATGTAAAATATTATTGAAAATAAATGATCTATAATTTGATGAAAAACATATTTTATATTATAAAACCTCTTTACGTTGAAAATACATATATAATCAATAAAAAAATATTTAAACTTCAAACCAACTTTAGAATACTGCAAAATATATTTGAAAAAACCCTTAAAAAGATTAGGGGAAAATACCAAATTTAAATATCATTTTTAAAGACTTAAAACCATAAGCAACTTACTACAACATTGACAAATGCTATTAAAGGCCTTTGATAAAGAACAACATAGAAAAGCACAATCTTTGTGACCAGTTTTGACCACTTTAACTTATGATCTAAGACTTGAAACTTTTACAGTAAATAATACCCTTAGGGTGATTAAAAACCATGGAAATAAACCCCTAAGAATATCTTTTAATTTATTTATAAAAATTCCCGAAAATAAGGTATTTACTAAAATGTTTGTTTAGCGACATTTTTACTCCAACTTTACCCATTTTGTTTGACCAGTTCCAAAACCTTTTAAACTCCAATATTTTTCCAATAATAAGTAAACTTATATTACTTATTAAAAATGTAAAGAAGCACCTAGGATATCTCCCATACTTGACTTTGAAAATTTCCGAACACAAGGCATTTTCAAAGTGCATCCATATCGACCTTTTCGCTTCTAACTTTCACAATTTTGTTTCACAATTTCTATATCTTTCCAACCATTTATTTACAGTTCCATACACCAAAATATGTATAGAGAACAACCAAATCAAATAATCCCAAGTTAAGTTCATAAATATTCCGTTTACACAAGTCAAAGTTAAGGATATCAAAGTGCACTTATAGCGGCGACTATTCTCGCTTCAAACACTTTCAAACATACTTCAATTCAACACACAATACAAACAACCATTTAAACATTAAGTCAAGGCCACGCCACATGTTTAAGAGGGTAATAGAAGTGATGTTATACAATATAAAGTTGTCATTTTCTTCAAAAGCAAAAGGTATCCAAAGTTTATAACTTTAATTAGTTAATGTCACTTTAGCTTTATATTTGCACACAACATATATATACACAATATATACACACAAGATGGTGAGATAACTCACCCAAATTCAAGCCTACAACAAGCTCAAACACAAGAATAAAAGAACCACTTCCTATCATCACCAAAAACCTAAAGACCCAACGTTTAGCACGAAAATCGCAAAGCATCTCCACCGTTCATCATTTATTGCACACGGCACGACCCAAGATGAATCCACCATCCTCTTCCCTTTTCTTCCATTTTTAATATAGATCAATCATTCCTAAGGTTTTCTAAGGTATTGGTGAAAAGTTTGGTGGAGTTTGGAGAATATTTGAGTTAATTAGAGAAAGATTAGTGAAGAACAAGGTGGATCAGTGTAAATCCACTTCCACCATTTTTGAGTTTTTATTTCTTTTCAAGCTTTGAAATGTTATGCAATGTATATGGACCTTAAGACCCTCCTTTACATAGCCAAGAACACCTCCCTTGTGTCTTGCCTATCCTTTTACTTTACGCCTCATTATCTTTTACTTAACACTTTAGTCTATCATAAAAGCTCATTTTCAAAATATCTTCACATGACATCACCCATGACGTCATCAATATTTTTTTTCCATAAATGAAAAAATATTTTTATTCATATTATTGATTTCCTAAGGAAATAAGTGTATGTAAAAAAAATTAGAACAACTTCTAACGAGTAAAAAGCAGTTTATCGATAAAACGATTTTGGGTCCCATTATCGATATTTCTTCAAAGTATTTTTTTAAACATTTTTCCAAAACAAGTTTAACATCATTTACTGTGATTAAAAAGCGGACTAACAAGGTTATTAAATGAATTTAATAACATTTAATCCAAGACTTAAATATTTAAATATGAAGTGTCCGAAATTCTGGGCCGTTACACTCTCCGTCCCTTAACATGCATGGCTAGCCATAAAAGAGGCAACGTATTCCTTATTAATTAATCTATGGAAATAAATTTAAATATTCTATCAATATCGTATATTGATACGTGATTATATAAATTTTATATACACACCTTATTAAATATTAATGGTATTTGAACAAATCAAATAACATTTAATGGTCAATGTTTCATAATTATTATTTAATAATTTACAATGATTATAAATTAAGTAAATCGTGTGGTTTTTCGGAGTATTCATCCTTACGGTCGTGCAACTCAAAGGTGTAAATTCTCAGCGATTAATATCGAATAATTCGAATATTAACATTCAAACGTTACCTTAGTTTGTGGTGTGGCATGTTGTTTGAATTTAACGCTTACACATCTTTTTGATAAAATCCAATTTACTGTTATAAGTGGTACTCGGTAGTAATGAGTCTTTACACCAATTTTCATCGTCAACACTATATCACAATAGGACTTACATAATTTGGTTTTGGTTAAGATTCCAACATCATCCAAATTCAACTTGATTAGTCCAAACAAAAAATACTTTGTATAATAATAACAATTATTATTAGCCATACTGCTCTGTTCAAAGACTTTTACTTTGAGTTGACTAAGGTTGACCGTGATACTAACCTCGTATAACCGAGGAGGACAAATTCTCTAGTAAATAATGTTTCACTTCCAATGCTTTAACTCATACCCAACAATAGTCGTTCGATGGACGCCATGCCATGATTTAATTATAAAGTGGAGTTTCCCATTGAAGTTCCATAGTATTCTAAAGTCGAGGGAACTGGGTAACATTGTCACTTCAAGATTATCTGTTTGACTCGATTATATTAACCGGCAGAGTACTCTCAAGGGAGTCATTCCATAGTTATCCAATAACTATCAATGCATAAACCTTGGTGCCTCCGGGAGCCATAAGTAATACACTACCTAATGTTTGGAGAGTGTTACATACTCTAGTCTTAATGGATGTATCGATATCTTATCTCGAAAAATCTTGGTTAGGAATATTTAAAATAATATATTGTTTTTGTGTGATAAATTTCTCATGATTACAACATATTGTAATTATTATCACATAACATATTATTTAAGGATTTTCTATTTAATATACTTTGAATTAATTATTTCACTAAATTTTATCATGATATAACTAGTTTATAATAGAAAGGAAATAACTTTTATTTGAACAAGATTGGATATTGAGTTAGATATATATAACAAATTACATAATTACCCCTAGAGCATACCCCTAATGTTATCATTTTGGCCTACGATAAAATTAATTATGTGAAAACTATTTTATAGGAAATGTTACATAATCTTATTATACATATATTTGCATTTAAAATATAAAGTATATGTTGGACATAGTTAAACTAAATTTGAATAAGCTTCAATTTTTGAATTTAGATAAACTTCATCTTATTTAGTCCAGCTATCTAGATACTTTACAAAAAATTTGAATATATATAATATTGAAATTATATACAACACATATTCGATATTATAAATTTATTTAATTACGGTAATGCATCATATAGGGGTGTGTGTACCATACTCCTCTCATGTTGTTGTTATACCATATTATCATGACGTACCATTCTGCATTTTTCAATATACACGTTATATATGAAAACACAAATGCATCAAATTGGATGAACAACTCATTATGACTAGTAATTGTAGAAGTTTAACATATGGTATTGAAAGGTTTAATTTATGTGTATGTATATATATTCACATGTCATGTTATTGTTGTTTTATATTACCATGTTATATACATATAACATTTTGAATATACACCTTATATTTGAAAAACACAAACACATTAAATTGAATTATTAACTCATTATGACTAGTAATTGTAAATGTTTCACATGTGAAATGTGAAAGGTTTAAATTTATGTACACATAACATATACATATTTAATTGAAATAAAACATTAACTTAAAATGTTGATTGAATATGAGCGCTAACTATTTTTTCATATTAGCCATATTAAAATCCATTTTTTAAAAATTTACCACATTTCATCCGCTGCTAAATGGACATGAACTAAAATATAGATTATCATTGAGATATATTACACTATATACATAAAGAATGTCTTAGCGATTTTGTGACCGTGGATCGTGGTGAAGTATGTCTCGAGTGATTGATAGTAGTAGTCATATTCAATGGGAGTATGACTAGATTTGAAACATCCTTTGTTGATATCTGGAGTATCTTAGTGTGTCTCCTCAAATGAGTTTGGGCCCGAGTAACCATTATTTTTGGGATAGACCAACAAATATATCATTGTCTAAAATACCCAAATCAAATCCACCTACTTCGACTTTACTACTGAAGTGTATGAGATACAGACTTATTTATGTTGATAAATCGAGTAAAATTTCTATAGTGTACTTAGAAGTCAAACTGAAAACATGCAAAAGAGCTAAAAAGAAGTCCATATGATCGAATAAGGTGTGTATACTGGATATAGAGTTCCAATAAATACCTAAAATAAAATATGGTTTTATCTCAAATGGTACTCCTCCTTTTTTATATTATGATGTCTAAGGAGTAACCAAATTATGATTTGATTTACATGAGGAAAGTCAAGTTAAATCTTTCTTAAAGCATATGTATTTATTAGTAGATATGTATATTAATTTGGTATTATCTAGAGCCAAGTTTATGATTTCATATATGATATGGGAAAGGTTGAATATTAAATTATTAAGATATAAATTTTCCGACATACTATTAGTATGTGAATTGCATAAACTCAAAGCTAGGCTTATTGTCATCAAAATTATATAAGCTTTTGGGAGCTGGTTCCACTGCATTGAGAAATAAAACATTGTTTCAAGAAATGTCACCTCCTAAATGAGGAATTTCAGTCTAAATGAAATTAGTATCAAGGTAGTTGACTTGGATAAGATCCATAATAATGAAATGAAAATAAAATCTAGATTTACCTAACCAAATAAGGACATAAAAAATTTGATTGTCTGATATTGAGTCTTATGTGCCAAAGAGAAAATGTGATTTTCTTTATACGAGGAAAGTATATTAAATGTCAATTTCCTCAGTTCCCCACAAGTCGTGAAATTATAAACTTTGCTACTTGGCAAGATGTCGATAAAGTTTGGGATGGATTCCAATTACACCAATGAAATATGATTTTTGAGGTATGTCCGATGAGACATGATCCATCGCATCCAAACAGTTTTAATTGGACAATTGTACATGTAACGACCCAGAATTTTTGATAATTAAAATTCGAATATTTAATTGATTTTTAATATTTATAAATGGAATTTAGAAGTCGAATGATTTATTTTTCGAATATTGGATTTTATTTGATAATTAAATCGATAAATTAAATAGTGAAATTCCAGAGATAATTGAAAATCGAGTTTAAAATGATTGAAATTGATTAGGAAAATTTTATTTAATCATACTGGAGTTATAGAAAGGTTATAGAACTTTTAAAATTGAATTTGGAGTTAATCTGTGAAAATTGAATATTTTAATATTTAATTATCGACTGTAAAAATAGCCAATTTTCGAACAGTCTCAGAATTGGACGAAACCAGTTTCATCGGATCCGTAATGTGATATTATTGTACGATTTCAAAATTCAAGTCGATTGAATTTATCGTTTGTCCGGTACAAATTAAAACGCCTCGAAATCGATTTAATTCAGTTTAATTTAAATCGATCGTTTATTGCCGTATCTCGCACAGATGATCGAATTAGCTTCCGAAACCTTTTCCATTGTGTCCGGAACGCGGGATAAACCCCAGAAACGCTAGTCACCGCGCGTAAATCGGAGTTTGGAAAACCGGGATGAATAGTGTTCGATATTCTCTATAAATACACCCACTTTTATCACAAAATTAGAAGAAAAAAAAAGAAACCTAATTCTATAAGCAGCCGCCACTTATTCGATTAATGGCCAGAAACTTCTATCACTTCCCCTCCAATTTCATCCAATCCATCAATTATTTCCAGAAATCTCCAACTAGAGATTTGTAGAGGGCCTTGAGATCTCGTGAGCCAACGGTCATGATCGTAAACAATCGAGTAGATCGACGGCAAATCAAGCTTGAACACCGCACGTTCAACTTCGTTTTTCTCGACCATCTTGCAGCCGAGCTTCACACCGTCTTCGGCGAAGGTAGAGTAGAGGTAGGCCTTCCGGTTTGCAGTGGTATGATGGGCTCTCGGCGATCGTAGTGGCGCGTCGAACTAGGGCAAAAAAAACGGCGGCTGATGGGTATGTACGTGTGTTCAAAACCGGGGTGGAAGAGATGATAGGGCACGGCCCAGATTTGTTCTACAGGAAATCAACGGCTGTGGGAAGTTAGGGTTTAAAAATTTAATAAAATTGTATGTTTATATATAGTAAAATTCGTTCAATCTTTGTAACGCGATATATCTTTCATACGTGATCAGAAATTGACGAAACAAAATGCGTTGGAATTGTATCGTCGAATACTACGCGATGCAACTGGATTGGAAGCGATCGGGGTCAATGTAAATTTTGAGTGAAATTAAACGTCCGTTTAATTTCATTCGAAATAAACGCTATAAATTGCTATCAGAAAATCACGGTGAGATCTTCTCACTTAAATAAGATTTTGTATTGCAGTTATTTATTGATTGACTGTTTGGATGTGATATTAGATATAGTAGGATATATATCTATATATAGCAATATATACATATTGGCATATGTATATATTGGATTGATTGATTTCCCACCTCGTATAGCGGATGAGACCCTATTGCGCCGTTAGTAAGCGGATAATATTTATTAAACCCATATACCGCGATAATTCCGTACTGGAGCGGAATTGGTATTGTGCTAACATCTGTGGATGCAGGGAAACAGGTTGGAGGGATCCAACTGGATTCCTCACCGTATTGATTATTTACAGATATTTTGATATATTCTGTTATCATATGATGATATATGATATTTGATTGTTGTGATTGATTGTTTGGTGCTGTTGCATCATCGGATCCATTTTTGAAGTTAAAAATAACGATATTATTTTTAAAAGGATTTCAAAGTGATTATTTGAAAGTATACGTTTTATTGAATTTTGGAATTAATTCATCTTAAATAAATAAATGTTATAATTTTCATGTTATAAAATTATGAGATTTGTGAAGATATAATAAGAATGTGGTTTTTGAAATATAAGTTGATTAAATTGTAATTGGGTTAAATTGAAATTTTCGACTTATTATAAATGGATTATATTTATAGAAGATGTATAAAATTGTTATTTTATAAATAAAAATAAGGAGATTATTTAGGAGTTCTATAAATGTTAAAATGAACTTATAAACGGATTTTTTAAGTAAGTAATATTAATAGATATACGATTTGTGAAGTTATAAGATGAAGGATTTTGAAAATAAAGGAATTATGAGTTATCAACTTATGAATTGGATTTTTGTTATATAAATGAGTCAAATGGAATCATTTAAATAAGATATTTCATAACTTGAAATTGTTATAAAATATAAAATTGTGATTTATAAACGTTGTTTATAAATCCGAAATCACTTATTTTGATAAGTGAATTGTAGAAGTTAATTAAAGGAATTATATTCACGATTTTGGATAGTGGATAAGCCTTTAAATAAAACGTGTAGGAATGTTGAATTTGGATAACGAAGTATATTCACGATTTTGGACAGTGAATATATTATTAAATAAAATGGATATGTTTTGGAAAAGTGATATTACGAAATGAAGTAATTGTTTTAAAAGATGTTTTAAAACGTGTTAAATATCGAAATCATAGATTTCAACATTCATTGTTGAAATAGACGTTTTCGAGAAATAAGGAAATGGTGGACTATAACACTGTTGTTATAGTAAATGATTTCCGAAAGGAAATGTTTTATATAGTGTTGGGATTTATACATCTATCTAAATTTCGAATCCCTATACTAGTGATTTTGAGTTGTCGTAACGATGTTTTACGCAACATTCGTTTTGACTCAAATAAAATTTGTGAAAGAGAATGATTTCCTTAAAGGATGAAATATATACTTAATTTTGATTTAAGTATATCGAATATTTTCCAATTGTTGAAAATAAATGATTTGTGAATTACTTATTTTTAAATAAGTATGGAAATGCTTTTCCAATATGAAATGAACTGTTTTGAGATTTTATCTTCAAAGATAAAATGAAATGTGGAAATTGATTTGAAATTGTTTTCAAATGATTAAGTGTGGAAATTTTATATCTAGTAAAAGATATTTTTGGAAAATAAATAATTTGGAAAATTATTTGGAATCTGGTGATGTTGCGCATCTTTATTGATAGTTAAATAACCGACTATCAATAGATTACCTTGAATAGGTATTTGTTGTGAATTGGATGAATTTGAATGCCACACTTATTTTTGAATAATCGCTCACTATTCGGGTTAGCCGGGAAAGGACCATGGGGTCGTATAACCCATTCCGAATATGTGATACGTCGTTATGAATTGCATTCGAAGACCGGTGTTGAAGACCGGATATTTTTGAAAACGGAAGGATTACCGTCGAGTTACTCTACATCGACTGATCTCCGATTTAGAGGTTTTATCACCCTTAGTGACGGGAAGTCCGGACGTGATTAGAAATTTATTCGGATATGCAAGGGCTTCGTGAGAAGTGCCTTCGGTTCTGTTCGATCCCGGAACAGACTTGTATGGATTGTGTGTCTGACGTTACAATTTGATATATAAAGCTGATTTCTTTCAAATACATTTCTGTTGGTGGCGGAGAATTTATTCTTTTAGCTTAACACCCTTCTCTGAGACGTACGAGCTCAGAGGTTATGTAGTTGAAATTTATCAGCGATATACTCCCAATTTGGTAACGTGGCATACTGAGTGTTGCTGTGAAATGATCAGTGTTTGATCATTTGCGATATGATCATTTGTTTGATCTTATATCTTTGTGATCATAGGTTGATCATTTTTGTTTGACCCGAAGCAGGGCTTTGTAGAAAGCGTAGCTTTGTGGACGAGACTTCGTCGAGCCTCACACCCCGGAAATGGTCAAAACAGGAAGGATGCAGCAAGGTTCTAGGGAGTAGCGCCCCTTAGTGTATGTCATTCCTTCTGGATAGAGGTGGTATCATGGTATGGAGCCCAGATACTTAACCTATGTTGATACTACTTATTATGTGGTTTGTTGGAAATCGGGGATCCTCGGGAAGATCGGTTACGATCGGGGGATGACATACGCGTGTCAGTAGTTACCTATTTTTGCAGAGGTAACCCGGCCTTGTGTTGGCAGAGATCTAACCGTAATGTTAGGTTATTTCTCGGGTCGTCTATTCCAGGGACGTACCCATCGTGGATAGGAAGTTCCTTAGCCTGACCATTTGTTGGAAATCCAAACTCCAATACATGACTTGTACGGCTTTAGTTGTAGAACCTGCCATCTAATATGGCAGCTATAGCAAGCATACTATAATGGTACGTATGCTGGCTAAGATTTATATTGTACTTTCGAAATGTTTTCTACACTATGCACTAATAATAATATCAAAAATGATTTGATTTTGCGTAGTAAGCATCTTTGACTATCATAAGAAGAAATCTCCTCCAATTCTGCGTTTGCATTGTGTGTGTGGCGGGAGGTCTTATGGTAGTTTCATTTTCCAAAAGCATTGCGAATTTGTTTTATTTTCTTTGTGAAAAATAACTGTTTTACGATCTCACACCAGTCACCATGACTGACTCGGAGTTTATTGTTCCCTTCTAAACTCTGGGTGCCCACCAATTTCCACACGGGCAGCCTAGAGTTATGTTATCAGGATATTCTGGATATTCTGGAGCTTTGGAAGCAAGCTGGATGGCGAGACGTAGTATTTGTATCTGATAGTATTTATTCCGCTGTGTATTCTGTATGAGGACAAGTTTATATAACTGTCCATTGTTGTATATTGACTCTGATTGATGTATGTATAAACTGATATAGTTCTTTGTTTTAAAAGACTAGTAATTATCTATTGTATATTGTTCCGCTGCGATATGTGAGATTCTGATATTGTTCTGTTTCTGTTGCTGTTCTGTTGTTCTTCTTTCTTTTCTTTCTTCTCTTCTCTCTTTTCTTCTGTTTTCTTCTTCTTCTACCTTTTCTTTTTCTTAAACCCTCAGGGTTCGTATTTCCATGCATTTTGAGTTAATCAATGGAGATTAGTGGTTAATCAAAGGGTACGGATTTGCGGGTCTTGACAAGTGGTATCAGAGCATATGGTTAAGCGACAACCCTGCTCTGTTGGGTGTTACTCATTAGAGATAGAGTTAGTAGTACTCTAGAATGAGTTGAGTGTAATAATAGATATGAGCGCGTATTTGTTATTTGAATATGAAATTGTTTTGTATTGTGTTGACTTATCGGTTGATTGTTTATAGATTATGGTCGGTGCAGTCTAGCTAACTGTGTTGATAGGAGTTTCTAAACTCTTAACAAGGTAAACCGACACAGTATTGTTTTAAATAGGGTGAATGAAATAATTTTGCCCAAAACTATTTTTGTATATAAAAGAAATGCTTTTCTGTAAATTATTACAGTATATGGATGCATGTTTGTTAAGAAAGTGATAATATTGAAATGTTATCATTATTATATGAAATTGAATAAGAGATTGAAATCATAACTCCAAAGTTAAGAAATAAATCCATATACAAATGAAATTTAAGAATGTAGATTATAAATGTGATTTGTAATTTGAAACGGAATTCCAGAGAAGTATTTGGAAATGTTTTGAAAAGAATTTGAAAATTTTGGTGATTTGGGAAGTTTAAATTTCTTTCTGATTTGAAAATGAATTTCAAAGGTTTTGAAAAATGTTTTGACGGAAGGAAAAGCTCTAAACTCTTTTCGGTCGTTGGAAAATAACTTCGATGATGACCGCGGCATCATTGGTGTTCATTTTCGGGTTTCCAAAAGAGGAATTGCTGCCAAATTGTTTTAAATGGAAAGTGTTTGGAAAATTTGGGTTTTTGTTTTGGAAATTCAAATGGAATTTGAATTGTTTTCAAAATGGCTTTGAAATGGTTGAAAAAGACTCTGGAATGCTATATAAAGATATTTATGAAATATTATTAAGTTGATAACTTATGGACTTGAGTATTGAATTATGGAAGTAAATTGTGAATGAATAAATAAATTTACAATTGTGATTTAATGAAAGTGAAATTCATTTCGAATTTGTAAGCAAATAAATTGAATTGAATAATTATCAATGAAAGATAAATTAAAATTCGTATGGAATTGAAACAGAATGTTGAAAATGAATTGGAATTTGTGATGAATTAGTAAATAAAACTAATTTAAAATAGTGCGGTTATGAATGAAAGGTAATTGATAAAAAATTCAATATTCAGGAAGTGAACTAAATTCAAATAGAATTGAAATTGTGAATTAAATTCAAATGAATGTGAAATGCAAAATTGAATGAAAATGAATATGTATATAAACTTCAATAGTGAAGTAAAAATATATAAGTGGTTTATATTGGAAATTTTGTAATTAAATTTGCAAAATAGTTTGAATATATGTAACTAGATATTATGGCTAGTAGGATATACAGGTGTTATAAAGGAATTGGGATTTTACTTTCAAAGATAAATTTGAATTGCTCGACAAAAGGGTAAGTATTTGAATTTCGATATGAGATTTGTTGATTTCTTGTCTAGCCGCTTGGCTTTTCTTTTTCTTTTTGAAATCTGAGAGTCCGTAGGGACGTTTTGTAGTTGTACCGTATTAGCCGCGCAAAGGAGACGCAGGCGAAATTTTTCGAAAATTTTGAGCGTTAGAAAATTTTTGAGAAATTTTGGAAGTTTAAATTTGAATTTAAATTTGAATTTTGAAGTTAAACATGTTGTTTGAAACTTATAATTGAAGTTGGAAAACGAGTTGAATGATAACGAATCTTTAGTAAAGGATTTGTTTTGAAAATCTGATAAAACTATTTGGATGTTGAAAAACAGTAGACGTGTTAAGGACTTTTTCTTCCTGACTTGTAATTTCGGGACGAAATTCTTTTAAGGGGGGAAGTTTGTAACGACCCAGAATTTTTGATAATTAAAATTTGAATATTTAATTGATTTTTAATATTTATAAATGGAATTTAGAAGTCGAATGATTTATTTTTCGAATATTGGATTTTATTTGATAATTAAATCGATAAATTAAACAGTGAAATTCCAGAGATAATTGAAAATCGAGTTTAAAATGATTGAAATTGATTAGGAAAATTTTATTTAATCATACTGGAGTTATAGAAAGGTTATAGAACTTTTAAAATTGAATTTGGAGTTAATCTGTGAAAATTGAATATTTTAATATTCAATTATCGACTGTAAAAATAGCCAATTTTCGAACAGTCTCAGAATTGGACGAAACCAGTTTCATCGGATCCGTAATGTGATATTATTGTAAGATTTCAAAATTCAAGTCGATTGAATTTATCGTTTGTCCGGTACAAATTAAAACGCCTCGAAATCGATTTAATTCAGTTTAATTTAAATCGATCGTTTATTGCCGTATCTCGCACAGATGATCGAATTAGCTTCCGAAACCTTTTCCATTGTGTCCGGAATGCGGGATAAACCCCAGAAACGCTAGTCACCGCGCGTAAATCGGAGTTTGGAAAACCGGGATGAATAGTGTTCGATATTCTCTATAAATACACCCACTTTTATCACAAAATTAGAAGAAAAAAAAAGAAACCCTAATTCTCTAAGCAGCCGCCACTTATTCGATTAATGGCCAGAAACTTCTATCGCTTCCCCTCCAATTTCATCCAATCCATCAATTATTTCCAGAAATCTCCAACTAGAGATTTGTAGAGGGCCTTGAGATCTCGTGAGCCAACGGTCATGATCGTAAACAATCGAGTAGATCGACGGCAAATCAAGCTTGAACACCGCACGTTCAACTTCGTTTTTCTCGACCATCTTGCAGCTGAGCTTCGCACCGTCTTCGGCGAAGGTAGAGTAGAGGTAGGCCTTCCGGTTTGCAGTGGTATGATGGGCTCTCGACGATCGTAGTGGCGCGTCGAACTAGGGCAAAAAAAACGGCGGCTGATGGGTATGTACGTGTGTTCAAAACCGGGGTGGAAGAGATGATAGGGCACGGCCCAGATTTGTTCTACAGGAAATCAACGGCTGTGGGAAGTTAGGGTTTAAAAATTTAATAAAATTGTATGTTTATATATAGTAAAATTCGTTCAATCTTTGTAACGCGATATATCTTTCATACGTGATCAGAAATTGACGAAACAAAATGCATTGGAATCGTATCGTCGAATACTACGCGATGCAACTGGATTGGAAGCGATCGGGGTCAATGTAAATTTTGAGTGAAATTAAACGTCCGTTTAATTTCATTCGAAATAAACGCTATAAATTGCTATCAGAAAATCACGGTGAGATCTTCTCACTCAAATAAGATTTTGTATTGCAGTTATTTATTGATTGACTGTTTGGATGTGATATTAGATATAGTAGGATATATATCTATATATAGCAATATATACATATTGGCATATGTATATATTGGATTGATTGATTTCCCGCCTCGTATAGCGGATGAGACCCTATTGCGCCGTTAGTAAGCGGATAATATTTATTAAACCCATATACCGCGATAATTCCATACTGGAGCGGAATTGGTATTGTGCTAACATCTGTGGATGCAGGGAAACAGGTTGGAGGGATCCAACTGGATTCCTCACCGTATTGATTATTTACAGATATTTTGATATATTCTGTTATCATATGATGATATATGATATTTGATTGTTGTGATTGATTGTTTGGTGATGTTGCATCATCGGATCCATTTTTGAAGTTAAAAATAACGATATTATTTTTAAAAGGATTTCAAAGTGATTATTTGAAAGTATACGTTTTATTGAATTTTGGAATTAATTCATCTTAAATAAATAAATGTTATAATTTTCGTGTTATAAAATTATGAGATTTGTGAAGATATAATAAGAATGTGGTTTTTGAAATATAAGTTGATTAAATTGTAATTGGGTTAAATTGAAATTTTCGACTTATTATAAATGGATTATATTTATAGAAGATGTATAAAATTGTTATTTTATAAATAAAAATAAGGAGATTATTTAGGAGTTCTATAAATGTTAAAATGAACTTATAAATGAATTTTTTAAGTAAGTAATATTAATAGATATACGATTTGTGAAGTTATAAGATGAAGGATTTTGAAAATAAAGGAATTATGAGTTATCAACTTATGAATTGGATTTTTGTTATATAAATGAGTCAAATGGAATCGTTTAAATAAGATATTTCATAACTTGAAATTGTTATAAAATATAAAATTGTGATTTATAAACGTTGTTTATAAATCCGAAATCACTTATTTTGATAAGTGAATTGTAGAAGTTAATTAAAGGAATTATATTCACGATTTTGGACAGTGGATAAGCCTTTAAATAAAACGTGTAGGAATGTTGAATTTGGATAACGAAGTATATTCACGATTTTGGACAGTGAATATATTATTAAATAAAATGGATATGTTTTGGAAAAGTGATATTACGAAATGAAGTAATTGTTTTAAAAGATGTTTTAAAACGTGTTAAATATCGAAATCATAGATTTCAACATTCATTGTTGAAATAGACGTTTTCGAGAAATAAGGAAATGGTGGACTATAACACTGTTGTTATAGTAAATGATTTCCGAAAGGAAATGTTTTATATAGTGTTGGGATTTATACATCTATCTAAATTTCGAATCCCTATACTAGTGATTTTGAGTTGTCGTAACGATGTTTTACGTAACATTCGTTTTGACTCAAATAAAATTTGTGAAAGAGAATGATTTCCTTAAAGGATGAAATATATACTTAATTTTGATTTAAGTATATCGAATATTTTCCAATTGTTGAAAATAAATGATTTGTGAATTACTTATTTTTAAATAAGTATGGAAATGCTTTTCCAATATGAAATGAACTGTTTTGAGATTTTATCTTCAAAGATAAAATGAAATGTGGAAATTGATTTGAAATTGTTTTCAAATGATTAAGTGTGGAAATTTTATATCTAGTAAAAGATATTTTTGGAAAATAAATAATTTGGAAAATTATTTGGAATCTGGTGATGTTGCGCATCTTTATTGATAGTTAAATAACCGACTATCAATAAATTACCTTGAATAGGTATTTGTTGTGAATTGGATGAATTTGAATGCCACACTTATTTTTGAATAATCGCTCACTATTCGGGTTAGCCGGGAAAGGACCATGGGGTCGTATAACCCATTCCGAATATGTGATAGGTCGTTATGAATTGCATTCGAAGACCGGTGTTGAAGACCGGATATTTTTGAAAACGGAAGGATTACCGTCGAGTTACTCTACATCGGCTGATCTCCGATTTAGAGGTTTTATCACCCTTAGTGACGGGAAGTCCGGACGTGATTAGAAATTTATTCGGATATGCAAGGGCTTCGTGAGAAGTGCCTTCGGTTCTGTTCGATCCCGGAACAGACTTGTATGGATTGTGTGTCTGACGTTACAATTTGAGATATAAAGCTGATTTCTTTCAAATACATTTCTGTTGGTGGCGGAGAATTTATTCTTTTAGCTTAACACCCTTCTCTGAGACGTACGAGCTCAGAGGTTATGTAGTAGAAATTTATCAGCGATATACTCCCAATTTGGTAACGTGGCATACTGAGTGTTGCTGTGAAATGATCAGTGTTTGATCATTTGCGATATGATCATTTGTTTGATCTTATATCTTTGTGATCATAGGTTGATCATTTTTGTTTGACCCGAAGCAGGGCTTTGTAGAAAGCGTAGCTTTGTGGACGAGACTTCGTCGAGCCTCACACCCCGGAAATGGTCAAAACAGGAAGGATGCAGCAAGGTTCTAGGGAGTAGCGCCCCTTAGTGTATGTCATTCCTTCTGGATAGAGGTGGTATCATGGTATGGAGCCCAGATACTTAACCTATGTTGATACTACTTATTATGTGGTTTGTTGGAAATCGGGGATCCTCGGGAAGATCGGTTACGATCGGGGGATGACATACGCGTGTCAGTAGTTACCTATTTTTGCAGAGGTAACCCGGCCTTGTGTTGGCAGAGATCTAACCGTAATGTTAGGTTATTTCTCGGGTCGTCTATTCCAGGGACGTACCCATCATGGATAGGAAGTTCCTTAGCCTGACCATTTGTTGGAAATCCAAACTCCAATACGTGACTTGTACGGCTTTAGTTGTAGAACCTGCCATCTAATATGGCAGCTATAGCAAGCATACTATAATGGTACGTATGCTGGCTAAGATTTATATTGTACTTTCGAAATGTTTTCTACACTATGCACTAATAATAATATCAAAAATGATTTGATTTTGCGTAGTAAGCATCTTTGACTATCATAAGAAGAAATCTCCTCCAATTCTGCGTTTGCATTGTGTGTGTGGCGGGAGGTCTTATGGTAGTTTCATTTTCCAAAAGCATTGCGAATTTGTTTTATTTTCTTTGTGAAAAATAACTGTTTTACGATCTCACACCAGTCACCATGACTGACTCGGAGTTTATTGTTCCCTTCTAAACTCTGGGTGCCCACCAATTTCCACACGGGCAGCCTAGAGTTATGTTATCAGGATATTCTGGATATTCTGGAGCTTTGGAAGCAAGCTGGATGGCGAGACGTAGTATTTGTATCTGATAGTATTTATTCCGCTGTGTATTCTGTATGAGGACAAGTTTATATAACTGTCCATTGTTGTATATTGACTCTGATTGATGTATGTATAAACTGATATAGTTCTTTGTTTTAAAAGACTAGTAATTATCTATTGTATATTGTTCCGCTGCGATATGTGAGATTCTGATATTGTTCTGTTTCTGTTGCTGTTCTGTTGTTCTTCTTTCTTTTCTTTCTTCTCTTCTCTCTTTTCTTCTGTTTTCTTCTTCTTCTACTTTTTCTTTTTCTTAAACCCTCAGGGTTCGTATTTCCGTGCATTTTGAGTTAATCAATGGAGATTAGTGGTTAATCAAAGGGTACGGATTTGCGGGTCTTGACAGTACACTTTCTAAGCAAAGGCGGCTGAGAAATGATTTAGCCGATTCAAATGTTGAATTTAAAATTTATTTTTTCAGTCGCCTTGCTTAATTCCATTAGGAATCACTCATAAATTATTGAACTTTATTGATGCGGACATTTGATGTCTCAGGACCAATTAGAGCGATGTAGAACTTATGAATTTGAGGTTAAATTGTATCTTAAATCAAACATACAAAAATTGAAACATGTATTTTGATCGAAAGATAAAAAATGTTTGATCATAGTCAAAATGCAGAGGAGGTGTGTCCCTTAATAAGGAAAGACTTCAAATGATATTAACTCCTTTCTAAGACCATAAACAGACAACATGAATGTTGACGATAAAATGCCTGACACTAATGTCTCGTATATGTGATATAGTCGGATATTAGGATTATCCAAAACATGGAACATAATACTAGTATTAAAATTGTTAAATACGAGTTGCTAACAAGAAATGTTCTCATGGAATGAGGTATATGAGGCACCTTGTGCATTGAAAGTAAGTACCGTGGCATATGTTGTGTACTGAATTGGATTTGCATATGTATTTGATACAATAAGCAAATGAAATCAAGTCTGAAAATTTACTAAGTGAAGTGTTCCTGAATATTTATAAAATGGAAAAAATTGTTTATGAAATGATGAAATTCTTATGAAGGATGTTCATGCAAAAATTTCATTGGAAATGTAAAGTGTAGTAAGACAAACTTAAAATTTAAAGGTTCGACCTCAACTAAGGTCTTATGACGGAAGGAGTTCCCAACAAGAAAGTTTCAGCAAGTTCTAGTAGGATGGGTGCATCATATAGAAAAGCACCACAACAAAATGTATACGTAAATTTATAAATGAGATAAAGATGGTTTCCTCAATTGGGCATTCAATGATATATTGTGACATCAATGATGCAACATGGATTGCAAAATTAATCAAGAACTCATGAGAAGATATGACGCATTGTCTATGACTACCACATGATAAATAGATTATCGAACGGACGGATAAAGCAAAATTGATATAGTATATACAATATAATAATACGTATCCACTCACTAATGTCCATCTCTCGGTCTGATCTGGGACGACCGATCGAGAAGGTATTGGATTATGGATCGAAAATTGCCCCAAGTGCAAGTGGAAGATTGAACGATAAGGGAGTATGTCGTAGTGGCAATTATATAATTTGTTGTGTGTCCTAATGGAACCTGGCCAACACGCGGTGAGTTAAATAGTTGAATTTCATTTTTTTCCATTTTGGATCTTTGTTGGACCTATGATTTTATTTATATTAGATGCAACCTGAAATTTTAATTAAATAAAATCTTATTTTATTTGATTTATTAATTTGTCGGACCTATGATGGATTTATTTTGAATTCAAATTTGAATTTAGTATGAGTATATCCAAATATACTCAAATGTGTGTGGTACATGTGTAACATAATGTATTGCATACATAGTTAATATGTACTTGTATAGGTGTTGGGATTTACACCACAATGGACAAGCACACCCTTTATACGCACACAGTTGTCTAAATCAATTTTAAATTATATATAAATGAATTAATAATTTTGAAAATAATAATTTTTAAATAAATGAAAACTATTTTGACTAAGTCAATAATTTTAAAATCAAGACCTTTTAAAATATCAAACGGTTTACTTTGTAAAACAATTTAAAAATTGATCTAGATATATCATTTAAAATAATATATATATATATATATTAAAATTAAAATTTTATACTAATTCAAATAATGGGTAATTAACAAAAATAATTTTTTAAAATATATTTTTATCTGTTTATTTATATGATTTTACAAAATCATTTATTAATTATATATATATATATCTATGTGTGTACGTATATTAATGTACCTTCCAACAATAATAAAAATGTCATATTTTTATTAATAAACTGAAGCGTCACTTTATAAAGTAAAATATTAATTTATAAAATTATTTATATAATTGTATTATTTTAAAACAATGTATACAAATTTATATTTATAAATAAAATAATATATGTATGTATCATATTTAATTTTGTACTACCAGAAGTAATTTAATTTTAATTTAATTAAAATGATTTTTAATATACATACATACTTATTTCTAAAAGAATATATATATATATATAAAACAAATTTTTATCATTTTTTTAATAATTAATAAATAATAAAATTATTTATAAGTTCCATATATATATATATATATGCATAAAATAAAATTACCTAGAACATTTAAACTATTTAGATAGAAAATGTTTTAAATCAAAATTATACACACACACAAAGGTAGAACAATAAAATTAAACTGGACAATGTTCATGCTTATAAGTTCGTTAAAATATATAATTATAGAACTATACTAACATGAATATGGTAACATAGATAATAGAATGTTTCCTTAAAGACGTGCTTTATATTTGCACCTTGATCGGTAGACTTTCCTAGATTCAATCCCATTTCGAGCTCCTAGCCATTCAACTACTTGGAGAACTTCTTAGATTTGGATTTGATGTTGTATTTGGGTCAGTAATTTTCAGCCAAGGGGAAGGATAGGAAGTGGAGGCTGTGGTAGAGATAAGGTGGAAGATTCATCACGGAATAATGAAGGGGTAAGGAGGTATTTATAGAGAAACTAGGGAGAACTTTTCTCTTTAAATTTCTAATCTCGCTTTTACTTAGTTTAATGTTTTAAAACTTCAAAAACCCACATATGCTTTACCTATTGACAACCATTTATAAGGTTATCATATGCCCTTAAACACTTCAAACATGTTAAGTAACTAATTGCAATTAAATCCCATTTAAATGTGTACCGATATCATATACCGAATTGTACATATATAACAATTATATACACACTGAATTAATTTATAGTAACTCTCAGAAAATATTAATAACACTCAATACATCAATTAATTAATTAATCAATATTTAAGAAATATTAATTTAATTAATTTATAACTGTTAACCCAAAAAATGGATCAACACTCTGGATCAAGTGTGAAAGCACCAATGCAGATAATCAGCAACACAAATCGTAAATAAACAACAAAAGTAAGAAAAGAGATACATGATTTTTATAGTGGTTCGGCTATCTCTAGCCTACATCCACTTTAATCAATCTTTATTATGATTATACGAGTTGAATCTCTTTGGATATCAACTAGCTAGTACTTAGATCTAAGTTACAATGAGTTAGAATAAGTTACAAGTTCAGGGGTTGACTGGAGAATCACAGCAACCCCCTTGATGACTGTTGTGAGGGAGAAAAAAGTTGAAGAAGTGAAGGAATTCCAGTAGAGTAATGGCAGCTCTCTTTCTAGAAAAGATCCATCTCTAGTTGCAGGTAGGTGGGTATTTATAGGGGAATTCAGTGAGTGTTGGGCCAGAAGTCCAAGTGCACAAGAGTCCAGTTGTTATGCCAAGTCATCACCGAAAATCTCAAATCAATCTGAGTCATTTCAATGGATCGCTAGCTATCCAGAGTCGATGGATCGCTAGCTATCCATAGGGGATGGATCGCTAGTGTATGCCTTTTTGGACAGTTTAAATCAACGATAAACCACACACGTCAAACTCAAACCATTCAAAAGGGCAGATTGTTATAGAGTAAATAAGAAAAAGAAGAGAAAGAAATAAAACAAACATAGAATCTCACAGCAGAATGACAAAATATAATAATCAAATAAACAATTCATGAAGCTGTTTTACAAATAACATTTGATTACACATTTACATTACAGAATTAGAGTTACATTCAACATAAATAAATAACAAATGTAGCGGAACAACATGATGCGGTGGTATGAATATAATAAATAGTAATAGTACAAATCTTCGTCTTCGTCCTCCAGAAAAGCAGTCTTCGATACATAGAAAAGCTCAGACTAACCCGAGCGAATTGAAAAGACAAAACACTCGAGTCAGAACTAAAAGATCTTATGTAAGTTAAATCAACAATAAATATGAGTGTAACGGTGTCGGAGATGTTTATGGGTTTTGACATCTCCTATCCAGTTGCAAACGTGAGTGCAATAACTTAAGAGATGTTCGGGATTACCATCTCTTAAAGATCCGTTAAACTATCTACATAGTACAATACGCTATTATAATAGCGCCTACAATAAAGTAACATATTAAAATAGCGTTAAGGCGTTACCTATATCCCCCTGAACACATTTTATATATTCCTATAGTCTATATAGTACCGTAAGCTCCTCCGTGAGGTTTACTCAAAGGGAACTCCATAGGTATCGTGCAAACCAAACTCGTAGAAGGCGCGATACGGCATGTGAACACGACACTCGAGGCAATGCCAGGGTAGGATTCTACCATTTGCACTCCCGGATTGGTGGTAACGCATAGCATCTACTACCACCCACCTCATAACACACTCCCATAATCAAATCGAGGGGTGGCCACCAAATCAATCACAAAATCATAATATGGTATCGAAGAAATGTGCCCGATCAGAGGTGCGACCTCACTTGGCCCGGTATAGCTCCTGTTTTAATCACATCTAAGCTGACTCACGGGAGTCAGGGTTACGTAATTACCTCATACAGAATCGTACACCAAACCATCCTACTTCATTCTGGAATCTCCACCACGTATACAGTTGTTAAAGTGGTTATCGGTATTGGCAGAGAGTATGACAATATCCGATCCCGGTCTCTTTAACAACCAAACACTTATTTCACACCGGATGGTTCTATTACATTTTCAAAACCGATTCATAATTGATATCAAAATATCATATTCAATTCAAACAATAACACTTTCGAAATCATATTCACTTTCAAAATCATATTCACTTTCAAAATCATATCGATAAGATAGGTTAATTAACTCCTCATTCAAAATCAACTTATTTAATCAAATATGTCATTTCACTAGCAAATATCATTTCAAATCCCAACTTATGTTATAACATCATTTAACCATATTCACTTTAGAAATCAAGGATTTAATTATAAACACTTCCACTTTACACCATTTGAAATTTAGAAAATAGTTTAGATAGTTATAAATAGTTTAAAATAGTTAAAATAGTTTTAAAATACTTTAAAATAGTTCAAAAATAGATTAAACTAATTTAGGTGGATTTAAGATAGTTTAAATAGATTTAAAATAAATTAAATGATTAAAATAAATTAAAATGGTTTAATTAGCTTAAAATAGGTTAAAATAGATTAAATTGGATTAAATAGATTAAAATAGATTAAAATAAATTAAAATAGTTTAAATTGATTAAAAGAGTTTAAATTAGCCTAAAATAGACTAAATTAGTTTAATAGTTTGAAAATATTAATAGTCAGGATTTTAAAAATGATATATCTTTAAACAGTTTATATTAAAATAATAAAATTTGAAATTAACATCAAATTTAACTATCTCTTCCATTTCAACAAATCTGGGCCATATCCAGATTTCAAATCAAAATCCAATTTCAAATCTTGCAATATCAACTTAAGCTATTCCAATTTCAATAGATTTCAAAGTTACAATTTCAACGTTTTTCTAATCACTAAATTTCTATAAATTTCGTTTTATACTTCAAATTCAACTTTAGAATTTCAATTTAAATTCTTAAGTAATTCACTTAAAACAATTTCCGATTTTCAAATTAAATCCTTTAAATAATTCATTTAAAACAATTCAATTTATATAAATCAAATTCTATTTCAAATTACAATTTAACTGGATTCAAAGTTTAAGGAGTTAAAATCATTTAATTTAACCAATCCGGTGTTCGTATATAATTTTCTACCCTATGGTCAAGTGATACGGATATTTATCATTTCAATCCGTAAATATTTTAAATTTTACGGGTATATATTATTTCAACCCGCAATCCCAAATTTTACTTCAAATCCATGAAATCATGCGAGTCTATCATTTCAACCCATAACGATTTCCCTTAATCTATCAGATTGTTCGGGTATGTATCATTTCAACCCATAGGGAACTTGCAGTGTTATAAAAATATAAAATATAACATCCAGTCAGCCAATATCAACAATCAAACATCCATCACAATCATCATTCAAATCAACCAATAAATATCAATAGATAACTGATAATCAATAACAGGTATAAACTGGCAAATTATAATTTAATATTAAATTAATAACGATTAAATTCAATAAAAGTCAGATTTAACTGGAGTGACAATTTAAATATAGCAAACATTAACCAATCAACTTCTAATTGCATCATAAATTCAATTTAACAAACACAAGATAATTTAGTAATTGTGAGTGGGTTAAAACACTCACCTTTGATTTCAAATTGATTTGAAATTCAAAATAAGGCCTAAAATTCAACTGTCTCAGAATTCATCCAAACCAGAGTCAAAATGTCTGAAATTTCAATACGATCCCAAAGAAACAAACCGCACGTAAATCCGACCTCGTACGCAAAAGATATCAACATTAGAACGATTTAAAATTAAATGTAAAATAAAAAAATAAAAAAATAAACATACGTTACAGAGCCACGTCAGCCTCTTCACGTGAAAACCCTCACCTCGCCTTCGTTCGATCGACCCATTCCATGCCCTAGCTGCCACCATTCAAGCAATTTTCGCCTCGTCCATGTTGAGCTTCGACAAGATCTAAGACCACCAACGTGCACCTCGTCCACAACCGCCCCTGGTGGCGCCCATGCGCATGCCCACGAACCCCAGACGACGACCACCGCTGCCCTCCTATCCCATCCAATCATGGCAAAACCCTTGACCATTTCGACCAATTAGTCGCATGGACCTGGTCGGCCTGACGTCCTCTACCCACTGATCACCTCCGATCGATCCATCGCTGAAGATCCACCGTTATCGAAGTTATGGCCTATGAACGGCCGAGAATGATCGATGATTTCTGGCCAAATGGTGACTCGAATCGAAAAACGAATAGTAGATTTGAGTTGCGCTCATCGAGAGCTTCAAATCGATATAAAATTTGATATAGATTGGAGGAGTTTGATTTTGAAATTGAATTTGAATTTGGATTTAAGGTTGTATATTTGAATTTGTTTCTGCCATTAGAAGAAAGAGATAGCCAGATAGAATATTACGTACAGTAATGAGAAATGAGAAAAACCTAGGGTTTATAACGGCCTATATATAGGCTGAGCTGAAATAGAAAGAAATGGACCAGATTGGATTGACCGAAACGACTACGCGACCCAAAAAGCCCATTCTGACCTCGAAACGAAACTAGGTCATCCCATATATCAAAACAGATGTTTTCGATAATTTTGAACTCAATGAAACAGGTTTCAAGTTCTAATTTCATCGTATGGAGAAGTTAGCATTTAAAATCAGTCTATTTCAATTGATTTCAATTAAATTGATTTCTACGCGTTTCGAGTCCGTACGATCAGAAGACAAGTCCGATCGCTACGAAGCTTGAAATCCTACAATAATTCACCGTTACAGATTTGATGAAACTAGTTTCGTCGAAATCCGAGTCAGTAGCCAAAATGGCTATTTCACGTTAATTAAATAAATTAAAATTAAATTAAATAAATCACTTTTTAATTTCAAGTTTAATAACTAACAATTTTTATCATTTTTGATTACTTAGACATTTACAATAATTTAATACAAATTTACATATCAATTCAGTGTTGAATATTACACTAATTACAGTGGTCCATTTCAATTGCAATAAATTCATTAAGTATAATTTAAATTCAATTAAATCCATTTGTTTTGATTTCAATCTTTTATTCAATCGATCTTGACTCTATGGACATAGTTAACATTGGTTTATATCTTATTACATTAATATTTTCTAATTTCATCTTAATTTCCATTAAGGTAATATTTAATTACATTTATTGCAATTTATTCCAAATTTAATTCACAGTAAATAAATAGGTAACATATCACAATTGTCACCTTTACTTAATTTAATCACATTTGTGGTTTTATTATTTACAAACAAATGCTACAACAACTTACACAATACTAATTTTATCCAATTACAATTAATTACACATTATTTCATCAATTAATATAACATTTAAATTATCAATTACTCTTTTAATCCAATTATCAATTAATACACACATTATTACCATTAATTTACAATCTATAACCAATTATAACTTTTTAATCATTTCAACAAAAAAGGGAATTACATTTAAAGTAGTTATCAATTACCTTAAATTAATACCATCACATTTCATTTTAGTTATTTTCTTATTATTACATCTAAATTTTTTAATTTTTCACAACATCAAACTCCAAAACTTATTTAATTTAATATATTTAATTATCGAAAATTACGGGACGTTACACTCTCCCCCACTCAAAACTTTTCGTCCTCGAAAAGGGAAAGGAGGAATCGGGAATTAATATATCTTATTCAAAATATTAAATTTATAACAATTAATTTACATAATTAAATAATTTAAATAAAATATATTAATTAATAAACAATTATATCTTCATATTTAAGTTTAATAAAAGTTTGAAAACAATTTCACTTTCACAAAAATTTCAAAGTCCAAAATCCACGGAAAATTTCGGCAGAGTCTCCTTTGTACGGAGGGGTCTGGAAGAAATAATAATATCAATAATAACCACATATATATCATATTTCAAAATAATATATCCCAAATCATGGGAAAACAATATAATATCGCTAGAAAACCGTAATCCGAAAACGTACCTATTTGTCGAGCAAACAACGCTTAATTTATGAAACCAAAAGCAGTAGTTATTGCTTCCATAAACTTGTATTTCACTTATATAATCCAAAGAAGTTAATAATTATGTAAAAGAGAATTGATTTAGTTGTTTCAATCAATAGTAACAAACCAACACAACATAACAACAAGCACTTACAAACAAAACCATACAATCATCACATGCAAATTCAAGAAATCAACCATCCTTCATGGCAACCAAAACAAATAGTTTGTTTGGGTTTAGAAACTTTAAATTGTGTAGAATGATAAATAAACTACTAAGTATACCGTACACTCAACAGTCTTAGATAAAACTTAATAGATTATTTATACATCCTAAACAATTTAAAGTATCACTTCCCAATCATTCCATAAGTTAAAACAAACAATGATTTCCAAGTGTTATTCAAGTTCATTTTTATTAATTTATTTTCATATCATTTACTGTTCATTTTTTCCCTCTTCATTCATGCAATGCTTATTTTTATTAATTTACATTCATTACTTACAAAATTTCATTTCCCATTTATTTATACAATGTCATTTTCTCTTTCATTACTTTACATTCATTGCTTACATAAGTAATTTTTCATTCCAATTATTCAGATTATTTATTATTATGTAAGTCTCTTTACAATTTAATTCACCATTAATGGATTATTTCTTTTTCCATGTTCATTTCTTTCATATATAATATTATTGAACATTTAATCTATTTCTGAGTCATTTCACACTGTCTAAAGTCCTAATCATTCAATTAATATAGTATTCACTTTAATTATAAATGGCTTCAACAATAACTTAAGTTTATAATCATTTACTACGGTATTCATTCTTTCTATAAATTTAACTAGTAGCGGTCAAATTATTCACTTAAGTTTATAATATTCTTATACATCTTAATTCTTCTTTTAAAACATGGTTTCATTGAACACTTTCACTATTTAAGTTTTACTTGTATAATATTCCATTACATATTCTTATTAACATTTCAACTTTTAATGTTTTGGTAAGTTATATATATGTTTTAAGATTGCAATTGAAAGTTACACAAGTTTATCTTATTCCTTTAGTTAACAAATTGTCCAATATTTACATTTTCTTATTTTTCCTTCATATCTACAAGTTACAATTTGAATTCTTATATATTTTCCATAAATCACTAACATCAAATTTCTTATTTTTCCTTTTAGAAGTTTCCAATTATTAATATAGTCAAGATTTCATTCATTATAATAATCGAAATTTCTAATTTACAGAAACTTAAGAACTAAATACTAGGTTCCCTTTCAATCATTTTAAAATAATATATATAGTCATATCTTTTATAGATCAGATCATATTTAGAATCAAAAATTAAGATTTATTTATCAAAACAAACATGTAGTAAAACTACTACAGCGGTCTTCCCATTTTGAAACTCGAAAATGAACGTCGATGATGCGTGCACTCATCACTGAAATTATTTTCCAGCGACAGAGAGGGGAGTACAAAACTTATTTCCTTCCAAAATTCCTTTAAAACATTTCTTCAAAATCATATTGAAATATTTATATATTATATTCCAAAATCTTCCGAAAGAAATTTTCAAAATCCCAGAACTTAAGTTCTCAAATTTCCAACTTATATTCATTTTATTTACTATCCCATTTTGCAACAAATATTTATAAAATTTCAATTCCTAACAAATAACCAAACATATCACATACAATTATATGCATTTCTAAAATTTATTCTTTTATATACAAATATATACTAGGCAAAAATTATTTCATTTACCTATATTCAAAACAATATTGTGTTGGTATGCCCTATTAACTATTTAGAAATCCCTATTGATGCCATAGCGTCCTATGTACCGACCAGAATCTATAAATACTAAACGGAACAAATTAACACAATACAAACCTTTTATAACTCTAACAAATATGCTCTCTCATATGTACACTCAACGATTCATTCTAGTGTATTACTACCCTATTTATATGAGTCAGACCCCACAAAGCTAAGGTTATCGCTAAACCTGGCTCTGATACCAAATGTAACGACATGCCTTTTTGGACAGTTTAAATCGATGATAAACCATACACATCAGACTCAAACCATTCAAAAGGGCAGATTGTTATGGGGTAAATAAAAAAAAGAGAAAGAAATAAAACAAACACAGAATCTTACAACGGAATGACAAAATATAATAATCAAATAAACAATTCATGAAGCTGTTTTATAAATAACATTTGATTACACATTTACATTACAGAATCAGAGTTACATTCAACATAAATAAATAACAAATGTAGCGGAATAACATGATGCAGTGGCATGAATTTAATAAATAGTAATAGTACAAATCTTTGTCTTCGTCCTCCAGAAAAGCAGTCTTCGATACATTGAAAAGCTCAGACTGACCTGAGCGAATTGAAAAGACAAAACACTCGAGTTAGAACTAAAAGATCTTATGTAAGTTAAATCAACAATAAATATGAGTGTAATGGCATCGGAGATGTTTACGGGTTTTGACATCTCCTATTCAGTGTCAAACGTGAGTGCAATAACTTAAGAGGTGTTTGGGATTACCATCTCTTAAGGTTCCATTAAACTATCTACATACATAGTACAATACGCTATTATAATAGCGTCTACAATAAAGTTGGTCGGCATGACGTCCTCTATCCACTGATCACCTCCGATCGATCCATCGCTGAAGATCCATCGTTATCGAAGTTGTGGCCTATGAACGGCCGAGAATGATCGATGATTTTTGGCCAAATGGCGACTCGAATCGAAAAACGAACAGTATATTTGAGTTGCGCTCGTCGAGAGCTTCGAATCGATATAAAATTTGATATATTTTGGAGGAGTTTGATTTTGAAGTTGAATTTGGATTTAGGGTCGTATATTGGAATTTGTTTCTGCCATTAGAAGAAAGAGATAGCCAGATAGAATAGTATGTACAGTAATGAGAAATGAGAAACAAATAGGGTTTATAACGGCCTATATATAGGTAGAGCTGAAATAGAAAGAAATGGACCAGATTGGATTGACCGAAAGGACTATGCGACCAAAAAAGCCCGTTCTGACCCCGAAACGAAACTAGGTCATCCCATATATCAAAATAGATGTTTTCGATAATATTAAACTCAATGGAACAGGTTTCAAGTTCTAGTTCCATTGTATGGAGAAGTTAACTTTTAAAATCAGTCTATTTCAATTGATTTCAATTAAATTGATTTCTACACGTTTCGAGTCCGTACGATCAGACGACAAGTACGATCGCTACGAAACTTAAAATCCTACAATAATTCACCGTTACAGATCCGATGAAACTGGTTTCGTCGAAATCCGAGTCAGTGGCCAAAATGGCTATTTCACGTTAATTAAATATATTAATATTAAATTAATTAAATCACTTTTTAATTCAAGTTTAATAACTATTAATTTTTATCATTTTTGATTACTTAGACATTTACAATAATTTAATACAAATTTACATATCAATTCAGTGTTGAATATTACACTAATTACAATGGTCCATTTCAATTGCAATAAATTCATTAAGTATAATTTAAATTCAATTAAATCCATTTATTTTGATTTCAATCTTTTTATTCAACCGATCTTGACTCTATGGACATAGTTAACATTTTTCTATATGTTATTACATTAATATTTTCTGATTTCATCTTAATTTCCATTAACGTAATATTTAATTACATTTATTGCAATTTATTCCAAATTTAATTCACAGATTAAATAAATAAGTAACATATCACAATTGTCACCTTTACTTAATTTAATCACATTTGTGGTTTTATTATTTACAAACAAATGCTACAACAACTTACACAATACTAATTTTATCAAATTACAATTAATTACACATTATTTCATCAATTAATATAACATTTAAATTATCAATTACTCTTTTAATCAATTAACAATTAATACACACATTATTACCATTAATTTACAATCTATAACCAATTATAACTTTTTAATCATTTCAGAAAAATGGGAATTACATTTAAAGTAGTTATCAATTACCTTAAATTAATACCATCACATTTCATTCTAGTTATTTTATTATTATTACATCTTAAATTTTTAATTTTTCACAACATCAAACTCCAAAACTTATTTAATTTAATAAATTTAATTATCGAAAATTACGGGTCGTTAAAGCTAGCTATCCATCAACTTAGCATATTTTTCTACCAAAAGCCTTTACTTAGTGCTACGAAGGAGCTCGAAAAGTTTGAGGACGATCTGACCTATCTTGATGTATCGCTAGCTATCCATAGGGGATGAATCGCTAGCTATCCATAGGGGACGAATCGCTAGCTATCCATCCAGTTAGCATATTTTTGAGTGATCTTTGCTTGGTTGTTTTCCTATCTTCTATTTAAGTTCCTTGTCCAAATATCAAGTCGTTTGGAGTTACTTTGATCATCCGTCTTTATGGGTCACCTGGTCTAGAAGAATCATCCATAACTTGCTCAAATCTTAACGAAATCGAACGAAACTTTACAGGAACACTCTAGAGGGTGTTATGGACCCACCATAAAAATTTGAGGTGATCGGGCGCACTCGAAATGGGTCGCTAGCGATCTATTTAGATGGATCGCTAGCAATCCATCATATTAACTCCAAATGCTCTCATTGTTTATGAGCCTTCTTCTATGTCTTCTAAATGTTCTTCCAAAGTTTCAAGTCATTCCGACTTCGTATGAGTTCTGTAGGTCTATTTTAAGTTAGCTACTTTTGGTCAAACAGCTTGAATCCGGTGAGCCTTCACTTCTCGAGCTAGATTGTTTGGCATGCTATGAAACTTGGCAAGCGTCCCTAGGGAACATATTAGATCATGATGCAAGAGGACTAGAGGATCCACAAGCAAGCTTTATGGATCGCTAGCGATCCATAGGCAATGGATCGCTAGCGATCCATCGCCTTAGCTTGTTTTGGCAATTTTCATCTTTGGTCTTTCTCTTCTTTTCCTTCTGGTCTTCTTGGTCGATCCTTGATATTTTGACTTGTTGTAGATGGTCTAGTTCCCTTTGAATTCTATTGGGTTAAAAACCTAGTTAACAATAACAATTATAAATGATTTAAATCATGAGGTATTTTGAAGAATTTACCAATGCAGTTGTGTGACTCGCAAATGTATATTCAGTCACCAATTAATATTGAAAAATTTTAATATTAACATTCACACATCACCTTAGCTAGTGATGTGATAATATGGCCAAATTTATCGCTTATACATCTTTTCAGTAAAATCAAATTTTACTATTTTAAGTGGCACGCAGTAGTAATAGCTATTTACACCAATTCTCTTTGTCAAAGCTATATCACTATAGGACTTATGGAATTTTGTTTTGGTCAAAATTCCAGTATTGTCCACATTCAACTTAATTTGTACGAACACAAAGTCATTGGTTCAACAAAAACAATTATTATTGACTTTACAACCCTGGCTAGAGACTTTGACATTGAGTTGACTATAATTAACCATGATACTAACCTCGTATAATTTAAGAGACTAATTCTCTATTGAACAGTGTTTCATTTCCAATGCTTTAAATCCGACCCAACTATAGTCATTTGATGGACTTCATGTTATGATTTAATTATAATCAAAGTGGAGTGCCTACATTGAAGTGCAACGATATTCTTAAATTGAGAGAACTATGTAATATCTTCACTTTGATATTCTCCGTTTGACCTTGGTTATATTAACCAATAGAAAACTATCGAGTGAGGCATTCCATAATTATCCAATAACTGTCAGTACGTAACACCTTGGTGCCTCCAGCAGCCATTAGTAATACAATGCCCAATATTTGGAGAGCATAACACACAATAGCCTCAATGGATGTATCAATATCCTATCTTGAAATATCTTAACTAGAAATATTTAAAATAATATGTTATTTTAATGTGATAAATTTCTCACAATTACAACGCATTGTAATTATTATCACATAACATATCTTTCAAGGATATTCTATTTAGTATACTTAAATTAAATAATTAGTTAACATATCATAATATGACAAGTATATAATAGAAAGATAAACACCTTTTATTATGAACTAGATCGGTCATAGAGTTAAATATATGTAGCAAATTACATAATTGCCTCTAGGGCATACCCCTAAATCTATTAGTCTCCTACTTGTTATGGAATCTAATTCCTTTGATATTGATCATTTTTATCAAAGCTGATCGAATTAGTCCCTTGGTTAACGAGTATGCTATGTTGTTTTAATTATATACTATGTCAATCCACACTCTCCATGTTGATAACTGACTTTATTCTATGGAACTTTTTGGAGCATGTTTCTTTACTTCTAGTGAGCTCTAGGTTGTTTCGCGGTATGTATCACAAGATTGTTATCGTATAATAATGATACGAGATTCTTAATATTTGGAATCGCCCCTAGCTAAGTTATAAATTTGTGCAGGCATGCACATACACACAAAGCCTTTATTGCAGCACTATTCAAGGCTATGTACTTAACCTTTGCTTGAATCAGCCACAATCTCTTATTTGGAACATTTCCAACTTAATGCCTCTTAAATAAGGTTTGAACTTGAATTTAGTATTGATATATTAAATTCGATATTACTTATGAAGTTCTGAATACTTGTTCATAAAAAGCTCGATGTTTAAGTAAACAATTCTATAGTATTTCACAAATACTTGAGAATACTCTTAACTGCCATTTAGCAACCTTAATTCAGGTTTGATACTTGCTTTATATATCAAATATATAAGTTAAATATGATATTTTAGACAATACAACATGTATAGTAATTCCTATAGCTAAAGCATAAGGAATCCTTCTTACATGCTAAATATTAAACATTTTAATTTAGTGTCCGGGTATATCATTTTGGACAATCCCAACATCCTTTTATATAGATTATAAAAGATGTCTTTTTCAAGTCATAAATCGAGAATTAAACAACCAAACGAATACTGATTTTAACATAGGTTCATCGTATACAATCAAAGGCATGTTGTTTACTTATAGTTTAAACATCTCTTAGTCTTTTAATGTTCTTTCTTATAGGCACATGCTACCTCTGCATTTCGATTGAAAATGAAACTATTTGAAATTTCTATCAAAATACTTATCCAACTCCAATGATTAACGAATGATACTTTCGTATCATTTCTTGGATCATAACCGAAACCCACAAATTCCATACTGCTCCCACTGACTTCGAGACCTTCGGTTGTTCTATGCAAACATTTTATTGTAAATCATATTTTAGAATTTTATGTTTCAACATATATTGTAACAACCCTAGTATTTGTGATTACCGGTGATATTAAATTATAACGATAGTTATAATTTAATATTGAGAATAAAATGAAACAGAGAAGTTAAAATATGTTAAAGATTATTTATTTCCAATAAACAATGTGTTTGAGAATAAATATTAGGTTTAAAATTAGATTGGATAAGTATTTGGTTAAATAAATTGCAAATATTAGGTTTTTATTAGTTTGGAGCTAATAAATTAAATAAGTGATGTATTTCAACATTAAATTGTTGAAATAAAAATAAATTGATGAAAATAAAGTTTTAAAATAATATTTTGATGTTTAAATAAAGTTAGGAAGGTTTGTTGTATTTTATTTGATAAGAAAACCATTTTTGTATAAATGGATATGTTAAAAATGGTGTTATGAGATAAAAAGGTGTAAATTGTATTATTTTGATAAAAATAAGGTTTTATGGATAAAAATAATTTTTTATAGTTAAAATAAATTTTAGTATGTTGAGAAAACAATTTTTGTTTATATACACTTTTGTGTATAAATTTAACTTTGCTTAAAAATAAGAAAAAAAATATGAGTTTATATTGTTAAATAGGTGAAATGTGTGCATATACTTAGTAAATTTCACTAAGTATTGTTGCTGGGCTTAATGGGTATATGGTTTAGATCCTAAACACATTCTAGAAGCCTCGGGAAAGAAGAAAAATAACCTGTACGTTGTTTTTCCTCTTTACTCATTCCTTTCTTTTTCTAAAAACAATTACAGTAAAAAGAAAACCATGGCCACTTCTTGTTAAATTCTACTTTCTCCAATTTTTGCTGAAAATTCAAGTGTTAATCAACCAAAAAAGAGAGAAGGTAATCACAACCAATACACTAGATTATTTCATCAAATTGACATTTTGAATCCGAGAGAGGATTGTTTGTAACTTTTTGTTTTTGTTCTGCATGCTTCTTTTCTAGTTTTTATAGGGTCTTGAAGCTTCTCTTCTTCACCAAAGCTCTCATCTTGCTATCAAATTCTTGCCAAATTGCTAAGGTGAGTAAAATACTCACAAATGCTAACTAAGATCTTGAGCTGCTGTAAGAAACTGCTCTGTAAAAGCTTCAGTTTTTGTCTATATCTCTGTCTCTTGTTTTATTTGAATTCTTTGTTTCTGGTTGCCACTTTGAGTGGCCATAACTTCTTGATTTTAACTCGAATTGCTACTGGATCTTTTCTGGATTGTAGTTTAGATGTTAAACTCTACGCATGGCAATTTTCGATGCAAAACTTGATCGTTTGATAGTCCAATTTGCTGTTCAAAGTTCAGTACGAAGTAGAAAATACCCAGGGAAGATAATCCGTAGCCTGGGTCGACAGGCAGTTCAACCCAACAGTCTCCAGGTCGACCTAGCCACTACTCTGGGTTGACCCCTGTCGGCCCAGGTACGTGACTATTCTTTTTTTTGTTCTGAGCCCTTTTGCCTTGTTTGCTTACCTATTTCTATGGTTTTTGTGGCCAATTTTTATGCAAATTTCGGTATGTTTTTGATGATGATTATGAGCTATAGTATCCATCAATGGATTAGCCGAGTTTTGGAGGACTTTGAAATTTAAAAATTTGATTTTAAATTCGATTTGAATTTGAATATCGATTGTGTGTATTTTCAACGTTTTTCTCGATTTTCAAGCATTATTTCTTCTAAATAATTTTTAAGAAGAATTCTAAATAATTTGGTTTTTGAAATCATTATTATTAAATATTTTCAAATCATTTATAAATTATTTCGAAATATTATATATATATATATATATTTATTTCCTATAATAAGAAGAAATTTTAAATAAATGTCTTCAAAATGATTTCAGAAAATTATTTAAAAATCCCGTTTTCTCAAGTAAAATATTATATATATAAAATATATTATTTTTATACTTTTCGGACATATGAGAAGGAGAATTAAATGATTTAGTAAAACATGTGGTATGTGACACGTGAGTTTATTTTATCCGTTAATTCCGGACTTGTATCGATCGAAACCTCTCGAGTATATTGATTTGAGATGATTTATGGGAATGGCCATATTATGGCGTATTTTGAGGATTCTAATTTCCATATTTAGGGATCTTCCGAGATGGCCAATATTTAGCAAACTTTATGGTTCGAGATCTCCTATTTAGGAGTATAATCGATGAGAACCATCATGATGTATTTTATTGGCTGATGAAATGAGGCAAGTTTAAAGATGGAGATTTCCTTTTTAGGAAGTATGGTTTATATAAAAACCAACATGATGTCTTATACTTGTCGATGAGATGAGACAAGTATGATGTTTTTTACTACTTGCCAATGAGACGAGGTGAGATATGATTTTTCTAAGGACTTTGATTTAATGATGTTTTCTAGTGTGGCATCGACTAGCAGTTAGTAAATCGCTAAGTGTGAGCGTGTGGTATGGGATGCACGATAACACTTTTTGGGTTCCTGTTTGAGAGTTTGTGACGCATTCACGATGTTTACCAGTACTATAGACCTTCGGGTCACCACGATGTTCTACGACTTCGGTCATCACAATGTTTTGCGACTTCGGTCGTCACGATGTTCTACGACTTCGGTCGTCACGATGTATTACGACTTCGGTCGTCATGATGAATTACGACTACGGTCGATTGAGATGGGTACCTATAGTATATATATATATATATAGTACTGGTCTGAGTTTGGCACGTGCAGTATTGCTTCGGCATGCAATCGGGGATTTGGCCAATCCGAGGATTTTTATAAGTTTTGATTTGCTTCAATTTCACCATTTTGAGATGATAATTTTATTGTAGCCTTGAGTTAGAGATAGGCTTAGAGATATATGCATTTTTATGGTGATATCGATAATGAGGTTTTGAACTCGTTTTGGAGTTCCGTGATATTTGATTTTGATGCTTCTTCTATGGCTCATGAGTTTGCTAGATTCACTTATTTTGAATTCCATTGAACATGAACCATTTATGACATGTTAAACCTTTTTATGAGTTAACTGTGGGTTCTATGAAGCATCCACCCTTGTATGTATATCTAGACATTACTTATACTATTCCTTTAGAACTAAAGGAATACTTCCCTTATGCAGTCTTATCACTTTATCTTATGCTAATATCAAGTTCTAGTTAGCCTGACCCGTGTATTCCTTACTCGGGTCAGACCAAGTTGCAGGTTAGGATGTTGGACCCCTTTTGTTAGCTATGTCTTTTGGATTTCTCCTTCGCCTTTGGATAGATGTCTTTGTTTTGTGTTGTAGTCTTTTTGTTGGGAACTTGTGATGTATATATTCTTTTATGGGGATGTATGTATATATTGTGGTTGAACGCCACTTGTGATGGGTTGTATTACATTTGATGTATGTGTATGTATATTATCTGTGTTGCTGTTCTGTGACTTGTGATTGATGTTGTTATTGTGTTTTGTTTCTGAATCAATTCTGTAGCCACCATAGTAGTGTATTAAATAGGAATTGAGTATGTCGAATACTTAAGCCAAAATGGAAAGAAAAAGAAATGGAAAAAAATGAGTACCAAATCGACATACTTAGCTCTTATTTAATGCAAGACTATGATGGTCGCCCTTAACCAGCCCTATTTTCCGCATTAGCAGACTGAGTTACTCGGTAATTCTCTTTGTTAATGTGGGTCTTGGGGTACGACGTTAGAGCTTGGTATCAGAGCATAATTCAGAACAAAATGTAATAAACACAAAACGGTACACACAATCATCATACATCAAGTATAATACACTTGTAAACATCATCCTCAATCATATTCAGTCCCGACCTTGTCCTTAACCGTTTGAGTCCTTTGGGGTAGATAGAAAGGCATATGTCTGGGAATGTTAATTTTAATTCCGTAGTATTCCTTATTTAATTTGAATTGCTAATATCTACCCCTGTGAATAATCCTATCTTAGCTTAACTTTCAGCAATGGCTGGAAGAGGAAGAGGTCGCACTTCGGTGGCGGGACCGTCCAGTGGTTCTCGTCCTGAAGGAGTTTAAATGTCGACCGATCAGATTCTTGAGCTGCTTAGGAGTACACAGGCTCCAGCTCCAGCCCGTTCTTCCCCACCACGCAAATCTGTATTTGAGCGCATGAGTAGCGATTATACTCATCTTGGAGGAAAACCATTCAAAGGCACGAAGTCAGTCTTAGAGGTCCAGCATGGCTCCGTACATGCGAGTGCATATTTACTTGCATGGAGATTTCTAGCCACCATTGCGTTCTTGTCGCATCTAGTATGTTGCAAGAACGTGCATTGGATTGGTATGAATTGCTCATTGCGGAGATTGATGAGCCTACCTTAGAGTGGGAGCATTTCAGAGAGAGATTCGAGCTTAAGTTTGTCCCAGAATCCGAGAAGGCTATCTTAACTCGACGTTTCCTTGATCTTAAGCAAGGAAAGTCGACAGTTTCAGAGTATGTGGCTTCGTTCGAGGCTTTGTCCAAATATGGTCTTGAGCATATTAGCACTCCTTACAAGAAGAATCTTAAGTTCGTTTTTGGACTTAAGAAATATCTAAAGAAATCCCTTATGCTCCAACTCAAATTGTCTTTTGAGGAACTTGTTGATGTGGCCCTTCACCTTGAAGCGGTCGAGAAGGAGAAGATAGTGATGGTGATGCAGAGGTTTGAAGAAATCCGAACAAGAAGAGGTTTCCTTTCCGCAAATCCAAGCCATTCCAGCCTAGTAAGAAGAAGAAGCAAGGTGGTTCTACTTCTCATCCTCATGCTACGCCTCCTTCAGCTAAGGTTGTGGCATGTTATAATTGTGGTTCACGCGATCATCTTGTGAGGGAATGTCCTAATCCTAAGAGGTGTTTATATTGTAAGAAGGAAGGGCATTTGATTTCTGCTTGTCCTAAGAGGGACGGAGGTCCTATTTTGGGGAATCTCAATGTTGCGAAGGCTTCTGGTAGTACCTCTCATTCTCAAGGTATATCTTCTACTATTTTAGAAGGTTCCATTATTTTCCATGATCGATCTATTAGAGTTCTATTCGATACGGGTGCATCATATTCATTCGTATCGAAGGAACTCGTTGATGCTTTACAATTGGATGTTTCTTGCTTGACTACTTCTTTGAGGATTGAGAATCCTATCGGGGGATCTGCAACCCTTAGTATGCTTTGTGATGATGTTGAGATTCTTATTTGTGGCTTTTCTTTCCGTGCGAATCTGCACGTAATTCCTTTTCTTGGATTCAATATGATATTGGGTATGGACTGGCTAGTTCGATACGATGCCAAGATTCTATGTTTAGAGAGAGTCTTATATCTTCGACATCCCGACTCTCCTGCTCAGCTATCTCTTATTCTTCGAGATATTGAGCGTGATTCCGAAGCTTCTCTGTTCTCTCTTGAATCTCGAGATGATGATGATGATGTGTCTCGAATTCCTGTTGTTTGTGACTTTCCGAATTTATTTACGCCTATTTCGGGATTACCACCCAAGCGGGCTATCGAGTTCCACATCGACCTTATCCCAGGTGCGCAGCCAGTTAGTCATCCTCCCACGAGGATGTCTACAAAAGAGAATGAGGAACTCAAGAAGCAACTCCTTGAGCTTGAAGCTAAGCACTTCGTTCGATCTAGTTCGTCACCGTGGGGAGCCACGGTGGTATTCGTGAGGAAGTCTGATGGGACTCTTAGGTAATGCGTGGAATATCGCAAGCTTAAGGAGTTAACCATCAAGAATCGTTATCCCCTGCCTAGGATTGACGATATGTTCGATCATTTGAGTGGCGCTAAGGTCTTCTCGCAGCTTGACCTCGCCACCGGATTTCATCAACTCCGAGTTGCGGAAGACAGCATTCCACTTACATCATTCCGCACTCGATATAGATCATATGAGTGGGTCATCATGCCATTCGGGTTGAAGAATGCTCCTGCTTACTTCGTCGACCTTATGAAACGAGTATTCCGGGAATATATCGATAAGTTTGTTCTTATTTTCATCGATGACATTCTTGTGTATTCTAAGTCCGAAGCTGATCATGCTCGACATCTTAGAATTGTTTTGAGTACTCTTTGTCAGCATCAACTCAAAGTAAAACTTTCTAAGTGTCATTTATGGGAAAAACAAGTTAAGCTCTTAGGTCACGTTGTTTCTTCCGAAGGCATTTCGGTCGATCCGTCTAAGATCGAAGCCATCCAGAATTGGAAGAGGCCTGAGAATGTTCATGAGATTTGTAGCTTTTTGGGTTTGGTGGGTTATTACCGTCATTTCATCAAAGACTTTTCCCGTATTATGCTACCCTTGACTAGCCTTACGAGGAAAGGCATTTGCTTCTTATGGTCTGATAAGTGTGAGGCTTCCTTTCAGTGATTGAAGGAGCTTCTCACTGATGTTCCTATTCTTATGGTTCCGGAAGGGAATCAGGATCTTATAGTCTATACCGATGCCAGTCATAATGGCCTCCGTGCTGTTCTTATGCAGAAGGATAGGGTGGTTACCTACGCCTCAAGGCAATTACGTCCGAACGAGGTTCGGTACCCTACTCATGATTTAGAGCTTGCCGCCATCGTCTTTGCTTTAAAGTTATGTCGTCATTATCTTTTAGGTGAACATTTTACTCTATTCACCGATCACAAGTCTCTCAAATATTTGTTCACCCAGAGGGAGCTCAACATGCGACAGCAACATTGGCTCGAATTTCTAGCTTCTTATGATGTTGATATTCGGTATACCCCTGGCAAAGGGAATTGATTAGCTGATGCTTTGAGCCGAAAGCATTCAACTATTGTTTCCATGATGATTGCCAAATATAAAGCTCTTGAGACCCTTTCCATATGTGATATTCAGGATCGTGCTTCCACTTCCGATTGTCCTATTCTATTATATAGCATGGAAGCTCATCCTACTCTCCTTGATCGGATTGCCGAGAAACAGAGGCAAGATTCCGAGATCTCTGCTCTTATTCAGAAGTGTAAGTCTGAATCCCAAGATGATATTGAGATGAGGGATTTCAACATCGATATTCATGGGTGTCTTCGAAAGAAGAACCATCTTGTTGTGTCTTCTATTCCAGAACTTAGGTGGGACATTCTAGATAAGTGTCACCGTTCTAAGTATACTATTCATCCAGGCAGCAGCAAGCTGTATGCTGATATGCGTCGTCTCTATTACTGGGAAGGAATGAAGCATGATGTTGCAAGTTATGTAAGAAATTGCATGACTTGTCAGCTTATTAAGGCCGAGCATCAACGGCCAAGTGGTCTCCTTCAGCCTTTAGAGGTTCCATTGTGGAAATGGGACCAAGTTTCTATAGATTTCATTGATGGCTGACCTCGTTCGAGGTCAGGCCATAGCAGTATTTGGGTTGTTGTGGATTGTCTTACCAAGTCTGCACATTTCATTCCTATTAAATCTAATTGGACGACATCTCTCTTATCGAAGCTATATATTAAGGAGATCGTGCGATTGCATGGTGTTCCTGCATCTATTGTATGTGATCGTGATCCTCTTTTCATGAGTCGCTTCTGGCAGAGTCTCCAGCAAGCTTTGGACATAAAGCTTAATATTAGCACAGCCTATCACCCACAGTCTGATGGACATACTGAACGGGTGAATTGTATCTTAGAAGATCTGCTTCGTGTTTGTATCTTGGATTTTGGAGGTAACTAGGAGGATCATCTTCCCCTAGTTGAGTTTGCTTATAATAATAACTACCAATCTTCTATCGGCATGGCTCCTTTCGAAGCCTTATATGGAAGGTCGCGTTGTTCTCCATCTTGTTGGCTTGAGTCGGGGGAAAAGCTCATTTTAGGCCCTGAGTCTATTCGAGAATCATCTGAGAAGATCCATCTTATCTGAGAGAGAATAAAAGAGGCTCAAAGTCGATAGAAATCCTATGCGGACAACCATAGGAGGCCTCTTGAATTCTCAGTGGGCGATCTTGTTTATATCCGGGCTTCTCCTCTAAAGGGAGTGATACGCTTTAGCCAGATGGGAAATTGGGACCATGCTATATCAGGCCATTTCCTATTACAGAGCGTATCGGTCCTGTTGCATATCGTGTAGCACTTCCCGATCAGTTTTGTGGAGTTCACGACGTATTCCACGTTTCTCAGTTGAGGAAGTGTATACGAGATTCAGATTCTGTGCTTGATTCTCGTGCTTTAGAGAAGTTGGAGGTCTCTCCTGATCTATCTTTTGTGCAACATCCTATGAGAGTTCTTGCTTCGGAGACTAGGCATATTCGAAACAAGAGTGTTCCGCTCGTGAAGATTTAATGGTCCGATAATCCCAATGACTGCACTTGGGAAACCAGAGAATTTATCGAGCGATCGTATCCTAGATTCTTATCTTCTCACGACGAAGGTAAGAATTTTCCATTTTAATTTATCTATATTTCCTTTGTTTGATGAAATAAAGTGTGTTAAATACATATTTCCTCTAGAAATTGCGAGGATGCAATTTTTATAAGTGGGGAGTCTGTAACAACCCTGGTATTGGTGATTACCGATGATATTAAATTATAACGATAGTTATAATTTAATATTGTGAATAAAATGAAATAAAGAAGTTAAAATATGTTAAAGATTGTTTATTTCCAATAAACAATGTGTTTGAGAATAAAATTGGGTTTAAAATTAGATTGGATAAGTATTTGGTTAAATAAATTGCAAATATTGGGTTTTTATTAGTTTGGAGCTAATAAATTAAATAAGTGATGTATTTCAACATTAAATTTATTGAAACAAATATAAATTGATGAAAATAAAGTTTTAAAATAATATTTTGATGTTTAAATAAAGTTAGGAAGGTTTGTTGTATTTTATTTGATAAGAAAACCATTTTTGTATAAAAGGATATGTTAAAAATGGCGTTGTGAGATAAAAAGGTGTAAATTGTGTTATTTTGATAAAAATAAGGTTTTATGGATAAAAATAAATTTTTATAATTAAAATAAATTTTAGTATGTTGAGAAAACAATTTTTTATATACACTTTTGTGTATAAATTTAACTTGGCTTCAAAATAAGAAAATAAATATGAGTTTATATTGTTAAATAGGTGAAATGTGTGCGTATACTTAGTAAATTTCACTAAGTATTATTGTTGGGCTTAATGGGTATATGGTTTAGTTCCTAAACCCATTCTAGAAGCCTAAGGAAAGAAGAAAAATAACCTGTACGTTGTTTTTCCTCTTTACTCCTTCCTTTCTTCTTCTAAAAACAATTACAGTAAAAAGAAAACCATGGCCACTTCTTGTTAAATTCTACTTTCTCCAATTTTGGCTGAAAATTCAAGTGTTAATCAACTAAATAAAGATAAGAGAAGGTAATCACAACTAATACACTAGATTATTTCATCAAATTGACATTTTGAATCCGAGAGAGGATTGTCTGTAACTTTTTGTTTTTGTTCTGCATGCTACATTTCTAGTTTTACAGGGTCTTGAAGCTTCTCATCTTCACCAAAGCTCTCATCTTGCTATCGAATTCTTGCCAAATTGCTAAAGTGAGTAAAATATTCACAAATGCTAACTAAGATCTTGAGCTGCTGTAAGAAACTGCTCTATAAAAGCTTCAGTTTTCGTATATATCTCTGTCTCTTGTTTTATTTGAATTCCTTGTTTCTGGTTGCCACTTTGAGTGGCCATAACTTCTTGATTTTAACCTGAATTGCTGCCGGATATTTTTTGGATTGTATTTTAGATGTTAAACTCTATGCATGTCAATTTTTGTTGCAAAACTTGATCGTTTGATAGTCCAATTTGCTGTTCAAAGTTCAGTACGAAGTAGAAAATACCCAGGGAAGATAATCCGTAGCCTGGGTCGACAGGCAGGTCGACCCAACAGTCTCCAGGTTGACCTGGAGTTCGACCTGGTGGTCGACCTGGCCACTTCTCTGGGTCGACCCCTGTCGGCCCAGGTACGTGACTGTTCTGCTTTTTGATCTGAGCCCATTTGCCTTGTTTGCTTACATATTTCTATGGTTTTTGTGGCCAATTTTTATGCAAATTTCAAGATGTTTTTGATGATGATTATGGGCTATAGTATCCATTAATGAATTGGCCGAGTTTTGGAGGAATTTGAAATTTACAAATTTGATTTTAAATTCGATTTGAATTTGAATATCGACTGGGTGTATTTTCAACGTTTTTCTCGATTTTCAAGCATTATTTCTTCCAAATAAATTTTGAGAAAATTTCTAAACAATTTGGTTTATGAAACCATTACTATTAAATGTTTTCAAATCATTTATAAATTATTTTGGAATAATATATATATATATATATTTCCTATAATAAGAAGAAATTTCAAATAAATGTCTTCAAAATGATTTCAGAAAATTATTTAAAAATCCCGTTTTCTCAAGAAAAATATTTTATATCTAAAATATATTATTTTTACACTTTTCGGATATATGAGAAAGAGAATTAAACGATTTATTAAAACATATGGTATGGGACACGTGAGTTTATTTTATCGGTTAATTCCGGACTTGTATTGATCGAAACTTCTCGAGTATATTGATTTGAGATGATTTATGGGAATGGCCATATTATGGCGTATTTTAAGGATTTTAATTCCTATATATAGGAATCTTCCGAGATGGCTAATATTTGGCAAACTTTATGGTTTGGATCTCCTATTTTGGAGTATAATCGATGAGAACCATCATGATGTATTTTATTGGCCGATGAAATGAGGCAAGTTTTAAGATGGAGATTTCCTTTTTGGGAAGTATGGTTTATATAAAAACCATCACGATGTCTTATACTTGTTGATGAGATGAGACAAGTATGATGCTTTTTACTACTTGCCAATGAGATGAGGCGAGATATGATTTTTCTGAGGACTTTGATTTAATGATGTTTTCTAGTGTGGCATCGACTAGTAGTTAGTAATTCGATAAGTGCGAGCGCGTGGTATGGGACGCACGTTAACACTTTTTGGGTTCCTGTCTGAGAGTTTGTGACGCATTCATGATGTTTACCAGTACTATAGACCTTCGAGTCATCACGATGTTCTACGACTTCACGATGTTTTGCGACTTCGGTCGTCACGATGTTCTACGACTTCGGTCGTCACGATGTATTACAACTTCAGTCGTCATGATGTATTACGACTGCGGTCGACTGAGATGGGTACCTATAGTATATATATAGTATTGGTCTGATTTTGGCACGTGCAGCATTGCTTCGGCATGCAATCGGGGATTTGGCCAATCCGGGGATTTTTATAAGTTTTGATTTTCTTCAATTTCACCATTTTGAGATGATAATTTTATTGTAGCCTTGAGTTAGAGATAGGCTTATAGATATATGCATTTTTATGGTGATTTTGATAATGAGGTTTTGAACTCGTTTTAGAGTTCCGTGATATTTGATTTTGATGCTTCTTTTATGGCTCATGAGTTTGCTAGATTCACTTATTTTGAATTCTATTGAACATGAACCATTTATGACATGTTAAACCTTTTTATGAGTTAATTGTGGGTTCTATGAAGCTTCCACCCTTGTATGTATATTTAGACATTACTTATACTATTCCTCTAGAACTAAAGGAATACTTCCCTTATGCTGTCTTATCACTTTATCTTATGCTAATATCAAGTTCTAGTTAGCCTGACCGGTGTATTCCTTACTCGGGTCGTACCAAGTTGCAGGTTAGGATGTTGGACCCCTTTTGCTAGCTATGTCTTTTGGATTTCTCCTTCGCCTTTGGATAGATGGCTTTGTTTTGTGTTGTAGTCTTTTTGTTGGGAACTTGTGATGTATATATTCTTTTATGGGGATGTATGTATATATTGTGGTTGAACACCACTTGTGACGAGTTGTATTACATTTGATGTATGTGTATGTATATTATCTGTGTTGCTGTTCTGTGACTTGTGATTGATGTTGTTATTGTGTTTTGTTTCTGAATCAATTCTGTAGCCACCATAGTTGTGTATTAAATAGGAATTGAGTATGTCGAATACTTAAGCCAAAATGGAAAGAAAAAGAAATGAAAAAAAAGAGTACCAAATCGACATACTTAGCTCTTATTTAATGCAAGACTATGATGGTCGCCCTTAACCAGCCCTATTCTCCGCATTAGCAGACTGAGTTACTCAGTAATTCTCTTCGTTAATGTGGGACTCGGGGTGGGGCGTTACATATATTTACTAAAACTCAAAATCATATTGGCAATAGTTTTGCAAGTAAAATCCAAAATAACTTAAACGTGTTGAACAATGTATTCATTATGTTAATTTCAACAACTAAAATATATGATGTTATTCTTACCAACGTTGCTTACTACATTCCAACTACATTGGTCTTCTTCTGGAAGACACATTTGTGGCTGATAGATCATATCCCTTCGAGTAAAACTATCGAAATTATATTTTGATAATGTACTTGGAATCCATTCTGGAATTGCACATAATGCCATATGGTAGGTCAATACTCTTAATGGATATTGATAACTTAGGAAGTTCTTTTCTCAACATTGATATGAAACTCATATTATCTCTTCAATGTGAGAGAATACTTATTAGAAATTCTAGTGTTTGTGCCCGATTAGGTTTGGTTAACTTCATTTCATCCCTCGGAATCAATTTTATATTTGGATTGTATCTAAAATCATTTACTACCAATAATTACTGAAAGAAATTCCTTCACCATGAAGTTGGTGTTTCTTAAAACAACAATTAATCTCACTGCAACGGAAAAGATATTCGTAAACATTATATGAATATCCTATATATAAATAACTGATTTAGTTTTCGATTTACAAAACTTATGTTCATAACATAAATTGGTCAATCAACATTGATCGGTTTGAAAACCCTTTGGGTTGGTCCATACAAGATCTCTCACGAATAATTATTACATGCAGCCTCTTAACTCACAAAACCTGTCAACTTCTTGACCTAGGATATGTAGGGGTTTTCGATAAACTCTTATCTTGTATAATATCGTTAACTATGCTTTAAATAAAATTAATTTTAACCTCATGTACTTACTCTTAAGTACATGACCTTACAGAAAGAAGTTAACTCAACTTCACTCATTAACAATCGTTTTTTGTTCAACAAAATCCGATTGCTGTTTATCGGTACATCGTTATGTATCATAGAAATGAGACATTTTGAGATCGAATCTTTATTCATTTTTAGGTACATTAGGAACTCTTGCCAATACACTCGCCTATTTGATCAAATCAAATCGTTTTATTTTCTTTTGCATGTTATGTTATTAACTTGTGTTTTATATTTTATGAACTTATCATATACATACTACATGTTATCAAATACAGATGTTCATGTATATGATGATTCATTGATGAATTTAATGAAGTTTATAGAACCATTTTGGTATCATTAGATCTACGGTTGCATACATATATATATGTATTAATATGAAGAAATCATTAACTCTTTCATTGCTCTCACTAAATTGGTGATTCGTCATTAATCTTTTGAGATACAATTCATCGGTACCATATGATTGATAATCATATGATTATCAGATTATTCCTTAAAGATAAGGTTTAGTCCATAATTCCAAAATAATTATAAAAGTTTCAAATACATATGTATTTTCTAATGCATCACTTTCGTTATGAAAACAAATACCATTATTGTAATTTTATCTTATAATGAATATTCATAATATTCATATTGAAATAAAGCTATGTTATTTTTAGTCAATATTGAAAACAATTATTATTTCATAAATAATATTTGGCATGCTTATGAAAACAATTTGTAATAACTTGATGCATCCACCAAGAAGTGTTGTATGGTATGCTCCCACTATTTCCACCATTACTATAATAGCGTACCACATACAAAGCTCCATTCAACCAGTTTTTACGAGATTTTATTTCGTTCGCTATAAATATTAAATATCTTAAACTCGAAGAAGTTACTTTTAGAGAAAACTATTTTCTATACGAAAATACATTTGGAATAGAAATCATATTTAATTTTTGATAGTAAGAGTGGCACTTTGTTCAAGTAAATCACTCATTTGATGTCTCAGGGGTTAGAAATCATGACCTCTAGAACCTATATTTAGAGCGTCATACCACTAACTAGTTAGGCTAGTAGCCCTTGACAAATAAAAATCATATCTCTCATTTCATATTAAGTTTCTTTTAGTATTTTATACAATTCTCGTTTCCATTGTTCCTTCATGAAGTAAAAGTGGTCATTCACACTCTTCATCTAACTGCGTCTTAAGTTACATCCACTATCTATGCTTTCCTTTCTAAATAGTTGAACCATTCAATGGAAACCCTTACTACAAGACCGTTTACGAACTCTTTACAAAAGTACATTTAGTCATCCTTAACATTTAGGGATATCAATTAAGTTGCACTTTACGTAAACTGATCAAACTGAAATTTCAGTGATCTAATTCCTAGTTACATCTTTTAGCTCTTGGTCTAGTGCTACATCTAACACAACAAGATCCTTATTGTAATCAATCGTACTGAATATATAATTTTGCATTATGGTTTACTTGCTTATTTCAAATGAACTAATTTCATCGAAGTTTCATACATTACGAATTGTGATCATTCACCATATAACATTTATATGTTATTAAATATGGATTAAATATTCATATTCTTGTATTGTTTTAGAGTTCGAAGCTCATAGAAGAGAATACATGGCTTCAACATATAAGCATATAAGAGATAAAGTTACGAACATATTTAGTTGTTGTATAAATAGGCCCTTACATGATTCTTGAATTGACAACATGCAAAAATTTATTAGTATGTATATTTTGTATTTCTACTTGTTAATCTTAATTCAGTTTATTTGTATATTTTAATTAACAAACATTTTACCAATTATGTTAATTGCACAAAATTTTCAAATTAGATTAGTTTAATTTATACATAGCAGACATCTTATATTATTAGTAATATTAAATATTTATTTCATTTTACTAATAAGCACCCACTACGCTTTTATGTTTCTCAAAACTCAAAGAGGAAACACATAGATCTTTCAATTTCTTTAGTGGATGTTAGGACTCGCATACCTTGGAATTCTAACCTTAAGGAATATCTTCAAATCATAGGCCCACATGCGATGGATAACACATTATTGGTTATAACATATACAACTTCTAACCTATGGTCTTTATCCTAATCTGATTTTGATCTTGAGGAATATCAACAGATCGGAAGAGATTATTCGCTCGTACCTACAATTTCGCGATGGCCTAAGTATAAGTGCACATACCATGAGAAATATCAATAAATACATGCATATATCTTACCTTGTCTATTCATTATATTAATTGTACTACATATAACATCTCTAGCTTGAGGTATATTAACGCTAAAGAGTATGCAAGTAATCTATTAATATATAAATGGTAAAGGATAACATTTATATCAGAAATTCATAATCTTTAATATATTTATTAGAGTAATATCGATTTATAGAATAATGTATTTTTAGTGAAATACCCTCGTGATTCAAGTGTTAGACACATTTGGAATCACGGTATACGTACTACATGATTCAAGCGTTAGACACATTTGAAATCACGTATACGTACTACATGTGTGTATTTATTCCTTAAACCTAATTATGGTTTCTTATGGTTCGACTTTATTTAATTAAGTTATGTTTAATTTAAGTTTAATAATATTATTAGCTAAATCATACTTAGTTTATTTAATTAATCATTTAATTAACACTTTAATTAATTTAATTTTTATTCATTTTAGACATTTTAAAATTGAATATTGACCGTAACATTTATAGTAAATTTATATACATATATTATTATACATGTATATTATTCATTAATTAACATTTAATTCATTTAATTAATAAATTGTTTTAATAAAAATAAAATTAATTTCTAAAAATTGTTATTATTTACCTTAATCATTTTACAATAAATATACGTATATCAATATATATGTTTTAATTTTATTAATCAAATATTAATTAATTAATTAACTATTAATTAATTAATTAACTAATCCAATTAATTAAATAAAAATTCAAAAATAATTTATAATTTTCAAAAATAATTTTTGAAAATATTTTACAACATTTTATAAAATTTCATTCACATTTTAAACTTAACAACTAAATTTAAAATATTATTTAAAATTTGAAAATGGATTCTAAAAATTAACCTATAGCCCAAAATCAATTCGGGTCTTTATATTGACGATAACCTTTGGGCTAACACCATCCTTCAAGCTAGGCGAGTAGCTAGGTTGGACAGAGTACTTGACCACCCAAATCCAACCTTAGACACTACCTTTCTAGACAACCTACTAAACAGGTGGGCTTTAATAAGTTAGCACTAATACTGCTAATTTATAACGCATAGGTTGTTGGGCTCAAATACCATTGAAGGAACCGGGCTAGCACATAGCGGGTTAAGTGGGTGAATTTCAAGTTTTTTTTACCATTTTTGATCTTTTGTTGGGCCTCCGAAGTCTAAGTGATTTTTTAGTAAAATCTTATTTTATTTGATTTAATTAAATAGTGGATTTATTTTGAATTAAGATTTGAATTTAGTACATCCAAATATACTCCAATGTGCGTAGTTTATGTGCTACATAATATATTATGTACATAGTTAATGTTTATACATGTAGAAGAGCTAAGATTCACATCACAACAGATACATTCTCCCTTTGCATAATATTCTTGTGTCGAGCATCCAAGTGATGGAAAGATAGATTGTTAGGGTAAAATAAAAAAACAGAACGAGAAAGGAACACAATATCAGAATCTCACAGCGAAAGGATGCCATATAATATCAAAAGACAGTACAAAACTATCACTCTAAGATACACATCATTTCAGAATTACAATTTAAATACTATCATCAGCCTGAACAGTAATAACAGTCTGTCCTCAAAAATACTGATACATACATAAAAGTAATGCAGCGGAAATTAGAATACTACATTAGGTGAAACATCCAGTTCGTCTCCTTGATCTCCAATGAACTTCCAACTAAAATCTGCCTTTCTCAGACTGCTCAAAAGAGTACATGAGGAATTTAGGGAAAACAAAAACTACGTGTCAGACCTAAGTCTGGTATGAAAAACTCAAGAAATATGTGACCAACATATAACAGTACTTTTGAGACCGCATGAAATACCATAATGGTAATCCCCTCGAAAGAACCACTCATTTAATAAGTACAAAAGGTGATATAATAGATAATGTCTAGGGTGAAGAATATAAATCAAAAAATAGCTATGCCGCTTGCATCTCATGAAATAACAATATGAGAAGTACATCATACGAACATATGATGTTCGCATAATGGATTTTCCGTGGAGAACTCTCCGGTCAAGCAGGATCAGAACTCCGTGCACAAGGATCAAAAACTACTTTCCAAGCGTCATATATCTCCAGATAATATATACCATAAGGTAAACATAACTAGCCTACGCACGAACATTGGTATGAACCAGATGGGACCAAGTATCATCAACTCCCGCGTGCAACATCGATAAGCATACTCTAGATTTAGACTTAATATACCCCATCGTGGGTTAGCAAAACCCAGATTATGTAGCCTACTCTGTCTTTAGCCATTTTCGATATCGAGGTCGTGCCGCATCTCTCACACTAGTCTTCATTGCTCAAACAGTGCACGAATCCCCAAAAGGATTCCAACATCTCGAACAGATCACGAATCTCTACATGGATTCTGTAACGACCCGCCTTTTTGGACAATTTAAATCGACAATCCAAACACACATGCCGATTCCAAACCATTCAAAAGGGCGGATGGTTAATGGGGTAAATAAGAAAAGAAGAGAAAAGAGACAATAAACAATCACAGAATCTCGCAGCGGAAAGATAAAATATAATAATCAAATAAACAGTTCATGAAGCTGTTTAATATACTTTTGATTATCATTTATACAACATTTATCAGAGTTATACATATACAACAGAACAAATAAAATAATGCAGCAGACAGCATGATGCAAGGATGATAATAGTAATAGTATACCAAATCTTTGTCTTCATCCTCCAGAATAGATCTTCAATAAGCTGAAAAACTCAGGACTGACCCGAGCGTAATGAAAAGACAAACACTCGAGTCAGAACTAAAACATCCTTATGTAAGTTAATCAATCGTGAATAAATATGAATGCAACGGCGTCAGAGATGTTTACGGGGTTTGACATCTCCTATCCAGTGTCAACGTGAGTGCAATAACTCAAGAGATGTTACGGGATTTTCCATCTCTTAAGGATCCGTTAAACTATCTACTATATAATAGAATACGCTATATACAATAATGTCTATCATAAAGTAAAATATCAAACTAGCGTTAAGCCATGGTCCATTCCACCCTTAACACAATTTTATTCCCAATAGCATATACAAGACCGTAGTTTCCCCAAAACCGGAAGTCACCAGAGGGAAATCCATATACTAAAGGTACAAACCAAAACGTAGTGGTCGCGAATAGGATAATCAGTATGACAAGGTACATGAGGCGATACCAACTAGGATACTAGTAGTTGCGTGATCCGGACTGATGTTGGGCATAGCAGCTACTACCCCAACACCGCGAAACAACACTCCCATAATCGAGGGGTGCACCCAAATCGAATCACAAAAGTAATAGATATGGTAACGAAGAAGTGTGTCCGCTAGAGGTGGCGAACCTCAATGGCCCGGCGCGGCTCCTGTTTTAGTCATGTCAGGGGTCATCCAATATCGTTCTCTTTCTTCAGTCAACGCGTTCACCAAACCATCCACTTCATTCTGGATCAACACTCCGCGTATAATAGTTATTAAAGTGGTTTTCGGTATCGACAGAGAGTATGTCCATATCCGATCCCGGTCTCTTTAATAGCTACGTATTATTACATCGATGGCTCTTTTACATTTCAAATCGATTCATAATTGATATCAAAATATCATATTCGCTTCAAAATCAAATCCAATTCAAATATCATCATATCTATTCAAGATGTAAGATTCCGTTTCAAAATCATTTTTCCGCCTCAATATCTCATTTCGATTTCAAAATCATTTTCACCTCAATATCTCATTTCGATTTCAAAATCATTTTCGCCTCAATATCTCATTTCGATCTCAAAATCATTTTCGAATTTCAATTTAGATTGCAACTTCATTTAACCCAATTCGTGTTTAAATTCAAGATTTAAAGATAAACATTTAACCTTATTGACCAGCTTGAAATTTTAGAAAATAGTTTTAAGTAGTTTAAAAGTAGTTTTAAATAGTTAACATACTTAAAATCTTTAAATGGATTTCAAATAGATAAATTAGTTTAAAATAATTTAAATTGGGTTAAGTAGATTTAAAATAGATTAAAATAGTTTATGTATTTAAAGATGGTTTATATAACAGAGAAATTTGGAAACAAAAATGAAACATCTTCAAAACCAAACCATTTCAATTATAACTTCCCAATTCAAATCAATTTCAACTTTGACTTCAAATTAATTCAATTCTACATTCACCTTCAATTAATTCAATTTCAATTTATATTGATTTGGAGCTTGATTTTTTTTTAAATATCAATTTATAACACTTAACAAAATTTATCCTTCAATATTCAATTTTAAATCCAAATTCAAATATGATTCAATTTCAAGCTCAATTTCGAAATATCATTTTATCACTTTTACTTAGTAATACTCAAAGCTCGAGATAATGTTCAATCTTTAAAACAAATAAATTTCCGAAATTCAATCATATCCCAATTTTAAATTTCAAAGTCTCAACTTAAATTATTAAGCAATTTCTTTTAACCAAAATTTATTTCAACATTCCAAACTCAATTTGCGATAAATTCGATTTCTATAAATTGATTTTATTTATAACTTTTAAATCAAAACATTTAAATGAATTCCAAATCAACGATTTTTAAAATTATTAATTTAACCAATCCGGTGTCCGTATATAATTTTCTATTCTATGGCCAAGTGATTATTTATTTCAATTAAATGTCAGGGATGAATATATATCACTTAAACCAAATCACAGTGTCATATGTATGTATAACAGGATATATATATATATACAAATAAACACCCAAACATTTAAATATCAACCAATAGCATCCATCGAAATACATCATCCAATAGACAATACAATTCACGGCAATTTCATAGTTATCAATGTCAGGTAATTTAATCGCAATTCAATTTTAATTTCAATTTGACTGTCAATTAAATTTTCAACGGTGAATTCAAATGACAATCTATATGACAATTAAATTTTATCAAACAACGACAAATAAAATTCATATAACTTCATAATATCAAATTTAACTACCATAAAGATATTCAGTACATTGTGAGCGTTATAAAACACTCACCTTGATTTTACGTTGCCAATCGTTCAAATTTTTAAATTAAATCGAGCGCGTTCGATTTAACCAAAAAAATTTAACGAGCTCGAAACAGTCCCGGATCTGCACTGCAGCGTAGCACTCGTCGCTGCAATTTCAACGTGGCCAGTTTCATCCGATTCTGATAACGAATGAAGGAGTTACACTATTTTCAAGTTTGAATACAATTTAAATAAACAATTCTTTTTTTTATACCGAGACAGATCTGTCGTTCAATCCCACAGCAAAATCAAGGCTGTGCATTGAAGCTTCTTCCTCACGCGACCACGTTCCAGGCAACAGCACGAGACAACCCATCTTCACGCGTGCTACCCTCGATCATCGAGCCTCCAATGATTGCCTGGAGATTGATCAACTAGTGCCAACCCAAAGCCCACGCCATGCCTCACCCCCGGCCGGAGCAGCATCGAACTCGATGTCACGAAGGCCAAGAAAACTGCCTCTAAACGCGAGATGATAGTGACCAAATTCAGGCTCCAAACGACGACAATAAATTAAATCTACCGTTGGATAGATAGAGCTTGCCAAGCTCTTCGACTTTGCAGTTGGAAGATTTTTATACAGATGAATGGATTTTGAGGAAATGAAGGAAGAACATTCGAACACTCTCGGCCATTAATCAAACAAACGGCGGCCACGAAAATAATAAGCTAGGGTTTCTGTTCAAATGTAGATATACGCGTATAAACCAATTATTTTAATATTATTTCAAAATTTAACTACTGTTCAAACGAACTCCAAAATAGACGTGCCGACAGGCGTTCGTAAGGTTTTATCCGCATTCCGAACACAATGGAACGTGTTTCGGAGGCTAATTTGATCGTATGTGGAAGATAACTTTTTGAATCGAATTAAAATATTAAATTTTCGATATTTATTTCAACGCGTTTCTAACCCGTACGACCAAACGATAACTCCAAACGTTACGAAATTTGAAATCCGATAATAATACACTATTACGGATCCAATGGAACTGGTTTCGTCAAATTCCGAGACTGTGCCTCGGAAGGCTATTTTTACTCGTCGATTAAATCGACGACTGTCCAAAATTTACAGAATTTCTTAAAATTCAAATTTCAAAATCTTATTAACTCTATTATAATCCAAATATAACTTATATTCACTTTGGAAACCAATTTGAATCATATTAAATCAAATTTCAGTTATTCACTCTATTTTCATATATTAAATTTCAATATCAAATTATTCAATATCAACTTAATCATATCAAATTCGGAATTTAATTATTCAAACATTTGTAATATTAAATTTAAACAAATTTGATTATTCTTAAATCACTATCTTTTGAAATATTCGAAAACGAACTTATAAAATTTAACCTTTAAAACAAATTCAAATTATATAACAACCATTTCCATTAATCAGTTATTCAATTCCCGTTATTCAATTAATTTCCAATATTAAATTTAAACAATTTAATTGTTCAATATTTGACACATTTCAATATTATAATTTAATTTAATTTTAGTTATCACTCAAATTACTTTATTCACCAGTGCATCCAGCATTTTGTTATTAACTTCAGTTATTGACTATAAACCCAGTCAATATATAAAATTTCATTTCAATTGCAATTGGTTTCTAAATTCAATTCGACTGACAAATAAACAAGTAACTTAATAATTATCACCATTTACTTTAAATCACTCTTATAAGTTTATTATTTACAACAAATGTCACAATTACCAATACAATACCAATTTGATTCCATTTTCGATGACTATATATTATTTCATTAGTTAACCCAATATTTACATTTGTTTTCTTATATTCCCTTATAACCAAGTTATAATATTTGAGTCATTTTAAGTGATTAGAATTTCATTTAATTCATTAATAATTAACTTAGATAAATATTGTTGCAATTCATTCTAGTTATTATTATAAATAAATAAATTACAAATTTTTAATTCTTCCAACATTAAATCATGAAATCTTATTAAATTAGCTATTTTAATTATCAAAAATTTATAGGTCGTTACACTCTCCCCCACTCAAAACTTTTCGTCCCCGAAAAGGAAAAAGAAGGGAAAAGGAACTAAGTAAAGAATTCAACATTTGATATATTTTATTCAAAATTATCAACTTATAAAATAATGAAATTCCATTTATAAATCGTTACTACACTTCCACTAAGTTACTCCGAACGGCTTTCTAACTTTAAAAGTTAGTTATCAAAACAAGTTATAAAATTTTAAAACTTGAAAAATTTTCTAACACCCGGATTTACGGAAAATTTCGGCAGCGTCTCCTTTGCGCGGCTCGATCGGTACAGCTACAAAACGCCTCTACGGGCCCCAAACCAATAAAAGAAAACCAAAAGCCAAGTGCCTCATCAAAAATCACCAAATCCAATGACAAAATAAACATGTACCTTTTGTCGGGCAATCCAAATTTCCTTGATTTTAAATACCTGCATCTTATTTTCCAATGATAACCAATCATATAATTTTAAAAGAATCATTTTATATTTGGCATCTTAAATTTCCAATATTAACTTTAATTAAGTCCGTAAGCCGTACATATATCATCCGTGAGCAATATCAAATCTAATTGCTTATTCGATCAAACAATTTCACTTCCAAACTAGTATCGTTCACACGACTCTCTAGTGCGGACTCAAATTTGGTTCCTTGATTGGAAGCTGTTACTCTCCTTGCATAGCCATATACTATGATAGAGAATTCCAGAATCAAATCAAAAATCCATATCCAGGGTTCACCGTCGAGAATCGAGTGAAAAATCCTAACTTGGATCGATATAAATCATCTCGAAATTTTGTGCTCAAATTTGGATTAAATCGTTATGCGAATAAAATAATACTCGTACAACTTACTTATTACCTTTCAATAGATTTCTATACAATATATCTATATTATATTTCTTTTGCTTACCTTCATTTCATTTACAGTTAATGATTTATAGTACAATATTCATATCCCTAATTTACTTGGTATCTATTTCTTTACCAAGTGTATTCTTTAATACTACCATTTCTTAAACATTATTCGATAGAATTTTCTTACTCAAGTCCATTTTTAAATATTATAAAATTTTAAATTCCTTTCCAATTGATTCTTAGCCATACCAAATTCTTTGGTTTACATTTACTTCATATTTATAGTTTTAGTTAATAACAAATTTATTTGTGGAACATTTTATTAATCATCACTTTAGTTTATAGTCATCCCATAAAGTCTATTTTCTTAGTTTACAGTTATCTCAAAAGTTACAAATTCAATTCCAATTTCTCTGCAATTTATATTTATTTCCATAACCAATTTACAAAGATAATATGCAATTCATTTGTCTACTTTCTTAAGCTCACTCATTTATTAAATTTTGTCATTGATTATTTCAGAATATACTTAAGTATATAAGTAATTTAACTATTTTAATTAAATTCAATTTCATTTTCCATTTATTCTTAGCTATACCAAATCCTTTGTTTACATTTACTTCATTTCATAATTTCAGTTAATAACAGATTTATTTGTGGAACATTTTATTAACCAACACTTTAGTTTATTAGCCATCCTATAAAAAGTCATATATAAGAAGTTGGACTTTATCTAAGTTTATAATTACCTCAAAAGCTACAAATTTCAATTTCATAATTTCTTTGCAAATTTATATTCAATTCTATAACAAATTTACAAAGATATTATTTAGTTCCTTTGTCTGCTTCCTTAAATTCTACTTACTTATTCCATTTAGCCATTCATCATTTCATATTATACTTAAGTATATAACATTTTTATCACAACCCAATTTCCATTTATATACATTTTAATTACTTTTAAGTTTTGCTTACTTGTATATTTCAATTACTTTTAGGTTTTGCTTACTTGTATAATATCTCATTACATCTCTAAATCATTCTTTTAACTTTTTAACGTTTGGTAAGTCATATTATATGTTATTAGAATGCAATGTGGTATTATACAAATTTAGAATTTCATTTTTACTTAATTAGAATGTTCACACATTTAATTTGTTTAAATCCTCTTTACCTTTCAAATTTAAAGTTTTCTCAAAACAATAAGCGTAGATATCTTAATCCTCTTATTTTATAAATTCTGGTTATTCATATTTCATTCAAATAATTTGAAAATTATTAATTAATAGAACTTAGAAAATTAAATGCCCGGTTCTTTTCAAATCGTTTGAAATAAATATATACACTTATATCTTTAATATATCAAATCATACCTTTGGAGTTTAAACCAAAACCCATTTACCCAAAATAATTTCGAAAAAAAAAAAGCAAAGCTTCTCAGAAGTCTTCCTACTTTGAGACTCGAAAATGAACGTCGATGATGCTGCGCAGTCATCACCGAAATTATTTTCCAGCGACAAAAGAGAGGAGTACTAAATTCATTCCTTCTTTTAAAAATCCTTTCAAAATATTTCCATAAACATCTTTCAACTAATATCACTATATATTTTCTTCAAAGCTTTGAGAACCATTTTCAAAATCTCCGGGTCTTAAACTCAATATTTCTCAATTTAAATCTATCTTGATTTATAAGTCACATTTATAAATTATTCTTACAAAATTTTACTTTCTTAAAACATTCCCTAAATTGTTTTATCATTATTTATTTTGTAATAAACCTTATTTATTAAAACACAATATCCAATTTGTGATAACCATCCATATTATCATTTCTAACAACCAACAAACTGGATGTATCATAATAATTTTTGAAAAATTATTTCTTTATATACAAAATATAATTAGGGCAAAATTATTTCATTTACCCAATTTCAAAATAATACTATGTCGAATTGTTCTGTTCAAGTGTTTAGAGACCCCTATTAATGACATTAATTACTCGTATTGACCAGAATCCATAAGCCACTCAACAAATCAACCGACACAATATAAAACATTTTATATCACTAACAAATACGCTCTCTCATATGTATACACTCAGCGACTCATCATAGGGTATTACTACCCTATTTATAAAGAGTCGGACCCCACAAAGCTAAGGTTATCGCTAAACCAAAGCTCTGATACCAACTGTAACGACCCGCCTTTTTGGACAATTTAAATCGACAATCCAAATACACATGCCGATTCCAAACCATTCAAAAGGGCGGATGGTTAATGGGGTAAATAAGAAAAGAAGAGAAAAGGGACAATAAACAATCACAGAATCTCGCAGTGGAAAGATAAAATATAATAATCAAATAAACAGTTCATGAAGCTGTTTAATATACTTTTGATTATCATTTATACAACATTTATCGGAGTTATACATATACAACAGAACAAATAAAATAATGCAGCAGACAGCATGATGCAAGGATGATAATAGTAATAGTATACCAAATCTTCGTCTTCGTCCTCCAGAATAGATCTTCAATAAGCTGAAAAACTCAGGACTGACCCGAGCGTAATGAAAAGACAAACACTCGAGTCAGGACTAAAACATCCTTATGTAAGTTAATCAATCGTGAATAAATATGAATGCAACGGCGTCAAAGATGTTTACGGGGTTTAACATCTCCTATCCAGTGTCAACGTGAGTGCAATAACTCAAGAGATGTTACGGGATTTTCCATCTCTTAAGGATTCGTTAAACTATCTACTATATAATAGAATACGCTATATACAATAATGTCTATCATAAAGTAAAATATCAAACTAGCGTTAAGCCATGGCCCATTCCACCCTTAACACAATTTTATTCCCAATAGCATATACAAGACCGTAGTTTCCCCAAAACCGGAAGTCACCAGAGGGCAATCCATATACTAAAGGTACAAACCGAAACGTAGTGGTCGCGAATAGGATAATCAGTATGACAAGGTACATGAGGCGATACCAACTAGGATACTAGTAGTTGCGTGATCCGGACTGATGTTGGGCATAGCAGCTACTACCCCAACACCGCGAAACAAAACTCCCATAATCGAGGGGTGCACCCAAATCGAATCACAAAAGTAATAGATATGGTAACGAAGAAGTGTGTCCGCTAGAGGTGGCGAACCTCAATGGCCTGGCGCGGCTCCTGTTTTAGTCATGTCTAGGGTCATCCAATATCGTTCTCTTTCTTCAGTCAATGCGTTCACCAAACCATCCACTTCATTCTGGATCAACACTCCGCATATAATAGTTATTAAAGTGGTTTTCGGTATCGACAGAGAGTATGTCCATATCTGATCCCGGTCTCTTTAATAACTACGTATTATTACACCGATGGCTCTTTTACATTTCAAATCGATTCATAATTGATATCAAAATATCATATTCGCTTCAAAATCAAATCCAATTCAAATATCATCATATCTATTCAAGATGTAAGATTCCGTTTCAAAATCATTTTTCCGCCTCAATATCTCATTTCGATATCAAAATCAATTTCGCCTCAATATCTCATTTCGATTTCAAAATCATTTTCGCCTCAATATCTCATTTCGATCTCAAAATCATTTTCGAATTTCAATTTAGATTGCAACTTCATTTAACCCAATTCGTATTTAAATTCAAGATTTAAAGATAAACATTTAACCTTATTGACCAGCTTGAAATTTTAGAAAATAGTTTTAAGTAGTTTAAAAGTAGTTTTAAATAGTTAACATACTTAAAATCTTTAAATGGATTTCAAATAGATAAATCAGTTTAAAATAATTTAAATTGGGTTAAGTAGATTTAAAATAGATTAAAATAGTTTAAGTATTTAAAGATGGTTTATATAACAGAGAAATTTGGAAACAAAAATGAAACATCTTCAAAACCAAACCATTTCAATTATAACTTCCCAATTCAAATCAATTTCAACTTTGACTTCAAATTAATTCAATTCTACATTCACCTTCAATTAATTCAATTTCAATTTATATTGATTTGGAGCTTGATTTTTTTTAAATATCAATTTATAACACTTAACAAAATTTATCCTTTAATATTCAATTTTAAATCCAAATTCAAATATGATTCAATTTCAAGCTCAATTTTGAAATATCATTTTATCACTTTTACTTAGTAATACTCAAAGCTCGAGATAATGTTCAATCTTTAAAACAAATAAATTTCCGAAATTCAATCATATCCCAATTTTAAATTTCAAAGTCTCAACTTAAATTATTAAGCAATTTCTTTTAACCAAAATTTATTTCAACATTCCAAACTCAATTTGCGATAAATTCGATTTCTATAAATTGATTTTATTTATAACTTTTAAATCAAAACATTTAAATGAATTCCAAATCAACGATTTTTAAAATTATTAATTTAACCAATCTGGTGTCCGTATATAATTTTCTATTCTATGGCCAAGTGATTATTTATTTCAATTAAATGTCAGGGATGAATATATATCACTTAAACCAAATCACAGTGTCATATGTATGTATAACAGGATATATATATACAAATAAACACCCAAACATTTAAATATCAACCAATAGCATCCATCGAAATACATCATCCAATAGACAATACAATTCACGACAATTTCATAGTTATCAATGTCAGGTAATTTAATCGCAATTCAATTTTAATTTCAATTTGACTGTCAATTAAATTTTCAACGGTGAATTCAAATGACAATCTATATGACAATTAAATTTTATCAAACAAACGACAAATAAAATTCATATAACTTCATAATATCAAATTTAACTACCATAAAGATATTCAGTACATTGTGAGCGTTATAAAACACTCACCTTGATTTTACGTTGCCAATCGTTCAAATTTTTAAATTAAATCGAGCGCGTTTGATTTAACCAAAAAAATTTAACGAGCTCGAAACAGTCCCGGATCTGCACTGCAGCGTAGCACTCGTCGCTGGGATTTCAACGTCGCCAGTTTCATCCGATTCTGATAACGAATGAAGGAGTTACACTATTTTCAAGTTTGAATACAATTTAAATAAACAATTCTTTTTTTTATACCGAGATAGATCTGCCGTTCAATCCCACAGCTAAATCAAGGCCGTGCATTGAAGCTTCTTCCTCACGCGACCACGTTCTAGGCAACAGCACGAGATAACCCATCTTCACGCGTGCTACCCTCGATCATCGAGCCTCCAACGATTGCCTGGAGATTGATCAACTAGTGCCAACCCAAAGCCCACGCCATGCCTCACCCACGGCCAGAGCAGCATCGAACTCGATGTCACGAAGGCCGAGAAAACTGCCTCTAAACGCGAGATGAACTTGACCAAATTCAGGCTCCAAACGACGACAATAAATTAAATCTACCGTTGGATAGATAGAGCTTGCCAAGCTCTTCGATTTTGCAGTTGGAAGATTTTTATAAAGATGAATGGATTTTGAGGAAATGAAGGAAGAACATTCGAACACTCTCGGCCATTAATCAAACAAACGGCGGCCACGAAAATAATAAGCTAGGGTTTCTATTCAAATGTAGATATACGCGTATAAACCAATTATTTTAATATTATTTCAAATTTAACTGCTTTTCAAACGAACTCCAAAATAGACGTGCCGACAGGCGTACGTAAGGTTTTACCCACATTCTGAACACAATGGAACGTGTTTCGGAGGCTAATTTGATCGTATGTGGAAGATAACTTTTTGAATCGAATTAAAATATTAAATTTTCGATATTTATTTCAACGCGTTTCTAACCCGTACGACCAAACGATAACTCCAAACGTTACGAAATTTGAAATCCGATAATAATACACTATTACGGATCCAATGGAACTGGTTTCGTCAAATTCCGAGACTGTGCCTCGGAAGGCTATTTTTACTCGTCGATTAAATCGACGACTTTCCAAAATTTACAGAATTTCTTAAAATTCAAATTTCAAAATCTTATTAACTCTATTATAATCCAAATATAACTTATATTCACTTTGGAAACCAATTTGAATCATATTAAATCAAATTTCAGTTATTCACTCTATTTTCATATATTAAATTTCAATATCAAATTATTCAATATCAAATTAATCATATCAAATTCGGAATTTAATTATTCAAACATTTGTAATATTAAATTTAAACAAATTTGATTATTCTTAAATCACTATCTTTTGAAATATTCGAAAACGAACTTATAAAATTTAACCTTTAAAACAAATTCAAATTATATAACAACCATTTCCATTAATCAGTTATTCAATTCCCGTTATTCAATTAATTTCCAATATTAAATTTAAACAATTTAATTGTTCAATATTTGACACATTTAAATATTATAATTTAATTTAATTTTAGTTATCACTCAAATTACTTTATTCACCAGTGCATCCAACATTTTGTTATTAACTTTAGTTATTGACTACAAACCCAATCAATATATAAAATTTCATTTCAATTGCAATTGGTTTCTAAATTCAATTCGACTGACAAATAAACAAGTAACTTAATAATTATCACCATTTACTTTAAATCACTCTTATAAGTTTATTATTTACAACAAATGTCACAATTACCAATACAATACCAATTTGATTCCATTTCCGATGACTATATATTATTTCATTAGTTAACCCAATATTTACATTTGTTTTCTTATATTCCCTTATAACCAAGTTATAATATTTGAGTCATTTTAAGTGATTAGAATTTCATTTAATTCATTAATAATTAACTTAGATAAATATTGTTGCAATTCATTCTAGTTATTATTATAAATAAATAAATTACAAATTTTTAATTCTTCCAACATTAAATCATGAAATCTTATTAAATTAGCTATTTTAATTATCGAAAATTTACAGGTCGTTACAGATTCGAGCATCTCGAATAGATTTCGGATGTCTACATAAATTCCATCATAAGCCCTCCGACGAATTCTAACGATGACCTCTCCCTTAGACTTAACCTTATGATAGACAGTTCAACTCTATATCATTCCACTTCACAACTGCTTCTAAAACATAGAACCCACTGTTGTTAACACATTGTCACAGTAAACCCAAAACCATTCCATACTTGTCATTTTCTTTAAAATATTCTTTTTAAAGATCAAAGTATACTTATAACATAAGTGTTATAATTCAAAACTTCCTTTATTCCTTTATAAAATACTTAACTAGCTTTTTAGCAAACTTACATATATACTTTAAAAATACTTATAAATAGGTTTTAAATATCTATGTAAAATATTACTTAAAAATAACTAGATTATAATTTGATGAAAATAAGTAAAAAGCATGTTTATATTATAAACCCTTTTTACATTTAAAATTCATATATTATTATTAAAATTATATTTAAACTTCAGACCAACTTTACAATCTTGCAAAATATGTTAGAAAACATCCCGAAAAGTATTAGGAAAAATACCAATTTTAAATATCATTTTTATACACTTAAAATCTCAAACAACTTATTACAGCATTTATAAATGCTGTTAAAAGTCTTGTACAAAGAACAACATAGAAAAGCGCAATCTTTGCGGCCAGTTTTAACCACTTAAACAAATGATTTAAGACTTGAAATTTTACAATAAGTACTACACTTAAGCTACTTAATAACCATGGAAATAAACCCATTAGAATATCTTTCAATTTATTTAAAAAATTCCCGAAAACAAGGTATTTATTAAAGTATTTATTTAGCCACATTTTTACTCCAACTTTAGCTATTTTGTTTGATCGGTTCCAAAATCTTTTAAACTCCAATTTTTTTCAGTAATAAGTACTCATGTAATACTTATTAAAAATTCAAAGTAACTCTTAATGATGTGTAACGCCCCGCCTCTGTACCTATACTACTAAATAGTATTGCTAATTAATACCGTCTAGTAATACAGAGAATGAGGTTTGTTATGAGTGACCTGATGTGAATATTCCCTTAAGCTAACGCTGACATGTCTTTCTTACCAAAAATTTAAGGATCTGAACTGAATAATTAATGTGTATAGTCTCAGAACAAAGCAATAAACATATAGGTTAAATTAAATTAGAACAATATACAATGTCAGTCACGAAATCACAGATCATAGTAGAATAATATGCATCATATACAACTACAAAAATATGAGTCTACAAATGATAATACTAGACCCACGTCTCTAATCTCTAATATATATAATATTTCATCCAAAACCAGTAGAAGGCTACTATCTAAAGTAATACGCATAACATTCCACACAAAATATATCCATATATATACATGAGGTAAACTCAAACTCTCAAAAATAGTTTATCTCTATGCTAGCACATATGTCCAAGGTCAGTGTGTCCTAGTATTTGTAGAGTCTCAGCCTATCCCGTATATTATGAAAATAAACGGGTCAGACCATCTCTAATTTAAAGGTGTGAGAATAGTATATCACAATAATATACGACTACACATAATTACAGAGTCAAATAAAATATGCCAATCCAAATCAATCCAAAACGATATATCACAAAATAATCACCATTTCATAAAACACTCAAGTCTATCATAGACTATCATAAGCAAATATAATGATTCGCATATGTCCATTTCAAATCAATGGAACTAAAATAAATCCATTTCAGGATATCACTAACTCGAAGGCACCGTCCCCTTTGTGACAAAACATAGAGGTACCGTCCTCTCCTTGACAACACATAGAAACATGAATGTAGCTACTAAAAAGCTATTAATAATTCCTCTCTCTCCTTAGGCAATACGAAATCACGAATTTAGCCACTAGTAGGCTACTAAATGCACAAACAAAGGTATGGTCCCCTTTTAAACCAAACATATGGTGATAGTTGGTCATCCATAAAAGTCTACGGCGACCATCAATTGGTCTCCAAAGGAAAATAACATCTTGGAACCATCTAATAAGTTACCAGGACCACGAACGATCAACCAGATTGTCAAAAATCAAACGATCATCATGATCGTCAAAATCAGGATTATATTTTTCTTTGGGATCTATCAACCCATACAGCCAAACACCCCAAGATAATACAACTCTAAAGTTTTGATCACTGTCACTTTAGTGATTACTAAAATTTCACTAAATACCCATACCACCTAGTGATATTCAAGTACTTACTAAAAGCTAGTAAATTCCACTCAATATACTCTATTCGACAAGTTATAAAAATAGGCGGAAGAATTGTACAAAAGTCCTATACCAATCCGTACGAGTCGACCATTTATCAAAATTCCTCATTTCATATAAAAACACGAAATCTCAATAAAATCTCAAATCCATAATAAGTAAAATAAAAGAGTTTTAAAATAGAGGGAATTAGGCACAAGGACAAACTTTAGAAAAAATTTAGGTTGAAGGACACCAAGTTTCTATTTTGGGCTGAAGGACAAACTCTGAAAGAAAATTAGTCTGAAGGACAATGCTAGTTATAACTAGCATTATATTCAGTTTTTACAGTATAGAAAATGCTATTATAACTAGCATTATATTCAGTTTTACAATGTACAAAATGCTAACTATATTTAGCATTGTCCTTCAACCTAATTTTTTTCAAAGTTTGTCCTTCAGCCTAAAAACAAAACTTGTTGTCCTTCAGCCTAATTTTTTTTCAAAGTTTGTCCTTATACCTATTTTCCATTTTAAAATAATTAAAATCTTATAATTATTTTTGGAAGTGAGCAATTTATTTTAAGATATAAGTATAAATTTTCCAAAGGCTAAATCAATATTTCTTCCAATATATTTCTTGTACAAGGCTTGAAAGCATATATATATATATATATATATATATAATTTTAAACAATATTTCTTACAAATATTAATAAATTTTCCACAAATAATTTTCAAACCTTGTAATTATTTCTCGAAAGAATTCTATATTCAAAGGTTTTGAACTCTTTTAAAATCATTTAAACATCTTTTATAACTAAAATCACTTAAAATTTGAATTACTACTTTCATAACTGCTTTTTTTAAAATAATACCATACCTTATCTTTTGTCTATAAACATTTCCAAAATTATAACATACTTATAATAGTAAATTTAAAAAGGCTTTATGAATAAATATTACTCATCCTTAAAAGCCTTGAATATAAATTTTAAAATAAGGAATAAGTTAAGAATATAATACAATTTAACTTTATTTATAAACTAAATTCAATAAGAATTAAAATAGATAAAATCTTATTTTGAAAATATTTTAAAAACATTTAAACAATTCAAACAAAAAACCTATTAATAATGCAACTTCTAGAGCCAACACCGCTCTATAAAATATCATTCCATAATATAAAATTATTTAGTGATCCAAGTTGCTTTTCGACAATTCTGGGCACACAAACAATGTATGTACTTTTATATAAGTTAATAAAATTCAATTCGCAATCGAATAAAGTTCAGTTTGCAAATTGGACTCTTTCAATTCACATAACAAACTATATATCACAAAACAATCAATCAAACATAAGCATGCAACAATATCTCATTCAATTCAATCATTAACAACTAAGTATTATCACACAATCAACCATATCATGGCATACAAAATGAATCCATATAGGTAGAGATAGAAATGTGAGTTAAAAATTAACTCATCTAAAGCGTTTGAAACTTCCATTTACATCTACCAACCGACAACCACTGTCTCTCCCTTCGTCATCGCTGCCCAACACACACGCCTCGAAGTTCTCCGCTTTTTGCCCAATTGGCAGCCTTGTGCGAAATTATGCACCTCTATATCGTCGTCTAACTTCCTCATGCGAGTGCACACCTCAACCTTCGCTTCATCAATGAGAGCACAAGCACCAGCATCCTCTCCTTCAGTCGCAGCCATAGTCGCGACGTTCATCCATGTTGCCTCAGCCGCCTACTTCGCTCATCGAGCCCACTTTCCTCTAGCTTCGATCGCCATCGCAGCGTCCCTTTCCCCTGAGGCGCCCTTGCTGTCAACGGCGCTGGTGATGCAAGGCTGTGCGTTGTTTCTATTTTTCATTTTTTTTCCTTTCCCGATCATTGATTTGGAAATTAGGGCATGTAAGGGGCCGGGTTTTGTTCTGAGCAAGGGTGAGTTAGGTTATGGGATGATAAAAGGGCAAAAAAGAATGAGTTTGAATTTCTTACACTACAACAAAATACCCCTTTTACGATGGGCAATACTCGTTGTAATAGAGGTTTCACAACGGGTCTACGGCCGTCGTCTTGTGCGATTTTGTAATATACTCAAAAGATTTTACAATGTTTTAAAACCATTGTAAAAGTCCATTGTAGTAAATATTTTTACAACGTTCCAAAGCCGTTGCAATAATGTCTTTTACTATAGTAATTGTTTGTAGTAAATATGTAACATTTCTCCAACATGATATAGCAATGCGCACTGACTATTGTCGTAGGTTATAATATAACTGGCGTGGCCTGTTGTAATGGCGTGGCATGTTGTAATAGGCCTCAACTACAATAGGGATGGACCGTTGCAATATGCCCCAGCTACAACAGGAATTGACAATTGTCGAATTATCTTTTGCAACTGTTTTCGATCGTTGCAAAATAAATGCAAAATAAAAATAAATAAATAAACAATGAGCTGCAGCTTATGTACAATACACCTACCAATATTTAATAATTTAATGACAAACAAATATTATCATAAAATAATCAAAATCAGACATATAAAAAGACTAAATAATGCTACATTCATGGAGTTCTAACACGCATTTCAAAAAGATAGATAAAGTTACATTCACAAAATGACACATACAAAAAGACTAACTATTCAGTAAAAATTGAACAAACAAAATAGTTGCTTCTTTGTGCATGCAGCGAACCCCCATTTCAAAGTCATTTGATTAACTGAAATCTGTCTCTTACTTGTGTAATATTTCAGCTCACAAACTGAAGTACAGTTGCCAAAAACAGAAGAAAAAAAATGGAAAGAAAAAGAAAAAAGAGCTAAATCAAGTGCACCATGCTAAGATACAGTGAAATCTTTTAAGAGTGCAATAAGATAATGGTGCCTCCACGGAAAGGCACTCCTTGGTTGTAGTTGCTCTTACATACCTAAATTCGGCAATCCTTGTTAAGCTCCAAGGTTTAACAGAACCCTACGTATGTGAAAATTGGCTTATGATCCACATGAGTACATACATGCACATATTTAAGTTAAAATGAGAAGAAAGATACAAAATGACTCACATTTTTAAACTGGTCAAGTTTGAAACTAGCCATTCGAATTACAGCATGAACAGGTGGTGTATATTTTACTGTCATACGTGTTGGTGCCATCTTGGTCAAGTTCACATGCAAGAGTTCAAACCATCAATTGTATCTTTGCTTCTAATTCTTGGAACCCCTCATTTGTACGATTTCACATTAATATTCACATGATATGGCTTTACATCAATTATCAAACAAAAAAGATAAAATTGTAATAAATCAATTTTCATATAGAGGACCACCTAAAGGAGTGCCTGGAGTAATCGACCAAACTAGAGATCTCCTAAATTATGTTGAAAAGGACTATGCACCAACTGTTTATACATCAGAACTGAAATTTGTATAGTATATATCATATATTTCACAAATGTGATGCAATTATTGTGGCCAGAAAAACAATGCACAGTCTGATAAAAATTCTAATCAAATATCTTCCATATTGATTTAGTCATTACTTATCAGTAAAGGCTAAAAGCAAGATATCCTTATAAAACTGCTAAATTTGGTTGAGCTGTGAATACGAATATCGTATTCTAGTCTAATAATAGCTAGGTAGAATTGCATATGCCCGTTTTACTTGCAGTTCAGCTGCTAAATTTGATTGAGAAAACACAGACTTTAAAGTCATTCTTATCAATGTATGAACAACATATAGAAGAAAGAGAAATCATAAAGATGGAGAGTCTGTTGTTACCTATTACTTCGTATTGATGGTATGGCTCTTACCTGTGAACATTTTCGAATTCAATGTACGCAGACCAGACATGAATGCAATCTTACATATCACCTCTTCCTTTTTCAAATTTGAATTATCAAAGTCTATAGAAAATGACTAAAAACTAGTTCTTAGGAATTTGATACTTATGTGTATCTTTCAATAAGAATTGCCACTTATTCAAAGTCTTACACTTAACTGAAGAGTGACAACAAGTCCAAATTGTTGACAATTCTTCTTTATGAAGTGATGATATCCCCACATAGTTTCCAGTTAATCCTCTGATGATATAGTTAAATATATACTTTAACTGAACAAAACCAAAATTTGATTACAACTTCTTTATTATTATATAAAAAATATGAATGCAGTGTAAAAGATTAACATGTGTCACTAGCCCGAGTAGAAAACCACTGCACATGAACTGATTGAATTGATGTTCATTCTACTTACTGGATTCAAACTTCAAGCATTGAATTAAATTTAGCTTAAAACATAGAAAATTCTGTTTTAGTTTTTTTTCCATGACTAAAAGTGTAGAGATTACATGCACAAGGTACGTACAGTTGATATAACCCAGCCTGAAACATGATGCACTAAACAAATAAATGAAATAAGCAGACAAGGACAGACGAATTCAAAAATTGATGCAGAAAAGGAAATTATGGTAGTTGAAGAAAGAAAGCGGAGGGTGTACATAACCTGATGCTCAAAAAAATAAATGAAGAAGTGGACGTAAGCAGAGTGATGTATGTGCAACTACTCTGTAGTAACTTATTTCATGAAAACACAATAGATAGCAGTTAATGGCAGTACATCTATCTGCACGTATGACTTTGGATAAATTAATGTGGGTTACACAAACATGGGCTGATTGTATGCTTCAATTGAAAGATCGGGTTACCATTTGCACCAAGAATTCTTGCATTTCTACGATGGTCTTCAATTGATATTAGACCATCTTTTTCTCTTATATGTGCTTGAATTGAATAAAAATGGAGTGTAAGATATTGGGATTGAGAAAAGGACATTAGTTCCAACAACCGTACCTTTTCCATCTACCGTGATGAAATATAAAGACAAACAGAAGCTGAATTACAAGTAAATAGACTTTTGATTAATAAACAATACGCAGGAAGTAAACTGCTAAATAAGTTAGTCCAACATTGTGTGCTCGTTTTGTCGTCTAATAAATTGTACATGTTTAAAATATAAAAAAAAATCATTTTTTTATTTTCAAGTGATATTAAAATTTGTATATTTGTAAAGAAGTATTTTGAATGTGTGAGGAAGTTTAATTTTAGATCATAATTTTATAAGCGTTTTGAATTTGTAAAACATATTTTATTGTTAGATCCTACTTTTAGAGGCATTTAAATTTGTAAAAGAAGTTTAATAATAGATCTTATTATTTTTAAGTGATTAAGATTTGATAATATATAAAGGGATATTTTTGGTAGTTCACGCTGATACCAAAAAAGTGTGACATCAAAGCTATTATAACCGTTATTAAAGATAATTAAAATATAAATTATATATGTTTTCACTAAATTGATGTAATATTTATTTGAAAACTTTTATAATTTCCAAGAAAATACCTTAACCAACATAATTATTAAATATTAAATACTAAGATATAACTATTACTTTTTAATTATTAAATATTGGTATTACTTATTAATTAATAAATATACCTAAAATCTTATCGAAGTAATACTTTATATCATACACAAGTTGCAATACTTAAATATTTCAAAATTTATTTTAGAAACTTTCAAAATTTTCAAAATATTAAATATTAGTAATTATTAAATATTAAATACTAAGGAAACAATATTATTTATTGGTTCTTAAATATTACTTATTAATTACTAAATAATAAATATTGGTCTTAATTATTAATTATTTAATAATAATTATTAATTATTCATCATTACTTCTTATTTATTAATAGTAACTATTATTTATAAATTACCGTTATATGATAGTAATCATTATTTATAAATTATTAATTAAATATATATTATTTATTATTTATTTATTGATTATTAATTTATTAAATATTAATTGAATATCAATTATTAACTACTAACTACTAACTAATTATTAATTACTAATTATTCACTGGAATTATTAACTATTTAACCGTAATCATTATTTTTAAGTTATTAATTATTAATTGTTAATGGGAATTAATAATTAATTAAATATTTATTATTTATTATGTATTTATTGATTATTTATTTATTGATTAATTTTTTACTAATTATTAATTACTAATTATTTATTGGAATTCTTTCATATTTCAAATTAGTTATTAATTATTATTATTTAATAGTATTGTTAATTATTATATATTAATATTTAATTATTATTATTTGATTAATTATTATTTATTAGTAATTTTTATTAATTATTAATTGTTGCCATTTGTAAATTAGTTATTAATTATTGCCATTTATAATTAGTTATTAATTACACCCCATTCATTTGAAATTAGTTATTAATTATTGCCATTTATAAATTATTAAGTAAGTATTTATAAATAATCGAAGATAACGATGATTAGTTAAGAGTTGTTGAAGGTTGACATTTATTACAACTGGTAAACTAAAAAGGTTGTAATATGTATCTATTACAACTAGCAAAGAAAGAGTTGTGAAAGCTGGCATTTATTACAACGGACAAAAGAAAATCGTTGTAATAGGCATCAAATACAACTGGTAAATAAGGAAGAGGTATTGATGAAAATTGACATATATATCAACAAGCAAAAAACAGTTGTAATAGGCATCTATTACAATGGAAAAATGAAAAACATTGTAATAGGTATCTATTACAACGAGCAAAGAAAAAGAGTTGTTGAAAAGTTGCATCCATTACAACAGGTAAGATAAAACTGTTGTAATAGGTTTATGTTACAACAGACATTTTTTGACCGTTGTAAAAACGTCGTTGTAATAGGGTATTTTGTTATAGTGTTAATTGGGCTTAGGCTTAATTTCTTTGGGCTTTATTTTTAGTCTCATTTAAACTTTAATCAATTTCATTCACGTTTATACTCTAACTAGTAACCCTTGCCATCTATTTATAATTATATCACAATCAAATTTAAATTTGTCCACACTTCATTCTACGAAATATAATTTGATAACGACACAACTTAATTCAACTAAATATTATTTCGCCGTATTTAATTATTCAATATAATCACACAATAAAATTTATTTATTTATTATTATTATTTTAAATATTTCGATCATACAAAAATTATTTACAATACAAAATATTTCATCTCTATTAAAACACATTATTCAATTAATTAAAAATATATTTTGAGATTAATAATTATTAAAAATCGAATTCAAACATTTTTATTTTAATTAACTTTACGACATAGAAAGCAAAGTTGTTACATGATGTCTCTCAAATTAATCACAAAATTTCCCAATAACAAGACATTTCAAAGTGCTCATATATTGACCTTTTCGCTATAACTTTTTGCAACTTTATTTCACAAGTTAATGAATGATTTAAACTTCCATATTTTCCTAACAATAAGTGCACTTATATTATTTATTAAAAATGCAATGAAGCCTCTAGGATTTCTCTCAAAGTTGACTTTGAAAATCGCCAAACACAAGGCATTTTCAAAGTGCATCCATAGCGTCTTTTCACTTCTAACTTTCACAATTTGATTTCACAATTTCTATAACTTTCCAAATCATTTCCTTACTGTCCCACACACAAAAATATGTGTAGAGACCAACTAAATTAATTTATCCCAAGTTAAGTTCGTAATCTTTCAGTTACACAAGTTAAAGTTAAGAGATATCGAAGTGCACTTATAGCGACTATTCTCGCTACAAACACTTTCAAACATATTTCAATTCTACACACAAGCACTAACCATATAAACATAATGTTAAGGCCACACCATATGTTATAGAAGGTAATAGAAGTAATGCATACAATATAAAGTTGTCGTTTTCTTTCAAAAGCAAGAGGGGTCCAAAGTTTATAACTTTAATTTGTTAATGTCACTTTAACTTTATGTTTGCATACACACACATATACACATAATATATAAATACAAGATAGTGAGATAACGCACTCAAATCCAAGCCAAACACATTCTCAATTACAACCAAACTCAAGAACCAATCCTACCATCTCCAAAAGCATAAAGACACTACTTTTAGCTCCAAAATCACAAAACCAAGCTCCCAATCCTTCCTTATGCTCACGGCCTCACCTAGAATCCCCTTTTCTTCAACTCCCTTCCACTTTTGAATTTAGATCCTTGCTTCCTAAGGTGTTGGTGAAAGTTTGGAAGAGATTTGAACTAATTAGAGAAAGATTAGTGAAGAACATAGTGGAATAGTGCTAATCCACTTCCACTATTTTTGATCTTTTGTTGTTTCTAAAGCTTTAGGAGATAATGAATGTTACACAAGCCTAAGAGCTACCTTTACACGGCCAAGACCCCATCCCATGTGCCTTGCATGCTTACTTTTATTTACACCTCGTTTTCTGTAGCAAATTACCCTTTTACCCTTACACACAAAATATCTTTCCATGACATCACCTATGAAATCATAAGCACTTTATTTTCCATAAATGGAAAATATTTGATTTTCTAAGTCTTTTAATGTATCGAAAAAGTTTGAACAACTTCTGACAAGTAAAAAGCTGTTTATTGGTAAACGATTTAACGATTTTCGATCACGTTATCGATATTTCTGACAAGTTACTCCACATCAAAGCCATTGAAGATTGACAACCAACGCCTGGGCCTTGGCTTGGGTACCACAGTTGGTTCTATAAAGATATAGATTCAAGGGATGATGAGGAGGAGCCTAAATATACCAAGGCTGCATCGGTTGAGCTGACGATCAACATCACGGTCAGCCACAACGATCCATCACGGGTCCTAAAGATCGGATCACGGCTCAGCCCCCCGATGATGAAAGAACTTGTTGGTTTTCTTCGAGTGAACCTTGATATATGTTAGTTCCTGAGATGTTGGTTTTGATGACAACAACCTTAGGACTTGTTATAAAATATAAATATTCTTGTCTAGATATATATGTATATGCAGGTATTGAGAATGAAGATTGTATAGTATAAAGATTCAAGACTGAGTATAGAGATTCAAGACTGACGAATTCAAGATTGAAGATAGCAAGACTGAAGACTCATGAGTATCAAGAGTTCAAGATATCAAGAGTATCAAGAGTTTAAGATTTCAAGATATCAAGATAAGTAATAGAGTCTAGATTTATGTTAAAACTTCATAATAGCACTAAAATCTTTATTCGGATTTTAATTATGGAATGGAATCCAACTTCTCGCTTTAATAGTAGGATGGAACCCATGACCTCTTTAGTGGGATGGAACCCACGGCCTTCTCTAGTGGAATGGAATTCATGAAATTTTCAAAATGATTTATTTTTAAGATTTTTTTCAAAACTATCTTTTTAAAAGTTATCTCTCTAGGTTTAAATATTTTAGCCTTAACTATTTTTTAATTTCGAAATCATTTCTTGTTTTTAAACTATTTCTTGGTTTTAATGGTTTTAGATTTAATCTCAAATATTTATATTGAGCTTTTATTACTTTTATATTATAGATTATATATTTTTAAGGTTACTTTTTAAATCTCTTTTATAAGTTCAAACTATATTAAAAATGGTTTACAAAGATTATAAATTGTTTTGACAAGTTTTAGAATAGAAATCATTTTAAAGCAAAATTAATTTTCAAAATTCACATAGGCATGTCGACATCCCTCATCCCCCCATGTCGACATGGTGACTGTAGAATTCAAATTTCAAATTTTCAAAAGAAGTGTCTATTGGTCATAACCTTTCACAAATGGACATGACTGTTGTTCTTCTATATATACTAGTTGTTTTCAACGAATTCTAAGTTAGTTTTTCTTCATTTCTTCAGTCATTCTTCTCCACTCAAATATTCTCTTATATTTCAAATGCTTTAACAAAACTCTGCTGAAATTGTAAGTGAATCAAACTCGATCATCTCTAGTTTGATTCTCTGTCACTCTCTCTCAAAGGTCTTAGTGCTATTCAGAGTTATAGGATCATTTGTAATCAAAGATCGAAAGGTCGAAGTGTATCGAGTCTCTCTCTATCAAAGTGTGATTGGAAATGGTGTGATTGTGCCCCGTAAATCAATTGGGTGTGATTGTAGCCCGTAAATCAATTAGGTGATCTTGTAGCCTGGTTAAATCAAGAGAGTTTTCCTTAGACTCGGAGACAAGAGGGTGTATCTCATGGCCAAGAAATCGAGGTTGTAATATCGACACTATATTTGAAAAGAAATCTGCACAAGAAATTATGTGGGACTGGATGTAGGGTAACTCTGAACCAGTATAAAATTCTGGTGTGTTCTTTCCTTTACTGCTTTTATTTACTATTTGCATCTGTGATTGTCTCTGTGTTTTGTGAAATTGCATCTATTTGGATTTAATTTGAAAAGATTTCAAAAAGATTCATAAAATTAATTAAACACTATTCACCCCCCTTTAATGTTAATTCTGCCTTAAGACCCGTAATCCGCATTTTCCAACATTTGGTATCAGAGCATTAGTTTTCAAAGTTATCATAATCTGAATTTTGAAAAAGTTTAAAATGGCAATTTTTGGAGATTCTGTTAACACTAGTTCAAAACTATCCAAATCATCAATTTCTCATAAGCCTGCATATTGTTATTGTAGAAAATCAAGTTATCTAACGAATTGGTATATTGTGCAGGAACAGATGTGTTACATGGCTTTTAAAGAATCAACACTCAATGGATAAATGGTACAAATCAAGAAAAACAAATGGATACTTGATAGTGGATGTTCAAGACACATGATTGGTAATCCGGAGATACCGAATGACATAATTTATGAAGATGAAGGACTGGTCAACTTTTGAGACAACTCAAAAGGATATGCGATTGGCATCGGCAATGTCCGTAACTCTAAAACTCCTACTATTTCTGATGTTTTGTTAGTTAGGAATCTAAAACACAATTTACTTAGCATAAGTCAACTATGTGATAAGGGATACAAAAATAAATTTGAAAAGGATAAGTTTCACATCGAAGATAATAAATCAAATACTATCTTTGAAGGAATTAGGAAGAAAATTATTTATATTCTCAGTATGAAAATCTCAAATGATAACCTATGTCTTTTGGCTAATACAAGTGACCCTTGGAATTGGCATAAAAGATTTGGGCATTTGAATTTCAAACTCTTATTTAGACTTTCAAAACTTGATCTAGTGAGTGGTCTCCCTAAAATGGATTTTAAAGTAGATAGTATATGTGATGCTTGTCAATTAGGAAAACTTAGAAAGAGATCATTTAAATGGAAAGATATGATTTCAACTTCAAAACTCCTTGAGTTACTTCATTTAGATCTGTTTGGTCCATCTCAAATTCAGTCAATAAATCACAGTAAATATGTATTTGTAATTGTAGATGATCATTCTAGATTTACATGGACAATTTTTTTGAAACATAAAAGTGATGATTTTGATTTATTTAAAACTTTTGCAGAAAGAATTCAAAATCAACTTTCTTTAAAAATCAAAACTATTCGTAGTGACCACGGTGGAGAATTTGAAAATGAAAATTTTGAGAATTTCTATAATAAAAAAGGAACAACTCATAATTTTTTCTTTCTAAGAACTCCACAACAAAATGGAGTGGTAAATCGTAAAAATAGAACGATTCAAGAGTGTGCAAGAACTATGCTTTCAGATAGTAAATTACCAAGAAATTTTTGGGCTGAAGCAGTCGCTACAGCTTGTTACATTTTGAATAAGATTTTAATTAGACCTTGAACCAATAAAACACCATATGAACTTCTTTTTAATAAGAAACCAAAGGTATCTTATTTTAAAGTTTGGAAGTAAATGCTTTATTTTAAATACAAAGAACAATTTGGATAAATTTGATTGTAAATCCAACAAAGGAATCTTTATCGGATATTCTAATAGAATTAAAGCATACAGAGTTTTCAATTTAAAAACTAACACCATTAAAGAAACAATGCTTGTATCTTTTGATGAAAATTTCAAAGATATTGTTCAAATAAATGATGAAGATGATTTTGTTATTTTAAATAATGAATCAAATGAAATAAAATGTGAAATTGTTCATCCTGATAAAAGGACCAGGTTTTTAAAAGATCATCCTGTAGAAAATATACTAGAAAATATAGAATCTGTTGTTAGAACTAGAAACCAACTAAACAAGATGAGTAATGTAGCTTTTATATCAACTGTTGAACCCAAAAATCCAAAGGAAGCATCATATGATGATTCATGGATTCCTACTATGCAAGAAGAACTGAATCAATTCACCAAAAATGATGTATGGGAACTTGTTCCTAGACCTGTAGACAAAACTATAATAGGAACTTAATGGGTTTATAAAAATAAAATGAATGAACAAGGTGAAGTCGTTAGAAATAAAGCTCGGTTAGTCGCGCAAGGTTATTGTCAAAAAGAAGGAATAGACTATGATGAAGCCTTTGCACCCATAGCAAAATTAGAAGCCATTAGAATTCTACTTGCTTTCGCAAACCATAACAATTTCAAATTATTTCAAATGGATGTCAAAAGTGCCTTTTTAAATAATTTTGTTAAAGAGGATGTTTATGTTGAAAAAGCCCCACTTTTTGAAGAAGAAAAGTATCAAAATCATGTTTACAAATTAAAGAAAGCTTTATATGGTCTAAAACAAGCTCCTAGAGCCTAGTATGACATACTAAGATCTTACATATTACAATCAAATTCTGAAATTGGTATAGTAGATAATACTCTTTTTATTAAAAGAAACAAAAATGATATCCAATTAGTATAGATTTATGTAGATGATATAATTTTTGGGTCAACAAATAATGAAATGAACAAAGAGTTTTCTGAAATAACGACAAAAGAGTTTGAGATGAGTCATATGGGTGAACTTACTTTCTTTTCATAATTGCAAAATAAAACAATTAGATAGGGGTATTTTCATTAGTCAAGAAAAGTATGCTAGGGATCTAATTAATAAGTTTGGTATGACCACTACGAGTGGAAAACCCACTCCTATGGCAACCAATGAAGCCTTAAATAAAGAAGACATGTCAAAAGATGATCAAAAACTATACGGGGAATGATTGGATCGCTACTCTATATAACTGCGAGTAGGCCTGATATCATGCATATTGTCTATCTCTGTGCAAGATGCCAATCTCAACCCAAAGAGATCCATTTAAAAGCTGTTAAATGCATCCTAAGATATGTTAAACACACTTTAGACTATGGCTTATTTTACCCTAAAAATGATTCATTTGATTTAATCTCATATTGTGATGCTGACTATGCTGGTTGTAAATCAAATAGAAAAAGTACAAGTGGAACTTGTCACTTTTTAGGACATTCTCTGGTTTCCTGGTTTAGTAAAAAGGAAAATACTATCTCACTAACAACAACTGAAGTAGAATTTATCTCCGCTGCTTTGGCTTGTTCTCAAGTTATCTATATGCAACAGACCCTAAAGGATTTTGGATTAAATATTTCAAAATCACCAATTTATTGTGACAATACAAGTGCAATAACTTTATCCAAAAATCCTCCTCATCATGCCAGAACCAAACATATTGATATCGGACATCGTTTTCTCAGAGATAATATAAGTAAAGAGATTATTTCTCTTGAATTTATCAACACTAAGAATCAAATAGTTGATATTTTGACCAAACCCTTGAATCAATCAACCTTTACTAAATTAAGAAGAGAACTAGGTATTTGTTCTATAACTGAGATATAAAATATATATATAGTAACATATATATTTAAATAAATATAGAAAAACAAAATTGTCAAAATTTTCATTAGGATGTCGACAGGCCCCTACACCCCATGTCGACATACAACGGTAAAATTTGAAAATTTTATTTTCCCTCCAAAATCAGTTTGGAGGTTATATTATCACAACATTTCAAATTTTTTTGTCTTCTCTCTTCATTTTCTCTGTAATAAATTTCTAAAAATATAAAATAATGACCTCCTCTTCTAAATCAAACCAAACTGCAACCTTTTCCTTCCCTTCTCCTAATTCTGGTCCATTTCAACGAACTACATTGGCTCGAGTAATGAAGAACGAGGAAATCATGAAGGATTCTCTACAAATGCTGACTGAATTACAAGTCACTCAAATAAGGATGGCAAAGGAATAAGAGAAACAAGGCGAGATTCTTAGAAATTTGCAACAATTTCTAATGGATAATCATGTAGACCCTATTGTGATTGAAGACGATTCCTCTAACATATGTATTCATGATCCATTAGAGGACGACGAAGAAGAAGAGGATGAAGCGTAAATTGACGAGGACGATAAAGTTATTTGCGTTGGAGAAGTCTATTTTGACAAAAATGGTAATTTGGTCGATCAACGTGGAAACTTTTGTCTCCATTACCCTAATTGTTCGACTCACAAGTCACCAATTGTCAAGGACTCTCATTAGATTGTTATTATATTAATGTTTTTATATTTTGTGTACTTATGTATATATATTTGTGTTTCTATGTTTCATATATATAATGTAACATCATATATAACAAAACTAGATTTATGTTTCGCTTATTATACTTCGTTATTAGCATTTAGTTCCATAGTATTAGTTTAAGGGGGAGTTATGTAGTTTAGGATTAGTTTTTGTTGATGACAAAGGGGGATAATTATAAAATAGGTTAGATAGGCTTAGATTAAGGGGGAGTTAGTAGATTAAGAGGGAGTTGTTGGAATAAGGGGGAGTCGGAGTAGAATCGAAATTTGTTGTAGTAGATTTTATAGACAAAGGTTATCATCATCAAAAGGGGGAGATTGTTAGTTCCTGAGATGATGGTTTTGATGACAACAACTTTAGGACTTGTTATAAAATATAAATACTAATATTCTTGTCTAGATATATATGTATATGCAGGATATATATATGCAGGTACTGAGAATGAAGACTGTACAGTATAAAGATTCAAGACTGAATATAGAGATTCAAGACTGACAAATTCAAGACTGAAGAAATCAAGACTGAAGACTCATGAGTATCAAGAGTTCAAGATATCAAGAGTATCAAGAGTTCAAAATACCAAGATAAGTAATAGAGTTGAGATTTATGTTAAAACTTCATAATAGCACTAAAATCTTTATTCAGATTTGAACCATGGAATGAAATCCACCTTCTTGCTTTAATAGTGGGATGGAATCCACGATCTCTTTAGTGGGATGGAACCCAAGACCTTCTCTAGTGGAATGGAATCCACGAAATTTTCAAAATGATTTATTTATAAGATTTTTTTCAAAACTATCTTTTTAAAAGTTATCTCTCTTGGTTTAAATATTTTAGCCTTAACTATTTTTTAATTTCAAAATCATTTCCTGTTTTAAAACTAACTCCCGGTTTTAATGGTTTTAGCTTTAATCTCAAAATATTTATATTGAGCTTTTATTACTTCTATATTATAGATTATATATTTTTAAGATTACTTTTAAATCTCTTTTATAAGTTTAAACTATATTCAAAATGGTTTACAAAGATTAGAAATTGTTTTGACAAGTTTTAGAATAGAAATTATTTTAAAGTAAAATTAATTTTCAAAATTCACATAGGCATGTCGACATCCCTCATCCCCTTTTGTCAACATGGTGACCGTAGAATTCAAATTTCAAATTTTCAAAAGAAGTGTCTATTCATCATAACCTTTCAGGAATGGACATGACTGTTGTTCTTCTATATATACTAGTTGTTTTCAACGAATTTCAAGTGAGTTTTTCTTCATTTCTTCACTCCTTTTTCTCCACTCAAATATTCTCTTATATTTCAAATGCTTTAACAAAATTCTGCCGAAATTCTAAGTGAATCAAACTCGATCATCTCTAGTTTGATTCTTTGTCAATCTCTCTCAAAGATCTCAGTGCTATTCAGAGTTACAGGATCATTTGTAATCAAAGATCGAAAGATCGAAGTGTATCGAGTGTCTCTATATCAAGGTGTGATTGGAAATGGTGTGATTGTGCCTCGTAAATCAATTGGGTGTGATTGTAGCCCGTAAATCAATTAGGTGATCTTGTAGCCTGGTTAAATCAAGAGGGTTTTCCATAGACTCGGAGACAAGAGGGTGTATCTCATGGCCAAGAAATCGAGGTTGTAATATCGACACTATATTTGAAAATAAATCTGCACAAGAAATTGTATGGGACTGGATGTAGGGTAACTACGAACCAGTATAAAATTCTGGTGTGTTCTTTCCTTTACTGCTTTTATTTACTATTTGCATCTGTGTCTGATTCGGTGATTGTCTCTGTGTTTGTGAAATTGAATCTGTTTGGATTTAATTTGAAAAGATTTCAAAAGGATTCATAAAATTAATTAAACACTATTCACCCCCCTCTAGTGTTAATTCTGCCTTAAGATCCGTAATCCGCATTTTCCAATAATATGTTCGCTTGGACTCATTTGTATATGTGTGGGATCTCGCCTGCCGTTGCAAGCCACAGATTAAATATTGACCCGAGGCATATCCCGGTGAAACAGAAAAGGCGTGACATGGATCCAGAAAGATCTGTCGTCCTTAAAGAGGAGGTGGATAGGCTTAAAAGCAATGAGTTTATTCGCAATTCCCTCTACCCTAAATGGGTATCCAATCCTGTATTTATGGGAAAGGCGAATGGAAAGTGAGAACATGCGTTGACTATTCGGACTTAAACAAGGCAAATCTGGAAGACAGTTTTCCCCTTCCAAGGATCGAGCAATTAGTGGATTTAACCGTAGGACACGAGTTGCTATCTTTCATGGATGCGTACTCCATATATAATAAAATCCTGATGCACATCCCCGACTAAGAGCACACCAGCTTTATTACCGACGTGGGATTGTATTGTTATGGGGTAATGCCATTTGGTTTGAAGAATGCTGGAGCAACTTATCATCGCCTAGTCAATCGAATATTTAAAGATCAGATTGGAAAGATGATAGTGGTATATGTAGATGATATGCTCATGAAGTCACAAAGATCAAGTGACCACATTAGAGACTTAACAGAGATGTTCGGTATCCTCCGTTATTACAAAATTAAGATCAATCCTCTTAACCTTTGCCATCGCATCAGGTGAATTCTTGGGGTTTAATTGTTAATGCTCATGGAATCGAAGCTAATCCCAAGAAAATTCGAGCAATTCGCAACATGCAGGTGCCAATGACTATCAAACAAGTACAGAGCCTAAATGGGAAGGTTGCCGCCCTAAGCTAGTTTATTTCCAGAGCCACTGATAAATGTATTCCTTTCTTTGACCTAATAAGAAGAGGGAAGAGGAACTTTGAATAGACGCAGGAGTGTGAAGGTGCATTCAAAGCTTTGGTGAACCACTTGGAGAGTCCTCACATCTTGTCAAAGCCAGTAGATCATGAAGATTTGTATATCTACTTGGCTATGTCGGTACACATTATAAGTGCCAGACTGCTTCACGAGGAGAATCGAATCCAGAGACTGGTCTATTATGTTAGTAAGCGATTGATAGAAGATAAAAGGAACAATTCGAAGAGAGAAATTGGCGTACTGCTTATCGATTGCTTCACGAAAGCTTCTCCCCTATTTCAGGCTTATTCCATCAACGTTTAAACCGATCAGTCGTTACGACAGGTCTTACAGTGACCTGCGATGTTTGGAAGATTACTGAAGTGGAACATCGAACTGAGCCAATTCGACATCACTTATCTCCCTCGGAGAGCATCCAGGGATAGGCACCGATGGAATAATAGCGGAATTCACTGCACAAGACGATCTCCTAGAGAGCGGTGGAGCCCCTACCATTCGGTGGAAATTGTATATGGATGGAGCATCCAATGATCATTGTTCTGAAGCCGGAGTCGTTCTAGTAACTCCAGAGGATCGATCAATTTGCTATGCTTTGAAGCTTGACTTCCCTGCAACGAACAACGAAGCTGAGTATGAAGCTCTGATTGTTGGACTCAAACTTGCCAGAGAACTGGGAATAAAATCTCTTGAAATCTTATGCGATTCCCACTTGGTGGTATACGAAGTCAGGGGAGTTACCAGGCTAAAGGACAATGACTCGCTCCGTACCTTATCCGAGTCCAAGAGTTATCGACTGACTTTGGGTATTATGACATCACGCACATTCCCCGGATCAAAATAAAGTGGCTGACTCATTGGCAAAAGTGCTAGCACCGAGGATTCACAACAAATTGGTTTGGTTCCAGTCAAAGTACTAGCTACTCCGAGCATATACCAAATGGAAATCGACTGGGTACTAGCGTCGGAGCCTGAGAAGGAGTCATGAATGACTCCGGTTAAAAATTATTTGCTATAGGGAGTCCTTCACAAAGGGAGGAATGAAAGACAACAAATCCCCCGCAAAGCTTCACGATATATCATTCAAGAAGGAGTCATGTATAGAAAGGGTTATCCGTTACCCTGCTCCGGTGTATTGCACATGATGAAATAAAACGAGTCCTAATGGAAGTTCATGAAGGGGAATGTGGCGATCACATTGGAGGGCAAACCCTATCAAACAAAATACTTCGTTATGAGTATTACTGGCCAATCGTCAACTGAGATGCTGCTGATTACGCTAAGCGATGCGACAAGTGCCAGATGTATGCGAAAGTTCAGAGAGCTCCACCAATGGAAATTATGCAAATGGTCAGTCCATGGCCATTTTCCACATAGGGAATAGATATTATCGGTTCCTTACCGATCTCTAAAGGTGGTGCGAAGTACGCCATCATAGCAGTTGATTACTTCACCAAATGGGCCGAAGCAGAACCTTTAGCCACGATTATGACAAAGAAAGTAATCAACTTCATTATTCGAAACATCATCTATCATTTTAGCCTTCCACGAACCATTGTAACTGACAATGGAACCCAATTCTATAATGCTGAATTTGAAGACTTCTGCCTCAGCCTTATATTAAAAAGAGATTTACGGTAGTTTCTCACTCTCAAGCAAATAGACAAGTTGAGGCTGTGAAAAAAATCATAAAGTCCATTTTGAAGAAACGTTTGGAAAAGGCTAGAGGCAAGTGGGTGGATGAACCCTCAATAGTATTATGGGCTTACAGAACCACCCATAAGTCTGCGACTGGCCATACTCCATTCGCCCTTGCTTACGGCTCCGAAGTCGTCATTCCTATTGAACTTGAAGTCCCTTCTCATCGAATGACCTATTATGACCTTAGAGCGAATAGATATATCCTCTTAGAATCCTAGACTTGGTAGGTAAGAGGCGCAAAGAGGCTGATTTGAGGGCAGTTGCACAACTCTATCAGGTCGCCCGATACTACAACACTAAAGTCTGACCTAGGACCTTTAAAATCGGCGATCTCATCTTAAAACGGGTTTTTTCTATCCTATAACACATGAAGCCTACTTTAGAGGGATCATATATCATTGACTAGAGCCTTGGAGAAGGAACTTCATGCTAGCGACTGTTGACGGCGTCACACTCCCAAGGGCATGGAATAGCGAGCATCTACGACGCTATTTCACTTAGTTTATTCTTTTTATTTAGATGTGTTTTATTTCTGAATTTGCTTTAGCATTTGATTTTCCAGATATGTAATAAGACAAATTATGTCATTTGTTTCCATTTGGCAAATAAAAATTGAAATTTCCTTCATGTCTGTGGTTGTCGTAGCATTACATATTAGTTAGGATACCCGACTAACTAATACTGACATGTCCGAGCAGGTTCCCAGAGTTTCGTGCCAACTGATTACACAAGTTCATGATTGGACTAAACAAAATGAACGTGGTTCGACCGTTCATTCGATGATTCTCGCTCACAACCCGTGAGGGGAGTACTTGGATGTGACTTGACCATCTGATAATAAAATTAATCCCACTAAGCAATGGGACAAACATGAATCAAAAAACAATCATAACATGACTGATCGCTCTCCAAGATAAACCCCAGCTTTGGGGGCAAGTCAATCAATTAAGGGAAATACGCTTCGACTATTTTCCAACATAACTCTAAGTCCCCAGAGTGTGGACTAGAGTATAAATACAAATTAGGTGTGATTCGACCACCTGCCAACCAATTCTTATCCCTAGAGTGTAGATATGAGTATAACAAATAGATGAGTGTGGTTCGATCACTCACTATTCCATAAACTCCGACCTGAAATCGACAGAAGGAGATAAATTTGCTAAAGATGGAATTCGACCATTTACTATCTAGCTCCTTTAACCTAAGAACTGGGGGCAGGAATATAATCACTTAAACTGTTGAATCCGATAGCGTAACGGTAGGGCTTGAGCCCAGTGTCTAGTATGACTTGAGGCCACGACCATATGTAGGCCTTGGGGGTAAAATTAACGGATTATCATCTAAATCAATGAGCAAAGAATTACAACTACATTGAATGGAAAATGTAATAGCTCAACTACTTAAGCAAATTCACACAAAAGTTCGACAAAACTAAAAGAACTTTATTTACATAAGCTTGGAAAGTCAAGTACAAGTATTCACAGCAAAAGAATCAAAAAGTGGGGGCCGATCCCATACAAATTCGGCCAACAAAACCTAAAAGACTCAGGAGCATGAGTGCAAGCAAAGAATCACTTCCTCATTGGCTTCCTCTTCTTCTTCTTGGAATCAGGAGATATTTCACTGGAACTTTCCCCACTCCTCTTCTCTCCTCTCTTCCCGCTTTCTTGGACTTTCACCGGAGTAGTCTGGGTTGACCCAGTAGGTGCATTATGAGCGGGTTCTGGCTGAGGAGTGAAAGCATCCATAGTTTCTCCAGGCAAAACGATAGAGATGGGAAGGGGAACGATCTCCATTTTCTCCTGCTTGACTTTCGTCTCAAGGGCAATGTCCACCATGAGTTTCTATGCCATTTCTTCCACAGAGGGGCCTAACAAGGATTGGGAAGCTCCAATAATCACAACGTCGTCATCAAAAGGAATCTTTTGACGTGGATCGCTTTATTCCCTCAATAAAGCGTCCACCAATTTCCCGTCGATCAAAAAAGCTTCCTCTTTTGGGGCATCTTGGGTTGTTGCTGAAGCCGTGACAATAACGTACTCCGTCACAGGCACCTGAGGTCCTATTTGAGATTCTCGAGGAAGAGGTGGAACTACAGCTGACAGATCTAAAACTGAGGAAACATAACTAAAGAGATTAGATATATCGATCGAGGACACTTCAGCTTTCTGAAGGATGGGTGAGTTTAATGAAATACTTTCTCCAGATTGCTCCCCCATGTGAGCCAAAGTGCCACCGGAACCTCCTTCCATAATTGGGGAGAGCCCACTAGATGTAGCAACATGTGACTTCTTCGGATTATAACCAGGCTTGATAGAAGAATCCATAGTGGTGTTGGGAATTGCTTGGGTCACCGAATTCTGGTCATCTGCGACATTATGTGACACAGATCTGGAACCTTCCCCAGCTTCATGTTGAGAGGTTGTGGCATGCTCTTTTTGGAGTATAAGCTGGGTTTCTTGTAGAACCTTGGGTTCATCAACCAGTAGAATTTCGCCCTCCAGCCTCATCAGATTGATTTCTTCAATGCCAAGAGCCTTTTTCTCCTCTTGAACAAGATACTCCCAAGCACGTGCAGGATGGAAAGGGTAGTCACGCCAAGCCACTCTAAGTTTCTATGCTTTAGGACATTGGCATTGTAAAGGATAAGTAGTGGACCTAATTCTTCCATAACCTCCACCCTGGCCTTTTCTTTCACGGCCTCTACTTCTCGTTTAACAAGGGCATCAATGCCTTTGGCCTTTTCAATAACCACCTCTCTTTCAAGCCTGATGTTGCGCTTCTTTGGGCCGCATCTCTTTCTAACACCAGTTTAAGGTTCCAATGATGAAGCACTTCAACCTTGGCCAAGTGCATGGCTTCTCATCCTCAAGTGCCTTGATGGTTATTTCTGCTTTTCTCTCGGCTTCTGCCTTTGATCTCCTTAAAGATTCTAACTCATTGGTTAGAGTTTAGATGATCCATTTATCCTGGGCCTTGAAATGACCCACTTAAATTTTTTTTTATACAGTGGCCATTTAATCAAGAAAATATTTCATTCCAATTTTCTTCTATCCAGGATCTTTATGCCAATAAGAATATTGGTTTGCTTAAATCATTTTAAACTTATATATATGAGGATATATAAGCTACTTCCTACTTGAATCAGAGTACAATAGTTTGGAAGAACAAATCTGTTTGGGGATCATTTTAAAGAAATAATCCCTACATAGCAACTATGTTTCAAAATAAACCAGGTCTTCTAAATATACATAGATTATTGCATGACTATTAGTTTCATATCTAAAGACTTGGCATTTTACAGGTATTTCCATAATTTTGTTACTGTATGAACATTGCTTTTGCTTGTGCTTGTGTGTGTGCATGTTCCTGTGCATGTCTGTGTTAGAAGAAGTTTCAAGTGTTTAGTTTTCTATTTCTTCTTGTTATCCAAAGTGACTGAGTTTCTCCTATATCTGGGTTGTAAAATAACATAACTGAAAAATTAGTTTAAAATTTCTTGAGTGCTGGCTTAACCCAGACTCAATAAAATGGCTATGTTAGCCATATTCAGTTTGCACTATTTCTCAACAAAACACATGTTATTTTCTTTTCTTTTCTAAGGCAACTCAAAACCTTTCTGCCAGATTTTTTTGACTTAAACATGGATTTTCTTATGTCAATTCTTTGGATATACATTCAAACCACAAATCCTTTCAATCTCAGATTCTCAACTATTTAAACTAACTGTTCTTTTTTAAAAGTTTTAGAGTTTCATTTCTTAGCAAAGCATTTCGCAAAACGAAGCACATAGTTTCAGCTGATACATATAAATTCAACACTTACTAAACAGTAAATAACAATACATTGGTTTTCCTAAGCAACTTAAACAAAATATCTTAACATAGTTCAACATGAATATCTAATTTAACTTCAGCAAAGTCTTTAAAGATAGCATCCAATTCCTTAAGCAGTTAACTCATCCAAAGCCTGATCAACAAAATTCCTATTTTCCCGCATAATCACCATGAACTGCCTCATACAAATATGAGACACCCAATGGTGCATAAACACAAAAGGGTCAGACTAATGTCTGGTATGAGTAATCTACCTGAAAACATGATTTTATATGACTTTTATTTATATTCAAATACTTTGAATTAATTAAGAAACTCAGTATCATTTTTGTGCATGTTTTTGTGAGGCATGTGCATTCATATCAGTAGTAAACAAATTATATATGATCACAGTGATTTAGATCAGAGAAAACAATCAAAAAATTCACCAATAAAACATCATAAACCAACCAATGCAATCATCAATTCAGTCATCAAGCCCCCCTTTACAAATTTACTGGCCATCAGGGATTTTGCCCAAGCCTCTCCTGAACCTATTTCTATAGTTCACTATCAAATATAATATGGTCTTTAGCTACTTTCTCTTCTTTTTAAACACACACTGCCTGGGACATCTCTCTGTTAACCCAGCACGCTCAGGCCCCTGGGTATAAACATACCATGTGTGAGCTTGCAATGTTCCCCTTGCCAAGCTATATTTTGTAGCCCTAAGATCCAAAGTCCTTAGTTAAGTTACTAAGTGTTATTTCTTTTTCATAATTGTGCTAATCCCTTCTGCATCTCACTTTTCAATCAGAGAAAAATAAACAATTCAACCAACATGTATTCATCCAGAGATTGGTAAGTCATGTTCTAAGAAGCAAACATTTAATCATGAAAACAGATGTGATTTCTTAGCATATTATCTTGCCTATGGGTTTCAATGGATCAAGTTATAAACATATGGTCATAAGTAGTTTACTAGTTATCTTCTCTTACCTCTGGTTCAATCGGATCCTTATTAATCTTGAAGATCTGGCTAAACCATAAGTATATTTTTGATTTGGGTAGTTCATAAAACATAGAAGCTCAGCACATGTATAACATTGCACTTCTACATTTTCTTTTGTTTCAGTTAACATGAGACATAAGCAACAACACAATGTTGCAGCCCCATATTTCTTTCCATTTACAGACCATATATCTACCACATGAATCCTGGGATTTTATAAATAACCTTATGAAGAAAACCCATAAAAGAAATCACTCCATCTCAAAATTAATTCACAGTACAGATAAACATTTAAACATGAAATCCATGACTCTTATTTTTGGGTAAATCACTATGAAGGGTTTTACACTTGAACAGATCATTAACAAATCAAATCATAAAATGAACATAACTTACAACAGTGAATTATTAATTCAAATAGGCTGCCTCAATATTCAGGACTTAATGCCAAAGTTTTCAGTGAGGTTACTCACACTTAATTCCTTCTTTTTCCCTAAGCCTTGCTTTTCTTTTGATCCTCTTCCTTCCTCTAACTCTAATGGCCGGTGCTCCTTATTTTCTCTGGCTTATATTTTTTTCTATTTTTTTCCTTTTGGTTATGAAGAGCAAATGTGTATGATCTCACTATACTAGGCCTCTTTATATAAATCCTGGCTATAGCTAGGGTTTTATGGAATTACCCAATGTCAGTTCTACCCCATACAAAACATAGTCTGCTTCTTATTTGATTCAAGAAAATAAGAGGGTATGTGGTCCTTGTTATTTTTTTTTCAGAAAACAAACCTCATTCTTTTAATCTTTCCCCGGGTCATGTTATATGCATGACTTTAATTTTGTCCTAAGCAAAAGAAATTACTGGAAATGGATAAAGTGTTCGTTTAAGGATTCATGCCATTTTCATGCAACTTCTGTTTTCTTCCAGCAAATGTATATGTATGCCTATTTTGCCTAAGTCTTTCCTTTCTTTCTTTAAATAATTTTAAGTTTATTTCTGCCTAGCTTTTATTTTCTTTGTGCTAGATTTATTTAAAGATAAAATCCTATCTTCTTGCATATGTATTTCTAAATTAGTTATTTTAATTTATATATTGATTTCTGCCTAGCTTTTATTATGCAGAAAATTGTGTGCATGTATGTGCACTAGCTTGTGCACTTGTACATGTTTTAAACCATGTATCTGCAAATCAGTTTCCTATTCTCATCTTTTCAATACAGTTTTTAAACAAATATAAAATCATTTAAATCATGAATCTGCTCACAAAATCAGGGTTATCACATGTACCCCTCCTTTTAGGAATTGTGTCCCACAATTCTTTCATACTTAACTTAAGTATCATTACTCCAGAAAAATCAATTTTCTGATCTCAAACCATTGTCAAGCCAATCACTTGCTTAAACAATATGCATAAAAATAAATCATAATGCATATTCAATCAAAACATTCATCAATATATATAAATTTACCTTTCACTTAGTCAAACAGTTGTGGATAATCATTTCTGATTTTATCCTCCACTTCCCATGTGCAATCATTTGGGTCAAGACTCCATTGCACTTTCACTAATTTAATTTCTTTGTTTCTCAATTTCTTGGTTTCTCTAGAAACTATGCCCACTGGCTCCTTTTCATAGATCATCCTAGGATCAATCTGCACATCCTTAGAGGATTTTAGGATTGCCTCTTTATCATGAACCCATCTTCTTAGTTGCGACACATGAAAAACATCATGCATTGCTCTCATTTCTTCTGGCAACTCTAGCTTATAGGCTACAGTTCCTATTCTTTCTAAAATTTTATATGGCCCTATATATCTAGGAATCAACTTTCCTTGTTTCCCAAACCTTAGAACCTTTTTCATGGGTGATATTTTGATAAATACATAATCTCCAACATCATATTGTACTGCCTTCCTTCTTTGATCTACATATTTCTTTTTCCTATCTTGGGCAGAAGCAATTCTTTTTCTGATCAAAGCTATCTTCTCAGAAGTTTCCTTCACATTTTCTGGTCCTAAGACCACTTTTTCCCCAGATTCAAGCCAACTTGAGGGTGATAAACATGGTCTCCCATAAAGAGCTTCAAAGGGTGCCATGCCTATGCTACTATGATGGCTATTGTTGTATGAAAATTCAGCTAAAAAGATATGATCCTCCCAACTTCCTCCCCAATCCAATACACAAGCTCTTAACATATCTTCAAGCAATTTGTTCACAATTTCTGTTTGGCCATCAGATTGAGGATGGTATGCTGTGCTTAAGCATAAATCAGTCCCCATTGCATTGTGAAAGCTCTACCAAAACTTTGAAGTGAAGATGGTATCTCTATCACTTACTATAGTCTTTGGTATACCATGCAGTCTGACTACTTCTTTAATAAACAACTGGGCTAGTGTACTTGCATTTCTTTTGGATTTCACTGGTATAAAGTGAGCTGACTTGGTTAACCTATCAACCACTACCCAAATACTATCATTTCCCCTCCTAGTTCTAGGCAAACCATCAATGAAATCCATTGATATGTCTTCCCATTTCCACTGTGGTATTTGCAAAGGTTGAAGCATCCCTGAGGGTTTTTGATACTCAGCTTTCACCTGTTGGCAAACCATACGTTTGGATACATAGGTTGCCACTGCACTCTTCATACCACTCCACCAATAATCCCTCTTGAGGTTGTGATACATTCGTGTGCTTCCTGGGTGTATAGTGTATTTGCTTTTGTGGTAAGCATCCAAGATTTCTTGCTTCAACTCATCAATTGCTGGAACACATTCTTTTTCCTTTCTTCAGATGGCCTTGATCATTCAACTGAAAACCTTCCACTGCTTCACCATTTAACATCTGAGTTTTCTTTTCAAATAAAAATGGATCTTGGTCTTGTAGCTTTACAACTTTATTCCTCAATTCTGACCCCAGAGTAATAAAACTTAATTTTCCCATTTCTACATTCTCACCGCATAGGCTCATGTTTTCTATATTATCACTTTCTATTTCTGAATCAATTAACAACGATAAAGTGTTAAACTCTTTTACCATCAATCTAGCCATGTTAGCATGTTGTCTACTTAGGGCATCTGCTACTTTATTAGCCTTACCAGGGGTGTATAGTATTTCAAAATCATATGAGGCTAGGAGTTCAATCCATCTTTGCTGCCTCATATTTAATTCTTTTTGTGAAAACAAATATTTAAGCGATTTATGGTCTGTATAAACTTCAAATTTTGCTCCTAACAAGTAGTGTCTCCATAACTTAAGAGCATACACTATAGCAGCCAATTCAAGGTCATGAGTAGCATACCTTACCTCACTTGGTTTCAACTGCCTAGAAGCATAAGCTATCACTTGATGTTGTTGCATCAATACTGCCCCAAGCCCTTGTCCACTTGCATCAGTATACACCACCAAGTTCTCATTTCCTTCAGGCACTTTAAGAATTGGAGCTTGCACTAGTGCTTCCTTTAATTTCCCAAAAGCTTTCTCACACTCTTCTGTCCAAGTAAACACTTGATTTTTCCTAGTCAATCTGGTTAATGGAATTGAGATTTTTGCAAAATCTTTTATAAATCTCCTATAGTAACCAGCCATTCCCATGAATGATCTGACCTCAGTGACATTAGTAGGCCTTTTCCAAGCTTGCACTGCAATGACTTTATTGGAATCCACAGATATTCCTTTTTCTGATATAATATGGCCTAGAAAATTCACTTCATTTTGCCAAAAAGTGCATTTTGAAAACTTTGCTTTCAAGCCTTCCTGTCTCAATTTCTCAAATACCATATGCAAATGATTTTCATGCTCTCTAATTGACTTAGAATAAATTAGTATATCATCAATAAATATCAATACAAACTTATCCAAGTATTCTCTAAAAATCCTATTCATTAAATCAACAAAATAGGAAGGAGCATTTGTCAAGCCAAATGGCATTACTAAAAATTCATAAAGTCCATATCTTGTGTTAAAGGCTGTATACTTAATGCTTTCCTCTTCTACTTTCATCTGATGAAAGCCTGAAGCTAAATCAAGCCTAGAAAATATTTTTGCACCACTCAATTGATCAAAGAGATCATCAATTCTTGGTAAGGGATATTTATTTTTAACTGTGACTTTATTTAATTCCCTATAGTCAATACATAACCTAAGGGATCCATCTTGTTTCTTAACAAAGACTACTGGTGCTCCCCATGATGAGCTACTGGGTCTAATAAAACCTTTTTCTTCTAGTTCAACCAATTGCTTTTTCAGTTCCATCAACTCCTTAGGCCCCATTCTGGTTGGTCTTTTAACCACTGGGCTAGCTCCTGTAATTATTTTAATTGAGAACTCAACTGGCCTGTGGTTTGGAATTCCCCTAACTTCACCAAACACATCAACATATTGATTCACTATGGGGATTTCTTCTAAGGCAAGCATGGGTTTTTCATTAGACAATGTAAAAAGGTTGGCTATACTTCTATTTTTGTTTGCCTCACAAAGAACAACTATTCTTTGTCCATCATAAACTTTCAATGATATGGTGGTTGTCTCCATATTTATGATAGCCTTATATCTACTCAACCAATCAACTCTTAAAATAATCCCTATGCCCGGATATTGCAACACTTATAGGTCTGACTCAAACACATGTCCTCCTATATTTAATCCTAGTTGCATACATATCATACCCAGAACACATGAACTACCTATAGGGCTTTTAATTAGCAGTGGCTTATCAACAATCATACAATTCAATTTTAATTGTTGTGCAATATCATGGGAGATCAATGAGTGTGTAGTCCCAGTATCATACACTACTGCAAAAGGTATTGATTGAATAAGCAAAGTACCTTCAACTTGACCATGCTTTTCAACACTTGATCCCTCAACTGTCTTGCCTTTTCCTTCCAAAGCCCCTAATTTTCCTTGCTTAAAATCTGGACAATTCCTCTTTATGTGACCTTCCTTCCCACAATGGTGACAATTGAAGGATGCATGCCTAACATTTGTGCATCTATTCTTCATATGCCCCTCTTGGCCACAGTTATAACAAGTAATCTTCTTCTTAACTTCAGCAGCCCTAACTTCTTCTGGTTTCTTGGTGGAAGCTATGTCTGTTTTCTTCTTATCATAAGGGTGAAATTTACCCTTTCCCTTCTTGTTTTGGTTATTCTTGAATGCCCTGAAATTCTCTCTAGCTTTATCATGTTGTTCAATGCTCAAAGTCAAATCCAAAACTTGATCAAAAGTCTTGTCCTTGTATGGTAGCATGGCTCTACTAAGGCTAGGGTTCAACCCTTGAATATATCTGCCATTCTTAGCCTCCTCAGTAGTGATTAGTACTGCACCATAATTTGCCAATGATTCAAACTTCTGAGTGTACTCAGTGGCACTCATGGTCCCTTGCCTTAATTTGATAAATTCCTCTAGCAAAGACTCCTTAGCTGATGCAGGGACAAATCTGCCTTCCAACATTGCATTAAATTGATCCCATGTCACTTCCCCTTCAGGTCTTCCAGCTATGATAACCTCCCACCAATCCAAAGCTGCTCCTCTCAATTGCCTGGATGCAATTTGCCTCTTCCTTTGGTCTTCAACTTGCATGTCTGCAAAGATTCTTTCCAAAATTCTAAGTCAATTTTGAACTCCCATAACTCCTTCTGTACCATCAAAAGTTTTGCCTCCAAGATTGGTAAAAGTCTTGAGTAGTTTGGAAAGCTCCTCCTGTGGATTTTCCTGCCTGTTGCCTACTCCATCCCTTATGGCTCTCATGAATTCTTGCACATTCACCATGGGTAGTTCACTTGTTCCTACATTTTGATATCTGGATCCTACTATAGCTCTATGGATATAATACTTAGGTTAGTCTGTTTTGCCTAATACTCCATAGATTAATTCATTTTAATCTATCAATTATTCTGTCATAATAGATATTAATAGTGTAAACATTAACAAACAAAGCATCCAAAGCAGTCAACACTTCCATACATCCAATGCAAACAAGTTCATACAAAATTTTGCTATGTTATTTAACAACATAGCTCTGATACCAAATGAAATGACCCACTTAAATTTTTTTTTATACAGTGGCCATTTAATCAAGAAAATATTTCATTCCAATTTTCTTCTATCCAGGATCTTTATGCCAATAAGAATATTGGTTTGCTTAAATCATTTTAGACTTATATATATGAGGATATATAAGCTACTTCCTACTTGAATCAGAGTACAACAGTTTGGAAGAACAAATCTGTTTGGGGATCATTTTAAAGAAATAATCCCTACATAGCAACTATGTTTCAAAATAAACCAAGTCTTCTAAATATACATAGATTATTGCATGATTATTAGTTTCATATCTAAAGATGTGGCATTTTACAAGTATTTACATAATTTTGTTACTGTATGAACATTGCTTTTGCTTGTGCATGTGTGTGTGCATGTTCCTGTGCATGTGTGTGTCAGAAGAAGTTTCAAGTGTTTAGTTTTCTATTTCTTCTTGTTATCCAAAGTGACTGAGTTTCTCCTATATCTGGGTTGTAAAATAACATAACTGAAAAATTAGTTTAAAAGTTCTTGAGTGCTGGCTTAACCCAGACTCAATAAAATGGCTATGTTAGCCATATTCAGTTTGCACTATTTCTCAACAAAACACATGTTATTTTGTTTTCTTTTCTAAGGCAACTCAAAACCTTTCTACTAGATTTTTTTGACTTAAACATGGATTTTCTTATGTCAATTCTTTGGATATACATTCAAACCACAAATCCTTTCAATCTCAGATTCTCAACTATTTAAACTAACTGTTCTTTTTTAAAAGTTTTAGAGTTTCATTTCTTAGCAAAGCATTTCGCAAAACGAAGCACATAGTTTCAGCTGATACATATAAATTCAACACTTACTAAACAGTAAATAACAATACATTGGTTTTTCTAAGCAACTTAAACAAAATATCTTAACATAGTTCAACATGAATATCTAATTTAACTTCAGCAAAGTCTTTAAAGATAGCATCCAATTCCTTAAGCAGTTAACTCATCCAAAGCCTGATCAACAAAATTCCTATTTTCCTGCATAATCACCATGAACTGCCTCATACAAATATGAGACACCCAATGGTGCATAAACACAAAAGGGTCAGACTAATGTCTGGTATGATTAATCTACCTGAAAACATGATTTTATATGACTTTTATTTATATTCAAATACTTTGAATTAATTAAGAAACTCAGTATCATTTTTGTGCATGTTTTTGTGAGGCATGTGCATTCATATCAGTAGTAAACAAATTATATATGATCATAGTGATTTAGTTCAGAGAAAACAATCAAAAAATTCACCAATAAAACATCATAAACCAACCAATGCAATCATCAATTCAGTCATCAAGCCCCCCTTTACAAATTTACTGGCCATCAGGGATTTTGCCCAAGCCTCTCCTGAACCTATTTCTATAGTTCACTATCAAATATAATATGGTCTTTAGCTACTTTCTCTTCTTTTTAAACACACACTGCCTGGGACATCTCTCTGTTAACCCAGCACGCTCAGGCCCCTGGGTATAAACATACCATGTGTGAGCTTGCAATGTTCCCCTTGCCAAGCTATATTTTGTAGCCCTAAGATCCAAAGTCCTTAGTTAAGTTACTAAGTGTTATTTCTTTTTCATAATTGTGCTAATCCCTTCTGCATCTCACTTTTCAATCAGAGAAAAATAAACAATTCAACCAACATGTATTCATCCAGAGATTGGTAAGTCATGTTCTAAGAAGCAAACATTTAATCATGAAAACAGATGTGATTTCTTAGCATATTATCTTGCCTATGGGTTTCAATGGATCAAATTATAAACATATGGTCATAAGTAGTTTACTAGTTATCTTCTCTTACCTCTGGTTCAATCGGATCCTTATTAATCTTGAAGATCTGGCTAAACCATAAGTATATTTTTGATTTGGGTAGTTCATAAAACATAGAAGCTCAGCACATGTATAACATTGCACTTCTACATTTTCTTTTGTTTCAGTTAACATGAGACAAGCAACAACACAATGTTGCAGCCCCATATTTCTTTCCATTTACAGACCATATATCTACCACATGAATCCTGGGATTTTATAAATAACCTTATGAAGAAAACCCATAAAAGAAATCACTCCATCTCAAAATTAATTCACAGTACAGATAAACATTTAAACATGAAATCCATGACTCTTATTTTTGGGTAAATCACTATGAAGGGTTTTACACTTGAACAGATCATTAACAAATCAAATCATAAAATGAACATAACTTACAACAGTGAATTATTAATTCAAATAGGCTGCCTCAATATTCAGGACTTAATGCCAAAGTTTTCAGTGAGGTTACTCACACTTAATTCCTTTTTTTCCCCTAAGCCTTGCTTTTCTTTTGATCCTCTACCTTCCTCTAACTCTAATGGCCGGTGCTCCTTATTTTCTCTGGCTTATATTTTTTTCTATTTTTTTCCTTTTGGTTATGAAGAGCAAATGTGTATGATCTCACTATACTATGCCTCTTTATATAAATCCTGGCTGTTGCTAGGGTTTTATGGAATTACCCAATGTCAGTTCTACCCCATACAAAACATAGTCTGCTTCTTATTTGATTCAAGAAAATAAGAGGGTATGTAGTCCTTGTTATTTTTTTTCAGAAAACAAACCTCATTCTTTTAATCTTTCCCCGGGTCATGTTATATGCATGACTTTAATTTTGTCCTAAGCAAAAGAAATTACTGGAAATGGATAAAGTGTTCGTTTAAGGATTCATGCCATTTTCATGCAACTTCTGTTTTCTTCCAGCAAATGTATATGTATGCCTATTTTTCCTAAGTCTTTCCTTTCTTTCTTTAAATAATTTTAAGTTTATTTCTGCCTAGCTTTTATTTTCTTTATGCCAGATTTATTTAAAGATAAAATCCTATCTTCTTGCATATGTATTTCTAAATTAGTTATTTTAATTTATATATTGATTTCTGCCTAGCTTTTATTATGCAGAAAATTGTGTGCATGTATGTGCACTAGCTTGTGCACTTGTACATGTTTTAAACCATGTATCTGCAAATCAGTTTCCTATTCTCATCTTTTCAATACAGTTTTTAAACAAATATAAATTCATTTAAATCATGAATCTGCTCACAAAATCAGGGTTATCACAGGCCTCTTGGCATTTCAACTTCCCAATCTCTACCACACTCTCCCAAGATACTTTAGAAATCCTCTCTGTCGCTCTCATCCACTCATTATACTGCTTATGGATATCATTTACACAATCCATGGTCATTTGCTGTACTTTTTTAGGAACTTTCTTTAGATTAGGTACAAAGCAAAATCCATCGAGACATACATTTGCAAAATTTGACTTAAGATGGACCATACGAGCAGAGGCATCGACTTGTTGAGCTTCAGTGACAGCTTGGGTGTCATCGCTTTCTTTGCCCGGCGTTTGTTGGTGAACATCATGCTCACGATGAGACCAATGATCATTGGGCCACTGAGGATGAGATGGAAGAACAGACTGTGAAGAAACTGAAGTTGAAAGGGGACCATAAGAGGTGTCAATAGGAGGAACGTCGTCGCAGTGATTTTGTTGTCTTTCAGAATCTTTAGGAGGAGAAGATCTAGAATTGGATTGATGTTTATCATCGGAAGATCTGTCTCTGTCACCTTTATTCTGGTAATCCCGATCCCGACTAGAGCGATAGCTAGGGTCGTATTCACGATCACTACATTGGTGGTACAAGCCCGAACGAGAACCAGGATTCTGGCATGATATTTCCTGTAGAGACTGAAACATATGCTTCTTCCTCACCATTGTTTCTACAAAGAAAAATAAAGAATGAATCAGCTCTAAGTACTTAAGGACACGAGATAAGTACAACGCAATATTGTGAAGTGCGTGTCCTTGTGTCCCCTCAATGGTCTAGTTATTAAAGCTTTACTGATAGGAGTAACCTCTCCACTAGTGGTAGGATGGATTCCAGCCCTAGCTATTGAAGGATATTCCGATCTACAGATGCTCATGTCAGTAAAATGAAAGGCATCAACATCACCTGGTATCGAAAGATCAGATAATGCCTCAAATGTTTCACCCAAGTGCTTTGAAGGTTAAGAAGCGGACCGATCCAGAATAACCTGAGGGTGATGGATAGCCTAGGCTGTTTGAAAAAGGCGGCATTTAGGAAACATACAAACGAGCTTCTTCCTTTTTTTTCTTTTTCGAGAGTGGGGGGCTGTGAGGTTTGCGAGTATCCTACTGCATCCCCGAAACTAGAACCAGTGTCATCGCCACCGAGGTCGTCACCATCATCTCTTGCCACATATTTATCGGCAGCTTCTTGAGCCCCCTCAACTGGGGGCATGGCAGGATCATCTTGATGGCCTTCATCATCATCCGCGTCCCGCTGCTCAGTCACTATAACTCCAGCAATGACTGGTAGCCCTATGCTAAGACCCTCTTCCATCAGGCAGTAGGTAATGCGGCATTCATCAGTAAGGAGATTCTCAATGTCCCTATCTTTTGATGGAACCCTTTTTAGCACCAAGACCGTGTCCGTGTATTGTTTTCCATCGGGTTATGGATAAGAACCTACACAAACTAGAAAAATTGCTTAATTATGGATACGACCTGGGTACAAGCACTGAAAAATTTAGGCAAGAAGTAATACTAACATCCTTCTAACCACCATCAGGCAAAGCCGGGCGGGCAACAGATATAGAACCACTCGCTTTTGAAAGCGCTCAACTTTTTCCAAGTACCAATCAAGATCTGGCACTTCTTGGCCGACTCAAGAAATGTGAACGAAAGGCTTCTCTTTCGTCGCTTGAAGGTGAAAAGAAATCGAATGTCTTCAGGAGCTGGAGGATGGAATAAAAACTACATGAATGCCATGTAGGTACAGTTAAGCAAGTCATAGCCGTTCAGATGCAGTTGTGCCGGTAAACCTCATATGATATAGCTTCTCTCGAATAAATGAATTGAAGGGTGGGACGCACCCTGCCCAACACATGAACTTCTTGCACGTAGTGAACTCGTCAGGGGACATATGAGGTCTCTCATTCCAAGTCGGGACTCGCAAATCATAAAAAGGAATCTCGTGTCTGGCACAAATTCTACGAAGAGAGGCTTTATTAATTTTCGAAGCCACAGAATCCTTTGGATCATCCAAAAATATCATGTCTTCTAGAATGTTGGGAGCAGGGTCTATTACTTCTAAGGATAGGAACAAAATAGAAAAGGTTAAGTAATGGACAGGAACTTTCAGTTGTTCAGCTTGATGTCCGGGGGAGAGTCTATCGGAAGAAAATATAGAGCTCAATTCGGTACTTGTATTGCTGTGCTATGAAGGCTGTCCAAAACACATGGAAACTAAACGCCCCTAAGCGTTTGGAACCCATGACTACTAAACTTAGTAGATAATCATCATTAGAAAAAATAACTCATTCCCCTGTGCAAAGTGTGTGCTAGTTCAGAGTGGTGCGGTGTCATGAAATGCAGTAAAAAATAGTTCAAAATTAAAGTCTATGACTTTGACGAGACTCCGGGGTTCAATTGGTGTGACCATCATTACTAACCGTCTCAACTGATTCTCTATGTCACTAGCTAAGGATTCTGTCTAAGAATCGGGATCAGTTGTTGGCATGTCGAAGTTCGAATTGTGCATTTTGAAATGGATGAGCTTCCAAAATTTGTCCAAGGCATAGTCCATTTCATATGCAATTCATATACTTCCATTCAAGTGTTCAAGACCGAAGCTCATCACTAAGTTCAAATTAAGATTTGAGGCTTTAAGTGTGCTCATCAAAGTTAATCCAATAACCGACCTAGAATAATTTTACGACTGATCTATCCCAACTTTCATTAACCAATCGTTTCTATACGATCATGTCATAACCGATCGTTCTAGCAACTCCAATCGATCATTGTCCCATATTGATCATTAGGATCGATCCAACCTTCGATTCCGGTTCCACGCTTCACTTCAATTCAAAACTCCAAACGCCGATCCGAAAAATGATCGGCCAAAAACCCTACCAGAAAATGATTGGTCCAATTTCTATTCATTTTTTCATGTACCCATCCATCAAAATGATCGGTCGAACTCCCTTTCATTCCCTTATGCTATATTTTTTAACCAATAAGGACCGGCCATTCTACACTTTACTACATCAATTTTGTTAGAAACGATTGGTAACAGTCTACCTATTAGAACTCCAGGAATGATCGGATAAAATCAATCTTCCACCCTCAACCACTAAAGCAAATGATCAGTACAACCATGATCGTTTCGATTACTCCATCACCATCTCCAAAAACCTCTCATCGTCTTCCATTTCAAAACACAAATGCTGCCGCGACGCCATGACTCACAATCGACCAACTCAAGTCGACCCCATATGTCTCATCACAGAAATCAAAATGAATGAAAAGGATCGAACCTACCTTGGTGTAAAAGTGGAAGATGGAAGTGATTTGGATTCGATTGTGAAGCAAGATCTGAGGAGATGAAGGCGGTGATGGCGGATATAGTGAAGGATTTGATCGGTTAAGAGATGAGTGAAGCTTGGGAAATGATTTGGATCCAAGAATTTATATCAGAAGTGAAGGGGAGTAAGAAGATGGAGTTTACTCCTTTTTTGGTTCGGTGCAAATGAAGTAAAGTAGGGAAAATAAGCTAAGTATCCAAGTATATATATGAAGGAAGCAATACGAACTGTCAAAGTTTGCGGTTCAATGGAGAATCCAACCGATAAACGATCGTATATGATCATTTTATGATGATCTTGCGCCGATCCATCTTTCTTAACCTATGATTCAATTAATTGGCTAACCATGAAATGATCGAGTGCGATCGTTCTATGATGGGTGTATACCGATCCTTCTCCTTAGATTCTATATAAAAAGAGGGGAGAACGATTGGACATGATTCAATCTCAAATGAATTTGACCCGATCCATATTAAAAATGGATCAAGTACGATCCATTTACTTGATGGACTCATGCCGATCCATCTAAAAATGGAAAAAGAAAAAACAAGAGAGGTGAAACATATGCGGAAAGTTGACAACGACCCATGAATGTGCAATCGTGATCGGGACTCAGGGATTACGTATATGTGCTAGTGTACATCCAAAAATTTCGATTTCTTGAAATCGACGGAAATTGAATTCTCACCCGTATTAATTAAAGGAAATTTGAACTAGATGAACAAAGCCTACTGACTCACTGAAATGAAGACTTAAATGATCACTATCAAGACGTAACCCAGAATTTGTACTATTGAAAATCAACCAATCGTTGTGTCAAACAGAAAAAGATGTGACTCTTTAAGGAAAGCAATTCACTTAAAGGATGACTACTATTCAGAAAACTAGATGGATTCCTTTCTGACGACTCTAACTTGCATCAACTCAAAGCACTTCATGTTAAAACAAGACGTAGTTTAGGGGGCAAGTGTTATCCAGCTTTTTGGCTTGGCTATATTCAGACTGACTAGACAAGTTAGACTTGACTGCCATCGAGACTGACAAGTCGGATTAACAATCACGAAGCCCAGAGATCAGGCACAAATGGTAATATTAAGCAGTGATGAAGCGAAAACAGAAGACGGACTTGATAGAATGACAAAAATACGAAAATATACCATTTACTAAAATTGGATCAAGTACGATCCATATTCACCAATTATGGATCGTACCATATCGATATTACATTTCAACTCAGTGGAAAGCGATTGATACCTCAAAATCTACAAGTCTACTACACATGAAACTTTAGGAACATCAGTTTATTGAAGGGTGGAGCCCACCATATCGATCGCATGCCAAGAGGAGCCAACAAAACGATCGGTGCCGATCATTATTTTGATGTAAGTAGGGCCCGCAATCGATACTATGAATTCTTCTGAATCTGGAGACTCCACTGCCGAAATTACAAGAAGATATTTCATCGTCTTCCCTTATAAATACAGATTTGATTGTTCATTTTGGGAATCTTTACGCTGCTATTTCCTTGGTAATCCATTGTAACTACGGATCATATTTGATCCATACATCTGTACTCAGCAATTCAAGTGATTAATAAAGTTATTTCTCCAAAGTGGACCGGGCTTTCAATGCCAAACCACTATAAATCGTTGTGTTCTTATTATTGCTCATTTTTTGTTATTTAATTGTTTGTGTCCTATGTTTTCCTTGGATTTTCTTCATTTATTTCTTTACAAAATATTTATTGGATGTTTGTGCCAATTTTTGGTGCAAACAATAGCTTACGGTTTGCTCAGGTTCGAAATCCTTCTCATCGCACAAGAATGATAAATAAACTACTAAGCATACCTTTCGCTCAACAGCTTTGGGTTATTACTTAGTCGATTGTTCATACTGCCTTAAACAATTTGAAGTGACCTTCCCCAAACTCTCCATAATCCAACAAAACATAGCACTCAATTTTACTGAAGCCCATATATGTCATCCATATGCAATATCAATTTTGACCCCTTGCTCGATCACATAATTTCACTTCCAAACTAGTATAGATCACTTGACCTTTCTAGTGCATACTCCGATCAGGTTCCTTGATTAGAAACCTATATCTTCCTTATATAGCCATTACTATGATAGAAAATTTTGGGATTTCATCAAGAATATGTATCAAGTGTTCTCCATCAAGAATCGAGTGAAAAATCCTTATTTGGACCGGTGTAAATCACCTCAAAACTATGTCCTCGAATCCTAGATTAAGAACTGTCAACGAATAAAACGATCTATGTACAACTTGCATACTTATCCTAATGTTTCTTAACTACAAAATTTTTCTTTTTAATCACATTCATTTATCCAAATAGTATATCTCATTCGATACTAAAACCATTTATGGAACATTTCATAAAAACCTAACTTCAAGTTTATAAACATTTTATAACTTAAGTTCATACCTGTATAATACTCCACAACATCTTAAGAATATGTAGAAACATCAAATTTATCCCATATAATAAGCATGTTTAACCATTTAAAACTTGTTTTACTTACTACCTTCTCAATTCAAGAGTTACCAAAAACTCAACATTTATAATTTTACCATAAACGCTTAGCTTCAAATTCTATAACGATTCGAAAGTTTCCAACTATCCAAAATCGTCGGAAATCCCGTTTCATTTTAATAAATGAAAACTACCAAATAACATACCATAACACGATGTGCATATAATACCATCCTAATGCATATAATACATGTGTCCATAAAATAACTTAACAAAGTTTCAATTATTTATTAAACACACTTTACCCAAAATGGGAAAACATGAAAAGTTCCAACATTTATTCTAGGCTATGCCTCTACCACTTGGGCCCCCTACAGAGTATACTTACAAATCTTTTCCATATAGAAAGTTTATTTCAAAACCTTTGTTAAACAACTCTATATTTTATCTCAAATTTCTTTAAGGAAAACTTTAGAACTAAACACCAGGTTTTATTTCAAATCAATTGAAATAATAATATTTACATATATTTTTTGTATATAAAATCATACTTAAGGGATTAAATCAAACTCTGTTTTACTAAAACAACTTTATAGCAAACTGCTATGGTAGCATCCTCCACTTTGAAACCCAAAAATGAATACTGATGATGCTTCAGTCATCATCAGAATTATTTTCAAGCAATAAAAGCGAGTTCAGTACATCCAAATCGTGCCTTTCGGACTTAGCCATAATCATTTTTAAAGTGGTATTAGATACTTCACAATTATTACTAAGTACCATGATCTCAATCTTATAAACCCATTTCCCAAATATTTACTTTCAAATAATACTAGTATTATTTTCTAAATTCTTGAAAAACATTTTCAAGGACATCGGGATTCAAGTTCTCAAAATATTAATTTAAATCCTCTTCGTTTATAAACCATACTTATATAAAATAACTTTCTTATATAAAATCTTTTCACAAATATTCATTCCCAAAATACCTTATCTTTCCCCATATTTTAATAAACTTCTTTTATTAAAGTTAACTTTTAACCAAACATTGTTAACCGAACGTCTTATAGTCAAACTACGAAACTCAATTCACATGGTGTTCATTCCAATGCTCCTACACATATTTTCTACCCAACCCATGCAATAGAAGATAAAAACTGCTTATAAACTGGTTGAGCACAAATCAACAATCGTCAAACAATAGTCAATGCTCACAAATTGGTCGAGCATGACTAATCAATCAACAAATGCTAACAATGCTCGTAAATTGGCTGCGCAATATTAAGCTAATAAATATACAAATGATAATAATGCTCATAAACAGATCAAGCATGTCAAATCATTTTACAAAGAATAGTAATGCTCAAAAACTAGTCGAGTATGGCTAAACTAATTAATGAGGGGTAACGAATGAACATCATTAATCCCTACATTAATTGAACTACACTTTAATAATTCATACTTATAGAAGTTACCTTATATAAGGCTTTAATTTTTATAGTCGGAATTACCTTTATGGCATACATTTATAACAACTACAAATACGCTCTCATATGTATAATACACTCAACTCATGCTAGGGTATTCCATTACCCTATCTATTAATGAGTCATATCCAAGTAAAGCTAAAGTTCTCAATAACCTTCAACTCTGATACTAGATGCATGATCACCCTTTTCAACCCTCAAATGTCGACACTAATACATCCATGATATTCTTGTGCCAAGTATCCATGTGTCGGAAAGATAGATTATTAAGGAACACAATATTAGAATCTCATAGTAGAACGATAATATATAATATCAAAAAATGGTACACAACTATCACTCTAAGATACACAACATTTCAGAGTTACGGTTCTAAATACTATCACCGGCTTGGATAGTTATAACAACATGTCCTCACAAACGCTGATACATACATAATAGTAATGTAGTAGAAATAAGAATACTACGGTAGGTGAAACATTCAGCTCGTCTCCTTGACCACCAATGAACATCCAACTAAAACTTTCCTTTCTCAGACTACTCGAAAGAGCACATTAGGAATTTGGGGAAAAAAACCATGTATCAGACCAAAGTCTGGTGTGAGAAACTCAAGAAATATGTGATCAACATAAAACGGTACTTTTGAGACCGTACAGAATGACGTAATGGTTATCCCCTCAAAAGAACCACCCATCTAATAAGTATATAAGGTGATATAATAGCAATGTCTAGGGTGAAGAATATAAATCAGAAAATAGTTGTGCCGCTTGCATCTCATGACACAACAATATTATAAATACATTAAAAACCTCTAAGTTATGTTTCCATAATGGATTTTCCACGGAGATCTCTCTAGTCAAGCCGGATCTGAACTCCATGCATAAGGATCAGAAACTATCTTATAAGCATCGTATATCTCTAGATAAAATATACCACATGGTAAACACAAGTAGCCCATGCTCGAACATTGGTATTAACCATGTTGAACAAAGTATCATTAACTCCACACACAATATCGATAAGAATACTCTATATTTGGAGATGATATACCCCGTTGTGGGTTAGCAAACCCCACGTTGTGTAGCCTACTCTATCATTAGCCATATTTGATGTCGAGGTCACATTCGGCATCTCTCACCCGGGTCTTCATCACTTGAACAGAACATGAATGCCCAAATAGATTCCAATATCCCGAATAGATCATGAATCTCAAAATGGATTCGATCATCTCGAATAGAGCTTGAATGTGCACATAGATTCCAACATAAGTCCTCCGATGAATGCTAACACTGACCTCTCCCTTGGACTTAACCTTAGGATATATAGTTCAACTCTGTAGCATTCCACTTCACAACCGCTTCCAAAACATAGAACCCGTATATCGATTTTGAAGTGGTATTCAATTAGTAAAACACTTAACGATCTCTTCAAAACTAATCAATTAATTTAGTTAATTTCAACAACAATGAAAACGATCGTATATGGAAACTAAGTCTCGTATACTTATCACATTTCCTAAATTTTCAACATACACTATCCCTCGATCAAGATTGAAGCCAGGTAAGTTAAAGCATAGGTTGCATCAAAGCCTTGCCTAGACACTTCATTCTTGACACTCATAGATAAAGAAGCCTACTTCATCGGCTTTTAGTGCTGAGTACGCGACTAAATACTTTCCATAAACAAGTAAAGAAACAAAGCACGATCAAGTCGTACAAAGCACAATTCGGTTGTAATGACCCGTAATGTTATCACTTTGAATTAGAATATTTAATTAATTTTAAATATTCATATTAACCCAAAAAATGAATCAACATCATGGATTGAGTGTGAAAGCACCAACCCTATTCTACAGAGCTATAATATAGAAAATAAATGTAAAAAGAGCATAAATAGTGAAAAGACAAGAAGATTTTTATAGTGGTTTGGCTGTTAATGAAGACTACGTCCACTTTATAATTTCCTATTAATTGAATGCAGATACAAGTTGAACCGGATTACAATATAATTGAATCTTCTTAGTTAGATCAAGTCATAAATACACGAGTTCACTAACGAATCACAGTGAACACCTGGATGACTATTATGTGGGAGGAGAAGAGTAATCTCTGCAGAGTTCCAGTAGTCAGTCCAGAAGATCCTCTTTATGTTGCAGATATGTCAGTAGTTATAGGGGAAACATTGGGCCAGAAGTCCAAGTGCAGAAGAGCCTAGTTGTTATGCCAAGTCATCACCAAAAATCTCAAATCAATCTGAGTCATTTCTATGGATCGCTAGCTATCCATAGAGGATCGATCGCTAGCTATCCATAGGGGATGGATCGTTAGCTATCCATCAATTTAGCATATTTTTATACCAGAAGCCTTTACTTAGTGCTACGGAAAAGCTTGGAAATTTTGCGGGCGATCCGACCTATCTTGATGGATCGCTAGCTACCCATAGAGGATGGATCGCTAGCTATCCATCCACTTAGCATATTATTGAGTGACCTTAGTTTGGTTGTCATTCTATCTTCTATTTAAGTGCCTTGTCCAAATATCAAGTCGTTCGGAGTTCGTTTAATCATCCGTCTTCATGGGTCATCCAGTCCAGAAGCATCGTCCATAACTCACTCAATACTTAACCAAATCACATGAATCTTCACACATGCAATATAGATGAGTAGGAGAGCCTCCTCTATGGATCATAGGTCATGAGGCCCAATCCTCATGGGTCGGACCCGATGGATCAAACTGGCCCAATTTGGAGAAGAATCATCCATGACTCGCTCAAAACTTAACAAAACTAGATGAAACATTACAGGTACTCTCTCTAGGGTGTATGTACCTACCCTATAAATTTCAAGTTGTGGGTCCCAAACTACATGGATCGTTAGCGATCCATCTAGTTAGGTCGCTAGCGATCCATCAAACAACCTCCAAATGATACTATTTTTTTCTATGAGGCATCTTTTATGTCTCTAAGTGTTCCCCCAAAATTCCAAATCAAGCTGACTCCGTATAAGTTCTTTAGATCCATTTTATGTTAGCTACTTTTAGTCAAACAACTTGAATCAGATGAGTCTTCACTTCTGGAGCTAGATTGTTTGGCATGCTATGAAACTTGGCAAGTTTTCTTTGAAGAGGTAGTAGATCATGATGTAAGAGGCTTTGACAACTCATGATGCTTCCTATTGGATCGCTAGCGATCCATCTACTTATTGTATTTTTGTCTTGTTTCTCTTAAGTTCCATTGGCTTGTTCTTTTAGATGCCTTATTCAAGTTTCAAGTCATTCGGGCTTAGTCTGGATGTTTTAACCCCAGTTGAATTCTACTGGGTTAAAAATCCAGTTAACATTGGCCCTCCAAAGTATGCTTTCGTTGGAAACAAAGTGTGCCCTGGAGCAAGACAAGTTTCAGATTACTATTCTGTGATTTCAGTGAATCGTCGGAGTCCATCTCAGGACGTTATTTTCAATTGACTAACTTCATATAGCCATTCGTTTTTTTGATTTCGATCTGAATTTCAATTCCTAGTATTAAAGATGCAATCTTTGCTCCGTATTTTACATAAGGGTTTAGGTCGGTAAGTGGGTGCATGCCGTAGGTTTGGAGTCGACCTATATAGTTTTAACTCGGCCGACGGTGAAGTTAAGTTTTGTCTCGAACGATTGTATGTCGTTCTAAAGCGAAGTCTTGCTCTTTGTCTTTAACTGTTTCTTTTCAAGGACTTGGTTAAGTTCATGTCGCCGTTTTGAACTCTAATGCGACGATTTATTCCAAAATCGGATATAGTGGATGATTCAATCGTATCACTCTTCCTATTTCTATACTCTAGTGATCCTAAAAAGAAAAGCTTCCCGCATCGCTTCAGACAGCGGCTCCGTTATTGGTTGTTGATCGATAATGGGTAAATCTAGAAAAGATAATTTCAAAGGACGATTTGGATTGTTTTTCAAATGTAAGCAAGTTTTCTACAGTAGATTGTTTGCTTGTAGCATTTGGGATGTTGGACTCTTCTCATGTAGATAACACACTTCATCTGCCCCGATCAACGCTCAGAATTCGACAGATCAACATACATCGACTTCCCTTGGATTTTGGGCATTGGTTATACGAGGATATTATTTAAAGTAAAACATATCCGACAGGGTTGAATGCCAAGTTTTATTGTTGAAAATGAATTTTCTGTCATCCAATCTTTAGTCTATCGGAGGGACTTCCACTCCTCCAGAAGCTGGGTCATTCACAACTTTGGTTTCGCTTATTATTCCTGTCATATTGGTATGATTGATTATAGTTAAATTACAAGGCACATATGCTCTTGTAGAGTTTTAGTTGAAGTTCGATCAGGCACAGTTTCAGTCTTCGAAAACTAGCGCATGACTTGTTCGATTGCGATTATCCTTCCTTTGCATTTTACGGAATTCAATCTGTACACCAGGCTCTATCTCCGGGGACTATTGGTTTAATTGCTCGATTCCGAGCATTATTTTTTCTTGTAGTTGCATTTCTTGTGTTCATATGTAGCATACTCGTTTACTGTAATTCTATACATAATACTTCTGCGGTCATTTCGGCATATTCTATTTCATAACTTTGTTCAGAACTATGAGGTAGCTTGGCCTAGCCAGTTTTGTAGCTAATCCCTACTTATGCTCAATTGAGTTCGTTTTAACAAAGTGTTGGTGTATCTGCCCTAGTCCATAGGGCTGATTTCTCTGAATACTAAGTCTATATGTTTTCAGGAGACTAGGTCTCCTGGACAATACGTTCGATTACCCCAGTTTGATTGACACAATAGCTCCTATCTCCAGGAACTAGGGACTTTGCTGCTTGATTCCAAGCTCTGATTTTTTCAATGATGCCTATTTCCTAACTATAATTGAATTCCGACAAGTTGGCATCGTCATCCAATGTCATTCTGGGTACATGTGCTGGAAAGATGCGTCGTCGTCATCTTTTGTTAGAGTAATTCTTCCAAGTTCAGTGTTGAGACCTTACACATGTATCAGTTTCTATCTCCAGAAACTCATGCATGGATGACTCAACTCTATGGATTTTTTCTTGATGTTGTGTATCTTCAAATAGCATGAGATGCCAGAAGGTAGGGCTAAAGATTCAATCAAACTCTTGCTTCTGTTTCTGAAAGCTGATGTATCAATAGTTTCATTTTGGGGTTTCTTATTAGCATCACCAAACTTCGATTAATGGCATATTCCTGCAAGTTGGAACCAAATGATCTAGTTAGACCGTAAGTAGGTCATCGATCCTTCTCGTCATCGCCAAACTGCGAGCGACGGTTGATTCCTGAACGTTAAATCCTTCATTTCCTTTGTTGGCAATTTTGTTGCCAGAATGCTTTGTTTTGCGATACATAAACATTATCCAGCTGACCTCGTGGTTATTCATGTTTGGACTTTGCAGAATTTATTTCGATCAAGTATCTGTGCAGCTATCCTTGCTCGAGGGACTAGCTATTTCGAACGCCTGTATTTGGGCGATCATGAGAGATGGAGAGGTTTAGGACAAATGATTCGATTACCCCTGATCTGGTTCTCAATCCTATTTTAGGATTGAGGAAGTCTGATGGTTTTAGTTCCGACCTTCCATGATTAACCCTACATGTCCTTAGTTGTGCATGTTTTGCTTGATTGCTGTCGTCATGGAAGTTCTATTCGTACGCCAATTTCTGCCTTCGAGAATTGGTAACCTAGTTGCTTAGTTTCAATCGGCATCTCCTTAAAGCTGCTTAACTCTTTCTAAGTTGAATTCTGGAAATTTGGTTGTGCACTAGCTTTCATCCCTAGAAAGTAGTACATAAGCAATTCAACCCTGAGATTTTCTTTCGGTGCTGTCTTATTCCCGTGCACTGGCTGATTCTTGCTATGTAAGGTCGAACCATCCGGTTGACTTATAAAAGGTTATGTCTTCCGGTCGTTTCTTGTCATCGGGCAATAGTAGTTTTCTGAAGACAAGGGTAGAAACTCAGTTGAGGACCAACTTCTATCTCCGGAAGCTAGTGCATCAATGGTTCACTACGATGAGTGTTTCTCATCGACCTTGTAGATTAAACTTTTCCTGACATTGTCGGGGCAATACCGGTACTTAGTGAGTAGAAAGTTTCCCTGCGTTGCCAGGGTAATACTGGTACTTTGGAAACAAAAAATTTTCCCGGCATTGCCAGAGCAACACCGGTACTTAGAAAATAAGAGAAGGCCTTGATGTTGCCGGGGCAACACCGACACTCAGGAGGTTGGGATCGATTTTCCCCTTCGTTTAGGCTGTACTATTAGTCCAGTTGGGTAGTAATTTCAGTCTTCGGAAACTAGCACTTTGATGATTGGATTGTAGAAGTATTTTCTTAGTGCTGCCTGTCTTCGAGCAGTATTAAAGTCATGTTGGTGAGGATTGAATCATTCATCTGATCCTGTACACTTGAGTAGATTCCTTTTAACCCATTGTGGCTGTTTTCTCAACGATGCTTAAATCCGGGATATGCCATGTTCTGGAAGGATGAGTATTCTAGGCGTTTCCGTTACCTAGCTTTATTTATAACCATCAGGTATTACCCTTGGAGATGCAAGGCTGTTGCTTAACCAATTCCGTAGTTATTCTTATTCATGAAAAATCGAATTTCCTCCAGCCGGTTTTTGTAGCGGAACCCTTCATTTCCAGGTGCTAAATTCTAGGTTCTTAAAGAAAATTAGAAGCTACGGAGCAAGTCATCACTTTACCCTTGGTACAAACACGCTCATCCTTATTCTGATTGTGAACCTGTAGAGTTCGGTAGTGTTTTCCTTGAATTTGTGATACTTAACCTTAGCTTATTTTAGGCCATATGTGTTATGCTGGGTCAATAGCATTGTTTCGGATATCAACCTTATTGGTTTCAATCTTCGAGAATAAATGGTTTAGCTGCTCGATTTCAAGCGTTCTCTCCTTGCCATTGTTTGCCTTCGGATAACAGTTGGTTTTCTGAAAGTAGGAGTCGAGGTCTTTGATCGATCTCTGCAAGGTTGATTATTCCAAGCATGGCTAAATTCCAGGCCACGATGAATCTACGATGGTCGGGGGTTGTGCTTCTTGATGTCTCTAGTCTCCGAGCGGTGTTATATTCCTGAAAGACTAGTCACTTCCTCCAGATGTTGGCGGCCTTCGGGCTATGCTGGATTCTTGCAAGTTGGAGTTTGAGACCTCAGTCGAGCACTTGCTTCTGTTTTTGGAAACTGGCACGTTGATGATTTGATTCTAGAAATGCATTTCATCGTCATCTATCTCTGGACGATGGTAAGTTCCATTTTTTACCGTCTATTTCTGGGCGATGCCGAAATTCAAGGAGTTTTCAATATGACAGTCTGGAGTTCTCGATGTTGCTAGGGCAATATCGATGCCTAGAAGGTTGGACCAGTTTCCTTTCAATTCTGCAATTATTCAGCATACTATACTGCTTAGCTCTTTTGAGATTGCTGAAATTCTCTATTCGATGTAGCAGAACCATGAAGTGATTTTTTATCATGACTAAGTGTTAGTGTATCATGTGTCCCCCACTTCCTAGGGTTGTTTACCTCGAACACTTGATAAATGACCAGTTGATCCAAGCGATTTCTCGGATGTCCGTAGCCAAATTTACTTTGCGGTTCCTATCTTTAGGAACTTGTGACTCGAATGTCTTGACTCTAGAGATTTTGTTGATCAACGATCAGAATTCTTTGCTAATTTTTAGTTTTGCGATATTGCTGGACTTGCGTCAGTTCTTTTTGATAGTGGGATTTGATCCTTGTTTGTCCTACAATAGACAAGTTTCCCGGTTGTCAGGACAATACCGGTACTTGGAAAATCTTAACGGTTTGCTGATGATACCGAAGCAACATCAATCAGTGCTTTCGCGACTCACGAAATGCATGACATTTAAGAGTGCATAGCTTACGAAATGCGCAGTTTTTGAGAGTGCAAGGCTTATGAAATGCATGGCTTTTGAGAGTGCACGACTTACGAAATGCGCGGCTTATAGGATCGATACGACCCGTCGATCTTGAACAATTTCGAACTTCATGACGTTGCCAATCTTCGGGTAACGTGATGAGTTCGCACTTCGAAAGCATGGTTCCATAGCTCAAGAAGTGATGTGCGGCTTATGGGAGTGCGTGGCTTATGAGATCGATACGACTCGTCGATCTTGAACGGTTTGGAACTTCTCGACGTTGCCAATCTTCGGGTAACATAAGGAATTCATGCATCGAGAGCATGGTTCCATGGCTTAAGAAGTGATGCGTAGCTTATGGGAGTGCGTGGCTTATGAGATCGATGTGACCCGTTGATCCGGAACGGTTTGGAACTTCTCTACATTGTAAATCTTCGGGTAACGTGAGGAGTTCGTGCTTTGAGAGCATGGTTCCATGGCTCCCGAAGTGATGTGGGGCTTATGGGAGTACGCAAAATGGTTTGGGCCTTCCCGGTGCTGGAGGAACGATACTAGTTCTTAGTAGGTAAGGATCGAGTTTTCCCATCAATCTGGCGATTTGACTTCACTGGAATGTGATTTCGTCAGTTCTAAGAGATAAGTTGTTTTTGGATCGAGTAACTGTAGCTTGGGCGATCCTCCCATATTTCGGGAAGATGAGCACGACCAAACAGATAAGGTTGCCATAGTGGAGAGATCAACACCCGATCGCATGGAGATGGTTATGAAGAAAGAGCTTGTGGGAGTTCAGGGCAAGACTCCCAGTTTTTGGTCTAAACTACCTTCAAGAATGGGTCTTCAACTGGCATACGGTCTAGAAGGAAGAGGAACTGGTCACTAAGGGTGGTAAAGGAGGAGTTAGGAAGAAGTAAGCAAGTATTATGCTCCTATTTTGTTTGTTACGCTAGCTAGGTCGTTAAGTCCGTAGTTGTCAGAATACCAGAATTTTGGATCGGGCATAACCGAACTGTGGTATGATTAGCCTTGGCTTTCCTTATAGCTATTCAAGTATGTGTGGTGCCCCCCATGCCACAGGGCTGTTCGCATGCTTAAACTGTATCCGCGATTTCTCCACAACCCGTTTTGTTGCACGCGGTCCAATGGATGCAACTGTGTCTTCTAGATGATTAAAGAATGGAAAAGCAATTATCTTCATAGACTTATATATTAGGGATTTGAGATACTTGGTTATCCCAAGTGCCGAATCTTAGCTTGATTCCAGTCGGCCTCTGATTGATCACAAGGTCGGTTCAGTTTTGGCTTAGTTTCTTTGAGCAACTTCAAAGCTCTGGAATTCAGCACTGTTTGTTTCATTGGTTGTTGGAAGTGATTCTATTAATTTTGCAGAGTGACTGATGTGATTGTCGATTCATGGTCCCGGATCATGACTTCACTGATTTTGGGTAGTTCTGGATGAGACGACCACTAATCTTCTCGTTTGTCTTTGCGACGCTTTATTTCGTGAAGGATTTTTGGATCAAATGACTGCAGATCTATCAGTTCGCCTTCACGACACTTTAGTTCGTGAAGGACCTTCACGACACTTTAGTTCGTGAAGGACCTTCACGAAGCTTTAGTTCGTGAAGGAGTTTCTATGGTCGGATGTCCGACGACTAGACGGCCTTAGAACGATAATTTATCGATTCCGAGAAGAAATTTGGTCGGATGTCCAGTGACCAGACGACCCTAGAGTGATTATTCATCGACTCCAAGAAGAGTTTTGGGTCATATGTCCGATAGCCTGGCGGTCTTAAAGCGATGATTCATCGACTTTAAGAGGAATTTTGGTCAGATGTCCGACGACCAGACGGCCTTGGAGCGATAATTCAACGACTCCAAGAAGAGTTTTGGTTCGTGTGTTTGACGGCTCAGAGGTCTTAAAGTGATGATTCATCGACTTCAAGAGGAATTTTTGGGATTCGGCTCGCGAGAACACAGTTTTTATTGGTTCCTGGAGACTAGCGGTTGGATCTATTTGTTCAACAATCCTTTGGACAAGCCTTCTCGATGCTACCAGAGCAACGCTGGTTCACAAAAGGATGATCGACATGACTCGTCGAGGGTATAGAAGCATTTCTTGCATCGTGCTGTCTGCAATGCCCCAGTGTCCTGATACAGCTCATTTAAAAAAGGAAAGTAGACAAGGATGGATGAAAATGAATCTCTTTAGGTTGCTACCCCATTCCTTAGTAGCTAGCTAGCCAGAGTGTTATTTGATAATCATCCTTTCATCTGATTTTCTCAGTTAGCTAGAGCACATTTCTACTAGGTCTTAGTGGCCTTGCTTGGGCAGAAGGTCCTCGAGGCCCTGTAGCTCCTTCACCGTTTGGTATGTTCTTTGGCATTGTTGGGTTTGCCTTCTGCCAATTGCACTACCTCTAGTGTGAAGACCCACATTTAGGAAGGTTTAAATCAACAATAATCCACATATGTCCAACTTAAACAATCCGGAACGTAGATAATCGATAGTGAAAAATTAAGAAAAATAAGAAAAGAAGAAGAAAACAACAACAGAATCTCACAGCGGAACGACAACATATAATAATCAAATAAACAATTCAAGAAACTGTTTATACTATACATTTGATTATAATCTACACAACATTTATAAGAGTTATATATACATCAGGGATAAATAAAAATTATGCAGCAGACAACGTGATGCAGAGAATAATAATAGTAATAATATACCAAATCTTCGACTTCGTCCTCTAGAAAACGATCTTCAATACACTAAAAAACTCAGGGCTGACCCGAGCGTAATGAAAAGACAAAATAGTCGAGTTGGGACTAAAATGCTCTTATGTAAGTCAAATCAATATCATGAAATATGAGTGCAATAACTTAAGAGATGTTACGGGATTTTCCGTCGCCTAAGGATCCCTCAAACTATCTATATATAATAGTGTACGCTATAATAGATAATGTCTATCTGTAAAATAATTATCAAAATAGCGTTAAGGCATTACATTATCCCCCTTAACACATTTTTATAGCATGTAGTCTATGCAGGTCCTGTAACACAACCAATAACGTCGGTAGCCAGTGAGTCCCCTATAGGTACAATACTAAACCAAAGTCGTAATGTGCTCGTATAAGGATAAATATGACAAGGCACGTGAGGCAATGCCCAAGGTAGGATTCTACCAGTTCACCCTTTCTGGCTGGTCGTAACCCATCTGTGGCCGACCGCGACAATCAATCCAAACGAAAAAGGTGCACCCATCGAATACGAAATCACAATAGTAATACGAGGGATCAACGTTGCTAGAGGTAGCTAACCTTATTGGCCAGACATAGGATTATGTTTTAGTCATTTTAATTATGACACGAGTGTCAAGGTTATTCATCATCGTTCTCTTACTTCATTCCAGTAAACGTTCACTAATTCAACCACTACATTCTGGATATCATCCACTATGTACACAGTTGTCAAATTGGTTCCAATATCGACAAAGAGTATGCCAATAAGAAGCCCCGGTCTCTTTAACAACCAAACGTCATTTTACACACCGGTTGGTACTTTTATATTTCGAAAATAATTCATACTTGATATCAAAATATCATATTCGCTTCAAAATCAAATCCATTTCGAAATCATCATATCTGCTTCAAAAATCAAATCCATTTCGAAATCATCATATTTTCGCTTCACAAATCATAATTTACTTCAAAATGTCAATTCAATTCAATATATCGATTTCACTTCAAAATTTGATTCGAATTACAATTTAGGTTATAACTTCACTTTAAACCAATTCGTATTTAAATCCAAGATTTAAATATAAACATTCCACCCTTTTTGACCAGTTTGAATTTTAAGAAAATAGTTTAATAGAAAATAGTCTGAGTATTAAAAATGTTTTATATAGAAAAATAGTTTGAAAAATCAAAATAATTTGAATATTTAAAGAATATAGATTTTAAACCATTTATACTAAAAGAATTTATTTAAAAATAGTTGCAATGTCAAACCGGTTCACTTTCCAAATTTTTAATTCAAATCAATTCCAATTCCAAATTAATTTAAATTTCAATTCCAAATTTATTTCAATTCCAACTCCAAATTTATTTAAATTCCAAATTTAAACCACGATTTATATCAATTCGAGCTTGATTTCCAAAATATCGAATTAAAACACTTAAACTAAATTTTCCTTCAATATCCAATTTAAAATCCAAATCTTCAAATATAATTCAATTCCGTGCTCAATTTCGAAATATCGTTTTATATCACTTTTACTTAGCAATATCAAAGTTTGAATCTTTTAAAACAGATAAATTTCTGAAATTCAAATCATATTTCAATTATAACTTAAAAATCTCAACTTCGATTATTTAAACGATTTCATTTACCAAATTTAAATTTCAACATTTCGAGCTCCAGTTCGAAAATAATTTGATTTCCATAAATTTGATTTCCATAAATTCGATTTTATTTCTGAAAGAAAATTCAAAATCAATTTAAAAAATTTTAAATCAAAATCTTGAAATCATTTAATTTAACCAATGCGGTGTCCGTATATATTCCTCTATCCTATGGCCAAGTGAATCAATTATTTCAATTTAATTCCAGGGATGGATATATATCATTTCAACCTATTTCTTAATTTATTCGAAATAATTCAACTTGCAGTTTTATATACTGTAAATAATATACAGGATGATAACATGATATATCAAAATAAATGAACATCCAAAATATCAACCAATAGCATCCATCACAACCAATCATCCAAACAGTCAATAAAATTCACAACAATTTCATAATTATCAATATCTGGTATTTTACGGGCAACTAAATTCTAATTCTATTTAACTTTCAATTCAAATTCTATCAATTAATTCAGATGTCAATTTAAATGTCAATTAAATTTATCAAAAAACAACCAATAAATTTAAATCACTTCACGATATAAATTTAACAAACATAAAAATTATTTCAGTCAATTGTGAGCGTATAAACACTCACCTTTGATTTATCGACGATTTAAAATCCAAATAAAGGCCCAAATTTGAACAGTCTCAGAACTCCACCAACCAGTTCCATAATGTCCGTAATTTCGATACGATCGCAACGGAGAAAACCGCGCTTCGATCCAAGCTCGTATGCAATAGATATTGATATTAGAAGCTATACGATTTATATTATTATAAAATAAAAAAAAATCACGTTACCATCCTCCTTTGTTCAAGCGGCTATAGACCCTTGTTTCATCCACATTTAATTGGTTTACATTCAATTGATTCCTTTCAATTTATTTACATTCGTTACAAATTCATTATATTCAACTTTATTCAATTTGTGAAATTCTAATTGTTTCACTTTTTGTTTAACCTATTTCATATAAATTCATTTGTGAACCATTTATAAAATTATTCCACTTAACCTTGCTTAAGTTAAATTTGTTTTATTTCCATTTAGTATATCCTCCTTTTCATTATACTAACATCATTCATAAATCATCTAAGTTTATTATAAATATTTTATACAACACAACTCACGTTTATTATTATTACTTCATATCTTAAGTTATTATTAATTCATCGGTTCCCTTCATCTATTCAAATTCATATTATTAATTTACTAAAGTAAATTTTATTTTATATCTCAATTCATATTAATAATTTTTCTCTTTATTACAATCACTTCATTCAACTTCTCTAAAGTTAACTTCATCTCATAATTCATTTTGTTATCTTATTCTATATTAAATTAGTTAGCATTCAATTTCTTTCACAACTCAAATTACATTTCATTTAAAAAAAATCAAGCTCGTATTCATTTATTAATTCATTTTATAGCTTAAGTGGAATTAATTCACTTTACTCATTTTTCTAATTTCATTCAATATCCAATTCAATTTATCTAATTTCATTTAAATCCAATTCAATTCATTTAATCTTCATTAAGTGAATTTTTTTTCATTTGATGCATTACTCATTTTATTTAATCTTATTTAAGTTAAATTTTCGTATCATTCACATTCAACAAATTTAAATATTTTTTTAGCTTACTAATTCTCAAATCTATAAGTTATACAATTTATTCATTCAAAATTTCATTTGATCTAATTCATTTCAAATACATTTCATTTTATTTAAGCTTCTTGAGTTAGACTTCATTTTTTTAAACTTAATTTCTCTTTTTGTTTGCTTAACCAAAAATTTAACCATTTTAAATTTTGTTTTATTTTCCTATTCAAATTTATAAGTTACAAACTCAGTTCTTATATACTATTTTCAATTATAAGTTCCAAACTATTTCCATATATTTATTAAGTCATACTTAGAATATTTTCACAATCGAAACTTGTTTTAATCGAAAATAAATTTCTTTTGGTAGAAATTCTCACTTAGAAACTCGAAAATGATTACTGGCGATGATACCAAAGCGAGTTTAATGCTTTTATTTCTTCCAAAAATCTTTTAAAATATTTTCTAGTCAAAGCACTTCCAATTAATATTATTATTAATTTTGAAGACTTTGAAAACAATTTTGAAAGCTAAAGGATTTTAAATTCTAAAATTCCCAGTTTTTAAAATCACTTCTATTTATAAGCTATATTTAAATTTACTCATACAATTTCATTACTTCATTATGAAAATATTTCATTAATTTACAAATTTGTTATTTCAAACAATTTTCATTATAATTAGATTTCAATTTAATTTAATTATCAAATGCTTCATAAAATAAAATTCATTAAGTATTCATTTTTTTTTCCATTCAACCCATAATCGATGATAAATAAATATTATCATCTCCTAACAAAAATTTCATTAAAAATTATCATTTTATATGTATAAAATATAATTTGGATAAAATTATTTCATTTACCCTATTTTAAAACAATACTACGTCGACTTGCGTCGTTTAAGTGGTTAGAAACCCCTATCGATAACACGGCGTCCCGCGCATCGACCAGAATTCATAAACAACTCAACGGATAAGTAAACACAATATAAAACATTTTATAACACTAAAAAGTAAACTCTATCATATATATACACTCAAACGGACTCATTCTAGGGTATTACTACCCTATCTCTAATGAGTCAAACCCCACAAAGCCAAGGTTATCGCTAAACCCGGCTCTGATACCAACTATGAAGACCCACATTTCAGAAGGTTTAAATCGACAATAATCCACACATGTCCAACTTAAACAATCCGAAACGTAGATAATCAATGGGGAAAAATTAAGAAAAATAAGAAAAGAAGAACAAAACAAACACAGAATCTCACAGTGGAACGACAAAATATAATAATCAAATAAACAATTCATGAAACTGTTTATACAATACATTTGATTATAATCTACACAACATTTATCAGAGTTATATATACATCAGGGATAAATAAAAATAATGCAACAGACAACGTGATGCAGAGAATAATAATAGTAATAATATACCAAATCTTCGACTTCGTCCTCTAGAAAACGATCTCCAATACACTGAAAAACTCTAGGCTGACCCGAGCGTAATGAAAAGACAAAACACTCGAGTCGGAACTAAAATTCTCTTATGTAAGTCAAATCAATATCACTAAATATGAGTGAAATAACTTTAGAGATGTTACAGGATTTTCCATCTCCTAAGGATCCGTCAAACTATCTATATATAATAGTGTACGCTATAACAAATAACGTCTATCAGTAAAATAAATATTAAAATAGCGTTAAGGCTTTACATTATCCCCCTTAACACATTTTTATAGCACGTAGTCTATGTACGTCCTGTAACACAACCAGTAACGTCGGTAGCCAGTGAGTTCCCTAAAGGTACAATACTAAACCAAAGTCGTAATGTGCTCGTATAAGGATAAATATGACAAGGCACGTGAGGCAATGCCTAAGGTAGGATTCTACCAGTTTACCCTTTCTGGATAGTCGTAACCCATCCGTGGCCGACCGCGACAATCAATCCAAACGAAAAAGGTGCACCCATTGAATACGAAATCACAATAGTAATACGAGGGATCAACATCGCTAGAGGTAGCTAACCTCATTGGCCAGACATAGGCTCCTGTTTTAGTTATTTTAATTATGACACGAGTGTCAAGGCTATCCATCATCGTTCTCTTACTTCATTCCAATAAACGTTCGCTAATTCAACCACTACATTCTGGATATCATCCACTGCGTACACAGTTGTCAAAGTGGTTCCAATATTGACAAAGAGTATGCCAATAAGAGGCCCATGTCTCTTTAACAACTAAACGTCGTTTTACACACCGGTTGGTACTTTTATATTTCGAAAATAATTCGTACTTGATATCAAAATATCATATTCGCTTCAAAATCAAATCCATTTCGAAATCATCATATCCGCTTCAAAAATCAAATCCATTTCGAAATCATCATATTCGCTTCACAAATCATAATTTACTTTAAAATGTCAATTCAGTTCGATATATCGATTTCACTTCAAAATTTGATTCGAATTACAATTTAGGTTATAACTTCACTTTAAACCAAATCGTATTTAAATCCAAGATTTAAATATAAACATTCCACTCATTTTGACCAGTTTGAATTTTAAGAAAATAGTTTAAATAGTTTAATAGAAAATAATCTGAGTATTAAAAATGTTTTATATAGTAAAATAGTTTGGAAAATCAAAATAATTTGAATAATTAAATAATATAGATTTTAAACCATTTATACTAAAATAATTTGTTTAAAATAGTTTCAATGTCAAACCGGTTCACTTTCCAAATTTCCAATTCAAATCAATTCCAATTCCAATTCCAATTCCAAATTTATTTCAGTTCCAATTCCAAATTAATTTAAATTTCAGTTCCAAATTAATTTAAATTCCAATTCCAAATTTAAACCATTTCGATATATATCAATTCGAGCTCGATTTCCAAAATATCGATTTAAAACACTTAAACCAAATTTTCGTTCAATATCCAATTTAAAATCCAAATCTTCAAATATAATTCAATTCCGTGCTCAATTTTGAAATATCGTTTTATATCCCTTTTACTTAGCAATATTCGAAGTTCGAATAAAAGTGCAATCTTTTAAAATAGATAAATTTCTGAAATTCAAATCATATTTTGATTATAATTTAAAAATCTCAACTTCGATTATTTAAACAATTTCGTTTACCAAATTTAAATTTTAACATTTTGAGCTCCAGTTCGAAAATAATTCGATTTCCATAAATTCGATTTTATTTCATAGAAAAAAAATCAAAATCAATTCAAATAATTTTAAATCAAAATCTTGAAATCATTTAATTTAACCAATCCGGTGTCCGTATATAATTCTATATCCTATGGCCAAGTGAATCAATTATTTCAATTTAATTCCAGGGATGGATATATATATATATATATATATATATATATATCATTTCAATCCAAAATAAATGCCATAAGTATATATCATTTCAACCTATTCAACTTGCAATTTTATATACTGTAAATAATATACATGATAATAACATAATATATCAAAATAAATGAACATCCAAAATATCAACCAATAGCATCCATCACAACCAATCATCCAAACAGTCAATAAAATTCACAATAATTTTATAATTATCAATATCTGGTATTTTACGGGCTATTAAATTCTAGTTCAATTTAACTGCCAATTCAAATTCTATCAATTAATTCAGATGTCAATTTAAATGTCAATTAAATTTATCAAACAATAACCAATAAATTTAAATCACTTCACGATATAAATTTAACTAACATAAAAATTATTTCATTAAATTGTGAGCGTATAAACACTCACATTAGATTTATCGACGATTTAAAATCCAAATAAAGGCCCAAATTTTAACAGTCTCAGAACTCGACCAAACTAGTCCCATAACGTTCAGAATTTCAATACGATCGCAATGAGAAAACCGCGCGTCCATCCGAGCTCGTATGCAAAAGATATTGATATTAGAAGCTATACGATTTATAGTATTATAAAATAAATAAATAAATAACTCACGTTACCATCCTCCTTCGTTCAAGCGGCTACAGACACGACGAACCCATGAACACGCGACCTAGATTTCGTCCACGCACGCTTAGACGACGACCGGACGACAATCAGACAGCGCTGCCACGTGCACCGCTTACACCTCCACCCACGCCTTGAGTCTGGCCGCCTCCACCACCATCATTAGAAAGATATAACCCAAGACATGCACATGCTTCCACCTCAGATCCTGATGATTTCATGACGTAATAGCATAGATCAACCGTATGTTGAAGAGCTCGCCGAGATCTACAAATTTCATGTTGGAAGTTTTTGAATTCGATGAAAGGATTGAGAGATAAAGAGGGGAGAAGTTCGCACATTTTCAGCCATTGAAGAGAATGGTGGCCATGGTTTGGACTAGGGTTTGGAATACTTTATTATAAAACTGTCTCGATTTGCGTGCTGTATTAATATAGTTAGGTCAAAAACCATCCAAACTCCAATCGACGCGTGCTGCTTGGCATTTATAATGTTTTACCTCCATTTCAAACGCAATGAAACTAGTCTCGAGGCCTAATTCGATCGTATGCGGAAGACAGCTTTTCAAAGTCGATTAAATTTCATTAAATTCTGAAATAAATTTCTACGCATTTCAAGCTCGCACGGCCAAACGACGAGTCCAATCGCTACGAAACTTAAAACCCTACAATAATTCACTATTACGGATCCGATGAAACTGATTTCATCGAAATCTGAGACAGTTGCCAAAATGACTATTTTTACTCGTTAATTAAAATATAAAATTCCCAAATTTTAATTATTCTCTTTTAAATCCAAGTTTAAATGTTAACCATCTTCATTCATATTTAAATAAAATTTAAATCAATTTTCGATGCCATTTTCATTCATACTTAATACAAGATTCAATTATTTGAAAATTTTCCAATATTTAAATTCAAACGATTTATTTATCTATTAAATCACCATATTAATAAATAATTCAACCATTACTTACAATTATAAATTTCCAAATGAATTTAGTTATCAATAATTATTTCCATCTAAATAATTCAACACTTATGATCCAATCCTAATTATTGATTGTAATTTTATTTCAATATAAATAATTCCTAAATCCAAAATTGTTTATTTCAAGGTTTCATTCAAGTTCATATCCAATAACTACATTAATAAATTATTAAATTTTATTTCTAACCATTTTTATCCAATAACCACCATAAATTTAATAATTTAAAATAGCTAAAAATGCGGGTCGTTACATCTAGTCTCTAGAAGTGTTTTGCCTTTCCATATAATTCTTCCAGGGTAATGGGTTGTTTCATCCTTTAATGATTCCTGAGGGCCTTGCAGTAGACCGCATCCATCGCCCTCGCTTCGTCCATATGCTATTCATACCTGTGAAAACGCAATTTCAAATCAGTTGTACAGTTGTAGGAAGGTATAGTTGGCATAATAAACTTCTTTGGATATTCTACATGCTGAACGACTTCGGTGAATGGTTTTCGAGGGGATGATGCTCTAATTGTTGTCAGTCCAGTCCATTTTCAAGTTATGGCTGTTAATTATGCTTGAGAATGATATATGCATGATTGTCTTATGCTTGAATGATTGGAAATGCCGATTGAATGACAAATCACTTAGGATAGGGTCATTTTTTTTTGAAAACCCAGGAGAACCCGATGGCCTGGTAAACTTCTGAGGAGGGTATAGTAAAGTCGTCCGCTGATCCAAGCCCCCATACCCCCGGGTAAATCTTAGGATAGGGTCATGGATCAATGACGATAGGTTCATGGATCAATGACGATCTCTAAAAAATATCAAACTAGGTGAGATCGACCTGGGGCGACAAGGAAGGCCCCATAAGGTTGCATTATAAATTATAAGCCATTTGGAGTTCGCATGTTCGAGTTATGGGAAAAAGAAAATGGATCGACGTTGATGGATCGGTGGTATTTTAGTTGGAGTCCGACCCGAGAAAATTTTCCATTTTCTTAGAGTCAGCACATGGTTCGCTTGGAGTTACAGAATTTGAAGTGCTAGGTTGGTGACAAACGGTGCTTGGAGTCATTTACATGTTTGCTTGGAGAAAATCTTGGTTTTACCCGAGTCTGATTACAAGCCAGATTTTCCTAGGTTTGCTTCGAGTCAAATGGGTGATTACTCGAGTTCGACTCCAAGTCAGGACTTCCAGAATCTGCTTCGAGTCAAATAGGCGATTACCCGAGTTCGACTTCGGGTCATCCCTGAAGTTAGTTTTTCAACGACCATTTTGACGATTTTTGATGATTTTCGACGGCGACCACTCTTTCGAGAATGGAAGCTCCATGATGAGATTGGAAGTAGGTCAGTTGGGAGTGGTCACAATATACCATTGGATCTTCGCCTTATAATCAATCTCGGTTTGTGTCATATCTTCTTGGTTCTTTTGCCTTTGGGAGTACCGTTTGAGTAGCAGTTCCTCGTCCATTACTTGGTATTGTGCTACGGCCCGGGTTTTAGAGCTTCTTTTAGCGTTTTGTATGTTAGCATTTTCATCCAATTTGTCTTCCTCAAATTGTTTGTCATATTTAGTGCCGGAGAGAGCCGTCGTTATATCTCTAAGTGGGGTTTTCACCCCTAAGTTCGGATTTGTAGTAGGTGCTTTTGCAGTGGGTGGAGTGTTAATGTTTTATTCCGTCATGATTGTTGAAGCTCCGCCCACTACTTCGTTTTACTATTGCCTTCTATTTCTTCCATTCAAGCCAGAAACAGAAGAATGCTCTTGCTCCATAGCAGCCACGACTTCAAGCGCTGTTCTCGGAGTAGTTAGTGATTGGAGCGCTAAGAGAGTATCTATGTTTTCCACAAGTGCCTTTTCACTTTTTGCCATTTTTTGGTTAATTTCATCAACCATCTTATTCAATTCTCCCTTAGTCACAACTTCATGCTGTATGGAGGATCCTGGAACCTGATCTCCAGGGTTAACTCCTAACAGCAGGTTGTTGGGGTTGTTGACTTCAATTTGCCAAAGGTTTGTTTCTTCCCCAGCAATGGTAGCTCCTATAGATCTTCCGGAGGTAGTTCTCTTTCTTCCTGGTGCCATTGACTCTCAGCAGCAAATCTTCTAAGTAGAGATTGAAGATCTGACTTTTGAACCTATCTGATCCAAAGTAGATAGCTAGATCTAAGCCTGAGTTGGGTTCTCAATGTAAACACCAAAATGTTAATCCAAAAAATGCATCAACACCCTGGATTGAGTGTGAAAGCACCAGCGCGGTTCTTATAGAGCAATAATATAGAAAATAAATGTAAGAAGAGCAGAAATAGTGAAAATGCAAGAAGATTTCTATAGAGGCTGTTAATGAAGCCTATGTCCATTTTATAACTTTCTATTAACTGAGTGATATTACAAGTTGAATCGGATCACAATATGATTGAATCATTTAAGTTAGATCAAGTCACAAATACAAGAGTTCATTGGAGAATCACAGTGAACCCCTAGATGACTATTGTGTGGGCGGAGAAGAGTGAAGAATAATCTCTGCAAAGTTCCAGCAGCCAGTCCAGAAGATCCTCTTTATGTTGCAGATAGGTGAGTATTTAATGGGGAATTCAGTGAGTATTGGGCCAGAAGTCCAAGTGTAGAAGAGTCCCGTTGTTATGCCAAGTCATCACCGAAAGTCTCAAATCAATCTGAGTCAATTCTATGGATCGCTAGCTATCAATAGGGGATGGATCGCTAGCTATCCATAGGCGATAGATCGTTAGCTATCCATCAACTTAGCATATTTTTCTATCAGAATCCTTTACTTAGTGCTACAAAAGAGCTTGGAAAGTTTGAGGGCGATCCGACCTATCTTGATAGATCTCTAGCTATCCATAGGGGATGGACCGCTAGTTATCCATAGGGAATGGATCGCTAGCTATCCATCCACTTAGCATATTTTTGAGTGATCTTAGTTTGGTTGTCTTCCTATTTTTTATTTAAGTGCCTTGTCCAAATATCAAGTTGTTTGGAGTTCGTTTGATCATCCGTCTTCATGGGTCATCCGGTCCAAAAGAATCATCCATAACTCACTCAATACTTAACCAAATCACATGAAATTTCACACATGCAATATAGATGAGTAGGAGAGCCTCCCCTATTGATCATAGGTCATGGGGACCACTCCTTATGGGTCGGACCTGATGGAACAAACTAGCCCAATTTGGAGAAGAATCATCCATAACTCGCTCAAAACTTAACGAAATCTGACGAAACGATGAAGGTACTCTCTCTAGGTTGTGTGGACCTACGCTATAAATTTCAGTTTGTGGGGCCCAATCTACATGGATCGTTAGCGATCCATCTAGTTAGGTTGGTAGCGATCCATCAATCAACCTCCAAATGATCCCATTTTTTTGAGAGCCTTATTTTATGGCTTCTAAATGTTCTTCCAAAATTTCAAGTCAATATGACCTGTATAAGTTCTCTAGATTCATTTTAAGTTTGCTTCTTTTGGTCAAACAACATGAATCAGATGAGTCTTCACTTCTCAAGCTATATTATTTGGCATGCTATGAAACTTGGCAAGTTTTCCTATAAGAGGTAGTAGATCATGATGCAAGAGGCTTTGATAACTTATGATGGTTCCTTATGGATCGCTAGCGATCCATGGACGATCCATCTACTTAGTGGATTTTTGGCTTGTTTCTCTTAAGTTCCATTGGCTTGTTCTTTTAGATGCCTTGTTTAAGTTTCAAGTCGTTCTGGCTTAGTCTGGATGTTCTAACCCATGTTGAATTCTGCGGGGTTAAAAACCCAATTAACAATTCAAATATAGGCTTATTAAAGATAAATAATCATGTTTTATGTGATCAATAATAATAGTGATCTTGTTTCTAGAAATTCTTTTCCAAAAATAAGGGTTTTGGATTTTCGTTGGAAAAATATCGATAATATGACTTAAAATCGTTTTACCGATAAACAGCTTTTTACCGTCAGAAGTTGTGCACGATTTTTTTACATACATTTCTTTAACTATTTAAACAATATAAGGAATAAAAATATTTTTTCTGTTTTTGGAAATAAAAATAATTATGATGTCATCATTTTAAAAAAATGAGCATATATCAAATTTTATTTTATTTTAAAAAAAAATTATTTTAACTAAAACTAGTATAGATTTTCTCTTCTTTAATGGGGACCCCCCCCCCCTCGTTCAATTCCTTTTCCCGCTGCTCCAACTCGTCCTTCTTCCGTGCTTCAACCTTGTCCTTCCTCTCCCATCCTTGTCCCTCCTTCTGACTCTACCTTACCTTCCCTGTCTACTGAGAGTCTTCCCCCTTGTCAGCTTCCCTCTGCTCCAACCTGTCTTTCCTCCTTGATTCAGCCTTGTCCTTCCTCTTCCAACCATGTTCCACTTTCTGTCACCTCCAACCCCTCCCTGACTGTCGCTAATCCTTTGCACTCCCCTATTGTCAATGCTGTAGCATCTTCTGTTCTACCCAATGTTTCTGCTCCGATCCTCACTTTCCCATCACTGCCCATGCTTTCGTCCTCACCCCTTGCTTGGAACTCCCTGTTCAAGGCAAAACCTAGTAATACTGGTAAATATGTACCTCATGATATCCATCTTGTGTTCAAAGGAGAGTCCATTGTTCCTTCTGATGAAGTCATTCAAGCTGGAAGTGATATGTGGAAAGAATACTTAGTGGGTTTTTTTCTTGATAATCCATTGCCATACACCTATGTCTTGTACTTCTTGAAGAAGGTATGGAAATTGAAAGAAACGATCTCAGTTAAATCTAATGGGTTTTTGTTTTTATTTAAGTTTTCTAATGTTGAAGATAGGATTAAGATTGCTGAATCTGACCCAGTTGTGATGAAGAATAAACTGTTTATTGTTAAGCCTTGGGATGAAAATATTGGTAACAGTTGTAGCAGTATCAAATCTGTTCCTGTTTGGATCAAATTATCTAATATTCCCTTGTATGCCTGGTCCCCACTTGGAATTAATTGGCTTGCTTCAAGGGTTGGAAAGCTTCTCTATATGGATGCTTCAACTGAAAATTTTGAGCGTATATCTTTTGCCAAATGTTTAGTTGAGGTATCTCCATATCATGAACTTCCTGATAATTTCTCTGTCAAATTACTTGATGGATCTGAGCAGATTGTTAAAGTAGATTATTTGTGGAAGCCTGCAATTTGTACTTTATGTAAAGAATTTGGACATTTGTTGTCTGAATGCAAGAAAACAACTGGTGAAGGAAATGCTAATATATGTCATAATACCTTGCCCTTAAATAACAGTGAGATAGGACAGAGCAGAGAGAAGCCAATGAAAAAAGTTGCTAAGGAGGTCTCAGTTAGACAAGTTTGGCAAAAAGTTAATAATAATAAGGGAAAAAAGGTTTTATGCGAGAAGAAGTGGAAGTTACTAATTTAAAACTGCCAAGTGGGAAAGGAAAGAATGCTTTAAATGTTAATGAAGGAAATATGAATAAACTTGATGTGGTGAATTCCATGCACTGTTCTGGCCAAGCATGTAGTGTTGACACCTCTAACAAGTATTCCTTGCTACAAGCTGATGAGCAACCCCTATCAGAAGATGTTGAAGTGGAAGAAGGTGAAATTCAAACTAATGTGGATTGTGAGGTTAATGCTTTAAACTCTACCCTATTCAAGGATTGCAATATGGATGGTCATGTCTCTGGAAGTAAAGAAATAAATCAAAAAACAAATGTTGTGGTGCATTCTCTGGATTTGAAAGGTAAATCTGCTTGTAGTAATAAGGATGAGAGAGAATTGAATGCCGTAGTGTATGAAAATGGTAATTCCACTATTACTGCTGTTGTACATGAAAATGGTGATATCCTTGTTTCAGAAATTGATAGAAAATGGTGCTCTTCTTTTGAAACTCAAGTCATGGAATTAATTACTTCCATGCATAACACTGCTGTGAATGAACATTCTGCCCAAACTACACAATATAACTTTTCAATTGACTTACCTGGTTGGCCTTTAACCTCTCCCTCTCCTTTTCCTTCTTCTGATCCATCACCTGACCCTTCTTCCTCTAATCCTTCCATATCTGCGCATCCTTCCCCAAAGTCAATGATTCGTAGGCAAATTGAAACAAGGGCTCTTTTTGCAAAGAGAAGAAATCTATCAAATATATTCCCAAATCTTATCAATGAATAAAAATATTGCAGCTTGGAATATCAGAGGTGCCCATGGCAACTTGAAACTCGATCAGGTGAAAAGTCTTATTCTTAAGCATGATTTATGTTTGGTTGGTCTTCTTGAAACTAAGTTAAATCAAACCTTATCCACTAAAGCTGCTAGATATATCAATTCTCAATGGGTGATCCACCATAATCTTGAATCAGCTTCTTATGGTAGAATTCTTGTTCGTTATGATCCCACGGTCTTGACTCTATCTCCAATTCTGCAATCTCGTTAATCCATACATTTTCATGCCTTTGCTCTTCAATCCCTATCTTCCTTTTACATCACCTTTGTTTATGCGGATAATTCTGCAGCTTCCAGGAATCTTTTTTTTTTTAATCGTTACCTCCTCTAAGACAAAATTCACATCCATGGGTAGTTCTGGGGGAATTCAACTCTTGTATTAATCTGGGGGACAAATGTGGTGGTTCTCCCCTTCTACCTATTCATATAGCTCCCTTGAATCTTGCTATCATTGATGCTGATCTTATTTCGGTTAATAAGAATGGGGCTAAATTCTCTTGGAATAATCGTAGCCGTAGTGGTGTGAGAACTTTCACAACTATAGATCATGCATTTTGTAATATTCAAGCTCTCCATTTCTGGCCTTCCTTGTCTGTAAATCTTCCTCAACCTATCATGTCTGACCATTCCCCCTTGATATTGTCTTTTGGTTCTCATTTAAGAAGAGAAAAGAGAAGTTTTAAAAAATTTAATGCTTGGGTTAAGCATGATCAATTTCATGTTTTAGTGTCACAGGCAAATTCTAATTTTAATTGTTTTGGTAATCCAATGTTCAAGTTTTAAAGGAAGTTAAAAAGAATAAAGCAAGAGATTAAATCATGGACTGCTATCACCTTTGGTACTGGAAGCTTGTTATCTAACTCCTTGAAGGATCAACTGAAGCTTTGCCAAGATAAAATGATGGAGCTTCCTGATGATATTATTGCTGTTGAAGAGGAGGGAAGACTTTTCAAGTCAGTTAATGATGCTCTTCTTCTGGAAGCTAGTATGAAATGGCAGCAATTGTGAACCAAATGGTTTGAGGATGGTGACAGGAATTCTGAATTCTTTCATGACTCTTTAAAGGTTAAGCATGCCAATGAGAATATTTTTTGTATTACTGATGAGCATGGCACTTTATTTTCAACCCCTGAAACTGTAGATAAAGCATTTACTGATTATTTCTCTAAACTTCTTGGCAATGCTGAGGAGTTCTGTCCTGACTTAGACCTAATTTCATCTCTTGACTTGCCATGTATATCCCAGTTTGAAGTTGCTTCTCTTGTTAAGCCTGTCACTGATGAAGAAATTAAATCCACCCTCTTTTCTATGAACCAGCACTCTACTGGTGGTCCTGATGGCCTAAATGTTACCTTCTTCAAATCAACATGGGGTGTGCTTGGTCATGAGTTTTGCCAAGCTATACATAACTTTTTTAACAAATGCAAATTGCTAAGGGAAGTCAATTGCACAAATATTGCCATAATTCCTAAAGTCTTTCCTCCTTCAAGTGTAACTTCATTCAGGCCTATATCCTGTTGTAATGTGGTGTACAAGTGTATATCCAAAATTCTTGCATCTCGGCTAGCTTCTGTCTTGCCTTCTATTGTATCAAACAACCAAGCTGCTTTCATTCATTCCAGGAATATTCTTAACAATGTGATGCTTGCTCAGGAATTATTAAATGGTTATTGTAGAGGCAATGTGACTCCTGCAGCTGCTCTGAAAATTGATATATCCAAAGCTTATGACTCAATTCGTTGGGCTTCTATTGTTATAATTATGGCAAAGATGGGTTTTCCAAAAATATTTATGTCTTGGGTGTATGTTTGCATTTCCACTCCAGCTTTCTCTGTTGTTATTAATGAAAGGCCTGTTGGTTTTTTCATAAGTAAGAAAGGGATTCGTCAGGGCGATCCTATTTCTTCATATCTATTTCTTCTGGTCATGGAAGTTTTGACGATGATTCTTAAATATAATTATTCTCACAAGATCATCAAGTATCACCCAAAGTGCTCCGACCTCCATATAACTTCTATTATGTTCACTGATGATGTTATGCTGTTTACTAAGCCTGAGTTCTCGTCAATTTCTGGGTTGATGAAGGCTTTACAGTCCTTCTATCTCATGACTGGCCTCTCTATTAATCAATCTAAATCTTCCATGCTTGTTGTTGGAGTGTCTGATGTTCATGCTGCTGCTCTTTATCAGTTTTTTGGCTTTTCTTGTATGGCTACTGATATGAGTTATCTTGGCCTACCTTTAACCACTAAAAGAATAGCTACTGCTGATTGTTTAATCCTTTATAATAAAATTACTAAGGTCATGTCCAATTGGTGCAACAGACATATTTCTCAATGTGGTAGGCTTGTGCTTATCAAAGCTGTTGTTTTTCCTTCCCTTGTCTACTGGACTCGTTCTTTTATCTTACCTACTAAGCTCTTACTGATGGTTAGGTCTGCCATGAATAGGTACTTCTGGACTGGGAGTGTTCACAACACAAAGTTAATTCCTTGCTCCTTTTCCTTATTTGAGTCCACTTTGAAGCATCGTGGTCTTGGTATTATCAATGTTAGGAAGTGGAATACTGCTGCATTTAGTAAACATTTTGATGATCTAATACTCAAGAAAGATAGTTTATGGGTCAGGTGGACGTGGCAGTACAATATTAAGAGAAGGCATTTCTGGTGTATGGATATACCTCAGAATTGCAGCTCTAATTGGAGGAATTTGCTAAAACTTAAGGATGTTTACTTACCTATGGTTCAATATCATTTACAACCTAACTCATCTATTAGTTTTTGGCATGATCCATGGGTTAAGAAGGGTCTAATACTATCTAAAGTTTGTGAGTATCCCCTGATTCAGCAAACAGGTATTCATAGTAATGCTAAGGCTGCTGATTTTTTAATTGAAGGCAATATGCTGCTGCCTTACAATAGCAATCAGATGATAAGGCAATTGTGGAGTGAAGTTATGAATTTATTCAAGTGTGCTGATCATTATATTTCTGTTTCTTGGGAACAGAAGTTACACTCTGTTGCCGCTGTGTACAAGTTCTTATCTGGTTCACTTCCTCTGCCAGCTGCTAGGTGGTACTATGTTTTATGGACTAAAGAATCTATGCCTAGAGAGAATTTGATGATGTGGAAGGTTGTTAGTCATGCTTTGATGACCAGGGATGTACTGGACAGGTTTGGTTTGACTATGTGCACCTCCTGTGTTTTCTGTGACATGTGTGATGAAACTGTTGATCATCTCTTTTTTGAATGCTCTGCATTACTTACATTGATGAGTAGAATCAGTAGCACCACTGGGTTTGTTCTTAATACTGCCAACTTTGTCTCTGCTTGGGAAATTATTCATACAGCCGTTGCAAGGGAGAATGATGAGGTTAGTGCAATGGTTGTTTGCTTGAAAATCTATTTTGATGTGATATGGAGAGAAAGGAATGCAAGAATTTTTGAGAATTTGTCGAAAACTTATGACAATATCTGGTTTGAAGTAAGGAATAGGGTGTACATGCAACTTCTGAGGAGCAATAGGCAGTACCCTGTTGGCATTCTCCAAGCTTGGGCTGTCTAGTTGGTTCTCTCTTGTATTCTATTTCTTTTTTTTCTTTCTTTTCCTTTTTTTTAGCTTGATTCAAAGCTTGTTTGAATCTTTATTTTCTGTTATCAATAAATCTGGTAGGGGTCCAGTCAACCACGCTGGCTTTGCCAAAAAAAAGAGCATATAAGTAAGGTTTTGTTATTTTTGGTATTTAAATATTCAAATAATTGTTTTAAATCATAAATAATTCATTTTAATTATTATAAAATGATAATAAGTAATTGTAATGGTTTTATAAAGATTAATACTTGTTTTATAAAATATCCAAATTCGTCGCGCTTCGATAGCTCGACGGCGTAATTTTGCAGCACTTGTTAAAAGTGATATATAATGATTTAATAATTGTTTTAAAATCAAATGAGGCCCTTTTAATTATTAAATGATAATAATAAGTTCATTTTAATTTTTTTTTTACATTTATATGTAATTTAATTTATAAGTGAAAATATGACCGGAAATCGGATTTCGAATTCGTAACGGTTTAATAAGAGGAAGTTGTGTAACGTTATTTGTTATATGTGACATACATGTGCACATATACATATAAATACATCCATGTACACATATACACACACTAGAATTACATTTACATCTCAAAATTACTAATGGTAAATAAAACTAAATATCATGATATTTTCTTAAGTAAAAATCTATGTAACGATGACATATCCTCTCTTTAAGCCATGTTATCTACCAAATACACTTTCTTAGAGTCAAAGAAAGAGGTACAAAGTGATGGATGTGGTGTCCTGGGGGGTGGGCCATGCACATGGAGGGTAGGAAGGTGGAAAGTGATGATGTGATGTGTTATGATGTTGTTTTAGATATTTTACACATCTTTGCCTATAAAAGGATAGGCACACCCTCTAATTTATTCAAACTTTCATTCATAAATTTTTAACCTTTCTTCATCTTCTTCATGATTCCATTAACGGTTACCATGACTTCTTAAAAATAATTCAAAGTCGAGTCGAAGTTCTGCCGAAATAGATCATAATATATATAGATATATCACCTTAGTTTGAAATTAAAGCAAGTGATATTCTCCTCTTCTCTTCTTTCTTGGCCGAGCTCATCTAGGCACCTCCACCCTCCCGAGTTCAAAGCAAAGCACACCCTAGGGTCTCGAGACAGATATCATAAGCTTTGGTGTGGGAATAGCGAAGCAATAGTCAATTTCGTAACGCTAAGAGAAGGATAGCTATATAAGTGAGAAATTTTACTAGTTTATTTTATTAAACTATATGAAGATATGATATGTTTTTCCATGCTTGTTTTCTATGTTTAGTCATCATGTTTTGGATGCAATAATATGTTTGCTTGATTGTAGAAATAATTTACAATAAATACACATTGAATTTACACGTAGAAATCACTTTCTTTTATGAATTATGAAAGTGTTACGGCATAGTTAAACCTCTTTAAACATAAATAAAAATGGATTGAAATGGTTTATAAATGTTTTATAAACATTAAAACTCATTTCAGCAAAATTTTGAAAAGACATGAAATTTGAGTAAAAATAGGCGCGTGGCGTAACTGTAGTTCGCGATTTCGTGCCATAAAAGTTAAAATCAATGTGTAGAGTGGAATACAACTCGAAGTTATTCGAAATAAGACTTTTCTAGACTATTATAACTATAGTTTCCAAATGAAGGAGAAAAATCAAGATTACATTTTGTAAAATTTGTGATATGTCCAAATCAATTTTTTAAAACCATCTCGTTTTTGCAGTTCTTAAAATATGGATTTCAACTATTAATTTTTTTTTAAAATCTTTAAAAATATGAGATAACTTCTAAAAATATTTTAAAAGTTTTAAATGGAAAAATCAGACATATAAAAAGGTTTAAATGGGATTTGTGATACGAAGCCCTTAAAAGCACTATTCATGGGCAATTTCACAAAGGAATTTGAAAATTTATGAAATAAGATTTAAACTTGGGTTTTCTTCCCGAATCCTTTATAGATGTTTTTCAAATAATAAATCAAGTATTTTAAAGGGTTTAGAGTTGATCAAATAACTTGACCGCCTTATGGGTGATAGAGATACTCTTTAGGCTTGGGTTTGGAAAACCAGTTTCCTGCTCTCCCTAGCTATCCAGACTGGCCTGATGGAAGTGATAGTAAATTTGATTTACTCAGACCGCATCTCACTAAGATATAAAAAAGGAGATTTGGAGTTTTCCAAGGGTTAAACCACATTTTAAAATAATAAGATGTTGATATTGGTAACATTCTGGTTAAATTATGTATTAAATTCCAAGGAGGGAACTCATACTATCCGTGTGAATTTAAAAAGTGATTTCACTATTATTCGACGAATAGTATGGGTTGAATACGGAAATTAGTATTGAGTATAATTAGTATAATTTCTATGGATCTCTTTTTACTCAACAATGTTTTCCTATGCCATTAAAGAGAAATGATTTGGTATTTCCAAAATTAAAAGAGGGTTAATGATCCTATATATGCTTAAAAAGAAAATGGTTTAAAGACATATATCTCCAAGAAGATATTTTACTTGGATAAAAGATATTGATTAATTAAATAATAATCACCCATATACTTGACAGCTTTTATCGATAATTGGTTTGGAGAAACTGGGATCGTATTTGGGCGATTCCCCGAAAACCACTTTGAACCGATATACGCGTTTGAAAATGAAGACATGTTGAAGACAATGATTTTGAAGATGGAGATCTTCATAATGCAGGGCTGCTTGACCCTAACCTCTGGAGTAATTCCCATTCATGTATATGGTGGCAGTGGTATCTTTATTTTGAAATCTTTAATGCAAGGACTACTCGCTACTAATTCTAGGGGTGATTCCCAAATAGGATGTAGGAGTACTTTTGGTTTTTCCTATTCCTGGACAACTTGTATGGACGAATATCCGACATTGCATTTCTAAGACTACATACATTGGTTTTTACAAATGTACATATGTTTGGTGGTGTAGGAGGTAACCCCTTTGATACTTAACACTCTTCCCTGAGGCGTATGAACTCGGGGGTTGTTTGTGGAAACCAATTAGTGTTTCGTCGGAAATGGCAATGTGGCATTAAAAGTGGGGTTTGCTGTTTTGAGAAAGTTAAAATGTTATCTCAAGCCTCACACATCGGTAGTGGCAAAAAAAGGGTAGATGCGGAAGGGCTAAGTGGGTCGCACCCATTAGGATATGATCATCACCTTTCTAAATTACCCTCTATATTTTGAGTTTGTTGTGTATGCTTTGGGATCCCATGGATAGGTCGGGAACGACCGAGGTGATAGGATATTCAGTACTATCTATGGCAGACGTAGGCCGGTTCTGTATTGGTAGAGGACAACGGGGCTGTGCCTTGGTACATTCCTTTATTGATGTACTATCAGAAGGTGGTCCCTTACCTTGTCATTGTTGAATATCCATTCTCCAATATATGCCTTTATGGTTTTGATTGTACAACTTAGTATGTTGGAATTTAATTAATGTAATAGTATCAGCTATTATTAATATGTTATTTGAAAGGGTTTTCAAAGAATGTTATTAAAAATAATATCACTGATTTGACATAGCAAAAGTTTTGATTATAATAAGGTAAAAACCCATCCATGTTTATGTGCAGCGTGGTCTTATGAGATACCCTTTGATTTCAAAACTATATGTTTTTCTAGTTTTCTCACACCAGTCCCATGACCGATTCCGGAGTTTATTTTCTTTTCCCTTAAACTCTGGGTGCCCTATTTTTTCGGGCAGCCAAGTAGTCAGATTTATCTTGGAGGGTTTTGGAGGAGCTTGGAGCATGGATTAGAAGATTCCTCTATAGATAGTTATCCATTTCTATTTCCGCTGTATTATGTATAAGTTTATACCTACACCTGTGTAGGGATAGGCAGTTATAACTGTCCCTAGCTAGGTTAGTACTTGACATAACTATGATACATCATTTTGAGAGTAATTGTATATACTATCTATATGTAAAAAAATTAAGTTGTTTAATGTAATGTGAGAATCTGTATTTCTATCTTCTATCTTTATTTCCTTTTACCCCCGATCATTTGCCTCTCCGGGACTTGAATTTGCAGAGTGAATATCGTGGATGTATTAGTGTCGATTTTCGAGGGTCGAAGAGTCTGCTCGCCAAACTTGGTATTATAGCTTAGGTTGAGTGCCTAAGCCTTAATGGGGTCGACTCATTGGAGATAGGTTTAGTAATGCTTTAGAACGAGTTTAGTCAATGAGAGTGCGTATTTTAAATTTTTTTCCGAATAAATATTTCGAGTTATTTTATATCCATCCCCTAAGATAATCTCGTCAATATATTGTAAACTAATATCTTACTATATTTAGATAGTAGGAAATGAGTAACCGAAGAGGACATAGAGGGGGAAATAACAACACTACGACCACCAATGGTTAAACTCAAAATGCTGCGGTAGTTGTGGAAGTAGTAGTTGTTATGCAACCTCAGGTTAACTTTGCCGCACTATGCAAAGATTATACCAGCTTGGGAGGAAGCCATTTATGGGCACAGAATCTATTATTGAATTTCATGCTCGGCTCCGATCATGTGAGATAATCTTTAAAGGATTAAACATTGATGATAATCGAAAAAGGTTCTTAGCCCCTGGAAATTGAAGGACGGGGCTCTAACTTGGTGGGAGTCCATTACTCTTAATGAATCGAAAGATAATTTCTCTTGGGTAAGGTTTAAAGAAGTTTTTTAAGAACAATACATGCCCGCTGCTGGAAAGTCCCGCCTCTATAGAAGTTTTATGTATCTGAAGCAAGGGGAAATGTCGATGGAAGAGTATTTGTGCAAGTTTAATGAATTATCTCGATTTGGTCCTAGACTTATAGATACTCCCCTGAAGAAAAATGAGATGTTTATTTTTGGGATGAAGGGATAGTATCATGATAGGATGACCGCTCATACAAAAGGAACCTTTGCAGATCTGGTGGATAAGAGTTTTCAGTATGAAGTTTTGGACAAAAAGAATCCAGTAATAGTTCAAGGCAGCAACAACAATAAGAGGAAGAAGCCCTGACAAGGCAAGACCAGTGAAGGATCTCATGGGAACCGGTTTAAGAATGTGGACTGTTTTAACTGTGAAAAGAAGGGCCATCTTTCAAGGTTCTGTAGGAGTCCCAAAGTTCAAAAATACCAACAGGGTCTCATCTCTTCTATAGTTCCGAAGTGTCTCTGCCACAACTGCCATCAACCCAGACACTGGAAAAATGTTTGCCCACTAATGAAGAAAGGAGAGCAGATTAAGGTTTATGCTATCGAGGATGAGCCTTCAACCTCTAAAGAAGTAAATAGCAAGGGAATTCTAGAAGGTAATATCTATGTTAATTAGAATTTAGTTAAGGTATTGTTTGATACTGGGTCTTTCCATAGTTTTAGTGCTAAAGGATTAGTTGATAGATTAAAACTGATCACAAAAATCATAGATACCCATATCTATGTGTTTAATCCCATAGGCGGTACAACTATTCTTTCTATGATTTGTGAAAACGTTTGAATTACCTACCTTTCCCATAATTTTTTATGCGACCTATTTGTTCTTTACTTTATTGGGTTTGAAGTTTTACTCGGTATGGATTGTATTTCTAAGTATAAAGCTACCCTTGATTGTGTTAAGAGGACGGTTACTGTATGGACCAACTTCAGGAGGTTTATTGAAATATTGTGTAAAGAACCTAGTCCGATGAGGGATAGTTTCATGTTTGCACTAGATTCATCCAAAAGGTTTAGAAATGATACCAATTGTTAAAGAGTTTCAGGATGTTTTTTGAAGAAGTGAAAAGTTTGCCTCCACATTGGGAAATTGAGTTCCAAATTGACTTGATTCCTAGTGCAAGGCCTATTATACACCCCATTCGAAGGATAGCTTCGAAAGAGAAGGATGAGTTGAGGAATCAAACAGATGAGTTGTTAATGAAAGGGTTGATTAGACCTAGTCGCTCAAGTTCGGGTGCAACGGTAGTTTTCGTTGCGAAGTCTAATGGCTCCCTAAGGCTTTGTGTAGATTATCGAGACCTGAAAAAGGAGACGATTAAGAACAAATATCCTCTACCCCATATAGATGACTTGTTCGATCAACTTTATGGTGCTCTAATATTCTCACAAATGGATTTGGCCACATGATTCCATCAACTAAGGACAGCAGAAATTGCAGTCCATTAACTGCATTCAGAGGTCTGGATTGTTTCTATGAATGGTTGGTTATGGCTTTCGGGCTGACCAATGCGCCCGCTTATTTTGTGGATCTCATGAATAGAGTGTTTAGAGATGTGCTCAACAAATTCGTGTTGGTTTTTATTGACGATATTCTTATCTATTCAAACACCAAGGAGGAATGCGAAAGACATCTGGAGATTGTATTGAGGATATTAAGGAGACATGTGCTTAAAGCCAAATTCTCTAAGTGCATTTCTGGGAGAAAGAGGTAAGATGCCTAGGGCATGTAGTGTTAGGGGATGGAGTTTTGATGGATCCAAGGAAGATTTCAACTATACAAGATTAGAAGCAACCACAATTTCCGATGGATGTCCGCAACTTCTTAGGATTGGCAGGATATTACCGTAGGTTTATTTAGGATTTCTCCAAAATTTCCTCCCATCTAATGAAGTTAACTAAGAAGAATGTTAAATTTGACTGGACATTGAAATGTGAAGAAGCATTTGATGAGCTGAAGAAAAGGTTGACCAGCGCTCCAGTCCTAGCTATTGCTGATGTTTGCACAAAAAATGGACAAACACCTCCAAGTCGTATGGTTTAATTGATTTTATGTTGTTCTTAGTGATTTGGGTGATTTATGCAAATATATGAAAAGCAGGGACTAAACTGTAAAAGACACGCAGATTTATAGTGGTTCGGCCAGAATGTGCCTACGTCCACTTTATATGTTATTCTCCTTTTCTATTCAAATTACAAGTACAAAGCTTTGATACAAGTATATGAAAGTTGTTTGAAAGTTCTATTCGTGCTTGAGCTCTCAAACTTGTTCCCCATTATTGTACCCCTGCCCCTCTATTTATAGAGTGAGGCTGGGGGTAGGGGTCTTGGATGTATATAGCTGCTGGTGGGCTTGGGCTGATACAATCTGGCCTGGCAAAGTTGGTCCGGAACGCCTTGGTCTGGTGGGATTTGGTCCGGTGGAACTTGGTCCGGTAATAGGTGGAGCGGTAGAGGCTGGTTCGGTGAGGGCTGGTACTAGTGTATTGGTTCGGTGGTAGGAATGGTAGAGGCTGGAGTTTGATTCGGCGAAGGTTGGTTCGGCAGGGCTGCCTTGGAGTTGGTTCGGCAGGGCTGCCGTGTAGTTGGTTCGGTAGGGATTGCCGTGTAGTTGGTTCGGCAGGGATTGTCGTGTAGTTGGTTCGGCAGGGATTGCCGTGTAGTTGGTTCTGCAGGGATTGCCGTGTAGTTGGTTCGGCAGGGATTGGCTCGGTCGAAATTTACTCAACACTTGCCCCCCAAAGTAGGGCATGTGGGTACGCACATGGCGTGCTTTGCTTTAGCTTGGATATCCTCACCCGGTCCTGCGTGCCGAACCAACTGGTCCGGTCATTAGTATTTGTCTATAAGTATGGACCTCGCGTCTATGTTCACCCTTCACCGTTTGGAATAGCCGAATCAACTGAATACCGAATCAGACTTGTTTGCTTGAAACAATCGGACCAGCCAATTACCGAATCAACTCATCTGCCGAACCAGGTGAGCCGAATGATCCTTTAAGACTGATCCATCGAACGAACTCAATCATTTTAGCGAAGGGCTTGAGTGCCGAATGAACTAACCGAATGAACTAGGGAGTAACAGGCCGAATGAGAGTTCGTGCCTTGAACTACTGAATGGCTTGAATGCCGAATGAAGCTTCTTCTTTGTACTACCGAATGGCTTAAACGCCGAATGAAGCTTCTTCCTTGTATTACCGAATGGGTTTACGTGTTTATAAGTGGAACTCTAGACAATATACACTTGTTCGTTTGATCTCTATATCCCTTGTTCTAACAATGTGCTTTTTCGTGTTGCAGATAATGTCTCATAAAGTTGAAACCCGTTCCGACAAGAAGAAATCTACGGACAGAAGAGAATCTCCCATCGTGCCCCCAGTCCAGCCGAATCCAGAACGACATGGGCCCACCCCGAGATTGCTAGTGGACGGGTATGGTCCTCAAGAGCTTCTGAACTCACCTCCTGATTGCTTCCCTAGCTCCCTCAAAGACGAGCAGCTTGATGTCATTTTTCGCTCTTTCGGGATTGATAGAGCGCGTATGCTGCTGCCGGGGGAGGGAGTGATGCCATATAATCCCCTCGAAGGGTATTTCGCCTATAGTCGGTACCATTGCATGTGTGGGGCCATTCCCCCGATCAATGCTTGGATAATCAGCTTCATCACCTACTTGAAGGTAGCTCCGTTTCAGCTTCAGCCTAACTCCTACGCCATCCTAGTGAGCCTGTTTGTCATTTTCCAGAGGAGGTACGGGCGTCCTCCCTCCAACCGGGAGATCCGGTACTTGTACAATTTGAGAGGCTATAAGAAGGGGTCTCCATACATCAGCTTGGAATCAGCCGTATCTTTCAAGCCGGTCCTGGACTTATACTCGAAGTTCAACATGTTTAAGAACGAATGGTTTTTTATCAAGGATGACTCTGTTTCCATCCGTCGCTTCACTTCTGGCTGTAAGTCTTAAGCTTATTTATAATTTCCGTTCTGACTGCAATGCCTCTTCTTATGTGTTTTTATTTCTTGCTAGCGACAGGTGGCTTTGCAGTCGTGGAGAATGATCGCTTGGTTCAGATGGCTGTAGAAATAGAAGCCATTACGGGAAGGGACAGGTCGGCTACTTACTTGATCAGGAATGCTACACTTCTGGGGCACAACCTGATCCTTCCACATCAGTCTGTGGTTAAGCAAAGAGACACGGCGGAGGAGAGAGCTGCCAAAGTTACAGGAGGGGTTACGGCGAAAAGCAGCAAAAAGAGACCCTTCCCGACGCATCCAGTCGTCGGGGGGAAGAAACTCAAGAAGTCCGATGGACCCTCTCCCAGCACACATCCAGATGTTCAGGAGGAGGAAAAAGTGGAGGCGGAGAGCGGAAGTGTAGAGAAGGCGACGGTGATCGTCACGGTGACGATGGTGGTGAAGGACAGGGTGGTGATGGCACCGGGGCTTTGCCTCCTGGGCAGGCAGGCGTGATTCAAGAGTGGACAGATGACGCTCTCCGCCAAGCCTTCGAAGAGTTGGAGGAAACAGAGAAGTTCAAGAAAGCCGATAAGGTTGGGACCGGCGTCGATTTATCTTCCGGGAGTGCTTCTACTAAGGCAACTTCTGCGTTTCAAGGTGAATTTCTCTCTATTCTTTTTAATTCTCGAATGATGGCTCAATGCATGCTGGTGACACTTGATTTTTATTCCAGGAGCGGGCAAAACGGCCAAGACCTCAGATCTTCGGCACAGGCTTGAACAATACAAACTCCTCAAAGCTTCCGCTAAGCCGAAGCCTCCTACTAACCGTCCTGGAGACGTAGTCGGCTATCGTCCTCTTCTTGGAGTTATTGAAGAAGATATACAAAAGAGGAGTCGATCTACGTTTGAATCTCTTCCTGGCCCTCTGGCCCCACTCCAGCCTATTCATGATATTGAGGAGGAGGACACCGAGTTTATACCTTCCCCACATCCGTCTGAGAATCCAACCGTCACCCCGATAGATCACCCTGGCTTAGTTCGCAATCCGTTTGCGGGTCATCCAGACCTGGACCCGGCCTCTCATGACATCTCCTTCGACGAGGTTACCGGTGAGCATCTTCTCCCTCGCAATCCTATGGTACGGGTGCTTGACGAAGCTAAGTCCCTGGACCTTGATTTGCTTACTACCCGGGTTGTAACTCTGGGGGATGAGGCTAAGGCAAATATTGACCGGGTTGTTGAGGAGACCAGGAAATTGATGGGGCATCATGCCCGACTAGTCAAGGCCGGGAGGAAATTGGGAGTGCCAACATTCGGCTACGGTTAATGGTCTCCGACCAGGCTAAGCAGCTTGCCGATCAAGCCATCCAAATTTCTCAGCACGAGGCCGCATCTAGGCAACTGAAGAAGACTATGGAAGAGGCCAGCAGGGCAGAGTTGCGAAAAATGGAGGCTGCCTGCAAGGAGCGAATTGACATGGCCATCACGATGGTGGATGAGGTGGGAGAGTATTTATAGAGGTTGGAGAGTTTCTAGGCCAGGCCTGTTCGCCAACCACTTGTAGATGATTACAGGAGGGAGCACTAGAGTATGCCTCGCGACCCGAGCCAAAACCATGGATCGCTAGCGATCCAAGGTCTATGGATCGCTAGCGATCCATGGCCAACCCCTTAACTTTTACCCTTTGGTTTGTTTTGTGTGAGTCGCAGCGACCTAGGTTGATGTATGGATCGCTGAGGATCCATAGTGTATGGATCGCTAGCGATCCATACATTTAGCTTATTTTTGGACTTTGGTGTCTGGAGTTCCTTTGTCGTCTTATGTTAATGTTGTTCATGTAATCTTGTTGCCATCGCCTTGTTTTGATGACGGTTTACTTGCTAGCTGTATTTAGCTATTGATTGGGCTAGATGGATGTCTGTCTCTTGATTTAACCAACTTGGAATCTTGTCAAACTCAACCCCTGCTTCAAGAATATGTGTTGGATCATAATGCAAGAGAAACGGTTGACCCCTGAGCTAACCCCGTGGATCGCTAGCGATCCATGTCCTTAGTGGATTTTCTCATTCTTTTTTCCTGGCTTCCTTTGGCTTGTTACTCTAGTTCTTTTGGTTGACTTTTAGGCTATTCTGACTCGACCAAGTTGTTTCGACTTCTCTTGGATCCTACTTGATTAAAAACCCGGATGATAGTTCTTTTTATAGATCTAAGTATATTTATTTACAAGAAAATATACTTTTACATAACTTCAAAAAACCGTTTATTATAACATAAGTTTTATAATTGAAAACTTCCTTTTTTTCCTTTATAAAATACTTAACTTTCTTTTTTCCACACTTATATATACTTTAAAAATACATATAAATATGTTTTAAATATCTATATAAAATATTACTTAAAAATAACTAAATAAAAATTTGATGAAAATAAATAAACATCATATATATATATATTATAAAACCTCTTTACTTTGAACATTCATTTATTATTATTAGAAATATATTTAAACTTCAAACCAACTTTGAAATACTGCAAAATATGTTAGAAAACATCCCAAAAAAGATCAGGGAAAAATTCTCTATTGAATAGTGTTTCACTTCCAAAGCTTCAACTGAAACCCAACTATAGTTGTTTGATGGACATCATGCCATGATTTAATTATAATCAAAGTGAAGTGTCCATACTGAAGGTCAGTGGTATTCTCAAACTAAGAGAACCGTTTAATGTCATCACTTCAGGATTCCTTGTTTGATCTTAGTTATGATAACCAACAAAAAAAATCTCTAGTGAGTCTTTTCATAGTTATTTAATAACTATCAGTATCTAATCCTTCGGTGTCCTAACAAAATGAGTAACACACAGCAATATTTGGAGAACTTTACGTACTCTAGTTGTATTGGATGTATCGCTATCCTATCTCGAAACACCTTGACTAGGAATATTTAAAATAATATGTTATTTTTATTGTGATAAATTTATTATGATTACAACATAATGTAATTACTATCATATAACTTATAATTTAAATTTTCAATTTAATATACTTAAATTAAATAATTAACTAACATATCACAATATGACAAGTATATAATAGAAAGGTGAACACCTTTGTTATGAACTAAATCAGCCATGGAGTTAGATATATGTAATAAATTACATAATTTCCCCAAGGGAATACCCCTAACTCTATCATATCTTAACTTTGAAACCAATCTTGTTCGAAATAAAGTATGTTTTTGGTGTTTGTTTTCTATTTTATATATAACGTTATATTTTGAAATAAATAAATGATTAAATAATCATTTAACATGTGTATATATAAAAAATCTATAAATGAAGTATCATATAATTACAATTACGAATGTTGTAACTATGAGTATCAAACAGTAGATAAAAATACTTTGTTTTAAATATTCATGGTCAACATACTTTAATAAAAGGATATGATGCATTCTTTAGGACAAAGTATGTAACACTCTCCAAATTTTGAGTCAAATGGAACTGGATCAAACTGATAGATTTCAATTTTTTCTCCTATCTTGGATCCATTAGGCCAATGAAGTCAAAAGAGATTTTAGACCCAATTTAAAATATTTTAAATAAAATATTTATTTTATTTTATATTTTTTGGAAAGGGTCTTAATTATTTATATTTTAATCGGTATGATATTTATATAAAATATGGTATATCAAATATACTCTTGTTTGTGTGTGTAACAATTACTTATTAAATTTAATTTTAGAAATCTTTCATTTCTCTCTCTTTAATTAAAATGATTGATTTATTAAATACATTAATGACAAAATTAATATTTGGCCGAGCTTGATATTGAGACCTTTTTTTCTCCATGGCCTCTCCCTCCCATTCCTCTCACCATACCCTGTCTATTCAGCCTATCGTACCCATTCTTTCAACTGTTCATGCATCACCTCCTAGCTCGGCCTCCCTTCCCACCTCTCCCCTATCCTTACCACCTCCGATCCCTCCCCCGCTCCCGGTCCTGTCTTCCACCCTTCCTATTTCTGTCCCCTCTGCAAAGCCATGGTCCTCGCTCTTTAAGAGCAAACCTAGGAATGCTGGTCAGTATACCCCTGTTGATATTCCGCTGTCGTTTGATGGTCTTTCGTTAGTCCCTCCACGTGAAGTCATTGAGGCTGGGAATGCAGTGTGGGAAAATTGGTTGGTAGGTTTTTTCCTGGATAAGCCCCTCTCTTATTTGACAGTTATCAACCATCTTAAGAAGCTATGGAAGCTAAAAGGAGAAATTAAAATTAAGTCGGATGGTGTTTTGTTCCTGTTCAATCTATCCTGTGCTGAGGATAGAAGGAAAATCGTTGAGGCAGACCCAATATTTCTTAGGAACAAAATTTTCATCATTAAAGCATGGGATCCTTTTATTGGTAACAGTTGTAGTACCATAAAATCTGTGCCAGTTTGGATTAAATTGACGAACATACCACTATACGCGTGGTCACATCTTGGCATTAATTGGCTAGCTTCAAGAGTTGGTAGGTTGCTATGTTTGGACTCTTCTACTGATAGAATGGAGAGAATAGGTTATGCGAAGTGTCTGGTAGATGTTTCACCTAAACAAGCTTTGGTAGATGAGTTTCCTGTACATTTAATTGATGGTTCAATACAAATGGTGAAGGTTAACTATCTATGGAAGCCTGAAATATGTCTCCACTGCAAAGAATTTGGACACACGGTAAGTACATGCTTAAGAGCAGGTGCTGACAAGGAGGGTGAGGAGGTGACAAAAAAGAGTAATCAAGAAGAGATAATATATGAGCAGAGGGATGGAAAACAAGCAAGTAGGAATAATCGGCAATGGCGCAAAGTTGTTAATAAAAAAGATAAAGAAGGATTTGGTGGAAAAATGAAAGAACATGTAGCAATTGATAAAGCCAATTTTGTCAACGCTGCAGCGACCACTCCGTTTCTGCAGCAGAATAAGGAGAAAGTAAGTATTAGTAGAGAGTGTGGAAATGAAAAGTTTGTGGATAATGGAGATCCTGACAATGTTAAGGGCAAGACTGTGACATACAATAGTTTTGATTTGTTGAATGACATAAGTATTGATGAAGACGTTGGTGCCCCTGTAAGTAGCGGTGAACATCCCCTGATGCCTGCAAGCAGATTGCTTGGGCTGAATGATGATTCCTCTTGTGGTAATGTGACTAAGGCAGTAGGTTGTGAGCAAACTATTACTTCTGTTGATTTTAATCAAGATGCCCAACAACAAATACAAGGTAGTGGCTTTGAACTTGTGCATGTCACTGATTCTCAGGATGGTGCACATACCATAACAGAATCGACTGTTTCTAAACAACATGAAAAGTGCGCTAGCAATCCCATTATATCTTCACCTCAATTGTAGAAAGACTATAATCAAGACTTGATTGATGGCACTGCTCATGGAACACAAACCTTCCAGATTATGAGGGATGTGTCCGTGCATGTCCCTGAAGCACACTTACGCACTAATGACCAAATGAAAGCTCTGCTACCTGAAATAATTCCAACCAAACACCCTTCACCTTCATCAAAACTTTTTGAAGACAATTCATCACGTGACTCTCATGAAGAGGACTTCGTAAACTCGCTGAAAATCCAAATTTTCGAATTACTCGTTCAATCTGCTTCTAATCCTTTAGCTTCCCCCTCTGTCCCATCTCCTCCTTGTCCTCTCCAAACTTCTTCTAATCAACCGTACGTCTTCCTTGGATCTATACCAGGTTGGAAATCTCCTCCAACTGAACAAATTCCGATCCCATGCCCAGCCTCATCTACTGGTAAAGGCAAAAGGGTCAAGAAAAATGGGTCTCTTAATCCCAATCAAAGCAGAATGCATTCTCCTATTACTAGGAGCATGAAAGAAGGGGAATTACAAGCAAAAGTTTAAATATGTCACACAATATAGGAGCCTGGAACATACGAGGATCTCATAATTTTATTAAACTTGATCAGGTAAAGCAACTCATTTATGAACATCATCTTTCTATATTCGCAATCCTAGAAACCAAATTGAATCTTCCTCTAACTATTTCTGCTGCTAAGTACATCAATCCTGCTTGGCAGCTATCTCATAATCTTCCTGAAGCTAATTACGGTCGAATCATGGTTGTTCATGATCCTGATCTTCTATCTCTTGAGCTGATTCTATCCACTCCACAATTAATGCATTATCGTGCCAAGTACCATAACTCCGCCACTGCTTTCTATATCACTTTCATATATGCTCATAATTCCCCCTCAGCTAGGCTTACTGTTCTTCAGCTTCTTCCTGCGCTTAGGCAAGAAACTCATCCTTGGGTCGTTCTTGGAGATTTCAATTGTTGCCTCTCTTTGGATGACAAGAAAGGGGGTAACCCCCTTCTGCCAAATGACATAATTCCGTTAAACATATCGGTTAACGATTCTTCTCTTATACCTATTACCAGAAATGGTGCTCCTTTCTCCTGGAACAATAGGTCGAGGAATGGTACTCGAATTTTCTCCAACATTGATCACTCCTTCTCCAACTACAATGCCCTATCTGCCTGGCCCTCTCTCTCCTCTCATTATCCACAACCTATACTTTCTGATCACTCTCCTCTAATTCTCACCACTGGGACGAGGCCTATTGGAGTTAAAAGGGGGTTTAAATTCTTCAATGCTTGGGTTAATGAACCAGACTATAATACCTTAATTAAATATGCTTGGTCAAATAAGTATTTTGGAAATCCGATGTTTGTATTTTGCAGGAAGCTTACAGCAACGAAGGGGTGCCTGAAAGCTTGGTCCAAAGCGAAATTTGGGAGAGGCAATCTGCAATCCACCAAGCTTAAGGAGCAGCTTAAGGAAGCACAAGATAATATGATGGCGCAACCTGGCGACGCTGATTTGGCACAGTCAGAAGCTGTCCTCTTCAATGATCTCAATCTAGCTCTTGCCAATGAATGTGATATGAGAAGACAACAACTTCGGAACAAATGGGCTGCGGAAGGTGACAGGAATACAAAGTTTTTTCATGCTTCACTTAAGGCCAAGCAGACTATGAGCAACATCTCTACAATCACTGATGAAGCTGGTAACTTGAATGTAACCCCTGAATCCATTGAAAAAGCCTTCCTCATGTACTATACTAGCCTCTTTGGAAATACAACCAACTTTGAACCTGACCTTGATCTCCTGTCATCCATAAATCTGCCCAGAGTAACTGCTGATGAATCCAACTTTCTTGTCACCAGAGTTACTGATGCTGAAATTAAAAATGCTTTGTTTGCTATGAATAAGTCTTCCTCTGGTGGACCTGATGGTTACAATGTGATCTTTTTTACTTCTAGTTGGGATATTGTGGGTTCCCAGTTTTCCTTGGCGGTTCACAACTTCTTCAATAAGTTCAAACTGTTGAAATCTACGAATGCTACAAATTTGGTTCTTATCCCGAAGAGCAAACATGCGGCTACTGTGTCCTCATTTAGACCTATCTCCTGCTGCAATGTGATATATAAGTGTATTTCAAAAATTATTGCAGCCAGGCTTGTCTCTGTGTTGCAGCGGATCATATCCAACAATCAAGTGGCTTTCCTGCCTGATAGAAGCATACTTGATAATATAATGCTGGCTCATGAGCTCCTTAATGGCTATAATCGTGTGAATACTTCACCACGTGCCATGTTAAAGCTGGATTTGATGAAAGCGTATGACTCAATCCAGTGGAAGTCTATTGTGCGGATTATGTCGCTGATGGGTTTTCCTAAGGTCTTTGTTGCTTGGGTGTATGAGTGCATTTCCACGCCCACTTTCTCTCTGATAATCAATGGTGCAAGCACAAGCAACTTCGCATCTAAGCAGGGTATAAGGCAGGGGGACCCTCTCTCCTCCTACCTTTTCATCTTAGTCATGGAAGTCTTCACCTGTTTGCTAAAGCCTACCTTCCAAAATAATCAGATACTATACCACCCTAAATGCAAGGAGCTCCAAATAACTTCTCTTCTTTTCGCAGACGACATCATGATATTCACCAAGCCAAATCAGCAATCTATTGACTGCATTAAAACTGTTCTGCACACATTTTACAGGATTACTGGACTTCAACTCAATTGTAATAAATCTAGCATCATGTATTCTGGGATAACCAGTCAACAACAAGACAGCCTCTCCACATATATTGGATTACAGACAATGGACACTGACATGACATATCTCGGCCTGCCTCTTTGCTCCTCTCGCTTAACCCATGCTGACTGTCTTCCTTTGTATGCAAAAATCACGAGCGTCATGGATTGTTGGGCTAACAAATTCTTGACACAGGCTGGAAGATTGGTCCTTGTGCAATCGGTGAGCTTCTCTGTCATGGTATATTGGGCCAGGGTTTTCATCCTACCTTCTAGGCTTTTGAAAATGGTGAGACGTGCTATGTTAAGGTTTTTTTGGTTTGGAACAATTCACACTAGGAAAGTTCTACCTTGTTCTTTTTCTGCTTTTGAGAAGCCTAAGTGCAAAGGCGGTTTAGGGTTGCATAGAATTAGTGACTGGAACAAAGCTGCTTATAGCCATCACATCAATGCGATATTAAACAACAGGGACACTTTATGGGTTCAATGGACTATCAAATACAACATTGTCTCCAATAATTTCTGGGTAATGGATGTGCCGCCATCCTGTAGTTGGATATGGAGGAGTGTGCTTAATCTCAGAAGAACATTCCTTCCTTTTGTTCAAATAAACCTGGCAGAGGGGAGTGTCTGTAATTTTTGGACAGTACCTTGGATTGGAAAAGGGGTTGTTCTTGATTGTCTTTTCAATCAGCAGCAGAGGTATCAATCTGGTATTAGTGGTACTGCGCTTGCAGTTGATTATATTGCTGACGGAAAACTGATGGTGCCTTTCACTAGTAACCAATATGTTAGAGCTATTTGGGGTGAGTATGCAAGTTGTAGCTATGTTCACCCTGACAATGACACTGTTATGTGGAATGATCGTGCACATACTATTGGTGGAGTTTACTCTGATTTGCTAGCACTGGACGCTATGCCTGATTGCAAGTGGCACAAGGTTACCTGGAATACTGTGTCGAGTGGTAGAGATAATCTGTGCTTCTGGAAGGTGATTAACAAAGCACTGTTGACAAGAGATAAACTAGTAAGCTATGGTATGTCTCTTCAATCGAACTGCGAGCTGTGTGATCAACATAGTGAGAGCGTTGACCACATTTTCTTTAATTGTCCTTATGTTCATCATGTCTGGACCAAGTTATTAGGTTGTATGCAAGGGTTGAGGCTTTCTCACAATTCCACTGACCATTGGTTACTTATTGAGCAAGTGCTAAGATGGAAGAATGAACACAAAGATTACTTTTTTTTCGTCCTCAAAAAGCTATTTATGGTAGTATGGAATGAACGGAATCTGAGGGTTTTTGAAGGGAAGTGCTGCAGCAAAGAAGGGATATGGATGGTTTTGAGGACTGAAATTTATAAGGGGATGCATGAGAGCAAACACAGATTTTTGGATAATCATTTCGAACCGTGGGTTCCTTAGCTTCGATTTCTGCCTTTTCTTCTTTTGTTATTTTCCTTGTTAGTTTTGTGGTGTGTTTTTGTTTTCTCCTTTCTCTTCTCTTTTCCCTGTAATTCTGCTTCTTTAATAAATCTGGTAGGGGACCAGTTTAACCCCGCTTAGCATTCAAAAAAAAAAAAAAAAAAATTAATATTTGGCATATATTGTGGGTGTATCCAAATATACTCTAGTGTATATTGTATAAGTGATATATATCATATTATGTACATAGTTACTATGTACATGTTTGGGTGCTGAGATTTACGCCATAGCGGGCACATTCCCTCTTTATATATGCATTGTTGTACAAAGCATTATTTAGAATTATATATATGTGTGTGTGTATGTTTAAATCCTTTAACAAATATATTTGTTTAAATCCTTTAATAAATTAATATGTGTATGTATACAAATATATACATATATATTTCATATATATATATATATATATATATATATGTGTGTGTGTGTGTGTGTGTGTATCGTTAATAAAGCTAAATTAGTTCAACCAAGTCGACCATTTTGAATTTATGACTTATTTCCAAAACATTTAGTGAAAAAAATTGAAAATATATTTTAATCTATAAATTCAAATGTAACCTATATGTGTATGTTAATGATTTAATGTAAGGTTATATATATATATATATATGTATGTATGTATGTATGTATGTATAAGCACAATATATATATATATATATATATTAGCAATAATAATTTTCCAAAAGTGTATTTTATTTAACAATAGTGTTGTGTTGATTTATGTTCATTTATAAATTAGTACAATCCTCCTTTACTCTCCGTACACATATTTATTAAAAATATTGAAACCTTTTTCGTGAAAAATAATTTTAACTTATTTTAACATACATACATATATAAGTATGTGTGTGCGTGTATCTTTAGACAGGAAAACCAATTTTGAACTAGTAGAAACTATCACTAACAACTGAATAAATAATTATACAAAATAATAAATTAATCTCCAGATCTATATTTAGATCAAATCTAATAGAAATTATCAATACCAATTCAAACCAATTTAAATGACAAGAAATTATAACACTTTAAGATCCACACTTGTATATACCATTTTTGGACATTCCCAACATCCTTTTATATTGACTATAAAAGATGTCTTTTCAAATCCTACACCAGGAATTAAATAACTAAACTAAATTGACTTTAATACATTGTTAAAAAACATAAGTTTGCGGTTTATTTTTTGTTTTAGAAATATTTCAGCACCCATTACTATTCTTTCTTATAAACACACCCTTTTGTATTTTGACTGAAAATCAAACTATTTGATTTTTTTGTCAAAATAGTTGCTTAACTCTGATGCTTATCAAATAATACTTTCGTATCATTCCTTGAATCATATCCAATAACCCAAAAATTCATATCATTCCCACTGACTTCGAGACACTTTGGTTATTAAGCGCAAATAGCATATTTGTAAGCACCTCATCTCATACCCGTACTATCCAAGAGTATTGTAGGTAATACTGTCAAATAATACGGAGAATGAGGCTATATAGGGTACATACGTGGATATTCCCTTGGGCTAACACTTGAACGTATTTAAATCGAATAAATAACTTAACTAAACGTACACAGTATCGGCACAGAGCATTAAATACGTGTTCCTCCAAGATAGAACAATACACAATATACAGTAAATCACGGAGAACATAGAGTCATAATCGCAACGATAATAAATATAATACTGAATATACAAAAATGTGAAATATGCATCACATGGATATACATACAAGAGACAATACAATACAAAATGATAAACTACTATACTAAATTATTAACCTCCTCCATGCCCAATACAAAAGCTGGTCTCATTGTCCCTGTACCTAAAATGACTTGGACTGACTTGAGTATTATATAAATAACACACGGGTTGGACTATATTTAAATCAAAGGGTTAATATATATATATATATATATATGGAATTCAATATAAGCTGCATGTAATACATATAAGATAACGCCATTAAAATTATTCAAAACAATAATTATTACATCAATATATATATATATATATATATGTGTGTGTGTGTGTAGTAATGTATGCATAGTATATAATTATAAAGTCATAAACAGTTCCCAAAGTATCACATAATGTCAAATATCACAAACCAATGTATAAAGATGTCATCACCTATATAAATCACATCAAATCAGGAACCACAAAATCAATATCGAATGGCTGAATCATTCGTATTCAGAAATCGTTATCAAATCCAGAAAACATCAATAATGAGATATCCTCAAGTATAGTAAGGCAAGGATGCAACAATGCCAAATAAATCTCTCAGTCTCACATTATAAAATATTATCATCAAATCACCAAAATCAATGAGAAAGATTTGAGATAGCTCATAACAATGTCCAAGTACAATCAATAATAAGTAGGCCGTCTTTCTGAAAAGAAAAGGCCGTCTACTTGGAAATAATAGGCCATCTTCCTATAAAAAATAAGCCGACTGGCTGGAAATAATAGGTTGTCTTCCAATCAATCATATAAAGATAAGATACGTGGATTGACTATACTTTGAACATAGTCTCAGATAAGAATATAAATAGTATATGCCTATCTACCACACGCACCAAAACCAGACGGGAAACTGACAGCACGTTTTCCTATTCCAAGAGACTCACATGTGTCCGTCTAACACTACTCCAATTGTCATCGGTTATCTCCCCTCGGTATCGGGACAATATCCACCGCATGTCATAAACATGCTACAAGACTATGCTTTATGCATTGATCATGACTCGACGCATTGCCCCTATAGGTAACTGACTGCTGGCCTAAGTGACATAGTGGAAAACGCACATAGTTAAGGTACACAGCTATAAGGGTTTTGCGGATCCAGGGCACGACCACCGCGACCGGGCCTCCAGGGTGGTTACTGGCCAATCTCGTTCACTCCCTAAACATAAAGGAAGCTGGACAAGGTAGATAAACACATAGTATATACATTCAATAGATAACACATAGCTACTCTTAAATACTGATACGTAGCTCTATATCGCTGCCACATAGCTTGATACTGTTGCGGACATACGGGTATACACGATTGCTGACACATGGCAATACACGTGACTCGCCGCACCGAGCCTCACCATAAATCCCCATCACATGAGTGTTATCTACTTACATTGGTTAACCGAATAAATATCACAATGGTGTCCCATACCTTATTTGATACTCAAACTTTAATTCACTACTTATATACTACACTCATTCTCCAGAATATTATATATAACGAGTCCAAAGAATAATCGGAGAAATATTACCAAATGCCCCTTCCCAAACGGTATTATAACTTTGTTTATTCAGATTTCTCGCTATACAGAATAAAAATATTACAAAACCAAATAGAAAAGTGTCATCACTGTATCATATCAAAATCAAAAAACAAATCAATATCAACGGTGAATCATTCATGATATCAAAATCAATATCGCAAAATAAGAAATAAGAAAATTTAGAAATCACACACAAAAAATCCCAATTTAATTAAAAAATGAAATAATAATGAAGTTCAACAAATCTTTCTTTAAATAATTAAATCAAATATTCAAATATATATATATATATATATCACACTTTAATAAAATTAATGACAAAACTAATATTTGACATATATTGTGAGTATATCCAAATATACTCTAGTTTATATTGTATAAGTGAAGTATATCATATTGTGTACATAATTAATGTGTACATGTTTGGGTGCTAGGATTTACACTACAACGGGCACATACCCACTTTATATATGCATTGGCTATCCAAAGCATTGTATAAAATTATATGCGTGTGTGAGTATTTAAATCCTTTAACGAATATATTTGTTTAAATACTTTAATAAAATTAATGTGTGTGTGTACATTTCATATACATACATAAACACACACACACACACGTATATATATATATGTATGTATGTATGTATGATGTACATATTATTAATAAATCCTTTAATAAATCTAAATTAGTTGAACCAAGTCAACTATTTTTAATTTATGATTTATTTCCAAAACATTTAGTGGAAAAAATTTAAAATATATTTTAATCTATAAATTCAAATTTGACCATATGTGTATGTTAATGATTTAATGTACGATAATATATATATATATATATATATATTATAAGTAATAATAATTTTTTCAATGTATATTTTATTTAACAATAGTACTATGTTGATTTATGTCCATTTATAAATTAGTACAATCCTCCTTTATTATTTGCATATATATTTATTAAAAAAATTGAAACCTTTTTGGTGCAAAATAATTTTAACTAATTTTAACATACATACGTGCATACAAACATACATACATACATACACACACACACACATATATATATATATATTGTGTGTGTGTATGTATACTTATATATGTATCTATCTTTAGATAGGAAAACCAATTTTGAATCAATAGAAACTATCATTAACAACTGAATAAATAATCATACAAAACAACGAATTAATCACCAGATCTATATTTTGATCAAATTCAATAGAAATTATCAATATCAATTCAAAACTAATTTAAATGATAACAAATTATAATACTTTAAGATCCACTCCTGTAAATATCGTTTTGGGACATTCCCAACATCCTTTTATACTAATTGTTTAAGATGCCTGTAACAACCCACATATTTTACGATTATATATTTAATGTTTTATTTAAATATAGCATCGTTATTTATGTTAAAGTCTGAAATGTGACTTTTTGTAAACAGTCGAATCCGGACTCGAGACCACTTTCATTGAGTTCAAATCGACGTTTACAACTATTTTAAGTGTAAACATTGTTGGTATTTTCATTTGGGCTTTGGGTTGTGTTCTAGTCCATTAACCCAACCGGACCTCTTCTTTCTCTTTATACATCCCCCAAGTTAACCCAAACTCTTCTACCAATACCCCCAACTCCTCTTTCCTTCCTTCATTCCATTCATAATTTCCTAACATTCCAAGCTAAAGGAAAAATGGGGGAAAAGAAGGGAAATTAAAATTCCTAAGCCCTAGCTTTTCTTAGGAATTCAAATTCAAGTTATAAATCAAAGAGAAGCTTAGGTAAGCATCCTCTTCATCTTCTCCATCTCAATCTCTCTCCAATTTTTAGAAATTCCTATAACCTAATTTAGGAAATCTTGCATGTGATACTAGATTGGAGATTCTAGAGGTGTAGTTGAGGAGGAATTGATCTTAGCTTGTTTTGGAGCTTATCTTTTCTATTTTTGAGTTTAAAGGTGAGTTCTTCAACTCACATCTATGTCTATAGCTTTGATTGTTGTTAGGAATGAATTCCTAACATCTATTTCTTATTCAATTGCTTTTGAATTGAATTGGTTTGGTGAATTTTCCTAATTTTGGTATTTTGAAATCAAAATTTATGAAAACCCTAGTATGGGTGTTTAAACATGTTGTTTTCGGTGTATTGAAGAGCCTTTAGGGCTGGGTTGTCACTTGGCATAAATCCCTAGTCGTAGTTGCTCATTCAATCGCTTCTGAATCCAAGACATTGCGTAGATTTGCCCATTTAAGGGCTTTGCAAATTCTATCCCGCTACGGGCGACAGCCGTCTGTGGATTATCCACAGACGTCTATGACCTTAGGGTTACAATTTCACGAAATAGGGGATAGACGTCTGTGGATTTCCCAAAGATGTCTGTGGCTGTCGAATTCTGGAAATTTGGTTATTTTTATGTGGACTTCCGATTTATCAATTTTTAATGATCCGTATAGTTATTGTCAACCAAAATCAACTTTGTTGATTTCTTTTCTGGATTTTCGGTGTTTCCATTTGATGGATTTGATATCGATTTCCATGGTTTGATTCACGTTATCAAAATGTGGATTTTTGTGATAGATTGTTTTTACAATCGTTTCTATGATTTGTCACTTTTAAATACAAAGGTTTTATACTTGTAGTAAATACTAAAACTCTTTCACAAAAATGATTTCAACACTACTTTTATATACAAAGCTCGATTTTAAAACTGTTTTCCAATCTACTAGTATATACAAACCTTTACCTCATTCGTATGAGAAATCCAATTAAACGACTTAGCAAAACAAGTGGTATGAAACGCTTGCGTTTACTTTGTCGGTTAATTCTTGGACTTGTTCGATTGAAATCTCGTGACAATTTTCGAGTGGGAATCTACAATTTGTTCGTAAATATTTAAGTTAAGCCAGTGGTTATGGGACATGAAGCTAAACTCATTTATTTACTAGCTTAGTGTAATTTACACTTATTGATCAATGATGATCATTTTGTGATTTAGACTTGAAATGTGCAATGTCTCTTTGTCCGCGTGGGGGACTGTACCCAATTCTGTAGAGCTTCGGCTCAATTTGGTGGAGTAGCGACCCATGGTCTTTTGACCATTTGTGGAGCTTCAGCTCATTTGACCGCAAGGGGGGACTATACCCTGTTCTGTGGAGCTTCATCTCATTTTTATAGGTTAGCGACCCAAGGGATAGCGTCCCGTTTGTGACACAAGTGTTGGTGAGTTTTTGTGCTACCGTTTGTGATAGGCCTCCTCCTTTATGCTTTTTGGATTTCTAAATATTGATTTCTAGAATTTGTGTTTCACCGATTTTTGTGATATGCATTGATAATGTAACGACCTGCTATTTTGTGCCATTCGCATCCACACATGTCGGACTTGAATTGCTCAAAATATCAGATTGTTAATTTATATTTGGCAAAACTCAGCATATATAGTAAATAAATTAATCACAGAATCATAGACACAGAGTAATACAACAATAAGCAGCGGAATAGAATAAATAGTAGTTCATGAAGCTACTATATAAAACATCAGAGTCTGAAACAAAATACAACAGAATATCTCAAATACAATATAGCCTCGAATACAAACAGATGACAAGTCTGGACAGAACAACTGGATAGTTGAAAGCTGACTAGATATAGATGGATCTCCAAGCGAAGCTCCAACTCCAAGGTGAGTCTCAATGTTGTGTCACTCAGTCTGACCCGAGCGTAAAGCAAAACACAAAACACTTGAGTCAGGATTAACATTCTTATATCAATAAATCCAAATCAAGTGAAATATCAACTGAAATACAAGTAACTCAAAGGATGTTTGGGATAACCATCCTCTAAGGATCCGTAGAACTATCTACTATGTAGTAATATACGCTATTATAATATGTCTATAGTAAAGTAAACTATTAAAATAGCGTTAAGGCGCTACCCATATCTCCCATAACACATTTTTATAATGTCGTAGTCTATACAGATACTGTAAACTCCACTCGCAAGTGGGCTATCAGGGAGCACTCCATAGGTACGACAGAAAACAAACTCGTAGAAGGCGCGATAGGGCATGCGACATGGCACTCAAGGCAATGCCAGGGTAGATATACCGTTTGCGTATCCGGACTGGTGGTAACGCATAGCAGCTACTACCTCCCACCTCGTGACACACTCCTAAATCAAAGGATGCACCCAATCAAATCACAAAAGCAATAGAATGGTATTGAAGAAATGTGTCCGATAGGAGGAATGACCTCACTTGGCCCGGCGTGGCTCCTGTTTTAGCTGCATCAAGCTGACTCACGGGAGTCAGGGCTACGTAAATACCATACAGAATCGTCACCAAACCATCCTACTTCATTCTGGAATCTCCACCACGTACACAGTTGTTAAAGTGGTTTTCGGTATTGGCAGAGAGTATGACAATATCCGATCCCGGCCTCTTTAACAACCAAACGTTATTATAACTCCGTGGTCATTTCAAAATATCATATCATTTCAAAGCCATATCAATACGATATCCTTATTCACTTAAAAAAATATGCATTTCCAAAATCATAACACTTTCCAAAATTATAACACTTCTGAAATTATAAGATTTTTGAAACCATAACACCTAGGAAATCATAACACTTAGAAATCATAACACTTTTGAAATCATAGCACTTTCTACTTAGATAGTTTAGATATTGAAAATAATATATATATAATAAAATAGATTTTAAAAATTGTTATAAATTAAAATAGTTTATATTAAAATAATTAGTATATTAAAATAGTTTTATAATAAAATAGTTTATATAAAAATAATAATTCATAAGGTAAAATATTTTTTTTATATATTAAAAATACTTTATATAAAAAAAATAGTTTCCTCAAATTTCACAATCGATTCAGATCAACTCAAATTCCAAAATTCAATTTAATTTAATCTCAATTCACCAATTTCAATTCAGTTCAAAACCATTTAAAATTCATATCGATTTCAAATACATATATAAACTACAATTTAAACCATTTCAGTTTCAAAATATTTCAAAACGTAAATTCATTTATATTTCAAACTCAACTTTACCATTATTTAATATTGAAAATTCACTTAGTCAATCCAATATCATTTAAATAAAACCTTAAATTATAATTTATATAAACTAAATATTCCCTTCAATTTATTTACTTGAAATATTCATTTAATCACTCTAATTCAAAATCAAGTTATAAATCATATCTTTAAAATCTCAAATTTAATAAGTTTCAAGTCGGTTTTATTTTAGTAAAATTCAAATAAATTTCAAATTAATTTATATTTCTCTTTCCAATTTAATTTGTTAAAATTATTATAAAATATATATTAAAAATATAATATCTTAAAATCAATATTTATTAAAACCCCATATATTTCTTATCAAAACCTTGGGAATCATTTTCAAAATATATATATGTAGACCAACGGTGTCTGTATATAATTTTCTATCCTATGGTCAAGTGATACGGATATTTATCATTTCAATCCGCAATTTAAACATCTACGGGTATATATCTTTTCAACCCGCAATCCCAATTTCAATCCAATGAAAATCGCTTGGGTTTATCATTTCAACCCATAACGATTTCCTCCTATTCTACAAAATCATTCGGGTATGTATCATTTCAACCCATGGGGAATATGGAACTTGCAGAGTGAGAACAATTATGATAATAATATAACATAATAAAAACAAGCATATATCATCAATGATAAATTAAATAAAATATAAACAACATGATATGGTGTCATATCTCACAGGTGAACAATTACAGATAATAGCATATCATATATACCAATTTATAAAATTAACAGTTCAATTTTTGCAGCATATTTCAATTGTTGTTTCAATTAAAATTAAATTTAATAAATATAAGAACGTTAATCGTGAGTGATTGCTCACCTTTCGAGGCTAGAGATGAACGAGAGTGAGATGAGTTACGAATCCAAGCACGAATTTCAAAGCAAAGCAAGATTGGCACGAATTCGACGATCAAAGCTGATAAACAGAAATTGATAAAACGTATCAGAGCCATCTTGATATAACAGGAACGAAGAGTATAATATATTATTATTTTATTACTTTCTTTCAAAACAAATGTTTAAATTAAGACAGGTATTTAAACAAATCTACATATGCTTGAAAATCAATATAAGTTTTTTTAAACCTATACATATGAAAAAAAAATCAAAATCAATTTCTATTAAAATCAAAATACATATATATAATATAATGTAAAATCTGTAGGCATTTTTGAAATCAAAGCACCAATATATAATTATATAATAAGACACCTATTCATAAAATCAAAATATCAACAGTATAATATATATATATATATATATATATACATACTCAACAGAGAGTGTCCAACAGTGAAGTATGCATATTGTATAATACGCATGGTACTACACAACCTATATGTACTGTAAAACATATCGTACCATCTCCATAATGTGTTATATATACCATAAGCATATATATATATATATATATTAAAACATATAACTTACATAACTTCCTAAATATCACTGTAATATATAGTTTAAGAATATATACAAAACATTGTATTCAAAACATTGTATACTAATATATATAAAAACAGTTTCAAACAAGATACAATACGATAACGACTGTTAATATAAAATATATACACTGTATAAACTTATATATTCCAAGATGCATATCATATTCGAAAGTCCAAATCCATGCAAACCTATATAACTGTTCATGTAACTAATATGTATACAAACATCTATATTATATTATATAAGCTATACAGACTATATATCTATTTTTTCTTTATATATTCACAAATATATACAAATAAATTATAACAGACAACAACCCAAAGTATACTTCTAAACATATATATACATCTCTTAATATAATACATACATATATATAAAATTTGGAAATCCAGCCTATGTATATATTTATATATATATAGATTAACATATAAACTCTTACATATAGATTACACTTTGAAATCAACAATATATATGTAACAAATATAAGCCGATATATATAAACATACTTATATATATATATCAGAAATTTAGAAATAAATAGGTCAGACTTTCTATATGTTTTGCAGCAAAATATATATGAGCTATTCATGTATGTCAACTCAACTAAATAAATATACAGGCTTCTCATATATACCACATATGAATCATATATAACATCTATAAATATTACCTATCTAAAACAATGAGGAGGTGGTTAGACTCGGCTAGAGCAGGGGAGTAGAGGGCGGCAACACGGTGGTGAGACTGCGGTGATAGGCTGAACTTAGGGTCAGGCCATAGGTGAGTCGGTGCGGTTTGCTGCCAGGGAGTTGCTTGGTTGATGGGAGAAAAGCCGGAGTTGATGGGAGAGGGGAGGTGGTTCTCGGCAGAGGCTGGGTGGAGTGCTGCGTGACGGCCGAACTTTGGTGATGTGGCTAGCGTGACATGCCGAGGGTGAGGACCGGTTTCAGATGAGAGCAAGGTGGTCGGGATGGGAACAGTGGAGGAGAAATAGCAGTTTTCTCGGCAATGGGTTTTAAAGAGAAAAGAAAAGAGAAAAAATATATGAGAGCAGGCAATAGGCAGAGAATAAATAGAAGAGGAAGATGAAGATAGTAGGAAGGAAACAAAACATATTATAGCCAATATTTTATTACTGAAGGTGAAGAGAGGAGTTTGCAAACGTACACATAATAATAACCATTGTTACCACGCACGTATGTTTACTCAGGAAACAAGTAGCTGGCAAATTAAAATTGGAATTAGCTCAATTCGCAGAGTTAGAAGCCTTTGCACAATTCGCTTCTGATCTCGATAAAGCTACTCAGAAAAATAGAGTTTCATTTCGAAAGGCAATGAAAAGAGCTATTGAATTAACCGAACAAACAGATACAAAAGGGGTGGACCAGCATTTTGATGAATTACGAGACATAAAGTAAAGACTCCTTTTTATTTTATTGAAATTTCATTCATTTTACAGAAGAAATCAAAATAATAAAGCAAACGTCACATTAATTTCAACTGGTGGATAACTGAATAGACACAACAAAGCCAAAGGGTCCAGATGTGGAACCGATACGGAAATCGTTTTGCAGATTTCGACGCGTACCGGATTACAAAACACAGAATTTAACATACCGCAGAGATCAACATGACGAGACGATCAAAACGGTATACAGATGTCAGAGGTATGATCATCTTATCAAAAGTCGATAATCGGTACCGAAAATGCTACTACTTTGGCGAAAATAAGATAAACGGAGCAATAGCAGTCCAAATTTGACGAAACGAAATATGACGTCTCACTCAGAAGATGATTTACAAATTTATTATATAAAAATATTCAGGTTTGGAAAACATTTTAATATCATTTAATATTAACTGATTTGAATTTAAATAAAATTACACAATAAAGTAAACTTCCATATTGTTAGATGAAAATTTACCATTTACTATGTTTAAATAGATGTATTTCAAATATCAAACTTTTATTTCAAAATTTTATTATTTAACAATTCACAAAAATTCAGTTATTAACATTATTAAAAGCCTTTAAAATTGACCGGTCGTTACACTCTCCCCCGCTCAAAACTTTTCGTCCTTGAAAAGGAAGGAGGTAGGAGAATAGAAACAACTAGAAAGAAAATAGATTGAAATACAACAATACACAATTAATTTAAACCATATAAACTACATATATTTTTAAAATTGGTTTATATTCAATTAGTTGATTCCAATTCATTTTATTTAATCAATCAAATTTATTGTGTTCACCTTTGATTGATTTCATTTCCATATATTTTTATTCAATTGATTTGTTTCAAATTCATTAACATTTGTTACAAAATTTTCACAACAAAATTTGTTTTATTTTACTCTTTTATTAAATCTATTTGATCAACCATAGTTAATTCCACCTTAACATTCAACTTCAACTATTCAAATCAATATAGATTTAAATTTTTAATAAATTAATATTCAACAATTTGGTTTAATCCATTTTATTCCACTAATAAATAGTCATTCAATTTAAAATTGATTTCCTTTCATTTTATCAACATTTCTTTCAAACAAATTCATTTTTAAATTAACTCATTTATTTTATCCATTTATTTTACTTAAGTCAATTCCACTTAAAATTCAACCATAACTATTCTTCAGTTCATATTTGCTTAACTAGCATTCCCCTTTATTTATTTTTTTATTCATTTCACTTAATATATATTTTGCAATATATATTACGTGTATAAACATTCCTTATAGCCATATATTATTCAACAACTTAATTCTCTTTTATTTATTCAGTTTACTATCCAATTTATTATTTATAAATTTCCTTAACAAAATATCATTTTTGATATCCTATTACTTATATCCTAGTGTATACTATCCAATTACGTTCCAATTACATTTAAACTTTTCTAGGTAAGTTATATTAATGTTTCAGAGTGTAATTAAATACTATACAAATTTTCTTTTATTTACAACATTTATATTAAGCCAAATTTTTGTTTAAACAACTTATTACTTAAGTTTGCTTCTTGTATAACCTTTAATCATAAATTTACATTCATTTTAACTTTTTGAATATTTTAGGCAAGTTATATATATTAGAATGCAATTTAGGATTATACAAATAAGTTTATTCCAATTCAACTTATTTCAAGTTGGTTTAATTTCATTTATCATTTTAGATATTCCAATTATTCAAACATTTCACTTTATTTCAATAATTGAAACTATTTCTTAATACAAAACTCAAGATTCAAATTTCCGGTTTCACACCAAACTATTTTGAAATAATTATATACATATATATTTTATAATTCAAATTACACACAAGAAATTCAAATCAAATTAATTTTCCCAAAACAAAAAGCGTAGCAAAACTACTGAGGGGCCTCTCCACTTCGAGACTCGAAAATGAATGTCGATGATGCTGCAGTCATCACCGAAATTATTTTCCAGCGACAAACGAAGAGAGTACTGATTTAAAACCTTTAAAATTCTTTGGAAACGATTTCTATTTAAAATCCCTTTCAAATAAATAATATATTTTATTTTTCTAAACTTTGAAACCCAAATTTGAAAAACACCAGAAATTTAATTCTCAAATCCTTAATTCAAATTAATTTCATTTCAAAGTCAGTTTATAAACCATGTTTTATAAAATTTAAACTTCTTATAACATACAACAATAGTTAAGGGTTGACAAACAATAAATGATAATCTAGTATTATCATTTCTAATAACCAAATCTTATTGACTATCCAATTTCAGAAAATTATACTTTTATATATATATAATATAACTATATATAAAATTATTTCATTTACAAATTTTGAAAACAATATTATGTCAGTTTGCTCTTTTCAAGTGTTTTGGAATTCCTGTTGATAGCGTTAGCTAGATGAATCGATTGAAACCCAAAATTCAAACTTAACAACATAATATAAAACATTTTTATATTAAATACAAATACACTCCCTCACTCGATGATTCCAGAATGGATTTCAAATAGAGATAGAGATTCAAATTAGAAAGACTCTAATCAAATAGAATTCAAGTAGAAGATAGGCTCGATAGGGAGATAGGATAACTAAATTACAAAAGAGGAAGATGGATAGACATATATTGATCGCGGGTGACCTTAACCGGGTCCACCAAGATTCCAGGGATAAGATCGATGCAGAAATTCAATTTCTCGCTTAAATGGGAGAGATGTGACTTCAAAACATCAAGATGAAATTGCCAATTGAGGTGGCAAGATATTCTTAGATTCATTATAGAGATCAGCCGAAGTGGAGCTATAGGGTGCTCCAGAATCAAGAAGAACACGAACAGGAAAGGACAAGAATGGATTTTGGAACCGAGGGGAAACGTTCCAAAATTCGAAGGAAATCCGAGTCAGAGAGGAAGGAATTCAAGCTCGAAAGAAAGTGATTCTGTAATTAAATTCTACCATATATGCTAAGTTTGCCTAAAACCAAAGCTCTGATACCAACTGTAATGACCCGCTATTTCGTGCCATTCGCATCCATACATGTCGGACTTGAATTGCTCAAAATATCAGATTGTTAATTTATATTTGGCAAAACTCAGCATATATAGTAAATAAATCAATCATAGAATCACAGACACAGAGTAATACAACAATAAGCAGCGGAATAGAATAAATAGTAGTTCATGAAGCTACTATATAAAACATCAGAGTCTGAAAAAAAATACAACAGAATATCTCAAATACAATATAGTCTCGAATACAAACAGATGACAAGTCTGGACAGAACAACTGGATAGCTGAAAGCTGACTAGATATAGATGGATCTTCAAGCGAAGCTCCAACTCCAAGGTGAGTCTCAATACTGTGTCACTCAGTCTAACCCAAGCGTAAAGCAAAACACAAAACACTCGAGTCAGGATTAACATTCTTATATCAATATATCCAACTCATGTGAAATATCAACTGAAATACAAGTAACTCAAAGGATGTTTGGGATAACCATCCTCTAAGGATCCGTAGAACTATCTACTATGTAGTAATATACGCTATTATAATATGTCTATAGTAAAGTAAACTATTAAAATAGCGTTAAGGCGCTACCCATATCTCCCATAACACATTTTTATAATGCCGTAGTCTATACAGATACTGTAAACTCCACTCGCAAGTGGGCTATCAGGGAGCACTCCATAGGTACGACAGAAAACAAACTCGTAGAAGGTGCGATAGGGCATGCGACATGGCACTCAAGGCAATGCCAGGGTAGATATACCGTTTGCGTATCCGGACTGGTGGTAACGCATAGCAGCTACTACCTCCCACCTCGTGACACACTCCTAAATCAAAGGGTGCACCCAATCAAATCACAAAAGCAATAGAATGGTATCGAAGAAATGTGTCCGATAGGAGGAATGACCTCACTTGGCCCGGCGTGGCTCCTGTTTTAGCTGCATCAAGCTGACTCACGGGAGTCAGGGCTATGTAAATACCATACAGAATCGTCACCAAACCATCCTACTTCATTCTGGAATTTCCACCACGTACACAGTTGTTAAAGTGGTTTTCGGTATTGGCAGAGAGTATGACAATATCCGATCCCGGCCTCTTTAACAACCAAACGTTATTATAACTCCGTGGTCATTTCAAAATATCATATCATTTCAAAGCCATATCAATACGATATCCTTATTCACTTAAAAAAATATTCATTTCCAAAATCATAACACTTTCCAAAATTATAACACTTCTAAAATTATAAGATTTTTGAAACCATAACACCTAGGAAATCATAACACTTAGAAATCATAACACTTTTGAAATCATAGCACTTTCTACTTAGACAGTTTAGATATTGAAAATACTATATATATAATAAAATAGATTTTAAAAATAGTTATAAATTAAAATAGTTTATATTAAAATAATTAGTATATTAAAATAGTTTTATAATAAAATAGTTTATATAAAAATAATAATTCATAAGGTAAAATATTTTATATATATATTAAAAATACTTTATATATAAAAAATAGTTTCCTCAAATTTCACAAATCGATTCAGATCAACTTGAATTCCAAAATACAATTTAATTTAATCTCAATTCACCAATTTCAATTCAGTTCAAAACCATTTAAAATTCATATCGATTTCAAATACATATATAAACTACAATTTAAACCATTTCAGTTTCAATAGATTTCAAAGCTTAAATTCATTTATATTTCAAACTCAACTTTACCATTACTTAATATTGAAAATTCACTTAGTCAATCCAATATCATTTAAATAAAACCTTAAATTATAATTTATATAAACTAAATATTCCCTTCAATTTATTTACTTGAAATATTCATTTAATCACTCTAAATCAAAATCAAGTTATAAGTCATATCTTTAAAAGCTCAAATTTAATAAGTTTCAAGTCGGTTTTATTTTAGTAAAATTCAAATAAATTTCAAATTAATTTCTATTTCTCTTTCCAATTTAATTTGTTAAAATTATTATAAAATCTATATTAAAAATATAATATCTTAAAATCAATATTTATTAAAACCCCATATATTTATTTTCAAAACCTTGGGAATCATTTTCAAAATATATATATATATATATATATATATAGACCAACGGTGTCTGTATATAATTTTATATCCTATGGTCAAGTGATACAGATATTTATCATTTCAATCCGGAATTTAAACATCTACGGGTATATATCTTTTCAACCCACAATCCCAATTTCAATCCAATGAAAATCGCTTGGGTTTATCATTTCAACCCATAACGATTTCCTCCTATTCTACAAAATCATTCGGGTATGTATCATTTCAACCCATAGGGAATATGGAACTTGCAAAGTGAGAACAGTTATGATAATAATATAACATAATAACAACATGCATATATCATCAGTGATAAATTAAATAAAATATAAACAACAGGATTTGGTGTCATATCTCACAGGTGAACAGTTGCAGATAATAGCATATCATATATAGCAATTTATAAAATTAACAGTTCAATTTTTGTAGCATATTTCAATTGTCGTTTCAATTGAAATTAAATTTAATAAATATAAGAACGTTAATCGTGAGTGATTGCTCACCTTTTGAGGCTAGAGATGAATGAGAGTGAGATGAGTTACGAATCCAAGCACGAATTTCAAAGCAAAGCAAGATTGGCACGAATTCGACGATCAAAGCTGATAAACAGAAATCGATAAAACGTATCAAAGCCATCTTGATATAATAGGAACAAAGAGTAGATTATATTATTATTTTATTAATTTCTTTCAAAACAAATGTTTAAATTAAGACACGTATTTAAACAAATCTACATATGCTTGAAAATCAATATAAGTTTTTTTAAAACCTATACATATGGAAAAAAATCAAAATCAATTTCTCTTAAAATCAAAATACATATATATAATATAATGTAAAATCTGTAGGCATTTTTGAAATCAAAGCACCAATATATAATTATATAATAAGACACCTATTCATAAAATCAAAATATCAACCGTATAATATATATATATATATATAGACTCAACAGATAGTGTCCAACGGTGAAGCATGCATATTGTACAATACGCATGGTACTACACAACTTATATGTACTGTAAAACATATTGTACCATCTTTATAATGTGTTATATATATACCATAAGCATATATATATTAAAACATATAACTTACATAACTTCCTATATATTACTGTAATATATAGTTTAAGAATATATACAAAACATTTTATTCAAAACATTGTATACTAATATATATAAAAATTGTTTCAAACAAGATACAATACGGTAACAACTATTAATATAAAATATATACACTGTATAAACTTATATATTCCAAGATGCATATCATATTCGAAAGTCCAAATCCATGCAAACCTATATAACTGTTCATGTAACTAATATGTATATAAACATCTATATTATATTATATAAGCTATACAGACTATATATATATATATATTTTTTTTCTTCATATATTCATAAATATATACAAATAAATTATAACAGACAACAACCCAAAGTATACTTCTAAACATATATATACTACTCTTAATATAATACATACATATATATATATAATTTGGAAATCCAACCTATGTATATATTTATATATATATATTAACATATAAACTCTTACATATAGATTACACTTTGAAATCAACAATATATATGTAACAAATGTAAGCCCATATATATAAACTTACTCATATATATATATCAGAAATTTAGAAATAAATAGGTCAGACTTTCTATGTTTTGCAGCAAAATATATGTGAGCTATTTATGCGTGTCGACTCAACTAAATAAATATACCGGCTTCTCATATATACAACATACGAATCATATATAACATTTATAAATATTACCTATCTAAAACAATGGGGAGGTGGTTAGACTCGGCTAGAGCAGGGGAGTAGAGGGCGGCAGCATGGTGGTGAGACTGAGGCGATAGGGTGAACTTAGGGTCAGGCCATAGGTGAGTCGGTGCAGTTTGCTTCCAGGGAGGTGCTTGGTTGATGGGAGAAAAGCCGGAGTTGATGGGAGAGGGGAGGTGGTTTTCGGCAGAGGCTGGGTGGAGTGCTGCGTGGCGGCCGAACTTTGGTGATGTGGCTAGCATGACAGGCTGAGGGTGAGGACCGGTTTCAGATGAGAGCAAGGTGGTCGGATGGGAACAGTGGAGGAGAAATAGCAGTTTTCTCGGCAATGGGTTTTGAAGAGAAAAGAAAAGAGAAAAAAAATATATGAGAGCAGGCAATAGGCAGAGAATAAATAGAAGGGGAAGATGAAGATAGTAGGAAGGAAACGAAACATATTATAGCCAATATTTTATTACTGAAGGTGAAGAGAGGAGTTTGCAAACGTACACATAATAATAACCATTGTTACCACGCACGTACATTTACTCAGGAAATAATAAAGAAAACGTCACATTAATTTCAACCGGTGGATAACTGAATAGACACAACAAAGCCAAAGTGTCCAGATATGGAACCGATACGGAAATCGTTTCGCATTACAAAACATAGAATTGAACATACCGCAGAGATCAGCACGATGAGACGATCAAAACGTTATACAGATGTCATAGGTACGATCATCCTATCAAAAGTCGATAATCGGTACCGAAAATGCTACCACTTTGCCGAAAATAAGATAAACGGAGCAATAGCAGTCCAAATTTGGCAAAACGAAATATGACGTCTCACTCAAAAGATGATTTACAAATTTATTATATAAAAATATTCAGGTTTGGAAAACACTTTATTATCATTTAATATTAACTGATTTGAATTTAAATAAAATTACACAATAAAATAAACTTCCATATTGTTAGATGAAAATTTACCATTTACTATGTTTAAATAGACGTATTTCAAATATCAAACTTTTATTTCAAAATTTTATTATTTAACAATTCACAAAAATTCAGTTATTAACGTTATTAAAAGCCTTTAAAATTTACGGGTCATTACAGATAAGCTTTATCAATATTTGTGATTTGTTGAATAAAATTAAAGAATATGGTATTCTTTTTGAGTATTTGAGAAAACTTGAGATATTGTACGATTTTTATTGCTATCATATATATTTTGTCATATCTCTTATTCTATCTCATCTTACATGATAATTATAGCTAAACTGATCCGTTTATTATTATTTTTTCTTAAATAATACTTGTGTCAGACCGAGGTATTTCAAGTGATCCCACTTGACTTCTTAGCAGGGACTATCTTTTGACTTTTGGCTAACTACTTTAGCTTAGTAGTTTTATCTTTCATGTATACGAGATAAAGACTCTTTGATGTATACATATTCTTTTGTGTAGTACATGTACCTATTCTTTTCTGATGTAGTGGATCTTGTATGACCACTACTATGATGTTCACTTCTATGTTATATTCATATCTGTTTCCACCTTAGTGATATGAATATATGTGACTAATTTTATGTTATGATTATTTTATATTATTTCCGAAGGGCATTTAGCCACTGTGTAGTAGCTTTGAGTTTGTATTGAACATGTCAGATTTCCTCTTGTAGTACTCGCTCAAAGCAATTATACAGTTGGTCGCTCCTTAACCGCCTTATTCTTCACGCTAATCGACGGCATTACCCAGTAGTTTCCTTGGTTAGTGAGAGTATAGAGGTGGGGTGCCACAATGCCTTTTCAAATCCTATACCAATAACTAAATAACCAAATTGAATTAACTTTAACACGAATACATTGTTAATGATCATAAATTTGTTGTTTATTTTTGGTTTTAGAAATATTTTAGCACTTATTAATTATTTTTCATACAAACACACGCTTCAACATTTTGACTGAAAATCAAAATATTTGATTTCTCTATCAAAATAGTTGCTTAACTCTGATGCTTATTGAACAATACTTTCATATCATTTCTTGGATCATATCTAATAACCCAAAAACTCATATCGCCCCCACTGATTTCAAGACACTTTGGTTATTAAGTGTAGATAGCATATTGTAAACATCCCACCTCTATTCCTATACTATCCAAGAGCAGATACTGTCAAATAATATGGAGAATGAGGCTATATGGGGTACACTCATGAATATTCCCTTGGGAAAACATTGGTACGTATTTAAATCGAATATATAACTTAACTATGCATACACAGTATCGACACAGAATAATAAATATGTATACCTCCAGGATAGGATAATACACAATATACAATAAAGCAAAGAGAACATAGAGTCGGAATCACAGCGATAATAAATATAATACTGAATGTACAAAATATATACAATATACAACACATGGATATACATACAAGGGAGAATACAATACAAAATGATAAACTACTATACCAATTATTAGCCTCCTCCATGCCTAATACAAAAGCTGGTCTCACTGTCCCTATACCTGAAATTTCTTGGACTGGCCCGAGTATTATATAAATAACACACGGATCAGCCTATGTCTAAATCAAAGGGTTAATAGACATATGGAACTCAATACAAGCTGCATATAGTAAATATAAGATAAGGCCATCAAAATAATTCAAAAAAATAATTATTACATCAATACACACACACATATACAATAATGTATGAATAGTATATAATAATAAAGTCATAAACAGTTCCCAAAGTATCACATAATGACAAATATCACAAAGCAATGTATAAAGACATCATCACCCATATAAATCACATCAAATTAGGAATCAGAAAATCAACATCGAATAGGCGAATCATTTGTATTCAGAAATCGTCATCAAATCCAAAAAACATCAATAATGAGATATCCTCATATATAGTCAAGCAAGGACAGAACAATGCCCAAATAAATCTTTCAATCTCACATTATAAAATATTATCATCAAATCACTAAAATCAATAAGAAAGATTTAAGCTAGCTCATAACAATGCCCAAGAACAATTAATAATAAGTAGGCCATCTGCGTGAAAAGAATAGGCTGTCTGCTTAGAAGGAATAGGTCGTCTCCTGAAAAAGAATAGGCCGTCTACTTGAAAAGAATAGGTCATCTATCCATCAATCATATAAAGATAAGATACGGGGATCGACTCTACCGTGGACATAGTCTCAAATAGGAATATAAGTAGTATATGTCTATATACCACACACACCGGAACTAAACGAGGGACTGACAGCACGTATGCCTATTCTAGGAGCCTCACCGTGTTCGTCTAACATTGCTCCTACAGTCATCGGTTACCTCCCCCTCGATATCATGACAATATCCACCGCATGCCATAAACACATTGTAAGACTATGTTATGCATTGATCATGACCTGACACATTGCCTTTATAGGTAACTGACTGCTGGCCTAAGTGACACAGGAGCAAACACACACATCTAGGCACACATCAATTAGGGTGTCCGGATCCAGGGCATGGCCACCACGATCAGAATGCCAGGGTGGATACTGGCCAATCTAGTTCACTCCCTAAACATAAAGGAAGTTGGACAAGAATGATGAATACATAATATATATATTCAATAGCTAACACATAGCTGCTCATAAATGCTGACACATGGCTCTATATCACCGCCACACAGCTTGATACCACTGTCAACACACAGCTATATACGACTGTCGGCACATGGCAATACATGTGACTTACCGCAGCAAGCCTCACCACAAATTTCCATCACATGAGTGTCATCTACTTACAATGAATAACCGAATAAATATCACAACGGCGTTCCATACCACCGCATGATACTCAAATGTTTATTCACTGCTTATAAACTACACTCAATCTCCACAATATTCTATATAACGAGTCCAAAGAAATATTACCAATCTCCCATCCCAAATGGTATTATAACTCCATTTATTCAAATTTCTCGCTACACAGAATTAAAATATTACAAAACCAAATAGAAAAGGGTCATCGTCGCATCATATCAAAATTACAAAACAAATCAATATCAATAGTGAATCATTCATGATATCAAAATCAGTATAAGAAAATGAGAAATTAGAAAATGTAGAAATCATACATAGCAATTTAATTCAAAAATGAAATTATAATAAAGTTCAACAAATCTTTCTTTAAATAACTAAATCATATATTCAAATATATATAAATCACACTTTAATAACTCATAAGTAATCATATTATTAGTGAAACACATTTTAAAATATCTAAAATATTAATCAGAAAATACTTCCTATTTTCAGAAATTATATGAATTTCTTAAATAACTATTTAAAACCAATTATAGCTTACCTTTCAATAAATTGATAATATTAAATAAAACTTTTACTCAATAAATTTTTATACTCTATAATTAATAAAACTAGTAAAACATTCATAGATTAAAAACTTCCACACTATTTATATGATACCAAAAATAAGGATTTAACCTTATAATTTACTTTCAAATTCTTGTTTATATTCTTATAAAACATTCAAGATCACTTAACAAATCAAATCTAATTTATATAATTTACTATATAATTTTCTATAATTAAATTCTATTTTGAAATAAATATATAAACATTCAAAATAAATTATATATGTTTCATACCATAGAATATAATTCAAATTCTTCTCTTTATACTCAAACTATTTAGAAATAATACATTTTCCTTAATATTATATCATATTGAGAATTCTAATATTATAAAAGGAGATTTTTACTTATTCAAAACATATCCAAAATCATTTAATTATTTCATAAAAAGAATCCTTTATTTTTCAAGGTTTGAAAACTTATTCAATAACATTAAAATAGCCTTAATATTAAAAATCTCTTTAAAATGATATAATCATTTTCATAATATACTTTATAAAATAGCATTTTATTCTATTCTACTTTTAAAACAATTTCAAACTTATAATATATTATGATATTGATTTTAAAAGGGTTTTATCACCAAAAGAAAACCATACTAATATTTATAACTAAAATTATATATGTGAACATAAAAATAGCTAAATTGAATAAAATTCAGTAAAATATTTATAAAATACTTCAAATAAAATTTTAAAACCCTTAAATAATTTTTCAAAGCTTTTCAAACATCTTTCTAAACAAGAAATAATAAATGTCTAAACATAAAATTATGGAGTAAAATTACTCGAAGAATATTTATCAACCAATAAACACTTTGAATTTATTATGCGACCCGAGTCGAGTTTCATCGAACTCCGGCCATCTATAAAATACACACATATCGACATTCAATATATATATATATATATATATAATTCAATTCGAAATCAGATAGAGTTACATTTGCAAGTTGACAATTCCAAACAACACAAATAATCACTATCACAACATCTTCCAATTTGTACCAACCAACAATTCAACCAATATTCGAAATAAATATATATATATATATATATGATGGAAAACAAAGGTAATAAAATGATAGATATAGTTGTGAGTTAGATACAAACCGAATCGATGCTCGAATTCCAAAAACAGCAACCACCATCAACATATTAACTTTAGCCTGCACCACTCGCCTCCTACGTCACTACTAAACATGCATACAACAGTGCGTACACCTAACCGAGCACTCACATCCCAAAATCCTCCACCTTCTACCCCTAACATTTGCCCAAAAGCATGCCCCAAAACTGCCAAACCCGATCGCTCTAGCTTTCCAAATTCACTCCATCGCCAACTAAAACCATCGAACTATGTCAGCAATAACTGTCGTTAAGCAATGCATGTACGCACCTCCACTACTGTAGCTGTTGGCCACATCACGGCATTCCCTAGCGTCAGCCTCAAAATTTGCAAATCCCCCCATCGTCATCACCTACACCAGGCTTCGCTTCATCGTTGTGGCCTCCGTCACCATCATCCTCGCGTGCTCAAACACGTGTGCTACAGCATCATCGATGATGTTGACCCTAAGCATAATGATGTGCAATTTTGATTTCATTTCTTGTTTTTCGATCCTTTTCTTCTTCTTCTATTTGATTTTGTTCGGTCAAAGTGGAATTAAGGGAAAAGGAGAAAGCGATCAGGTTTGTATGTCAGGTTGGAGTACTTTCTAGAATAACGAAGAGAAAAGATTAGGCTTGGGCCTAATTTAGTTTGGTCTAAAAATTCTAATTCAATTTAGTTTTCGGATTAATTTCTTTCACTCTTAAATTTAAATTTAAATCCTTAACGTTTTTTGATAAATATATATCAATCTAGTTTAAATTGATTTACACTTCATTTCACAAGATATATTTCAATAATTACACATTTTTATTCAATTCAATACTTTTTTGTTTAAATTTAATTATTCATTGTACTATCGTAAAGTAAATTTAGTTTCAACTATTTTGATCGTTTGAAAATTATTTACTATATAAAAACATTTCATATTTTATTAAAACATTTTATTCAATTTCAATACATCATCTGAAAAGAATTTGTAATTAATTTCCAACTTATTAAAAAAATATTTTATTAAGTTGAATTTAATTAAGTAAAAATTTATTTCCAAAAATAACAATCATTAAAAATAAAATTCGAACCTTTTATTTTAGTTAAATTTATTTATTATTACAGCGTAGAAACTAGGGTTGTTGAATATCCTAAATCGTTATTTAGAATTTCTGTTTCAATATACATATACTAAAACTCAAAATCATATCGAATGGTAATTTTGTGAGTAATATACGAATTAACTTAAGTATGTTGAACGATGCATCTCTTACATTAATTTAAATGATCAAAATTTAGGATGCTATTATAATCATGCGACTTAGCATATTCCAACCATATCGGTCCTCCTTTTGGAGACACTTTTATAGCCGACGGATCATATCCCTTTGGGTAAAACCATCTTAATCATATTTTGATAATGTACTTGGAATTCATTCTAGATTTGCGCATCATGCAATATGGCAAAGCCAATACTCTTAATGTCATATTGAAAAATGGGGAAATTATTTTCTTGACATGAACAAGAAAATCACAGTTTCCCTTTAATGTGCGAGAGTTCTTATAAGACCTTTTATGTGTCCTTTCAAGCTTGGTCAATTTTATTTCATCCTTTATAATCGGTTATTTCTTTGGATCATGTCCAAATCTATTTTACCATCAATAATCTGTAAAATAAATTCCTTCATCATGAAGTTGGTGTTCCTTGAAAAAAAACCGTTTCTCGGTGCAATGGAATAGGTATTCATAAACGTTTTTGAATTGCCTAATGCATATGTATAAAACTTATTTAGTTTTTAAGTTATTGAAACTTATGTTCATAACATAAATTGATCAATCAATAACAATCGGTCCCAAACCTACTTTGGGTGATCCACACAAGATCCCACGCGAACAAGTTATTACACCCAAAATTACCAAATCCGAACATTGAAGGTTGATAATGCAAAGCTGTCAAAGGTTGAAAGCGCAAAGTTTTCACATGTTGAAATCATCCATATAGAAGCCACTCATGTTGATGCCAGCGCATGTTGAAGCAATCACATGTCGTAGTCATCGCATGTTGAAGGCGTAGAATCCATCGTATATTGAAGATAATCAAGCTATCGCATATTAAAAGCTATTAAAAGTCAAGGCCATGAGTTATCGAAGGTCAAGAAGCCATCGTAAGAAAATAATTATCATCAAGAGTCATTAAAAATATAGGAAGAATGGCTATTAAATTGGAAATGTAGACATTAAGAGCATGATAGTGAATTCTCATCAAACTAGTCAAGTCAAGAATATGCAAGAAAAGGATATATCGACAACTTCCAACATAAAAAATAGAGATAAATTTAATTATATGTAAAGCTAGTCATTAATACAAAGAAGGGTTTATGTTCAAATAAAATTTCAAAGAACTCCCTTACAAGCATGATACCTCTGTTAATACCACGACTAAGATAGCGATCCCTGTGAACTACTCAAGTCCTGAGATTATGACATATGGTGCCATCAAGACCATTCATCTTGCCAAGTCATCAATCTGTCAACTCAAATTAAGCACCATAAGCAAGTCATGCCACTCTCTAACTACTATAAATAAAGACCTACCCCTATATGAGAAAGGGCTCCTCGCTTCTTTCTTTTTTTTAGCACAAATCATTTTTGGTACTTGGCATTTCTAAACTCTCTCAACAACTTGAAAACTACTCTAATGGTCTACGAAGAAGAAGACGACTTGAACTTTGAATATAAGGACCTAATAAGAAATTGCATACTGACCTTATTCTTGACATTTTGAACTACGAAGAAGGAGATGACTTATACTTTTCACATCTTGACCATTGGACAAAGAATATTGCATATGTACTCGAATTTTGTACTATCTGCATATGAAGGAAATATGACTTGAATGCAAAATTCTTATTTAACTATGGGCGTATTTGGAATATTATTTGAATGATATATCTTTTTAAAGTATTTTGGATGTTGGACCAAAAATTGCTTTAAAATTTTTGTGCTTTCATTGAGAATTGATCTTAGGGATTTTCAAAAATAACCAAGATGCCCCTAATTACAAAAAAAGAATTTTTTCATGAAATTTTGAAAATATATATATTCTTTTGAGTATGCTGGTCAAAGAATTTTTCAATTTTTCAATTTTGAAAAAATATATACATTTTTCTTTGTTTAAAACTCTTTTTAGTTTAAATTCAAAATAAGTTGTTGCATGCCAATTCCCTCAAATTGCAATGGCTCTCCTCCCCGTTTTATCAACTTGTGAAAACATAATACCTCCTTCTCTCAATCTATGATGGCTCTTTTTCCACTATTTCTCAACTTGAGATAACATAACACCTCCTTCCCTCAACCTACAATGGCACTTCTTCTGTAATTTCTCAAACCATCGACGACCTTTTCTCAACTTGTGATAACGGTTGATAACTCCCTTTTTTTCAAACATAATAACCAAACTATGAACGTCAATAAAAAATAGCTGAATTCAACCCGTGATGGATTTTGTCAAACCATGATGGCCAATGTCGAATGGTGACAATAAGCGTCAATCTACAATGGCAGATTTTGAAGCATGTCAATATGGGTTGACTTCGGCAACTAAAAGGAAAAAAGGCTAAATAAATAGATCAACCACGATCGATATTCCGACTAAGCCTACTAGCATCGATCCAAAATGAGGTAGATGCCTGAAAATTGTCTTCGAAAGCCGTAAAAGCTGATGAACTAGAACCCCAAATACAGCCTAGCTATCGAGGCTTGTAGTAGCTATGAAAAATGAATGCTCCATAGGGTTTTCATTAGAAATGAAGTGACCATCGAAGTTCAAATATGATCGCCTTTTGGATACCACACCACCACCAAATAAAAGCTCTTTGTATCCCCTCGCGTCCGCTGGTAGGATAACATTCCTAATCGTCATGGAAACTCTAGAATTATGCTAAATACTTGAACAATGCACCAATTTTTGAGAAAAATTTAGTGCGAATGAAAGGGTTCTAGGGTAATCGGCCACCATAGATGAAGTATACACATTAAGAGGAGTAAGTTGGTATAAACAATTAAGCAAATAGGGTAATAGACTGAAGTTGCAAATCAATGGCCACAATTAGCCATATCTATTCGTGAAAATCTAAGTAGGGGTAGCTTTTGATGAAATTAACATCGTTCGAATGCTCTTAGAAAAATATGGGTAGCAGTGAAGGCCATTCGCTTATACCTATCCATATGTGAGAGAAATTGCTAATTGAAATTCGAAAAATCGAATAACGATCGGTTTCGAAATTCAAAAACTTGGACGTTTGATAATTCAATACAATCAAATGTGAAACAAAATATAAAATAAATCAAACTGAATAGGTAAACTTCAAAATATACACATATAAACAAAATAAATTTATTGCGTCGAGAAATAACGCAAAAGATATCATAATGAAATGATTTCGAATGAAATGAATAAAATCAAACGGTTTTAATGGAAGGTAATAGACTTATCAAATCTATGAAATTTTTAAGATTATAAATTACATAATTATCACAAATATATCGAATAGCTATTTTATATCAAAATTTTGTTTTGTTTTCCTTGGTATAGTAAATTAAGAATATAAATGAATCCTTTTTATTACAAATTTGTGATCCATTAATCGGGGATTTAAAACAAGGACTATCTATTAGTCAAGGCCATTAACATCATCAAAGGTGTGAATCTATGAAATTCTAGATTTCATTATCAAGCGCAAATTATTGTCTGATAATGAAGTTTGGGATATCAACCTCCAAATTATTGAATTAAATAAAGTCTCAATCTGCTATTTCCAAGCATGGGTTCGAACTTCCTATTAACCAATAATGGATTTCTTTGTTGAACAGGATTCTGGTTTTCTTTTCAAGAAAATTTTTGCTATTGAAGAAAATTCCTAGGAAGAGAAAATGGTAGAGGCTATATTGTATTTCAGGGCTATGAATCTTATTATCAAAGGAAGAATTTATGATATTCTGGCCCTTTTTATCAAGCATGAATCATTATTTAAATATTGAAGTTGGAATAACGTCTTTATTAAATTAATTCATCGATAAAAGTCCAAACTATAAGTTCTCTACTACCGCAATAAGGGATGATTTTTAAGGTCTCGGTTTTTTATTTCAAAACCTAAATTGAAATTATTTATTGCATGACGATGGATTCTACTAAAGGATTTCTGGTTTTCTCTATCATTATTCGAATGATGAACTTTTCTTACAAACATGTTCAATAGGGTCTACTAAATGAAGTGTTATTAGGGATCTCTCCTTCAGATAGGTTTTTGAATAAGCGAAGGTTCTATACTCTGGATTTCATCAATCAAAGACTAAGTCTATAAATTTGGATTTCTTTGTCGAATATGGATCACTTTCTAATGATAAAATCCTAATCTTCAATCCCGAAACTTAAACTCGAGATACCTATTGAGTGGTTATGGATTTCTTCATTATATGGTTTATTGGTTTTCTTTGTTCTTACCAAGATGGTAGACTCATACTACTATAGCTTCTTCCTTTCAAAATAATTAAGATGAAGTACTAATTTGGTACCCTACTTTTAATACATTTGTAAAAAAAATTGGCTTAGGGATATTTCGTTCCATACTAATAAAGGACATTCTAGATAGAAGAATGGTCGTGAAGTAGCTTGTGAGGAATTAAGAATAAGTAGCCACGAATAACAATATGCAAATAATCAGATAAGCACTAATGAACATTATTATGAGATAGAAATGAGTCAAAGAAGTTGAGATGCTAAGCTCCTTTCTATAATATAATCAACGAAATACTATACGAGAAGGTTTATTCGATCTCATACCTGAAGCAAGTAAGTCCAAAATAAGTAGATATAACTTTCATGTAGCGAATATAACTACTAATTAAAACTCAAAAAATGATTTTATAGAAATTATCCCAATAACATGAAGTTAGCCAGGAAAGCAATACGGCAAGAGTATCATTGTCTACCAATGATTGAAGACGCCCAAGTCTATATAAAAGATATAAAAAATGCTAAAAATTGTCAAGAAACCTATAAGTTTCTAAAGATGAATCAACCTCTGTCTCTAGCACTAAACCTTTTGATGGATGTGGAATTGTTTTAATAGGACCCTTATTCCATTTAAAGGAAGAGTAAACTTTTAATAGTAATCGATTATCTTACTGAATGAATATAGATTAATCCATTACCTCTAGGAAAGTCTTAAAGTTCGAGCGTTATAAATGAATTCAAATTTTCAAGTAAAATCATTTTTAAGAAAGGAGTTCAATTTGTAATTGAAAAGTTCACTCATTTTGGTAAGGGAAATGAGATAATAAGGAGATTCTTGTCAAAAGCCTATCTAAAAGTTGGTAGTGCAACAGAAGCTATAATCAAAATAATCAAGAATGCATTGAAAAAGCGATTTGGCTAGGAAATTGAGCAAAGGAACTACCCTATATTTCATAGTTATATAAAACTTGAGCAAAGAAAACCACTAGACATAGCACTTATTTTCATCAACATATAGATTTAAGGCGATGTTGCAAGTCAAATTCGAGGTTCAATCGCATCAAAAATCTATATATGCTTATGCTCCAAACCAAGAACTAACTAGGAAATCCATAGATTTAACCAAATTGAAAATTTAAGCCACGTTAACGATCCACATTTCAAAAGGTTTAAGTCGACAATAAACCACACATGTCCAACTCAAAATAATCCGAAACACAGATAATCAATGGGGTTAATTAGGAAAACTAAGTAAAGAAGAAAACAAACAAGAATCTCACAGTGGAATGAAAAAAATATAATAATCAAATAAACAGTTTATGAAGCTGTTTATGCAATACATTTGATTTTTACAACATCTATCAGAGTTATATATACAACAAAATAATTGAATAATGCAGCAGAACAACATGATGTGGAAATAATACTAGTAATATAATATACCAAATCTTCGTCTTCGTCCTCCAAAAAATAATCTTCAATGCACTGAAATACTTAGGTTGACCGGAGCATAAAGTAAAATAATACACTCGAGTCAGAACTAAAATATTCTTATGAGTCAAATCAATATCACAAATAACATGAGTGTAATAGCATTAGAGATGTTTACGTGGTTTTACATCTCCTATCCAGTGTACAACATGCGTGCAATAACTCAAGAGATATTTGAGATTTTCCATCCCTTAAGGATCCGTCAAAGTATCTATATATAGAAGAATACACTATATATGTAATGTCTAATCAATAGAATAAATATTTTCCCTAGCATTAAGGTTTTACATTAATCCCCCTTAACGCGTTTTTAAGCATTGTCGTATAGTTTGCATATAACGCCCCAGTAGCACGTCGGGGGATAGGGATGCGCCGTGATACGACAACACTAAACCAAACTCGTAGTGGTCTCGTATAAGGATAAATGTATGACAAGATACGTAAGGCAATGACCAAGGTAGGATACTACAAGTTCGGGTCGCAGGGTTGGTGGTAACGCATCATAACCACGACCGCCCACCCCGTCCATCTATCCCATATCGAGTCAAAGGGAGGTCATCCCGAATCAAGGTGCACCAATCGAAACCAACATCAAAGGAAATAGTATGGGCCAAGTCCAAAATGAAAATCGAAGAACATATATCCGCTAGAGGTAGCTACACTCAGTGGCCCTGTCAAGCCGTCTTGTTTTAGTCATTTCAAATTGACACAAGTGTCGGGGCTATCTATCATCAATCTCTTTCTTCAAATCCAGCAACGTACACCAAATCCAACCACTTCGTTCTGGAGTCTACTCCACGTACACAGTTGTTAAAGTGGTTCCAATATTGACAGAGAGTATGCCAATAAGAGGCCCCGGTCTCTTTAACAACTAAACATCGTTTTACACACCGGTTGGTACTTTTACATCTTGAAAATGATTCATACTAGATATCAAAATATCATATTCACTTCAAAATCAATTTCATTTCAAAATCATCATACTCACTTTGAAATCAATTTCATTTCAAAATTATTTTATTAATTTCAAAATCATTCCGAATTTCAACTTAGGCTATAACTTAAATTTAACTAAATTCGCATTTAAATCAACGATTTAAATATAAACATTCCAACTTTGCACAGTTTGAATTTTTAGAAAATAGTTTGAATAGTGAAAATAGTTTAAAAGTAGTTTAAATAGTTTAGCGATTTAAAACAAATTGATATAAAATGGTTTGAGTATTGAAAATAGTTTATATAATAAAATAGTTTGAAAAATCAAAATAATTTGAATATTTAAAAAGATGATTTTAAAAAGTTTATATTAAAATAATTTATTTTGAAAATAATTTCAAATCAAACTGTTTCTTTCCATTTCCCATAAACCTAGACCCAGGTCTAAATTTCAAATCAAACGAACTCAATTTTCAATCTATCAATTCAATCGACTCAATTTTGATTTAAATTCAAATCAACTCAATTCCGATTCAATTCGAATTAACTTCAATTCGAAAACGTTCATTTTTAACTTCAAATTTGATTCAACGATTCGATTCGATGGTTTAAATTTCACTTTAATTCTTATTTTTAAACCATTTCAATTTATATAAATTTCCGTTCGATTTCAAAATACTGGTTAAAATCACTTAATTCAAATTAACTTCAAAGTTCAAATTTTAGATTCAAATCTTTAAATTAATTTCATTTTAAATATTTCAATTCTGAGCCTAAATTATGGAATATCAATTTAAATTACTAACCAAGATAAATTTCAAAGTTCGAATAAAGGTTCAACTATTTAAAACAATTTCAATTTCCATCATTCAAATGATTTCTCAATTATAACTTCAAAATTTCAAATTCAATTCTTTAAACAATTTCTGTTAACAAATTTCTAAATTCAACATTTCAAAACTCGAATATGAAATTAATTCAATCTTTATAAATTCGATTTTTATTTCTTTAAAAAAAATCATTTAAATAGATTCAAATTCAAGAATTTAAAACTATTTAAATTAACCAATCTGGTGTCCGTATATAATTTTCTACCCTCTGGCCAAGTGAATAGTTATTTCAATTTTTAATTTCAGGGATGGATATATATATCATTTCAATCCAAAATAAATGTCATAGGTATATATCATTTCAACATATTTCTTAATTTATTCGAAATAATTCAAATAATAGTTTATATGTTGTCAATAATATACAAGGTGATAGCAGAGATATATAAAATAAATAAACACTCAAATCATCCAATACATCAACCAATAGACATCCATCACAATCAACATCCAAATCACCCAATAAATCATGACAGTTAACTAGTTATCAATATCTGATAACTAGCAATTCAATTTCAATTTCAAATTTAACTGTCAAATTAAATTCCTATCAGTTCAATTCATATGTCCATTTAAATGTCAATTAAATTACCAAACAACAGTCAATAAAAAGAAATCACTTCACGATGTCAATCTAACTAACATCAGAAATATTTTAGTATTCGTGAGCAGGTTTAATCACTCACCTTTATTTGAAATTGAAAATTTTTCAACTTCAAATAAATTCAAACCCAACTCTATGTCGTAGCTTTCGTCGATACGATCGCAATGCGACTCGTTTCGCTCAAATCTGACCTCATATGAAAAAGTTATTCAATATTTAGCATAACGAGTTTAATTAAAATTAAATTAGCTAAACTAATAAAAATTAAAAACAAGTTTAACAGTTACCCTCCCGCTAATCATGCTCTCGTTTACCCAGGCTCGCACGCGACTAGTTCATCTTTTTTTTCCAGCAACGTCGATCGCCTACCAAAGCCGCCGCCAATGACCATCTCGCTCGCGCCGCTAGCGTGCTCCGCCCCTCGTCGCCGAACCACCAGTTGCACGCGCGTGCATACCCAGAAAAATAAGCCCAAAAACGCAACTCGAATGTGAGCAAAAATCGACCACCACGCGACGTTTGACGCCGATTCGACTGTTGGATACTTAGAGCTCGATGATATCTTCATTTTTCTTTTGGTGTCGTTCGATTTTGTTAAGCGGATTGGAAGAAAACGAATGAGAAAAAAGGAATGATTTCAGCCATTGAAAGTTTAAAAGAAAGCGGCTGAAGCTAGGGCTTTGTTTTGCAAAATGAAAGAAGGGTTAAGGCTATTTGTAGAAAATCTCCCGCGGCAATACTCATCCGCATAAATTTTGAACTCCAAACGAAGCGTGCTACCTAGCGTTCTATAAGGTATACCCATATTTCGAACACAATGGAACAAATATCAGGAGCCAATTCCATCATATTCAGAAGGTAGCTTTTCAAATCAAATTATTTTAATTGAATTCCTTTAATTGATTTTTACACGTTTCAAGCTCGCACGGAAACGATAAGTCCGATCGCTACGAAACTTGAATCGTAGAACAATTCACTATTATGGATCCGAAGAAACTGGTTTCGTCGAAATCCAAGACAGTGCCCAAAATGACTATTTTTACACGTTAATTAAAACGAGAAATTTCCAAAATCAATTTTATCATTTTAAATTCAATTTTAAAAGTTTACTATCATCATTCTAGTTTAAATAAGATTTAAATCAACTTTCGATATCATTTTCATTCATATTTAATTCAGGATTCAATTATTTAAATAATTTCCAATATTAAATTTAACATTTAAATTATCAAATAAATCTCTATATTTGAAATATAAGTTATTATCTCTTATCTTATTGAACTTTGTTATTCAAATTTTTTATCTAAGTCCATATCCAGTAAATTACATTAATAAATCATTAAAATTTTATTTCTAACCATTTTTGTTCAATAATCATATTAAATTTAATAATTTAAAATAGTTAAAAACACCGGGTCGTTACAACGAGATATCAATAAGGAGTCTCTAAGTATTATGGTTCAAGAGGAAAAGGAAAAGCTTTTCAAGAAAGATGATTTGGTATTCAAGAAATGTAATTGTAAGTGTCAATAACTAGGTAGATGAATTCCAAGGTCCAAGTTAGGAAGAATCTTTATTCATTTACCAACACCTCCAAAAATCCGTTGGTTAAGCAAACTACAAGAATGAAACAGCATGGCCATCGATAAGAAAAAAGACAAAGGATTTCTTAAAGATTCATTCTAATGAATAGCCCTAAGACTGTGATGCATTATGTTCAATGTAACTTCTGACCTCACTCCTGACCTGACGAGGTCCATGAGATTCTTTGAGAAGCAACAAAATTCACACTCGATAGAGGTTAATTAATCCTTTGGCCCGCCTCCGGGCCCAGCCAAAGAAACCATCCAAGGGAGATAGTTAATTAAGCGTTTATCCCACTCTAATCTTGGATAAAACACCCATTCAAAGAGTGATGGTCAAATTAAGCCTTTATTCATGCCACCGAACTTGGCCAAAGCAACCATCCAATAGAGATGATCAACTAAGCCTTTGGTCTCGCTTCGACGACCGATCAAAACCCCCATCCAAAGAGTGATGTTCAAATTAAGCCTTTGGTTCTGCCATTAGGCCAGGTCAAGGCAATAATACAAGAGAGATGGTAAATTAAGCCTTTGGTCCCGCTTCTACGCCCGACCAAAGTACCCATTTAAAGAGTGATGGTGTGATGCCGAGAAAAATTAACCAAAATTTTATTAAAAGAAATTAATTTTATTAATATTAAAGAAAAAGGATTTTTTTAGCAAATATACGAATTTGGCTATGAAACTTGCAATGTTGCATTCGTGGCAATTTTTTGGACAACTTTCATATATAAAGTTTTGTAATCGGATTTCATATGAAAATGCTATTAAAGTTTAAAGATTTAAAATAGAAAATAATTGAAATATATAAAAGGAAGGAATTTAAATTAGGTAAGTTTTACCAGTCGACACCTTGGCTGGGACTAGTCGACCCCTATGGGTTGACTATTCCAAACAAATAGGTCGATTACTTGGGCACTATCGGCTAGGAAAAACCTGGGCCGAATGGCTCAGATTTAATTAAATTAAAATCAACGGCTGGGTGGGTTTCATGCACTTATCAATACAGCGTACATTGTTCTTCATTGCCTAAAAACCTCTTAACTATAACGAAACTCTGTCTCTTTCAAAACTCTCTGCTTCTCGTCAAATCAACCAATTCCTCAAAAATAAAAACAAAAACAAAATTTAAAGGTAAAATCATAGATTAGAAAGAAGAGGAGACAACCAAATTGAAGATAAAATCAAACGGAAGGGAAAAATCAACAAACCAAAGCGGAGACGATCCAAGGCAAACTAAGAAGGAAAAAGCTTACAAGAGGTGAGTGGATTGATTAATAAAATATGATAATTAATAGGTAATTTGCTTTATTTATATATCTATTGGATTTGGGGATTTATCCGATTTAAATCTAAGGTGAAGGTTTATTTAAATTGGAGATTATTTAAATTGCATCTATATTGAGATGAAAGTTTATTTAAGTTGTGGATCATTTCAAAGACTATTGAAATCTAAAATATTGTTTATTTAGTAATTTCTAGTATATAGAAATTTGCTTTAAAATCTAGATTGTATGGATATAACCCTAATTGGTTTAACCCAATTAAAAATAGGAAATTGAATTATTTTTGAAGTAATGTTACGCTATGATTTGAATTGAGATTTAATATGTATACACCTTCTTGATTTTGCCTTGAACTAATTTTGAGATAAAATTACACCTATTTGATTACAGATTGATAAGTGAAATCGTGTAAACGAAACATAAGTGATACATGAAAATTATTGAAATTCTAGATTTAAATAAATAGGTGAAATATAGTTAGAATTTAGGATTTAATCAATGTTAACGAAATTGGGTTCTCTGTTGAAAATATACTGTTAAAAGTGTGATTAAGAAACAAAACAAAGCAAAAGAGAATTGGAGTTTATAGTATTAAAAACAGATCGGTCGACAGGCTTACTTTAGCTGTCAATAGCAAGTAGTCGACCACTACTGTGGCGAGTGATCGACTGGTAGACGTGTTGTAGGCGCATGTTGAACCTCGGCCTATGGCCTAGGTTTATATATATATATATATATATATATATATAAAGTTAGTATGTGGGAGGTTAGTTCTCGACACTTGACTTTCGTATATACTACGGGATTGATGTAAGCGTGTATGCAGGCAAGTAGGTCTAGAAACTATTTGTTTTGCGAATTTGATATTCGATATGAAGCGGTTAGATTGCTAGGATGCAGCCCTACACCAATGGGAGGTTCTACGGTACATATGAATCGTTGGTCGTTACACTATTGTGGATGCCCAATGCGGTGCAATAAGTGGCGGATACCATTGAGCTTTGGGCACAAATGACGATAGTCCCTAAGTCATCTTTGATGCGAGCCAACATTGTGGGATCCTTTCAATGTGCAAGTAAAATACGTGTAGTCATTGTTGGTTATCATTGAGCTTATAAAATGGATGATTGATAGGTCCTAAGTCGTCTTTGATGCGAGCTTGCTTTGCGGGATCCTCTCAATGTGTAAATACGATACATGTAGTCGTTGTTTGGGTATAGCAGTCCTTGAAATTATAAATATGATACATGTAGTCGTTGTTTGGGTATAGTAGTCCTTTGAATTATAATTACAAAATGTGTTGTCGTTGTTGGCTATGGTAGTCCTAGATATTATTAGTCGATCCTTTGTTTGATTCGTTGTTGATCAGTTGTTCGATCCTTATGTATAAACCTTTATATGACATTTTGAGTGTAGGTGTATTTATAACCTTATCCTTTAAGTTAAAGTAACTAAACCTATTAAGTAATCCACACACAAAGGACACCCTAGATCATGTAGGTTATAATGAAGTAAATTGCCTATGATCACCATATGTTTAGTAATACAACTCATTCACCAGACTTTTGTCTGACCCACTCCTTTCATTTTCCCTCACCATAGGAAGACAGGACAACAATTGGTTGGGTATAATATGTGGAGAAAGGAGCTAAGCGCTGGAGTTCCATTATTTTTCGCTATCCCTTATGTTGTTGTTTGTTGTATTAAATGCCTATCAGACTTTATGTTGTACTTCGGAAACATTGTATATGAACTAAGTATTTTTGGACACTATTTTTCTGAAATGTCTATTTTCAGTACTTATATTTTACTTCCTTCCACTATGAGATTTGAAAGTGTAGAATGTTTTATATTTTATCTTAGTAATTGTAATGCTTTAAAACCGACAACTAGCATTTCAAGGCACAATGCGAGTCCAAAATTCACTTTAGGCTTTGGATTGGTGTGTTGGAAGAAGCAGGTTGTTATAGATGGTTAAATTAAGCCTTTGGTCCAGCCTTTGGGCTCGTCCAAAGAAACCATCCAAGAATAGTCAATCAAGCCTTTGGTTCTGCTTCTATGCCTGACCAAAGTACCTACCCAGAGAGTCGTGGTCAAATAAAGCCTTTGAAAGCAACCGTCTAGGGAAGATGGGTAACTATGATCTTGACTCAATGAACAGTCTAACTAAGAACAAAGATCTAAAGGAATTCAGATAGGCCAAAAGACAACCGTCCAAAAGAAACAGTGCGGATGACCATCCATTTAAAGGACTATAAAGTCATTAAGTCCATTCTACCAAAGGCTGACCCATACTCCAAATTAAGGGACAAGCAAGTATAAAAGCAATTGATTTCGATGGGACGAGAAAAAAATTTTCAAACGGCATAAAAGAACTTCCATACTTTCAAAGTCAATTTTGAAAAATGACCTTTTAATAGATACATGTTCAATTTTTATATCAAATGATTTACAAACAAAGTTATATGAATCTTCCATGTTTCAAAGTTATGTTTAAATAAATTTGTAGAAATTTTCGTCTTTCAAAGAGGTTCTTAATAAAAATGTATCGAAAAGAACATTTTCAATAATAATGACAATTGTTAATGTATATACTTGAAAAAATTAAATTACAACAGCCTCTATACATCAAAAACATTTCAATAAATTAGTTTGTAGTAAAACCATGTTACACCCCAAAAGCTTTAAGTTCAAAAGTTATCGTATAGATGTACAGGCCATCAATGATGAGAAACATGGCAACAATGAATAACAATATGGAAAGAAAAGAGACAAAGAAGAAACAAAAGTATACTTAAGCTAAAAGCATAAGAAAACTTCTTATGGAGGGCAAGAGTTACACCCATAATTTCCAAACCTGAATATTGAAGGTTGATAATGCAAAGCTGTCGAAGGTTGACAACCAAAGGTTGACAACTAAAGGTTGACAGTGTATAGTTATCACATGTTGAAGTCATCGCATGTTGAAGCCATCACATGTTGAAGCCATAGATGACATCATATATTGAAGATAATTAAATTTCTGCATATTGAAAGCTGTTAAATGGCAACGCCATGAGTTATCAAAGGTCAAGAAGCTCATAAGCAAAGAAATATCATGATACAAGGTGTCATAAAAAAATATAGGAAAAAGACTATTATATTGGAAACATAGACATTTAGAGCATGATGCTGAATTCTCATCAAACCAGCCAATTCAAGAATATGCAAGAAAAGGAGATATGGGTGACATCCAACACAAGAACAAAGATAAATCAGTGATATAAAAATCTAGTGTATTAATATGAGGAAGAGTTTATGTTCAAAAAAAGTTTCAAAGATCTCACATTCAACCATGCTACCATTGTTAATACCACGACTAAGATAACGATTTGCATGAACTACTCAAGTCCTGAGATTCGCCATTAAGACCATCCCTCTTGCCAAGTCATCAATATACGTCAACTCTTATCAACCAATACGAGCAAGCCATGGCAAGCTACTATAAATAGGGACCTACTGCCACATAAGAAGGGGCCCCTCTCTTCTTTCTCTTTTTTAGCATAAATCATTTGTTGGTAGTTGACATTTCTAAACTCTCTCAATTGCTTGAGAACTACTCTAATAGCCAACAAAGAAGAAGATGATTTGAACTTTTGAACAAAAAGACCTATAGAAATAGTAAATTTCATATTGACCTTATTCTTCACATTTTGAACTATGAAGGAGACTACTTGTATTTTTCACATATTGACCATTGGACAAAGAATATTGCATATGTACTCAAAATTTTTATACTATTTGCATATAAATGGAATATGACTTGAACTTTGGACATTATGGACAATTCTTGTTTTAACTATGGGCATATTTGAAATATTATGTGAATAATATATCTTTTCAAATTTTTTTGGATGTTGGACCAAAAATTGATTTAACACAAGTATTATGCACAGTCTCTCGACTCACACAACATGTCAACTCCTTGACCTAGGATATATAGGGTTTGTTGTCAACTCTTATCTCGTATGATCTCGTAAACTATGTTTTAGATGAAATTAATTTCAAATTTATGTACTTACTCTTAAGTATACAACCTTACACAAAGAACTTAACTTTACTTCACTAATAATTAATCATGCTTTGTCCAACAAAGTTCATTTACTCATTATCGATACATCATTTTGTATCATAAGGAGGAGTGATTTTTGAGATCGAATCTTATTCGTTTTTAGGTACATTTGGAATTTATTCCCATACACTCATCTATTCGATCAAATTAAATTGTTTTATTTTCTTTTGCATGTTATGTTTTTCAACTTCCATTTATATTCAATGAACTTATCATAAACACACCACTTATGTATCCAATACACATTTTCATTTATATGACAATTCATATGTGAATTTAACGAAGTAAGTGAAATCTTTTTGGTACCATTAGATCTACGATTACATACATCTATACGTATCAATCCTAAGAGTTCACCAACTCTTATGTTGCTCCTATTGAATGGGTGCCTTGCCTTGGGATACCATTCACCAGTACCGTATGATTCATAATTATATAATTAAAGAATAATTTCTCAAAACTGTGTCTTAGTCCATAATTACAAAATAATTGTAAAATTTTCAAATATTTTCTAAGCATGACTTTTGTTTTGAAAACTAATATCATTATTATAGATTAATTTTAAAATGAATATCCATAATATTTGTATTAATATAAAACTATAGTTATTTTCAGTTAATACTGAAAACAATACTGAAAACTGTTACTATTTCATAAATAGTATTTGTTATATTTACGAAATTAATTTGTCATAATTCGATGCATCCACTCTGAGGTCTTATATGGTATGCTCCTGCTATTTCCACAATTACTATAATAGCATACGAAAGACGTAGCTCCACTCAACCATTTGTTAAGAGATTTTATTTCATTTGCTATAACTAGTTTACAGTCAAAGTTTAAGATCAAATATCTTGAACTCGAAGAAATAATTTTTATAGAAAAAAAATCTATATGAAAATAAATTTGGAATAAAAATGATATTTCTCATTACGTATTAAGTATCCTTTAGTATTTTATACAATTTTCATTTCCAATGTTTCTTCATAAAGTAGAAGTGACCATCCACTCTCTTCATCCCAACCATGCCAAAATAAATCTACTCTCATACATTCGCTTTCCTTTCCAAAATGGTCAAACCATTTAAATAAGATCCTTATCATAAGTAATCGTATTGAATACATAATTTAGCATTACATTTTATTTGCTTATTTCCAATGTACTAATTTCATTGAAGTTTCGTACATTACGAACCACGATCGTTCACTATATAACATTTATATATGACTAAATATGGATCAAATATCCATATTATTGTATTGCTATTAGAGTTTGACACACATATAGAGAAATATATAGCCTTGTACAAATAAATAATTAAACAACCAAGGCATGAATGTTTTAGTGGTTATACAAATTGGCTCTTGCATGGGTCTTTGAAGCGACAACAAGCCAAAGGATTTAAAGTAGGTAAATCATATGTATATTTGTCAATCTTTAATTTAGTTAATTTGCATATCTTAAGTGATAGACATTTTATCAATATTATTAGTTAGACAAATTTATCGATATAGATTATTTTAGCTTTATTTAGTAGATGTTCTTACAATATTAGAAAGATTAAATGTTACCATTTCATTTTTCTAATATGATTCCCACTAGATTTTTACGTTTCTCAAAACCCTAAGGAAAACATATAAATCTTTCGATTTCTTTAGTGGGTGTTAGAACTCGCTTGCCTTAGGATTCCGACCTTGAGTTTGCTCAATAAATCATAGGCCCATAAGTGATGGATAACACTTTATCGATTGTATCATATACACCTTCTAATCTGTGGTATTTTCCCTAATCTCAATCGTGACCTTGAGTTTGCAAAAACAAATCGAAAGAGACTATTTACTCATACCCACTATTTCATGACAGCCTAAGTATAATGTACGTACCTTGAGTTTGCTCAACAAATATATAATTATCTTATCTCGTCTAGTTAATATATTAATAATATTACACGTAACATATTTAGCTTAAGTTTGCTTAACAACTAGAGATTATGCAAGTAGTTTATTAATATGTAAGTGGTAGAGAACAACATTTATATTAAATATTCATAATCTTTAATAGATATTTATTTGAGTATACCAGTTTAGGGAATAATGTATTTCATATAAAATACACTTGTGATTCAAGTGTCGGATACATAAGAAATCATGGTATATGTACAATATATGTATTTGTTCCTTAAATCTCAGTTGGTTTCTTACATTTCCACTTAGTTTATACAAATATAGTTATATAAGTATTAATTTGTTTATAACTTTTATAATTTGATTTGCCTATATAATATATACATGTATCTAATTAATTAAATGTTATTTAACTAATTTAATTCTTATTAATTAAATTGTGTTTAATTAATTTACTTTATTTTATATAAAATTTCTTAAATTTTCGTATTACTTATTGTTGTGTGCATTTCTACAACCGAACCAAAAAGCAAGAACCATCTCCCATCCGGTCTTCCACCGAACCATCTCCCATCCGATCTTCCACCGAACCATCTCCCATCCGGTCTTCCACCGAACCATCTCCCATCCGGTCTTCCACCGAACCATCTCCCATCCGGTCTTCCACCGAACCATCTCCCATCCGGTCTTCCACCGAACCATCTCCCATCCGGTCTTCCACCGAACCATCTCTCATCCGGTCTCCCACCGAATGAAGTACAAATCTCCTCCACCTCATGACCAGACCAAGAGGATGCCGAACCAGGCTGCCAGGCCAGATCACTTCAGCCCAGGCCCACCAGCAGCTGAATATATCCAAGACCCCTGCCCCCAAGCTCACTCTATAAATAGAGAGGCAGGGGTACAACAATGGGGGACAAGTTTGAGAGCTTCAAGCACGGAAGGAACTTTCAAACAACTTTCTTTTACTTGTATCAAAGCTTTGTACTGGTAATCACAACAAAAGAAGAGAAATAACATATAAAGTGGACGTAGGCACATTCTGGCTGAACCACTATAAATTTGCGTGTCTTTTTACAGTTTAGCCCCTGTTTTTCATATATTTGCATAAACCTCCAAAATCACTAAGAACAACATAAGATCTACTAAATCATACAACTTTGAGGTGTTTGTCCATTTTTTGTGCAAACATTTTTGGTGCTTTCATTGAGAGCTAGAAGCTCGAAGCTTCAGCTTCATCCGCTTAACAAGTTTTCCTAACAAGCATCGTCCGCCACTTGGAAAACATGCCTCCCAAACAGAGAAAAGATGTTAACAAAGGAAAAAACATCGCATCCAGCAGCCTTCCTGATCCAGCTGCCGCGAATCAAGTAAATCGTCCTCCTCCAGCAACGGCAACAAATGAAGGACAGGCTAACCCAGGCACTCCTGCCACAGAACAGCCTGCAGCAATTACTAGGGCAGATTTGGACAGAGTTGTTGTTGAAGTAACTAACCGCTTCACGTCCCAGCAGGAAGCCTTGGTGGACCATCTCATGTCACGCTTGAGGGACGCTGAAGAATCCAACCGCAATACTGAATCATGGGGCGAGTCCCAGTCTGGAGGATCTCAGAGACAGCAAAGATCTTCCTTCTTCGAAGGAGCTAACGGCAGGAATAGCCATGGTAGGAGCCGAGACCGAGCTCAGCCCGAAGTTAGGCCTGAGGAAACGTTTGGTGCCGAACCCAACGGGGAAGGTACCGGGCGGAGGTCAACTGCAGCTGAGCTTGTCATGCTGCCTAACCACAGAAACACCAGTGAACGGGGCCGAGCTAGAGTTCAGCCCGAAGTTGGACCCGAGGAAGTGCTTAGATCAGAACCCAACAGGGGAAGATCAAGGCAAGGGCCAACTGTAGCTGACCCAAGCATGCTCCAAGAAGATCAAAGGCAGCCACTGGAAAATATGAGGAATAATAGACGATACCATCCCTACAGGTTGTCTGGTCGGAATCAACCCCACAGAACGGAACCAAACTCATTTCTGTCCGCTCCAAATTCTGATGAAAGGATGGCACGCTTATTCAGAGAGTGTGTCCAACGGGAGCAAAGAGATCGAGGGATAGGCGCTAGGGTAACCAGCCCTTTCGCCCGCAATATCGAAATTGCTATCACCCCTCGAGAATGGAAGATGCCAACAATGGAACCCTACAAAGGAACCTCCGATCCCGTTGTACACTTACAGAGGTACACGCAGCATATGCTCATGAGTGGAGCAACAGAGGGAGTGCTGTGCAAATGCTTCCCGCTCTTCTTAGCAGATCTTGCTACCTCCTGGTTCTGTCATCTACCCCAAGGATCCATCAGCTCATGGGAAATGTTGAAAGAAAAATTCATCAATCAGTTCCGCATTCATGTGGAGCAACCTAAGGACGCTTATTCCTTATCCAGCGTCAAACAGAAACCTGGAGAAAAGCTGCAGCAATACCTAACCAGATTCAACGCCGCAGCAGGCACAGTTCAAGATGCCGATGAGAAGCTTATCCTAATGGCCCTCTGCAGTGGGGTGCATCCGGACACTAAATTTGCTAGGAGATTGACAAAAGAAAAACCAGCTACTTTACCCGATTTCTTCCATGAAGCCGGGAAATATATGAGGCTTGAGGATGCTGCCATTGAGGCGCAGTCAGGACAGCAAAGTAAGACGACCCATGGCAACGCCCCTGCCATGGCAAGGGACGTTCGAAGAAATGATTCCAGAGACAATGCTGGGGACAAGAAAGTAGAAAAACGCCTATATCGGCCAGGACCAAGATTCGACTCTTACACCCCTTTGAACGAGACCGTCGAAAACATCTTCCTTGCCACCCAAGGCGAAGTTAGATACAAACGCCCACCATACAAGAAGGAATCAGATAGCGCACAGAAATCTGGAAAATTCTGCCGCTTCCACGAATCCCACGGACATGATACCAACGAATGCCATCATCTCCGAGATCTGATTGAGGAACACATCAGAAGAAAGAAACTGGAGCGCTATGTAAAAAGTCAAGACAGGACTCCAGCTCCTGCCAATGAAAACCCAAGGCTACCCTCACCAGGGACCGGCAGAGGCGACCGCAACGCTAGCAGCTCTAGTCAAGAGAAGATAGTGGTCCATACCATCTCAGGAGGTCCACACATCGCAGACAGAAGTTGGAAAGAGATGGAAAGATATGGGAAGTCGCTCAGAGACAATAGAGACTGTGTCAATACGGTTATAGAAGAGCGCCACCCAAAGCGGAAAGAAAGTGATGACATCACATTCAGTAAACGCGACCTAGAAGGAAGACAGTACCCTCACATGGATCCCATGGTTATCTCTGCCCGACTCGGTCCCGCCGAAGTTTACCGAATCCTGGTAGACACTGGAAGCTCTGTAAATATCCTGTTCAAACACGCATTCGACAAAATGAGGCTGTCAATGAAGGATGTATCTCCCTGCGATAAACCGCTACACGGTTTCACTGGAGATGCGAAAATGCCCATCGGGCAGCTAGACCTCTTCGTTGAAATTGGAAGCCATCCCCGCTCCGTTGTAAGGAAACAGACGTTTGTGCTGATAGAAAACCATTCGGCCTACAACGCCTTCCTAGGAAGACCAGCCCTATCTGACTTCCAGATTGTCCTAGCCCCGTGGTGCCTGAAAATGAAATTTCCAACAGACAATGGGGTAGGGGAAGTGGAAGGAGACCAAGATATTGCACGAGACTGCTATGTAACCGAACTTCGCAACAACCACAGGAGAGATAAAGGGAAAGGTGTAGAGATTGCCCTCTGCACAAAAAGCCTTGAAGCATAGCAACTAAAGAGAGCCCCTCCTCTTCGATACACCAGCGACCCTTTCAATGAATTAGACCCTAGGGACAAAGAGGAGGAGGCCACCGCCGAGCCTGCAGAGGCTATGGAGTTTATATCTGTAGACAAGCACGACCCAAGTAGGCAACTGAAAATTGGGTCGCAGCTGAAAGCTGAATTGAAGGAACAACTCATTGATTTTCTCCGCCACAACTTGGATGTGTTCACTTGGTCACACGCTGACATGACCGGAATCTCCCCTAACATAGCATGCCACGTATTAAAAATTGATCCTACCAAGGCGCCTGTAAAACAAAAAAAGAGAAGTATGGGGGCAGAGCGATCAGCAGCCCTCGATGAAGAAGTAAAGAATCTACTCGCCAATGACTTCATACGAGAAGCTATTTACCCAGAATGGATCGCCAACCCGGTACTAGTAAAGAAGGCTAATGGGAAGTGGCGGACCTGCATTGACTTCTCCAACCTAAACGACGCCTGCCCAAAGGATTGCTTCCCGCTTCCCAGAATCGATCAACTTGTAGACAGCACGGCCGGGCACGAACTCCTGTCTTTTATGGATGCATACTCAGGATATAACCAAATTCCTATGCATGCTCCCGACCAAGACCACACTAGTTTCATCACCAACCGGGGTTTATACTGCTACAAAGTGATGCCCTTCGGACTTAAAAATGCAGGAGCCACCTACCAGCGCCTCGTCAACAAGATGTTTGCAGGGCTAATAGGACGAACAATGGAAGTATATGTAGACGACATGCTGGTAAAATCACGGAAAGCCAAAGATCACGTAAGCCACCTAGGCGAAATGTTCCAGGTACTTCGACAGTATGGGATGAAGTTAAATCCACTAAAGTGCTCCTTCGGAGTGTCATCGGGAAAATTCTTAGGATTCATCGTCCATGCCCGAGGGATAGAAGCAAACCCTGAACAAGTCCGAGCATTAAGGGACATCAAGATACCTTCCACCCGAAAGGAAATGCAAAGCCTAAATGGAAAGGTGGCTGCCCTAAGCCGATTCATCTCCAAAGCAACGGACAAGTGCGTCCCCTTTTTCGAAGCTCTAAAGAAAGATAAAGGAAGGTTCGAATGGACGGACGAATGCTTAACCGCTTTCCTTAACCTAATTGAACACCTCCAGAAACCACCGGTACTCTCGACCCCAAGCGAAGGCGAAGAATTATACCTATACCTTGCTGTGTCATCTCACGCTCTAAGCGCTGCCTTAGTAAGGGAAGACGATCGCACGCAACGGCCAGTTTACTTCGTCAGTAAAAGGTTTACTGGGGCAGAAGTCAGATATCCTAAGCTTGAAAAGTTAGCATACTGTTTACTAATCACTTCACGAAAGCTACGTCACTACTTCCAATCCCATTCCATCAAAGTTCTGACCGATCAACCACTGAGGCAGGTACTCCATCGACCCGACACTTCCGGGCGACTACTTAAATGGTGTATTGAGCTGAGTCAGTATGATATCACCTATCACCCTCGCACCGCCATCAAGGGACAAGCCATGGCTGATTTCATTGCAGAATTCACTACCCACGAGGATAAGGAGCGACTGGAAATAACGGAAGGTATCAGGTGGAATCTCTTTGTGGACGGTGCATCTAACGAACAAGGCTCGGGGGCAGGTGTGGTAATAATCACTCCCAGGGGAAATAAACTGCACTATGCTATAAGGTTGGAGTTCGCTGCCACCAACAACGATGCAGAATATGAAGCCGTAATAGCCGGATTAGAAATTGCTATCGAGGTCGGAGCCAATTCTTTGTGCCTTCACAGCGATTCTCAGCTTATTGTTAATCAAATACTAGGGGAATTCCAAGCTCGAGAAGAACGACTCATAGCATATCTAAAGAAGACCAAGTCGCTTCTCAACCGATTGGACCACTACTTAGTCAGACACATCCCTCGGGAAGAGAACCAAGAGGCCGACGAATTGGCAAAGCAAGCAAGTATGAGGGACGTCGCCATCTTCGGGGCAGTAACTGTCTCAAAGCAAACGATCCCAAGTTTTGAGCAAGTGAATCTGATAGCTGCAACCGAAGAAGCAACTTGGATGACTCCCATCCGAGACTACCTGCAAAATGGCACACTACCCGACGGGCGTAACGAAGTCAAGAAAATCCTGAGAAAAGCGTCCCGCTACACAATACAAGGAGACATCCTCTATCGGCGCGGGTTCTCTAACCCATTGTTAAGGTGTGTCGCCGGAAGGGAAGCCAAGGAAATCTTATCCAACATTCATCGAGGAAGCTGCGGGGATCACACCGGAGGGCAAACGCTAGCAAAAAAGATACTCCGATACGGATATTTCTGGCCCACCTTAAGCAAGGACGCCTTAGACTTCGTCAAGAAGTGTGACAGATGCCAAAAATTTGCTAAGATCCCTCGGCTACCAACAACCGAAATTACTCAGATGACCAGCCCTTGGCCCTTCGCAGTATGGGGAATTGACTTAATCGGTGAACTGCCAATGGGTCGAGGCGGCGCCAAATATGCTATAGTAGCAGTCGACTATTTCACCAAATGGGTGGAAGCAGAACCTCTAAATAAAGTATCTTCGGCGAAAGTTATCAACTTTTTAATCAAAAATGTTCTGTGCAGGTACGGAGTCCCACTAAAAATCATATCAGACAATGGACTTCAGTTTGACAGCGAGGAATTCGCCAACTGGTGCCAAAAACACGGAATTCACAAAAGCTTCTCATCCGTAGCATATCCCCAAGCAAACGGGCAAGTCGAAGCAGTCAACAAAATTCTGAAAACTCTGATAAAAAAGAAACTCGAAAAGTCAAAGGGCGCTTGGGTGGATGAACTCCCTACGGCACTATGGGCCTACCGCACATCTTTCAGAACATCAACAGGGCACACTCCTTTCTCTTTGGCATACGGATCGGAGGCTATGCTCCCAGTTGAAACTATTGTGCCTTCCCACCGTAGGATCCACTATAACCCAGAAGAGAACGAAGAGCTCCTCAACATGTCTTTGGATCTAGTCGAGGAAAGAAGGAATGATGCAGTCCTAAAAACAGCAGCCCACAAGCAAAAGGTGGCGGTACAATACAACTCCAAAGTCAAGCATCGTACCTTACGAGAAGGGGATCTTGTCCTCAAGCGAATCTTCCCTCGCCCCGGAGCACTAGACCCAATCTGGGATGGACCATATGTAATTCATAAAGATCTCCACAACGGAGCCTATATTTTGTCAACAGTGGACGGAGAGGTGTTCCAGAGGGCATGGAACATCCAACACCTCCGTCGATACTTTTCTTAACTTGTATAGCCCATATGAAGTGAATTAACAAAGAGAATCAGTGGACGTAGGCATTTTTTCGTGCCGAACCACTTTAAAAAAGCCTTGTCTCTTTTTTGACTTGTTCCTTTGTATCTTGGCTGCTTGTTAACTTTATCCTTTTCTGTTGAACAAAATCCTGAGCATATAGCTTTTCTATTCAAAGCACTCCACGATGCAACTTCACGTGGACAAGACCCAACAGGTACTAGGCGAATCTATGCCCCCGCCAATGAGACACTTTTGCTCCAGCATCCCTCTGCTGCGGGTTAACTCATTGCTCGCGACGGCCCTTAAAGCCAACTGTAATGAGCCGATTATAAGCCACCGAGAAGGCCGACTATAGCCGAGGCAGCTCATTACGGCGTTAGGCTCGCCGGCGACTGTGAACCGATTATAAGCCCCAACATAAGGTGTGGCCAGCCAGGGGCAGTTCACAGTTGACGATCGGCACCCACGCTAGCCGGCCACAGTAAGTCGAATAATACCCATGAGTACGGGCCATAATGGCCCGGGTAGTTACTTTGCGCGATCTCGGCTCCGGTGTGTCTTAAGTGCGGCTGTGGTAAAAAAGAATTAACTCCCCGCGGAGGCGTAAGATGGGTGACAAATGTCTCCAAGACCCACAGCTAGGGAAAGTGACTACAAAACCCGTTTGCCACGAACTTAAGCACATCGAAGGCCTTCCGTGACTGGAAGTTTTACTATTTCACGTATTTCAATTTTACTTAAAAAAAAAAAAACTTTCCTCCTATCCTCTATAACAAACCATAAAGTACAGGATGCAGGGTAAGAAATACCCGCCAATGGATGCAGAGATTCACAATCAGATGGCAGGGCATTCAACTGCTTTCCATGCTCGCTCATACAAGATATTCGAAACTGCCATTTACAAACAGAACATGAAAGGCGGTATTTTCTTCCTTTATGTGCAGATGCATGACTGTAGTTTAATTTGTTTCCACACCACACGCTAACATTGCAAGTCATTAGATTATGATTTAAAACCAGAATCTGACATCAAACACAATTTAATTACGAGAATATACACAGCTACATTTCTCATACAACATGTCAAAACAGCAACAAACATTCAAGAAACGACAGAATCAGCTTAAGCTAAAAAATTACACGTCAAGAATAATATTATTACAAGTAGCAAGAATTACAACTTAGAGGTCACTCTACTGTCTTAAGACTAACATATACAACAATGCCAAGCCTACAAAAAGGATTTTCCAGGTTCAATCATGGAGCTGGTTGCGTCAAAGTCTTGTCCTTGTTCTTTTGTCCGCCTGTCCGGTCATAAAAAGGATTCATTAGTGATGAGTAACCAAGTTAACAGAAAGACTAGAAAGGAAGACTTACCAGTACTAGCTCCTTGACCATCCTGGTCATCATCCTCTACCTGCACACCCGCCTCTTCAGCAGCAAGCAGCCGCATACCATCCTTTACCGCCATTTTCTCCTCCTTGGTGAACTGGGCAGTGACCACATCCATGCTGAAGACCGTTCCACCCTCTTTATCTGCCTCAGCCTTAGCCTCCTCCAAAGCCCGAAGATAGGTCTTAGCCATGACCCTGGGATAATCATCCATCCAAGAGAGGTTACCCTGCTTCCAAGTCCGGAAATACATGTCCTGGAGCATGTCATCCATCATCCCTTCGTTCTCCTCAAACTCCCTCATCCGAGCATCGGAGGCCGACAACCTTTCGACGGCAGCATCTCTCTCCAGTCTATATCTAGAGCAATCAGCCTGAAGGGACCTCCGCATCACCTCCATCTCTTCCCTCAACTTAGCTTGAGCAAGCTCTGCAGCCTCAAGTTTCTCGGACAACTCCTCCACCTGCTCGAGATCCGCTCTCCGAACCTCATCCACCGTGGCGATAGCCATGTCAATCCGCTCTTTGCAAGCAGCTTCCATTTTCCGCAATTCGGCCCGACTGGCCTCTTCCATGGTTCTCCTTAATCGCCCAGTATCAGCCTCATGCTGAGAAATCTGGATAGCCTGATCCGCAAGCTGCTTGGCCTGATCCGAAACCACCAATCGAAGTCGGATATTGGCGCTCCCTATCTCCTCTCCGGCCTTAACCAGCCGAGCATGATGCCCCATCAACTTCTTGGTCTCCTCTGCCACCCGATCAATATTAGCTTTAGCCTCGTCTCCCATAGTGACTATACGAGTGGTGAGTAGATCGAGATCTAAGGACTTGGCTTCATCAAGTACTCGTACCATGGGGTTACGGGGGAGAAGGTGTTCCCCAGTGACTTCGTCAAAAGTGATATCATGAGAACCTGGATCCAGATCAGGGTGACCCGCGAATGGATTACGGGCCAAGTCGGGACGGTCAATATGAATAACAGAAGGGTTTCCGGACGGGTGTGGAGAAGGTACAAACTCGCTACCCTCCTCAGTAATATCATGAATAGGCTGAGCTGGAGGCTGAGGACCGAGCGAAGTTTCGGATAAAGGATGACTCCTCTTCCTCTGCTGAATACCCTCTTCGATAACCCCAAGAAGAGGACGGTATCCGACTACATCCCCGGAGCGTTGGGTTGAGGGCTTCGGCTTAGCAAAAATTTTGGAAAGTTTATATTGCTCGAGCCTGTGTCGAAGGTCTGAAGCTTTGGGCGCCTTGCCTGCTCCTGAGATAAAGAACAAGTGTCACAATCTTACGTTACTATATGATTCAAGAAACGCAGTAGATTACAAGTTAGAAAAGGAAAAGAAACACAGCTGTGGTTGTACAAACCCTGGGGAGGAGTAGGATACTGCAATAAGTCCTGGATTTCATTCCAGGACGGGAGCGGGTCATAAAATATTCCTAAGTCCCTATCATTAGTGAAGCATGCAGGAGTCAAGAATTCACCTTGAGTCGTCAAAGTCGCCTTGACCGGAATGGTCGGAAAAGACTCACTTGCACCAGTCCCGAATTTGTCTGCCTTCCCGGTCTTCTCTACCAAAGCCGGATCATCATCCAACCCCTCAAAAGCTTGGCGGAGAGCATCATCCGTCCACTCTTGCATTTCGCCTACTTGCCCGGAAGACAGAGCCCTGGAACCATCGCCACCCTGTCCTTCGCCACCATCATCACCAAGAAGCTCAACGTCACTTCCACCCTCCGCCTCACCTCTTTCTTCCTCCGCATCTATCTCCCCCTGAGTAAGTGGACAATTGCTGGGAGAAGGACCGTCCGACCTCTTAAGTTTCTTACCTCCGACGGCTGGAGGTTTCGTGAATGGTTTTCTCTTTCCACCCTCTGCCGCAACGCCTCCCTTAGCCTGAGCAGCCGCCCTCTCTTCCGCCGATTCCCTCAACTTAACTACAGACTGCTGCGGAAGGATCAAGTTATATTCCAGAAGAATCGCATTCCTAATCAAGTAGGCAGATGATCTGTATTTCCCAAGAATGGCTTCTATCTCCGCCGCCGTCTGGACCAGGCGGTCAGTCTCCACAACCGGAAAGCCACCTGTCGCTAGCAAAAATGAGAAGTATGAGAAGAAGCATCGCAATCGGAATAAAAATTATAAGTAAAAGCATCAACTTACATCCGGAGGTAAAGCGCCGGATGGAGACGGAGTCGTCCCTAACAAAGAACCACTCTTTCTTGAACATGCTGAATTTGGAGTACAGGTCCAGGACCGGCTTGAAGGTCACAGCAGATTCCAAGCTAATATATGGGGACCCCTTCTTATAGCCCCTCAAATTATACAAGTACCGGATCTCTTGGTTGGAGGGAGCGCGACCATACTTCCTCCGAAAAATAACAAAAAGGCTCACCAGTATGGCATAAGAGTTGGGCTGAAGCTGGAATGGGGCCACTTTCAGGTACGTGAGGAAGCTGACTACCCAAGCGTTGAGTGGCGGGATAGCACCACACATGCAATGGTACCTGCTATAAGCAAAGTATCCTTCGGGAGGACTGTATGGCATGACTCCTGGGCCCGGCAGCAGCATGAGGGCTCTATCGATCCCAAAGGAACGAGATATAACATCGAGTTGCTCCTCTTTGAGAGAGCTAGGAAAGCAGTCAGGCGGGGAGTCCAGCAGCTCCTGGGGACCATATCCATCCACTAATGACCTCGGGGCAGGCCCATGACGCTCCGATCCTGATTGAGCTGGGGGCACGGCCGAGGACTCTCCTACACCCCCGGATCTCCTCTTATCTGATCGAGTTTCAACTTTTCGAGACATTTATCTGCAATCATGAGAAAAGTATATCGTTAGAATATACAAGCAGCGTAATCTGGAATTTCGCTTGAAAATTCGAAGTATGAAACACATGTTCACTCGATACAACAGTTCATTCGGCACTCCACTTAAAAGTTCATTCGGCACTCAACCTAAAAGTTCATTCGGCATTCAACCTAAAAGTTCATTCGGCATTCAACGTGAAAGTTCATTCGGCACTCCACTTAAAAGTTCATTCGGCACTCAACCTAAAAGTTCATTCGGCATTCAACTTAAAAGTTCATTCGGCATTCAACGTGAAAGTTCATTCGGCACTCAGCTCGAAAATTCATTCGGCAAAAAGAATCTCACCTTGATTCGGCTAGCAACGTGATTCGGCAAAGAAGGGATCTGATTCGGTTGTTGCACTCGGTAGGGAATAACGGTGGCACATGGCCTCTACTTATAGACGAAGGTGGACTGCCGGACCGGTTGGCTCGGTAATGAAAACCGGAAGAAAGCTCCTCCAAACTTAAGGCAAAGCACGCCATGCGCACGCACATACCCTACTTTGGGGGGCAAGTGTTGTGTGCATTTCTACAACCGAACCAAAAAGCAAGAACCATCTCCCATCCGGTCTTCCACCGAACCATCTCCCATCCGGTCTTCCACCGAACCATCTCCCATCCGGTCTTCCACCGAACCATCTCCCATCCGGTCTTCCACCGAACCATCTCCCATCCGGTCTTCCACCGAACCATCTCTCATCCGGTCTCCCACCGAATGAAGTACAAATCTCCTCCACCTCATGACCAGACCAAGAGGATGCCGAACCAGGCTGCCAGGCCAGATCACTTCAGCCCAGGCCCACCAGCAGCTGAATATATCCAAGACCCCTGCCCCCAAGCTCACTCTATAAATAGAGAGGCAGGGGTACAACAATGGGGGACAAGTTTGAGAGCTTCAAGCACGGAAGGAACTTTCAAACAACTTTCTTTTACTTGTATCAAAGCTTTGTACTGGTAATCACAACAAAAGAAGAGAAATAACATATAAAGTGGACGTAGGCACATTCTGGCTGAACCACTATAAATTTGCGTGTCTTTTTACAGTTTAGCCCCTGTTTTTCATATATTTGCATAAACCTCCAAAATCACTAAGAACAACATAAGATCTACTAAATCATACAACTTTGAGGTGTTTGTCCATTTTTTGTGCAAACACTTATCTTAAATATTTAAGATAGTTAATCAACTATACCGTTTATAATTTTTTATGTGTATATATCAATATATGTATATGTTTTAATTAGTCAACTTTTAAAAAATTATATTTTATTAAAAAAATTAATTAATCAAAAAATTTAATTTAATTTATCATAATTAATTTTATTATAAATAAATAATCACAACAGTTATAGTTATATACCTATATCAATGTATATATTTTAATTAATTGTCTTTAATTAATTTGAAAATTTTGAATGCATTTTATAACTTTTATAAAATTTCACTTTAATATTTTAAACTAAACTTTTAAATTTAAAATATAATTTTAACTTTTCAAACAAAATTTGAAATTTAACCTAAGACCCAAAATTAATTCAGGCCGTTATATTGCAGATAACCTTTGGGCTTACTTCATCCTCCAACCAGGCCAGTAGCTAGATTGGTGGAGTAATATCTACCTTATCCCAACCTTTGACACTACCTTTTTAGATACCCTACTAATTGAGTAGGCTTTAATTAGTTAACCTAACATTGCTAATTTAGGCCACATAGACCATTTGGTTCTGATACCATCGAAGATACTGAGCCAGTTGGAAGTGAGTGAAATAAGTATATTTCAAATTTTTTATACCTATTTTGGACCTATTGGGCCTATGAAGTCCAAAGAGATTGTAGGTTTAATCTAAAATATTTTAAATAAGATCTTTATTTTGTTTTGTTTTATTTTTAAGAAGGGTTTTAATTATTTATATTTTAATCTATATGAGATTTACATAAAGTAGAGTATACCAAATATACTCTGGTGTTTATGTGTGTGTAATAGTTACTTGTTTAATTTAATTTAGAGAATGAAACATTTTTTCTCTCTCTTAAACTTATTCAATTAATGAGGGTAGATTTTATTTTATTTGGAGAGAATAACATTTCATTTCTCTCTCTTTAATTAAATTGAACGATTTATTAACTGACATTAATGACTAAATTTATACTTGGCATATATTGTGAGTATATCCAAATATACTCTAGTTTATATTGTGTAACTGCAACATATCATATTGGGTACATAATTAATGTGTACGTGTTTGAGTGTTGGGATTTACACCACAACAGACATATTCTCCCTTTATATAGGCCATCCAAAGCATTGTTTAAAATTTTGTGTGTATCTATATTTAAATATATTTCAAATATATATGTACATGTATTATTAATGAATCGTTTAATAACTATAAATTATTTCAACCAGGTCAACTATTTTGAATTCAGGATTAGTTTCCAAAACATGAAGTGATTTGATTTAGTAAAACATTTAAAAATATATTTTAATCTATAAATCCAAATATAACCTATTTGTATATGTTAATAATTTAAAGTAAGATAACATAGAGATATTTTATTTGCAAATTGCCAAATGTATATTTTATTTAACAATACTACTATGTTGATTTATGTTCATTTATACATTAATACAATCCTCCCAATGGTACATATATTTATTAAAAGTTTAATTTTCTAAAACCTTTCAAATGCTAAATAATTTTAAATTATTTTTACATACATATATGTATACTTATATATGTTTGTGTCCTAAAATAGAAAAACCAATTTTGAATCAATAGAAACTATCATTAAGAATTAAATAAACAATTATACAACACAAAAAATTAATTATCTATACTTATATATGTTTGTGTCCTAAAATAGAAAAACCAATTTTGAATCAATAGAAACTATCATTAAGAATTAAATAAACAATTATACAAAAAAGTTTACTAGATTTATATTTAGTTCAAAATCAATAGAAATTATCAATTGGTATTATCGATATCAACTCAAAACTAATTTAAATGATAACAAGTTACAATACTTTAAGATATACACTTATATATATATATATGGGCAACAAATGCTTATATAAATTTGTTAGGATGAATTAACCACTAGATCAACTACTCATTAAATATATAAATAAAAACCAATTGAATCTTACCTTGTTGATGTTGCCTTTGATTTGCACCTTAAATGAAGAGAACTCCTAGATCCACTTGAATCACCTACAGAAATTACAACAATCTTAAGAACCACTTTTGTATTTATTTGATTTGATTTTTTTGGGGAAGCTTTGCTATGGAAGCTAAGATATTTTCAGCTATTAAGGGAGATAAGGAGAGCAGGAGAAAGAAAATGAATTTGCTAGAAAGAATAAAATGAAAGAAATGAAGGGAAGTTTTTTAAAGGAATGATTGAAACCTTTACAATTCCTTCCTCAAAACCTTCTCTCTTTAATTCTTTATAAATCTTAGTAAAATCCTCTCCGTCTTCTATGAAGTATTGCCGACCGAGAATGGTGCCACATGGGTCCTCAATAATTTCGAAAAAAAAATTCATAATTAATTGATTCAAATAAAATTTAAATATTTTATCGATATCATATATTGACACATGCATACACAACTTTTATATACTCACATCATTTAATAATAATGACATTCAAACATCAAATAAAATAAATTATAATAATTAATATTTTATAGATATTAATTAATTTAATTAGTTCACAACATTTTTAAATTAATTAAATCATGTGGTTTTTTGGACTACTCATCATTACTGTTGTGCGACTCAAATGTGTAAATTCAGTTAGTGATCAATATCAAACAATTCCAATATTAACGTTCACACGTCGCCTTAGTTAGTGGTATGACATTTTGGCTGAATATATTGCTTACACATCTTTTCGATAAAAATCTAATTTTACTATTATAAGTGGTCCCTGGTAGCAACGATTATTTACACCAATTCTCTTTGTAAACGCTATATAACATTAAGACTTATGGAATTTGGTTTGGTCAAAATTCTAACATCGTCCATATTTAATTTGACTAGTTCAAACACGAAATTTTAGGTCAATAATAATAGTTATTATTATTAACCATACAAATATGGCCAGAGACTTTGACTTTGAGTTCACTAATAGCCTCATATAACTAAGGAGATGAATTCTCTATTGAATAATGTTACACTTCCAACGCTTCAATTCAGAACGAACTATAGTTTTTCAATGAGAGCTATGCCATAATTTAGCTATGATCCATGGAGTGTCCACATTGAAGTTCCATAGTATTTACAAGTTGAGGGAACTATGTTACATCGTTACTTCGAGATTCTCTGTTTAACCTTAGTTATATTAACCAACAGAGAACCCTTGAGGGAGTTATTCCATAGTTATCCAATAACTATCAGTATGTAATTCCTTGTTGCCCCCAACAGCCATAAGTAATTCACTACCCAATGTTTGGAGAGCATCACATACTCTAGTCTCAATGATTATATCAATATCATGTCTCAAAACATCTTGATTAGGAATATTTAAAACAATATGTTATTTTTAATGTAATAAAATTTTCATAATTACATATTGTAATTACTATCACATAATATACCATTTAAAGATTTTCTATCTAATATATTTAAACTAAATAATTAATTAACATATCATAATATGACAAGTACATAATAGAAAAAACACCGTTTATTTTGAACAAGAAGTGTTATGAAGTTGGATACACGTGAAAAATTACAAAATTACCCCTAGGATATACTTCTAGCTATATCAATGTTTATGTACCTGTAGTTATTGTATAACTATATAGTGATTTGGCCGAGGGTTTCTTATTGGTTGATAATAACTAAGATCAAATAGGAAATCTCAATATAACGATGATATGCATTTCTTTTGACTTGAGAATATTGTACTGGAACTTTGATGTGAACAATCCACTTTGATTATAGTTAAATCATGGAATGGCGAGAATCAAACAACCATAGTTGGGTTTGAGTTGAAGCGTAGGAAGTGAAATCGCTACTTAATAAAGAATTTGTCTCCTTTGTTATGAGAGGTTAGTATCACGGTCAACTATTGTTAATTCAAAGTCTCAAGCTAGGGCATATCGGTTAATGTAACGACCCGCCTTTTCGACCCTCAAAAGTCGACACTAATACATCGATGTATTCATGTGCCGAGCATCCAAGTGCTAGAAAGACAGATTGTTGGGAGAAAAGAAAGAAAAGATAGAATAGAATCTCACATCATGATGAGTAATATATAATATACAATAGAACTTTACATAAGAAAACTGTAATATACATACATCAACCAGAGTAACTAGCTATCATCAGCCGGGACAGTAATAACAACCTATCCTCATAAATGCTGATAAATACAAAAAATGCTGTGGAAGTAAAATACATGTGAATACGTCTTGGAGGCATTCAGCTCGTCTCCTGAAGCACCAAAGCTTTCAAACTAAATCTGAAAAATATGCCCGGGCTGACCTGAGCATTATAAGAAAATAACACCCAAATCATTTTGGTAAACCAGCGTGAGAAGCACACATCATATGAATTTTTAATGTTATAAAACCTTTCAAAAATAAAGGTATCTCGTAAGATCACGCCGCACATAAACACTGACGGGTATTTACATTACGATAACCAAATCATTTCAAATAGAAAATCCAGTAATATTATAATAATGTCTATAGTTTAAAATAAAAATATAAAATAGCTGGAATGCTTGCATCTCACGTTCTAACATATTTCGGCACAACTAAGTCCATACGACGCTTATTGGAGAATGGATTCCATATAATGATAAGGCACTGGGGTACCACCTGTCATAGTACACCTCTAGAAAATGTAGCTCACATGGACCTCCTGCCAACACAAGACCGATCTATCACTTACTTGATAGTACCGAATATGTCATCGCACCGGTTGTTTTGCAACCTTTTACAGAAAGCTCTCATGCACTTACCAAATCCATAAATAGTGATCTAAAAGGCTGATGCCCATACCCTAATGGTTGTGAATCACATACCTTACGACATATCCCCTGTTTTAGTAATTCTCGATCGTGAGGCTTGAGGCTACATTTTACCTTTTATATAGCAATCCCACTTGGAATGCTAACATTGTCCTCCAAGAAATAATGCAATTCCAGCATTCATCTATATAAGTTGTTCAGGATATGAACAAACCGAAGGCACTACTTCTATTACATCCTTTTTGGAATCACGTTCAAGATTAGTAGCAAGTAGCCCTTGCGCTTCAAAGAGCTCTATCTTCGATTCAACCATCTTCAAGATGTCTCACATTAGAACGCTTATTTTGGTTCGAAGTGGTTTTCAAATAATATATCTGATCCTGGTCTCTCTGAACTGACAATGATAGTTTTAAAACTGCCCAAGATTTGATAGTTGGTTATTTAACTATCAAATAAACAAACAATTCAACCAGAGATTTAACCAAGCATGGTTAAGAAAAAAGCAACCACTAAGCCTCTTCAATTAATCCTTCCATTAATTAAAACCATTTTGTAAATTCCAGCATTACAATACTCTTACAAAAATATATTCACAAACCCCCTCCACTCTTTCAATACTTGCAAAATATTGATATATTTATCTCAACTGTGTAAGTATACTCACAAAACATTTCACTTTCAATACTTAGAAAACTTTTCCATATACTTATCTCAATGGTATAAATATATTCACAAAACACTACATTTCCAATACTTAGGAAATATGCTCATATACTTATCTCAATGGTATAAGTATATTCTTAAATCTTAAGAATGATTTCATTTTCAAAGCCATACTTAATTGGGTTAAAAACAAATATCATTTAAAAATAATGATGACAATAAACGCTAAACCCTTCCCATTTAGTGTAAGTAAACAGGTCGTTTGGAAATTAAACCAAATATACTAACCACTACTTTCCGATTTCAAACTATACTGTCCCTCGATTAACGATGAAATTGGACAAGTTAGAAAACTATCCTTACCCAACCATGCATTCTTAATTCTCAAGATAGAGACGAGTTTCTATACCTTGGAATTTGGTGTTAAGTATGGAAAGAATACTTCCCATACCACCATAATTTAAAATGATCATTTATGGGAATCAAATCTCATTTCTTTTATCAAATTTCTTTTTATAAACCTCTTTTGTTATTTACACACTCCATTTATAAATTTCTTTATAAAATATCAAGGTAAAATTATAAAACTTTGTTTGTAAATCTCTAAATATAATTATAAAACTCCCTTTTTTATAAGTCTCTTTCTATTTATAAAACTCCTTTTATACTTAACACAAATCCTTATTTTCAAAGTAGAACCAAATACTTTTTATGAAACAGTCATTTAACAAATCACTATAAATTTACAATTATGATTTATTATCCAATTGCTCAAAATGGTATCATTTTCCCTTTGAAAAATACTATTTATAAATCTGTTCTTTTTATCTATAAATATCATTTATAAAACTATTCTTTTAATAACATTTATAAAACTATTCTTTACTTAGAAAATAACATTTATAAATATATCCTTTTATAAAATATTTTATATACATGTTTCAAAATATTTATTCCAAAATATTTCTATCTTCTTTTTAAAAACCAAATCATTTTAAAATAAAAGATAAACCCCTTCATTTTCTTTTAAAATAAGCATTCATTCTTATAATATTTTTCTATAAAAATAAATATGTTCAAAAATAACTTTAAAACATTTACATATAAATTAGAAGAGAATATCAAGAAGATTGAAGTAAGATAAAGAAGCTCCAAAAATGATTTTTACATAAAATGGCACAGAAAATCTCAAAAATCATATTTAAAAATCATTCCTCGAATCAAAACCAATTTCAAATCAAAACAACAATCAATATAGTATTTCAGAATACTATAACGAAGCCAATAGCTACCAAAGCACTTAACCAATGCAATTACCACCTTTAACACTAAATGGTTCAACTTTTAACATATGTCAATGTCGCATCCAATATGGCCAACCATCAAGTTTTGACATTTAACAATGTATATAATAGTATATAAATGGAATTAAAATCAACAGGTATATAGCTGAAATTTAAAATACACAGTAGCAAGAATCCAGATTTCTCTACACAATTCCCAGTATTTCACTTTATATGTCATTTGCTTTTTTAAAGCGAAATTTAACCAAACCGAAACAATAATTCATCCAAACATAAAACAATAATTTATACCTACTATATATCATTATAGTAATTATTCAGAGGTGAGATAACTCACTGAAATTCCAGTTGACGCTTAAGCATTTTCGGTCGAAACGATGTTCGATTATAACCTAAAATTTCACTTGCTCCAAACTCGATTAAACTAGTTCCAATTCATAGATATCGCTCCTACGAACGTAATGCAAAAGACTCTGTCTCGATTGGACATCGTATGTAAAATTATACATTTTATAAGATTTTGATTTAAATTAATAATTCACACTAATTACTTGTTAAAATTTAATTACCTTTTAAAACTAATCCTCGCCAAATCATCTTCTTCCCCAAAATGCTAAAGACTCCCTCATGTATATGTACATGAACGTGCACACACACCCTATCCTCCCTGATTCACCATGAAATTCAAACCCGACAACACCGACAAATGCCACATCGAAATCTACTTGCTCCCAACATAAAATAGCAACACTCAAACCACTCAAACAAACTGTGAGCGGGGGATTACCATCGACATCCCCTAATTGTCGCATCACCCAATTGTCGATCACAACCCACCGTATTTGCTCCATCAACTTGCCTTTCAATGACAAGCACGAATCCATCATTGCCCCGGTATAATTCGCCTTCCATCACTCAAAAAACGAAATCCTAGTTGCTAACCCCTTATGCCTAAACTATCGCACTCCACAATCCCCAACCGAGCTCAACCAAACTCCACCTAGAGATGCACTTCGACAAGAGAAAGCAAATTGAACCAACCTCATCGCATATATATATCCACCTATATCTCCTGCCATCACAAACCCTAGCTTTACCTTGCTCATATTGAACACCTCCAAACCAAATCGCACATAACCATACACATGTATATTTTTAGATCTCATCAATACGGACCCAAAGATCCTTGTTTTACAAATTTTTGTTAAGTAAATCATTTTATTTTAATTTTTGAATGGAGGAAATTATATTTGCTTGTTTACTAGAAGTTGGAATTGAAAAAAGAGAGGAAAAATTGAAAAGTGAAGTGGGAAAAGTCAAATGTTGATTTTTCTAAGTGTTTAGCTAGTTATATTTTGCAATTTATGGCATCTTGCTACACTGAATTCTTTTCGCGTACGAACCGCGAATGAAAAAATGAAAATATGATCGTACATAAAAATGCAACACGATCTCAAAACAATAATAATATACACTGGTTATCTAATTTTGTAAAATCACAAAAATACCATCGTTTGTTGAAAAATCGTTAATTGATAATTTAATTATTTTCCAAATTAATTTTTTTAAAACCAAGTAAATTAAATTACAAATACTGCAATCGAAATCGAGTCTTTTTATTAACAATTAATTTTCTTATTAGTTATAAAAATTTGAATCAAATTTGAATATTTAAATAAACAAAATATTCATGTTCAAAACGTTAAAATTTTTGGGTAGTTACAGTTAATAATAACTATTATTATTGAACTAAGGACTTTGAAGGTGGACTAAATAGTTGTATAAATAGTTGTATATGGTTATTGTTGGAGTTTTGACCATAACAAAAGTCCAGATATTAGAAATGATACAGTGGCGATGAAGAGAACGTAAGTATAATATATCATTGCTTAAAGGTGCTACTCAAATCGATTTAAAATACGATTTTACTTAAAAGATCTATAGGGGATGGATTTGACCAAACTATTAGAGCATCAACTAAGGTGACATGTAGTCGTTAAAATTTGAATTGTTTAATACAGCTGGTTAATTTTACACTTGTGAGTCACATAATCGAATCTATGCAGCTTCTGAAATATTACTTAATTTAATTAGTTTATAATGAGTTATAAATAGTCAAACTTATTAATATACAAGATATATTAATTATGAGTGCTTCTAGTAGTTGGAGTGCATTAGTAATTTTAGTAGCTCTTGGAAATTTTCTTGATGCATATAGTAATTATTTGGGTTTTTGTATAAGCATTATACATGCACATATAAATATACAAATATTAATGCACATTTAAATGGTTTAAATATGCAAACAAATAATATATAAAAGAGACAAAATGACAAAGTGGTTTGCCACATTATGAAGGTGAAGGGGTTTCTTTTGCATTGAATTTTAAGAGCTACTAGTGATAGATAACTCTCCTAATAACTCTTCTATGAATAACATCTCAGACTCATTCATTTTCTTGACTCATGAAAATGAAAAAAACTCTAGCCCCACCCCATCAATGGTGGCCCCAATTGTTCCCATCCATTCTAGAATTCTAAAAGTGTAACACCCCGAAAACTTAATGAAAACTTAATGAGGAAATTAAATTAAAATAAAGCAAGGACTTAAAAACATATTTTCACAAATGTCCGAATTTGGCTAAGAAACTTGCATTATTGCATTCATAACGATTTTCTGGATGATTTCCATATATAACACGTTGTAATCCAAGTTAGTACGGAGAAGTTACAGGGGTCAGATTGAAGTAAAACTTTAAAGGCTGAATTTTAAAATTTTATAAGGCCACTAGTCGACCCATTGGGGTTCAAGGTCGACCGATAGCGGTTGACCAAGGTATAGGGGTAGTCCACCCGAACGTGTGTAAAATTGAGCGTATCGACTTATAGTGAAGTGAAATGAACAAACAAGATGTGTTGCTTGGGAACAAAGTGTATGTTGTGTAAATCTGATGCTATGAGAATATTTCCTAAGCTAATCTAATGGCCCAAAACTAAAACCTACCAGTATAAATACCATACTAACGAAATCTTAATTCATAACTAAAAGTTTGTTGTAACTAAACTCTGCCAAAATTTTCCCTAAACCTAAACCATAAAGAACCTACAAGATTAAAAGCATCTAAATCAAGGCGGGGCTATTGACTTTGGAGGGACAATTCTCAAGCAAAAGCAAAAGGAAGAGCTTAAGCTTTAGGTGAGTGGAGACAAATTTGATAAGCTGATTATTGTAGTTAAATTTAAACTATTTTAATTGGTTATGATGTTAGAAGCCCTAAACTGAATATGCTAAATTTAAATTTAATATGAAAAACCCTAGATTTGAAACTAAAACCCTCAAATTTGAATAACAATAAGTTGTTAATCTAAAAAAATTTGCTTAGATACTTATTCTATTATCAAATTCAAACCCTAAATTGATATGTACAAATTGGTTATTTAGTAAATTAGGTTTAATTAAACATTGCTAACAACAAATATTAACTGGATAAACAATCGACAAATTAAAAAGTGTGAAATCCCCAATTTTGTTCATGAACGATGTACCCTGGGCCCCCAACGGTCGACCATAAAGGAACAGCGGTGACCATTTCTGAAGCTGCGCAATTTGAACCATGACCTAAGGCTCTAGTTAAATAATAAAAATTATATATTTTAGTAATAAATTATATAAACAATGAATTGTTTAGGCCTATTTTAGGCAATATACACATGTATGAGAGAATAGGGAAGCTAGCTCCCTATCAGCGTTGACTAGGGTGATGTATTTCGCAAATATTGATATTGATCAAGGTAATGTATTTCGCAAACACAGAGTTGATTAGGCCGATGTATGTTGATTAGGGTAATGTATTTTGCACAGGCTCAAGGGCGTCCATATGGGTGGGCGCACAACATTAGCAGAGATACTACCTGAGTGAGATCGATGCTAATGAGAGATCCATGTAGGCACAATTTCTGACACATCATGGTACAGGTGGATGCCGGCATAGCACGATAAGAGGTTATAGAGTAAATTAGGCCTGGTACTAACGGGAGTTCCTAGGGTGACACTGGAGTAGTATGATAAGAGGCATTTTTCCATAATGTTCGAGAGGTGAAATATAGGTCTATACAATGAGTCACTATGAGAATTTGCATTATAGTGTTCTCCCTCTCCAGGCGTAGTGTTGATAGAAGGTAAGATGAGATATTAGTTCTTGCATCGACCGATCATTAGTGTGGGGATCGATGAGTAGTTCGACCCACAGTGTTAGATAAAAATCCTTAGGTATTGGACCTTAGGAATTCACAGATACTTCTTACATACCCTATATCACTTAGAGTAGTTTTAAAGTTAGCTGCATATGATCATCATATTAAACATATACTCATTCATCGGTTTTATGTCTGTCCCATTCTTTCTCCCTATTTTTCCCTACCACAGGTTGACTGGGCAGCAGGTGACTGGCCCATTCTTGATACTTGGAGAGTCCAGCTTATATTTGGAGCTTGGATTTATTTTATTTTACCCTCAATGTATTATTCTAGTTATCAGTACATTTTGCTTCGTGTTTAGACTATGAGGGATATTTTGTTATATACTCTGTATTGGATCACATATTAATACTTTTTTGAGACTATGACTTGATATTTTATGGGATTTATATTTTTCTATGATATATACATATTTTTATTCCTCCTACCATGAGTTCTGAAAGTGTAGTATATCTTAGATTATATTTGCTTATATTACTCTCTAAAATTTTAAAGGTTAAAACCCTGACGATCCGTATTTCTCAGCATGACGCGAGGCCGAAAGCTACACTGAGCTTTGGATCGGTATGTCGGGAGGTGCGGGTTGTCACAGTTAGTATCAGAGCATAGGTTCAAGGTTCCTTAGGAATTAGGACCGTATTGAGAGAACGTATTTGAAAAGTTTCTAAAAAAGAATTGATTTATCCAAAGGTTTTCCAAAAATGTTTTCCACGGTTTTTCAAAATAGACTTTTAATATATATATATAAGTAAAATATTTCAAATAGGCTTTTCAACGAATTTCGTATATCAGAAATCCCTCATGCTCATGCCTATGTTATCTCTTATCTCTTAATCATGTTTATGCTAATTGTGGAAGTTACTAATATAATTATTAACATTCACAGGTAGAAGATGACCAATCCCATAGGTTAATGCTCTGGCGATGTAGCCGAGATTCTAGGCGTGAACATCCCTATGTGGTTCTACCTATATCTTCAGGTTAGGGGATAGGCCAAGCTCAATCCCACTAGAGAGCCTGTGAAGGGAGCGATGGTTGCGGCTCCTACCTGCCTACCTATTACAACAAACTTTGCAAAGCTGAGCAAGGAATTTTCTAGTCTTGGAGGCAAGCCATATATGGGGACAGAGTCTTATGTGGATTCGAGGACATGGATCCACGCTTATGATAGGATCTTTGGTTTGATGGGATTGACTGGTGTCATGAGTAGGTAGTTAGCTACCTGGCAGTTGCAGGGAGAGGCATTAAGCTGGTGGGAGGTTATTGAGTCAGAGACCAATGAAGGTGATATTTCTTTGGATGAATTACGTAAGAGATTTGAGGTGAAGTTCCTTTCTAGGGTGGAGGATGTGTTCAGCTGGAGAATTTTATTTATCTTAAGCAGGGGACATGACAGTCAAGGAGTATGTAAATCAGTTTAATGAGCTATAAAGCTTCGGTATGGAGTTGATTAGTACACCTCACATAAGGCTCTTAAATTTGCTAAGGAGTTGGACCAACCTCTCTAAGGTTTAGCTTTGAGTCACATTCCTATGGGTGCTACCTATGAGGGGCTAGTGGAGATGGCTTTATTGAATACCATCTCCAAGGAGGAGGTGAAAGAGGAGGCTCGGTAGGTTTTTAGAGAATGGCCAACAGAAGAATAAGAAGCATGAAGGATTTGGACCAAAGAGAAAGATTAAGAAGGACTTAAGGTGTAATAGGTGTAGCAAAACATGGCATGTTGCTAAGGATTGTAAGATGGATCTGTCAAAGATGAAGTGTTATAACTATGATCAGTATGGGCATGTGAAGCGAGCTTGTAAAGCACCACTTTAAGCTTTTACTCAGACTTCCACTCAGGTTGTTCCAGCTTATGCACTAGAGGCAGTCCCCAACTCTAGTGCACAGCCAGTGGTGGACATGAGTGAGAAAGTGGTGATCAAAGTTGTATTAACTCTTTCTGGTTTATCTGTTCACACATTATTTGACACTAGGGCTTCACACTCTTTCATTTCTAGTAGACTTGTTGATGACTTGCATTTACACACTAGAATAGTTACGAACCCTGTAGTTGTGTCAAACCACATAGGAGGATTGGCTTTTTTGTTTATGGTATGTAGCAGTTTGAAGTTGTTTATCCTAGGGGTTGAGTTTGAATCTGATGCCTTTGTATTGGGATTTTCTAGGTTTGGATTGATGGCCATGTATGGGGTTATTTTAGACTATGATAGGAATGTAGTTAGATTGAGCATGTGCAATGGGCGTAGTTTGGAGGTTTATTGCAATCCCCAAGGATTGGTTATGTTGAGCTACCTATACTTGTATTCATTAGACCTATCACATTATGAGCCTAGTACAGTACCTGTAGTTAGAGATTTCCCAGATATTTTTGCTAAGGTTACCGGTCTCCTGCCCTAAAGAGAGATCGAGTTTAGGATTTATCTTGTAGGGAATGCTAGACCAGTTGCCTTACAACTAAGGCACATAACTCCAAAGGAGAGACACGAGTTGAATAAGTAAGTGAATAATCGTTGGAGAAGGGTTTTATCAGGAGGAGAATTTCTGAGTGGGGAGAATAAGTCATCTTTGTCACCAAGGCGGATGGTTCTCTTAGACTCTGCATTGATTATAGGGAGCTGAATAAACTGACAAAGAAGAATCGTTATCCACTGCCCCGCATAGATGATCTCTTTGATCAGCTGGTTAGAGCTAGAGTATTCTCATAGCTTGACTTAGCTACCGGATTCCAGTAGTTACATGTAGCCAAGGACATTATTCAGAAGACGACATTCCATATACTAGAGGGATTGTACGAGTGGTTAGTTATACCCTTTGGACTGACTAATGCACCAGTCTACTTTGTTGATTTGATGAGCCGAGTATTTAGGGGGTTGCTTAACAAATTCATCATGGTATTTATAAATGATATTCTTGTATACTTGAGGAGTGAGGAGGAGCACGTGTTGCATTTGGAGGAAATTCTCAAAACACTCTATGCACATAAGCTTAAGGCAAAGTTTTCGAAGTGCCACTTTTGAAGAGAGGAGGTACACTCTTTGGAACACATCATCTCAGAAAGAGGCCTAGCGGTCGATCCCAGTAAGGTGGCAGTAGTTCAGGATTAGCATGTGTCGAAGAATTTCATGGAAGTGAGAAGTTTCCTTGGTTTGGCAGGCTATTATCAAAAGTTCATTAAGGACTTCACGAAGATCTCTGGCCTACTGACCCGTCTTACTAAGAAGAATCCAGTCTTTTCATGGGATGCTAAGTGTGAAGATGCTTTTATCAAGTTGAAGGAGGCATTAACTAGTGCACCAACTTTGGTATTACCGAATAGGACAAAGCCATTTACAGTTTATACAGACGCATGTGGAACGGGTTAGGCGTGGTTTTGATGCAAGAAAGAAGGTTGGTGAGTTATGCGAATAGGCAACTAAAGAGACACGAGAAGAACTACCCTACACCTGATCTTGAGTTAGCAGCTATTGTATTTGTGCTCAAGTCATGGAGGCATTATTTTTTAGGAGAGCGATTTGTGCTGTATATGGATCATAAGTCCTTAAAGTATTAGTTCTCCCAAAAGGACTTGAACTTGAGGCAACAGAGGTGGACGGAGTTCTTGGCATTATATGACTTTGATATCTCTTATACCCCTGGCAAGGATAATGTAGTGGCAGACGCTTCGAGTTGACAACATGCAGTGTTGAGTCCCTTATTCTTCGAGCGAGGACATTTGGAGTACATTTCTACCTTTGATTTCCAATCATCATCAGATATTACCCCAGGATTACTAGCAGCGTTAGACGTTCAGCCTATATTGGTAGAGCGTATTGGATCTAGGTAGAAGGAGGATAAGGAGCTAGTAGACAATATGGAGAGGATTGGTAGAGGAGAGTCATTGAGTCATTTGAGGTGTTATTCCATTGACTCGTGAGGATGGTTACGGAGGGATGATAGGCTTTGTGTTCCTCGTAGTACATATTTGATTGATGCAGTGTTAGCCGAATCTCACCGTTCTAGGATGACCATTCATCCCAGTGGGGATAAGATGTATTATGACATGAAGCGGGTTATTATTGGCCCGGTATAATGAAGCAAGTGGTGGAGTATGTAGTTAGATGTATGACTTGCCAAAGCTTAAAGGTAGAGTAGAATAAGCCGGGAGGATTCTTGCAGCCATTGGATATTCCTCAGTGGAAGTGGGAGAGTATTTCTATGGATATTGTAAATGGTCTACCTAGGAGTAGGAAAGGGAATGAGAGCATTTGGGTCATAGTTGATAAATTGACCAAGTGCGCTCATTTCATACCAGTAAGGAGTACTAGGATACCAGTGTTGTTGGCGGCTCTAGAGAGCGGTCTTTAGTGAAAGAAAGTATGGATCGTATATGTATATCAAATATGCAAGTATACTAAGATACTAACTTATGAACAGTAAAATGAAGTATAACAGTAAAGAACAATCACACCAGAGTTTTTATACTGGTTCGGACCTCCCGTCCTACGTCCAGTCCCAAAGCTCCTCTTCGGCTTTCACTAATAAACAACCCTCGCTTTGCCCGGAGGAATAGGCTAGATGCAACAATTTCTTTTATGACATGAATGTGCTCTAGAAAACACGAATTTTGACTGCTCTGTACAAATCTTCCTATAATCTCCTTTTGGTAATATGTGTATGTGAAACTTTGATTTTAGGAAGTGGAATTGATGAATATTGTTAGCTTTTGGAAATATAGTATGCAAAGAAAAATAGACAGAAGATTCAGAAAGATTAGGTGAGCTTAATCTAAAAAATCTTTGCATATTTATAGAGAATGGAGAGTTATAATGAAGAGTAGTATCTTTTAAGTTTGTTTATTCATTCAAAAAGTTGCATCTGCCGATAGAGAAGAGATATAATGAAGAGTTGTGAAAATGCCTCTTTGTTTGAAGAAGATGGCTGTTCAGAAATAAGGCCCGTTACTCAGCACAGACGTTTGGGAATTTGTTCAGATATCTGCACTGCTGTATATTTTTTAAACAGAAATTATGCTCAGACGTCTGGAAAAATGGGATAGACGTCTATGTATAGTGCAGTTTTAAAACCAGAGACTTAAATCAGACGTCTGATATATAAGATCAGACGTCTGACATTTCTACTAAAAGGAGATTTTACAATTATATCTAGACAAATAATACTATTATCATTAGCTTTGATGATTCTTCTCCTTTGTCGAACTATCTTCTAATCTATGAAGGCATTTCCTTCAAGTAAATAAGCTATATATACGTGTATAGTTGTTGTCATCGAAACCATATAATAGTGGTTCTAACATTCTCCCCCTTTTTGATGATGACAACTATACATATGTCTCCCTGAATCGATTGCTCCCCTTATAAATATGTAAGATGATATTTCTCCCCCTTTGACATTATCAAAAAGAATAGTAAAAGAAATCACAAACTTCATAAAAGAGAGAGTTTTAATACAACAAATAGTCAAAGTGAAAAAGAGCAATAGATACATAAGTAGAAATGATAATCAATACAAAAACAAATTTACCGATACCCATAATATCCCCAGAATCCAGAGGAGTCTTCATTGGTTGAGCTTAGTTGCCATTGAGTTTGATCAATATACTCGTCATCCTCTCGAATAACTAGACTCTGAAAAGATGTGTAATAGTCATAGTCTTGAAGATCTTGTGACATATGATGTTCTTCGGAATGATAAGATAAGCCTTCGCTTTCCTCAGTGTCAAGACATATTTGTTCCTTGCCCGGACGATGTTGCGGTTCCTCTGAAGGCCCTACTCCTGTAGAACGTCCGACATGAATGACTGGTGCAGATGGTGGAGTAGGAGAAGGTGAAGATGATGACCGAGACGAAGATTGTAACGACCCGGAATTTTCGAACCCGAAAATTCCAGATAGTTAGAAGAAAAAGAAAGAGATAGAAGAAAGAAATAGAAAGAAGAAAGAAGAACAGAGAACACAACATCTCACATTCGCAGCGGATTAAATATAATAACAAATAATAATATCAGTTATACAAAGAAAACTGTATTTGTTAATTACATTTCAATACATCAGAGTTACAACATTCACAAATGTACTAGACAGTTAGAATTAACATGTCTCAGACAACTATAATATCACAGCGGAAAATACTCCATACGTTCCTGCCATCCAACTCGTCTCCTGAGCTCCAGAACGTCCTTACCTGAAATCTGTAATACTCGGTCTGACCCGAGCATTACATCAAAGTAACACCCGGGTCAGGCTGGAAACCAGCGTGAGTAAACTCATTTAACATGAAATTTCAATTCATAGAACTTATTTAAACCCGGGGTAACTCGTACTTTTCTATAAGTAAACAACTTATATAGTCAACACTTATTTTCACAAAACAATATCTAAGTATCCAATTTAGTTCAAATGGTCCATATTATCCCAAACCGGCCTATTTGATTTCACATATCAATCTATAAAGATTTATAGAAGATTTCAAATCGAAGTGGTTTCGGGTATTAACTAATACCCGACTCCTGTCTCTTCGAATCAAATGTCATCTTAATCCAAGTTATTCAAATGAAATTCAATTCAAATTTTAAATACAGGGTGTCACCTTTACACAGTAATTCATCATCAATAGATACCCACATTATCACAGTTTAAACCAACATATCATAGCATCACATATCAGTATATCATCTATCTAAGGCATACAATATCATTCAATCATTCATAAGCAAGATAATTTAGTCACTCTATTCCAACCAATAAATTAAATTAATTACATCCATTATTAAAAAAATCATGCTTACTTAACCATTAATTAATTATTCTTTAATCATTTAATCATTTAAATTAACCTTTAATTACTTTCATTAATTAACCACTAATTACTTTTATTTATTAATGAAATTAATAAATCATCCTTAATTATCCATCTTAAGTAATTATCCTCAATTACTTATATTAATTAATTATCTCTTAATTAATCAAATAGATAAATCTTAAGTTAATTACATAATTAATTAATCCTTAATTAATTACATTAAGTAATTATCTTTCAATCATAAATTAATTAACTTTTAATCATTTATTAATTCACCATTAATCATTAATTAATTAGCCTTTAATTTATGATTAACTCCTAACAAAATTAATACTTTAATCATTTAAGTAATCTTCCAAAGTCTTAATTGATTTTAAGATAAAACATTTATCTTTTAATTAACCACTTAATTATATTTTTAACTTAAGCTAAAATAACTTAAGAACTTTAACTAATTTTTAAGTTAAACAAAACATACAACTTTTCTTAACCAAAGTATTTAAAAACATTATCGTATAAAGAAATTGATTTTAAAATTAGTTTAAAACTTGATTTACCTTTAAATTTTTAAAATTTGCTTTTCAATTTACTTTAAACTTGCTATAAATTACTTCGAGTTAAACCCAGAGCCTACTCCGAGATAAACCCAAGAACTTCCCTTCCCTTCTTAAAAACTTAGTTAAGTTTAAAATTTAAAACTGGTAACAGTCTACTTTTAAAAATTTTAAACCCTGTTATCTTGAAACAACCCGAGGCAAAGACAACAACCCCGAAATTTACTCGAGCCAAAACCCTATGGACTCTCACTCGAACCCGAGCACACAACATCTTCTTCCCGAGCCTACCCAAACTCATCAACCACTGACACACGCAAACCCAACGTGTACGTGCACAAACGATCCAGCCGTCTCTGACCTTCGCCGAGTCACCCACAGACGACGATGACCCATGCCAGTGCTCCGACCTTCCAATTTCCGACGAAAACGTCAATACCCAAAATCGAGCAGATCATCAACCTCTTGGAACCAAGTTCGATCAGGAAAATCATCATCGCCATCGCCTCTGATCACTGGAGAACACGTAACTCCCCTCAAACCTTCGCCACGCTTCCACCTTCCCTCTACCACTCCTCCGAGCCCACTCGACGCCCCCGTGACACCGTAGTTAAACGACGAACACCCTCGACTTCAACAGGCTTTTAAACCCTACAATTCCCTTGCCGCGCCACCACGGCGAGAGATCAACCCTCCAACCAATTTTGCCGAGCTCCTCGACCTATAAGCCTGCTTTAGCAACAAGCTCGACACTTCCAGCATCTTTGATCATCGGCAATTTGATAAATACCCAAATTCTGATCAACTAACATTTCCTACCTAAAAACTCACTTAAAAATCTTGATATGATTTCTAAAAATCATAGTTTTACAAGACGAATAAGATTATATAAATGAAACTCGTAATTGAAACAACAAATTTTTCTGATATATTATCATTTACTGTAATATTCACTTTACCAGATAATTTCTTGATAATACTATTTGTTAACATTTTTTTTTTAAATTTATATTACACCATCACCACCAAATTTTCTTTAAACACCATGTGCTGAAAATAAACAGGGAAGGAGAACTTGATTTTTCCTTGAACGTATTTTAGTCTATAGAACTAAGAACAGAGCATATCATTTTTCCCAGACATTCATGCAAACATCTACATACATATGTACATGCATTTCTGTTTAACCAATCATGCAATCACTTATCATAATTCATTTTAAGGAATTTCAGCATGCATCTATATTTAAGACAGATTTAAAACTTTTGAATAGATTTGTTTACTCACTTGTTTGATGATGGGCAGAGGGTTTTGAAACAGTTTGAACTGGAGACTTAGTTGTTACTGAGATGATTTAAGCTTGAAACTGTAACTTGATTCTGATTTAAATTCCTTGATGTTTTACTGATCTGCATTTTGTTTCCTTGATTTGAAACTGATCTGAAACTTGAATTTTCATCTGCTACTAGATTTTGATTTCCTTGATGATTGGGATGCTCTTTGGTTTAGCTTCAGGTTTAAATTGATTTGAAGCTTCATCTAAATTTGATTCTGATTTCTTCCTGGTTTTCTTTTTGAGTTTCTTTTAGGAATTTAAAGATGAAATAAAATGGATATGGGTTAATGATATGCATATACAACTATTTTTAATTGTATATATTTATTTATTTATCTTTTAAAGAAAATGCCACTTGTATATTTTCTAAGCTAACACTTGTTTGAATATTAAGAGAGATATTTACATTTGTTTAATGCATGTTCTATATATTTTACAAATGTCAAAACTAATATTTTGATGTCTTAAACTTTTTATTTTAAATATTTCTTATGTTAATATTTATTAATTTATGTATTATGCTCTAAATGTTTATACATATTTTCTATTCATACATTTCCTTATATAGCTTTTAAAGAAAATGATTTAAAGTTAATTATAAATAAATACACATATATACATGTATATTAAAAAAATGCATAATAAACTCTTTTGTTAAATCTCCTTTTAACTATCATACTTTGATTAATAAATATTTATCTTTAGGGATTTAAAAATATAAACAAAATTTAACTTGAAGTAGCTTTTGAAAATTATTATATTAAATTCAAAACATAACCTCCCAATTATAATATATATACATAAATAACAGTTTTACAAAAAGAACTGTATCAATACATTTTTACATTCTATATTAGAATTATTTAATCTATAAATCAGTATTCCTATTAATTAATCCAGTTAATTATCAATTAACCAGTGTTCAAAAATCTGGGTTATCACATTCCTCCCCCCTTTAAAACTTTTCGTCCTCGAAAAGGAACGAAGCCAGAATTTATTTAAAATTCTTAATATCAGTTAAATTTTCTCTTTGAAACATTTTTAGAATACTTTAAAAATCTTTATAACATTACTAAATTAGTTTTTATAAAAATACTTTTTATAACTCGATGTTTCAACCAGTCTATCCTTGTTCTCATAGAAATTCGGTCATACGTTGATCAGGCGTAAGACTGAAAATCTATCAGTACTTGGTAAACCCGTTTTCAACACCTAGTGAAAATACTTGGAAAATAATTTTATTGAAAATAGGGAAAACAGTTTTGAAAATAGAGGAAATATCTTTGGTGAGAATACTCTGGAAATCATCACCCCCATCCATGGTCACAGTTACATCACGGGTTACGTTGCCATCGCAGCAAAAGTCCATGTAACTGATAACAGCATGGAACCCACAACAGATCGCAGTTACATTCCAGGGTTACGTTGCCGTCGCAGCAAAAGTCCATGTAACTGTTGGCTCTCAGCGGCACACACGATTTCGCTGTCAAAATGAAACTCCTCCACATAGGTCGCAGTCTACCGATATAAAATCAAACGCAGACTGTTGGCTCTCAGCGGCTCAAACGACTTTCGCTATGTTACCATAGTGTCACAGTCTACCGATATAAAATCAAACGTAGACAGTTGGCTCTCAGCGGCACACATGACTTCCGCTATGGTCTGCAGTAGATCGCAGTGACATTGAGTTAAATTGTTGTCACAGCATAACTCAAATGCCTCTGTGGGCACCAGCCCCTCGACTTTCGCTACACAAATAATCCTCAGGAACTAGTTTTGTCCGGACTCCTCACAGGATCAACTTTAGAAACCCCCCTTGGGGCTCAAGGCAGTACCACCCAGTGGTACTCCTGAGAAGTTCATTTCAAGGAAGCGCCTTTTTCCCCAGAGCTATTCTCAAAACACTTTATACTATATACTTATAGTATCTTCAAATCATACCCTTTATGATTTATATCAAAATATCCTTTACACAAAATCGATTACCAAAATCGATAATCCTCAAACTAGGCTTTTCAAAATCCAAAATTGATTTTCCCAAAAATCAAAAGCCTTTCCCAAATTCATAGGTTCCCAAAACCTTTTCCAAAATCATTCTCATAAGATCCTTTATATATATATATATAGATATAGATATATATAACTTTTAAAATCTTTGGATCATTTCAACTTTGTATAAAACCTCTTTTATACTTCAAATATTTCAAAACCCTTTTCTTTTAGCAATAGATTCAATCAAGGGAAGATTTACCTTATACAACAAGGATATATAACTTTATTTTATTCCAAATCAAATATTCACATTTGATAAATCTTTTATAAAGTTATTAACCATATTTCTTTTCAAAAACCATTTTACAGTTCTTATCCACAAATCTTCAATATCAATTTCATTCAAATTCGTACGATGTACACATATCATCCGTACACAATATCAATCTGATCGCTCAATCGATCACACAATTTCACTTCCGAACTAGTATCGTCCACCCGACTTCCTAGTGCGGACTCAGATCTGGTTTCTTGATTAGAAACCGTCATTCTCCTTGCATAGTCACAACTATGATAGAGAATATCCAGAACCAATCAAAAATCCATATTCAGGTTCGCCGTCGAAAATCGAGCGAAAAATCCCAACTCGGATCGATAATACTATCTCGAAATTCTGTGTTCGAATCTAGATCAAATCACTATGCGAATAGAATAATATACGTATATCCTACATATTTATCTTTATTGGTTATTAGCCAAATCAATTTACTTTTCTATTCACATTTCCTTTAATTCCATTCACTTAATCTCAATTGCTTCCATTTCCAATTGAGTTATTACTTCAATTACAAACAGTCTGAACTCTGACCTATTTAAATTTAAAAATAACTTGAAAAAAAATTAAAATAGATAAGTAGTTGAAAAATAGTTATTAGTTTGTAAAATATCTGTAAAATAGTTAAGTAGATATAAAATAGTTAGATAATTGCAAAATAGATTTAAAATAGTGATTAGATGTAGGTAACTGAAAAATAGTAATTAGTTTATAAGACAGTTTCAAAATAGTTAAATAGTTCCAAAATAATTGTAAAATAAGTATGAGATAGTTTGGGGTTTAAGAAGAAAGATTGTATAGTAAATGGTTTGGAAAAATATATTTGTATTAAAACAATTTATTTTGAAAATAATCCAGAGCCAAACTGTTTAATTTCTCAATTTCCATTTCCAATTAATTTCCCATCAATTCAATTTAAATTCCAATTTCATTCAAATTGACTCAATACTTCAATTTCCATTGAAATTGATTTAATCCCAATTCAAGTTGAATTAACCTTAATTCCTTTCCAAATTTAAATCAAATTCCATTTGATTTTTAATCTTATTCAACTTTAATTACTATTTCAAATTATTCAAATTAATTTTGACTAAATTCAAATTGAATCCACTTCAATTTCAAATCATTTCAATTCTAATTTACCATTTGAATTTTAAAACTTATATATTTTCAATCTCCATTCTAATTAATTCAAATCAAATTTAATTTGAACTAATTCTATTTAAATCTTAACTTAAAACCATCTTGAATTATATAAATTCGAGTTAAACATTTTAAATGTTGATTTAATCCTTTAAATCAAATTAACCCTTATTTTTAAATCAAATCAACCTTTATTTTTAATTTAACAACTTATATATTTAAACCATTTAATTTTGAATTCAAATTTCAAAATTCCATTTTAAAATTATCTTTACTTAACTTATTACAAAGTTCAAATAAGAATTCAAAAACAATTTAATCTTTAGATTCTAATTTATTATCCATTTTCAATTTCCAGATCTCAAACCCATTTTGAGATCACTCATAATTCCCATTAAAATAACCATTTAACTACCCAAGTTAAATTTAAATTTCATCTTGAAATTTCCAATTCAAGTTGTTCATCCTAAACTTATTTAACTTTCCTTAAGTTAAATTCAAAAACTTATCACTTTGGGTTTTCATATCACATTCCAATTTAAATCTCAACACTAAGAGTTATTTCAAATTATCTTTAATATTATGTATATCCTTATATATACATTTTCTTTACACACCAAGTTATACCTTAAATTTTTAAACCATTTCTGGTTTTAAATTCAAAAATAATTTCAAGTTTTCTGGATTTAAAACTTCACAATTTAAAACCCACTAGAATTTACAAGTCTTACTTGCCTAAATGTTTTACTTCCCTAAAACATTCCATTATTAAACACAACAATCATTTATGATAATAACCAAGATTATCATATCTGGAAACCAATTCATTTTTATCTTTATTCTAATAATACTTCTATATATTCAAGATTTTAATTTCAGTTTGAATCCATTTCAAACTTATCTTCATTTAATTTCAATTTGGTTTTATTACCATTATCATTTATATTTAATTCAATAATTTAACAACCAATTACCTTGATATTTATTAGAAAGAAATATCATTTTATATATCAAAATATATTCTTATATAAAATCATTTATAATCCTTATATAAGAAAATAACAATTACGCTCTCATATATATATATACACTCAACTCATTCTAGGGTACTATTGACCCTATCCTTAATGAGTAATCCCGACAGAGCCAAGGTTCTCGCTTAACCTTCCGCTCTGATACCAACTGTAACGACCCGGAATTTTCGAACCCGAAAATTCCAGATAGTTAGAAGAAAAAGAAAGAGATAGAAGAAAGAAATAGAAAGAAGAAAGAAGAACAGAGAACACAACATCTCACATTCGCAGCGGATTAAATATAATAACAAATAATAATATCAGTTATACAAAGAAAACTGTATTTGTTAATTACATTTCAATACATCAGAGTTACAACATTCACAAATGTACTAGACAGTTAGAATTAACATGTCTCAGACAACTATAATATCACAGCGGAAAATACTCCATACGTTCCTGCCATCCAACTCGTCTCCTGAGCTCCAGAACGTCCTTACCTGAAATCTGTAATACTCGGTCTGACCCGAGCATTACATCAAAGTAACACCCGGGTCAGGCTGGAAACCAGCGTGAGTAAACTCATTTAACATGAAATTTCAATTCATAGAACTTATTTAAACCCGGGGTAACTCGTACTTTTCTATAAGTAAACAACTTATATAGTCAACACTTATTTTCACAAAACAATATCTAAGTATCCAATTTAGTTCAAATGGTCCATATTATCCCAAACCGGCCTATTTGATTTCACATATCAATCTATAAAGATTTACAGAAGATTTCAAATCGAAGTGGTTTCGGGTATTAACTAATACCCGACTCCTGTCTCTTCGAATCAAATGTCATCTTAATCCAAGTTATTCAAATGAAATTCAATTCAAATTTTAAATACAGGGTGTCACCTTTACACAGTAATTCATCATCAATAGATACCCACATTATCACAGTTTAAACCAACATATCATAGCATCACATATCAGTATATCATCTATCTAAGGCATACAATATCATTCAATCATTCATAAGCAAGATAATTTAGTCACTCTATTCCAACCAATAAATTAAATTAATTACATCCATTATTAAAAAAATCATGCTTACTTAACCATTAATTAATTATTCTTTAATCATTTAATCATTTAAATTAACCTTTAATTACTTTCATTAATTAACCACTAATTACTTTTATTTATTAATGAAATTAATAAATCATCCTTAATTATCCATCTTAAGTAATTATCCTCAATTACTTATATTAATTAATTATCTCTTAATTAATCAAATAGATAAATCTTAAGTTAATTACATAATTAATTAATCCTTAATTAATTACATTAAGTAATTATCTTTCAATCATAAATTAATTAACTTTTAATCATTTATTAATTCACCATTAATCATTAATTAATTAGCCTTTAATTTATGATTAACTCCTAACAAAATTAATACTTTAATCATTTAAGTAATCTTCCAAAGTCTTAATTGATTTTAAGATAAAACATTTATCTTTTAATTAACCACTTAATTATATTTTTAACTTAAGCTAAAATAACTTAAGAACTTTAACTAATTTTTAAGTTAAACAAAACATACAACTTTTCTTAACCAAAGTATTTAAAAACATTATCGTATAAAGAAATTGATTTTAAAATTAGTTTAAAACTTGATTTACCTTTAAATTTTTAAAATTTGCTTTTCAATTTACTTTAAACTTGCTATAAATTACTTCGAGTTAAACCCAGAGCCTACTCCGAGATAAACCCAAGAACTTCCCTTCCCTTCTTAAAAACTTAGTTAAGTTTAAAATTTAAAACTGGTAACAGTCTACTTTTAAAAATTTTAAACCCTGTTATCTTGAAACAACCCGAGGCAAAGACAACAACCCCGAAATTTACTCGAGCCAAAACCCTATGGACTCGCACTCGAACCCGAGCACACAACATCTTCTTCCCGAGCCTACCCAAACTCATCAACCACTGACACACGCAAACCCAACGTGTACGTGCACAAACGATCCAGCCGTCTCTGACCTTCGCCGAGTCACCCACAGACGACGATGACCCATGCCAGTGCTCCGACCTTCCAATTTCCGACGAAAACGTCAATACCCAAAATCGAGCAGATCATCAACCTCTTGGAACCAAGTTCGATCAGGAAAATCATCATCGCCATCGCCTCTGATCACCGGAGAACACGTAACTCCCCTCAAACCTTCGCCACGCTTCCACCTTCCCTCTACCACTCCTCCGAGCCCACTCCACGCCCCCGTGACACCGTAGTTAAACGACGAACACCCTCGACTTCAACAGGCTTTTAAACCCTACAATTCCCTTGCCGCGCCACCACGGCGAGAGATCAACCCTCCAACCAATTTTGCCGAGCTCCTCGACCTATAAGCCTGCTTTAGCAACAAGCTCGACACTTCCAGCATCTTTGATCATCGGCAATTTGATAAATACCCAAATTCTGATCAACTAACATTTCCTACCTAAAAACTCACTTAAAAATCTTGATATGATTTCTAAAAATCATAGTTTTACAAGACGAATAAGATTATATAAATGAAACTCGTAATTGAAACAACAAATTTTTCTGATATATTATCATTTACTGTAATATTCACTTTACCAGATAATTTCTTGATAATACTATTTGTTAACATTTTTTTTTTTAAATTTATATTACACCATCACCACCAAATTTTCTTTAAACACCATGTGCTGAAAATAAACAGGGAAGGAGAACTTGATTTTTCCTTGAACGTATTTTAGTCTATAGAACTAAGAACAGAGCATATCATTTTTCCCAGACATTCATGCAAACATCTACATACATATGTACATGCATTTCTGTTTAACCAATCATGCAATCACTTATCATAATTCATTTTAAGGAATTTCAGCATGCATCTATATTTAAGACAGATTTAAAACTTTTGAATAGATTTGTTTACTCACTTGTTTGATGATGGGCAGAGGGTTTTGAAACAGTTTGAACTGGAGACTTAGTTGTTACTGAGATGATTTAAGCTTGAAACTGTAACTTGATTCTGATTTAAATTCCTTGATGTTTTACTGATCTGCATTTTGTTTCCTTGATTTGAAACTGATCTGAAACTTGAATTTTCATCTGCTACTAGATTTTGATTTCCTTGATGATTGGGATGCTCTTTGGTTTAGCTTCAGGTTTAAATTGATTTGAAGCTTCATCTAAATTTGATTTTGATTTCTTCCTGGTTTTCTTTTTGAGTTTCTTTTAGGAATTGAAAGATGAAATAAAATGGATATGGGTTAATGATATGCATATACAACTATTTTTAATTGTATATATTTATTTATTTATCTTTTAAAGAAAATGCCACTTGTATATTTTCTAAGCTAACACTTGTTTGAATATTAAGAGAGATATTTACATTTGTTTAATGCATGTTCTATATATTTTACAAATGTCAAAACTAATATTTTGATGTCTTAAACTTTTTATTTTAAATATTTCTTATGTTAATATTTATTAATTTATGTATTATGCTCTAAATGTTTATACATATTTTCTATTCATACATTTCCTTATATAGCTTTTAAAGAAAATGATTTAAAGTTAATTATAAATAAATACACATATATACATGTATATTAAAAAAAATGCATAATAAACTCTTTTGTTAAATCTCCTTTTAACTATCATACTTTGATTAATAAATATTTATCTTTAGGGATTTAAAAATATAAACAAAATTTAACTTGAAGTAGATTTTGAAAATTATTATATTAAATTCAAAACATAACCTCCCAATTATAATATATATACATAAATAACAGTTTTACAAAAAGAACTGTATCAATACATTTTTACATTCTATATCAGAATTATTTAATCTATAAATCAGTATTCCTATTAATTAATCCAGTTAATTATCAATTAACCAGTGTTCAAAAATCTGGGTTATCACAAAGATCGACCCCGAACATTTCGAAGAACTTTACCCAATGTTTCAACAACTTTTTCTAATGTCTTCTCGACCTTTGTCATGCGAGTAGAGAAAGAGCGTTCTAGCGGAGACATTTTCTTGTCAAGCACCTGTTGATTTAAGGAGAGTAGTCGTTAATTTTGAAGTGCAATATTGCGGAAATTCTCTTCTGGACCTGTAGATATCCAAGCTTCTTGTATTTCGGAGTCGGAGTAATATTCTGTAGCGGTTGAAGCTCTAGTATGTTGTGAAGGTCGAGTTAGAGGTGCTTGTTGTTGTTGTATTGGTGGAGGTTGATATTGGGCAAAAGGAATAATGGCCAGTGGTACTTCCGGAAGATGCATTAAAGATAGGAATCGAATTCCACTGTCTTTGACAGGTATTTTTCATATTCTTAAAGGTATGAAGAAATCCCTAATATTCGTAGAATTCACATAATATATGGGGCATAGATAATGCTACGACGAGTTGGAGTCTAAAAGCTTTTAATTTGGTCAAAGATATATTGAGCCCAATTGACTTTTATGTGACCAAAAATAGCATATAATGCCTTATGATCATCGTCGTATACCTACTCATGACTTCCTTGTTTGGGAATGACAGTATTTATTATCATTCGGTTCAAGAGACGAGCTTGTGGACGGAAATTTGATGGTTTTAATTTCCGTGAGTCATCTTTCCAAATTAGATGAGTAATAGCATCTCGAGGGTATAACTTTTGTCAGGAATTTCCTGTAAACATGTTCCTTAATGTGGACAATTTAGCATTTGACCGATTATTTCAACATTTAGCTTAATAACATGAACATATACACTTGTCCATATCCAATTTTCATCATCAGTTGGATTCCAAATAGCAAGTGAACAAAGATTGATGAAAAAGAGAAACACTTCAAGTTGATCGATATTACCCGAGTTAGTATCATAATTGATTAGGTGAAAAAGACCTGCTTCCGACAGTAGTTCATCGGCATCATAGCAAGCAAATCTTCGAAGAGGATAGAATGGACCAGTATGAAATGGCTTTTTCTTGATTTCCTGAAGTCGTTGTCGTCCAGTCGGTTTCTCTAGAATCCATTCTTTAATGTGATGATCAGTGACAAAGTTTTGGGTTGGAGGTTAAGAGCTTTGCTCTGTAGATGGCTTGCGGCGTATAGAAACTGGATTTCTTTGTTTAGGAGCCATGGAATTTGAGCAATTAGAGGGGAAAAATATTTGGGGATTTAGGGTTTGGTGTTGAGCTGAAGAAATGGCCGGTAGAAAAAAAGAAAGAGGAAAAGATAATTTATAGAGGAATGGAAAAGTAGGTCTAAAGTACGTCCAGACGTTTGACAGTATGTGAACAGACGTCTAAGAGATGAGGGTTTAGGAGACAGTGTATGAGGAAAAACGTCTAGAAGGTTTCGACAGACGTTTGTTCGTATGGTCTATGTATTCCAGAGAATGTATACAAACGTCTGGGTATATATATGCAGACGTCTGTACTGAAGCGTTTTGAAAAATTTAAGAACAGAGGTTTTAATAGACGACTGAATTGATGTGCAGACGTCTATGCTGAATGGGTGTAAAAATTCCAGTGATTATTATAAAACATCTATTAGTTTGGCGGACGTCTGAGTTAAAATGATTAAACAATCAGAGATATACAACAGACATCTGGTTTACTTGTTAGACGTTTGTGCTGAATATACAAAGAATAATTGAATTTGCATAAATATTTCAGGCGTTTGGTATACGGGGTGGAAGGTATTTTCAACCAGGATCAGGCGTCCGTTCCGAATTATACGACGTCTGTTTGGTTAAAAAAAATTCTTTCTTAAACATTAACATCAGATAAATATTTTATTGATTGATGCAAGATAATACAAATAATTATAAAACTTAGACAAATTTTTACTTAGGGGAGCTTGAAGAATTGTTTGGTTTTTCCCAAGAGTTTGGTTCATCCTTAGCGCGCTCGTTTAATGGTTGAAGTGGGGACCAGTAAGGAGGCACATGACTGGGTTGCGCTTTTGACGTCTCTTCTCCCCATAATTGTCGTGGAGTGACCCGATGCGCTCATGGAGGAGTTTCCTTTATATGAGGAGAATGTACATGAACGCAATCTTTTGTAGGTGAATGTCCAAAAATTGCAAGGATGCATTTCTCAAGGAAATTTTGGTGAGCTCCTTGGCGTCTTTGTTCGTAATACATCTCTTTATGTACATCCATCATTTCCTTTTGGTAATGATGGATCTCGTCGGCCTTGTCGGAAAGGGAGGCTGTTTGAAGGTTAATTCCATATTTGGCTTTCTTTCTTATTTGTAAAGTAGCCAGTATGATATGTAGGAGATGAAATAATGTTGAGGGATGAAGATGATTTAGGCGTTGCTTTGGATGGGGAAGTATACGTACTTCCTGATGATGGTGAAGCGTAGTCAATGGCAGACTAAGTGGAGTCGTGGTCGGAAGATATTTTGAAAAAAAATTCTTTTAGTTGTGAGAAGTATGCAGATTAGAAATTTTGAGTGTGTTCTGTTATGAAGTTTTCACAACTATATATATGTTTGAGGTTTTCTATTTTTAAAAGATAGTTTGTTTTATTTGTTAAGAAAGTAGTGGTAAATAGAGGATGATAAACAAAAATAAAGGTCATAAAACTTGATGGTTTTTAGTTAGAGAGAAAGATAACTGTAATGTTTTTAGCATAATAAACTTGATGTAGGAAGGGTTAACTAGATTATATATCATGTTGTGATACAATATCGAGATCACAATGGAGTTTAATAAATATTTGTTTGCTCGGAGGCTTTGTAAAAATATCGGTAATTTGATTTTCGGTGCTAACGAATTCTAGAGTAACTGTTTCTTTTTCGACATTATTTCATAAAAAATGATGATGAATGTCTATATGTTTTGTTCTTGAATGGTTTATTGGATTTTTTGTTAAATTTATAGCACTAGTGTTGTCACAAAAGATTGGAGATTTGTTTATAATTTTTCTGTAATCTCTAAGAGTTTGTTGCATATATATTACTTGCGCACAAGCTAGAGTGGCAGCAATATATTCTGCTTCACAAGTTGAAGAGAGACACAATTTTGTTTTTTAAAAAACCACGAAACTAGTGACTGACCGATAAAGTGACATGTGCCACTCGTACTTTTTCTATCATTTCTACAACTGCCAAAATCCGCATCGCTGTAGGATACTAGTTCAAAAGAGCTATCTTTAGGATAGAAAAGTCCATAATTTGAAGTTCCATATAAGTATCGTAGAATAGGTTTAACTGCTCGATAGTGTGAATTCTTAGGTTGTGCTTGAAACCTTTCACATAGACACACACTCATCATAATATTGGGACTACTAGCCGTTAAGTATAAAAGAGATCCTATTATACTTCGAAACATTTTTTGATCAAAATGTTTACCTTTTTCACCTTTGTCTAAATGTGTAGATGTACTCATGGGAGTTGGTTTACTAGTTGTTTTATCCATCCCAAAACGTTTTAATAAATTTTGACAATATTATTCTTGATTAATAAAAATACCATTGTCTAATTGTTTAATTTGTAATCCTAAGAGAAAATTTAATTCTCCCATATGTGACATTTCAAATTCATTTTTCATAATTTCTGTAAACTCATTACATAGTTCTTTGTTTGTTGATCCAAATATTATGTCATCAACATATATTTGGACAACTAAAATATTATTTTGATTTCTTTTTATGAATAAGGTTGTATCTATTTTTCCAACTTGAAAACCTGAATTTATTAAATGAGTTTTAAGTTTATCGTACCAAGCACGAGGAGCTTGTTTTAAACCGTATAGTGCCTTTTTTAGTTTATAAACATGTTCAGGGAATTTTTCATGTACAAACAATGGGGGTTGTTCAACTTTTGCTTGTTCTTTCATATAACCATTTAGAAAAGCACTTTTTACGTCCATTTGAAAACGTCAAAAGCTATTATGACATGCAAAAGCAAGTAACATACGTATTGCTTCTAGACGAGTAACTGGAGCGAAATTTCCTTCAAAATCAATGCCTTCCACTTGATTATATCCTTGAGCTACTTGATGTGCACGTAAATGTGCATATATATACATCCATATTTTGTCTCTTTTTATTTAAATAAACATCATATTTGGGCATTTTTACATGTTTATAACCAAAATTCAATTAATTTCAAATCATCACATATTCACCTTCATTCAGGGGCAAAACGGTCATTTTTGTGCATGTGTCATTTAAGAATTTTTACTTGGACATTTTTTGATAATTTTTATAGAAATTTGGATGCATATGGAAGAGGCTTATATGAAGATACATGCATGCACAAGGAAATACAAAGGAATGAAGAGGAAATAATTCAAGCTCAAGATCATGGAGGACCCCACCCACTTACCTAAATGTACAATTATGAGCTAATGGACAACTAAGTGGAGGTTAAAGCTTCACGCACTTTTAATGAGGGATTAATTAGTGGCTAATGGTTACTTGGTGGCCACACTTCCTAAAGGGCATTTTGGGAAGCACCCTAAAAATGGAATTAGGGTTTTATGCATGTTTAAATAGCCCACTTGTGTACATGAAAAGATCATCTACTCTTTCATTTTACTTAGGAAATTAAGAGATCAAATTGTAAGCTCAATGTTCTATGAAATAAAAATGGCTTCCAAGCCTCTTTCTTCTCTCTTTTCTATATGCTTTTCTTTGTTTTATTGTTAATGTTTATTTCTATGCTCTCTTTCCTTTAGTGTTCATAGCTTAGATTTACATTTATGCAAGTAGTGTAGCTTTAATTTTTATGCAATTAGTTACTAGTTAATCTCTCTTTCTTCCTTTGATTAGTTTTCATTTCTTTGCTCTTTCATGTTGAAATTTACAAGTGTTGCTTCAATGCCACAAATGAGTAGCTAAACCCCTTCAATTTAGGGGTAATGAAGCTCTCAAATATTATGTAATTTTAACATTTGTTATGATTTATGATCTCATTTGGTTTATGCTTCATGAAGTGAGTTTTGATGCAAGTTTATACAAGTGGGTTTGATAGCTTATATTGCTTATGCAAATGAGCTATACTTATTCAACATAAACACAAGTTGCATCATCATTTGCTAATCCATTTTTGATTTTGAAATGAAAGTAAAAATGAAATTTGATGATCTATATTACTAGTTACAATAGTAAATATATCATACTTAAAATAACTTTTTCTTTGGCTTCATTTTCATGAGAATTATAAGTAGTATAATTGTTGTATTATAGTTTGATGGTTTGAGTTATGTTAATTAATAACATAAACAAACCATACTTATGATAAATGCAACACTTATTTCACTTAATATCAAAGTTAGAGATCATAAATTCTATGTTTGTTGATTTACAAAAATATTAGAGTGGATTTGCCTCTAAATTGTTCTCTAGTTTAATAGTTTTAAATCACGTTTTAATTCTAGCTTTAGTAGTTAACAACTTCATTTCACTTTGGTCTAATTTGATTGAATAGGAAATTTTAAAATCTCATCAATTCCCTGCGGATCGACCTGTATTCGCCACGTACTACAAAGTGTACGCCGTGCGCTTGCGGTTATTTTTAATTTAAATTCGTTCGACGGTTTTCTAATCCGATAGAATTTCCATCGACGAACACTACTAGTCTTGCTTTATTATGTATAATGTTTCCATCTTCATCAGTTTTATTCTTGTATACCCATTTTGTTCCTATTACACATTGATCTGTGGGTCTTGGTACAAGCTCTCATAATTCATTTCTTTCAAATTGATTTAATTCTTATTGCATTGCTATAATCCATGATTCGTCTTTTGAAGCTTTCTTATAATTTTTAGGTTCAAAAATTGAAATAAAAGGAAACGTGACTCATTTGATTTAATTGATGTCTTATAGAAACTCTTGTGTTTAAATCACCAATTATATTATTAATTGGATGATTTTTCAATATACGAGGTGGTGATCTTAGTGCATTATTATCAATTAAATTTTCATTTTTGTTTTGTATATTTGAAGTATTTTCTGAAGGTTGTAGTAACTCATCATCGTCATTATTTTTAGTAACAGAAAAATTTTCATCAAAAGAAATGTGTGAACTTTCTTCAATAGTATTGGTATTAAATATTCTATTAGCCTTGCTTCGGTCCGAGTATCCAATAAAGATACCTTCGTCAGCTTTTGAATCAAATTTACCAAGATTATAGTGTTTAATATAAACATTTTGAACCAAATATTCGAAAATATAAAACTTTTGGTTTTTTACCAAAAAACATTTCATAACAAGTATTTTTAGTTAATGGGCGTAAAGTAACACGATTTAATACATAAGAAGCAGTAACTACACTTCTGCCTAAAAATTCTTTGGTAGATTACTACTGTTAAGCATAGTTCATGCACATTCTTGTAGTGTACGATTTTTACTTTCGACAACACCATTCTGTTGTGGTGTTCGTGGAAATGAGAAATTCTGTGAAATTCCCTTTTTGTTACAAAATATTTTAAAATTTTCATTTCCAAATTCACGTCCATGATCGCTTCTTATACTCTTCATTTTAAGATTCATTAGATTTTTAATTCTTTTAGCAGAAATTTTAAACATTTCAAAAGTGTCACTTTTATTTTTAGAAATAATGTCCATGTATAACGTGAAAAATCATCTACAATAACAAATACATATTTTTTATGATTTATTGAGCTTATTTGAGTAGGTCCAAATAAATCAAAAGTATAATAATTCTAAAGGATTTTTGGTAGAAATTTCTTTTTTTGATTTAATAGAACTCTTTTTCAATTTTCCATATTGACATGCATCACATAAATTTTTAATGTTATAATTTATTCTAGGAAGTCCTCTAACCAAATTGTGTTTAGCAAGTTTGTTTAAGGATTTAAAGTTTATGTAACACAATCTTCTATGCCAAATCCAAGGGTCCTTAAAATTTGCGGTTGGACATAAATTATTTGAGTTATTAAATTTCATATTTAAAACATAGATATTTCTTTTTCTTAAACCTTCGAATATAAGATTTTTATCTTGGCCATATATATTGCATTTATCCTTTTCAAAATCAATTTTAAAACCTTTGTCACAAAGTTGACTAATGCTTAAAAGATTATGTTTTAAGTTTTTAACTAAGACAACATTTGTAATAACAGGAGTAGTAGACATACCAACGTTGATGACATCTCCAATTCCTATGACAAATCCTTTTGAATTGTCGCCAAACGTTATAGTACTGCCATCTTTGTATGTTATATTTGACAACATCTGTCCATTTCCGGTCATATGTTTGGAGCATCCGCTGTCGAATATCCATTTCTCCTTGTTATTAGATTTTCTTTCGGGCACCTGCAAGATAAAAACAGTTTAATTAGTACGCTCTTCCTTTTATTAGGGTCCTAAATGTCAAAAAGAGACGGTTGCCATACCCAAATGGGTTTGGGGCCCTTAAAAAGATAATTTTTGTTATAAACAACATTTTTTAGGTAACTATCTATGTGTTTTTGTCTAATTAGTTTGTTGTTGGATTACGGAATCCATATTTTAATTATTTTAGTATTAGGTTTCTTTCCTTCAATATCTGACTTCTTAAACTTCTTATATAGTGAAATAGAGTTTTTCTGTATTAAAGATTTCTTAAATCCTAGTCCATTTCGATTTCCAAAAGGTTTTGAAATTTTGATCAAGTTATCCAAGTCTTGCTTTCCTTTATTAAATTTAGAAACATTGTTAGTAATCTTGTCTAACTTATCAGGAAGATGAGAAATATTAGATTTTAATGCTTCTACATCGTTCTTTAATACAACATTTTCTTTTCTAATCCCATCATTTTCTAGTTGAACTTTTCCTATATCACATAATAAAGACTCATTTTCAATATATACATTCTTATACTTCTCTTGTGAAGTTTCTAATTCTTCTTCTAAAATTGTTTTTTCATCTTTTAATAATCCTATCTCCAGTTCTAAACGATTAATTTGGCAACATATTCTTTATTTTGCTTTTTAGTTTCTCTATATTTGTCATCTAATTCAATACTAATTTCCATTAATTCATGATAAGTAAGTTTAGATAGTACCTCTTTAATATTTGCCATAAAGCACACATTTGCTTGCTCTGAGTCGCTCTCACTATCACTTTCTGAAGATGATGATGAATCGGAATCATAACATGTTACTTGAAATGCCCTTTTCTTTTTCTTGAAGTTTTCAAACTTGCCTTTCCTTTTGTCATTGTTAAGTTCTGGGCATTGTTTCTTCATTTGTCCAAACTTGTCTCACGCATAGCATTTGATTGAAGTTTGATTGGACGAACTTGAAGTTCCTCCATTTTGGGATCTTGTCATCTTCTTGAATTTCTTGAATTTGTTTTAATTTTTGGCAATAAAAACAATTTATTCTTCATCTAAGTCTGAGTTACTATCATTGGCTTGAAAAGCTATATTTTTCTTTTCATTGTTTTGTTCTTTCCTTGCCTGCAGATTTTCTTCTTATGACATTAAGTTCCCTATCAATTCTTCAACTTTTAGTTGAGATAAGTCATTTGCTTCTTCAATGGCCAATACTTTCCGTTCCCATTCATTTGTTAAGGAATTTAAGATACATGTAACTAAATCAAAATCTGTAAATTTAACTCCAAGTGCCATGAGATCATGTTGAATGGTTTGAAATCTAGCATACATGTCACCAATAGTTTCGTTTACTTTAATTTTAAATGAGAAAATTGATTTTGTAAAATAGAAATCTTTGTTTTCGTAACTTTTTTTGTGCCTTGATGAGTGATTTGTAGTGTACGCCATATATCATATGTTGTAGTGCACAACATGACACGTGAAAATTCATTTTTATCAAGTGAAAAAAATTGAACATTCGTAACCTTAGCATTGTTTGTTGCTGTGGTCTTTTGGGCATTTCTCCAAGTGCTTATATTTGTTTCTGGTTCTACATATTTAACTTCTGTAGCTTGCCAAATTTCTAAGCCATTTGCTTCCATAAAAATACGCATACATGTAGACTAGTAAGCATAATTTGAACCTATGGATAGGGGTGGTCGTGCAGTTGATTGTCCTTCTTAATATGTACTTGCCATATTAAATATGTTTTCAATTACGAGTTACTGTGAATTGAAATAACCTTACTCTGATACCAAATGAAAGAAAGTATGGATCGTATATGTATATCAAATATGCAAGTATACTAAGATACTAACTTATGAACAGTAAAATGAAGTATAACAGTAAAGAACAATCACACCAGAGTTTTTATACTGGTTCGGACCTCCCGTCCTACGTCCAGTCCCAAAGCTCCTCTTCGGCTTTCACTAATAAACAACCCTCGCTTTGCCCGGAGGAATAGGCTAGATGCAACAGTTTCTTTTATGACATGAATGTGCTCTAGAAAACACGAATTTTGACTGCTCTGTAAAATCTTCCTATTATCTCCTTTTGGTAATATGTGTGTGTGAGACTTTGATTTTAGGAAGTAGAATTGATGAATATTGTTAGCTTTTGGAAACATAGTATGCAAAGAAAAATAGACATAAGATTTAGAAAGATTAGGTGAGTTTAATCTAAAAAAACTTTTCATATTTATAGAGAATGAAGAGTTATAATGAAGAGTAGTATCTTTTAAGTTAGTTTATTCATTTAAAAAGTTGCATCTATCGATAGAGGATATATAATGAAGAGTTGTGAAAATGCCTTTTTGTTTGAAGAAGATGCATGTTCAGAAATAAGGCCCGTTACTCAGCACAGACGTCTAGGCATTTGTTTAGACGTTTGAGCTGCTGTATATTTTTTAAACAGAAATTATGCTCAGACGTCTGGAAAAATGGGACAGGCGTCTGTGTATAGTGCAGTTTTAAAACCAGAGACTTAAATCAGACATCTACTATATAAGGTTAGACGTCTGACATTTGCAGTTTCAGGATTTTATAAACTTTGTGTGTGCAAATGCTTTAAGTTAAAACGATACTACTAAAAGGATATTTTACAATTATATCTAGACAAATAATAGTACTATCATTAGCATTGATGATTCTCCTCCTTTGTCGAACTATCTTCTAATCTCTGAAGGCTTTTCCTGCAAGTAAATAAGCTATATATATGTGTATAGTTGTTGCTACCGTAACCATAGAATAGTGGTTCTAACAGTTAGGTTACATGGAGTCCCTATTAGTGTAGTTAGCGACCAAGATCTGCTTTTCACTGGCAAGTTATGGAGGAGTCTACAGGAGGCATTAGGTACTGAGTTGAGCTTGAGTACTACATATCATCCGCAGATGAACGAATATACGGAGAGAGAATCCATTTTTGGAGGATTTCCTATGGATGTGCATTATAGACTTTGAAGGTTCTTGGGAGGATCACTTACCGTTAGTGGAGTTTACCTACAACAACTGTTATCAAGTGAGCATTGGGATGGCATCGTCCGAGGCATTGTACGGTAAACCTTGTAGATAACCGTCGTGTTGGTAGGATACGACATATAGGATTATTCTTGGGCCAGACATGGTAAGGGAAGCATAGAAGATGGTGGATCTGATTCGTAGAAGAATGAAGGCCACTCAAGATAGGCAAAAATCTTATGCTGACAGGAGACGTACGGTGCTAGAATTCACACTGGGAGACATGGTATTCGTGAAGGATTCATCCTTTAGGCATGTGATGATTTGGTAGTTCAGGGAAGCTAACACCAAAAATTTGTTGGAACCTTCCCAATAGTGGCTAGTGTAGGGAAGTTGGCATATAGAAGAGCTTCCTAGAAAAGTTAGCAGGGGTACATGATATTTTCCATATGTCACACTTGTGGAAGTGCTTTCACGATACAGCTACTATGGTCAAGCCTAGTCAGTTGGAAAAGGTGGAGATAGAGTGAGTACTTATTCGCTATGTACCTACTCATATATTAGAGCATGGTACAAAGCGACTCCGCAACAAGGAGATCGGACATGTTAAAGTCCATGGGGAGATAACCCAGCGGAGAGTACGTAGGAGCCCGAGGAGAAGATCTGTGCTACCCACCCGCAACTCTTTTTTGGTACATCTTAAATTTAGATTCTTATAAGTGTAAGTTTCTTAGATATAGGACTAAGTAGGTATACCCTTTAGGTAAAGACCATCGGATGGTAGGAATTGTTGTAAACATGTCGATAGGACATGTATGGATGATAGATGCTAATGGATGTATATGGATGTATTGTTCGCATTATACTCTTTTCAATGTTAGGACAGTATATCCCCTAGGTACAAATGCAAACTTATATCTAATTGCATGTTAGGATAGTATATCCCCTAGGTACAAATGCAAACTTATTCCTTGATTTTTGCATGTTAGTGGATGTTGTGCATATGGATATTGCATATGTTAGATGGTTGTGCATGCATATATAATTACAAGTATATCGTTTAGAATGTTGCATATATAAGGATGCATAACATGAGCATTTTGCATAACAAGAGGTTGAATGAATCGGTATACCGACTACTCTTTTACATTAGATTTGGTTCACGTGCATTTCATGTTGCACATATATGTACATATTGCATTAGAAAGTTTCTAAGGACATGACTGCTCGTAGATGATGGTTGAGTAGATGGTTGTAGTTATTGGTTATTTTATGTGAGTTACATTTTTCCATCCTTTGAGATTTCAGGGAAGAAATCCTTTTAAGGGGGGAGAATGTAACACCTCGTAAATTTAACGAAAAATTAATAAGAAACTTAAAATAAAATAAAGCAAGGACTTAATTTTTTTTTACATACATCCGAATTTGGCTATGAAACTTGCACCATTGTGTTCGTAGCGATCTTCTAGACAATTTTCAAACATAACACATTGTAATCCAAGTTAGTATGGAGAAGTTAAGGACGGTCTATTGAATTAAAAATTTAAATACTTATTTTAATATTTATAAGGGCATCGGTCGACCCAATGAGTTTCAAGGTCGAGCGGTACCCATCGACCAAGGTATGACGTGGTCGACTCAAATGTGTGTAAAATCAAGCGTATCGATTTACAATGACGTGAGCTGAACGAGCGCGATGGGTTTCTTGGGAACGACGTGTATGATGTGTGAACCAAATGCTATGAGAATATTTCCTAAGCTAATCTAATGACCCAACACCAAACCCTACCCTTATAAAAACTATACCAATGAAACCCTAATTCTCAACTAGAAGTTTACTGTAACTAAAATCTGAATTTTTTTACCAAATCCTAAACCCTAAAAATTTCTAAAAATCGTACCAATTCAACCTAGAAGGCTAGAAGAAACTAAATCAAGGTAGCTCAAGGTGGAGTTATTGATTTAGGGGGACGCTTCTGAAGCAAAAGCAAAATGAAGAGCTTAGGCTTGAGGTGAGTGGGTATAAATTTGATAAGTTGACTATTATAATTAAATTTAAACTATTTTAATTGGTTAGGATGTTAGAAACCCAAAATTGAATATGCTAGATTTAAATTTAATATATTAAACCCTAGATTTGAATCTAAAACTCTAGAATTTGAATTACAGTAAGTTGTTAATCTTAAAGTTATTTGCTTACGCCGATTTTATCATCAAATTGCAAGCCCTAAATTGATATGAACAAATTGGTTATTTAGTAAATTACGGCCAATTAAACATTACTTACAACAGAAATGAACTAGATAAACAATCGAAAAATTAAAAAGTGCAAAATCCGAAATTTAGTTCGCGAACGGTCGACCCTTAACACCTAGCAATCGACCGGTAGAGGTCGACCGTAGAGGAACTGCGGTTGACCGTTTCTGATGAAAACTGCACAATTTGAACCTCGACCTATGGTCCATGTTAAATAATAAAAATTATATAATTTAGTAATAAATCATATAAATGTTGAATTATTTGTTTGAGCATATTTTAGGCTATGTACACATGTATGAGAGAATAGGGAAGCTAGTTCCCTATCACTGTTGACTAGGGCGATCTATTTCGTAAATAAGAATATTGATCAAGGCGATGTATTTCACAAACATGGAGTTAATTAGGGCGATGTATTTTGCATAGGCCCAGGGCCATTCCGTACGAGTGGGCACACAGCACTGGCGAAAACACTATCTGAGTGACCTTGATGCCAATGGGAGATCCATGTAGGCACAATTTCTGGCGCATCGTGGTACAGGGTAACGCTGACGTAGCACGATAAGAGGCTATAGAGTAAATTAAGCCCAGTACTAAACGGGGTTCCTAGGGGGACACTGGCGCAGTACGAAAAGAGGCATTTTGCCACTATGTTAGAGAGGTGAACATGGGTGCATACGATGAGTCACTACATGAGTTTGCATTATGGTGTTCTCCCTCTCCAGGCGTAGTGTTGATCGTAGGTATGATAGGAGAGTAGTTCCCGGATTGGCCGATCGTTAGTGTGAAGATCGATTAGTAGTTTAATCTATAGTGTTTGGTAAAAATACTTAGGTGATGGACCTTAGGAATTCATGGATACTTCTTACACACTCTATATCACTTAAAGTAGTTTTAAAGTTAGCTGCACATGATCATCATATTAAACTTGTACTCGTTCACCAGACTTTATATCTGATCCATTCATTTTTCATTTTTTCCTCGCCACCGGTGGACAAGGCAGCATGTGACTGGCTATTCTTGATTTTTAGAGAGTCGAGCTTGCATTTGGAGTCTGCCTTTATCTTATTTTAACCCCCATGTATTATTCTAGTTATCAATACATTTTGCTTCAAGCATCAGGCTTTGAGGGATATTTTGTTATGTACTATGTATTGGATCACGTACTGATATTTTTTGAGACTACGACTTGATATTTTCTAGGATTTATATTTTTCTATGATATGTGCATGTTTTTATTATTTCCATTGTGGGTTCAGAAAGTGTAATATATCTTAGATTAAATCTGCTTGTATTAGTCTCTGAAATGTTAAAGGTTAAAACCCCGAACGATCTGCATTTCTCGGCGCGATGCAAGGTTGAAAGCCAAACTGAGCTTTGGATCGGCGTGTCGTGAGGTGCGGGTTGCCACAAAAAGCCTCCTCAATTTCAATGTTGATAGTTCTTTGTTACTTATAAGATTAAGAGGTGGAATTTGATTCCCATGAGACATACAAAGATCAAAGTACGACAAGCTCCAGGATCACAAAGATAATTTTTTACTTTCATAGATCCATATATGTTATGCCCAAACCCTTGTACGTAATGATATTGTCATACTTGATTTTTTTTATAACTGTAGAATTTATAATTAACTAATTTGAATCTTATATGCAAATCAACATGTTTTAAACTATAATTCATTTGATTTAAAGAATGTGGATTTTCAACATGTGATAAAATTAATTAGAAGAAAACTATTTTATATGAACTATTACGTAATCTTATTATACATATATTTATCATTTAAAATATAAAATATATGTTTGACCTAGTTAAACTAAATTTGAATTAAGATATTTTAAAATTTTAATTTTTGAATTAAAACAAACTTCTTCTTATTTAGTCAAGCTATCTAGATAGTTTACCACAAATTTGAATACATACATACATATATATATATAATATTTTTGGAATTATATATAACATATATATACGATATTATTAATTTATTTCATTATGGTAATACATATTATATATGTGTATGTATGTACACCACACTCCTCTCATGTTGTTATTGTATCATATTATATATCATGGTGTATCTTTCCACATTTTGCAATATACATGTTTCTAGCAAATTTTTTGCAGTCTTGGAGTTGGCTCAGATCAAAGCAACTAGACTATGAAATGATAAAGGAATGAATTAGGAAGCTTGGAAGATGCCAAGATTGAAAAATAGAAAGTCATTAAGTATTGAAGATTTCATACCGTCAATACTGATGGATATCAGTCGATATTGAATGATTCGTATGTCTCGAACGATCTCGTTTAATATTGAACGATCTAGACATTCACGGTTCGAGCACTAAAAGCTAGAAGGTATGCACATTGTGAAGAAAAGAAGAATGTAATTTTTTTTATATCGATCGGTACCAACCGATATGGGCCGGTACTGAACGATATTGAAGGTTGAAAAAAGTACTATTTTACCTATTCTTCTTGCATAAATTTTGGATTTGGATATCCATTCATTCAAATTTTTTCTGCATACTCTGGTGGAAGGACTCGTCTATAAATGAAGAGCTTTCAACCAACTAGTAATGGACTTCCTCTTTTTTCTTTCTTTCTTGGACTCTTAGGCAAAACCGAGGTCTAGCTCTTGTTTTATGAAATTTCATTGTAATTTGAGAGATTCAAAAATAATATATCAATAAAAACAACCAAGTGGACATAGGCTGGTGGTTTTGCCGAATGTAACACCCCTAAATTTAAATAACATTATTCGGGAGATTTAATTAGATAAATTAATTAGAATAATGTAAAGATTAAAGTGGTTAAGGGATTGCGATTTGTATAATTATAAGGTAGTCGTGCCTTAAGTATTGAATAAACAAGTGGAAATTTAAAATGAAGTAAGTAAAGGTAATAATATAAGGGCAAAATAGGAATAGGTTATATTATTATACTCTAAACTCTTTCCAATTTTATTTACAATATTTACAAAAAAACTAAACCTAGAGCTTGGCCGGCCACCATTAGAAGAAAACAAGGGGAAGATAAGCAAGAATACAAGAAGGAAGCTTAATCAAATCAATTCAAGGGCAAATCTCAAACTCCTTAACAACAAGCTAAGTTGAATAATAGATTATATCTCATTTTTATTGCTTTCGGTTTCTAGATGAGATCTGAATTTATTTTGCAAGAAAATGCCATGTTTTGATTATTTAAATGAATATATATACTCGTTGATGATTTATGTTGCTTCATATAGATTTTATGATAAGATTTGATTTGAAAAACCTATTAAATGACATCCAAATGGCTTGCGTTTTTGATATAAGGACAGAAACATTATTTTAGATATAGGTATCAAGTTTCATAATTTTCTAAGTTGTTGTGGATGTATTATGAATTTTCTAGTAAAGAAAATGTTAAATTGGGTTTAAATTATTTTCATCCATTATAGGTTAGCTTTGGGTCAGAAGTTTAAATATGTTAGAAAACATATTAAAAGTGATTTATGGGACTTTTTGGAAAATTTTCCTAAATATTTTATTAAAGATATAAAATTATTTAAGGTATGAGATTTAAATGTTTTATATGTTTAGAAAAGGAGAAGGGACAATTTGATAAATGTCTTTAAATTGTTAATTACTGAATTTGGCAGCACTTTTAGAAAAAGGTTTTGTAAAAGAATTGGCAACCAATTATATGTTGACAGATAAGGCAACTTAGTTGGAAAGATATTACTTTAAAAGGTTAAAAATCATTTTTGTAAAGGATTACTGCTTTGCCACTTATAGCAGCCACCTTTCGACACCATACATCCGCCCTCAACCAAGTCGAAACCAATACACATGGTATCAATGCCTTGGTACATAGTGGATTGGAGTTAGGCAGAAGGTATAGTTCTAAACATGCTTTCGAAGGGGTAGAAGTAGCTCTTATAAACTTGGAACTATTTTGGTTATAAATAAGGCTTTTAAAGGGGTTGGAGCTTTCGACTTAACCAACTTGCTTCTATTTATATAAAGAAAGGGTTTTCGAATGGGCTGCCGCATTTTGTTTTTAAAAAACAAGCTTTTGAAGGGGTTAATACCCCTACTGCTGCATTCAACCTTTCGAATCAATGCCTCCGAAAGGGTTTTTTTCCTTAAACTTTATAGCCGCTTCTCCATGCTTTCGAAAGGGGTGGTTTTGAAATCATCCATTTTCTTTTACTTAGGAATAATGCTTTCGAAAGTAGTACTTTCGCCCCAGTGCTTTTAAGACCCTTGGATATATTGAAGTTAAACCCAAAGGCTTTGAAAGGATTGGTTTTAAATGGATTCAAAGCTATGTTCCACAAAATTTTACTTGAACCCAGTGTTTTCGAAAGGTTTGTTTTAAGTAAAGGACTTTAATACTTTCGAAAGATATATAATGAAGGTTTCGAAGGGGAGATTCCCTAATGTTTTCGAAAGGTTTACTTTTAGAATTTGAATGGAAAGTTTCCAATGCTTTCGAAAGGCAAGTTTGAAGTGATTTGAAAAGAGGATGTCTATAGTTTTATAAAGCCTTCGAAGGGATACTTTCAATGATTTTGAAAGGTCTATTTGTAAGGTTTTGAAAGGTATGTTTTGGCCTTCGGGCCTAGTGTTTCAAGGTAAAGTAGTTAACCTACTTTGAAAGGGGTACTTTCAATGGTTTCGAAAATGGACTGTTTAAAGTTTTTAAACAAGGGTTTCGAAGGTGATATCTTGGATTTAAAACCTAATGTTTTCTAAGTTAAAGAAGTGCTTTAATTTGTTTAAAAGGGATAGACAACCCTATTGATTTAGGTTTTCATCAACATTATTTTGTGTAAAGCATATAGCATGGCAAAAATATTTGAGTAAAGCAAAAAGTATATTTACTTGTTTAAGTATGATTAAAAGGGTTAAATCAATTTGAAAGAAATGTTTTCAAGAAAATTTTGATGGGGTAATTAACCCTAAGCAAATGACTCAGATATTAGAATACCAGATAGGACTGGTATAGGGTCGTGCCCTATACTTTAGCGAATAGCCCCTAGCTAATATAAGTCCAAAATTCCTGTGTGTAGGGCTTTGTCACAGGTAAAACTAAAATGATGTTACACACAACAAGGAATATACAGAGAAAGATAGGTTATTGGTGAGCCTACAAAACCATTAGGATCAGTTGACCCTGGGAGAAGTAAGTTAATGACAGACCGTCCAGGAGTGTGTCTAACAGAAGTTAGATTATTTATTTTGTCTAGTAGGCCCAAGTCAGCCAATGGTTAGTAGTTAGACAAACAAAACTACATTGTTCAAACAGATAGTCCATTGATCACCTGATTTATGTGCATGTATGATATTGCTATTATTGCTTTAATCAGTTTGATTGCAGGATCCTGATTTGCAAAAGATATGTTTTAAAAGGGATACTAGTGAGGGGAAACCCGTTCCGCTATGCTGTGCGGTCTCACTTAATATCAGTAAACCGAGATGTAATAGTATTATTCACACCAGGCTTTATATCTGACTCGAAGTATATGTTTTCCCCTTAAACTCTCGGGTGCTCAAAATTAATTTGAATAGATTGAGGGTTAAGGTTTTACAGGATTAGTAGGTGGACGAATAAGCTTCCGAAGACGTGCAGGAGGCGAAGTTAGCTATATAGGAGTAATTAGTTTTATTTCCACTGTGATGTATTTAAGACTGATATGTCTATTTTATTCTCTGGTCATCCAAAGGGCCATCTTCATATGTCGCTCTTGGCGTAATTTGTAATAATTATATTTGATTAAAACCAGGGAACCATTTTGGGATTATATATCTAAATATGAAATATTGATTTGAAATGTAATTAGAAAAGATGTTTTAATTTAGTGTTGATTTTATTTCATATTCATGTGCTTCTGATATTATGGATACCATTAACATTACCGTATTTTGTCACCGGAAGTTAGTACTATAGATGACTGCAGCATCTGTAGTGCTTAGCTTCGGGCCTCAAGATAGGGGATGTTACATCGAACCATTATGAAATATTATGTCTCTCTTTTCTTTTTCTTTTTAATTTCTCATATTTTTAATTTTTTTAATCTATTTCTATCAATATGGGGTGTTTTCCTATTTTACATGCAAATATTTTTGGTGATTTCACTGAGAAAGAATCCAAATCCAATTTGTTGATGATGAAGAGGCCCAGTACAAGAAAAGCTATAACCAAAGGGAATTAATCAATGCATAAAGCCATCCATGAGGTGCCTTTATGTTTAAATCCACCATTAGTCTTTGTGACTGGAGAGGAGATGGAAGGTATGATGACAAACATGCAAGCAAGGTTATTGTCTCTGTAAGAGGAGACATTGAATATGTTTTTTCAATGCATGGAGTAGCAATGAGCAGCCGGAGTTAAAGGAAACCAAGACTAGAGACTAGGAAATGGAAATAATGGCATAGAAGTGCAGAGGAATAAGATTCAACTCAACCCCCACAGGTACCGATCGATCCAGACCGGTCGGTAATGATTCATTTGGACAAGGGGCGGAATTGACTTAAATCCCAAGCCAAGAGAGTGCCTTAGGGGAACGGGTTTGAACCAAGGAACCAATATCAAAGTACAAACTTGCAGCCGCATGGAGAAGAACCAGATGGTCCTCGTAGAAATAGGGGGCATGAAGAAGCCTTGGATCAAAGGCACGCTGAGACTCAAAGATTCCAACTGAATCATAAAGATCGTATAACTGGTGCGATTGGTGATTCATAATAGAGCTCCAGGTCGAAGTTTGGAGGATGTGAATCGAGACCCCTTCACCCTAAACATTTGATGCTAGGAATCCACGTGATTTCAGGCTACCTAAATTGGAATTGTATGATGGTAGAACCAACCCTATAGTTCATTTGATGAGATACATCCAACACATGGGAGTGATGGGAGCTTTAAGGGAAGTGATGGGACATTGCTTTCCTCTGTACTTAACTTATTTGGCTGCCGTGTGGTTTCACTAACTCGATAATGGATTCATTAGCCTATAAACTAAATTAGTTAAGAGATTTTTAAGCTATTTCAATGTTCGTATTGCTTGGTGGAGGAATGTGATAACACTTTCAAGCGTGAAGCAGAGGGAGAAGAAATTTTTGTGAAGTTACTTGACAAGATTTAACGCAGCAGCCATTGTAGTTTAAAAACCAAATCCATCAATAATTCTTATGGCGGTGGTTATGGGAGTCACAAGTAAGGCCGAGTTTAAGAGGGCATTGGAAAGGGATCCGCCAGTGGTTCTAGCTGATTTCTATTATCAAGCTAAAAGATATTTGCATCAGAAGACGAAAAAAATAAGAATGGTAAAGTTAAGGTTGTAGAAGATGGAGGGCCATCCAAGGTGGGAATTGAAAAATATAAAGGAAAGAGAAAGGCCTATGAAATTGTCGGAGCTCCAAAGCGTTCAAAGGGGCAACCGAGATTTAGTATAGGAAACCTCCTAAGAGAGATTATAGAATGGGAGTGGAAGTTTGGAAAATATTGTATATTCCATGAGTTGGATGGACATGAGATGAACGAATGTAGAGACTTGAGAGATCAAATAGAGGAGTAAGTTAGGACTTTAGAGTAACCGATTGCAACAACATACGAGAAACTTAATAACCGTAGGCTAAACCACAGTGGTGTTATAGGCACAACTGCCAACTATGGCGGAATGACCCTAGCCATAGCTAAGGATATGGATAGAGTATGGTTATCCATTGATTGGGATTTGTTTTATTTTTCCATTTGTTTTGCTTTTATTTTGGATAAACTATATAGGTTACCATCGGGCTACTTTCACATACACATGACTTTGATCAGTTTCATAAGCATGCTCTGAGTTAAAACCTAAGAGTAATCCTTGATTGGACTATTTGTTTAGATTTCTGTTTGATGCTTTTTTATTTAGACTACGTGAATAATTTAGTGATTGATTTTAGGTATGAAACCATTTGAACATGATACTTGATTTCAGCATTGTAGAGGATATAGATGAAACATGGGTATCCCTTATATTTGATACATAAATTGATAGATTGTTGTTCCCTCGACTAAAGGGATGGGTTAATGAACAGTGAAATACAAGTCCACGCGTTAGAGAGTGGTGGATAGGTTTTTGTAGGATAACAAGTCCCCTCACCGGAGAGTGAGCAGATGGACTCGCTTTAAACTTTGAACCCACTCGCCGGAGAGCGGGTGAATTGGCCAATGTAGATTTACAATTATCTAATCTAGAGAGATTAAAATTTAACATCAAGGTATGAACACCTTTTGATTCAAAATGACTTGATGATGATTATTGAGTGATCGATATATATTATTGCTTGATCTAGTTGGACTTACATGTAATGGAATGTTTGGAGATACTAGACGATTTATAAGTAACACCTCAACTAGGGGGAATATATCAACTTGATGCAATGATGCTTGATGTATGTTTTTGTTACTACAAATATGTATATCGAGCTTTTAAAGAGAACATGTCAAGTTTCCTAATACAAGAGATGTCGAGCCTGAAGAAAACAAGCTTATCAAGTATTTAACATTTAATAAAGGATAGCGAGCCTCAAGCATTCAGCAAATGGCATCGAACATCTATAGTAAAAATGGATGTCGAATACTCCAGTGGTCAACAAGAATAGAAGAGGTGCCTAACCTCTTAAAGATATTGAACTCCAAGTGGTTAGTAAACATAAGGATTGTCGAGCTTTGAATACAGAAAGGAGGTGGTGTCGAGCTTCAACAACCAAAAAGGTTTTCGAGCATATAACAGGCATAAGATGATGTCGAACATTAATAATGAATTAGGATATCGAGCCTATAAAGTGATGAAGTTGTCGAATCAACAGTTACTTGTAGATATCGAGCTTCGATAATACAAGAGCTATCAAGCCCAAAGGTAACAGGATTGACAAAGGCGTAGGAAGAGATATCAAGCCTCCATAACACGAAGTGTTGTACGATATGTAATAAAGGGAGGATGTCACACTACTAAAAGACATTAACTATCTAGTCACAAACTAAGGATATCGAATTTCTAGGGGATGATGAGCCTATAATGCATCAACTATCATCGAGCTACTATTATAGTAATAGTTAGGGAGAATCTACTATCATGATGGTTATGGTGTAGCAACCATGATGCAGGTTGTTGAGTTTCAATAAGGAAGATTGGGTTGCCGAACTTATGAAAGCAAGTAAATTCGAGTCTTAACAAAGAGATGCCAAGATTTCATCAAGAAAGTGTCATCGGAACCCTTGGATTCTGAGCTCTGACACGTATCAACCATCCAACATGGTTGCAACCCTGTAAATAGACCTCTATCAACATCTAAGAGGGGGCGATTCATTCTACTGTATTTCTCTGTATTAAAAGTTGTAAATCCTAAATCGAATTGGATTTTTTTAGAGTCGATTGTACTCTTGTGACTTTTGCAAATAAGGACTTGAACATTCAATTTTGCATAGCATACTTCTCTTATATTTGCCTAATTAGTTATTTATGACAATGGACATGCATATGATTTATTTTTGGAGTTGGACGTGGACAATTGACATGCATATGACTTATCTTTGGACTTGAACTCGAACTTGAACTTGCACATACTCCTAAGCTTGCATAAGGCCACTTAAGACCTTATCCAAACCAACCTTGAGTTCCCTTGCATATTTTGGTTAACGAAAAAATTTACTTACATTTTGGCGCTAGAAGGAGGGCCCGAACCTCCATCTCCCTGCATATCCCTATAGAGAACTTTCCATATCCAGCATAACCCTATAAAGGACTTTCCATATCCAGCATATTCCTATAATGGACTTTACGTACTTTACCTAACCTACTAAATTACATAATGACTAACTCTGAACAAGGATCTTCCGAACCTCATATTACTAAGCCAACTTATCAAGTCACCCATAATCTTCATTTCCATTAAGAATAGGTACTAAGTCACTTGGCATTGATAACTCTTGTGGAAAAGAGGCAGTTAATTCCCTACGACCTAGAAACTAGAGCATGAGTACATTCCATATGGTATCTACCCCGATTTTCGCTTATTATCCTACTTCGGGAAAAGATAGCAAGAAAAGGAATGACTCGATCTTGGAAATGAGAAAAACTATATAGCTTCAAGCTAAAGGAAATGTCTTTGAAGATTAAATAACAAAGGACTTTAATAAATTTACTCAAAAGTGGCAAAGGGTAATTGATCGCTCCTCCGCTCCAAACTAGACTGAAAAATCCTCAAAGAGAAAGTTTGTCATTAAAGCTAAGGGAGCAATCCAATGTTACAAAAAAACCAAATGGGGACCAAACACACAATTTTCGATAAACTTCTGGTATGTTAGAGCCCATTCCCTTACCACCTCTTATGAAAACTTCTATCTCCTATCTAAGGACAGGTTGGACTATTAGCCTTCAAGAAGAAGCAGGAAAGGAAAGAAATCTCAGAGGCGCCTATTGCTAGTATCAACAAATGAATGGAAACGATATCAATCAATGTCGAGCCCTTAATGAGATGATTGAGAATTTTCTGAAAATGGGAGAACTCCAAGAGTTTATCAATGAAACTTGAGCAAATAACCAATGTATCTTCAAAAATCAAGTGCTTAATAAAGGGAAATACTTTATGAAAAGGATTTACAAAAATAAAGGAACAGCCTTTGATCCCTCCACAAGGGCCTGGTCAAAGCATTATAAGCTTTCGGTCCCACCTATAAGGCCTAACCACAACATCTCTTAGAGGGAGGTCAGAGTAAGCCTCTACTCCCGCCTGTATGGCCTGGCCAGACACTGCAAGCCTTCAGTCCCGCCTACGTGGCTTGGCCGGAGGGTCTCCTAGAGGGAGGATGTAATAAGCCATTTGTCCCATCAAATATGGCCTGGCCAAAGCACCGATCGGCCTTTGATTCCACCTGTAAGGCCTGATCGAAACATCTCTTAGAGGGAGGATAGGTAAGACTTTGGTTTTGCCTAAGATGGCTAACCAAATGCACCGACCGGTCTAAATACTTACCTAAAAGGTAAAAAAGGGTGAAAGAAATAAATCAAAGCCTAAATCCTTACCTAAAAGGTACGATGGGGCAAAAGAAATCAATCTAGCAAGTTTAATTCCATCTTAGAGATGGGCCAAAGCAATCTTCCAGAAGAAGAGCAAACAAACACGATTAATCTTATGCAATCTTCAAAGGAAATTTCAGACTGATACTACGGTAGAATATTCAAAAAGGAAATTCTAAATCTTTCTTGTCAAAAGTATAAATCAAAGCCTGGGGTATTATTCTCTGAAATGTTGAGTTAAAATTACTCTCAATCTTTTATCTCTGGATTTGAATCTAAATTTCCTAGCGGGAATCTTCGTTATAGGTCAGATTTATGGTCTTCCATTAAACTAGAATGAGAATTTACCAATGAAATGAAAATATTTAGATGGATTTCTGGTCTCCTTATCAAATGAATATCTGGTCTTCTTACTAATGAGATTTTGGTTTTCTTATGGAGTTTTTGGATAAATTTCTGGACTTCTTATTCAACAGGTTTCTTAATTATGAACATTGCCTTTGAAATGAAGTTTGTGGAATCCTTTCTCTTATTGCAAAATCCTCAATCTCAAGGTAAGAATTTTGACTCACCTCTATGAGGCAACAAATAGGCAAGTCCCGACAGATATCTCTCAGATTAAGTCCAACCTAAGAGCATCCTTCGAAGGAGAAAAGAGAAAACAAATTTATGGAATGTTGGGATATACTAGATTTACAATTATCTAATCCAGATAGATTAAAATTTAACTTCAAGGTATGAATACCTTTTGATTTGAAATGACTTGATGATGATTGTTGAATGATAGATATATATATTATTACTTGGTCCGGTTGGACTTACTTGTTATAGAATGTTGGGATATACTAGACGATTTATGAGTAAAACTTTAACTAGGGGCAACATATTAACTTGATGCAATGATGCTTGATATATGTTTTTGTTACTACAAATATGTATATCGATCTTTTAAAAAGAACATGTCGAGTTTCTGAATACAAGAGATGTCGAGCCTGAAGAAAGCAAGGTTATCAAGTATTCAACATTTGATAAAGGACAGCGAGCCTCAAGCATTCACAAAAAGGTATTAAATATCCACAATAAAAATGGATGTCTAATACTTAAGTGGTCAACAAGAATAGAAGAGGTGTCGAACCTCTAAGGATATCGTACTCTAAGCGGTTAGTAAACATAAGGGTTGTCGAGCTTGAATACAGAAAGAAGGTGGTGTCGAGCCTCAAGAAACATAAGGGTTTTCGAGCATATAACAACCAAAAGGTGATGTCAAAAACATTAACAATGAATTAGGATATCAAGCATGTGAGTTGATGAAGGTGCTGAATCAACAAGTACTTATAGATATCGAGCTTCAACAATACGAAGGCTATCGAGCCCACCAGGATTGATAAAGGCATAGAAAAGGTATCGAGCCTCTATAACATGAAGTATTTTAGAATATGTAATAAAGAAAGGATGTCGCACTACTAAAAGACATTAACCATCTAGTCACAAACTAAGGATATTGAGTTTCTAAGTGATGATGAGCCAATGATGCATCAACCATCATTGAGCAACTACAATAGTAATAGTTATCGAGAATCTACTATCCTGAAGGTTATTGAGTAGCAACCATAATGCAAGTTTTCGAGTTTCAACAAGGGAGATTGGGTTGTGGAACTTATGAAAGAAAGTAATATTGAGTCTTAATAAAGAGATGCCGAGATTTCATTAAGGAAGCGATATCGAAACCCTTATATTCTAAGCCCTGACATGTGTCAATCACCCCGCATGTTTGAACCCCTAAAAATAGACACCATCGACATCCAAGAGGGGTGATTCATTCTTACTATATTTCTCAATATTAAAAGTTGTAATCCCTAAATTGAATTGGGATTTTTAGAGCCATCTATATTCTTGTGACTTTTGCAAATAAGAACTTGAACATTCTACTTTTCATAGCATACTTCTCTTATATTTGCCTAATTAGTTATTTGTGACAACGGACATGCATACGATTTATTTTTGGAGACTTGGACATGGACAATTGAAATGCATATGACTTATCTTTGGACTTGAACTCGAACTTCAACTTGCATATACTCCTAAGATTGCATAAGGCTACTTAAGCCATCATCTAAACCAACCTTGACTAGCTTTGCATATTTTGGTTAGCGAAGAAATTTTCTAACATTTGGTGCTAGAAGGAGGGCCCAAACCTCTGTTTCCCTACATATCCTTATAGAGGACTTTCTATATCTGGCATAACCCTATAAAGGACTTCCCATATCCAACATATTCCTATAGAGAACTTTCTGTACTTTGCCTAACCTACTAAACTGCATAATGATTATCTCTGAACAAGGATATTCTGAACCTCGTATTACTAAGCTAGCTTATCAAGTCATCCATATCATCAATTCCATAAAGAGCAGGTATTAAGAAACGTAGCGTTGATAACTCTTATGGAAATGAGTCGGGTAATTCCCTACAACCTGGATAACTGGAGCATAAATCCATTCCATATGAGATATACCCTGATTTTTGCTTATTATCTTACTCTAGGAAAAGAGAGGAAGAAAAGGAATGATTTGTTCTTGGAAATGAGAAAAACTATACAGCTTCAAGCTAGAGAAACTTTCTTCGAAGATGAAATAACAAAGGACTTTGATAAATTTACTCAAAAGTGGCAAAGGGTAATTGATCGCTCCTCTGCTCAAAACTACACTCAAAAATGTTTAGAGAGAAAGTTTATCGTTAGAGTTTATGAACCATCCAATGTTACAAAAAAGCCAAACGGGGACAAAAATCACAATTTCCTATAAGCTTCTAGTCTATTAGAACCCGTTTCCTTACCACCTCTGATGAAAACATCTATCTCCTAACTGAGGACAATTTAGACTATTAGCCTTCAAAGAAGAAACAACCGGGAAAGGAAAGATATCTCGGAGGCGCCTATTGCCAGTATCACCAAATGAATGGAAACGATACAATCAGTATCAAGCCTTTAGAGGGATGATTGAGAATTTTCTGGGAATGGGAGAACTCCAAGAGTTTACCAATGATACTTGAGCGAAAAACCAATGTATCTTCAAAGCTCAAGTGCTTAATAAAGGGAAATACTTCATGACAAGTATAAGCCTTTGGTCCCCCCATAAGGCATGAATGTAGCACCTCCTAAAGGGAGTCAGAGTAAGCCTCTAGTCCCGCCTATAAGGCCAGGCCAAAGCACTGCAAGCCTTCGGTCCCATATACATTGCCTGGTCGAAGCACCTCTTAGAGGGAGGATGGAATATGCCTTTTGGTCTCGCCTAATATGGCCTGGCCAAAGCACTGACCAGCCTCCGGTTCTGCCTATAAGGCCTGACCGTAGCACCTCCTAAAGGGAAGAAGGGTAAGACTTTGGTTCCGCCTAATATGGCTTACCAAACACATTGACCAGCCTAAATTCTTATCTAAAAGGCAAGATGGGGCGAAAGAAATCAATCAGAGCATAAATCCTTACCAAAGGTAAGAAGGGGCAAAAGAAATCAATCAAGCAAGTCTAATTCCATCTTAGAGATGGGCTAAAGCAATCTTTTAGAAGAAGAGCAATCAAACACGATCAATCATATGAAATCTTTAAAGGAACTGTCAGATTGCTACTACGGTAGAATATTCGCAAATGAAATTATAAATCTTTCTTGTCAAAAAAATCAGAGCCTGGGATTCTATTCTCTGAAATATTGAGTTAAATTAGCTTTTAGTCTTTTATTTTTGGATTGGAATCCAAATTTCTTAACGGGAATCTTCATTATAGGTCAGATTTCTGGCCTTCTATTAAACTGGAATGAGAATTTTACTAATGAAATGAAAATTTTCAAATGGATTTCTATTCTCTTTATCAGATGAATTTCTGATCTTCTTACTAAATGAATCTTTGGTTTTCTTATCGGTTAAGTTTTTGGATAAATTTTTGAACTTCTTACTAAATAGGTTTCTAAATTATGAACATTGCCCACGAAATGAAGTTTGTGGAATCCTTTCTCTTATTGCAAAATCCTCAATCTCAAAGCAACAATTTGGACTCATCTCCATGGGGCAACAAATACGGCAAGGCCCAACAGATATCTCTCAGATTAAGTCCTACCTAAGAGCATCCTTCGAAGGAGAAAAGAGAAAACAAATTTATGCTTAATCAAAGACCACAGATCATGTTAAATCAAATTAAATCCTTAAAGCAAATCGCCGATATCAAAATAGCTCAACAAGTTTAAATACAAGACAAGAATAGAGAAGAAAATAAAATGTATATTCAAAAAAATCAACTATTCGGGTATAAAAGTTATTTACTAATTTACATACAAAAAGTTACAGATATCAAGAAAAGCCATCCTAGTCTTCTTGAGGAGAAGGTTGAGTGGGTGGATAACGTTGGTATACTTTTTCTTTCCCCTTCCCTGCAACCGCAAGAAGACAGAGTTGTCTTTCGATTGAAGCAGGGGCGGCAATAATAAAAAAAGGATGACCTCCAATCCTTGAGATGGTGAGCACACCAATATAAAAGAAGCATTGATAACATCTGTATCCTGACTCTGCTGCTCTACTTAACCTCTGATTCATTTCTAGACCTGAGAAGGAATATTTGATTTCTAAGCCAAAATCAATTATTATTTCGAGCAAGTAATCTACAAGGGAATCCAATCGGGAGTTCTCAAGCAACATCACCTCGATTATCTTCAATTGAGACTAAAGGTCCTATAATTGCCCCTTCAAAACTTCAATGGTAGAGGAAGGTTCGGTAATATGATGAATTGCCACATCCAGAAGCGCTTTAAGTTTTATCTCCTTCTTTTGGATAATATTTGTGTCATCGACAAAGCCAATTTGAATTTTTAATGCAAGTTCGAGCGTTTTACTAGCCCCCTTTAAATTTTTAGCCTTTTGCTCAATGACACATTTTTTGCATCTCAATTCCTTGACCTAACTTTGCTGTTATTAAGATATATCAATACTTTTTCAACCCATTTTCTTTTAGAAACTGGGTGAATTCATATTTATACTCTCCGCACTGTCTTGAAATCTCTCCATCATCCAAACCCAAAGGCAGATTTTCCAAGGAAGAAAATTTCTTTTTACCAGCTGAGGATTGGGACTTAGTTGTCCTTGTGGGAGTAGGAGTGGGAAGGCAGGATTTGCCCCAACTAGCAATAAGCTATAAAGATTGGCATGATGCTTGACTCTTCTACAGGTCAACATCAAGATCCTCAATTTTTTGGTGTAATCGAGCAATTTCTACATCAACCTTAATCCTTTGGTCTGAGGGTTCGGTCCAACCAACTGTTACTATGCTCTCTTTCAGCTCTTTGATCTCCTTGTCATTCTCTTTAATTTTCACCTCTAAACTCGAGATTGTTTCATTCATATTGCTTAATGTTGACCTCAACTTATAGTATTTGTTATACCATTTGCATGCTTCTGGGTTATTTGAAAGTGGTATAACCGAGGCATCTTGAAAGCAGCGCTTCCCAAGGTCTAACATCAATTTGGCCTTAAGTTTATCTCATTGAAAATAGAGGTCAGGACGTTGGATGTAAGCGTTACTTGACTTTCCCAGCAAAAATAAATGAAAGAAAAATCAACACATGGGAAAAATATATTCTTTCGTTAACAACAACAAAGTATTACAATCATGAACAAGTTCAAAATTACATTAACTACTCGAGTCCTATACATTCAATCCTCGATTTTGAAAATAGCAAGCTGAGCTTTTTTAGTTGAATCCACGGATATAGGGAAAGAATAGTCAAAAGGAACACCAAATCCATAAGGAGTACGAACTTTGGGAAACTAGCGATAATTCCATCCCATAATTAGTGGGCTAGTTTCTCCATGTAACAGTTTAGCATAGTTAGACCGGATCACTTTGAGTAAACTGACTTTTTCATCACCTAAGAAGCCAAATTATAGGTTGGGGAGTTGTGTGTATACTTCTTGAAGATCCCTAAGGAAACAGTATTTTGTTAATCGAGAGGTTTGGAGAATTAATTTTTTTCTCTTTAAAATCACCTTTTAACTTGACAAATTTACTTAAAAGTTCTTTTGAAATAGAAGTGCTCAATGGTCCTTTAACTTGTACATTCAAAAAAACAAACTAAGATGCAAGGGAATCAAAATGCTGAAATTCATAAAGATTATATGGATTACATGATACAAAAAAAATCACTCAAATTCATACAACATAGACCCTTTGTAAAATTCAGAGATAAATTTCTCTTTGTTGAACTTGACCTTCTTTGGAGGAAGATTGCAGGAAAAAAGTTGAATGGTCTCAATCATAAGAAGATTCCAGCATCCCTCAGGATGAGGATTGATGTGCACGTAAATGTGCATATATTTACATCCATATTTTATCTCTTTTTATTTAAATAAACATCATATTTGGGCATTTTAACATGTTTAAAACCAAAATTCAATTATTCTCAAACCATCATATTTTCATCTTCATTCAGGGGCAAAATGGTCATTTTTGTGCTTGTGTCAATTTAAGAATTTTTACTTGGACATTTTTTCATAATTTTTATAAGAATTTGGATGCATATGGAAGAGGCTTATATGAAGATACATGCATGCACAAATGAAATACAAAGGAATGAAGAGGAAATAATTCAAGATCATGGAGGACCTCACCCACTTACCTAAATGTACAATTATGAGCTAATGGACAACTAAGTGGAGGTTAAAGCTTCATGCACAACAAATGATGGATTAATTAGTGGCTAATGGTTACTTGGTGGCCACACTTCCTAAAGGGCATTTTAGGAAGCCCCCTAAAAATAGAATTAGGGTTTTATGCATGTATATATAGCCCTCTTATGTACATGAAACTATCATCTACTCTTTCATTTTACTTAGGAAATAAAGAGACCAAATTGTAAGCTCAATGTTATATGAAATAAAAATGGCTTCCAAGCCTCTTTCTTCTCTCTTTTCTACATGCTTTTCTTTGTTTTATTGTTAATGTTTATTTCTATGCTCTCTTTCCTTTAATGTTCATAGCTTAGATTTATATTTATGCAAGTAGTGTAGCTTTAATTTTTATGCAATTAGTTAGTAGTTAATCTCTCTTTCTTCCTTTGCTTAGTTTTCATTTCTTTGCTCTTTCATGTTGAAATTTACAAGTATTGCTTCAATGCCACAAATGAGTAGCTAAACCCTTTCAATTTAGGGGTAATGAAGCTCTCAAATATTACGTAATTTCAACATTTCTACGATTTATGATCTCTTTTGTTTATGCTTCATGAGAGTGAATTTTGATGCAAGTTTATACAAGTGGGTTTGATAGCTTATGTTGCTTTTGCAAATGAACTATTCTTATTCAACAGAAACACAAGTTGCATCATCATTTGCTAATCCATTTTCGATTTTGAAATGAAAGTAAAAAAATTAAATTTGATGATCTATATTACTAGTTACAATAGTAAATAGATCATACTTAAAATAACTTTTACTTTGGCTTCATTTTCATGAGAGTTATACGTGGTATAATTGTTGTATTATAGTTTGATGGTTTGAGTTATGTTAATTAATAACATAAACAAACCATACTTATGATCAATGCAACGATTATTTCGCTTAATATCAAGTTAGAGATCATAAATTCTTTGTTTGTTGATTTACAAAAATATGAGAGTGGATTTGCCTCTAAATTGTCCTCTAGTTTAATAGTTTTTAAATCACATTTTAATTCTAGCTTTAGCTTCTTTTTTGTAGTTAACAACTTCATCTCTCTTTGGTCTAATTTGATTGAATTGAAAATTTTAAAATCTCACCAATTCCTTATGGATCGACCCGTATTCGCCCCGTACTACAAAGTGTACGCCGTGCGCTTGCGGTAAATTTTATTTCAAAATTCGTTCGGCTATTTTCTAACTCGATAGACATTTAGCCATCCGAACAAGGATTAGTCCCATGATCATTCAAATACATATTATAAAGACGTCTAAGTAAACCCCTACTCTCCTTCCCTAGGAAGGAAAAGTCGGTAAAAAGATTCCTATTATAGACTTTATAGAGGAATACCACTAAATTGTCCCTATCTGCAAAAGCAACCAAAAAAGTGTATTCAACTCCGCGTTCTCCTTTAAAACTCTTTCTTGATGAAGGCAAGATGTTTCTAAGAGCAAGGCCACTCGCTTCTCTTTGAAATCTTTTAATTGTTTGGCAAAAATAAGAAGGCTCCTATACTTTTCCGATAGGTTATTGTGGTCTTCAACCAATTTCTCGATTTCTCTATTTAATCGTAGCACCTCCTTCTTACTCTTTTCGTGTAAGATTTCAAAGTGATATTTGTTTCCTTTCCTTAGCTAAAATAGTAGATTTATTAACCAAGGTTAGCAGACAATTATAAGTGTTTAAAGACACCAAACTTTATACTGTACAATAGGAGATTGTGAAGTAGAATCCCGAATTTTCTCCTTGCCTAATTCTTTACTAATAGTCTAGGCATCTTTTACTGAGGTGTCTTTCTGAGAAGTATAATGCGGCTCGAGAAGATCGGTAACATTCGTATCATGAGTAGATGGGCCCAAGTCATGGCCACCAGACCCATTACAGCCTCTTCCTGGTCCCTTGGGGTCTTTGTTACCATCACCATCATCCTTACCAAAATCATTATCATCGTTGTCTTCATCTTCATCTTTATCGCCATCACTGTCATCTTTATCATTATTCCCTCTATCAACCTCATTTCTATCTTCATCGAGCATAGGATCATCAAAAGATAGTAATTCCTAAGGATTAATGGCTTCCACTTCTTGGAATTCGTCTTACAATGACCCAGGAACTCTCCCCGGTTTCAAGTCGAACTTCCTCTTGAATTTGTCATTTAATGTTGGTAGTAAAAGGAAATCCTACTATGGATAGCGGTATCATAATACGCGATGAAGAAGGCCTCTTCATAGCACTGCACCTTTATCTGAGGAAGGGCTTCGTTTATAAAGAAAGAAACAATCTTTTTAGCATCCTTAGAAATGTTATTTGTGTAGATAAGAGCAACCTCCTTACTTTCCAGACCATCCTTCAAAGCAGTAACTTGAGTATCCATTTGAGTATTTTTAGTTTCTGCCTACTCAAATTCCTTCTCCAGTAGTTTCACTCTTTCTTCAGCCACCAATTTCATTTTTCTCTCCTCATCTAAAGTGGAAGCAAGTCTATTCTTTTCAATGGCACTCTCATCCCTCTTTGTGGCGACCTCAAGAATTTGGTCCTCAATGGACCTAACTTTATCCGTCTGCTATGAAATCCGCTCTTTGAAATTTGGAATCTGATCGATAGATTCATGAGAATATTGTTGCAAAAAAATATGTTTGGCCACCTAAAATATAAAAAAAATATAATAAATAAAAATAATATAGCTAAAATTTGTGTTAGCCAAACATATAGAAATCAAGGTTTTAAATCTCGGATTTTGGTCGCGTCTCCTCCCAAGAATTCTACATACATATCTCATATCAAACGAGATCTTGAGTGAGATGAGTGTATATCGGGTGTACATCTCGGATTGACATCTCAGATTTCGAAGTCCATATTGGACTATCTTGGTGTAAGTTAAGAGTCAAAAATTGACATTTCAAAGATTTTCATGAAAATTGATATCTAAATATAAATATATTAACATGAATTATTCATAAAAAACAACGATATTAATTTTTCTTTTTAGAGGAGAGCGATTATATGATTGATTTGTTATATATCAAATGAATTCTACTCATTTGAATATTAAAAATAAAAAATTAACAAAAGGTTATCTATTTTTTCTCACTCGTTAAGAAATTGAAAATTAAAATAGAGAGCTAGTAAAAAAATCATTAGAACGCAATTTCTTTTATACCCACATAAGAAGTTAAAATAATATGTAAATGAAAAACGTCTTCAAATGAGTTCTATTGAGATTTATTTTAAATTCTGCTTAAGATCTTAATATCTTGGATGAGATGAGTATCAAAAAAGATATAAACAAAATTTATTGTCTTCGAATGAGACTGTCTATTAAGATTTATTTAAAATTCCACTTGAGATCTTAATATCTTGGACAAGGTGAGTGTCAAATAAGATATGAACGAAATTTAATGTCTCATTTCGCTAAATCTCGTCTCGCTCAAGTTCGAAAATGAAATCTCAGGTGAGATAAACGAGATTTGAAACAGTGATAGAGATACTTACCATAAAAGGCTACTGAAAGAAAATGTGGAAATGGTCCCTTGGAAAAGGCAAAAGTTTGTAGTGACTTTAGAGAGGCCAGAGACGGGGACTGGTTGAATTAACAAACAAAATCATTGAAATCTAAAGGGATGGATTAGGTCGAAGCTTCATAAGCAGAGATTCAGGAGGAGAATAGGAGTTCGACCTAACTCCTGGCACAAATGTTGAAAAACAGTTGCAGATGAGGGATTCATGATGTCTATAACAGGCTTTAGAATGTGAGCGACTTTTGTTTGGTCTTGAAGATTCTGGTATGGCAGGCCTAAATCAATAAAGCTGGAGCCTTGGTTAATTTTGACCATAGCTGCATTTGATTCCTTGGTAATAATAGCAAGCAATTAATCTTCTCCAAATTTGGCCTTTTTAACCGGAGGAGGAATTGAAACAATAGACAAATTGTCAGAATCCTTTTCCCTTTTGCAACTTTCAATAACCTTAAGGGCATCAGCGATAGAGTCAGCAACAAAAGTAGCTTTGGTAGTCACAGCCGAGGAGGTGGTAGGAGATTTTGTTTTCTTGTACTTCGCAGTCGAGACGATAAGAGTTGAACCTAAGTCAAAGATGGAACCATGAGACGATGGTATGAAAATTCTATCAAATCATAATAAGAAATTACCGGAAGAATCATGTTGAATGGGAGAATATGGAGAGAAGGCATTTTGGTTGCCAACAACCAAATCTTGTTTGCCATGAGCATCCTTCTTGATCATTGGAGGCTCCCTGAGCACTTTATGATTCTCTAGAATCAAGGAAATGTTAACTTCGATTATGAGTTTAAGCCTATCCCCAATAGTTTGAGCAAGGTTTTAAATCTCCCCGAGATCAGCCGAGATAAAAATCCGAGATATTAGCCAAAATCCGAGATTTGGCAGCTTGGTTAGTTATAAGTCTTTTAAATATCGCCCGAGACAGCCGAGATATTTTCCCGAGATATTGGCCAAAATCCGAGATTTGAAACCTTGAGTTTGAGTAGCCAAGCTCAAAGGCACTAATTGTACTATCAATAGAGGGATTCATCCTCTTAGAAGCAGATTCTAAAAAGAATAGATGTTATAAGAGAATGACATAATATAGTATAAATAAGAGAGAAAAAGCAATAAGACTTACTAGGGGAAGAGAAGGACCCCTTGATTCTTAGGGTATAGCTCTTAATATAGAAGAAATGGTTTTCCCAGTCCTTAGTTCTATTGATCAAATTAATGATCAAGCTCTTCGGATGAGGAAAAAAGCGGTATATGGTACCCGCTGGTTGTTACCCTGCCTTGATAAAATTTACTAATAAATGAAGAGTTTCAGCATCGAGAGAGGGAAATTTAGCTTCCCTGGCCAGTAACTCAAGGAATTTTAGATATGTATAAGAGTTGGGAAGCAGTTGTACTGGAGCAATCCCTAAAATGATCCAGGAATCGAGTGAAGAATTTTGAAAGGGGGAGGTGTCCCAAATGCCAAATATGAATTAGGGTGAAACAAAGAATCCTTCCGAAGGATTATTTATCATTCCAGATGGGGCTTCCACCTTAGCCTCTATGTTGGTAATCCCGAATTATTAAATAATAACATCAACTTCATTTTGAGTGGTTATAGAAGATTGTATGAGTCTGTAATCACTTTTTTCTAAAGTAGGAGAGGATTTGGAGACCTTCTTGCTACCCATTTATCTGTCATATAATATCATGCAAGAATTAGTGAAATATCATATATTTTATAAAAGTTTAAAATAGTTAAGAGAACGTAAAAAAAGATAATTAGATGAAAAACTCATAAATTTTGGTGAATTCATAATCAATTGAAGGCAATTTAATTAATTATCAATTTTGTGATTAAATGTTGAACTCATAAGTAGTTATCGAGTTCGTTATTATTTGTAGATTCTCTAAATGATTATCAAGATCATAACAAAATACCGAACTTATAACTTGTTATCGAGTTCGTAATCGGATGATGAATAGTTATTAAATTCGTAAATAATTAAAGGTCCTTTAACTGGTTATAGAGTTATAACGAGATGTCGAACTTGTAAATGGTTATCAAGTTCATAACTAGAGCACCTTAGCTAGTTATCAAGTTTATAACAAAATGTTGAATTCATAATTAGTTACCGAGTCCATAGCGAGATATCAAACTTATAACTACTTAATAGGACGACTAACCCACGAATAGTTAGTGAGTTCGTAACCAATTAAAGAATATTTTTCATGACTAGATGCCGAACTTTTAAAAGATATCGCATTTTTAACTAGCTAATTACCCTATAAGTAGTTGTCAAGTTTGAAACTAGTTAATAACTCTCTATAGGGTTATCGAATTTGAAACTAGATAACAATCCTCTAGCAAGTTGTCTAGTTTGTAACTAGTTAATAAGTAATTGTTGGATTCATAGCTAGTTATCGAGTCACTGGCTAGTTGTCGAATGTATAACTAATTGATGAGCTCATAACTTGTAATCGAGTTTTTAATTATTATTGAACCTTAAACAAGTTGTCGAGTCTCTAACTAATTGTTGAATTTATAATTAGTTGGTGAACCTATAACTAATTAGCAATCCTCTAATAGGCTATCGAGTTTCTAAGCCAATGTCGGATCTTTAACAATTATCAAAATCTCAATTAATTATCAAATTTATAGAAAGTTTTCGAGTCTATAATGGTTATCAAAACCCAATTTATCATCAGATATTCATCAAATACGAATTGCAAATAGAATTCCCAAATCAAGATAGTATTTGAATTCAAACTGCCAATCAAACTCAAGCAATTCATAAAAAACAAAGCCATGAAACCCTAGTTTTCAAATCAAAAACCTCTAATTTTACATCTAAATTGATCAAAAGATAAATCGAAACTTAACATGGTAGAAATAAAAAGATTCCTTTTGAAATTGTAAGATTGAAAAGGAAAATTATAATTACAATTTGAGTTTCAAGTTCTAGGTATGGCTTTTGGGGAAAGGAAGAGAAGGTATTTATAGGAGAAGAAAGAAACAACATGGAACGTTGATTCCTATTCAAATAAACGAATGAGATTAAAATGGAATACTAATAGGCGACAATGTGAAATTATACTAAAGCATAATATGCTTCTTCCACACAAAGGGGGTATATGTTAGTATAAATATGAATATCGAGCTTCTAAAGAGAACATGTCGAGTTTTTGAATACAAGAGATGTCGAGCCTGAAGAAAGTAAGGTTATCAAGTATTCAACACTTAATAAAGGATAACAAGCCTCAAGTATTCACAAAAGGTATTGAAGATAAACAATAAAAAAGGGATTTCAAATACTCAAGTGGTTAACAGGAATAGAAGAGGTGTCGAACCTTTAAGGATATTGAACTCCAAGCGATTAGCAAACATAAGGGTTGTTGATATTGAATATAAAAATGAGGTGTGTCGAGCCTCAACAACCATAAGGGTTGTCGAGCATATAACAAGCAGAAGGTGACATCGAACATTAACAATGAATTAGGATATCGAGCCTATAAGGTGATGAAGGTGCCAAATCAATAGGTACTTGTAGATATCGAGATTCATCACTACGATAGATATCAAGCCCAAAGATAGCAGGATTGACAAAGGCGTAGGATTAGATATCGAGCCTCTACAACTCGAGTGTTGTAGAATATGTAATAAAGGGAAGATGTCGCACTACTAAACGACATTAAGCATCTAGTCACAAACTGAGAATATCGAGCTTCTATGGGATGATGAGACTATGATGCATCAACTATCATCAAGCTGCTACCATAGTAATAGTTATCGAGAATCTACTATCATGAAGGTTATCGAGTAGCAATCAATATGTAGGTAATCAAGTTTCAACAAGGGAGATTGGGTTGCCATACTTATGAAAGTAAGTAATGTCAAGCCTTAACAAAGAGATGTTGAGATTTCATCAAGGAAGTGCTATCAGAACCCTTGGATTTCGAGCCCTAACACATGTCAATCATCCCACATGATTGCACCCCTATAAATAAACCACCAACGACATCTAAGTGGGGGCAGTTCATTCTTACTCTATTTTGGAATATTAAAAGTTGTAAAATCTAGATAAAATTGGGGATTTTTAGATCCGATTGTACTCTTGTGACCTTTTCAAATAAGGACTTGGACATTCGACTTTGCATAGCATACTTCTCTTATATTTGCCTAATTTGTTATTTATGACAATGGACATGTATATGATTTATTTTTGGACCTGGAGGTGGACAATTGACATGCATATGACTTATCTTTGGACTTGAACTCGAACTTGCATATACTCCCAAGCTTGCATAAGGCCACTTAAGCCCGGTAACACCCCTAAATTTTGATTAGCATTATTTAGGACATTTAATTAGATAAACTAAATAAAATAATGTAAGAGGATAAGGAGATTGAGATTTGATAATTATATCATTGATCGAGTCATAATTAATGAACTATTAAGATTGATTAGAACATTAATAAGAAGGAGGATTTTGGAGGAAGGCAAAATAGGTGAAGGCTTTATTCCTAAACTTAAACCCTTCCATTATCATTTCCTTCCTTACTTTCATTCATACAAAAGAGAAAAGGGAACAAGGCTATCCATTACAAAGAGTTTCAAGAGAAGAAAAAGCTAAGAAACAAGATTAAAGCTTAAGGGAAATCAATTCAAACTCAAATCTCAAGTTCCTTTATCAATTTAAGGTGAATAATGATAACCCATCTCAAGTTTGCATCTTAATTTTGGTTTTATTATTAAATCTGAAGCTTATGATTGTTTTATGCCAAGTTTTGAATGATTAGTTAAATATATGCTCGAATGATGAATTATTGGATTTAATATGAAATTATTTAATAGGTTTTAAGAGTGAAAACCTAATCTATGGCATCCATTCAACTTGAAATTTTTGTATGATGTTAAAAACATTATTTTAGATGTTTTTTTTTAATTTCATAACTTTTCAATCAAGTATGAATATTTTATCAATTCCTTAAGTGAAGAAAATGATTTATTTCAGGTTTTAGTTATTAAAAATAATTAAATAATGTTTTTGGTCCCAAAATTTTTATATGTTAAAGAATATGATTATTTTGATTTATCATAATTTTTAGGGATTTTTCCCAAATGTTCATGATTGTATATGAATTTATTAGGCTAGAAGGCTTAATAATTAAATTAAAATATTAATATAAAATTATGGTTTGCAAAACTGTTTTGGAATGTAATTTCTGATTTATAGCTATTTTCTGAAAAGGATTTTGTAAAGAAAGCTATTATCCAATAAGAATTTGACAAAGAATTGAAATTGGTAAAAAGATATTGCTTTTTAAAGAAATAAAACATTTTTAATGTAAATTATGATATTACCATGTGCTATTAATCAATGTCATACCCCATCTATGCCGTATATCATCTCTAACCTGTAGGAAGCATACGATAGCAACTTGGTTTGTGTGCAATGATTCTACTAAGGTTGGGATGTTTCAACGTGACATTGATGCTCACAACGTTGGAAATGCCGCTTGTGTTCTATGCCGTCTGTTTAATACCGCATGTTTCAATGTCGTATATCAATGTTGCATATTTTATATACTAACTTCAACTCCATAAGGAAGCAATGCCGTTAGTTTTCAATATCAAGTCCTTATGATTTAAATGCCGCTATTTTCTATGCCGCAGTGTTTGACCATAGGGACGTTGTAGGCAATTTTCGACATTAATTATAAAGAGGCAATGATGCTGCTATAGGCTATTTTCGACATTGGTTTTATACGACAATGATGCCACCTAACCTTAATACTGACATTCCCATGTTTCCAAGTTTTAAAGTTTTATACTATGTAACCCATAACTATGCCACTTGTATTCGACGACCTATATGTATTTATAATATGCATCATAAACGATTTTGGCCTTATGGCCTTGTGTTTTATAAATCAGAGGCTTTAACATGATTTCGATATAGAAGGGTGCAACAACTCGTATAGGCTATATCAATGCCGCACTTTATCAATATAAATGGTTTTATTGTATATGGCTTCATAGCCTAAGATTTTGAGGTACGACGACCTTTAAGTGATTTCAAAATTCATAAATGCTATATTATAAAAGCATATACATTAGCATATTGGAAGGTAAAAGGCTATAGTTTTCCTTGTTTTAAGAATGATTTCAAGGGTTAAATCAACTATAAAGTTTATATTTTCAAGGAAATAAAAAGGGTATTTAGCCTAGAATTTTACTAAAAAGATTAATTTTATCACCTTTAGATACATTGTGATAGGATGAATTGACTCAGAGATTAGAAAACCTGATGGGACTAGTGTAGTGTCGCGCCAACACTTTAGCTGTTAGCCAATAGCTGATTTTAGTCAAAAATTCCAATATGTATGGCTTCGTCAATGGTAAGACTAAAAGTAGGTTTATGCACAGAAAGGAATACACAAAGATAAGGTAGGTTATTGGTTGGCCTGCAAAATCATTAAGATCGGAGTGACCCTAGGAATAGTAAGTTTTGGAACAGACCATCCAGTTTCCTTCTAACAGTATGTTGGAGATTTAATATATCTGGTAGGCCCTAGTCAACCATGTAGGTTTGTAGTTACCCTGAGAAAACTATGATGGTGGGATAGATAGCCCATTTATTTAAACAGCTTGGCCATAATTACCCAAGTTGCATACATGCATATGATTATTTATATTGTCTAGTTTAACCATTGTGGTTGCAGGTGGTTGATTTATAAAAATACATAATTTTTAGAGGATACTAGTGAGGAGAAAACCTGTGCCACTCAGTGGCGTGGTCTCACTAGATATCTATTAACAGAGATGACATATTATTATTTACACCGTACTTTTTGTCTGACCCAAAGTTTTTATTTTTCCACTTAAACTCTCGGGTACTCATTTTAGTAGTTCGAGAAGGTTATTTAGGTTTGGTGAATAAAGTTTCCGAAGATGTGTAAGAGGTAGAGCTAGCTATGTAGGAGTCTATCTATTTATTTATCTCTTATGTAGTTATGACTTTTGTCTCTATGTATGTAATGGCAGAAATTGTATCTATCTTGTAGTTAACTCTGATCAACTAAGGGGGCATCTTCATATGTCGCTCTTGGAGTATTTTTTAATAATTATATTTTACCCGAACCTGGGCTACGTTTGGGATTATGTAATGAAATGGAAATTAATTAATGAAATGTATGGTTTGAAAATTTTCATATTCCTATGCTTTGATGCTAATGATACTATTAACAGATCTCACTTTGTCACCAAATAATAATATTATTGATGATTACTGCATCAACAACGCTTATTTTCGGGCCTTAGAATTGGGGATGCTATAACTTGGTATCAGAGCAAAGGTTTATGTAAAATTAAAAGGATTTTGAACTTAAAAGGGTTTTGAAAATATAATTCAAATGAATCAAAAAATGAGAATTTGGGGTATGGGATAACGTTATAGTAACTTACTTGTATTTGCTACATATTAGTATATATCTTATCGCTATTTTTCTCATCTCTTAGACCATTCTTTCATATCTTACTAAGGTTCGAATGCAGATTTAAGGACAGTAAGATATGAAGGCAAGAAACGGAAGAGTTAATCTAGGTGGAGGAAACACCACTACTAATGGAAACGTCATGCCTAATACAAGGAGGAATCCGGGTCGACAAATAGCTGCTAATTGGGTGCTGGAACACTACTAGTGGATATGGGAGCTATGTTTCAATTTTTTGTCAACATGATGCAAGTAGGAGCTGCAGCTGGATTAGTCAGTGGAAATGCTGGAGGAGAAAATCCTGAAGCTCCGGTTGTCAATAACTATGCTTTTTTGAGTCGAGATTATAAAAGACTTGGAGGAAAGCCATTCATTGGAACTGAGGATGCTATCGAGGAGGAAAATTGGATGCTTCATTGTGAAAGGATTTTTGCTGATTTAGGTCTGAACGATGAGAAAAATAGGATATTTCCATCCAGACAGTTACAAGAAGTTGCATTATACTGGTGGAATAGTGTTACTATTGGAGTGCTAGAGGAAACCTTGATTGGGGCTAAGTTCAGAAGAAGATTCAAGGAGAGATTCATGTTTGAGATAGCCAAGTCGGCTTTTCTTGGGAAGTTTGTTGAGTTAATGCAAGGGGACATGGCTATGTTGGAGTATGCAACAAGATTTGAGGAGCTATCCAGGTATGGGTATGCTACCGTTGACACGGTGATTAAGAGAAATAAAAGTTCATCCGTGGATAGAGACCACAGCTTGCGAGGGCAGCCTTATTGCATCTCAAAGATTCATATGATGTGGTAGTGGAGATGGCTTTGAGGAACGAAGACATGCTTGCTTTCTTTGGTGGTAACAAAGCAGTGGAGACTCAGAGTGGGCAGAATTAGAAAAGGAAGTAATTTCAGAAGAAGGAAGCTCAGAAGGGTGGAACTGTCTAGAAAGGAAAAGCAGATGTTGTGTTGACAAAAGGGAACACTTTGCCAATGATTGTCATTCTAGTGATGGAAAGAAAGTTATTGGGAGGAAGAACATCAAGTGCTTCAAATGTGAGCAGCTAGGCCATTACAAGATCAATGCAAGGAACTAGCCAAGGTTAAGAAAAAAACATTTGCTTTGGAACCAATTACCTCGAGACCAATAGCAAAGGAGAAGGAAAAAGCTTTGATGGGACGTACTCTCGATTCATGGCATACCTATTAGATTACTGTTTGATACTGGTGCATCACTTTCATTTCTATCTCATTGCTTGGTATGTAAGCTAAGTTTAGAACCATCATACCTAGTTACTTCCTTAAGGGTTGGGAATCCGATATGAGGGTATGCAACTCTTGGATGAGATGCGACCATTTAGAGTTTGAATTATTAGGTCATATATTTACATGCAGTTTGAATGTGTTGATTTTATAGGCATTGGAATTATATTGGGTATGGATTGGTTAAGTAAATATGATGCTAAGATATTTTACCAAGATAGGGAAATATCACCAAGACACCCTAATAGTAGCGATCGAATTATATACTCAGCAGAGAACTCGAATCTTGATATTTGTGCTTTATTGGGTGCAATAGAGAAGGAAGATGAGTTGAACTGAGTTTTTTTTCGTTAGAGAGTTTACAGATGTCTTTGAGCCAGTAACAAGACTACCGCTGAAATAAGCTATTGAGTTTCGAACAGACCTTGTACCTGGAGTTGAACCCGTAAGTAGACCACTTAGCGGAATGACACCTATAGAGATGAAAGAGTTTAAAGTGCAACTGGTGGACTTAGAAGGAAAAAGTTTTATTAGGCCAAACAGTTCACCTTGGGGAGTGGCCACGGTGTTTATGCAAAAACCGATGGGTCATTGAGATTATGTATCGATTATCGTAAGTTGAATGAGAAAATGATAAGAATAGATATCTTTTGTTGAGAATTGATGATTTATTTGATCAGTTGAGTGGAGCCAAAGTATTTCCCAGTTGGATTTGGCGACAGGGTTCCATCAATTGAGGGCAGCGGAGGACAGTATTCCTTTGATGGCATTTCGAACAAGATACGATTCGTACGAGTGGTTAATAATGCCATTCAGATTGACTAATGCGCTCGCTTTCTTCGTAGATTTGATAAACCGAATCTTCCGAGATCATTTGGATAAATTCATGTTAGTATTTATAGATGACATCTTGATATATTCTAAGAATGAGCAAGATTTTGGGGAACGATTCTTAAGCGAAAGCAAAAGGAAGAGCTTAGGCTTAAGGTGAGTGGGCACAAATTTAATAAGTTGATTATTGTTGGTGAAGTTATTCGGCTTCACCACACTAAACATGTTCGTGGAGTAACCTAGTGACTAATTGCTTCCATGAATTAGAATCGGCAAATTTAATCTATGTTAAATTCACCTTTGAATAGCGGCCATATTGTTGAATGCTTGTACAACCAAGTAGTTGCACCTCAATTGTTTGTTGAAATGTCGAAATGATTTGCAGATAAAATGGAAAGCAAAGATTAAACAGTTGAACTTTAAAAATAAAGGATACAGAATTTTTTTACGTGGTACGGATTATTGTTGATCCTATGTCCATGGGATAATCCACTATATATTTGTTGTTTTTGTAAAAAATGATGGAAATGTCTCCAAGGGCTTACAATATATGATTTTCTTTGTTTCTGGAAGAAGAAACGGCTCAAAGTAAATCATGAATGGAGAGGAAAATCCCAAAACGAAGATCCCACAAAGGGCAAGACCCCCTTCTTCGTCTTACAATATTTCCTTTTATAGTATAAAAAGTGCATTGCTGGTTGTTTCAATCGCCTTTGATCTTTTCAAACAGTTGTTTATTTTGGCTTTTCACTTTCAAGGTGGATTTTTATAAATCTTTGCACTTATTATTTCTATATCAAATCCACATTTCATAAAATCTTTAATCATTTCAATCGTGCGTCCATTATTCAAACTAAGGTATGTATCTTCTTTCTTCATCTCCCTAAATTTTCTTTTATCCTTTTTGCTCGTGAAGAACTGCTACCAGATTAATTTCTAAATTTAAGGGTAATTTGACAGATTGAATGTAAGAAAAATCATTTTGACTCCTGATCTTTCTTTGAAGTAACCTTTAGGACTTTAATATAAATTCTCCCTCATCTTCCTCCATACTAAAATCACATATTTGGGAGATGCATTGGGGTTCTTAAATAATTTGGGTTTCATGGCTATGCGGTTAAGGTTTTCGAATCTTATGAATGCATCAATACGCCACCGAAGGGGTATATCGCTATCACTCCCGAGCATATTTAGTGTGGTTTGTTCCTTTCGATGCATCCAATAAACAGTCGATGGATTGCAACCTTAGATGTTGCTTCAGTTCAACTTTCCCTTTATTCTTATACCCTTGCTTTTGCCACTTTCATCCTTTATGCTGAAAATGGTATCATCTCACTATTGAGGAACTTCAATTTCTTTTTTAGATTAGAAAGAGCCTCGACAAAGGAGGCGACGACTTCTTTTATATTCAAGCTAGGGAATCATTTTTTCAGGATGTCCTATGTAGAACTGAATAATGGGCTGAATTCTATTTCTTTATTTCAAATTTTTATAAATTTTCTTCTTTCTCTCGCCATTATTCTGTCTACACCATCTCTTTAAAGGAGAATGAGCAATTGTATAAGTCTAATAGAAAGAAGATTTTGAGATTGTCAATGGAGGCCAGAAAAATAAAAGGGTTATTTATTGAGTCGAAGATGAAGGATTGCAGTTTATTGCGTCCTAGTCATGTACTTTCTCATGACATATTTAAGCCTACTCCTTCCCCAACTTGATCTGGTGGTATAAGTTGTCTGCAATAGATTTTAGGAATTATCATACATGTGATTCTAATTTTGTCATTTTTCTTCCTTTGTAAATAATATGGATGATGATGCCGCTGCTAAGATTCATAGGGCTCTGGAGGAGAAGATAAGGAAAAAGTCTTTGAAGAGACCACGTGGAGGCTCTGGTGTTTCTCCCACTTCCACCAAAAGATCTCCTATTCCTCCCCTTCATATATCCCACTTCCTTCTGATGCGGGTATTTTTCCTCCATCATCCATTGCACTAGTTGGGTTTGCTGCTTCTTCTTCTTCTTCTCAGAGTGATCCTGCTCCTCTTGCGGGTAGCTTGAACACATCTGAGGTTTCCATGCCTCCTTTAGTTGAAAAAGTAGGAAGAGCTGCACAAGTTCCTCCTCTCTTTTCTGATCTGGCTTACGAGATGTCTCCCTCTGTGATTCTTTCTGAATTCGAGAAACTTTGGTCTTATGTGAGTGACCTCTCCTCCTCCCTTTTTCTTCATTTTCTTGCTAGTTTATTACTTACATTGTTCAAACTTCACATTTCTTGTAGTTAGCAGCCTTGATAGTGATGGAGCATGAATCAGGAAGTACACAGGCCTTGCTTTCAAAACAGGTGGCTAAACATAAGGCTGACCTTGGTTCAGCTAATTTTAAGAAAGCGGTGCCAACCTCTGCCAGGGTCAACGCCGAGGTGGAGGCTAGATTGCTTCGTGAGAAGGTTGAGAAGGCTGAGAGGGAAATTAAAGTTGCTAAGGAAGCCCAAGATTTGAAGGAGTGAGTTGAGGGAGAAGGATGAAGTGCAGGCCAGAGTTGAGACAGAGCTGGGGGCGGTGAAGAAGAATTAGTCCAATCAAAGAAGGAACTTAATAATGTCCCTTCTATTGTGACTTATGATTTTTTTGCTTCGGCCAACTCCAACTTTGATGTAGAAGTCAAGCCCGATTTTCTAAAGAAAAAGTCTATGGTTGATTTGATCTTTGCATATTGCCAGAATAGGTGGAATGTTGAAGAGGTCGAAGAGCAAAATGTTGAGCCGAACTATTTTGGACATCATTCTAGGGATGAGAAAGAAGGGGTAGATGGTGATCAAGGGCACATGCAATCTAAGGGACAAGACCAAACTGCAAACAAGTTTAACTCAAATCCTCTGATAGATTTAGATGATTAGTCCTAAATATCTTTCGTGTCTTATTGTACTTAAGATTTTGAAGTTTATTTTATTTTTTATAATAAAACATATTGTTTGCTATATTTTTCAAGTGAATGATTGGGCTTTCCACGTTGTTTTGTATTCTGGAGAGAACGTGTTCACAAAATTGTTGAGATAGACCGAGCATAGGCTCGCAAAAAACTTTAGATTGTCTTGGGTTGAGCGCCGCGGCTATGGCTCAATGCAGAAAATAATTAGACGAGAGTTATGAGAATCTTAAGAATAGGACCGAGGAGTTATTAGTCTAAATAGATCAAGTAGTTTGAGAAGAAGAAGCCCTTAGTGATTTCGTGTTGCATCGATGGCGATACACGTTAGGGAGTGGTTCTTTTCCACCAAATAGCACTGATCTAGAGTGGTTTTGACTTAAGTTTAGAACCTTGACTAATGAATGATTTTTTCATATCTTTGTTAAGTTACATACGTCTTTCAACCATATGGACAAGTAGAGATGATGTAACAAGTAATGAATGTTTTAGTGTCAGAAACTTGATCTGTTATGTTTTGATTATGTAACTAGGTTTGGTTTCAATTGTGACTTAATTTAGTTCTCTTTGAGCTCTATTCGATACTAACTGTATTCGTCTTTATGACGCTTCTAAGGATGAAGTTGCTTAACTCAAATATGAAATTGAGAGGCTTGAAACAGAGCTGAAGCTTAATCATCCAGAGCTTGCAAACGCCAAGAGTGCGCTTGAACGTCGGTATAAATGTAATAGGAGATTACGCGTGTGGTCGGGGGATGCTGCATTAGAGCTGGAAGGGATAAAGCAGACCATAAATGCAGGTGAAGTACTCTACGGTATTGTTTATAGAGAAGAGATTGCACAACACAAGCAATAAATAAAGGACATATTTGCAGAGATTGCCAGGTTGCTTGGTGAGCAAGAGGTTATAGATTATGGGAGGATGATTCCGATGCACCATTTGGACATGGGTTTTGGACTTTCTCATCTTCATGACAATGGATGGGAGATTATCGCTAACAGGTTGTTTGGTGATTTTTCAGGCTCAAGTATGAAGACGGATTCTTAGTTGATTGAGATCCTAAATGATACCAAAAAAAGGGCGGTACTAAAGTTATGTGAGCAAGAGGCCTCATTGTAGGTTTCTCAAGATAGAGTTACTTCTTACTCGAATAAGCTTGAGCAAGATAAAATTAAATGCAAGAGGGCTAAGATGTTACTACAATGGTCTCGAGATGTGCTTGATTTCTTCTACCCCCATTGGATTAAAGTTTTCTAAACAAAAAAGAAGACTACGAAGTAACAGTTGATCGGGGTATGGATCCTTAGGCAGGAGCGTGTTATGAACCTCGTAAGACATTTGTTGTCAGTACGGCTCCACCTCTTCCTAATATCCCTTAGACATCATCTTAATGTTCTATTTAAAAGACTTTAGGATAAGGAAAACATTTTCTATAGTTTTTGACATGATTAAGAAGTTTTAATATTTCTTTACAAAATTTATAAATTTTAGTAGTCTTATTTTGCTTATTTATATGATTCTGATATGTGTGGATTTATTTACTTTTCTTTTGATTGACTTTTCTTGATTAGGGTTCATAGGTAGCCGTTCTCCAAAAGAAGTTAAATTTCCCTCTACTTAGAGTAGCAGAATTAGAAGGCCCACTGAAGAATGCTGAGAGCGTATATGGGACTATATATAAGGATGAAATCAAAAGGCTAAGAAAAAGGATCGAAGAGATGGACAGAGAGATGGCGCTGGGCATGAACATAAAAGGATATTCTCTAGTGACTCCAGTCTTATGCATCCCCCTCAGGTATGATGTGGTTCCTATGCCTTCGTTTGGAGTTGACCCAAATGAGATTATTAAATGGAAAATGATGTAAGGAATTATTACGAGACCAAAATTAAAGAGTTAGAGAACCGCTTTAAGAAAGAGTTAGGGACACCATATACCCGGGTTTGACCATTCAGATTCACTGAGGATGAGTTCTTTGGTTCGTTTTCTAGGAATGTTGAAAAGTCAACGGAGCACCTCTAGGGCAAAATTGAGAGAATTAGGAAAGTGGCTATGAGGTGAGTAAATGCCTTAGCAGACAAAATATATAACTTGGAATGTTAGGCTTGGTTAGATTCCATCGTCGTTTCTCGAGGTGGGATGGATAGGGCATCTCTTTTGGAAGAGCTACATAAAGAGAAAGTAAAAATAAAAATAGCAGAAATTGGTCGGCAGCGTGCAATTGATGTTTTTAGGCGTTTCTGGCCTGAACTTAATTTTTACTTCTTGTATAATCGGTCCAATTATGAGTATAGATCCTCAGACTATGAAGATGTCTGGGTCAGTGCTAACTATGACCTCCGCGTTACCTACCGTAATTCTGCTCATGGTGGGGTTTCTTGTTCTCGATCATCGGTCGTGATTATTGAGTTGGAAAACTACCTTTCTGCTTTTCGTTTAGCAGATACTTCAGCCCGCGGCATCGCATTTCAGCAGATCGTAATGGCATAGTGCGGCCATGCCTAATTTGTTTTCCGAGTTTGGACCAAAGTTATAGTTTAATTTTTATTTGTAACATGACCCAGATTGTAAATTACGTGAGGGTATATAGAAATAAATAACATTATTTCTATTAGACATGTAAGATTCATAACTAAGCATTGACAACCCAAGTTGTTTATATATACCTAACAAGCTTTGAGTAGTGATTAGATTTGTACCTGAGTAATAGCCTTTTAGTACATTCTGTGTACTATGCTCTCCTCCCAAGTTTAGGATGAGCACCTGAAATTACATATACCCCTTGACCAAGACCTTTATTGGTCGTAGTATTTTCTTGCGCATTGCCGTGATTCGACCCTTTTTCCTGGGTGTAATATCCAGTGCTAGCCTAACTGCATGTGCAATGTGACCTGCCGCCTTTGTTTGAGGGCATAGTGCTCTGGTCTAACTGTGTGCTAAACACGACAAGCCCCTTGTTTTGGAGCGTAATGTCCCTGGCCACATGTTTGGCCATATATTTGTTATGGCATGCCCCATATTTGGGGGAGTAATGTCCTTAGCTGTATGTTTGGTCATATGTTTATTATAACATGCCCCCTGTTCAGGGGGCACAATGTCCTTGGTCATATTCGTGGCCGTATATTTGGTATGACCTACCCCATGTTCGAGGCATACCGCCCTTAGCTACATGCTTGATATGACCTACCCTCATGTCTGGAAGGCGAAATTCCATATGTATGCTGAGCCATATCCATCTCCAGCATCACCATTCTAATTTCTGAGATTGCTGTTATTGCTCATATGTACCTACTGATTAATAGGGGTGAGCTAGGAAGGGTGATTTGTTGGTGTGCTTAGCACAGTCTTCCCCGCTGTTTGGCAGAGAAATATTTGATTGAGAAGTCAAGTCGTGTATATGTATAACCCATTATCGCATGCACATGGTGTTTTTGTACAGGTTCGGGCCGTCTAATATTCGTACGTCCAATATATTATGTCGAATCATCCAACATAGAGGTTTTTTGTACTAGTTCAGGCAGTCCAGTATCCCTATGACCAGTCTTTCTATGGTAATCATCATAGGATTCATACTGGATCAGAGTAGTTTTACATCCCGTCTAGTGCATGGTTGAAAAGCCGGACTTGCGTTGATACAAGTCTAAGTGTGTAGGGCTAATATCACCGTTTTCAGTGTTGATAGTGTTGTCCTATCGATCTTGCATTAAGCTTAATCAGTGAATATTGGCAGTGAACTGTGTGTGTACATTTAATAAAGAGATATTTATACTAGTTCGGGCTGTCTAGTACCCCTACGACCAGTTTAGTACATCGATACCTACATACATTTTTTTACAATGCTTGTCGCATTGGTAGTGCGAGACACGTTGCCTTCGGCCTAGGCCCTTCAGTGTAGTACTAGACGCTTTTATTTGCAATTGCTGCTCTGACTCCATCTCCTTCCCTGGAATTCGAATCCATCCCCGTTGGGGAGGGGGTAGTGGTTAATCCTTCAAATCGATGTGCATCTCAATCACTTTAGCTTGCTGCTTGCTTAAGTGATTGAGGTGTGGGCTATAGGTCATAGTAATGGGATCCCTATATTATTATGATTGGAGTTCTTGGATTCCAGTTTTGGGTTCTATGCTATGACCTGAATCACTGTCTAGATCAACAAATCCCGTGTGTCTACATCCACCCTGTAGTCATTGATCGATAGGGCAGTGCGAAGGATGGCTAGTAGATGTCGTTAGACATTATTCCATGCACCATCGATTATTGAGTCCATCTATTAAGTAGTATTTGGATGGTCTCATTGCTCTCATTTTCGAGAATGCCATAATCATTTATCTACTGCATGAAACATGCATCAGATAAGAAATGGTGGTGCGCCGTGGATAATAGTGAAAAGGAAATTGGAATTGGAGGTTTGCTAGAGATTTGAGGGAAGAGAGACAGAGGTTCAGGCCTTCCTTCTAGGACCAATGATGTTGGTGAAGTTTTTCGGGTTAACCACACTTAACAGGATTGTGGAGCAACCCAGTGACTAATTGCTTCCATGAATTGGAATCAGCGAATTTAATCTATGTTAAATTCACCTTTGAGTAGCGGCTATATTACTGAATGCTTGTACAGAAGAGTAGCCAAAACCTCAACTGTTTGCTGAAATGTTGAAATGATTTGCAGATAAAAAGGAAAGCAAAGATTAAACAGTTGAATGGTAAAAATAATGGACATGGAGATTTTTTACATGGTTCATATTATTATTAATCCTAACTCAATGGGATAATCCACTAAATATTTGTTGTGTTTGTAGAAAAATGATAATAATGGCCCCAAAGTTGTACAATATATGATTTTCTTTGTTTGTGGAAGAAGAAACAGCTCAAAGAAGATCGTGAAAGAAGAGGAAAATCACAAAAAGAAGATCCCCCAAAAGGCAAGATCACCTTCGTCATCCTCTAGTCTTTCCTTTTATTGTATGAAAAGTGCATCACTGGTTGTTACAATCGCCTTTCATCTTTTCTCTTTAATGACCACCTTCAAAATTTGTCACTTGTCATCTATCTACGATGCTTATTTGTTGTGCCTGGATTGATGATAGGTTTTTGGTAGAAAACCGTGATATGGGCAGGATCTTGAAAATCAAAAGCGGGATGCCTGAAAAATTAGGCGGGAAGTCCAAGTCTATATGGGTCGGTCCCCTCTCTCTCGGAACGACAAAATGTCTTAAGAGGAACAGTAGGGGACTGCTCTGAAGCTCTCGTTGATGCATATGTAGAAGTGCAGTGGTGAATATTGCTTGGCATTTAGATCACATTGATCCACCGATATCTTTGCTATCTTGGTTTGACTTAATAAGTTGTCGGGTCAGAATAGAGTAGAGTTCCCTCATTCTGTTCTAAGGATTGACTTGGAAAATGCTTGGAATGTGTTTGAGACTATTCGTGAGTTGGTTTTCCCTCTGTACCGGTATGTCTTGGCTGTTGATGAGGGAGATAGAACACTACACTCATTGTTTGTCTGTAAACTTGATTCTGCGTTGAAGCGTATTTCGAGTAGCCATGTATATAGCCCCTTTGGAGTGCTATTTTGGCTCCGTGCGGGTCTATTTAGGTTGCCCTCGGTATGTGTTGGAGCAGGCCTATTCCTGTAGGCATCAAAGTGTGAGCTTTAGAAGTTTGATTACCTTAGTACATCTGGTACTGCTTTCTACGCCTCTATTTATTTTATGTGTTTAATTTTTGATATGGCTACTATGGCCTGACCCTATTTCCTTATGCTGTAGTATTTGTCCTTTATTTTATTTCGTCGTAAGAACGGTTCTAATGATTAGTATAATTAAATTTAAACTTTTTTAATTGGTTAGGATGTTAGAAACCTTAAATTTAATATGCTAGATTCAAATTTAATATGGCAACCCTATAATTAGAATTATAGTAAGCTATTAATCTAAAAGAATTTGCTTAGACACCTATTCTATCATCAAATTACAAACCTTAAATAGCTACCCTAAATTGATGTGTACAAATAGGTTATGTAGTAAATTATAGTTAATTAAACATTTCTAACAACAAAAATTAACTGGATAAACAATCGACAAATTAAAAAGTGAAAAATCCCCAATTTTGTTCGCGAACGGTCGACCTTGGACCTCCAACGGTCGACTGGTAGAGGTCGACCATAGAGGAACAACAGTCGACCGTTTCTGAAGAAAACTGCACAATTTAAACCTCGGCCTAAGGCTCAAGTTAAAATATAAAGATTATATAATTTAGTAATAAATTATACAAATGTTGAATTGTTCGTTTGAGCTTATTTTAGGCTATGTACACATGTATGAGAGAATATGGAAGCTGGTTCCCTATCAGCGTTGACTAGGGCGATGTATTTCGCAAATATGGATATTGATCTGGGCGATGTATTTCGCAAACATGGAGTTAATTAGGGTGATGCATTTAGCATAGGCTCAGAGGCGTTCTGTACGGGTGGGCACACAGTACTGGCGGAAACACTACCTGAGTGATTCCGAAGCTAACGGGAGATCCATGTAGGCATGATTTCTGGCGCATCGTGGTACAGGTGAATGCCGGCATAACATAATAAGTGGCTATATAGTAAATTGAGCCCAATACTAACGGGAGTTCCTAGAGGGACACCGGCGCAGTACGATAAGAAGCATTTTGCCACTATGTTCAAGACATGAACATGGATGCATATGATGGGTCACTACATGAGTTTGCATTATGGTGTTCTCCCTCTCCAAGTGTAGTGTTGATGGTTGGTATGATGGGAGAGTAGTTCCTGCATTGGCCGATCGTTAGTGTGAGGATCGATTAGTAGTTCGATCCAGTGTTTGATAAATATCCTTAGATATTGGACCTTAGGAATTCACAGATACTTGTCACACACCCTATATCACTTAGAGTAGTTTTAAAGTTAGCTGTAGATGATCATTATATTAAACTTGTACTCATTCACCAGACATAAGTCTGACCCATTCTTTTTCCATCTTTTTCCCCACCACAGGTGGACAGGGCAGGAGGTGACTGACTCATTCTTGAACTTAGAGAGTCGAGCTTACATTTCGAGTCTACCTTTATCTTATTTTACCCTCCATGTTTATTCTAGTTATCAGTACATTTTGTTTCAAGTATCAGACTTTGAGGGATATTTTGTTATGTACTCTATATTGGATCACGTACTGATATTTTTCTGAGACTATGATTTGATACTTTCTAGGATTTATATTTTTCTATGTTATGTACATGTTTTTATTCTTTCTGCCGTAAGTTCTGAAAAAGTAGTATATCTTATATTATATCTACCTGTATTATTCTCTGAAATGCTAAACGTTTAAACCTTAACGATCCGCATTTCTCGGCATGACGCGCGGCCAAAAGCGACACTAAGCTTTGGATCGGCATGTCGTGAGGTGCAGGTTGTCGCAAAAAGCCTCCTCTCTTTCAATGGTGATAGTTCTTTGATACTTATAAGATAAAGAAGGTGGAATCAGATTCCCATGAGACATACAAAGATCAAGGTACGATAAGCTGCAGGATCACAAAGATAATTTTATATTTTCATAAATCTGTATACGTTATGCCCAAACCCTTGTACATGATGATATTGTCATACATATAATTGGTTTGATAATTGTAGAATTAATAATTAATTAATTTAAATCTTATATGCAAGTCAACATGTTTTAAACTTTAATTCATTTGATTTGAAGAAAGTGCATTTTTGGGATGTGATAAAGTAATTAGAAGAAAACTAATTTATATGAACTACTACATAATCTTATTATACATATATTTATCATTTAAAATAGAAAATATATGTTTAACCTAAAATAAATTTAAATTAAGATATTTTAAACTTTTAATTTTTAAATCGGAACAAACTTCTTCTTATTTAGTCAAGCTATCTAGATACTTTACAGCAAATTTGAATATATATAAAGTAATATTTTTGAAATTATATTTAACATATATATGATATTATTAATTTATTTCATCATGGTAATACATAGTATATGTGTTTGTATGTATACCATACATCTCTCATGTTGTTGTTGTATCATATTATATATCATAGTGTATCTTTCTACATTTTGTAATATACATGTTTCCGAAAAAAATTCACAGTCTTAGAGTTGACTTAGATTAAGGCAACTAGACTATGAAATGATCAGATCAGAGCTACTTACACATATACATGACCTTGATCGGTCTTTAGGCATGCTTTGAGTTAATACCCGAGAGTAATCCTTGATTGGACTATTTGTTTAGATTTCTGTTTGATGCATTTTTATTTAGACCCTATGAATAATTTAGTGATTGATTTTAGATATGAAATTATTTGAACATGATACTTGATTTTAACATTGCTGGGGAAATTGATGAAACTTGGGTATCCCTTATATTTGATACATAAACTGATAGATTGTGGTTCTCCCGACCAAAGAGATGGCGTGATGAACCGTGAAATACAAGTCTATTCGTTATAGAGTGGGTGGATAGGCTTTTATAGGATAGCAAGTCCAATCACCAAAGGAGCAGATGGACTCGCTTTAAACTTTGATCCCTTTTGCCGGAGAGCGAGTGAATTGGCAATGTAGATTTACAATTATCTAATCCAGAGAGGTTAAAATTTAACTTCAAGGTATGAACACCTTTTGATTTGAAATGACTTGATGATAATTATTGAATGATTGATGTATATTATTTCTTGGTCCAATTGGACTTAATTGCAATGGAATGTCGGGAGATACTAGACGATTTATGAGTAACACTTCAACTAGGGGCAATATATCAACTTGATGCAATGATGCTTGATATATGTTTTTGTTACTACAAATATGTATATCGAGCTTCTAAAGATAGGATGTCGTGTTTCTGAATACAAGAGATGTCGAGCCTAAAGAAAGCAAGGTTATCAAGTATTCAACATTTAATAAAGGATTGCGAGCCTCAAGCATTCACAAAAAGGTATCGAACATTCACAATACAAATGGATGTCGAATACTCAAGTGGTCAACAAGAATAGAAGAGGTGCTGAACCTCTAAGGATGTCGAACTCCAAGTGGTTAGTAAACATAAGGGTTGTTGAGCTTGAATACAGAAAGAATGTGGTGTTGAGCCTCGACAACCGTAAGGGCTATCAAGCATATAACAAGCAAAAGGTGATGTCGAACATTAACAATGAAATAGGATATCAAGCATGTGATTTGATGAAGGTGTCGTATGAATGGGTACATGTAGATATCGAGCTTCGACGATACAAGAGCTATCGAACCCAAGATAGCAGGATTGACAATGACATATAAGAGATAACGAGCCTTTATAACATGAAGTATTGTAGAATATGTAATAAAGGAAGGATGTCGCACTACTAAAAGACATTAACCATCTAGTCACAAACTGAGGATATCAAGTTTCTAGGTGATGATGGACCTATGATGCATCAACCATCATCGAGCTACTACCATAGTAATATAGAGTATCTACTATCATGAAGGTTATCGAGTAGCAACCATGATGCAAGTTGTCGAGTTTTAACAAGGGAGATTGGGTTGCCGAACTTATGAAAGCAAGTAATGTTGAGTCTTAATAAAGATATGCCGAGATTTCATTAAGGAAGCGCTATCGGAACCCTTAGATTCCGAGCCCTGATACGTGTCAATCATCCCGCATGGTTGAACCCCTATAAATAGACCCCATCGACATCCAAGAGGGGGTGATTTTTTCTTACTCTATTTCTCAATTCTAAAAGTTGTAAACCCTAAATTTAATTGGGGATTTTTAGAGCCGACTTTTCTCTTGTGACTTTTTTAAATAAGGACTTGAACATTCAACTTTGCATAGCATACTTCTCTTATATTTGCTTACTTAGTTATTTGTCACAATGGACATGCATACGATTTATTTTTGGACTTAGACATGGACAATTGACATTCATATGACTTATATTTGGACTTGAAATCGAACTTCAAGTTGCATATACTCTAAAGTTTGCACAAGGCCGCTTAAGCCCTTATCCAAACCAACCTCAACTTGCTTTGCATATTTTGGTTAGCGAAGAAATTTGCTAACATTTTGGCGCTAGAAGGAGGGCCCGAACCTATGTTTCCCTACATATCCCTACAGAGGACTTTCCACATCTGGCAAAACCCTATAAACGACTTCCCATATCCAACATATTCCTATAGAGGACTTTCCGTACTTTGCCTAACCTACTAAATTGCATAATGACTATCTTTTAACAAGGATCTTTCGAACCTTATATTACTAAGCTAGCTTATCAAGTCATCCATTATCATCAATTCCCTGGAGAGCAGGTCCTAAGAAACATGGAATTGATAACTCTTGCGGAAAAGAGGCGGGCGATTCCCTACAACCAGGATAACTGGAGCATAAATCCATTCCATATGGGATCTACCATAATTTTTTCTTATTATCTTAATATGGGAAAAGAGAGCAAGACAAGGAATGACTCATTCTTGGAAATGAGAAAAACTATATAGCTTCAAACTAGAGGAACTGTCTTTGAAGATGAAACAATAAAGGACTTTGATAAATTTACTCAAAAGTGGCAAAGGGTAATTGGTCGCTCCTCCACTTCAAACTGCACTCAAAAATATTTAAAGAGAAAGTTTATCGTTAGAGCTTATGACCCAATCCAGTGTTACAAAAAAGCCAAATGGGGACAAAACACACAATTTCTTATAAACTTCCAGTCTGTTCGAGCCCGTTCCCTTACCACCTCTTATGAAAACATCTATCTCCTAATTAAGGACAAGTTGGACTATTAGCCTTCAAAGAAGAAGCAACCGGGAAAGGAAAGATATCTCAGAGGCGCCTATTGCCAATATCACCAAATGAATGGAAACGATACCAATCAGAGCCGAGCCCTATGAGGGATGATTGAGAATTTTCTGGGAATGGGAGAACTCCAAGAGTTTATCAATGAAACTTGAGCGCAAAACCAATGTATCTTCAAAGCTCAAGTGCTTAATTAAGGGAAATACTTCATGAAAAGGATTTACAAAAATAAAGGAAAAACCTTTGATCCCGCCACAAGTGCCTGGTCAAAGCACTATGAGCCTTCGGTCACGCCTATAAGGCCTAACGGTAGCACCTCCTAAATGGAGGTTAGAGTAAGCATCTATTCCCGCCTGTAAGGCTCGGCCTGAGCACTGCAAGCCTTTGGTCCCGCCTACATTGCTTGGTCAGAGCACCTCCTAGAGGGAGGACGGAATACGCCATTTGGTCTCACCTAATATGGCCTGGCCAAAGCACCGACCAGCCTCATGTTCCGCCTATAAGGCCTGAACGCGCCTCCTAGAGGGAAGATGGGTAAGACTTTGATTCTACCTAAGATGGTTAACCAAACACATTGACCAGCCTAAATTCTTAACTAAAAGGCAAGAAGGGGCGAATGAAATCAATCAGAGCCTAAATCCTTTCAAAAGGTAAGAAGGGGTAAAAGAAATAAATCAAGCAAGTCTAATTCCATCTTAGAGATGGGCCAAAGTAGAAGAAGAGCAATCAAACACGAACAATCTTACGAAATCTTTAAAGAAACTGTCAGACTGCTACTATGGCAGAATATGTTTGTACCAAAATTGGCCACAACACTCTTCGGATGTGTTTGAAGAGATAAAATGAAGAATATAAATTGAAAATGAGGAAGATCTAACAAACACACCAATAAACAGATCAAAAATGCACAGAAACACACGGATTTAGAGTGGTTCGGCGTAGGGCCTACGTCCACTATGAAATGATTGACTTTTATTAACTTTGGCTTGCTGGTTACAACGAATTACAACAGTAAAACTCGAGTACAACAGTGATTTCGATAGAGTCTAGACGTAGAAGAGCCAAAATCCCCTTTTCTGTAGGTTCTAGGCTGCTATTTATAGGTGTAGGCTGGAGATATCTGTCCCAAACTTCGGAGAACCCCTTCTCTCACATGGGTGGGCCAACATGATCGATCCATGGTCGTTTTGACTCGATCCGTGATCGATTCGAATGAAATTCGTATCGATCAAGATTTGGCCCAATTGAGTTGAGATCGAGCATGAACATTATTTAGGTTGTACGTAGGCTCCTGTGAAAATTTGGTTGCATTTGGACTTGTAGATTGTGAGTTATGATCGATGCAAGTTTAGATTTGTTGGTTGGCTGTCACGTTCGTATCGATCCAAAGCTCCACATTCTCTTCTCTTCGCATCCATTCATTTCGTACCGATGACGTGTCTCGAAAATCCAATGGAGATCCACTTTTCATGCCGTATGACCGAGTCATCCATTTTTGTGAATTCCTTCGTATCGCTCCTTTGCTTTACTTTGTATCGCTCTTCTAAATATTGCTTCTTATCGCTTATTTTTACTCGCTACTTCGTATCCATAGGTAAGGCTCCATTCGTATCGATCCAGGAGGTTCTAATTCGTATCGATGGGTTAAAGGTGCTTCGTATCGATCACCTTGAGTGTTGTTCTTCGTATCGATTGTCTTTAACCAATCGATATGAAAGATGGAAAAATGGAGATCGATACGAAACACAGCTCGACGATGGATACGAAGCAACATACTTGATGGATACGAACTGTATCGTACATTGATGGATACGAAGCAATATACTTGATGGATACGAAAGAGGCTTGTTTGCGGATGGATACGAACAATAGCGATGCGTAGGGTTTGGATTGATGGATTCGAATGAGTTGGTTTCCTTGGCTTGCATCGATCATACCATGAGCACACAAACTCCAATTGACTTGAAATTTGGAAAGTTGACTTCCATGGGTTTTCTTGTCATGTCATATCAATTATACCTTGATTGGACTCGGACAAAATTTACCGATATCCATAGTTGACCTATATACAACTGGCATTGGAGAAGAACTGTCTTTAGTTTCCAGTCGATTCCATGGTGTCATGGCCTTGCCAAAAGGCGGGATAACATTTGCCCCCCTAAAGTACGTCTTGTACGAACATGACATGCTTTGAAAAGCTACCATCTTCATTCTGAAAAGTTCTATCCGATTTGTTGAATAGTTGCTGTCTTTTATGTCAAGTGACGCGGCCTTTTGATGGATTGCTAGTAATATAAATATTGGATTGCTGTTTGTCGATGATTGCATAGCGTACTGTTGTAACTGAGTGTCGAGTGTCGGAAGCCTGTTGTTCGTCGTCATAATTGTTGCCAGGTAAGCACTTTAATTCCTGCAAATTTTAAGAATTAAATGTTGATTTACGTCATATAGAATATATATAAACTTGGCTTTCGTCAACGTTTGTTCGTTCATGAGTCGATGTCGGTTTTCTAGGATCGAATCCTGCATCGATCCTCTCCTGAATCAATCGTGAAATTCGAGCTGTAACCATATCGGATGGTCGTTCTGTAATATCATTTCGTATCGATCCTCTCCTGGATCTATGTGAAGAGTTAGAAATTTATATTCGTATCGATGACAATCGGTACGAATTTGGTTGTCTCTTCAATACCATTCACATTAATGGATACGAAGTTGGTTCGAATCGATAAGATCCGAGGGATACAAAGTGTTTGATATACTTGAAATATGGACCGCAATGCTTTGGTTTCGTATCCATGATAGTTGTTCTTGTTTTGATTTATCACTGGGTACAAATTGATGGCATTATGTGAAAAATGGATGGGTGCGAATTGGTTCTTCGTATCGGTTCACATAGGTAGCTGCAACTTCAAAGAAATGGATACGAAACATGCTCTTCGTATCGGTTAGGAGCTCGGCCTGTTTTAACTGGTCAAAAAACATAAGGGTTCGTTCGTCTTTCTACTTTCGTACCCATGCTCATATAAATATCTTTTGTACTTGGCCGTATCCCTTCACTTGCTCTTATTTTGATATCTTTGCCATCGCATCATTTGTAAACTTGAGAAAAGAAGGAAAACCATTCTCGCCTTCGAATCGAGCCAAACAAACATCCACCCTTTGAACTAATTTATGGAAATAGGTAAATGATCGACCGTATTTAACCTTAACATGACGAGACTCGAATTCTCATGTCATTCCATTCATATTCATAGCCGAACGTTGCGTAGAAGAGATGGTTGAGTGTGAGGTCGAGGAAGGCCAGAGATGCCTTCATGTTGATTGGGGAAGAAGGTGTTTGGAGGGATATGAAGAACTTTGTAGATGGCAGTTTGGCCTTGATTTCGCATCGATGGATTAGGGAAGAAGATGCTTTGTTTCGTATCGGTCATGCCTTAAAATTTTGTATCGATCCCCAACCTTTGATTTCGTATCGGTCGTTGATCCTTGGATTTCGTATCGATTACCTTCGCTATGGTATCCTGCTTTTAATTTTGTATCGATTGAGAGTTCTTGAACTTAGTATCGATCACTTCGAATCGATAGGGATATGAAGCCAACAAACCTCGATCGCTACGAAGTTGGTGCCCATTTAATCGATATGAAGCTGAATTGTTCGATCAATGCGAAGTTAATGTTGAATGATCGATACGAAATGGGTGCTTCTGATCGATACGAAGTGGACGTTCTTTATCGATACGAAGCGAACTTGTTCGGTCAATATGAAGTGAACTTCTAAACCGGTACAAAATGAGGATTTTTGAACTGATGCGAAGTTTAGGCCTTTGTAATGAGCGATCTAAGTTTTGACTTTGATGGATACGAAACTTCATGCAAATTCGAACACTTGACTCCGACGAGCTTCTGCTTGCATTTTTTTGGACTTTCACCACACATTTAATTGCCTTTTGAAGCTTGTCGATGGAACTATAACTTAACCAATTTGACGAACTTTAAGTCGGACATAATCTCTGAAGTCAGGATGTCACGGTTGTGACGGTCAGCGATGACGGTCATTCCGATTGAATTTCGAAGTCTCGTCGTCTAAATACCTTGCTAATTTTTGTAGAACATTCTTATGTACCATAAAATATTGCATTGCACAACACAATCATGCACTTCACACTGGGGCACACATGAGATTATTGTTGTCTAACGATGATTTTTGATGAGTAGATTAGTTATTGAACCCGGAAGTTCGCAGCAGTCAGAGACTCAAAATCCAACTTCTTCAGTTATAGTATTGCCTAGACATGCTCTAAGATGGAAATAGACCGCTCCGCTCGGAGAGGCGTTGTCTTGTTTTTCCTGGTGTTTGAGATTGAACACCTAGGATTTGAATTTAATAAAGAAGCGTCTATTGAAACAAACCTTTGACCAGAGAGTTAAAGGATAAACATTAAATATCAATATAAAGATGATCGCTTTATGATCCTACCCAGAGAGGCAGGGTCCGGAGTGCAAGAAGTGAGTTGCTTCGCCAGAGAGCGACAGGATCGACTCACTTAAGTATCGTTTCCTATTCACCGGAGAGTGATTGGATCGGGATTCGATAAGAGCCCGAAGAGGCTGTGATCGGCCAACGATTCAGGTCAGGACATCGCTTAATGTTCAGATACACTGAATCGGAGTGCAAGAAGTGGGTCGCTTCGCCGGAGAGCGACAGGATCGACCCACTTAACGTTGTTTCCTCTTCACCGAAGAGTGACAGGATGGGATCCAGCATGAGCCCGGAGAGGCTACGATCGGTCCAGAATGACCAAGACATCGCTCTATGCCCTAACTGGGGCCAGAGTGCAAGGAATAGAAAGCAACGCCGGAGTGCAATAGGATCTTTTTATTCGATCGCTAAGTCTGGAATGGGCTTGGCAAGGGTCCGGAGTGACCACCGATAGTATGGAGAGACTGTAGAACTTCATTCTTAACTTCAGATGGAAAAAATTGATAACAATTCGGCTTCGAACAGCCATGGACTTGATTAAAAATGCTATAAGCTATGAGTAAAACATGAACTCACTGCATTTGACTTGAGACTGATCAAAACACGCCTTTTACCAAAAGGCATGTTTTGGGGGGAAAAATGTTATCCCAATTTTTGGCAAAGTCGAGATACCCAATGATTAACAAAAAATCAATGATTACTAGTCATGAACATCGATTGTACATCGTAGGTTCACCATGGATATCGATGAATTTTGTCCGAGTCCGGATCGGGCTGCAATTGATAAGACATGTCAAGCAAGGCTAGAAAAGGCAACGTTCCAAATTTCAAGTCATTCTGAGTTCGTACGCTCAAGATATCATCGATGCAAGTTGGAGGAAATAGCTCTAGGTTCGAATCCATCAGACCCAGCCTTGGGTTCGAGTCCATCGAAGACTTTCCCACCTTCGAGTCCATCAAGGAGAAACCCTTCGAATCCATCCAGTTGTAGTGCTTTGAATCCGTGAAGTCATTCCTCTTCGTATCCATCAGGTTTGCCTTCGTTCGAATCCAACAAGTCGGAGCACTTCGAATCGATGAGGCTACTTCACTTCGCATCCATCGCGTTGAAGACCTTCGACCCCGTTCCCTAAAGAGCTTCGAATCTACCCTGCGGAGGCATTTTCGAATCGATCAATACTTTCTTTGATCGATTCGAACGAACATCCATTCGATCGATTCGAAGAAGCATGTATTCGAATCCATTGCCTCGAAACCAGAAGGAAGCGGCTAAAACCATGGATTCGACCCAGTAAACTCGGAGAAAAAGATGGGTTGACCTGAGAAACGCGTGCGCCACATCACCATACGCACGCGCCATCCATCGATTCGACCCTATCGATTTGATGGGATCGATTCGAACGAGGGGATTCGACCGGAAATGCAATCTTGAATCGATCGTAACTCGAGATCCACAAGTCCAAATGCTATGAAATTTTCACAGTAGCTTGAGCACATGTTGAAGAATGTTCACACCAAATTTCAGCTCGATTGGACAATTTATTGATCGATTTGAACGTAGCTTCGAATCGATCCCAAAGTGGGCCCGGATTTCCAGAAAGCGGGCATGTGGGCCCCCTCACATGCCAAAACTGGTCTCCCTTCAGTTTAGGCGAAATATCAACCTCCTACACCTATAAATAGAGCCCCTGGTCATTCAGAAAAGGGGTCGGACAATTTTGAGAGCTAAAGAGCGCCCAGACTCTGTCAGATCTACTCCAGATCACCATTGCTGCCTTAGATTCAGACTTAGCTCACAAAATCAGTTGTAATACAACACACAAAATTGTAATCTTCAAGCATCGAGCAATAAAATCATAAAAACCTTGAAGTGGACGTAGGCCGGAGATAGCCGAACCACTATAAATTGTGTGTCACTGTTCATTATTTCTGGATTGCTGTTTGTTGCTTGCTTAGATCTGATATTTGTGTTTGAATATTGCTGATCTGTATTCATACACTGGTGCTTTCACAACACTTGGGGTTTGTGACCATTTTTGGCACAAACACTTTGGTGCTTTCACTGAGAAGAACTAGCACCCGCTACACCAGATTCAAAGTTTAGATTTGAAATTTTAAGGATTCAGATTTGGCTCTACAATAACTCGACAAACAAGACAAAGAGCTGAGAGGAGCCAACAGGGAGGAAGTCAAGAGGCATCCTCTGGCACTGGAGAAGGACAAGCTTCGATCTACATTACTAGAGATGAGATGGAGGCTATGAATAACCTAATGCAGGAAAGAATAATGAAAAGCCAACAAGAGATGCTGTAGAATTTCTTCGAGCAGATGAGAGCTGCAGGGACACAGAACCTTGGACCAGCTACAGCGGCTGTGAATGTGGAACAAGGAGCTAGGGCTATGGAACCCAACGGAGGACAGAATACAGAACCAGAAGGCAATCAACAAGGGCTTGGGGGCAGGCCCGCAGGATCCAACGCAAAAGGACCTTTGGAAGGAGCTCAACCGGCTAGGGCCAACACAAATGCTAACGAGCCACCCGAAGAGTACGTACCTGAATTCCCTACAAGCTCGGAGGGCAAAACAGAGACATGACAAGGGGGCTACCCCGGGATGGAGATGAAAGAATGATTGGCCTAGTGAGATGGATCATGAGAGAGGGATTGCCTGGCGGAGGATTGGAAGAGGTTAGTCAAAGTCCGTTCGCTCTGAATATCCGGAATGCAAGGAACCCTCCAAAGTTCAAACTACCAATGTTGGATCCTTATGACGGAAAGTCAAACCCGACCATGCATATCACCAGATATATCAGACACATGGAAGTGCTGGGAGCATCCGAGGAAGTAATGGCACGATGTTTCCCCTTATTCTTATCAGATTTGGCTGCGCTTTGGTTTAGACAGCTAGAGACATGATCAATCAGGACATGGGGCGAGCTTGTGGATTGCTTCATGAAGCAGTTTAGGGTTCACGTAACGCGACCCAAGAGCATGATGACTTTGGCATCAATAAAACAAAGGACCGGAGAGTCCATAAAAGATTTTCTGTTACGATTTAATGCAACAGTGGCTTCTGTAGATCGCCCGGACCCATCGATGATTTTGATGGCGGCAGTGGCGGGAGTTGGAGAAGGCACCGAATTCAAAGACTCTTTAACAAGAGACCCACCGCAAGATCTTAGAGAGTTTTACCATGAAGCTGAACGATTCATTCGATTAGAAGAATCACGAGCCGAGAGGCAGGTAATAAACGCTGTACAAGGCGAAGGAACCGCCAGGGAGCAGCCCACGGCGGACAAAGGAAAGAGAAAGCAGGATGACGCACATGATGGTCTTGATAAACGGAAGAAATTCCGAGAGCCTAGATTCAGGCAATACACAGATTTGACGGCAAGCCTAGAAAGGATTTACACTGAAACTCGGGGGCAACTCCCCTATCGAAAACCACCTAGGAGAGATCCCACGGAGCGGGAACACAGGACTGGAAAATACTGCATATTCCATGAGTTGGATGGGCACGCAACCGATGAATGCCGCCACCTAAGGGATGAGGTGGAAGAACATGCCAGGAGTGGTAGATTGCCACAATATACCAGAGAACGGGCAGCGACAGCAAGACCTGAACAACCACCGCCTCCACCTAACAGGAATGATCCTGGATCGGGATCACGACTCGTCATCAACTGATTGTGATGGCAAGGGCCAGGTTCAAGATTTGGACTCTGGCCGATTAGTTTTCTTAGATTTGATTTCCAAAATAAAACGGCTATCCCACTTACACATGTACGGGAACCGGAGAGATCCATAGACATGCTCTAAGATGAAAATAGACCGCTCCGCTCGGAGAGGCGTTGCCTTGTTTTTCCTGGTGTTTGAGATTGAACACCTAGGATTTGAATTTAATAAAGAAGCGTCTATTGAAACAAACCTTTAACCAGAGAGTTAAAGGATAAACATTAAATATCAATATAAAGATGATCGCTTTATGATCCTACCCGGAGAGGCAGGGTCCGGAGTGCAAGAAGTGAGTTGCTTCGCCAGAGAGCGACAGGATCGACTCACTTAAGCATCGTTTCCTATTCACCGGAGAGTGATTGGATCGAGATTCGATAAGAGCCCGGAGAGGCAGTGATCGGCCAACGATTCAGGTCATGACATCGCTTAATGTTCAGATACACTGAACCGGAGTGCAAGAAGTGGGTCGCTTCGCCGGAGAGCGACATGATCGACCCACTTAACGTTGTTTCCTCTTCACCGAAGAGTGACAGGATGGGATCCAGCATGAGCCCGGAGAGGCTACGGTCGGTCCAGAATGATCAAGACATCGCTCTACGCCCTAACTAGGGCCAGAGTGCAAGGAATAGAAAGCAACGCCGGAGTGCAATAGGATCTTTCTATTCGATCGCTAAGTCTGGAATGGGCTTGGCAAGGGTCCGGAGTGACCACCGATAGTATGGAGAGACTGTAGAACTTCATTCTTAACTTCAGATGGAAAAAATTGATAACAATTCGGCTTCGAACAGCAATGGACTTGATTAAAAATGCTATAAGCTATGAGTAAAACATGAACTCACTGCATTTGACTTGAGACTGATCAAAACACGCCTTTTACCAAAAGGCATGTTTTGGGGGGCAAAATGTTATCCCAATTTTTGGCAAAGTCGAGATACCCAAAGATTAACTGAAAATCAATGATTACTAGTCATGAACATCGATTGTGCATCGCAGGTTCACCATGGATATCGATGAATTTTGTCCGAGTCCGGATCAGGCTGCAATTGATAAGACATGTCAAGCAAGGCCAGAAAAGGCAACGTTCCAAATTTCAAGTCATTCCGAGTTTGTACGCTCAAGATATCATCGATGCAAGTTGGAGGAAATAGCTCTAGGTTCGAATCCATCAGACCCAGCCTTGGGTTCGAGTCCATCGAAGACTTTCCCACCTTCGAGTCCACCAAGGAGAAACCCTTCGAATCCATCCAGTTGTAGTGCTTTGAATCCGTGAAGTCATTCCTCTTCGTATCCATCAGGTTTGCCTTCGTTCGAATCCAACAAGTCGGAGCACTTCGAATCGATGAGGCTACTTCACTTCGCATCCATCGCGTTGAAGACCTTCGACCCCGTTCCCTAAAGAGCTTCGAATCTACCCTGCGGAGGAAACTTCGAATCGATCAATACTTTCTTTGATCGATTCGAACGAACATCCATTCGATCGATCCGAAGAAGCATGTATTCGAATCCATTGCCTCGAAACCAGGAGGAAGCGGCTAAAACCATGGATTCGACCCAGTAAACTCGGAGAAAAAGATGGGTTGACTCGAGAAACGCGCGCGCCACATCACCATACGCACGCGCCATCCATCGATTCGACCCTATCGATTCGATGGGATCGATTCGAACGAGGGGATTCGACCGGAAATGCAATCTTGAATCGATCGTAACTCGAGATCCACAAGTCCAAATGCTATGAAATTTTCACAGTAGCTTGAGCACATGTTGAAGAATGTTCACACCAAATTTCAGCTCGATTGGACAATTTCTTGATCGATTCGAACGTAGCTTCGAATCGATCCCAAAGTGGGCCCGGATTTCCAGAAAGCGGGCATGTGGGCCCCCTCACATGCCAGAACTAGTCTCCCTTCAGTTTAGGCGAAATATCAGCCTCCTACACCTATAAATAGAGCCCCTGGTCATTCAGAAAAGGGGTCGGACAATTTTGAGAGCTAAAGAGCGCCCAGACTCTGCCAGATCTACTCCAGATCACCATTGCTGCCTTAGATTCAGACTTAGCTCAGAAAATCAGTTGTAATACAACACACGAAATTGTAATCTTCAAGCATCGAGCAATAAAATCATAAAAACCTTGAAGTGGACGTAGGCCGGAGATAGCCGAACCACTATAAATTGTGTGTCACTGTTCATTATTTCTGGATTGTTGTTTGTTGCTTGCTTAGATCTGATATTTGTGTTTGAATATTGCTGATCTGTATTCATACATTGGTGCTTTCACAACACTTGGGGTTTGTGACCATTTTTGGCACAAACACTTTGGTGCTTTCACTGAGAAGAACTAACACCCGCTACACCAGATTCAAAGTTTAGATTTGAAATTTTAAGGATTCAGATTTGGCTCTACAATGACTCGACAAACAAGACAAAGAGCTGAGAGGAGCCAACAGGGAGGAAGTCAAGAGGCATCCTCTAGCGCTGGAGAAGGACAAGGTTCGATCTACATTACTAGAGATGAGATGGAGGCTATGAATAACCTAATGCAGGAAAGAATAATGAAAATCCAACAAGAGATGCTGTAGAATTTCTTCGAGCAGATGAGAGCTGCAGGGACACAGAACCTTGGACCAGCTACAGCGGCTGTGAATGTGGAACAAGGAGCTAGGGCTATGGAACCCAACGGAGGACAGAATACAGAACCAGAAGGCAATCAACAAGGGCTTGGGGGCAGGCCCGCAGGATCCAACGCAGAAGGACCTTTGGAAGGAGCTCAACCGGCTAGGGCCAACACAAATGCTAACGAGCCACCCGAAGAGTACGTACCTGAATTCCCTACAAGACTCGGAGGGCAAAACAGAGACATGACAAGGGGGCAACCCCTGGATGGAGATGAAAGAATGATTGGCCTAGTGAGACGGATCATGAGAGAGGGATTGTCTGGCGGAGGATTGGAAGAGGTTAGTCAAAGTCCGTTCGCTTTGAATATCTGGAATGCAAGGAACCCTCCAAAGTTCAAACTACCAATGTTGGATCCTTATGACGGAAAGTCAGACCCGACCATGCATATCACCAGATATATCAGACACATGGAAGTGCTGGGAGCATCCGAGGAAGTAATGGCACGATGTTTCCCCTTATTCTTATCAGATTTGGCTGCGCTTTGGTTTAGACAGCTAGAGACAGGATCAATCAGGACATGGGGCGAGCTTGTGGATTGCTTCATGAAGCAGTTTAGGGTTCACGTAACGCGACCCAAGAGCATGATGACTTTGGCATCAATAAAACAAAGGACCGGAGAGTCCATAAAAGATTTTCTGTTACGATTTAATGCAACAGTGGCTTCTGTAGATCGCCCGGACCCATCGATGATTTTGATGGCGGCAGTGGCGGGAGTTGGAGAAGGCACCGAATTCAAAGACTCTTTAACAAGAGACCCACCGCAAGATCTTGGAGAGTTTTACCATGAAGCTGAACGATTCATTCGATTAGAAGAATCACGAGCCGAGAGGCAGGTAATAAACGCTGTACAAGGCGAAGGAACCGCCAGGGAACAGCCCACGGCGGACAAAGGAAAGAGAAAGCAGGATGACGCACATGATGGTCTTGATAAACGGAAGAAATTCCAAGAGCCTAGATTCAGGCAATACACAGATTTGACGACAAGCCTAGAAAGGATTTACACTGAAACTCGGGGGCAACTCCCCTATCGAAAACCACCCAGGAGAGATCCCACGGAGCGGGAACGCAGGACTGGAAAATACTGCATATTCCATGAGCTGGATGGGCACGCAACCGATGAATGCCGCCACCTAAGGGATGAGGTGGAAGAACATGCCAGGAGTGGTAGATTGCCACAATATACCAGAGAACGGGCAGCGACAGCAAGACCTGAACAACCACCGCCTCCACCTAACAGGAATGATCCTGGATCGGGATCACGACTCGTCATCAACTGATTGTGATGGCAAGGGCCAGGTTCAAGATTTGGACTCTGGCCGATTAGTTTTCTTAGATTTGATTTCCAAAATAAAACGGCTATCCCACTTATACATGTACGGGAACCGGAGAGGTCCATAGACATGCTCTAAGATGGAAATAGACCGCTCCGCTCGGAGAGGCGTTGTCTTGTTTTTCCTGGTGTTTGAGATTGAACACCTAGGATTTGAATTTAATAACGAAGCGTCTATTGAAACAAACCTTTAACCAGAGAGTTAAAGGATAAACATTAAATATCAATATAAAGATGATCGCTTTATGATCCTACCCGGAGAGGCAGGGTCCGGAGTGCAAGAAGTGAGTTGCTTCGCCAGAGAGCGACAGGATCGACTCACTTAAGCATCGTTTCCTATTCACCGGAGAGTGATTGGATCGGGATTCGATAAGAGCCCGGAGAGGCTGTGATCGGCCAACGATTCAGGTCATGACATCGCTTAATGTTCTGATACACTGAACCGGAGTGCAAGAAGTGGGTCGCTTCGCCGGAGAGCGACAGGATCGACCCACTTAACGTTGTTTCCTCTTCACCGAAGAGTGACAAGATGGGATCCAGCATGAGCCCGGAGAGGCTACGGTCGGTCCAGAATGACCAAGACATCGCTTTACGCCCTAACTGGGGCCAGAGTGCAAGGAATAGAAAGCAACGCCGGAGTGCAATAGGATCTTTCTATTCGATCGCTAAGTCTGGAATGGGCTTGGCAAGGGTCCGGAGTGACCACCGATAGTATGGAGAGACTGTAGAACTTCATTCTTAACTTCAGATGGAAAAAATTGATAACAATTCGGCTTCGAACAGCCATGGACTTGATTAAAAATGCTATAAGCTATGAGTAAAACATGAACTCACTGCATTTGACTTGAGACTGATCAAAACACGCCTTTTACCAAAAGGCATGTTTTGGGGGGAAAAATGTTATCCCAATTTTTGGCAAAGTCGAGATACCCAAAGATTAACTGAAAATCAATGATTACTAGTCATGAACATCGATTGTGCATCGCAGGTTCACCATGGATATCGATGAATTTTGTCCGAGTCCGGATCGGGCTGCAATTGATAAGACATGTCAAGCAAGGCCAGAAAAGGCAACGTTCCAAATTTCAAGTCATTCCGAGTTCGTACGCTCAAGATATCATCGATGCAAGTTGGAGGAAATAGCTCTAGGTTCGAATCCATCATACCCAGCCTTGGGTTCGAGTCCATCGAAGACTTTCCCACCTTCAATTCCATCAAGGAGAAACCCTTCGAATCCATCCAGTTGTAGTGCTTTGAATCCGTGAAGTCATTCCTCTTCGTATCCATCAGGTTTGCCTTCGTTCGAATCCAACAAGTCGGAGCACTTCGAATCGATGAGGCTACTTCACTTCGCATCCATCGCGTTGAAGACCTTCGACCCCGTTCCCTAAAGAGCTTCGAATCTACCCTGCGGAGGCAACTTCGAATCGATTAATACTTTCTTTGATCGATTCGAACGAACATCCATTCGATCGATCCGAAGAAGCATGTATTCGAATCCATTGCCTCGAAACCAGGAGGAAGCGGCTAAAACCATGGATTCGACCCAGTAAACTTGGAGAAAAAGATGGGTTGACCCGAGAAACACGCGCGCCACATCACCATATGCACGCGCCATCCATCGATTCGACCCTATCGATTCGATGGGATCGATTCGAACGAGGGGATTCGACCGGAAATGCAACCTTGAATCGATCGTAACTCGAGATCCACAAGTCCAAATGCTATGAAATTTTCACAGTAGCTTGAGCACATGTTGAAGAATGTTCACACCAAATTTCAGCTCGATTGGACAATTTCTTGATCGATTCGAACGTAGCTTCGAATCGATCCCAAAGTGGGCCCGGATTTCCAGAAAGCGGGCATGTGGGCCCCCTCACGTGCCAGAACTGGTCTCCCTTCAGTTTAGGCGAAATATCAGCCTCCTACACCTATAAATAGAGCCCCTGGTCATTCAGAAAAGGGGTCGGACAATTTTGAGAGCTAAAGAGCGCCCAGACTCTGCCAGATCTACTCCAGATCACCATTGCTGCCTTAGATTCAGACTTAGCTCAGAAAATCAGTTGTAATACAACACACGAAATTGTAATCTTCAAGCATCGAGCAATAAAATCATAAAAACCTTGAAGTGGACGTAGGCCGGAGATAGCCGAACCACTATAAATTGTGTGCCACTGTTCATTATTTCTGGATTGCTGTTTGTTGCTTGCTTAGATCTGATATTTGTGTTTGAATATTGCTGATCTCTATTCATACACTGGTGCTTTCACAACACTTGGGGTTTGTGACCATTTTTGGTACAAACACTTTGGTGCTTTCACTGAGAAGAACTAGCACCCGCTACACCAGATTCAAAGTTTAGATTTGAAATTTTAAGGATTCAGATTTGGCTCTACAATGACTCGACAAACAAGACAAAGAGCTGAGAGGAGCCAACAGGGAGGAAGTCAAGAGGCATCCTCTGGCGCTGGAGAAGGACAAGCTTCGATCTACATTACTAGAGATGAGATGGAGGCTATGAATAACCTAATGCAGGAAAGAATAATGAAAAGCCAACAAGAGATGCTACAGAATTTCTTCGAGCGGATGAGAGCTGCAGGGACACAGAACCTTGGACCAGCTACAGCGGCTGTGAATGTGGAACAAGGAGCTAGGGCTATGGAACCCAATGGAGGACAGAATACAGAACCAGAAGGCAATCAACAAGGGCTTGGGGGCAGGCCCGCAGGATCCAACGCAGAAGGACCTTTGGAAGGAGCTCAACCGGCTAGGGCCAACACAAATGCTAACGAGTCACCCGAAGAGTACGTACCAGAATTCCCTACAAGACTCGGAGGGCAAAACAGAGACATGACAAGGGGGCAACCCCTGGATGGAGATGAAAGAATGATTGGCCTAGTGAGACGGATCATGAGAGAGGGATTGTCTGGTGGAGGATTGGAAGAGGTTAGTCAAAGTCCGTTCGCTCTGAATATCCAGAATGCAAGGAACCCTCCAAAGTTCAAACTACCAATGTTGGATCCTTATGATGGAAAGTCAGACTCGACCATGCATATCACCAGATATATCAGACACATGGAAGTGCTGGGAGCATCCGAGGAAGTAATGGCACGATGTTTCCCCTTATTCTTATCAGATTTGGTTGCGCTTTGGTTTAGACAGCTAGAGACAGGATCAATCAGGACATGGGGCAAGCTTGTGGATTGCTTCATGAAGCAGTTTAGGGTTCACGTAACGCGACCCAAGAGCATGATGACTTTGGCATCAATAAAACAAAGGACCGGAGAGTCCATAAAAGATTTTCTGTTACGATTTAATGCAACAGTGGCTTCTGTAGATCGCCCGGACCCATCGATGATTTTGATGGCGGCAGTGGCGGGAGTTGGAGAAGGCACCGAATACAAAGACTCTTTAACAAGAGACCCACCGCAAGATCTTGGAGAGTTTTACCATGAAGCTGAACGATTCATTCGATTAGAAGAATCACGAGCCGAGAGGCAGGTAATAAACGCTGTACAAGGCGAAGGAACCGCCAGGGAACAGCCCACGGCGGACAAAGGAAATAGAAAGCAGGATGACGCACATGATGGTCTTGATAAACAGAAGAAATTCCGAGAGCCTAGATTCAGGCAATACACAGATTTGACGACAAGCCTAGAAAGGATTTACACTGAAACTCGGGGGCAACTCCACTATCGAAAACCACCCAGGAGAGATCCCACGGAGCGGGAACGCAGGACTGGAAAATACTGCCTATTCCATGAGCTGGATGGGCACGCAACCGATGAATGCCGCCACCTAAGGGATGAGGTGGAAGAACATGCCAGGAGTGGTAGATTGCCACAATATACCAGAGAACGGGCAACGACAGCAAGACCTGAACAACCACCGCCTCCACCTAACAGGAATGATCCTGGATCGGGATCACGACTCGTCATCAACTGATTGTGATGGCAAGGGCCAGGTTCAAGATTTGGACTCTGGCCGATTAGTTTTCTTAGATTTGATTTCCGAAATAAAACGGCTATCCCACTTACTCATGTACGGGAACCGGAGAGATCCCTAGACATGCTCTAAGATGGAAATAGACCGCTCCGCTCGGAGAGGCGTTGTCTTGTTTTTCCTGGTGTTTGAGATTGAACACCTATGATTTGAATTTAATAAAGAAGTGTCTATTGAAACAAACCTTTGACCAGAGAGTTAAAGGATAAACATTAAATATCAATATAAAGATGATCGCTTTATGATCCTACCCGGAGAGGCAGGGTCCGGAGTGCAAGAAGTGAGTTGCTTCGCCAGAGAGCGACAGGATCGACTCACTTAAGCATCGTTTCCTATTCACCGGAGAGTGATTGGATCGGGATTCGATAAGAGCCCGGAGAGGCTGTGATCGGCCAACGATTCAGGTCAGGACATCGCTTAATGTTCAGATACACTGAACCGGAGTGCAAGAAGTGGGTCGCTTCGCCGGAGAGCGACAGGATCGACCCACTTAACGTTGTTTCCTCTTCACCGAAGAGTGACAGGATGGGATCCAGCATGAGCCCGGAGAGGCTACGATCGGTCCAGAATGACCAAGACATCGCTCTACGCCCTAACTGGGGCCAGAGTGCAAGGAATAGAAAGCAACGTCGGAGTGCAATAGGATCTTTCTATTCGATCGCTAAGTCTGGAATGGGCTTGGCAAGGGTCCGGAGTGACCACCGATAGTATGGAGAGACTGTAGAACTTCATTCTTAACTTCAGATGGAAAAAATTGATAACAATTCGGCTTCGAACAGCCATGGACTTGATTAAAAATGTTATAAGCTATGAGTAAAACATGAACTCACTGCATTTGACTTGAGACTGATCAAAACACGCCTTTTACCAAAAGGCATGTTTTGGGGGGCAAAATGTTATCCCAATTTTTGGCAAAGTCGAGATACCCAAAGATTAACTGAAAATCAATGATTACTAGTCATGAACATCGATTGTGCATCGCAGGTTCACCATGGATATCGATGAATTTTGTCCGAGTCCGGATCGGGCTGCAATTGATAAGACATGTCAAGCAAGGCCAGAAAAGGCAACGTTCCAAATTTCAAGTCATTCCGAGTTCGTACGCTCAAGATATCATCGATGCAAGTTGGAGGAAATAGCTCTAGGTTCGAATCCATCAGACCCAGCCTTGGGTTCGAGTCCATCGAAGACTTTCCCACCTTCGAGTCCATCAAGGAGAAACCCTTCGAATCCATCCAGTTGTAGTGCTTTGAATCCGTGAAGTCATTCCTCTTCGTATCCATCAGGTTTGCCTTCGTTCGAATCCAACAAGTCGAAGCACTTCGAATCGATGAGGCTACTTCACTTCGCATCCATCGCGTTGAAGACCATCGACCCCGTTCCTTAAAGAGCTTCGAATCTACCCTGCGGAGGCAACTTCGAATCGATCAATACTTTCTTTGATCGATTCGAACGAACATCCATTCGATCGATCCGAAGAAGCATGTATTCGAATCCATTGCCTCAAAACCAGGAGGAAGCGGCTAAAACCATGGATTCGACCCAGTAAACTCGGAGAAAAAGATGGGTTGACCCGAGAAACGCGCGCGCCACATCACCATACGCATGCGCCATCCATCGATTTGACCCTATCGATTCGATGGGATAGTGCAATCTTGAATCGATCGTAACTCGAGATCCACAAGTCCAAATGCTATGAAATTTTCAAGCTTGAGCACATTTTGAAGAATGTTCACACCAAATTTCAGCTCGATTGGACAATTTCTTGATCGATTCGAACGTAGCTTCGAATCGATCCCAAAGTGGGCCCGGATTTCCAAAAAGCGGGCATGTGGGCCCCCTCACGTGCCAGAACTGGTCTCCCTTCAGTTTAGGCGAAATATCAGCCTCCTACGCCTATAAATAGAGCCCCTGGTCATTCAGAAAAGGGGTCGGACAATTTTGAGAGCTAAAGAGCGCCCAGACTCTGCCAGATCTACTCCAGATCGCCATTGCTGCCTTAGATTCAGACTTAGCTCAGAAAATCAGTTGTAATACAACACACGAAACTGTAATCTTCAAGCATCGAGCAATAAAATCATAAAAACCTTGAAGTGGACGTAGGCCGGAGATAGCCGAACCACTATAAATTGTGTGTCACTGTTCATTATTTCTGGATTGCTGTTTGTTGCTTGCTTAGATCTGATATTTGTGTTTGAATATTGCTGATCTGTATTCATACACTGGTGCTTTCACAACACTTGGGGTTTGTGACCATTTTTGGCACAAACACATACACTTCACGGCACTACATGATTTCCAGTCTTAAGTTGTTCACTTCTAGAGATCACTAACTCTGTTTTTCTTTTACTTTACAGATATAATGACTAGATGAGATTCTATGCTTGGAAGCCTCCATTCAGCGAGCCAATCATCGAGTTCATATTATGAGTCCCATAGGAGGGAAGCTGACAGAGACCACGATCGCGGTTATTCTAGTCAAGAACGTTACGAGTGGGAGAGGGATAGGGATAGAGATAGAGAATACAGATATCAATCCCGAACGTGCTCTCCACCTCCTCGAGCTCCAACACAACCATCCAGTCACGAAAAACAACCATTAGAGCCTCCACGTCAAAAACCGTCTTCTCATGCCCCTAGGCCCGATTCACAATGCCGTAGAACCGAGGCCGAAACTCCCACTGTCATAGGACAAGCGATCACTGAGCCGACTGGGGAAGGAACGATCAGAATCACCCAGTTGAGAAAAGATTTTCTGAACATCTGCTATGACGGCTTTATCTTCCCTCCTCACTTAAAGAAAATTCCATCTGAGGCGGAGCAAACGATGCATGATTACATCCACGATATTTATACCTAATACAAGGAGTGGATGAAAGCCGCGGATAAAGCGTCGGCGGTGGCTTTTGAGCGAGCCAAAACAATTGAGAAGTTAGAAACCGACCTCGCTCAAAAGGACCGTATCATTCAAGTGCTCAATGATGAAGCTGAATCTTCTCGAAAATTAGAAATAGTGGCCACCAAGAAACTGATGAGGCAAATCAATCCATGGAAAGGATGCAACAAACGCATTTCGCTTCGGTTGAAGAGATGGGCCACCGAAACACCACCGTTACAGCCGAAAGGGATGATGCTCTGAATAAACTTAATGAGCTTAAAGTCAAATTCTCCGAAATCATCAAAGAAAAGGATGATGCAAATTGAGCAACCCAGGAGGCGTGCGAACAAGCTGTGGTGCTCCGGGGTGAAAGGGATGCAGCATCACTAAAAATCCGGGAGGTTGAGGATGAAGTTAAAATGGCAGAGTCCAGGTTAGTGGCAGATATTGAAGACCTTCTGATCGCTTATAATGCTAATGTCTTGAAGCATAGAAATCTAGCCTGGCTCGACAATTATCTAACACACATGTACAATGCTTGGGGCCGATTAGTAGGAGGTGAAAAGGCTGCACACCAAGCTGAATCGATTGATGAGTTCGAGCTCGAGAATTGGGTGTTGAGCGTAGATGAACGGAAAGTTCTCCACGATACGATGATCTCATATGAAAAGGAGAAACTTGGCGCTCAACATTCGGAGGTTGGAGAAGCCTCTGGTGTCGAGCACCATGATATAAGTTCTGAAACTCTTGCTCCAACTCAGCCTGAATCCACATCTGCGGTTGATCCTCAACCCGTTCCTGCTTATAACCCAGATCAACCGCAGTTATCTCCAGCTCGTGAGCAAGTCTCTGAAGCTGCTCCGCCACCCGTGAGCCAAACTGAGGAAGGTACTCTGAACATTTCTTATGCTTATTCAAAATCGGAAGCGTTACTTGAAATAATTACTAACAGTCCTTCCTTTGTTTTTATCCAGTGATTGGAGCCACATCTGTCATGCCTCCTGCAACTCAAGAATCACATCATGCGCAGGAGGCCATCGTAACAGAAGCGACCATCACAACAACCATGGCACCAATTGACGGAGCACAGGGAATCACACTTACTTTCGATGAACAGATGATGGAGGAACTTCTCGGTCATCACAGTGACCCCTTTGCTGATTTACCGTTTGTTATGGGTGGAAGCGCACTAGTGACTAGCTCTTCGGTCCCAACTGTAGGCGTTCCCGGCGATGCGCAAACACTTCACGAAGAGGAGATTATAGCCAAATCAACGCTGAGATGGAGACAGCTGCACGAGCTAGTAGCTTTGGAGGTGGGATGGTGGGTCACGGTCCAGCTTTGTTACGAATTATTTCCCCTGGTGGTACGGTTGTTGACACCAACGTGCCTATTCCGCCTCCTACCGCTGGTCCCGTCCCTTCGACTCCGCCTTCAGGAAGCATTCCAATACATGTGAGTTTGGAGGAGGAAGTTGATATAATGCTCCCGACTGGAGATCGGCCATCGAAAGGCAAGGGCTCGAAGAGAAAACCAAGTGGCAGCTCCAGCAGGTCAACGCCGAAGAAGAAGCCGAGAAAAAAGAAAGAGTAGGCATGTCTCTTCGGCTCATTTTCGGTAGATAGATAGGAATCTACTTTTGCTTTCTTTTTGTAGGCCGTGTATAGATTCGAGTTCGACCCCTGCTAGTAGGAATTTTGGTATAGTTTTGCACTTACCCTTTTTCTTCCAAAGAATAATTGAAATAAAACTTCATTTTGTCTCCAACTCAATTTGTGTTCATTTGTTAAAGTGCTTCAACATTCGAACTTTCATTCAATACACTTGTGGAGTTGTATTCTTTAAATCGGACCCGAGTTTAGTTGCTAAGTTCCGAAGTCATGGTTTCGGGTTGCGATCGAGCGCTAAGTCGAATTTTGATAGTACATTGTCCCGATCAGTGGCTGACACTTAAGTTCTACCCCAGTTCCGGGGAGAAATCGAAAAGATTGGTTAACAATCGTTGATTGACTTTAGTATATCGGTCTTAACTTTGCTGAAGTAGAATTGAAACAAGACGAGTTTAAGTGGTCGAATCACACTTGCTCGTCTATTAGTGATCGTATCCACACTCTGGGGATTGCATTTGTAGATCGGTGGTCTATCACTCCTGCACAAGGTTTTGAGATATGTCCGCGCTTCGGGGACTTAAGTTATTTTATGGGCGGTCAGTCACACCCTTTTTTGCGTTTATACTCCAATCCTCCCTCTGGGGATCTGGAGTTATTCAACGTTTATACTCCGATCCACACTCCAGGAATCTGGAGTTCGTTAATGGGTGGTCAGTCACACCCATTTGGTATTTATGTTCATACTCCAGATCGCACTCCATAAGTCTGGAGTCAGCCGACAGACGGTCAGTCACATCTGTTTAGGCTTTAGGATTTCTTTCGCACTTTGGGAACGACGGTTCTATCAGGATCGTGGATGGTCGACTCACATCTACCCTGAGTTAATAAGTGAGGTCGTTAGATGGACGGATCCATCCTCCTCGAACTTGGTTCTAATACGGGCGAAGTCGTTGGGTGGACGGATCCACCCTCTTCGAAACCGCATTTACAGGTTTATACTCCAGTTCGCACTCTAGGAATCTGGAGTTAGTTAGAGGATTGTCATGTATCAATCCTTTTTTGGCTTCAGTGTGATGACTTGTCACCGAGCTTGGGTTTCACTTAGTGAGTGATCGGTCGTATCATAGTCACTCCCTATTTGAATAAATCCCACCGTACGGTGGAACTTAGCTCTCCGTGTATAGTGATGGTCATATGACGTATTTCGAATAAATCACAGCTCTGGCTCGAAGAAATTGCATTTTATTGCTGAAATATAAAAAATATGGCAAATTCGATTGCCTTATTACAAGTTCAAATTTCGAAATGCATAAACAAATTGCAAATGAAAAGTAGACTGAATAAATAAATATAGCCTGTTATGTGTAGTAGCGACGAAGACTCTCACTGTTTCAGTCTCTCGGCAGAGTGAGACCGTCAACGGTCGATAATTTGAATGTGCCATCTCCGAGCTTTCGTTTAATAACATACGGCCCTTCCCAAGTTGGCTTTATATGTGAAGGGACCGGGTAAATTCTCTTGAGAACGAGATCGCCGAGTTCAAAGGTGCGGGGTCGGACCTTGGCATTGTATAACCGGGCGACTCGACTTCGGTATGCGACTGCCCTCAAATCAGCCTCTTCACGCTTCTTATCCAATAAATCCAGAGATTCGGCCAGTAGTATAGCATTTGTCTTCGGATCATAATAGGTCACACGATGAGAAGGTACTTGAGAAGGTACTTCCATCTCGACTGGAATAACGGCTTCTGAACCGTAGGAAAGAGAGAAAGGAGTATGGTCGGTTGCCGATTTGTGGGTTGTTCGATAAGCCCATAGGGCCATAGGAAGTTCATCGACCCATTTGGCCCCGGCCTTTTCCATTCGTTCTTCAGAATAGACTTTATAACTTTATTAACAGCTTCGACCTGTCCATTCGCTTGAGGGTGTGCAACTGCGGAGAACTTCTTCTGGATGTGAAACCTTTGACAGAAATTCTTAAATTCAACACTGTCGAATTGAGCTCCGTTGTCTGTGACGATGGTGTGTGGGAGACCAAATCGGCGGATAATGTTGCGCACTTCAAAGTTGATCACTTTCTTTTTTGTGATTGTAGCGAGGGGTTCAGCTTCCGCCCACTTGGTAAAGTAATCAACTGCGACGATGGCGTACTTTGCACCACCTTTGGCTAGAGGTAGAGAGCCAATAATGTCAATCCCCCATACTGCAAATAGCCATGGACTGACCATCTAAGTTATTTTGGTAGGTGGGGCTCTTGGAATTCGAGCATGCTTCTGACATCTGTCACATTTTCTGGCGTAATCCAATGCATCGCGATTTACGGTCGGTCAATAGTATCCATATCGAAGCACTTTCTTGGCAAGAGCTTGCCCCCCGGTGTGATCGCCACATTCTCCTTCGTGTACATCATGCAATACTCGTTTGATCACATCGTGAGCGATACACCGGAGTAAAGGAATAGAGTACCCTCTTCTATACATGACTCCATTCTGGATAGTGAACCGTGAAGCTTTTTGAAGAAATTTTCTCTTTTCACTCCTGCGCTCCAGCAGGATCCAATGCTCGAGATAGTTTCTGAATAGAGTCATCCATGACTCCTTATCGGGAATGACCTCAAATACCCAGTCTGCTTCCATCTGATCGATGCTCGGGGAAGATAATGTTTCCACGGGAACGATTCCCCTTTGTTGTGCTTCACCTGTACTGGCTAACTTTGCTAATGAATCGGCTTTCTGATTGCGCTCTCGAGGTAAGCAGTAAATGGCATAATAGTCAAACTGATTCAATATCTCCTGGACCCGAGCTAGGTAAGCAGCCAGCCTTCGGTCTTTGACCTGGTACTCCCCCGAACTTGACACACGACCAACTGCGAGTCATAATAAATTTCCACAGCAATAATTCTTAAATCTCTGGCAAGCCTCAATCCGGCAAGTAGGGCTTCATATTCAGCTTCGTTGTTGGTCCCATGAAAATTGAACTTTAAAGCATAGCATATAGATCGACCTTTAGGAGTTTCAAGTACAACCCCTACACCTGAGCAACAATCATTTGATGTACCATCAGTATGCAGCCTCCAGATATACTTGGGAGATTCAATGGTTTCGGGCAAGTCTTCTGGGACAGTAAATTCATCTATGAAATCTGTTAGGACTTGTCCTTGAATGGCTCGCCTTGGGGTGCAAGTAATGTAAAACTGACTCAGCTCGATATTCCACTTGAGTAACCTACCGGACGTCTCAGGCCGCGTAAGGACCTGTCGTAACGGTTGGTCGGTGTAAATGGTGATAGGATGAGCCTGGAAATACGGACGGAGCTTCCTTGAGGCAATGATAAGACAATAAGCCAACTTCTCTAGCTTCGAATAATTTCTCTCTGCTCCTGTTAGTCGTTTACTAGTATAATAAACCAGCCGTTGTATCTGATCTTCCTCCCGAACTAGGGCACCACTGATAGAGTTCTCTGACATCGCCAAGTAAATGTATAATCTCTCATGATCAATAGGCTTTGACAGAATGGGTGGTGTAGAAAGATGTTGAACCAGTGCTCGGAATGCTCCCTCATATTCCGTAGTCCATTCAAAGTTTCGTTTCCCTTTTCTGATCAGGTCGAAGAAGGGAATGCATTTGTCAGTGGATTTTGAGATGAACATGCTCAGTGCGGCTAATTTTTCGTTGAGGCTTTGGACTTGCTTTATAGTTCTTGGAGTCTCAAGATTTCTGATTGCCCAGATCTTCTCAGGATTAGCTTCGATCCCTCGAGCATTGACGATAAACCCAAGGAATTTTCCGGATGCAACCCCAAAGTGACATTTCAACGGGTTGAGCTTTATTCTATATTCTCGGAGGATATTAAACATTGACTCCAGGTCTTTGATATGATCACTGGAGAATCGCAACTTCACGAGCATGTCGTCCACATATACCTCCATGGTTTTTCCGCTCCGATTAGCGAACATTCGATTAACTAACCATTGGTAAGTTTCCCCAGCATTCTTGAGTCCGTAAGGCATAACTTTATAGCAGTAAAGTCCCATATTAGTTACGAAGCTGGTATGCTCCTGGTTGGGCAAGTGTATGGGTATTTGATTGTAGCCAGAGTACGCATCCATGAAGAATAAGAGTTCATGTCCAGCCGTTGAGTCTACGAGCTGATCGATTCGAGGAAGTGGAAAACTGTCTTTAGGGCAAGCTTTATTCAAGTTTGAGTAATCAACACATGTTCTCCATTTCCCATTTGACTTTCGGACGAGTACAGGATTGGACACCCATTCTGGGTATAATGCAGCTCGAATAAACCCGTTCGATTTGAGCTTTTCTACCTCTTCCTTAAGGGCGGCAGATCTCTCTGGATCCATACCACGCCTTTTTTGCTTGACCGGGACGTGCCACGGGTCAATATTCACTGCATGGCTCGCGATGTCCGGCGAGATCCCACACATGTCAGAGTGCGTCCAGGCAAACACGTCGAGGTTTGCCCATAGAAATTCAACCAATTCCTCTTGCATCTATTGGCTTAGCTAAGATCCAATCTTGATCATTTTAGGATCGTCATTATCGTCGATCGGAACATCGATCGTCAGTTCAGTCGGGGAAGCTTGACTGTCTTTACTTTCATCTTCACTTTCAGTATCTCTCGGGTCAAGATCCCTTGGGAATTGGTTGGGGTGCCCGGGCCTGGGCCCAGGCGTCAATTGTCAATTCTCAGCAAAGCGGACGTAGCTCGGCAACGTAACAGGCTCGTCCAGCAGCCTGGTCTCCCTAAACAACTCCGACTCCATTGTCGATAGGGAATTTTAAAGTCAAACACCAAGGGGCAATGGCAGCCCTGAACTCGGCTGGGGTCGGTCGGCCCAAAAAGGCATTGTATGGCGAATCTATATCCAACGCAACAAACTGTAGTATCCGGACTCTCCGGCGTTCTACGATTCCCAATTCCACTGGTAGCTCCACCATCTAAGTGGGTATTGTCGCGCTTCCATTGAAGCCATGGATGCGGTACTGACAAGGCCTCGGATCCTTTGCTTCCATTTTCATATGGTCATAAGCTCGTTTAAACAATATATTTACTGAACTTCCACTATCCACTAGGATCCTTTTCATCCAAGCAAGACCTATTTGGGCTGAGATGACAAGTGGATCAATGGTTGGGGCTTCGACTCTATCGGCATCCCGGTCTCGAAACACGATGTCATCAGTCATCATTTTCTGTTGCTTGGTCGGAGCCTCATCTTCCAAATTACTACAACACTCGAAGCTCTCATGCCTAATAGAACTGGCATACGACTCCATTTCCTTCCAGCTTCGGTCTGCTGGATGAGGACCACCACTAATAGTATTTATCACCAACCTCCCGCCGATACGAGCGGGTTCCTCCGGTCTCACCTGATTCGGTACATGGTTCTAATTTGATGGGCCCGCACCTCCAGACTGCGGCGCCCACACAAACTGCTCCAACTTTCTCTCACGTATCAACTTCTCGATGATATCATGCAAATGACGGCACTCATTCGTGTTATGGCCGTAGCTTTCATGGAATCTACATAACTTCCCGTCTGAATCTATTTTTCCGTTGATTGTTTTGGAGCAGGTTTCTTATACTGAATTGTATTGCAGGTCTGTAAATACACATTTTCTAGTGACGTATTCAAAGGAGTATAATTGTCAAACATAGGAGTCCTACGTCGTGGCCCACGATTCTGATCCCGTTTCCTGTTTTGATTTCCATTGCCTTTCTGTTGATTTTGTTTATTCTGTATGTTCAATTGCACTTTTCCGGAACTCTCCCTGGTTTGTTTAACAGTAACATTGCTCTGAATCCCTTCCATACTAGGCCATGTTCCATCATTTTTTCTAGACTGTTTCGCATCCTCCCTTCTCAAGAATTAGGCTGCCTTGGAATAGAAACGGTCCAATGACGTAGGAGGTTTTTCGGCCAACCAGTTGCCAAACTCAGAATCGGGATCAATCCCCTTAGTCAGTGCCATCAGAATAGAGTTATCATTGGGATTGCTTATCTCAGCGCATGTAGCATGAAATCTCTCCAGATAACGTCTGAGTGTCTCTCCAGGAGCTTGAGTGACACTAGACAAAGTATTAACATCCTTCGGCCTCGTTACATGCATGTGGAACTGGTCAACAAACTTTGTCGCCAACTGATCAAAACAAGAGATAGATCGGGGAGGTAAATGGGTGAACCACATAGTCGCTATGCCCCCTAGAGAGATCGGGAAACTTTGGCACTTAACTGCATCATCAACTCGTGCAGCATTCATTAACCATTCATACTTTAAGATATGTCGATTAGGATCAGAGCTCCCTTCATAAACGGGTAAAGTCGGCATCCTGAATCGTCGAGGTGGTTCAGCATAGAGTATTTCATCAATAAAAGGAGTATGACTCCGGGAGATTCTCCAGTCGTCATTGGTGAGACCTTGACTCTCTCGGATCATCTGACGAATCATCATCGGGATGTCCGGCATCTGGACATTCTGGGCCTGTTGAACCAAGGTATGGTCGGGTTCCACAATGCGAGGAGGGGCTGGTCGCGGCTGACGGTCCATGTCTCGCCTCCTTGGTTCTATGTCTTCAGGGACATAAGGCTTAGGAGTATGGTTGCATTGGCAGTGGATCGGATCCATTTGGTTCCGAGCATCAACTCCCAATTCAGTAGTAGTGGTAGTGCGGTTGTCGGTAATGTGATATGGGGCAGCACCTCCTTGGGAGGAGGGTCCAGTCTGATGGCTGGTTGACGGGCTAACTCTCGGTTTCCTAAGATTCAGTGTGTGCTGATGTCCAGTAGCTTTTGTGTAACTTCCGTTCAGCCGTGGGCGCGTGGATCTTTGATTAAAGTCAGAAGACGCTGAACTTTCGGTGGATGAATAGAAAGCATGATCCCTCTTGTATCTCCTTCGTCTTTGACGGTTTAGTTGATTGGTCAATTCTGCGTTGGCACGCAGTTACTGATTAAGTTGATGGCGGCTTTGAGTAAGCTCTTGCATTAGCAATTGAAATTCTTCCCTGGTGACAGGGCCTTGCGGATCCGATCGTCCGGTAGCATTCTGTTCGGTAGGAGTTAGTTATACGGGGTTTTTTCTGTCCCGCCCTTCTAGATCTGCGGTAGTTGAGGTAGTCCTAGTGTTAACCATGATGGATAGCGAAGCTCTTTCCTAGACTTGATGCAAATCTGAATAGGATGGAAGAACTTTAAACTCGGAATCTGGATCTTCTTCTTAGATTTATGCAATCCGATATCAACAGTAGATCCAGCAAGCAGGAGAAAAACTGGGTTTTCTCGGTGAAAGCACCAAAGTATTTGTACCAAAATTGGGTACAACACTCTTCGGATGTGTTTGAAGAGATAAAATGAATAATATAAATTGAAAATGAGGAAAATCTAACAAACACACCAATAAACAGATCAGAAAATGCACAAAAACACACAGATTTAGAGTGGTTCGGCGTAGGGCCTACATCCACTATGAAATGATTGACTTTTATTGGCTTTTATTAACTTTTACTTGCTGGTTACAACGAATTACAATAGTAAAACTCGAGTACAATAGTGATTTCGGCAGAGTCTGGACGTAGAAGAGCCAAAATCCCCTTTTCTGTAAGTTCTAGGCTGCTATTTATAGGTGTAGGCTGGAGATATTTGTCCCAAACTTCGGAGGACCCCTTCTCTCGCATGGGTGGGCCCACGTGATCGATCCCTGGTCATTTGGACTTGATCCGTGATCGATATGAATGAAATTTGTATCGACCAATATTTGGCCCAATCGAGTCGAGATCGAGCATGAACATTCTTTAGGTTGTACGAAATTTGGTAGCATTTGGACTTGTAGATTGTGAGTTATGATCGATGCAAGTTTAGATTTGTTAGTTGGCTGTCACGTTCGTATCGATCCAAAGCTCCACATTCTCTTCTCTTCATATCCATGCATTTCGTACCGATGACGTGTCTCGAAAATCCAATGGAGATCCACTTTTCATGCCGTACGACCGAGTCATCCATTTTTGTGAATTCCTTCGTATCGCTCCTTTGCTTTACTTCGCATCGCTCTTCTAAATATTGCTTCGTATCCATTTTTGTGAATTCCTTCGTATCGCTCCTTTGCTTTACTTTTCATGCCGTACGACCGAGTCATCCATTTTTACTCGCTACTTCGTATCCATAGGTAAGGCTCCATTTGTATCGATCCAGGAGGTGCTAATTCGTATCGATGGGTTAAAGGTGCTTCGTATCGATCACCTTGAGTGTTGTTCTTCGTATCGATTGTCTTTAACCAATCGATATGAAAGATGGCAAAATGGAGATCGATACGAAACACAGCTCGTCGATGGATACGAAGCAACATACTTGATGGATATGAACTGTATCGTACATTGATGGATACGAAGCAATATACTTGATGGATACGAAAGAGGCTTGTTTGCGGATGGATATGAACAAGAGCGATGCGAATGGGTTGGATTGATGGATTCGAATGAGTTGGTTTCCTTGGCTTGCATCGATCATACCTTGAGCACACGAACTCCAATTGACTTGAAATTTGGAAAGTTGACTTCCATAGGTTTTCTTGTCATGTCATATCAATTATAACTTGATCCGGACTCGGACAAAATTTACCGATATCCATAGTTGACCTATATACAATTGGCATTGGAGAAGAACTGTCTTTAGTTTCCAGTCGATTCCATGGTGTCATGGCCTTGCCAAAAGGTGGGATAACAGAATATTCTCAAAGGAAATTATAAACCCTTCTTGTCAAAAGTATAAATCGGTGCCTGGGGTACTATTCTCTAAAATGCTGAGTTAAATTAGCTCTCTGTCTTTTATTTTTGGATTGGAATCGAAATTCCTAACCGGAATCTTCATTATAGGTCAGAGTTCTGGCCTTCAGTTAAACTGGAATGAGAATTTTACCAATGAAATGAAAATTTCCATATGGATTTATGGTCTCTTTATCAGTTCACTTTATGGTCTTCTTACTAAATGAATCCTTAATTTTCTTATCGGTTAAGTTTTTGGATAAATTTCTGAACTTCTTATTAAATGGGTTTCTAAATTAAGGACATTGCCCTTAAAATGAAGTTTGTGGAATCCTTTCTCTTATTGCAAAATCCTCAATCTCAAAGCAAGAATTTGGACTTACCTCTATAGGGAAACAAATACGAAAAGGCCCGACTGATATCTCTCAGATTAAATCCTACCTAAGAGCATCCTTCGAAGGAGAAAAGAGAAAATAAATTTCTGCTTAATCAAAGACCACATATCATATTAAACCAAATTAAAGCCCTCAAGAAAATCACAGATCTCAAAACAGCTCAACGAGTTTAAATACAAGACGTGAATAAAGAAGAAAATAAAATGTATATTCAAAATATCAACTATTCAGGTATAAAAGTTATTTACTAATTTACATACAAAAGATTACATATATCAAGAAAAGCCGTCCTAGTCTTCTTGAGGAGGAGGTTGAGGGAGCGAATAATGCTGGTATACTTTTTCTTTTCCCTTCCCCCTTAACCTCAAGAAGACATAGATGTCTTTCGATTGAAGCAGGGGCGACAATAATCAAAAAGGATAACCTCCAATATTCTTGAGATGGTCATCACACCCATATAAAATGAAGCATTGATAACATCTATATCCTGACCATGCTGCTCTACTCAACCTCTTATTCATTTCTAAACCTAAGATGGAATATTCGATTTTTAAGCCAAAAGCAATTATTATTTCGAGCAAGTAATCTACAAGGGAATCAAATCAGGAGTTCTCAAGTGAAATCACCTCGATTATCTTTAATTGAGACTAAAGGTCTTACACTTGTCCCTTCAAAACTTCAACGGTAGAGGAAGGTTTGGTAATATGATGAATTGTCATATCCAGAAGTTCTTTTAGTTTTCTCTCCTTCTTCTGTATAATATTTGTGTCATCGACAAAGCCAATTTGAATCTTTAATGCAAGTTCGAGCGTTTTGCTATCCCCCTTTAAATTTTTAACCTTCTGCTCAAGAGCACATTTTTCATGTCTCAATTCTTGACTTGACTTTGATAGTTATTAAGGTATTTCAAAACTTATTCAGCCCATTTTCTTCCAAAATTTGGGTGCATTCATATTTATAATCTTGGCACCATCTGAAAATCTCTCCATCATCCAAACCCAAAGGCGGATTTTCCAAGGAAGAAAATTTCGTTTTACTAGTTGAGGATTGGGACTAAGTTGTCCTTGTAGGAGTGGAAAGGCTGGATTTTCCCTCACTAGCAATAAGCTAAAAAGATTGGCATGATACTTGAATCTTCAATAGGTCAACATCAATATCCTCAATTTTTTGGTGTAGTCGGACAATTTCTGCATCAACATCAATCCTTTGATCTGGGGGTTCGGGCCGACCAACTATTACTATGCTCTCTTTCAGCTCTTTGATTTCCTTGTCTTTCTCTTTAATTTTCTCCTCTAAACCCAAGATTGTTTCATTCATATTGCTTAATTTTGACCTTAACTTATAGTATTTTTTATACCATTTCCATACTTTTGGATTATTCCGAAATGGTATAACCGAGGCATCTTGAGAGCAGTGCTTCCCAAGGTCTAACATTAATTTGGCCTTAAGTTTATCTAGTCAAAAATAGAGATCAGGATGCTGGATGCAAGCATTAGTTGACTTTCCTAGCAAATATAAATGAAAGAAAAATCAGCACATGGGTAAAATATATTCTTTCATTAACAACAACAAAGTATTACAAACATGAACAAGTTCAAAATTACATCAACTACTCGAGTCCTATACATTCAATCCTCGATTTTCAAATTAGCAGTCTGAGCTTTTTAAATTGAACCCATAGATACAGGGAAAGAAGAGTAAAAAGGAACATTAAATCCATAAGGAGTACGAACTAGGAGAAACTGGCGAGAATTCCATCCCTTAATTGGTGGGCTAGTTTCTCCATGTAACAGTTCAGCATAGTTAGACCGGATCTTTTTGAGGCTACTGTCTTTTTCGTCACCGTTGATGCCAAAAATGGGCATCAACACCCAATAGAATCTCGTAGAGATTAAACGATGAATGAAATTAAAAACATAGTAGAAAATGTAAATGAACACATAGATTTTTATAGTGGTTCGGCAATCTTGGCCTACGTCCACTTCACATTTTTATTGATCTTGCACTGGATTATGATTACAAGAATGTTTGGATCAGCTAGGATTCATTAATACAAGAGTGAAGAATAAAATGGCAGAGCCTTGGCAGTAAAAAAAATGATCCTCTTTATGGAGAATGGCTGCTATATTTATAAGAGAAGACGTGCATGGATTGGGCTGAAATTTTTCAAGAAGAGTCTCTAGATCCGTAGGGGCCCACCATAACGATCGGTGGCCCTAACCCGATATTTTGGAACGATCCACCAAAGTTTAGCCGATCATTATTTTGGTGTCTGATTGATGTGCGATCGATAGTGTAGGCTCTCTATGATGTAAGATACTTGCTCTCCAAATTTCGTGCAATTCCGACATACCATTTGTGAGATATCGCATTTTCCGTGAAACTATGGATCGTTCTGGCAGATTTTGCACGATCGTTATGGAATGATCGGTATGTCTTTCCAAGGTTTGGGAGTTTTGTCATGCAATCATTTTTTTGGGCTCCATCCTTTAATATATTGATACTTTGAAAGTTTCAAGTGCATTGGCTTTGTAGATTTTGAGATATTGGTCGATCTTCGTCGATTTATGCTGTTTTATGGATCGTTTTAGATCGATCCATATAAATTCTTCATTTGTCCATAACTCAAGTGTACAAACTCTGATTGACTTGAAATCTGAAATGTAGACTCACGGGGCCTTCCTTGTTACTTCATATTGATTGCACCTTGACCGGGACCTGGTCTGAATATGCTCGACCATCATCCATAATCTTGTATATCATTGATTCTCAAGGTTGGTAACCACTCGTTTTTAGTCAAATCTATGGTATTACGGCGTTGCTAAATGGCGGGATAACATTTTGCCTCCCAAATAATGTCTTGTTCAAACTTGACGTGCTTTGAATTACCTCAATCTTCAATCGTCGAGGATTCCATTTAGTTTATTGAATGGTCGCTATCCTTCCGTTGAGTCATCTTTACTGATAGTTGCATTTCTTTCTATTTGTCATGACAATTGGTCGATTTCCAATAGTATAAATTTAGGAATATATTCTATCAGTTGTTATCCGTGTCTAGTTCTACAAGGCTAGTAAGCATCGGCTATCTGATCCAGTCTTTTCTCTAAGAACTCCAGGTGGAAATTCAATTTCCGTCGGTTTCAAGAAATCGAATTTTTAGAATATACACGTGCACGTTCAGGTACACGTTCTTATCATTGGCTCCCGGATGCATTTGTATGCTCACGAGTCGTCACCAATTCCTTATAGTTTAATTGTTGTTGGATTGCAAATCCTTGTTTATATATATATACATACATACATACATACATACATACATATATATATACATATATATATATATTAATGAAATAAGGGTCGTAATAAGTCACTCGATGATATGGGACTTCAAGTTCTATAGGGATGATGGCCTTAGAGCCGCAAGTAAGGGCGAATAGAGTATGGCCAGTCGCGGACTTGTGGGTGGTTCTGTAAGCCCATAATGCTGTTGGGATTTCATCCACCCATTTGCCTCTAGCCTTTTCCAAACGTTTCTTCAGAATGGACTTTATGATTTTGTTTACAGCTTCGACTTGTTCGTTTGCTTGAGGGTGAGCAACTGCCGCAAATCTATTTTCAGTATGATGCCGACGGCAGAAGTCTTTGAATTCAGATCCGTCGAATTGGGTTCCATTATCAATTACAATGGTTCGTGGAAGGCCAAAACGATAAATGATGCTTCAGACAATGAAGTTGATTACTCTCTTTGTCGTGATCGTGGCTAAAGGTTCAGCTTCAGCTCATTTGGTGAAGTAATCCACTACAACGATGGCGTACTTCACTCCGTCTTTAGAGATCGGTAAGGAACCGATAATGTCAATACCCATTTGTGTAACTTCCATCGACGGAGCTCTCGGAATTTTTTGCAAACATCTAGCACTCATCGTATTATCTAGCATGATCAGCTTAATCTCGTTTGACAATTGGCTAGTAACACCCATAGCGGAGTATTTTCTTTGTCAGGGTGTGCCCTCCTGTGTGATCATCACATTCTCCTTTATGGAATTCTCTCAAGATTCGTTTGATTTCATGATGGGCGATACACCGAAGTAGGGGAATGGAGAATCCTTTTCTATACGTGACTCCTTTTTGGATGATTAGCGTGAAACTTTATGGAAGATCTATCATTTTTCATTCCTCCATCCAGGAAGGATACCTCGTTGCACGTAACCTTTGACATGAGTCATCTATGACTCTCTTTCTGGCTCCGTCTCCAGAACCCGGTTAATCTACATCTGGTCGATGCTCGGAGCATCTAGTACTTTAGTCGGGACAAAGTCTATCTGTTGCGCATTCTCGGAACTGGCCAGCTTGGCCAGTGTTCTCATTATGTATCTCTAGGGATGTGTGTAATGGTGTAATACTTGAAGTCGGCTAGTAGCTCTTGGACCCGACTGAGATAAGGAGTAAGTTGCTGCCCTCTAGTCTGATAATGTTCCTTAACTTGGCATACTCCTAACCGGGAATCACAAAAGATTTGTAAAGTTTTCACTTCCATTTTTGGCAAATTTGAGCCCGGCGATCAAGGCTTCATACTCAGCTTTGCTATTTATTGCAGAGAAGTCGAGTTTCAAGGTGTAGCAGATTGATCGTTCCCTTAGGAGTCACTAACACGACTCTGGCACCAGGACACTGATCGTTGGTTGCTCCATCCTTGTACATATTCCATTGGTTGGTTGATTCTCCATTTCTCTTTGGAGAGTCGTCTGGTGTAGTGAATTCAGCTATGAAATCCATCAATGTCTGTCCCTGGATAGCTCTCTGAGGGAGATAAGTGATATCAAATTGGCTTAGCTCGATATTCCATTTGAGGAACCTTCCAAATATCAAGGGTTGCTGTAGGACTTGTCCTAATGTCTGGTCGGTGTAGACGTTGATGGGATGAGCCTGGAAGTAGTGGCGAATCTTTCGTGACATAATCAACAGGCAGTACGCGAGATTTTCCAGCTTTGGGTACTTTCTATCAGCACCTGTCAATCGCTTGCTAACATAATATGTAGTCCTCTAGATCTGATTCTCTTCACGTAACAGTGTGGCACTTAAGTTGTGTACCGACACCGCTAAATAGATATATAAGTCTTTATGATCCAGTGGCTTAGATAGGATGGGAGGTCTCTCTAAGTGATCTACTAGAGCTTGAAATGCATCTATGGAATCCTGCATCCATTCAAAGTTCCTTTTCCATCTCCCGATCAAGTTGAAGAAAGGAATATACTTGTCAGTGTCCCTAGAGATGACGCGGCTTAGGGTGGCAACCTTCTCATTTAAGCTTTGTACCTGCTTAATCATCTTCGGTACCTAGATGTTTCGAATTGCTTTAATCTTCTCGGGATCGGCTTCGATTCCATGAGAGTTGACGATGAAACCCCAAAATTTCTTTGATGCAACGCCGAAAGAGCATTTCAAGGGATTTAGTTTCATTCCGTATTTTTGGAGAAACTGAACATCTCCACTAATTCGTCGATGTGGTTGTTTGATCATCGTGACTTCACGAGCATATGATCCATATATACTTCCATCGACCGTCCGATCTAATCTTTGAACATCCGCTTGACTAGTCTCTAGTAAGTAGCTTCAGCATTATTTAGTTCAAATGGCATACAACATAACGATATAACCGTAAATCGATAATGAAGTTGGTGTGCTCTGGGTTGAGGACGTGCATCAGGATCTGGTTGCATTCGGAGTACACATCCATAAATGAAAGCAGTATATCCAGCGGTTGAGTCTACCAGCTGGTCGATCCTCGAAAGTGGAAAGCGGTCTTTCAGGCATGCCTTGTTTAGGTCAGAGTAGTCGATGTATGTCCGCCAGTTTCCATCGGCTTTTTTTTACATGAACTGGATTGGATACCCATTTTGGGTAGAGGGCGTCGTGATAAATCCATTGTTTTTAAGTTTATCCACCTCCTCTTTAAGTGCAGCAAATCTTTTCGGATCCATGCCATGTTGCTTTTGTTTCACCGAGACATGCCTTGGGTCGATATTCAATGCATGGCTCACGATAGTCGATGAGATCATACACATGTCAGAATGGGTCCAAGCGAACACATCAAGATTCATTCGGGGAAAGCCAGTTAATTCCGTCATCATCGTTGCACTGAGTTATGATTCGATCTTCAGTACTTATGATGGGTCATCATGGCTGACCGTAATGTTGATCGTTAGCTAGGTGGGTGCAGCCTTGGATTCCTTGAGTTCAAACGTAACTGTTTCACGTAACAATGGACGTGAAATCTGGTTAGGACAGTCGATGAAAATGGTTACTCCGGTCGAATCCAAGAGTCTTGTCATGAGTTATTGAATCTGATAGTAAAGGGTTCTAAATTCTTTGAGCAATTATTTGCAAATAGACGAAGATCAGGCTCAGAAGCACATTGAATCAAATGTCGAGTAGGATTCAGCCTCATGTCGCACATAACTGAATAGCTAGCTCTTGCTTTGAGTTTGAATCTTCCTATATATTCAAGTAACACACTTTCTATTCAATGTACTCATGATACGTTACTCGTCATTCGGGTTAGAGTGATGGTCAGTTGCCTAAGGGCTTGGGCAACGATTCGACGATTATATCTCTAGGCATCCTTTTGGTCGTAGTCTCGAGTCGTTGTAAACACCAGGTATGATTCACAATATTAAGCAATCGTAGTCAGTCTTTGGATGATCATAACTCCCGGTTTCGGGTTGATAAATGTACTGCATGGACGGTCGAGTCTCGTCCTAGTCCTGTTTACACTCTTACCTAAGCTCTGAAGACTTAGAGTTGATATATGAATGGTCGGTTCACATTCATCTTGTTTCTTTCTTGTGCCCTTAAGTCTAGGGTATACGTCGATAAGTAGGAAGGCAAGTTATGTCCACTTTAGCTTTATACTCTTTCCCGTTGAATCATGGGATCGAGTTATTTGATAGAAGGATGAGTCGCACCTATTTTGGATTATATTTTGGCTTTTCCTTCCAGGGTGAAGACTTCAATTCCCCGTCGGATTTCGGGCATGAGTTGTGCAATGGCGGTCAATCACTTCTACTTTTGGTGCAGATGTCGCCATACTCTGGGCAGGACCAAAGAATAGATGGTCAAGTCACATCTAATTAGTGATTGATGCTTTCCCTGTTGAACCAAGGGCAAGGATTAGTGTGCGGACTGTCAAGTCACGTCTGTTTCGTATCGCTCTTTTAGTTGGATCGTGGTAAGAGTCAACGAATGAACGGTCGTGTCGCATTCATTCAAAGCTGGACGGTCAGTCATGCCCATTTTATTATATTATCCCATCAGATGTAGGGACAGAGTTGGCTAAGGAGTGGTCGAGTCATGCTCATCGAGTTTCGTACTCCTCCTGACGGATCAAAGGAAGGTGATGGAGAAAGAATGGTCAAGTCGCACTCATTCATGGTTTATTCTCCTATCTAGGCTCTGGTGATCAGAATTATTCGATAGACATTCGGGTCACATCCATTTGTGGTTACACGGATCGATATTGACCCTCGACCTGATGGTACGATATAGTTGGTTACCCGTAACTTCGGATGTTGTTCCGATTGGTTTTGTGTTAAGGCCTCCCTACAGTCGTTGCCTTGGGTCGTAAAGAACACCAAGCTGGAGCTATAGTGAGCTGTCGTATTCATCTTGTAGTAGTTTGTACTCTCATTCCCATTCTTGGGTTAGCAGAATTAGTTCGTGGACAGTCGAATTCCATCCGTAGTGAGTTTATACTCCTGTCGAGTTCAGGTTGGAGTTTATGGAATATTGAGTGGTTGAACTGCACTCATCTATTTTTGTATACTCATATCTGCACTCTGGGGAAAAGAGTTTGTTGGTGGGTGATCGAACCGCACCCAATTTATGTTTATACTCAAATCCGCAATGGGGGACCAGAGTTATTTGCTGGACGGTCGAACCGCGGCCATGTCTTGGTTTGGATTTTGGGCTTGCCAATGTTCGAGCAAGGCTTGGATAGTTTGCCATACCTCAGGTGCAAACCAGGTCATGGATGGACGTATCACATCCTCTTTGGATTGGACGGTCGAACCACGTCCAATTTAGGCTTTGGCTCTTAAACTGCCTCATGCATCCAGGGCACTAGTCGATGCATGGACGGTCATACCATGTCCACTTCCATTTGGATCCAGTTTCTGCCGAGCCTTGGGAGTAAGATGAGTGTTCTGAAGAACTTCGAGCTTGAGCAGGGGAGGAGATGGTCAGATTTCATCCACTTTGAGTCGCGTGTTTTCCCCTAAGTATGGACAAGTGTTGAGGAGCGGATGGTCGAACCGCGTCCACTTTTCATGTTTATACTTCGGTTCATGCTCTGGGGACCATAGTTTTATGATGGGTGGTCAGTCACACACGTTTGATGTTTATACTCCTGTTCGCGCTCTGGGTACCAGAGTGGATCGATGTACGGTCGAATCACGTCCATCGTTTTGTGTTTATACTCTGGCCTGCACTCTGGGAACCAGAGTTTTATGATGGATGGTCAATCACACCCGTTTGATGTTTATACTCCGGTTCGTGCTCTGGGAACTAGAGTTGATCGATGGACGGTCGAACCATGTCAATCTTTTTGTGTTTATATTCCTGTCCGCACTCTGGGGACTAGAGTTTTATGATAGGTGGTCAGTCACACCCGTTTGATGTTTATACTCCGGTTCACGCTCTGGGAACCAGAGTTGATTGATGGATGGTCGAACCACGTCCATCCTTTTGTGTTTATACTCCAGTCCGCACTCTGGGGACCAAAGTTTTATGAGAGGTGGCCAGTCATACCCGTTTGCTGTTTATACTCTGGTTCACGCTCTGGGAACCAGAGTTGATCGATGGACAGTCGCACCACGTCCATCTTTTTGTGTTTATACTCCAGTCCACACTTTGGGGACTAGAGTTTTATGATGGGTGGTCAGTCACACCCGTTTGATGTTTATACTCTGGGTTCGCGCTCTGGGAACCATAGTTGATCGATGGACGGTCGAACCACGTCCATCTTTTTGTGTTTATACTCCAATCCGCACTCTGGGGACCAGAGTTTTATGATGGGTGGTCAGTCACAACCGTTTGATGTTAATACTCCGGTTCGCGCTCTGGGAACCAAAGTTGATCGAAGGACGGTCAAACCACGTCCATCTTTTTGTGTTTATACTCCAATCCGCAATCTGGGGAATATAGTTTTATGATGGGTGGTCAGTCACACCCGTTTGATGTTTATACTCCAGTTCGCGCTCTAGGAACCATAGTTGATCAATGGACGGTCGAACCACGTCCATCTTTTTGTGTTTATACTCTGATTCGCACTCTAGGGACCAGAGTTTTATGACAGGCGGTCAGTCACACCCGTTTGATGTTTATACTCTGGTTCGCACTCTGGGAACCAGAGTTGATCGATGGACTGTCGAACCACATCCATCTTTTTGCTTTGTACTCCTCCCGACAATTCGAGGGAGTGAGTTTTCGGGTGGACGATCAATTCACATCCACCTCAAGCTACAGTCGTGTCCACATGTTGAGGGCGGTGGTTGATGAGTAGGCAGTCAGTCACGCCTACTTTAAGTACAGCTTTCGAATTAATTCCTGTGTTCAGGGCAGGAGTTAATGTGTGGGCGGTCAAATCACGTCCACTTTAGTTGGACCTGGATCATGCTGAACTTCGGGAGAGGCATACGTATTCTAGCAAACTTCAAGTACGAGCTAGGGAGTGGATGGCTGGGTTGCATCCACTCCAAGTCTTTCTTTGGTCTCCAAGTTTGGCACATAAGTTGATGAGTGAAAGATCGATCGTGTCCACTTTTTGCTGGATCCTGACCTTGTCGGGCTCTGAGTAAGGCACGGATGTTCTGTCAGAATAAAAACACAGGGTAAGAAGTGGATGGTCAAGTCACGCCCACTTTCCATTCGAGTCCTTGGCCCTAAGTCAGGGGCATATGGTAGTGATGAGCGATTGAATCACACTTATCTAGATGAAACTCCAAAGGCCCAATCATGGTTTGCGGAGATTGGTTGGCGCCCAACTCTAAGTACTTAGTCACCTGGGTAGTTCCCAAAAAATGGACTAGGGTTTTCAACTTGTATAAATACCCCTTATGTTTCATGTAATGCTTGTCTCTTCTCTTAGTCTCTCTTAGGCTCTCTTCTCTTAGTCTCTCTTAGGCTCTCTTCTCTTTGTTAGTTTTTGGCTTAGATTAAGAAAAAAAAGCCATTTTTATCTTATGTAATTTTCCTTTTTTTATGCAATGTTAATTATTGTTTCCTTTTAATTACACGTTCATTTCCTTTCATGCTAGTAGTGTAATTTCATTTATTCATGCAAGTAGACTAGTTTTATTTCTTTTTAGTTAGTTTTTCTTTTCATTTTGCTCTCTTTTTCCTCTTCTTTTGTTCTATGTTGCAAGCTACTTGTGTTGATATCATAACACAAATGAGAGGCTAAACCCTTCAATTTAAGGGTAATGAAGCTCTCTAACTATGTAGCTTCAACATTTTAATGATTATTGCTCTCTTTTTGTGCTTAATGACAATGCTTGAAGTGGTTAACTTGTTGTTTTTGCTTTGAATTTGATAGCCTATATTGTTGACACCAAATAGGCTATGCTTAAACATTCACTAAACACAAATTACCTCTTCATCTACATATGATTATGGTAATGAAGTGAATGTTGAAATCAAAATTTGATGGTCTATATTTCTAATTAATAGTTAATAGGCCATGCTTAAGATAGATTTTACTTTCAACTTGTTGTCATTTTTAATGAGAATTGGTAAGTGGTTTAAGGGGTGTGTTATAGTTTGATGGCTTATGTTGAGCTAATTAATAGCAAAAATAGGCCATACTTATGATAAACACATCAATTAAACTCACTAATGACCAAAAAAGAGAGATCATAATTTCATATTTTGTTGAACTATGCGATCTAGAGAGTGGATTTATCTCTAAATTGTCATTTTATTCTCATAGTTTTCATTCACATTTGTAGTTGTTAGTTTTGCAATTTTTAGTAGTTAAACAATTCTCAAATCTTTGGTTAATTTGATTGAATAGAATTTTAAAATCTAACAATTCCCTACGGATCGACCTGTACTTGCAACGTACTATGATAGTACGCCGTGCGCTTGCGGTTAATTTTATTATAAATTTTTCGGCGATTTTCTATACCGATAGAAAATTCGTTGTTAAACAAGTTTTTGGCGTCGTTGTCGGGGAATAGTTTTGATTTTAATTTTCTATTCTTCGAATTATTTTTGTTTATTGTGTGTTTATTTTGTGTGTTTGTTTGCATTTATTTTTAAAAAAATTGTTGTATTTGATTTTTGATTGCATTTTGTTTGTGTGCTTGTTGTTTGTTTGTTTATTTTGCATTTGCATAGTAAAAAGAAAAAAAACATTACATTTTATTTCACTTCAATTTTGTTTACATTTCAATTGCAATTTTTTCAATTATAGTTCATTTACATTTCTGTACATTCTTAGTTTCTAAAAAAAATTACACTGCTTCCTTGTAAATAACCCTGCACACTGCATATCATTTATGTGCATCATCTCCAAACTTCCCTTCTCTGTGCACATCCTTCTCTACAACACCATCACCTCTTCCAATTTTCACTGCTACATTCCCCTTTTGCACTGTTACGACATACAGTGCACTGAACCCCCCTCTACAACCCACACATACCCCTGATCAACCTGACCACTTCATACAACCACACAACATACTCCACCAGTGTCACTGTCTCAAACAACTCCACCCTTCAAGCTTCTACCCACTGACCAAAACAAGCTTAACCACTGTCACATACAACTATCAGTTCATCTCCACAGCATTTGCCACCATCTACATCACCACTTCACTCCTTAACTTCACTGAGCAACCTACTTCTGCAATTCAACTATCTGCAATTGACCACACAGTCAACAACATCTGCCTCCACCACCATATCTACTATGCAAAGCATCTCTACATTACTACCCACTTGCTTCTCTATTGTCCACCTTCACTTCATCACAGTGTCGTGCTTCATACATACAGTGCACAAAATCCACCCTAAACATACATACAGCCACTACAAAACTTCCACCATCCCACCTCTGCTTACCATTTCATGCCTGCAACATTGTCTTCCTCCCCTTTGCTCCTCAACATTCAACCTCTGCATTTCTGCTCTGTCAACAAACTCTGCACACTACAAAAGTCACTGCAGTCACCTTCTACTTCCACACAATACAACCAACTCTATTGACCACTTCTCATATCCACCCACAGACCAAACTGCTACATACTCAAACCCCACAGCAACAAACTTCTTCCCACTCCATCTCAACTTCAAACATCATACTCCTTACCATCCCATCATTCATAACCAACATATCAACAAACATCCATCCCATCATATCAACACAGTCTATAACTCCTCCACCAAACTCCACCACTACAACTTCAACTGCTCAAACCACAAACAACATACGTGCATCATAGTTTCAATTCCAACATCCATAATTCCAACAACAACAAACTACATACATGAGGGATAGTTTGTACTCTGATATTTATGAGACCAAGGTTTTGATTTCATGAGACATATATTGGTATTTTGAGACATATGATGTATTTGGTTTTATAATTCTATATTATGAAGTTTGACTTTTAGCAAAGTATTATATTAATTGTTTCCACTGTTTTTATCTATTTTGTCTTGTGAATCTTAGTCTCTGCTAGTTTTAGTTTTACCTACAACGCACTACATCTTTTAGTGTGTCCTTTTGGTTATATTAAGGGGTGTGTGGTGTTACATGGAAGCTGGTCAATTGCCTCGCCGGGATGGTAATGAAGCGGATCCTCAGAATGCGCACCTAGATGATAACAGGCCAAGAAGGCGTGAGATGCCTTTGAGGCGCCAGCCGGAACAATCACATAGGATGGATCCCAACATGGCACCCCCTATTCAAACTCCAGATTTATCTGCAATGGTCAGGAAGTTGATGAGGGAGAACCAGGGCTTGACTAATGATGATTGGGGGTCTCTAGGAGCCACACTCCGTTTATTGATAACATTCTACAAGCCGAGCATCCCCGGAGGTCTAACATGCCTACAATGCCTGCTTACAAAGGGAAGACCGATCCCCGACAACATATTATGAGATATGAATGGTTAATGGACTCGGCTAGGGCGAATGATGCGACCAAATACAGGTGCTTCCCTATAACTCTATTTGGAATTGCTACAATGTGGTTCACAAGGTTAACCCCGTGATCAATCTCGAGATTTGATGAGCTGGCAACAAGGTTCGTGGATCAGTTTCGGATCCACGCTACTCACCCTAAAGACGTGATGTCGTTATCCAGTGTGATCCAGGCTCCGGGAGAGTCACTGAAAGATTATTTGCAGAGGTTTCACGTTAATGCTACTGAAGTTAGTAATTCGAATGACCACGCTATCCTCATCGCCGTGATAAGGGGGGTTGACCTAGAATCTCAGTTTGGTGATTGGCTAGCCAGAAAACCGCCTACCACCCTGGAGCGTTTTTACTCGAAGGCAAATCAGTTCATGAGAAAGGAAGAAGCCAGATTGTCAAGAATGGCTGTAGGACCAAGCAGAGACGCGGTGCAAAGAAACATTGCCGTGAAGCAATCTGGCGAGAGCTCTGGAAAGGTCCAGGTCAGCGTCCAAAATAAGCCAGAGCAACAAAAAGGGACCGGAGGAGGAAATCCTGGTCGGAAGAGGGAACCTGGAAAGTGGAAGCCAAGAATTCTCACTTATAATGAATATATGCCCCTGAACACATCTTTGGAAAACATCTACCTGTCCACATGTAACACTTTCCAGTACCGAAAGCCGCGTCCGAAGAAATCGACCGAAGAACAAAAGCAACCGGGAAATACTGTCAGTTCCACGAGTCTTGTGGGCACAACACTGATGAGTGTAGGCACCTCCATGATTGTGAAGACCCAAATTTTTGAGATAAAAATAATTTAAAAAAAATGGAAATCAGTTAACAGAGAATATTTAAAGAATAGAATAGTTTGAAAATAAATATTAAGAGTGAGTGAAATAATTAAATAAAAGGATAGTGATTTTTCAATGAATAATAATGAGAAGAAAATGATCAACTATGAGTGAGTTTTACATACACATATCTCATATATATATATATATATTAAATATGAGTAGCCAGAGAAATATAAAGCGATAAAATAAATCCTTCTGATAATTAAATTGCATAAAACCAGTTTAGTATTATTTGTGCATAAATACATTTTTAAAATAAATCAAGAGAAAATAAATGGTTTGAAATAATAGCTAGGAATAATAATAAAAAGGGGTATGAGTGAACTATTCAGTTTTAACAAAATATACAATGAAGCTAAGTCACACAAAAATAATGTATAGGTGAATCATGCAAATAGCATGTACATAGAAAAGCAGTAAAACAACTGCTTTTACCTGAAATGGGAATCAAAAGGAAAATGGCATAATTAGCCATAAACATGCATACAAAATTCTCTTATTTTTGTAAGGATAAAATGGGGTTTTCCTCTATTAAAACCCTAGTCAAATGATTTAAATCAAGGGGAGAAGCAGTAGTTTACTCTGGGAGAAATAAAAACAGAAACATATTTCAAAAAAGAAGAAGGGAAGAACTCACACTGTTTTCAAACTTAAGCATTCTCGGGGAAGAGAAGAGGAAGGTGAGTGATTAATCACCTATGAGATTTAAGGCATTAAGACCCAAATTAAGGGCAGCCAAATTATTTATATAAAATTATATTATGTTTTTTTTCTGTTTGGTTTTATTCTCCGAATGAATGTATGTTGATTATGGATGGTATTTTGGTTGAACTTTTGGTTGAGGTTATAATCTGCTTTGATCTGTTGTGATAGTTTCAATTTTGCTTTGAAATATAATTAATCAAATAAATATCCTGATCACATAAATGGATTTTTATAATCCAGCTTTTATAAGAAAATGAGTTAAATGTTTTACTGAAAAATAGGATATAAAAAGGAAATGAAGAAGGCGGTGTGAACAATGAGGTTCATGCTTATGTCTAGTTCATTTAAAAATTGATATGAACAAAGCAATATTATATATATGAGCTGTTTTGTTCAGATCACAAGCCAATATGTTTTTATGGGTTTTTCTCAAAAACCATATCCTATGTTCACAGTAAAATAAACATAGTATTTCATATGATTTCATCAGATTTATGCAGGCAATAGGAAAATTTCTAGAAATAAATATATAAGCAGGCTTTAGAAAAATATGTTTAAACAAAACTAATTTTGAATTGAGATGTGCAATTTTGCATGAATGTTTGGTATGTCTGGATGTAATCTTTGAGTGAGTTTAATAATCTTTGACTTATGTAATAAAGGAAATAACATAAGCATTTTTGGAAATTAAAAAGGGAAATTCCTCAGAAAATAAATAAGCATGGTCTCTAAATTATAAAATAATTTAGGAGTAGTGCATTGATCTATTCATCATCAGGTGGGTGATGGGTATGTGCATGACTTGCTTAAGTCCTGTAGGCCTCTGTGTAAAGGGTTAACAGAATTGAGCCCCTTTGCAATGCACACTTTGTGTTCAATGGCAAGAGTTTCAGACCAAATAAAAAGAAAATAAGGTTGAGAAATTATGCTATGGAATTTAGGATGTTATTCTATAGGAGCTTATGCATGTACAACTGAATGAAGTAAGATGGATGAATGCTTGGATGTATGATTGTTAGATAAGTTTAAATATACATATACTCAGGTTTTAATATGAAAATGAATAGCATCAAATATATGAGCTCTCTACCCAGTCATAGTAATTTATTAGTTATTGCAATCTTTGATTTCACTCACACCAGAATTTATTTCTGACCCTATTTGTTGCCTTTGCAATATTTGGGGTGTCTCATTTTTATTGAGGCAGCTCAAAGTATTGCTGCAGGGGAAGATGCATGAGTAGCTTGCTTGCATGGATATTTGGAGATCTTGATGAATTTAAAGTGTTTAAGAAAAGTAGCAGTGTTATTGTAATAAATAAGTTAGACAAACTCTATTATGTTTTAAGTATTTCCAGGATTGAAATTTGCTTGTTTTCTTGTAAAGGATATGAAAAAAAGAGATATATTATATGGTGTTTATGAGTTACTGATATAAGCAACTGATCTTGATGTTCTCTGGTGGATTATGATAAAGAAAATTATGCCATGTAATCTGATATGTGGACATACTTTCTTTGGCAATATTTGATAAATTTTTAATTATAAGGTTGAAGTAGTTTTTGAAAAAGCATGTAATAAAAATTGTTAAGTGATAAATTGAACCTGGTTTTGGCTAACCAGTAAAGCTTGCCCATGCCTTATAATTGATATAAGACCATGGAAAAAGCTTGAAGCCTTAGCATGCAAATCCTATTTGAACATCTGATTTCCAGTGAAAATTTGTATTGTATTGTATAGTAGGATGAGGTGCATGTTACATACTTGTAATCTCTACTGCAACCATATTTAACTGAGCCTTGTTGTCTACCTATTTGATTTAAGTCTGATTACATTTTGGTCTTAGACAAGTCAGTTGTAGTATGCATTGCCATGTAGTCTTATTAGGAATCAAGCATGTCAATTATTCCACTGTTTATTGATTATAATCATTGGTTCTACTCTTTGGGAATTCATCAGCAATCTAAACCATATGTCCATCTGAAAGTTTTGCATGGGTCTGATTTTGACATTGCTTTGATCATACTACTTTCATGTATATGCAAGTCTTCATTTGATATGATAGATTGAGTTTGCATTCTGTTCAATTGTATTGTCTCCTCTGTTTGGCCTTTAAACTAGGTTACCACCTTGATATTCATCTGATCATTGCATAGTTTATAAAACATGATATGAGCATATTTCTTGACATAAAAATTGTTTGTGTTTGAAATAAGAACCCCGGGTTAAAACAAATATGCATGAGTTGTTTTAAACACCCTTTAATTAATCAAAAATAACAAGTATCAAATTCCAAAATCCCAAAAATCAAGTGCAGGGCTTGTAAATCCAGGAATTCAATCAATTTGGGAAATAAAACAAGAAAATAATAAGTGGTCATATTTGAACTAAATATTAACCAAGCATGAGTTCAAAAAAGAAGAAGATTAAACAGTAGAAATGGCTATGTGACACAAATATCTCTCAAGTATGAGAAATATTGTGTGATTGAATTTCTTTGCTAATTTAATTACTCTGATAAGCAAAGAAACATTTATATATCTTCATATATATAAATGGCGTGACCTGATTTATATACTAATATTTTTATATTGGTAAATTCAGGATCTTGGGGAAAAATTAATTGAAAGAAGTGATCCTTTGTGTAAAAAAAAACAAACTCAACTAAATATCACTAAATATTGTGGTAAAGAGAAATGGGTCATTTCAATGATGTAATAGAAAAATTGATTTGCTAGAAGAAGTTGCAACGGTTTGTTAAGAATCCACAGGAAGGCGGACTGGGAACGTCCGATCCCAACCGAGGACAAGCTCCGCGTCGACCCGAAGGGCCCGCACAAATCGGCGGAAGATTGGTGATAAACACGATAGTTGGTGGACCACATCCCGTAGACAGGAGTTGGCAGGAGATGGAGCTTTATGCTAGTTCTTTAAGACAAGTAAATTTTGAATGTTGCTCAAACACGGAGGATGGTACTCCGGTGAAATAGCAGCGGATGATGATAGATGCTATAGTGTTCAGGAGTAGGGATGCAAACCAAGTGAAGGCTCCTACTATTGGTCTTATGGTTATCTCTGCTATGATCGGACCCGCGCTTGTGAGGAGAATATTGGTCGATTGTGGAAGTTCTGTCAATATCATTTTTAAGAACACTTATAATTAGATGAGGATCGAGGCTAAGGATCTGAAGCTATCTAAAGCCCGCATACACGGCTTTAATGCTGCAGCTACTAAAGCAGTGGGTTTGATTGAGTTGCCAGTTGAGTTGGGTGAAGGTGAATGTAGGAGGATACATATCCTACCATTCATTGTTTTGGATGTTGATTCCCCGTCAATGTTTTTCTAGGCCGACCGGCCCTAGCTGAGTTTAGGGCAGCTCTGGCCCCGTGGTGTTTGACTTTGAAATTTCCTATAGATAATGGAGTTGGTGTTGTGCATGGCGATCAAGAGACTGGTCGTGCTTGCTATGTGACTGAGCTGAGAGAAGCCCAACGAAAGGGAAAGGGAAAGGGTATGGACAAATCCGTGCACGTCCAAGTTATTGAAAGTTGACAAGTAGTGCTTGAACCTTGGCTTGGGCACCACAGTCGGTTCTATAGAGATATAGATATGAGAGATGATGAAGAGGAACCCAAGGAGGCCAAGGCAGCGCCGGCTAAATTGACGATAGATATCACAGTCAGCCACGATGATCCATCACGGGTATTGAAGATCGGATCACTAATCAGCCCCTCACCGATGACGGAGCTTACTGATTTTCTTCGAGTGAACCTTGACGTATTCGCTTGGACTCATTCTGATATGTGTGGGATTTCACTCGCTATCGCGACCCACATGTTGAATATTGATCTGACGTATGTCCCCGTGAAACAAAACAGACGAGGCATAGACCAAGAGAGGTATGTTGCTCTCAAGGAGGAGGTGGATAAAGTTAAAGCCAACGGGTTTATTCGCGATGCCCTCTATCCTGAATGGATATATAACCCTGTACTGGTAAGGAAGGCAAATGGAAAATGGAGAACATGTGTTGATTATTCAGACCTGAACAAGGCATGCCCTAAGGATAGTTTTCTCTTGCCTAGAATTGATCAGCTGGTTGACTCGACAGTGGGGCATGAATTGTTATCACTCATGGATGCGTACTCGGGATACAATCAAATTCCGATGCACATCCAGATCAGGAGCATACCAGTTTTGTCACATATATTAGGTTATACTATTATGTGGAGATGCCATTCGGGTTGAAGAATGCAGGAGCAACCTATCAGCGTCTGGTAAACCGAATGTTTAAAGACTAGATCGGCAAGACGATGGAAGTCTATGTGGATGATATGCTCGTGAAGTCATGGCAATCAAACAACCACATTCGATACTTAGCAGAGATGTTCGACATCCTCGGATTTTATGGTATGAAAATCAACCCGTTGAAGTGCTCGTTTAGTGTTGCATCAGGAAAGTTTCTGGGCTTCATTTTCAACGCACGAGGAATCGAAGCGAACCCAGAATAGATTCAAGCCATTCGGGATATACAAGCACCCAGGACCATTAAGCAAGTACAGAGCCTGAACGGAAAGGTTGCTGCGTTGGGTCGATTTATATCCAGGGCAACCATAAGTGCATTCCTTTCTTCGATTTGATAAGAAAAGGGAAAAGGAATTTTGAATGGACGCACACGTTCCAAGCTCTGGTGAGTCATATGGAGAGGCCCCATGTCTTGTCGAAGCCGGAGGACCATGAGGAGCTGTATGTTTATCTAGTCGTGTCGCCGCACGCCATAAGCGCTGCCTTGATTCGTGAAGAGGACCGAATCCAGAGACCGGTGTATTATGTCAGTAAACGATTAACGGAGGCAGAGAAAAATTACCCGAGGGTAGAAAAGTTGGCGTACTGCTTGGTAATCGCGTCGCGCAAGCTGCGCCCATACTTCCAAGCACATCCAATCAACATTTATACTAACCAACCTTTGCAGCAGGTACTCCAGCGGCCCGAAACCTCTGGAAGGTTGCTTAAATGGAACATCGAGCTTAGCCAGTTCGACGTCACCTACCTACCTCGAAGAACTATCCAGGGACAAGCATTGGCAGATTTTATAGCAGAGTTCACTGTGCAGGACAAACCGAATGGAAGTGATATGATTCCTACCCTACGATGGAAGCTATACACCGATGGAGCATCCGATGACCATTATTCTAGGGCTGGTGTCATTCTTGTGACCCCCGAGAATCGATCAATTTGTTATGCCTTGAAGCTTGATTTCCCCGCTACTAACAATGCAGCTGCTTATGAAGCGTTAATCGCTGGACTGAAGCTTGCTAAAGAGATCAGGGTGAAATCGATTGAAATCTTTTGTGACTCGCAGCTGGTGGTGTACCAAGTCAGAGGAGACTACCATGCGAAGGGACAGCGGCTTGCTCCATACCTTACCCGGGTTTAGGAGTTATTAGCAGACCTCGAATACTATGACATTTCGCACATCCCACGCGAGCAAAACGGGGAAGCCGATTCATTGGCAAAGTTCGCAAGCACTGGTGATGCACAACGGATGGGTTTGGTTCCCGTTGAAACCTTGCATACTCCGAGTATAAATGCAATGAAAGTTGATCAGGTGCCGGAGATAGAAACAGAAAGGGAGTCACGGATGTCCCTATTTAAAGAATACTTGTTGCGTGGAACCTTTCCTGATAAAAGGAACGAAAAACGACAAGTCCTTCGTAAGGTCTCACGATATGTTATGCGAGATGGGATTATGTATCCGAAGGGATTCTCTGTTTCTTTACTCAGGTGCATCGCCCATGATGAGATAAAGCGGGTCCTAGAGGAAGTCCATGAAGGAGAATGTAGCGACCACACTAGGGGTAGATGCTAGCAAAAAAGATACTTCGTTATGGGTATTGATGGCCGACCGTGAATCAGGACGCCGCAGATTATGTGAGAAGATGTGATAAATGCTAGAAATATACGGAAGTCCCAAGAGCGTCGCCGACGGAAATCACGCAAATGGTTAGCCCATGGCCGTTTGCGATTTGGGGAATTGACATCGTTGGTTTGTTGCCAATTTCCAAATGTGGTGCGAGGTAATGCAATTGTCGCGGTCGACTACTTCACCAAATGGGCAGAAGCGGAACCATTAGCTACGATCACCACCAACAAGGTCATTAATTTCGTTGTGCGAAACATTATATGCCGCTTTGGTCTCCGGCGGACTATTGTTACTGACAAGGAACTCAATTTGATAGTGTTGAATTCAAAGAGTTTTGTCGGAAATATCATATTGAGAAAAGGTTTGCAGTATTCGCTCATCCTAAGGCGAATGGGTAGGTTGAAGCTGTAAATAAGATAATTAATTCCATCCTGAAAAAGTGATGCAGCACGACTTAAGGAATCACTGGGTTTAGGTCGGTCACGACCTAAGAAAGAGGAGTTAGGTCGGCCACGACCTAAGGAGCACGTTTCAGACCATTTACGACCTAACAAGGGCTTAAGTCGTTCGGGATCTTTAGATCGTGTACGATCTAAGACTACAGGAGGAGCGCCACGAGATAATGAAGTAGCAGCACGAGTTGAGAATGCGCAAGGCTTAAGTCGGCTACGACTTAAGGGAAGTGATTTAGGTCGTCTACGACCTAACGAATATGCTGAAGAAGGGAGCTCACGACCTAAGATAAGTCGCGTAAAGTGATGCAGCTGTTGTCTCTTGAGTCGCTGAATTTTAGGTCGTGGCAATGTTAACTCGTGAGCATTGATAAGTTGTTAGATCTTAAGTCGTATGTCATGGGTGTTTTGCTGAGCTTTGTTGTATTTAGGTCGTAAACGACCTATGGGCTGTTATAATTCTGTGTTGTCGTTGAGTCGTCCTGTTTTTAAGCCGTTGTACATATTGTTAAGTCACATGTTTTAGGTCGTTCTTTTATAAGTCGTATGTCGTTGGAATTATGTTGTAATGTGCTTGTAATTCATTCTTAAGTCGTAGGGTATGTTAGGTCGCGTACGACCTAAGTTGAGTCGTGTGGTGTTGTTAGGTCGGCAACGACCTAAGTGTTGTCTGTTTGGCATATTGAGTTGTAAGCCTATAAATAGGTGGGTTGGGTCATTTGTAATAGTTTAGTTGATTTGAATAAAAAATTTGTTTTGTTAGCTTTGTGCTTTCACCAAATTGGTAGTTGAGTGTAATCTCCTATCTCCACTTTCGGTTAATCGAGTGCGCTCGATTCAACGATTGCTGAAGCCGATTCGCGGTATCAAGTGCGCTTGATCAACGCTTGAAGAATTGAAGATCTTCTTTCACGGTATAGTGCGCTATCAACGTGACGAAGATAGCTAGAATTCGGTATCTTCGGATCAACGAATTTGGGCCATTCAGTACTCTTCATTCCATCGATTGCTACTTTTCACAGAATCATCGTTTTGTTATTCCGCTGCTGCATCATTTGGTATCAGAGCGAGGTTTAGCCAATCATAGCTAAGCCGAGTCTTGGAGCCAATATTTTATCGAAGAGTTTGAAGTGTTAGCCGAGCTTGAAGTATTGAGCCGAGCTAAGTAGAAGTATTGGAGATTGAAAGTTGCATTATTTGGAGAAGTTTGTGTTCGTCGTGTTCATCGCGAAATTACAACGAGGTTGGAGTTTTCGATCCATATCATTTTGGATCTAAGTTCGAAAGGTGTTTGAAATTTGGAGTTGGAGCCGAGAGTAGATTGAAAGTGTATCATTTGGTATCAGTTGATCATTTGTTTGTTCAAGGTCGAAAGTCAAAGATTATTTGAATCAATCATGCCACCAAGAAGAGCTAATCGCCATCAGAATGTTGAAGCATTGTATAGAAGAGAAGAAGCTGATGAAATGGAGCAAAGAATTAATGAAAACTTTAGTGAGAAGCTTAACGAAGGGATTGGACGATTAGAGAAGATGATGTTAGAGATAAATCAGAATCGGAGAAGGGTTTCACCTGAATCTAACCATGGGGGAAGTAGAATCTCACCACATTCCAATCGGGAGAGAAGTGTTGATAATGATCATAGAAGTGCAAGTCGAGATTGTTATAGAAATGATGATGATCGAAGGCGTGATAGGAATGTGAATGATCGTGAACGGAGGAATGTAGATAGAAGGGATGTTGGTGCAAGACGCGATGGGAGTAGAGATGTTGGTGGTCAGGATCGACATCGATATACATCAGATTTTGAAGAAGAGTATGATAGTGGTAGTGTTCATGGACGAGGACGTGGACAAGGAAGAAATCAGTCGGAGTATGATCACAAGTGGGAATCTGGGATGAAAACTGAAATACCAGAATTCAAGGGAGGTATGCAAGCCGAGGAATTTCTGGATTGGATAGCTTATGTTGAGGAAATATTTGACTTCAAGGAGGTTCCGGAGGATCGTAAGGTGAAGTTGGTTGCTACTAGGTTGAGGGGGAGAGCTATGGCATGGTGGCAGCAAACCAAACTTACTAGGGATCGGATGGGGAAGTCAAAAATTGTTGCTTGGGAAAAGATGAAGAAATTGATGAAGGCTACGTTCTTGCCCTATAATTACCAATCACTAATGTATCAGAGATTACAGAACTTGAGGCAAGGAACGAAGACGGTTGTTGATTATGCAGATGAGTTCTACCAGTTAATTGCTCGAAATGATATCATGGAGAGAGAAGAACAATTGACCGCGAGATTTGTCGGTGGACTTAGAGCACAGATCCAAGATATGGTGAACATGTTCGACCCCAAATCTGTGGCCGAAGCACATCAAAAGGCGTTGGCTTGGGAGAAACAAGGAAGGCGTGGGGGAGGTGTGTTTCCGAGTTTTACGGGGCAGAACAAAGGAGCAGGTAGTAGTTCTAATATTCCTAAAGCATCGAGTAAGCCGGTTGTTTATGAAGTGGCTAAACCTAAAGTCAATACCAATTTCAAATGCTATAATTGTCAGGAAATGGGTCATAAGAGCAGCGAATGTCCAAAACCAAAGAAGAGAACTATGATTGTTGAAGTGGAGGATGAGAATGTCGAAGAAGATCTCAATTCACAGCGTGATGAGGAGGAAGAAGAAGTGTCGGGAGACGAGGGATGTAATCTGATGCTACGAAGATCTTATTTAACCCCGAAGCAGGAGGAAGAGTCGAGTTGGTTGAGGAGTAACATCTTTCAGTCAACATGCACTATTTTGGGAAAGGTCTGTAAATTTGTCATTGATGCTGGGAGTTGTGATAATATCATTTCAACGGAAGTTGTGAGAAAGTTGAAACTGAAAACGGAGAAACATCCTAGTCCATATAAACTTGCTTGGTTGAGGAAAGGAGGAGAAGTAAAGGTAGAGAGGCGAGCTCATGTTCCATTTTCTATTGGAAAGAAATACAAGGATGAGGTTTGGTGTGACGTGGTTGACATGGATGTTTGCCATTTGCTGTTTGGGAGGCCGTGGCAATACGATCGTGAAGTACAGCATAATGGTCGAACGAATAATTACAGTTTCTTGTTCGAAGGCACGAAGATCACATTAGTTCCGAAGAAGCGACAGCAGAATGAGAATAAGCTGGAGGAGATTGAGGAATTGAAAACCTTGTTGTCATTGAAGGAGTTCGTGGAAGAGATAGATGAGACTCCTGAAGTTTTTATGTTGATTGGGCATGAAAGCAGTGAAGTTGCTGAAGTTCCAGAGGAAGTGAAACCAGTTTTGGAGGAATTCGAAGATGTGTTTCCAGAGGAGTTACCGAAGGAGTTACCACCGCTTAGAGACATACAGCATCAGATTGACTTGGTGCCAGGTGCTGCATTGCCTCATAGACCACACTATCGGATGAGTCCAAGGGAACACGAAGAGTTAAGGAGACAGGTGGAGGAATTACTGGAACAAGGGCGAGTTCAGGAGAGTTTGAGTCCTTGTGCAGTGCCAGCTTTGTTGGTACCAAAGAAGGATGGAACGTGGAGGATGTGCACAAATAGTAGAGCATTGAACAAGATAACAGTCAGATACAGATTTCCGATGCCAAGGCTTGATGATCTGTTAGATCAAATCAGCGGGTCAGTAATCTTTTCAAAGATTGATCTTAAAAGTGGTTATCATAATATACGAATTAGACCAGGGGACGAATGGAAGACAACATTCAAGACGAGGGAAGGATTGTACGAATGGCTGGTCATGTCGTTTGGTCTATCGAATGCACCAAGTACATTCATGAGGGTGATGAACCAAATTTTTAGGCCGTACATTGGGAAATTTGTGGTAGTTTACTTTGATGATATTCTGATCTACAGTGCTAGTACAGAAGAGCATGTTCAGCATTTGAGGAAAGTGTTAATTATCCTTCGTGAAGAACAATTCTATGCTGCTACTAAGAAATGTGTGTTTATGGCACGGAGTGTCCTATTTCTGGGGTATGTTGTGTCGGAAGGAGGAATACAGGTTGACCAAAGTAAAGTCGAAGCAATCAGAGATTGGCCGCAGCCCAAGACTATAACAGAAGTTCGAAGTTTTCACGGGTTGGCTTCATTCTATAGAAGGTTTATTCCACACTTTAGTAGTGTAATGGCGCCGGTTACAGATTGTATGAAGGGCAAACAGTTTGCGTGGTCGGAGGAAGCAGGGGTTGCTTTTGAACGAATCAAAGAACTTTTGACGTCAGCGCCAATTTCAGCATTACCAGATTTTCAGTTATTGTTTGAATTACATACTGATGCATCCAAGGTTGGCATTGGAGGGGTGTTGAGTCAGAGGGGACGTCCTATTGCATATTTCAGTGAGAAGTTATCAGGAGCAAAGATGAGATATTAAACATATGATATGGAGTTTTATGCTATCGTGCAAGCAGTGAAATACTGGAGACATTACTTGTTTCATAAAGAATTTGTTTTATATACTGATCATGAAGCGTTGAAGCATATGCAGGGACAGGACAAAATTGCAGCAAGGCATGCATCGTGGATTGCGTACCTGCAACAGTTTACGTTTGTTGTGAAACATAAATCTGGAGTTACAAACCGTGTAGCGGATGTGTTAAGCAGAAGAAACCATTTGTTGACTACAATGAAGGTTGAAGTGACAGGGTTTGATGTGTTACCAAAGTTATTTGTCAACGATCCTTACTTTGCAAAGTTTGTTGATGAAGTCAAGGAGGGAGAGACGGATGAGTTTATGATGGTAGATGGTTTTCTGTTCAAAGGAAATCGATTGTGCATACCTGATTGTAGTTTGCGTATGAAGATTGTAAAGGAGTTACATGAGGAAGGTCATGTGGGGAGAGACCGTACATTTCAGTTGATTTCACAATCTTATTTTTGGCCATCGATGAGAAAAGAAGTTGGAAAGTTTGTGGAGAGATGTCATATTTGCCAAGTTTCCAAAGGAACAGCGACAAATGCGGGATTGCATATGCCGTTACCCGTGCCGGTTAAACCATGGGTTGATATCAGTATGGATTTTGTTTTGGGATTACCTAGAACTCAAAGGGGAAATGATTCTATATTTGTTGTGGTGGACAGATTTTCAAAAATGGCACATTTTATCGCCTGTAAGAAGACAGCTGATGCCGTTCATGTTGCTCAGTTATTTTTCAAAGAGATATATCGACTTCATGGGCTACCTGAATCTATTGTTTCAGATCGGGATACTAGATTTTTAAGTCATTTTTGGCTGAGTTTGTGGAAAATGGTGGGAACAAAGTTGAACTTTAGTAGCGTTTATCATCCGCAGACAGACGGTCAGACCGAGGTTGTGAATAGATCATTGGGGAATTTGTTGCGATGTCTTGTGAAGGACTATCTGAAGAGTTGGGATATGAAGCTATGTCAAGCGGAATTTGCTCATAACCATGCAGTGAACCGGAGTACTGGATTCAGCCCATTCCAGATTGTATATTCTAGTTTGCCAAAGGGGCCATTGGATTTAACGGTAATACCACAACCAAAGGGGACAGTCAAGCGAGCTGCTGATTTTGTTGAAGGATTGACAGAGTGTCATAGAATCGTTCAAGAACGATTGGAGAAGGCGACTGAGAAGTATAAACGCTCTGCAGATCTGAAGCGAAGAAGTGTTGAGTTTAATGAAGGAGATTTGGTATATGCTGTGTTAACAAAGGACCGTTTTCCAGTGGGCGCTTATAACAAGTTGAAAGCCAGAAAAATTGGTCCTGTAGAAGTCGTGAAACGGATTAATGAAAATGCTTATAAGTTGAAGCTGCCAGAGGATGTGTATACATCTGATGTGTTTAATGTTAAACATCTGGTACCTTATTATGGGAATGAACAAGCTGATGGAGAAGAGATTACAAATTCGAGGACGAATTTTTCTCAACCCGGAGAGGATGATGCAGCACGACTTAAGGAATCACCGGGTTTAGGTCGATCACGACCTAAGAAAGAGGAGTTAGGTCGGCCACGACCTAAGGAGCACGTTTCAGACCATTTACGACCTAACAAGGGCTTAAGTCGTTCGGGATCTTTAGATCGTGTACGATCTAAGACTACAGGAGGAGCGCCACGAGATAACGAAGTAGCAGCACGAGTTGAGAATGCGCAAGGCTTAAGTCGGCTACGACTTAAGGGAAGTGATTTAGGTCGTCTACGACCTAACGAGTATGCTGAAGAAGGGAGCTCACGACCTAAGATAAGTCGCGTAAAGTGATGCAGCTGTTGTCTCTTGAGTCGCTGAATTTTAGGTCGTGGCAATGTTAACTCGTGAGCATTGATAAGTTGTTAGATCTTAAGTCGTATGTCATGGGTGTTTTGCTGAGCTTTGTTGTATTTAGGTCGTAAACGACCTATGGGCTGTTATAATTCTGTGTTGTCGTTGAGTCGTCCTGTTTTTAAGCCGTTGTACATATTGTTAAGTCGCATGTTTTAGGTCGTTCTTTTATAAGTCGTATGTCGTTGGAATTATGTTGTAATGTGCTTGTAATTCATTCTTAAGTCGTAGGGTCTATTAGGTCGCGTACGACCTAAGTTGAGTCGTGTGGTGTTGTTAGGTCGGCAACGACCTAAGTGTTGTCTGTTTGGCATATTGAGTTGTAAGTCTATAAATAGGCGGGTTGGGTCATTTGTAATAGTTTAGTTGATTTGAATAAAACTTTTGTTTTGTTAGCTTTGTGCTTTCACCAAATTGGTAGTTGAGTGTAATCTCCTATCTCCACTTTCGGTTAATCGATGCGCTCGATTCAACGATTGCTGAAGCCGATTCGCGGTATCAAGTGCGCTTGATCAACGCTTGAAGAATTGAAGATCTTCTTTCTCGGTATAGTGCGCTATCAACGTGACGAAGATAGCTAGAATTCGGTATCTTCGAATCAACGAATTTGGGTCATTCAGTACTCTTCATTCCATCGACTGCTACTTTTCACAGAATCATCGTTTTGTTATTCCGCTGCTGCGTCAAAAAGCTTTTGGAAAAGGCTAAAGGTAAGTAGGTGGACGAACTTCCAACGACACTCTGGGCATATAGAACCACTCACGAGTCAATGACTGGCCATACTCCGTTCGCCTTGGCCTACAGGGCTGAAGCAGTTATACCCGTGGAGCTTGAAGTCCCTTCCCATCGGGTAACTTATTACGATCCTAGAACAAACCGAGATCTCTTATTGGAGACATTAGACTTTATTGACGAGAAGCATAAGGAAGCTGATTTGAGAGTGGTCGCACATCAGCACCGAGTCGCCCGATATTATAATATGAAAGTCCGACCAAGAATTTTTGACCTGGGCGACCTTGTTCTGAAGCGAGTCTTTCCGGTCCCATCACACATGAATCCTACATGGGAAGGGTCGTACGTCATCGAACGGAGGCTTGGAGAAGGAACTTTCAAGCTAGCGACTGTTAATGGTGTAACGCTTTCCAGAGCATGGAATAGCGAACATCTACGTCACTATTTTACCTAGTTTATTTCTTTTGCATTTCGATCGTAGTTGATTTCAGTATTTGCCTTTCTTGTTGCTTTCGTTTTTGTTTTTGATATGTAATAAAACAAATTAGTCTGTCCCCATTTTCTATGATGAGTAAAAGCTTGAAGCTACTTTTCTGTGAACAACTGTTGTTTCATGTTATATAATTATGTGTTGAGATTTATTAACACTGACATATGTGGCGTATGAACGCACACATAGAACTAAAAATCAACCAGCTATATTTGAAAAAGAAAACACTTTGAGTCCTCAGAGCGCGGACTAGAGTATAAACGACTTGAAAAATCTCTAAGTCCCCAGAATGTGAATTAGAGTACTTTGAGTCCCCATAGTGCGGACTAGAGTATAAACGACTTGAAAATTTTCTAAGTCCCTAGAGTGCAGATTAGAGTATTCTGAGTCCCCAGAGCGCGGACTAGAGTATAAACGACTTGAAAAATTTCTAAATCCCCAAAGTGTGGATTAGAGTACTCTGAGTTCCCAGAGCGCGGACTAGAGTATAAACGACTTGAAAAATCTCTAATCTTCAAAGTGTGGATTAGAGTACTATGAGTCCCCAGAGCGCGGACTAGAGTATAAATGATTTGAAAAATCTCTATGTCTCCAAAGTGCGGATTAGAGTAGTCTGAGTCCTCAGAGTGCGGACCAGAGTATAAACGATTTGAAAAATCTCTAAATCCCCAAAATGTGGATTAGAGTACTTTGGGTCCTCAGAACGTGGACTAGAGTATAAATGACTTGTCAAATCTCCGAGTCCCAGGTTGTAGATTAAATTATGAGGGATGTGAGAAAAGTCTATAAGTCCAAGGGGCGAACTTAAAAATGCCAAGCGTCCAAACCTGTGGATGAACGAGAGAACTTTTGACCGTTTACTACCTATGGGCTCTGGTCTAAGATCGATAAAAAATGCTCGAACCGTTAGTGACGGAATACGACCGTTAGCTACAATTCCGGCCTGGCGCCGACGGCAACTTCCGGTGAAATTCGCAGAGAAGCTCTATCATGAGGACTGTAAATTATCAACAAAACCTGAAAAAATCATAACAACTACTTGGAGTATAAAAATTAATCTGACATTGAAATAATAACGCGTTTGATGATTGGCAACGAAACAAAAATTTATTTACACTCCAAAATTTCCTTACAGCCCCTCCGAAGGTTCGAAGGCCAAGTCTGTATGTCTACTCCTAACAAAAAAAGGGAAGGAAAAGCGACTACATAACTCTAGTTTATTCAAACTAAGCAAAATATTACAAGGCCACGACTATTTCTTCGCTTTTCTGTCTTTCTTCGGCTTTTCGGGAGTCGTCTCAACCAAACGTTTCTTTCGGGACTCCTTGCTCCCTTGGGAGGACGTACTTGAGGAAGGAGGTGGAACTACCATGTGGACAGACCCGCCAGGAGGAATGAATTGCAGTGGCCTATTAAGGGGATCATCAATCTCCACCACCTTGGGCTCACTCTTAACTTTGAGCTTCGCTTTTTCCTCTTCTTCGATCTGCTCCTTCATACTGAACTTGGCGGTGTGCTCAGAAGCGCCTGTAATCATAACATCATCCTGCTCCTTAGCAAGTAATGGATCTTCGGGTTCATCCTCGTCTAGCGCCCCAATTACTTGAGCATCAGGACCAGGAATGTCTCCAGCAGCTGGTGCCTCGGCTTCTTTTTCCTCCTGTTCCGTGACGACATCGCCCCTTAGAGTAGACTCAAGACCGGGATGACCTACACTTTCACCTTCGACGAATATCGAAAAGCATCTGCATTCGATGGCACATATCGCTTTGGCGGATTTCATATGCCACTCGAATTTCATGAGATGTAGTCCAGAGTCAGTGTAAAGACCCCACCGCGATGCCCAGATTAGCAAAGAACATTACAAGTAATGTCGTCCGCTAATCCAGAGAATACGGCTTATTAAGGACGATCGAATGTGAATATATCTTTATACTAATACTGACACGTCATTTTTATCTTTTCACTTAATATCTGAACTAAATTTAACGTGTACAGTATTAATACAAAGTAATAGACACGCCGGTTTCTCAGAATCGGAACAATATATCATATAAATAAGAGTCACAGATCACAGTGGAATAAATCTCAACATATACACGTATAAATTATTTAGTTTACAAAATGAAATACTAAACTCAATTGTTATACAAATGTAATAGTTCTCTAATCTCAATTATATATTTTATATACAAGGTCCAAATTCCTAGATGGGATAAACTAAAAGTCCAAATGTTTATCTCCTTGCTAGCACAACCATTCAAAGATCAACCTGTCCTGTAACCTGAAAAGTCTCGGCCTGACTCGAGCAAAATAACACCCGGGTTGGACTATCTCTAAATATCCAATAGAGTAAGAACATGATATAACACAAGAATAAACAACATATAAATAAATACAGATGTCCAGGATATAACGAATCAGGAAATTAATTTAACTTAGAGTTCATCACAAGGCACATGATTATACATTTAAGTCACAGACGCATATTAGCTATTAAACATAAAATAACAGAATCAACTCAACATCCATCACAAGACACAAGAACACATGTTTATTTCACTAACACAAAACACAAGAATATATATTAATTTCACGAACACAAAATAGTCACAGAATCCAAATATCCAGAATCCAAGAGATCTTAATCCAAACCGATCGTAATGATCGTCCAAAACAATCGCAATGATTGTACTCAAAACCTGTGGCAAACAAACAAACAAATTGGTATCACTCGAACCGATCCGATACCAAGGGTCGTACTCAGACCGGGAACACAGAATCACAGAATGATCTCAAGGTTAGTCCATACCGATCAAGGTGATCGTAGAAACCATGACTCGATAAATCCACATTTATTTAATATTATTAAATTATTATGTTCGAAAAGAAATCCAGGAATAAACTTCTTAAGGATCTAGCAGCCACTTGCCGCACACCAAAAGAGAGTAAATTCTAAAGTGCCAAATACTATCACCTTCAGTAATCACGAGAATTTAACCAATACGTCCCATACCGTATGGTGAAATTTAAGTATTTACTAAAAGCTAGTAAATATCACTTATTACGGATACCACTGGAAAACCTGAACCATATTCTCCTAAGGATCTAGCAACCACTTGTCACACACTAAAAGAGAATATAACTCTAAAGTGTTAATTGCTTCCCTATAGTAATCACATGAATTTAACCAAAGTATCTCATACTACCCGGTGAAATTGACGTATTCACTAATGGTTAGTGAATTCCACTTAAACGTTCTATTCAATGAGTATATGTTATATTCGATGAAGCGTTACTCGAGAGCATTTAAACCAATCGGTAACACTAAGTCGATTATTAATACTCCCCATATTATAGAACTAAGGCTCTCAAAACATTTCTCTCTTTTGAATTTATAATTTAGAAATCCGATAATATGATTTTCCAAAAAGGAGCTAATATCTATATACTATATATAAGCTCATTTTCAACTTCTCATTTAAAATTCATAAACTCATTTATTTCCCAATTATAGATATTTATATATTTTCATACTTATACAAACCTATGTTCTAGTCCAAATGTAACTATCTATGGTTTCCAATTACTCACGCATTGAATTCTCTTACTTACAAAACGCACAGTACTTACTGACTCAACCTTATATAAACCAGTAGTATATATATTATATTCTCTCTCTCTCACCTGGGTTTACTTTTATTTTTTTACTTTCTTAGATCTGGCTAACAAACACATGCTTACATACTACTATATATAAATATATCAACATAGGCAATGGAGCCTCACCCCTCACGCACTCAAAAGGGAGAAAAGACGGTACCAAGCATGCACGCAAGCTGACATACTCTCACCAAAGACATAATTTTATTTGCATATACATAAATTCATACATACATAAAGGACGAAATCATTTAATGCATAGGCATGTGTTTCACTAATATTTTTAAAGCAAGGACCATTTTTCAATTCAAAACAAGATAGTAAGGACGCACAAATCAAGTGATAACAAGTTGTAATTATTCACAAAACAAGGAATTTCATTTAGGTACAACAAAATGGGTTCAATTTCACTTGAATTCAAAGCAACAAAATAAAACATGGATTCATAGAGGACATTTTCCATAAAACTATTCAATGGAGAAGAGTACAATAAGAAGATATTTTTGTATAAATTATAGACTAACACTTCAAAAGAGTACACATACAGGTTTTGAAAGATTTATATGCCACTAGTTTGAGTTTGTTGGAAAAACAAAGCAAGCTATACTTATATAAAATAAACTTGCCTATAAGACAGGTTAGGCTATACACGTACAAAGTAAAGTTGTACTTTGAAAAAAAAACAAGATGGTACAGGTTATTAATTTATAAAAAAAAGGGATTTTTTTTCGATTTGGCCTCGTTTTTAAATTTATTATCGCAAATAGCCCAGTTTTAAAACTAATATCAAATATAGCCCTGTTTCGAAAAATACACTGGCTTCTTTTCAAAAGTCGCCAGTGTATTTTTTTTTTCATTTAAAAAAAAAATTTACACGGGCGACTTTTGAAAAGGAGCCAGTGTATTTTTCAAAACAGGGCTATATTTGATATTAGTTTTAAAACTGGGCTATTTGCGATAATAAGTTTAAAAACGAGGCCAAATCGAAAAAAAACCCTAAAAAAATAGGCTATAACTATACAATACTACATGGACAGTACATCTTTATAGAATTGCAGAAAAGTGGGCATGCATTAAGTTTAAACAATATATATACATAGACCACTTATGCAAAGAATTGCAAAACTTCGAAACCTGTTCTTGTACTAAGACATAAAATTTTCGAAACTATATGTATGCACTTTTTTTTTGAACAAAAATTGAGTTTATTAAATATACTTCTTATATATATATGTTTATGCAATTTTACATATAGCCTAATTTACAAAGTTTACATGTTATATTATTAAGTATTCATGAATTAAAATAGAAGACTAACTGTAACTTATAAGTACAAACTAATATACACACACAAAGACTAGCTGTTATATAAAAACTGCTTTGTTATATGAATACATTGACTACCGTTTTAACCTGAAAACCATTCTTCCACTCTGTAAATGTTCTTTTTTTTCACTCGTTGCCTGACACTTTCTATTATTGCAAAGGCCACTTGTAAATATAATTATAACCTGACACCCTAGACTACTATATATATATAGCTAAACAATACTGCATCCCTTGAAAGTTTTATAATCCGATTTCTTGTTGATATATGTACAAATTCTACTAGGTACTCATTTGGAGATTCACAAAACCATATCACATTCATTCCTCTGTCAGCCCTAGCACCTAAAAATGCAATCTCAAACAAAGCAAAACAAGTATGTACATAAATTCGTATCTACTTAAAAAGAGAAACAGCGGCCATGGTAGTGCACAAATCATCCAAAATGAAGGTAAGTTTCAACTACTGATTGCTATGAATTAGTTTATGTCATGGCTGTACAACTGAAATTAAAATAGCTACAAACTCCTAATTTTTGTAAACAACCAGATCATCCATAAAACAGCGATAAGCTCAACGTCATGATTATGTAATTAGTTTTAGAGATAGTAATTGTGAGAGTTAACTCACCAAAATCAACACCACTGAAATCGAAATCTTCTCCATGCCCTAGGTTTAAACCTCCGTCGCTGCCTTGTGACGACACGCGCTCACCGAAACCGCCGCACGCCATGCCCAGGTCGTCCAAGCTGCCATTACACAGCAGAAGCCTTTGTCAATTCGCTGCTCCTCAAAGAACCACCCAGGTCACGTCGTGCTCCTCCTCCTTGCTCGCCGGTCTCGGTCCCCCCTCATGCTTGAAGTCGCCACCCCCAACTCGCTCAATTTCTTTTTTTTTCTTCCCGATTTTGATTATTAGGGAATAGGTAAAGTAACTAGGTTAAAGAGGAAAGTTTATGGTTGTTCTAATGGGCTAGAATTATTACCAAGGCCCAAAGCAATTAAAATCAAATATTAATCACTTATTAAATCACAAATTTACACTAACTAATATTTTATAAATTTTAAATATGATTTCTCAACAATTTGACAATCACCAATAAACGATAATATCACTTTAATAAATAAGGATTAATAGTTCTAAAATCTGAATTCAACCAAATCTCAATTCTTAATAACTTATTCAAGACCAAATTTAAATAATGGCTTAATTCTATTTTAAATTTAAAAGTTTGAAATTCTCATTAAGAAATGAAAATCATTTCTTAATTAAATTAAATCAATTATTCTTAGAAACCAGGTTTAATTTCATAGTTAAATTTCACAATTCACTATTTAAACTAATTATCCCTAGCTAGATTTAATTGATCAGCTAACTAACAATAGGGTTGTTATAGTCGGTTTTCCCTGAGTAAACCGATATGATTGGTACATTGAATCTCCTCGGATATTCTGCACATTGAACGGCTTCAATGACTAGGTTTCGACCGGTGGAGATGCTTTAGTCATCGTCAATCCAGTTCGTTTCAAGTTACAGCTACTTGTTATACTTGTGAATGATGCATGCATGGTTGTCCAACATTTGAATAGTTGAGAATGTCGGTCGAATGGCAAATCAGTTAGGATGGGGTCGTTGATCGGTGATGATCCCCAAACTTTTACCCAAATGGAGTGTGATCCATATAAGGCAGTACGTTGGGTGATGTGCACGTAAATGTGCATATTTTTACCATCATATTTAATCTATTTAAATTAAATAAATGATCATATCGGGTACTTTAACTTGTTTTAATCAAAATCCATATTAATTCCAAATTGTCACATATCCATCTTCGTATAGGGGCAAAACGGTCATTTGTGTGCATATATTTCTTTGAGAAAAATTAATTGGAAATTTATATATATTTGTGTAGGAATTTGATCTCAAATAGGAGTGGTTTCATGAAGACACATGCATGCACAAAATGAATACAAAGGAATGAAGATGGAAATAATTCAAAGTGAAGATCATGGAGGACCCCACCTACCCACCTACCTTAATATACAAATTAGAGGCTAATGCACATGCTTATGAAATTAATGGTTTCATGTACACTTAAATGATGATTAGTAGAAGCTAATGATTACTTGGCCTCCACACTTTCTCAAGGGTATTTTGGGCATTCCCCAAAAATATGAATTAGGGTTTAAAACATGTATAAGTACCCTTATGTTTCATGTACCCTCTTTCTTCCTTAGTCTCGCTTAGTTAGGTTTTCGCTTAGAAAATAAATCAAAGCTCTCTTTCTTTTCATGGCTACTTAGCCATTTCTTCTCTTATGTAATTCCTTTTTTCTTTCTGCGATTTAATACATATTCCTTTTCTTTTCTTGTTATTTCTTTCATGTTGTAGTGTAGATTTGTTTATTTATGCAAGTAGTGTAGATTTTCTTTTATGCAATTAGATTACTTCTCTTTTTCATTAGCTTTCATTTTCCTTTCCTTTTGCTTTCATGTTGCTAGCTACATTTGTTAATCAAATGACAAATATGAGAGGCTAAACCCCTTCAATTTAGGTGTAATGAAACTCTCTAATTATGTAGCTTCAACTATTTGTTAATTCATGCTCTCTTTTTATGCTTAATGATGATGATAGAAATGATTTACTAGTTGTTTTTGCTTTGAATTTGATAGCCTATATTGTTGATACCAAATAGGCTATGCCTAAACAATCACTAACACTAATTGCCTCTTTATCAAAATATGATTATGGCAAAAGAAAGTGTTTTGAAATTAAAATTTGATGGTCTATATTTCTAATCAATAGTTAATATGCCATACTTAAAATAGATTTCACTTTCATTGTCAAGTTTCATTAAAGTTAGTAAGTGGTTTAATGGGTGTGTTATAGTTTCATGGCTTATGTTGGCTAATCAATAGCACAAATATGTCATACTTATGATAAGCACATCAATTAAAGCACTAATGACCATAAAAGAGAGATCATGATTTCATATGTGTTGAACTACATGATCTAGAGAGTGGATTTATTCTCTAAATTGTCATTTAACTCTTATATTTGCATCTCTTTTTTTTTAGTTAGTTATCTAATTTTCTAATTCTCTAGCTTAACTTTCATTCCAATTGGTATAATTTGATTGAATAGCATTTTTAAAATCATCAATTCCCTGCGGATTGACCCGTACTCGCCACGTACTTCAATAGTATGTCATGCGCTTGCGGTTAAATTTATTTCAAAAATTTTCGACGGTTTTCTAATTCGATAGAAATTCCGCCGATTAACAAGTTTTTGGCGCCGTTGCCGGGGTATTAGTTTTGATTTTGATTTTCTATTCTTCGAATTATTTGCTTTTGATTTTATTGTGTGTTTATTTTGTGTGTTGAGTGCATTAAAAAAAATTGTTGTGTTGTGTGTTTTGGTAATTTTTGTTAGCATTTTCATTGTGTGTTTGTTGCTTTTCATTTTTTGCATTTGCATTTCTATTTCTATTTTAAAAAAAAGCATACATAATTTTTAAAACAAAAACAAAAACATTTTATTTCTTTTTTAATTTTCTTTTACAAATTTTCGTTACATCATTTGCACTGCACATACATTTTCAACCTGCATTTTCTACTTTACTGCCTTCACTGACCAGAACCACAAACTGTCACTCAAACAAGCCTCTGCTCAAATTTTTACAACCCCCTCTCATCAACTCCTCCTACCCCAATACAAACCATTTCCCTACACACTAATCAACTTCTTCCTGTCATAAAAGCATCAAACAATCTCATATACCACCTTTGCCTAATTCACCAGATTGTCATCACCATACTACCATATCTGCTGTGACATTCCCCCATCACATTTCAGCAATTCCATCACAACATACCACGATCACAAAAACAAAAACTTCACTGTGACCATACCACCATCACATAATCTCCACTTCTAACATTCCTCAAAACCAAGCACTTGCAATTCCACAAACCAATCAACTACTACTATACATTCGCTAGACCATTAACTAATTCGCTTCAACATCCAAACTACTCCATCTCCCTGCCTTTTTCTGGCACTACTTTTCGCCAGAAAACATCAACACTTCTCTATCAACCTCCCAGTACACTTCTACAACCCCTACCAGCAACCATTCCACCAAACATCCACCAACATTCATAAACCACTTAACTGCTCAAACACACAGTCATAAACCATTAGTCTACTGTGCAACATTCATCATCCACCTACAAGTCCACCAGTGCACACTCAACTGCCTTTCACATCATTCACTTCAATACAGAACCCACCCCTCTGCCTTGCTTTCAACCACCAGCCTCACCAACATCAACATCAAACTTCACTACCAAAAACTTGCATTGCATCTTCAAACAACTTCCATCAGCTTCGACCACTTCTCTGACGAACAAGCTACTTTTACTCCAAAACATTACCTCCCTGGAACTGCAGTCTAGCCTACAGCCACGAACCATACACACTACAGTTCAATCACTTCAACTACCCTCTTAAAATCGAATAACACTATTACCTCAACTATATTCTCAAACATTTCATTCACACTGCAGTTCAATCATACACAAAATCGAATAACACTGCATCACCAAGTCTCCATCACCTCCTCCTACACATCCAACAATCACCTCTAAACCAACTCATAATAATCCTGCTCACCGACCATTTACATATCAACTTCTACACATCAATACAACCACTTCTCAAAACTGACCTACTCCACCAAACGTGCACAACACAGACCAACTCACTGCCTTCACATTCTACATCTCTGCTGCCATCAACCCCCTCTTCTACAAACAACAGCTACTGATCACAATCCTCCCCCTGGTTCTCCTCGTAAACAACACTGGTCAACTCCTCACTGTGCAACATTTCATAAACAGCTCCTCAAAACAAACACTCCATAATCCCGTCATACTGTGACCACCAAATCAATTCCAACCTTCAATCCACCACTTCACCTTATCTACATACTACACCATTTCGGACTACAACTACCGCTATATCTCAGCAGTGTTTCACTAACCCACTGTGCTATTAAGACACTACTCTCAAACATATAGTAACCACCATCACAACATCACTACACAAAACCCTGCCATCACCAAACATCAGGCAATTTCAAAAAAAAACAGTCGAAAAAAATAACAGTCGAATCCACCACTATCACTAATACACATTTAACTGCTTCTACCAACCTTTACTGCTTCATCCACTGTCATTGCTTCAAGCTTCACAAGTCTGCCATTGTCATTAATTCAACAACCAGAGCAACCCTTGCCTCAACAACAGACCCCCTTAATACCAATTCACCAACCTCCATCTCCGACGTCCCCTGCAGTTCACGTCACCATCCCCTGCAATTCAGTCGTTCATCAATCACCACAACAATCGCCTCAACGACCATCAAATCGCCCACTTCATCTGCTGAGAAATCAAATCGCCTTCAACTTCCATCACGCAACTCGAACCTTCCAATTCCTATACGCCACTGCGACCAACCTCTTCGCCTCCATCATCCAATTCGCGACCACTTCGAAACCCCAACTGACCAATCACCCTCAACACCTCGGTGAACACACGACTCCAATCAACTCACCTTACGTGATTCCAATCAACCTCCAATCACGTTGCGAATTCGCGACTTCAATAATGATTAGAGCAGAAGCGAACTGAATTTGGTTTGAGAATTTGATTTGTTCGTGATTTTTTAATGTTGTGACTTGTTTCAAGTGGGAAGTTGTATGCTGTGACTTGTTTCAAAGAATTTTTTTGTAGGTCGGGTATAAAGTGTGGGTCGTGTGTTTTTAAATTTTTATTTTATTTAGTTAGTGTAAGCTCCTCTTAATTTTTTTTAGTTTGCAATTTTTTCTAAGTTTCCAAAAAAAAGTTAATTTGTTTGTTTTCATTTGTTTTGTTTGCCCTTATTTGTTTGTGTTTTAAGTTCCATCATTATATAATTTTTTTTTTTAAATATTGTACTTATCTTTTTCGACTTCTTTTCAGGTTGTAGGTGGCATAAGTGATTGCCAAAAATAAAAGGTTTGCATGCTTATATAAAAAAATGCTGCTTTAAAATAATTGCCAATAATTCTGCACACTCTAGTCTTGTGCTCTTATCTCTTGTTTTTGTTCGTTTTGCATTGTTGGTTGCTTGCATTTGCATTGATATATTAAAAAAATTCAAAAATTCAAAAACAAAAACAAATTTTTCATCATAGTTGCATTGTTAATACACGTTTAATTTCAGTTTTGCATTTCATCTTAGATTTTGATTAATAATAACGATTAGACATCGATAACTTTTAATTGTATATTGACAAGTTGTCTTCTTTGAACAATTTAATTTCTTGGTGTCTAAGCTACGGTAGAGAAATAACCATTTATAAATATTACGGTGATTAGTAAATATTATAGTGGTTGTTCCTCTGAAGGTACTTAAACCTTCGGCTGCATTGTTACGGTGATTCGTGGTGCACCGATAAATCATGTCCGTCACCTGGTTGAGAACTATCTTGTTGATTTAAGACAATGTGTGATTAAACAATTTTGGGTTAACTTAGGATAAATCATTTGAAATTAACCCTTGCATTCATTTAGTTGCATTAATTCATGCATATTTAAAAAAAAATTCAAAATCCAAAACTAAAAAATTATAAATATTCCTTTTCCTTTACTTTGAAATTTTTAAATCCTTTTTTGAAATTTCAAAATCCAAAAAAAAAATTCCTTAGTTTTTTTAAGAAAACCAAAAATTCAAAATATATACATATACATATACATATATTATAAAACCTTTTAAAAAACCAAAAAAAATTGAAAAACCAAAATACAAAACAAAAATCAATTTTCCATTTTGAAAAATAAATTATTTTTGTAAATATTTTTTCTTTATAAAAAAAACAAAAACATTCTTGAAAATGTCTGAGTTTCCTCACTCACTTGAATTTTACAATAGTTGTGAAAATCGATATAATCCATATGATTTCACTCCAAATTCGTATGGATATTTTAACAACAACTATTGTTTAAACGATTCGAATTTTGAACCACAAAATTTTCAAAATGACGAACAACCCTCGAATCTCGAAAATAGCATTTCATCTCTACTTGAAATCTCTACACAATAGAATCAAAGTATAAGTGATTTGTGTAATTCATATTTGTGTAATAACTCGAGTCAAGGATTTCAAAATTTGAATTCAATTCACAAACGATTTCGATTATAACCCATGCCAATTCAATTTCGAACTCCAAAATGAATTTCAAACTCAAAATAAAAATGGAAACAACTTTTCAAACGAATTTGGCAATGGGAATAATCTTAACCACGATATGGTTGAAAATCTTTGTTCTCAACAATTTCAAAGTGAAAATCCTCATGTTAATAACTATAAATTGGATTTTGTTGAACAAATGAATGAAATTTACGATGATCACACAGTTTTGTTGTTTAAAACTTATATGAAACAACGTGAACAACAAAACCAAATCCCAACGTGTGATGAGTTAAGTAATAATACATCTTTTACCCAAATCAAAGATTTTCAAATAACAACTTTTGAAATTGAAAATAATAATCTTAATAAAGTTGTTGAAAACACGGTAATTGAGTTGGATTTCAATTCTTTTGAGGGTGTGGAACCAAATTTAAAATTCGATCTTCCTTTTCTCGATTTTGAAAATTTGAATACAACAACTTTGGATTTTGAACTTGAGATACGCAATGAAGTTGTTGATAATCCAACAAAGGAAGACGAATTTAATGAACATGAATTTTTTGGACTTTTCGATGACGAGTTGTTAAATTTTGACGGGGAAGATTTAAATCATCACTTTGATTTTGAAATCAATAATTCTGAAGAATTTTTCAATGACAAATTTGAATTTCAAAATGGTGAAAATAAACTTGAATTTCAACCAATTGTTTTATCAACCCCGAAAATCATCCAAAATAAAACAATTCGTACGATTTTTGATAAAACGACATTCGTTTTTCCAAATCAACATTCAATTTTGAAATCTTTTACGGTTTGGTTTTTCAAGCTTAAGCTGTGTCTCGCATACTTGACGAGACAAATGAATCGATCTTTGGAAGACCGTTGCATTTACGCTTTGATGATATACTTTCTGATCTCGTGCAAATACCATTCACCTTCATGTAAATATAGGTCTTCTTTTTATTTTTGTTTTATTTTTCTCCTTGCACTTGGGTTGACTGTGGGGACACAGTCAAAATCAAGTGTGGGGGGGAGACCCATCATCACTTTCAATTTTTCATGGTTTATTTATTTTTATTTTTATTTTCTTTCCAAAATTTAAAACAAAAAAAATCTCAAAAAAAAAATTAAAAGCATTTTGTTTTATTTTTAAAGAAACACTATAGGATAAATATATGGTTTTGGTTTATTAAATTGAAATTTTTGAAATTTAATTTTTCTTAACAAAAATAAAAATGAGGTTTGATTACAAATAAAAATGGTTTAACTAGTATATAGGAAGATTCATACGTGTTAATTATGAAATACATCCTAATTGAAAATCTTTGTTTTAAAAAAGTGGTGAATTTAAAGTAAAGGATATAACATGTTTTTTGTCTTCTAAGTTAAATGGTGCTAAGATGATTTTGCAAAACTCTCTCTTCTAAAAAAAGAAGAAGAAGAAGAAAAAGAAAAAAACATTTGTATATATGTATATATTTTTAACACCTAGAGTCATGTGTTCACACTCGTGTGTTCACTCGCCATGCTCTGTACGCTTCTCACGTAAGCCCAAAAGGCAATGCATGATCGGTATATCTGGCCTCAGTTTATCTGAGTTAGGTGTATGTATATAAAAAATTCTTTTTAATAACGCCTACAGTCAATAAGTGTTCACACTTGTGTGTTCACTCGCCACGCTCTGTAATCCCCTCACATCAGTCCGCAAGGCAGTGCATGGGTAATATATCTGGCCTCAGTTATCTGAGTTAGGCATATGTATATATTGTTAATATCCATAAAATTTTCAAAAATAAAATAAAATAAGAGAGAGAGTAAGCAATTGAAATCTAAGCACTATTTTAACTTATTTTATTTGTTATTGAAAAGAAATGAAAATACCACTTTGAAAAACTTTGATAATCAACTAAGGATCCATTTCAAATTACACTGTGTTATCAACCAAAACAACAAGTTAAACTATTGTCTATTTATGATAACTTGATTTTTGTTGGAAATTTTGACGAGTAAATGACTTAAATTTTCAAGATAATAACCAAACCTATATTTAACTTATTTGTGTTAATTTAAAAGTAAATCCTTCATTCGTAAATATTTTCAAAAACTTGCATTCATCTCTTTGTAAATAAATCTTACATTTTGTAAATAGTTTCATTCTGCATTTGGATTTTGTAGGTAGTATCCGCTGAAAACCCTCACGAGACAACACTTGTCCTACTGGGGACACCCAGAGGTTTAATGGCTTGTTACATACGCTCAATGCAATCGTGCTCCCTATAAAAATGGATTTATCTTAGTTTTTCCTTTATTCGAGGACGAATAAAAAGATAAGTGTGGGGGTATTTGATGTGCACGTTTTTACCACCATATTTAATCTATTTAAATTAAATAAATGATCATATCGGGTATTTTAACTTGTTTTAACCAAAATCCATATTAATTCCAAATTGTCACATATCCATCTTCATATAGGGGCAAAACAGTCATTTGTGTGCATATATTTCTTTGAGAAAATTAATTGGAAATTTATATATATTTGTGTAGGAATTTGACCTCAAATAGGAGTGGTTTCATGAAGACACATGCATGCACAAAATGAATACAATGGAATGAAGATGGAAATAATTTAAAGTGAAAATCATGGAGGACCCCACCCACCCACCTACCTTAATATACAAATTAGAGGCTAATGCACATTCTTATGAAATTAATAGCTTCATGTACACTTAAATGATGATTAGTAGAAGCTAATGATTACTTGGCCTTCACACTTTCTCAAGGGTATTTTGGGCATTCCCCAAAAATATGAATTAAGGTTTAACACATGTATAAGTACCCCTTATGTTTCATGTACCCCCTTTCTTCCTTAGTCTCGCTTAGTTAGTTTTTCGCTTAGAAAATAAATCAAAGCTCTCTTTCTTTTCATGGCTACTTGGCCATTTCTTCTCTTATGTAATTCCTTTTTTTCTTTATGCAATTTAATACATGTTCTTTTTATTTTCTTGTTATTTCCTTTCATATTGTAGTGTAGATTTGTTTATTTATGCAAGTAGTGTAGATTTTCTTTTATGCAATTAGATTAGTTCTCTTTTTCATTAGCTTTCATTTTCCTTTCTTTTTGCTTTCATGTTGCTAGCTACATTTGTTAATCAAATGATAAATATGAGAGGCTAAACCCCTTCAATTTAGGAGTAATGAAGCTCTCTAATTATGTAGCTTCAACTATTTGTTAATTCATGCTCTCTTTTTGTGCTTAATGATGATGATAGAAATGGTTTACTAGTTGTTTTTGCTTTGAATTTGATAGCCTATATTGTTGATACCAAATAGGCTATGCTTAAATAATTACTAACACTAATTGCCTCTTCATCAAAATATGATTATGGCAAAAGAATATGTTTTGAAATTAAATTTTGATGGTCTATATTTCTAATCAATAGTTAATAGGCCATACTTAAAATAGATTTCATTTTCATTGTCAAGTTTCATTAAAGTTAGTAAGTGGTTTAAGGGGTATGTTATAGTTTCATGGCTTATGTTGGCTAATCAATAGCACAAATATGCCATACTTATGATAAGCACATCAATTAAAGCACTAATGACCATAAAAGAGAGATCATGATTTCATATGTATTGAACTACATGATCTAGAGAGTGGATTTATTCTCTAAATTGTCATTTAACTCTTATATTTGCATCTCTTTTCTTTTAGTTAGTTAGCTAATTTTCTAATTCTCTAGCTTAACTTTCATTCCAATTGGTATAATTTGATTGAATAGCATTTTTAAAATCATCAATTCCCTACGGATCGACCCGTACTCGCCACGTACTTCAATAGTACGTCGTGCGCTTGCGGTTAAATTTATTTCAAAATTTGTCGACGGTTTTCTAATTCGATAGAAATTCCGCCGATTAACAGTGGGCCTCTTGAGGTTGAACACCAAGTTTCAAGTCATTTAAAGTCGTATGCTCGAGATATGAGCAAAGCAAGATGGACCCGTATTGATGGATTGGTGGTAAGTTACTTGGAGTCGGACCCGAGAAAATCTGCTATTTGCTTGAGGTCAGTAATTGGTTTGCTTGGAGTCACTGAATTAGAAGTGCTGGGCCAGTAAAGAACGGTGCTTGGAGTCATATTGGCGTTTTCTTGGAGAAAATCTTGGTTTTACCCGAGTTTGGTTTGGGCCAAATTTTTTTGGGTTTGCTTAGAGTCACATAACCTATGTTCTCCAACCTTTGGGAGTATCATTTGAGTAGCGGTTGCCTGTCCGTTCCTTGGTTGCTTGATCCTCTATGCCCAGGTGATGTAAGGGAAGTGGATAGAATGCACCGTCTTTAAGTTGAGTTTCGAATGCAGAATGCAAGGGCACTACGCTGCGGCATTTACCTGTTATACAATATCATGCAAGAATCAGAAGTATCATATATTTTATGAAAGTTTCAAATAGTTAAGAGAATGTTAAAAAAAGATAATTAGATAGAACACTCATAAATTATAGGTGAATTCATAATCAATTGAAGACAATTTAATTAATTATCAAGTTTGTGACTAAATGTTGAACTTGTAAGTAGTTATCGAGTTCGTAACTATTTGAAGATTCTCTAAATGGTTATCGAGCTCATAACAAGATACCGAACTTATAACTTGTTATCGAGTTCGTAATCGGATGACGAATAGTTAGTGAATTCGTAAATAATTAAAGGTCCTTTAACTAGTTATAGAGTTATAATGAGATGTCGAACTCGTAAATGGTTATCAAGTTCATAATTATAGCACCTTAACTAGTTATCAAGTTTATAGCAAAATGTCGATTCATAATTAGTTATCGAGTCCATAGCGAGATATCAAACTTATAACTACTTATTAGGATTACAAACCCATGAATAGCTAGTGAGTTCATAATCAATTAAAGAATCTTTTTCATGACCAGATGTTGAACTTATAAAAGATATCGAATTTTTAACTAACTAACTATCCTATAAGTAGTTTTCAAGTTTGAAACTAGTTAATAACTCGCTAAAGGGTTATCAAATTCGAAACTAGATAACAATCCTCTAGCAAGTTGTCGAGTTTGTAACTAGTTAATAAGTAATTGTTGGATTTATAGCTAGTTATCGAGTCACTGGCTAGTTGCCGAACATATAACTAATTGACGAGCTCATAACTTGTTATCGAGTTTTTAATTAGTTATCGAACCTTAAACAAGTTGTCGATTCTCTAACTAATTGTTGAATTTATAATTAGTTGGTGAACCTATAACTAATTAGCAAGCCTCTAATAGGCTATCATGTTTCTAAGCCGGTGTCGGATATTTAACAATTATCAAAATCTCAGTTAATTATCAAATTTATAAAAAGTTTTCGAGTCTATAATGGTTATCAAAACCCAATTTATCATCAGATTTTCATCAAATACAAATTGCAAATAGAATTCCCAAATCAAGATAGTATTTGAATTCAAACTGCCAATCAAACTCAAGCAATTCATAAAAACAAAATCCATGAAACTCTAGTTTTCAAATCAAAAACCTCCAATTTTACATCTAAATTGATCAAAAGATAAATCAAAACTTAACATGGTAGAAATAAAAATATTCCTTTTGAAATTGTAAGATTGAAAAGGAAAATTATAATTACAATTTGAGTTTCAAGTTCCAGGTAAGGCTTTTGGGAGAAGGAAAAGAAGGTATTTATAGGAGAAGAAAGAAACAACATGGAACGTTGATTCCTATTCAAATAAACGAATGAGATTAAAACGGAATACTAATAGGCAACAATATGAAATTATACTAAAGCATAATATGCTTCTTCCACATAATGGGGGTATATGTTACTACAAATATGAATATCAAGCTTCTAAAGAGAACATGTGAAGTTTCTGAGTACAAGAGATGTAGAGCCTGAAGAAAGTAAGGTTTTCACGTATTCAACACTTAATAAAGGATAGCATGCCTCAAGTATTCACAAAAAGGTACTGAAGATCTACAATAAAAAAGGGATGTCAAATACTCAAGTGGTCAAAAGTAATAGAAGAGGTGTCAAACCTCTAAGGATATCGAACTCCAAGCGATTAGCAAACATAAGGGTTGTTGAGCTTGAATATAGAAATGAGGATTTGCCCTCACTAGCAATAAACTAAAAGGATTGGCATGATACTTGACACTTCAACAGGTTAACATCAAGATCCTCAATATTTTGGTGTAGTCGGGCAATTTCTGCATCAACCTCAATCCTTTGGTCTAGGGGTTCGGGCCGACCAACTATTACTACACTCTATTTCAGCTCTTCGATCTCTTTGTCTTTCTCTTTAATTTTCTCCTCTAAATCCGAGATTGTTTCATTCATATTGCTTAATGTTGACCTCAACTTATAGTATTTGTTATACCATTTACATGCTTTTGGGTTATTCGAAAATGGTATAACCGAGGCATCTTGGGAGAAGCACTTCCCAAGGTCTAACATTAATTTGGCCTTAAGTTTATCTAGTCGAAAATAGAGGTCAGGAGGCTGGATGCAAGCGTTAGTTGACTTTCCTAGCAATAATAAATGAAAGAAAAATCAGCACATGGGAAAATATATTCTTTCATTAACAACAACGAAGTATTACAAACATGAACAAGTTCAAAATTACATCAGCTACTCGAGTCCTATACATTCAATCCTCGATTTTGAATTTCTGGTCTTCTTACTAAATGAATCTCTAATTTTCTTATCGGTTAAGCTTTTGGATAAATTTCTGAACTTCTTATTAAATGGGTTTCTAAATTAAGAACATTGCCCTCGAAATGAAGTTTGTGGAATCCTTTCTCTTATTGCAAAATCCTCAATCTCAAAGCAAGAATTTGGACTCACCTCTATGGGGCAACAAATACGGCAAGGCCGGACTGGTATCTCTCAGATTAAATCCTACCTAAGAGCATCCTTCGAAGGAGAAAAGAGCAAATAAATTTATTCTTAATCAAAGACCACATATCATATTAAACCAAATTAAAGCCCTAAAGAAAATCACAGATCTCAAAACAGCTCAACGAATTTAAATACAAGACATGAATAGAGAAGAAAATAAAATGTATATACAAAATATCAACTATTCAGGTACAAAAGTTATTTACTAATTTAAATACAAAATGTTACATATATCAAGAAAAGCCATCATAGTCCTCTTGAGGAGGAGGTTGAGGGAGCGGATGATGTTGATATACTTTTTCTTTCCCCTTCCCCCTCAACCTCAAGAAGACACGGATGTCTTTAGATTGAAGCAGGGGCGGTAATAATCAAAAAAGGATAACCTCCAGTATTGTTAAGATGGTCATCACACCCATATCAAAAGAAGTATTGATAATGTCCGTATCATGACTATGCTGCTCTACTCAACCTCTGATTCATTTCTAAACCTAAGAAGGAATATTCAATTTTTAAGCCAAAAGCAATTATTATTTCGAGCAAGTAATCTACAAGGGAATCCAATCAGGAGTTCTTAAGTGAAATCACCTCGATTATCTTTAATTGAGACTAAAGGTTCTATACTTTCCCCTTCAAAACTTCAACGGTAGAGGAAGGTTTGGTAATATGATGATTCGCCGCATCTAGAAGTTCTTTTAGTTTCCTCTCCTTCTTCTGAATAATATTTGTGTCATCGACAAAGCCAATTTGAATCTTTAATGCAAGTTCGAGCATTTTACTAGCCCTCTTTAAATTTTTAACCTTCTGCACAAGAGCACATTTTTCATGTCTCAATTCTTGACTTGACTTTGATAGTTATTAAGATATTTCAAAACTTGTTCAGCCCATTTTCTTTCAAAAACTGGGTGCATTCATATTTATACTCTCGGCACCATCTGGAAATCTCTCCATCATCCAAACTAAAGGCGGATTTTCTAAGGAAGAAAATTTAATTTTACTAGTTGAGGATTGGGACTTGGTTATCCTCGTGGGAGTAGGAGTGGGAAGGTTGGATTTGCCCCCACTAGCAATAAGCTAAAAAGATAGGCATGATATTTGAATCTTCAATAGGTCAACATTAAGATCCTCAATTTTTTGGTATAGTCGGGAAATTTCTACATCACATCAATCCTTTGGTCTGGGGGTTCGGGCCGACCAACTATTACTATGCTCTCTTTCAACTCTTTGATCTCCTTTTCTTTCTCTTTAATTTTCTCCTCTAAACCCGAGATTGTTTCATTCATATTGCCTAATTTTGACCTTAACTTATAGTATTTATTATACCATTTCCATGCTTTTGGATTATTCCAAAATGGTATAACTGAGGCGTCTTGAGAGCAGTGCTTCCCAAGGTCTAACATCAATTTGGCCTTAAGTTTATCTAGTCGAAAATAGAGATCAGGACGCTGGATGCAAGCATTAGTTGACTTTCCTAGCAAAAAAAAGTGAAAAAACATCAACACATGGGAAAAATATATTCTTTCATTAACAACAACAAAGTATTACAAACATGAACAAGTTCAAAATTACATCAACTACTCGAGTCCTATACATTCAATCCTCGATTTTGAAAATAGCGGTCTGAGCTTTTTTAATTGAACCCATGGATATAGGGAAAGAAGAGTCAAAAGGAACATTACATCCATAAGGAGTACTAACTGGGGGAAACTGGCGATAATTCCATCCCTTAATTGGTGGGCTAGTTTCTCCATGTAACAGATTAACATAGTTAGACCAGATCTCTTTGAGGCAACTGTCTTTTTCATCACTGTTGATGCCAAAAATGGGCATCAACACCCAATAGAATCTCGTAGAGATTAAACGATGAATGAAACTAAAAACATAGCAGAAAAAGTAAATGAACACACAAATTTTTATAGTGGTTCGGCAATCTTGGCCTATGTCTACTTCATATTTTTATTGATCTTGCACTGGATTATGATTACAAGAATGTTTGGATTAGCTAGGATCCATTAATATAAGAGTGGAGAATAAAATGGCAGAGCCTAGGCAGCAGAAAGAAGGATCCTCTTTATGGAGAATGGCTGTTGTATTTATTGAACCCATGAATATAGGGAAAGAAGAGTCAAAAGAAACATTAAATCCATAAGGAGTATGAACTGAGGGAAACTGGCAATAATTCCATTCCTTAACATGATGGCTAGTTTCTCCATGTAATAGTTTAATATAATTAGATCGGATATGTTTGAGTGAACTGTCTTTTTCATCACCTACAAAGTCAAAATATCAGTGGGAGAGTTGTGTGTATACTTCTTGAAGATCCCTAAGAAAGCAGTATTTTGCTAATCGAGAGGTTTTGAGAATTAATGTTTTCTCTTTAAAATCCCTTTTTAACTTAACAAATTTACTTAAAGTTCTTTTGAAATAGAAGTGCTCAATGGTCCCTTAACCTGTACATTTAAAGAAAAAAAACTAAGACGCAAAGGAATCAGAATGTTGAAATTCATAAAGATTATATGGATTACATGATACAACAATGAAATCACTCAAGTTCATACAATATGGACCCTTTGTAAAATTTGGAGATAAATTTCTCTTTGTTGAACTTGACCTTCTCTGGAGCAAGATTGCAGGAAGAAAGTAGAACGGTCTCAATCTTAGGAAGATTCCAGCATTTCTCAGGATGAAGATCGGTACCACGATCATTCAAATACCTATTATGAAGACGTCTAAGTAAACCCCTAATCTCCTTCCCTAGGAAGGAAAAGTCGGTAAAAAGATTCCTAGTATAGACTTTATAAAAGAATTCCACTAAAGTGTCCTTATCGTCAATAAGCATCCAAAAAAGTGTGGTCAACTCCGCATTTTCCTTTAAAACTCTTTCTCGATGAAGGAAAAATCTTTTTAAGAGCAAGGCCACTCGCTTCTCTTTAAAATCTTTTAATCATTTTGCATAAATGAGAAGGCTCCTATATTTTCAGATAGGCTGTTGTGGTCTTCAACCAATTTCTCGATTTTTCTATTTAATCGCAGCACCTCCTCACTCTTTTCGTGTAAAATTTCAAAGCGATATTTGTTTCTTTTCCTTAGCTAAAGTAGTAGATTTATTAACCAAGGCTAGTAGACAACTATAATCGTTTAAAGATAGTAAACTTTATACTGTACCATGGGAGCTTGTGAGGCAAAAACCTGAATTTTCGCCTTGCCCGATTCTTTGCCAACAGCCCATGCGTCTTTTGCTAAGGTGTACTTCTGAGAAGTATTATGAGGCTCATGAAGATCAAGAACATCTATACCATAAGCATATGAGCCCAAGTCATGGCCCTTGACCCATTACCGTCACTTCCTAGTCCCTTTGGGGTATTTGTTACCATCACCTCCATCCTTACCAAAATCATTATCATCATCATCATCATCGCCATCATTGTCTTCTTTGTCACCATCCCCTCTATCATCCTCATCCTTATCTTCATCGGGTAGAGGATCATCAAAAGATAGTAATTCCTAAGAATTGATGGCTTCCTCTTCTGGGAATTTATCTTGCAGTGACCAACGAACTCTCCCTAGTTTAAGGTTAAACTTCCTCTTGAATTTGTCATTTAATGTGGGTAGTGAAGGGAAGTCCAACTCTGGATAGCGGTATATGTTATCATAATACACGACGAAGAGGGCCTCCTCATAGTACTCCTCTTTTATCTGAGGAAGGACTTGGTCTACAAAGAAAGAAACAATCTTTTTGGCATCCTTAAAAATGTTATTTGTATAGATAAGAGAAACCTCTTTACTTTCCAAACCGTCCTTCATAGTAGTAACTTGAGTAGCCATTTGAGTATTTTCAGTTTCCGCCTGCTCAATTTCCTTCACCAGCAGTTTCACTCTTTCTTCAGCAGCCAGTTTTATTTTTCTTTCTTCATCTAAAGCAAAAGAAAGTATATTTTTTCAGTGGCAATCTCATCCCTCTTTGTGGTGACTTCAAGAATTTGGCCCTCAAGGGACCTAGCTTTCTCCGTCCGCGATGAATTTCTCTTTGAAATTTGGAATCTGATCGACAGATTCATGACAAGCTTGTTGCAGAAAAAAATGTGCCAGGCCACCTAAAATATATAAAAATATATTAGTAAATAAAGATACATGGAGCTAAAATTTGTGTTAGCAAGACTTATAAAGATCAAGGTTTTATATCTTGGATTTCGGTCGTGTCTCGTCTCGGGAATTCTACATACAAAATCTCGTATTAGATGAGATCTCGGGTGAGCTGACGTGTACATTTCAGATTGACATCTTGGGTTTAAAGTGCATATTGGACTATCTCGGAGTAAGTTAAGAGTCCAAAATTGACACTTCAAAGATTTTATGATAATTGATATCTAAATATAAACATATTAACATGAATAATTCATAAAAAACAAGAATATTGATATTTTTAGAGTAGAGTGATTATACGATTGATTTGGTATTGATTAAATAAATTCTACTCATTTGAACATTAAAAATTAAAAATAAACAAAAGGTTATCTATTTTTTATCACTCGTTAAAAAATAAAATAAAATAAAATTAGACAGCTAGTAAACAAATCATTAGAGTGCAATTTCTTTAGTACCCATATAAGAAGTTAAAATAATATGTAATGAAAAACATCTTCAAATGAGTTCCGTTGAGATTTATCTCAAACTCTGGTTAAGGTCTTAATATCTTGGATAAGATGAGTATCAAAAAATATATAAAAAAATTAATATCTTAGAATGAGACCATCTATTGAGATTTATCTCAAATTCCACTTGAGGTTTCAATATCTTGGACGAAATGAGTGTCAAATAAGATATGAACAAAATTTAATGTCTCATTTCGCTAAATCTCATCTTTCTCAAGTTCGAAAATGAGATCGCAGGTGAGATAAACGAGATTTGAAACAGTGATAGAGATACATATCATAAGAAGCCGATGAAAGAGAATGTGGATATGGTCCCTAGAAAAGGCAGAAGGCTGTAATGGCATTAGAGAAGCCACAGACAGGGACTGGATGACTGAGCAAACAAAATCATTGAAATCTGAAGGTATAGATTTGGCCGAAGCTTCATAAGGTAGAGATTTAGGAGGACGAGAAGGAGTCAGTCCCAACTCCTGGTACAAATGATGAAAAATAGTTACAGACAAGGGATTCATGATGTCTATAACCGGGCTCGGGATGTGAGCAACTTTTGTTTGGTCCTGAAGATTCTGGTCTGGCGGGCCTAAATAAATAAAGCTAGAGCCTTGGTTAGTTGTGGTCGTAGCTGCATTTGATTCCTTAGAAATAATACAAAGCAACTGAACTTCTCCAAGTATGGTATTTTTAACCGAAGGTGGAATTGAAACAATAGAAAAATTGTCAGAATCCTTTTTCCTTTTGCAACTTTTAATAGCCTTAAAGGAGTCGGTGATAGAGTCAGCAACGGGAGTAACTTTGGTAGTCACAATCGAGGGGGAGGTAAGAGCCTTTGTTTTCTTGGACTTCGCAATCGGGATGATAAGAGTTGAACCTAAGTCAAAGAAGGAACAATGAGACGATAGTATAGATAATTCTATCAAATCGTAATAAGAAATTACCAAAAGAATCATGTTGAATGGGATAATATGGAGAGAAGGCATTTTGGTTGCCAATAACCAAAGATTGTTTCCCATGAGCATCCTTCTTGATCATTAGAGGCTCCTCGAGCACTTTATGATTCTCTAGAATCATGGAATGCTTTCAACGGTTAACTTCGGTCAGGAGTTTTAGCCGATCCCTAATATTCTAAGAAGTCAAGCTCAAGGCACTAATTGTACTAGCGACAGAGGATTCATTCTCTTAGAAGTGATTCTAAAAAAATAGTTATTATAAGAGAATGGAAAAATATAGTATAAATAAGAGAGAAAGCAACAAGACTAATTAGGGGAAGAGAAGGACCCCTTGATTCTTAGGGTATGGCTCTTAATATAAAAGAACTGGTTTTCCCAGTCCTTAGCTTTGTTGATCAAATTAATGATCAAGCTCTTCGGATGAGGGAGAAGGCGATATATTGTACCCGCTGGTTGTTTTCCCACCTCGACAAGATTTACTAATGAATGAAGAGTTTCAGCATCTAGAGAGGGAAGGTCAGCTTCCCTAGCTAGTAACTCAAGGCAGCTTAGATATGTATAAGAGTTGGACAACGGTTGTATTGAAGCAATCCCTAAATGATCCAAGAATCGAATGAAGAATTCTTAGAGGGGAGGTGTCCCGAATGCCAGATATGAATTAGGGTGAAAGCAAAGAACCCTTCCAAAGGATTATCTATCTTTCCAAATGGGCCTGCCACCTTGGCCTCTATGTTGTAATCCCGAATTGTTAAAGAATAACATCAACTTCATCCTGAGTGGTTATAGAAGATTGGATGAGCATATAATAACCTTCTTCTGAAGCATGAGAGGATTTGAAGCCCTTCGTGCTAGCCATTTATCTGTTATACAATATCATGCAAGAATCAAGGAAGTATCATATATTTTATGAAAGATTAAAATAGTTAAGAGAATGTTAAAAAAAGATAATTAGATAGAACACTCATAAATTATAGGTGAATTCATAATCAATTGAAGACAATTTAATTAATTATCAAGTTTGTGACTAAATGTTGAACTCATAAGTAGTTATCGAGTTCGTAACTATTTGATGATTCTCTAAATGATTATCAAGCTCATAACAAGATACCGAACTTATAATTTGTTATCGGGTTTGTAATCATATGACAAATAGTTACTGAATTCATAAATAATTAAAGGTCCTTTAACCAATTATCGAGTTATAATAAGATGTCGAACTAGTAAATGGTTAACAAGTTCATAACTAGAGCACCTTGACTAGTTATCAAGTTTATAACAAAATGGCAAATTCATAATTAGTTATCGAGTCCATAACGAGATATCGAACTTATAACTACTTATTAGGATGATGAACCCATGAATAGCTAGTGAGTTCATAATGAATTAAAGAATTTTTCATGACTAGATGTCGAACTTATAAAAGATATCGAATTTTTAACTAACTAACTACCCTATAAGTAGTTTTCAAGTTTGAAACTAGTTAATAACTCGCTAAAGGGTTATCGAATTTGAAACTATATAACAATCCTCTAATGGGTTGTCGAGTTTGTAACTGGTTACTAAGTAATTGTTGGATTCATAGCTAGTTATCGAGTCATTGGCTAGTCGCCGAACTTATAACTAATTGACGAGCTCATAACTTGTTATCGAGTCTTTAATCGGTTATGGAATCTTAAACAAGTTGTCGAGTCTCTAACTAATTGTTGAATTTATATTTAGTTAGCGAACCTATGACTAATTAGCAAGCCTTTAATAGGCTATCGAGTTTCTAAGCAGATGTTAAATCTTTAACAATATCAAAATCCCAATAAATTATCAAATTTCTAGAAAGTTTTCGGGTCTATAATGGTTATCAAAACCCAATTTATTAACAAATTTCTATCAAATACGAATTGCAAACAAAATTCCCAATATTTGAATTCGTACTGCCAATCAAACTTAAGCAATTCATAAAAACCAAATCCATAAAACCCTAGTTTTCAAATTAAAAAACCCTAATTTTATATCTAAATTGATCAAAAGATCAATCGAATCTTAACATAGTAGAAATCGAAAGCTTCTTTTTGAAATTGTAAGATTAAATTGGAAATTATAATTACAATTTAAGTTTCAAGTTTCGGGTAAGGCTTTTGGAGAAGGAAAAGAAGGTATTTATAAGAGAAGAGAGAAACAACATGAAACGTTGATTCCTATTCAAATAAATGAATGAGATTAAAATGGAATAATAATAGACGGTAATGTGAAAAGTAAAATTATACTAAAGTATAATATGCTTCTTCTGCAGAAGGGGGGAGGGGGTAAATGTTACTACAAATATGTACATCGAGCTTCTAAAGAGAACATGTCGAGTTTCTAAATACAAGAGATGTCGAGCCTGAAGGAACCATGGTTATCAAGTATTCATCATTTAATAAAGGATAGCAAGCCTCAAGCATTCACAAAATTATATTGAAGACCTACAATAAAAAAGGGATGTTGAATACTCAAGTGGTCAATAGGAATAAAAGAGGTATCGAACCTCTAAGGATATCGAACTACAAGAGGTTAGTAAACATAAGGGTTGTTGAGCTTGAATATAGAAAAGAGGTGGTGTCGAGCCTCAACAACCATAAGGGTTGTCAAAAATATAACAAGTAGAAGGTGTTGTCGAACATTACCAATGAATTAGGATATCGAGCCTTTAAGGTGACGAAGGTGCCAAATCAACAGGTACTTGCAGATATCGAACAATACGAGAGCTATCGAGCCTAAAGATAGTAGGATTAACAAAGGCGTAGGAAGAGATATCGAGCCTCTACAACACGAAGTGTTGTAGAAAATGTAATAAAGAGAGGATGTCACATTACTAAAAGACATTAAGCATCTAGTCACAAACTGAGGATATCGAACTTCTAGGGGATGATGAGCCTATGATGCATCAACTATCATCAAGCTACTACCATAGTAATCGTTATCGAGAATCTACTATCATGAAGGTTATCGAGTAGCAACCATGATGTAGGTTATCGAGTTTCTGCAAGGGAGATTGGGTTGTTGAACTTATGAAAGAAAGTATTGTCGAGTCTTAACAAAGAGATGCTGAGATTTCATCAAGGAAGTGCTATCGGAACCCTTAGATTTTGAGTTCCGACATGTGTCAATCATCCCGCATGGTTGCACCCCTATAAATAGACCCCCAACGACATCCGAGAGAGGGCGATTCATTCTTACTTTATTTCTCAATATTAAAAGTTGTAACCCTAAATTGAATTGAGGATTTTTGAAGTCGATTGTACTCTTGTGACTTTTGCAAATAAGGACTTAAACATTGAATTTTTCATACCATACTTCTCTTATATTTGATTAATCATTTATTTGTGACAATGGACATGCATACGATTAATTTTGGACTTGGACTTGGACGTGGACAATTAACATGCATATGAATTATCTTTGGACTTGAACTCGAACATGCATATACTTCCAAGCTTGCATAAGGCCACTTAAGCCCTTATCCGAACCAACCTTGACTTGCCTTGCATATTATGGTTAGCAAAGAAATTTGCTAACAGTTTTCATACTGGTGATATTTTGACTTGATTGGGCATCCTTGCAAAGGGACGTTGGGGGTTACCAACTAACCTGTAAGCAATACTTCGACAAGAAGTGCATGGTAGCATGATATATGATTTATTTATGATGAAAGAATCTCGAGAGAACGTGAGATGAAGATGATTCATGATTGACTTTAGGAAAAGACATGAGCCCTTGACCTCGATGGGTCTAGAATTACCATTGATTTGCAGATGAATTCGAAGGAACTAGATGATTCACCATGATTGGTTTGGTAGACAACCTAAAGACACGGCCAACAATTTGCTAGCATCGATACATGTTCTTGATCAAAGCACGCTTCTTATCCACAACGATATGCTTTGGGCGCAAGTGTTTACAACAAATTTTCCACGGTCTTAAAGTTGACTCAGATCAAAGCTACTAGACTATAGAATGATGAAGAAATAGACTAGAAAGCTTAGAAGATGCCGAGATTGAAGAACGGAGAAAAGTCACTAAGTATTGAAAGTTTCATATCGGTCGGTACCAACTGATAACAGTCAGTATCGAATGGTCCCAAAAAGCACAATGGAACTCACTCCACTCTATACCTAAACCTAGAGTTGAAAAAGAAGACAAGTGCATTGATGTGATATCGGTCGGTGCCGAGAGATATCGATCGGTGCCGAGAGATATCGATTGGTGCCGAGCGATATCGCTCGGCATCGAACAATTTTGATATTCATGGTTCGAGCACTAAAAGCTAGAAGGTACGCACCATTATGAAGAAAAGATAAATGTGAAGTTTTTGATATAGGTCGGTACCGAAGGATATGGAAGGTTGGAAATATTTGACTTGTTCTTCGTGCTGGAATTTCAAATTTGGATATTCACACTTTCAAATTCGTTCCGCCGACTCTAGTGGGAGGATTCTCCTATAAATGGAGAGCTTTCATCAACTAGAAGGGACTTCTTCTTCCTCCTTGGACTCTTGGTCAAAACTAAGATATAACTCTTGTATTTTGAGATTCCATTGTAATTTGAAAGATCTAGAAAGAATCTATCACTAAAAATAAATAGGTGTACGTAAACCAGATATTTTTCCAAGCCATCTTAAAATATTGTGTCTCTCTTTTGTTTATCTTTCATTTCTCATATTTTTAATTTGTTTAATTTGTTTTTTCTAACTTCTGGTGTTTTCACGTTTTACGTGCAAATAATATACCTTATACATGAGAAATACAAGCACATTAAATTAGATGAACAACACATTATGCCTAGTAATTGTAGAAGTCTCACATGTGGAATTTAAAAGATTTGAATTTATGCATACGTATATATTATTCACATATCGTGTTATTGTTGTATTATATTACTATGTTATACATATATCACATTTTGCAATATACACCATATATTTGAGAAACACAAATGCATTAAATCACAATAAATCGAATGAACAACTCATTATAACTAGTAATTGTTTAAGTTTCACATGTAAAATGAGAAAGGTTAAAGTTATGTACACATAACATAAACACATTAATTGAAATAAAACATTAAATTAAAACATAGATTAGATCTGAATACCAACTATTTATTCATATAGACACCGTTAAAATCCAACTAGGATTTTTTTTTGAAATTTACCATATTCCATCCATTGCTAAATTGACCCGAACCAACATATACAACATATGATCGTTGCCAATGGAACAGATAGGAATCTAATTTGTTATGTAAAGACCCCTACTTAGTAAGCTTACTATCAAATGGTTAGAGTTGATATGTTTTAGAGATAGACTACTACATTTAAACAAATAACTCTGAAATGATAAAAGTAGTATTAGCTTTCGGTGATGCCTTACTAATATGATAGTGTCATATAACTAGAGGTATTTTATCACCCACCAGTTTACGTTAAATCCTTTTTTTCTTATATATGTTAGTTTGAGAGAGTTTAGAGATACTAGACGGTACAAACGGAGAATAATACCTATTTATCTATTTGCTATTTACTGTTTAATACTTATTTATCGTGGAACCACATATTTTTGGAATATTATTTAAATTTATGCGATACATTATAAGAAAACTAATTGAAGAAGAAAAGAGTAATTTCTTATTATTTGTTTCAATGAATACAGAAATACAAACTATTGTACTACTTTTATATAGTTTACAAACTGCACTGGTATTGGGCTTTATCTTTTGGACCCAAATCCCTACTACTTGATACTGATATACTAAAGGCTGCTGAGATATTCTCGTTACTTCATAATTTGCCCCTTCAATTAGATCTAGGGTTTCCTTCTTCATCTTTCTCTGCGCCGCCACTTCTAACTCTAAGCTCCTCCTTTAGTCTACTGAAATTTGTCGTAGATAACGACTTCGTGAGAATGTCCGCTCTTTGATGGAAGGCTGGGATGTGGCGAACTTCCAGTCTCTTGCTTATGACCTTCTCACGAACGAAGTAGATGTCAATTTCGATGTGCTTCGTTCGTGAGTGTAAAATAGGGTTTGCAGTGAGGGAAACCGAGCTGAGGTTGTCGCACCAGATAATCGGTGTGCTTTTGAGATCAATTTTGATTTCTTGAAGAAGTGATTCTATCCATGTGATCTCTGCTGCTGTGCTGGCTATGGATCTGTACTCAGACTCTGTGCTAGAGCGAGATACAGTAGCTTGTTTCTTTGAACTCCAGGAAATTGGGTTGTCCCCCAGTTAAATGCAATACCCTGATGTCGATCTTCGATCATCGGGGTCGGAGGCCCAGTCTGCATCTGAGTAAGCCTGTATCCTTAGTTGTTTTGTGATGTTGAATGTTAGACCATGATTCAGAGTTCCTTTCAGGTATCTCAAAATACGTTTAACTGCTTTCCAGTGTTCGTTGAGATGCTTGTGCATATATTGACATACTTTATTTACGCTGTAGCTTATATCTGGTCTGGTTATGGTAATATTGCAATGCTCCCACAATGCTTCTATATTGTTTTTCATTTTCAATAGCTTCACCTCTGTTTCTTGAGAGTCGAAGATTGCTGGTCATAGGGGTAGGCAGTGACTTAGCGTTATCCATATTTGCTCTTTTCAGAATGTCTAGGATGTATTTTTTCTGGCATAGAAACAGTTCTATACTTGATTTATGTATGACTTCTATACCTAGAAAATATTTTAAATCACCCAGATCCTTAATGGAGAATACTTGATCTAAATGCTTTATTGTCTGATCTATGATTTTGCTGTTACTTCCTGTATGTCGTCAACATATATTAGTATATATGTAGCACTGTCATTCTTGCATTGTATATAAAGCGAATTGTCTGACTTTGTTGGTGAGAAATCTTGCTCCATCAGTGTTGCTTTGAGTTTTTCATTCCATACACGTGGAGCTTGTTTTAGGCCATAGATAGCTTTATGTAGTTTGCATATGAGTCTGTTGTTGTCCCCTTTTTCATACCCTTCTGGTTGTTTCATAAATACAACCTCTTTTAGATTTCCATTGAGAAATGCATTGTTTACTTCCAGTTGTCTAATCTTCCATTTCTGGTATAGTGCAATGGTCAGTATGATTCTTATTGTTGTTGGTTTAACTACAGGAGAAAAAGTCTCATAAAAGTCGAATCCATATTGTTGGTTGTAACCCTTAGCTACAAGCCTAGCCTTGTATTTGCTTATGCTTCCATCTGGATTTCTTTTAATCTTATATGTCCATTTGCAGCCAACTACATTACTGTCCTTAGTTCTGGTTGTGAGACTCCAAGTTTTGTTTTTGATGAGTGCTTTATATTCCTCATCCATTGCTTGTTTCCAGTTGATGTTTATAACAGCATCCTTGTAGTTTCTTGGCTCTGTCTGATTTAATTGTGCATTGTATACTTTTGGCCTATATATGCCACTCTTGGACCTTGTTGTCATATGATGTCCTGTTCTTGCAGGTTGAGGCTCATGTGCACTGATGTTATCATCTGTGTGTTGAGACTTGGATGGAGATTGTTCTTTCTCTGAGTCTGTACCATTGTTATGGTCTGTGTTGCTAGGAGGAGGACTTGAGATCTTTTCAGAAACATGACCTGATCCAGTATCTTCTCTGGATACAGTGAGTTGTGATTTATTGTTTCTCTGCTTGTCTCCTCCAGTTGCACTGATGCTCCAGTCTGACACAATAGGTATTGATGGTAATGATGCACTCCCTTTGTCATATACTTTCCTTGTAGTTTTGATATTTTCATCTGCAAAGGGAAATTTTCCTTCATTAAATACAACATGTCTTGAAACAAATATCCTACCATCATTACTCAAGCATCTATATCCCTTTTGATTATTTCCATATCCAAGAAATGTACAAGGGGTGGATTTTAGACTTAGTTTATGACTGTTATATGGTCTGAGACATGGGAAGCATAAGCACCCAAATGTCTTCAGACTTTGATAGTCTGGTTTAACCCCAAATAATATTTCAATGGGATTTAGATGTTTAAGCACCTTGGTAGGTAGTATATTAATCAGATAGACTGCAGTGTTGAATGCCTCTGGCCAAAATTTTATTGGCATAGAGGCTTGAGCTAGTAATGTTAGCCCTGTTTCTACTATGTGTCTGTGTTTTCTTTCAACAAGACCATTCTGTTCTGAGGTATATGGGCAAGTTGTTCTTTGAACAATTCCCCTTTTTTGAAAATATTCCTTTAGTGGTTTATACTCACTGCCTCCATCAGTCTGTATTATTTTGAGTTCATTGTTTGTTTGCTTTTTAGCTTGTGTTATGAACTGTATCACCACATTGCTTGTGTCTGCTTTTGATTTCAAAAAATATATCCATGTATATCTAGAATAGGAATCAACAAAAGATATGTAATACCTGTATCCATAGTCAGAACTTACTGGTGCAGGTCCCTATAGATCTGTGGCCACCAGTTCAAGTGGTTTACTGACTACTTTATTGGAATCTGCAAATGGTAACTTATGGCTTTTGCCTAATTGACAGTAGGTACATATATATGGTACAGATACATCAAAAGCAATATTATTATTACTGAGTACTTGTTTTACAACATTTACACTAGGATGTCCAAGTTTACAGTGCCACAAATCAAAAGTTTCTTTGTCTTTCTTAATATTTGACACAGAACTGTTGCACCACATATTCCTATTTTTGCCATTTCCCATATTTCCAAAGTTGAACTTGTATATACCCTTGTCCAGTTCACCCTGTAATAATGTTTCTTGATTTAGTAAGTCTTTAACAACACAAAATTTTGGGTGAAACTCAAAGTACACATTGTTGTCATTAGCAAACTGAGATACACTCATTAAATTTTTCTTAATTTGGGGAACTCTTAATAGATTGTTGAGGTAAAGATATCTTTTACCTTTGATACTGCTAGTTCCAACATGTGTGATGCTTATAGCTTCACCATTACCCATATATATAGTATGCATACCTGTGTATTCTTTGTTGCCAAGATTGAGGTTTTGAAGATTACTTGTGAGGTGGTTGGTAGCACCTGAGTCTAGATACCAATCTTCATTTGTTGTGTCTTCTGTTCTGGTGAGTCTTTCTAAACTTGACTGTTGCATTCTTGCATCCTCTGGCTGATTGTTTGATCTTTGATTAATGTGTGCTATATTTGCACTTGGTTCACCACTTTTCTGATGACTTGGATAATATTCAGTGTTGAGTCTGAAATAGCATTGCCTTGCTGTATGACCAGGTTTTTCGCAAATTTGACACTTTTCTCTGTTACTGTTCCATTTGTTATTTCTTCCTCTTCCTCTCTGACTTCCCCCACCTCTTTGGTTGTATGAGTTTTGTCTGACATTTTGATTTTCCTGCACCTTATTTTTTGACCTTGATGCATAATTGATTGACAATTCTTTTTCCTTCCTCTGTTCCACCCTTCCTTCATGTGATAATAGAATTGAGTGCACATGTTGTATACTGGGTAGATTCTATTGTGATGAGATAACTGCAATAACTGATTCATACTCTGTATCTAAACCATACAGTGTGGATAGAATCTGCTCTATTTCTGATATTTTGTGCCCTGCAGTATCAAGAAGATCACAATATGACTTTATCTTTGTCAAGTATTCCTACATTGTCACATTATCTTTCCTTAAATTCTGCAATTGTCTCTTGTAGTACATGATTCTTGCAGCTGATTGTGTACTGAATATTTGTTGTATTGCAGTCCATATCTCATATGATGTTTTGCATCCAACAAGTTGAGTGAGTAGAGATGGACTGACTTATGATATTAGCCATGCTGCTAGTAGACTATCTTGACTCTGGTAATTGATGAATTCCTTGTTGATGATTCTTTCTCCTTTGTTGTTGGTAACCATTCTTGCTGGAATTTCTGCAGTTCCATATAGGTAATCTTCTAAACCATAGCCTCTTATGCTGGTTTCAACTTGATACTTCCACAGTATGAAATTGTTTTCATCGAGTGTAGTAGTCACTAAGTTGTTCTTTGGTTTGATGATATTGCAGGGATTTATGTCGATGGTTGGGGTTTCTTGATTATCTGGTCTTGACCCTTCCTGATTCTTGATTCCGCTTGCAGCAGTTGATGAAACATCATCATTTCCTGCCATGGTGGAATCTCTGGAAGTGATGTTGAGATTTTTGATGTCAGATCTATTGCGGTGCAGCCAAACTTATGAATCTTGAAGCAAGATTCTTGGTGTGGCACTGCTTTTGGGAGTTCTTGATTAAAGAACACGATCAGAGGATGATACTGCATTCTCAAGTGATGAGAATGCCTATAACTGAGAGCAACCGAGTGGTGGATGATGAGATAGCTCTGACACTACCTCTGGATGACTCAATGATGAGGCTAACAGAAGTTCTCTGATGAGATTCTATGGGTAATCAGTAGTTGCTTCTTGTCGTTTGACGGCAGGGCTCTAATACCATATAAGAAAACTAATTGAAGAAGAAAAGAGTAATTTCTTATTTTTTTTTTCAATGAATACAGAAATACAAACTATTGTACTGCTTTTATATAGTTTACAAACTGCACTGGTATTGGGCTTTATCTTTTGGACCCAAAGCCCTACTACTTGATACTGATATACTAAAGGCTGCTGAGATATTCTCGTTACTTCATAATTTACATCCATGATTATTTCTGTTTTGTTTCTGACATATTTGTGGTATGTGTTATATTATATTTTATTATTTACGCTGTGAGTTTAGACAGTGTGGTTAAAGTATATAGCTAAGTGTACTTTTATTTCACAATTGAACATAACGATACATATTGTACGGTCCTTAAGAATTGTATGTAGATTGGAATGTCAAATTAGATGGTCGTGAAAGCCGGGTTGTTGCAGGAATTTGCTTGAATATTGGGATGTCCGTATTAAAGAACGTGGGTTTTATCCTATTCTTTCATACTAGATTGGAACCCGTGCTTCGCACACGGGAAGAGGTGGAATGGTATTTTGCTTGGTCAATAGGTTGTTGGTTATTTATAGTTTTATGTAAACAACTATAATTTGTTTAAATCCATTTATAATATTTATTAGAATCTTATGTCATGCAGATTAAAGCCTATGTTAAGATGTTACTTTATTGATTGATGATATTTGCAATTGCTTATAATTAAAATATCAGGTTACATTTAATGGTTAATACACAAAATAGGTAGGTTAAGAGAGCTAAGTAGTATTTGTATTATTAATGCAGAAACGATGCTTTGAAGTTGGAATAGACCTATGTTGAAGAAATGTGGTTTAGCTATTCATATGTTCACAACTACTGACTTTACATGTGACGTATGTAAACGCGCACACACACATTTTTGAACTATTCATATGCACAAGTGCAATGTGTTTAACATATATTCCATGTGTTCCAAATTTAGTTGTATTATTGAAGACGTATTAGTTTAGCTTTTCACACATGCAGCAGTTCCTACTTAATATCCATGTACAATGAAATTATTGTGGAGGTACTGGTTTGGCTGTACGTATATTACATTTATGTAGTTCCAAATATCTCATCTAAATATAAGCTGGATAAGACAACTTAATTTGACCTTCCATGTGATATATATTCAGACACAGCGAATACAAAAACTTTAAATACCCGATTAGTATAAAATTAATAACTCAGTAATTTTGTTCTTCATTTGTAAATAAATATAGTAAACTTATTTAGAACATTTGTTTAGCTTTTTATTTGAACGCTATTATAAAAAAGATCAAAATATCGTAAACAGGCTTTCTACAAACACATAAATATGCTTTTATACCCATTTTCCGGTCAAGTTTCTTTTTATTTATGAATGCCAATTGTGCATTTTGCAGATCAAATTTAAAAATACAGCCTACTCACATGCAGTTGGTGATATGTACTTGATGTTATTACAGAGACACACCAAACTAAAACTCAGATATCTAAATGTTGCACCATCATTGTATACCTCATGTTATCAAGCTTCTAGACTTATAATGCCTCATGTCATCCTTACATCTTTCCATATCACTTCTACCTTTTTCATTCAAAGTAAAATACCTTAATTACTAACCAGTTGATGACCAACCCTGAACTCTTTCAGTTGATCATGAAACTCCTTACTTGAAATAACATTCATTTGTAAGACTCAAAGGATATAGCCTAAAAATCATGGTACATGCAATTTGGTATATAGAGCTTTAGCAAAGACAATCACATAAGCATCGCTTACTGCTTTTCAAAAACAATAAGTTTTACTTTTATTATCTTCGTCCGTCAAATTTGTCCAAATGAGCTTTAAGAGGAGACCCGTACTAAACGTTCATGGTAAGAAATGTCGATTTAATTGATTATGAATCACATATCGTAAATCGTAAAGTTCAAACTTTAAATCAAAATGAGATTTAAATCTTAATTCGTAATTCAAAATATCCATGTATTAAAGTTTGTAAAGACTTGGAAATTGATTATGAAGTTTGAACTTCTACATTTAATCCTAAAACTCAGTTTTCTCTCTTGGTCTATTTTTATTTTGTATAGAAAATATTCGAATTGAAATTGTGGATCCAAACAACCATGTTGAATATATAAGTATGGATTGAACGATTTTTCTTAACCATGGTTCTAACTGAGTTTGAATCAGAATATAAATCGAACCGGGATGGGTGAGATCCGATCCGAAAAGTGATCTACTTAAGATTTTTAATAACAATGCTTTAGGGTGACTTTAGCAATTGTCTTACCACTAACTTCATTTAGAGATAATCTTAATTTATCCCATTGCAAGTCAAATAGTATTTGAAGTTCACTATTCCAATAATTTTTTCTCCATATTTGAGGCGTCATCCGACATTTAATCGTGTATTGTAAAGGTTTCCATGCAGGAAGTGTTACTATTTGAAATCCTTATATCTATATTACTATCCAAGAAGACCATGGAACTTGGCCATAGGAAAGGTGAAGAAGGATTACCCATATCTGTCCAGTTGGGTGTCTTCCTATTTTCTTTTTCTTTTCTTTTTATGGATCAAATGTGATTCAGGACTTCACCATAAGAGATATATTTATATCTACAATATTTTTTAAGTTTTGGCCTATAGCTTGTTGGGTGAACCATCGATTTATTCCTCTTCAGTTTCACGTTTTCTTCCACAGTTTCGTTGCTTTGTTCTGGTTTGCATATTCCTCCTATATCCATATTGCTTATGTTACATTAGTTTGCATTAGCATGCATTGCAGAATGTAAGAATATATTTTATTGCTTGCCTGCTCTCTCTGTTTTAAGACAAAAAATATTGAATTATATATGATATAATCTAACAGTTAAGTACTGTATTTCTAGCATGTGGCTAATAGTTTAAGATTATTCATAATCGTCATAGTTCAGTTTATATATATTTATGATTCAACTAAAAAATATCAATCTTTCGTGTTACTGGTATTTCAGGGGAATATTTCTAGATCTCAAGGCGCGTTCAATTACTGCTAAAAAGGACTGAAAGTTACAAAATAGATAAGTAGTTTTGAATCACTGCTCTGGAAACTCAGTTTAAGAAGACTGAATAAAATCATTGCATTTTTTGGTATAACTTTTCAGTAAATAGGTGAGATATATACATAATATTTTGCAAAAGAGTTATGTAAACTGATTGAAAATCACATGTTCTGTTATCTAAAAGGCTGTATGCTACAAAACTTGATATAGCAATGTTATTTTGGTTATAATATCGAACCATGTTACCAACAAAATGGACCAAATGTTGTTTTGTTGATCAATGAGAAATTAAAAAGAAATACATTCCAATTAATAACATCCTAACCCAATGACGCATACATGCCTTGAGCAACAATATATAATATTATAAGATTGATGTTATTCACACTAAAAATTTATCATCAACGGGCAGCAACAAAAACAAATATTTTTTCCTTTCTTCTTGGTTGATAGAATTATACAAGTAATCAAAATTTTTATGAAAATAACAAAATGTAACGACTCCGTAATTACAAAATATGCAGTGATGAGATGAATCGTTGATACTGCGACAAATGGAGGAACAAAAATCGCTGACATACTCCGAAATTACAAAATGGAATCCGTCCTGAAATGCATGTTTTTGACTATACAACGACCACGGGCATTGGAATCGTACTCTCATTGATGCATTCAAGGATAATATAAAAAGTCAGACTGTACCACAATAATAAGATTTAACATAAAAATAAGCAGAACAACCACTGTTTAAGAATTGCATGGTAAAACAATCAATTTTTTAATGCAGGCAATGAAACAATTGATTTTTTTTGTTCCAATGCAACAAACACAGTGAGAGCATATTAGTGCGGTAAGGAAAGGACATGTGTTGTTGGTCTGAAATTGCATATACCCAATTAAGCACAATTCAGCCAAATCCAAAAATAAAAAAAATTAAATAAGGGAAACGTTTACGAAGTACGAAATCAAGAAAAAAACTGAAATCAGTGATCATCTATGAATTAAACAGCCAGTATTAGATTAGTGAAAGTTTAGTTGAAAGTGGAAAGCATACAAATAACCAAAATCAATAATCAGTTGAACAAAAGCAATCGATACAACTCACTTACCAATAACGTTTAAGAAATATCGGACGATGCTAACCTACGGTATGTTGAAAGGGTGCTAGGTAGAATAGGTATTGCCATGCGAAGGGCTTTACTTGGAGAAATAGAAGGAACACGATATGTTTCCATTAGACATCCATATTGGAGTATCAAAATAACAAACAAAGGATTTAGTACAGCTTTAGTCATCATCCCACAGTCATATAGCATATCAAATTATGAAGTCCTACCTTAAAATTTTGGAGAGTCGGCTGATGGAAAGAAATATTGAAATCATGACGTACATCATGAACTTGTCCGACGCTAGTTGATTCCGATAGCAGGTAGAATTTCCGACTCGTTGAGTGAAACCCTAATTAAACAATTACTTGTAAATCGTGCACTGTAGCAAATACCTATCAATCTTCAGCACCGTCAAGCAAGGTAAATACCTATGGAGAGAAGGAAGAAAATTCAGGAAAGTTAACCTAATGTGGGACATGAAAATTCAAAAGTAGTTGAAAATTTGTTCGATTTCAAAAATGGGACGCCATTTTTTGGGTTATACGGTTCGATTGGAGATCGGTTGTTCAGAAAATGAGGAAATATTTGAGACGTGGAAAGAGAAACTATATTTTAATTATTTTATTCATTTTAGACAACGAAAAAATGTAACAACACAAGAGTACAGAATTTTGAAAATACAGGATCCTGTAATGCCATGTAAGCAGTTTTAGTATTGTGCTTTTAAGTTTAAGTAATAGATGCTTTCGTGGAACCTGCGTGCATTATAAGGTTGTGTATTAGATTATTTTATTGTGCCAAGTCCAGGTATAAAGTCGGGTACCAAACTGATCCAACTCTATTCCTGAGGTAGCGCCAAACTTACAGCCAAATTTCACATGCATTTCTCAATCTATTTTGTTCTTTCGGTGCACGCAGACAAATAAACCAAAAAATAAAATAAAAAATGTTGTACTCAAACGCTAGTTATAATAACTTGGAATTTGCATTAGCCTGCTATATGCAATCATTGATGATTATCCTATAAAGAATTCTTCTAAGAAAAAAGCATTGAAAGTGTTCGTTGGAACAAAATTGGTCATTCATCCATTGTTTTACTAGCTTTGAAATGAATCCTACGACAACATTTGACAAAATATAGGTTTTCCTTAATTGTATGATTTGATAATAATTACAAAAACTAAAACGATATTAAAATCCTTATTTTCATTCAACGAATGTTTTAAAAGATTATATATTTATCTTTTTAATCGGGTTTTATGATGCATGGGATCTTCGGTAATTTTGAAAAGGCACAAGATGGCCCTTATGCACAAACAATTAAATGCTTCTCTGTTGCTTTATTGAGTTATGGTCCATCCATTATTCGTCAGAGAGTATTATTCACAGCCAGCTGAAAAAAAGCAAATAAACTACAATATACTATACTGCAAGTCAAAGTACTTGCCATGGAAGAGGACGAGCAAGTAGAGCCCCAAACTAAGTCTTCTATTATTTAGAAGAGGAGCTTTTTTATAAGGACTTCTTATCATCATTAAGACATAATCGAAACGACCACACCGTTATAATTTTATGTAATTTTATTGATTAGATAAGTTACTGGGAAAATAATGTAAAACTGTATGCTAAGGCTTTAAATAAAATACATTTAAACACTCATTTTTTTCAATTAAATATGATAAAACTAAATTTATTACGTGGTAACCAATCATAACCCTTACTTAATTATACAGAAAAGTGATTTTTTTTTCATACTCCCTTGGGACGAATATTTAGCCCAGAAATAATGAAAATGAAAATAAAAAGCACTTTTCAAACTTCCACAGCTGCCACACTGTCACACGCGACACAAAACATTTTCACTCCTTTGTTTGTTAATTTATTCACGGGTTGCTGATTGCTCACAATCGTAAAGGAAGAAAAAAAAAACCAGTCGTACATATGTACATATATACACGAATAAATACAAAGGAAGCACTGTATTAAGTTTGCTTGATTGACTAAAATGTTTGTTGTATCTTCCTCTGTTTCTTCTCCCCCATCTTTGTTGGCTGCTGCTTATCTTTCTACCTTGTTTACTTTCTTCTTTTTCGTCTCATCTTTTGTTGCTTTATCCCACTCCTCAAACTACATTACAAACAACAATGCTACGCGTAGGTTAAAATCTTCGCCAGTTCATCATCAGCTTACGCTCGATTTTTATTCCAGCACTTGTCCTCAGCTTGACAACATCGTGTCGTCGGTTACGGCAGCACGGTTTAAGGAGTCGCCTGTCTCTGCTCCTGCTACAATTCGGCTCTTTTTCCACGATTGTTTTGTTGAAGTAAGTCTTTACTTTTCCCCGTCTATGTGATACTATGCTTGTTTTGGATTACATGATGTCTTATAAGGTTTTTTTAATTAAATTTCTTATCTACTCATTTTTCGTGTCTTCCAATATTTTTATTTTTTTTATTATCTTCACTCCTTAACCAACTATCAAATTAAGTAGAACTTGATAAATATAAGGTTTTCATTGTATAAGTTTGTGGGTGAATTGAACTAATAATTCTCATACTATCCACATTGTAAATTAGCGTCGAAATTTATTCACTTTCATGAAAAGTACTTATATCTTTCGGAAATGGAAAGTTATGCTTACGAGATTCATGTATCTAGTATTAATTATATGGCTATTCACTTATTGAATATGTCATTTTGTCTACTTTAAATACCATGCGATATCACATCAATTTTCTCAACATCTTCGTATATTTATTTGTTAAATTTTCTTTTATTTCAATCACACTAGTAGTATCAGAGTCGTACAATTAACATCGAGAGGAATTTCTATCATGGTTTATACTTTCCCTTAGGCGAGGTTGTCCAAATTTGCTACTCAAATATGAACAAATTGCCATGCGGTGCATTGGGAGAAAATTAATTTATCAATTATCTATGCAACTATAATCGCCATACGGTGGTAAGCACATTTATGCGATCAATGGTCATTTTACAAAAAGCAGAAATTAGAATCCACTTTTTATTTTCAAACTTAATATCTAACAAATCGTTTTAAAAACAAATTTTACAAAGCACATGCATATATTTACAATTATAATTACATTACAATTTAAAATATACATATATGCAATTAACAATGTACATATTTATAAAATAAACATTTGCAATATCGACTATTGAATTTTGGAGTGCAATAATAAAAAGCCGTTCATAAAAATTGTTGTATCATGGACATGCTATTGCCTTAAAAGCGAAATTCGACACGAATACGTTGCAATCGATAATGTCTTTCATTTCTAAGGTTAACACAATGATCATTCAAACACTAAAGGTTGAAGGATTTAGAAAATTGTAGAAAAAATTATTCCGGAGTTTTACTTGTATTCCGAAGATGATTTTGTTTTTAGTGATTTGAAGGGAAGGAGATGAAGAAGGGGATTTGTTTATTGCATTGTTTCTCAAACGAGAGATAAAATAACGGGGATGAAGGAGAAAATGAACATCTCTTTTTTCATGCATCTAACAAATGGGTTGATTCCAATAAATAAATAGCAATGGTCACTCATTAATGCAAAATATAAAAGATTGGACAAATTAAAAGACTAAGTTTTATTGTAGTTATCCGACATGGACTGCAAAATTTTAAAATATAGAATGTGCATTCTTGCGTTATAGAATGCAATTTTCATTTTTTAAAAATATACAGTTAGAACTGCAAATATTTACAGTTCTAACTGCATATATGTGCAGTTTAAAATGCATATTTTCGCTGGAAAAATTGATTGGGGTTTTTTGTGAAAACTACATTTAATAGGGGACGGAAGTAAAATTTGAAACTTTTGAAGGGTGCTTGAAAAAAGTCCTATTTTTAGAACTAATTTTCTTGAATTATTTCTTTGGCAACAATAAACAAGGAAAACCCTTTGTCTTCTAGAAAATATTTTTAATTCTGAAATATAGAAATCTTTTGCAATCTCCATTGTGATTCCATAGCAATGTAACCAATTAAGGTAAAGCTGAGCTCAAATTTGTAATTTCCCTTACATGTTTGTGTGTATTCTTATTTATTATGATTTAGGATGCTACTATATACATCCACCTTATTTCTTCTCTCGCCCACATTTTTCTCACCCATCAATGTTTTATAAACGTTTTTCTCATCCTTACACCTATCTCTTATTTTGTTAATTTTTTTATAACGAACATTTATTCTTTTATTTTCTTAAAAAAAATATCAGTAAACAGCAACCATGAACTCGTATGTCATCAACTCCAATTCTTTTTTCTACAAGTTTCTATTAATTCGAAATTTGACTATAAAGTTGTAATTAATTTGATAATTCTTGAAAATTTATAAAATACGATATTAGACGATTTTATTTGAAACCTATTAATTTTCAAGCGCTAAAATTGAAGATGTGGCAATGATGACCTGCAAAGAAGCAACTATTCAAGTTGATAAATAATTTTGAAGTGGAGTTCTCTATAAAGTTTTAGATATTTAAATCTTTTGTATTAACAATGGATTTGAAATTGTTTTTTTACTCTTTTATTATTCTTTAAGTGGTATCAAGGAGTGCATCGATGAGCATATATGGTAGCACCCTTGAGTTATTTGTCATCAAATCGACGATTCTATATTCTTAGGTAACCATTTATTTCACAATAGTAGGGTTTCGACCTACCAAAATCCTAACATAGGCGATTGATGCAAAATCCATCAAAGATGCTTTTATGAGTAATGAGAGGACCGATAAGCTCAAGCTCGAGGACTAAAAGGTATAAGCTCCAAGAAACCATGCAAAAGACAATGTTTGGTGTGTTGTTGTTGGTAATAGGGTCAAAACAATTTGGTATCAACTACCTAGTAAACACGAGTGTGCTAGGTAAAACGTCATATAGACTGGCAATTTCGATGATGTTATTAAAGAGGCGATATACACATATGCTAACCATGTGATGTTGGAAGTTTGTAGAGGACAAACACTATTTTTATGAAGTAATCATGTATGATTTCATGTTTGTTTGACAAGTAAGGAATATATTCGTAGTCCTGGCTTGTTCAAAACAGAAGTGTCATAGAATGGTAAAACATAAAGCTCACGTGTGGTGTGAGTGTTTAAGACTCCAAGAATGAAACTAAAAGTACTCATTAGTTATTTAGCATGTCCAAGCAAATAAAATAGTAATTTTTCTTATTATCCAAGTTCTATTTTAGTGACCTACTGCGGATCAATTCCTCTATTGGAGAAATTTAGATTAACATCCCCAAATACAACGGAAATTATAGGATCGTGTTTATGGTGAAGTAGAATAAACAGCAAACTAATATCTCAAAATAAGCAATCATAAATCATAGATGTACAACTGAAAAGAAATTACACATATGATTTATAGTGGTTCTACTATCGCGAGATAGTATACATCCACTTGAGGAGATGTATTTTTATTACATTACAAGAAAAAAAATTAAAAGATTGATAATTAAGGCTAAGAAAAGAATATAAAGAAATACAATTTGAGAGGATTATTCTAATGTTTAAAAAATGACTATCTTTGTATAGAGATTATTACTTAGGATTGAAGTAATTGATTTATGGTAATAAATAATGCCTCATCAATTCTACTATTCATATGAAAAACGTTTATTCATTTGATTTTTCCAGTTTTCTCCAATTTGCATGTGCCTACTAAAATGTCTTTTTAATCAGAGAATTGATTGATACTTCAGTCTCTCAACATAACTCATTCTCATTTAGATAATTTCTTGCCTTCTCTAATGCATTAAAAAAGCAATAAATTTGAGTCATAATTCCATCTTAACTCAAATATTTTTCAAGTCTTCTTTAATATGAAAATATTGAATCATCGAAATATAAATATATCCATCTTGATACTATATTTTCATGCAAGCCTACTAACTCCAGCTACATCCTCATACTCCAAGCAACTCTCGGACAAGACATAGTAGATACTTTTCCAATAAGCTTCGACATGACCATCATCCATTGCACTTCGTCAACGAACTCTAGCAAGACCATCATCCGCCAATAAAGTGTTGATAGTACAATCTTCATGTGTAGGATCTATCAATCTTTATAATAATAAAAAATATCTCTATCTACCAACTCACTCTTTCCATGTGCCACCATGTGACACCTAGCATACAGAACTTCAATAAGTGAATCAAGCTCGAGCAATGCTCAAACTTTACAGCAGACAAGTACATGGTAAACATATCTGCTGCATTTTCCTTCATATTAACCTTTTTAAGACAAACTAGCTTCTCTTCATTCATCGAGACAAGAAATGACCATCTCATCTCTATATGCTCCGTCCTCGAGCTGAAAGTCAGATTTTCAGCTAGGTGAATTGCACTTTGACTATCACAATTCAACACAACTCCATCATATACAAAGCACAAATCACACATCAACCGCTTTAAGTAAAGTGTCTCCTTAGCTGCTTCAGCAGCGGCTATTAGCTCTGCCTCTGTCGTAGACAAAACAACCATCATTTACAACATCGCTCTCCAACTAATAGTTGTCCCTTCAAGAGCGAGCATATAACCTGAGGTTGACTTCCTTCAATTTTTATTCCCGGCATAGTCAGAATAAGAAAATCCAACCAAGCTGAAATCTCTATCTCTACCACCAAAAAAAGTCCATGGTATGAAGTTTCTCTAAGATATTTAAAAATATACTTTACTACCTCCCAATGCGTCTTTTCTAGATTTTTCATTTATCTACTAACCAATCCAACAACCTGTGTGATGTTAGGTATAGTGCATATCATAGCATACATTAAGCTAACAACTACACTCGTATATGGCGCATTCTCCATGTAGGCTTTGTCCTTATTTGAAATCGAAGAACCTTTACGAGAAAGTTGTATATACAAAGGCATGGCGTACTAATTGCCTTTGATCCCTTCATACTAAACAAAGCAAACACCTTTCGAATATATTCCTTTTCCGTGAGTCACAAAAGTCCAAGCTTTCTATCTTTTTGGATTTCCATACTCAAAATCTTCTTTGTTTCCCTAAGGTCTTTTATCTTGAATTCCGCCTTTAGCTTCAACTACACTCCATCGATTTCAGCTTTATCCTTAGAAGCAGGTAACATATTGTCCACATACAAGAGCAAATACATCCAACTATCATTCTTTAAATACCTAAAATAAACACATGCATCTTTGATACTATGATTAAAACCAAGTGAAAGTATAAAATAATTAAACCTCCTGTAACGCTGTCTAAATGACTGATTGAACCCATAAAGAGACTTCTTCAATCTGTAAACCCAACTATTTTTCCATTTACAATAAATTCTTCTTCTTGCTTCATTTAAATGATCTTCACCAAGCCATCATGCAAGAAATCAATTTTCACATCAAATTGTTCCAACTCCAAGTCATGAGTAACAACTATGTAAAACAAAATCTGGATGGAGGTATGTCAACTGCAAGAGAAAACATCTCATCATACTTTATTCCCTTTCTCTGTGTAAAACATTTTGTAACTAATCTAACCTTGTATCTACCATCATCATTCACCTTGAACATCCACTTGCAACCTATAACTCGGCTTTCTGAAAGAAGTGGTACAAATCCCAAATCTTGTTCTTCTTCAAGAACTGCTACTACTCTTCCATATGGCAAATCCAGTTTAAGCTATCATTCATGGCTTCTTCAATGTCAAATGACTCATCATTAATCACATGTAGGGTATAGTCAAACTGACCATCAAGGTTGAGTTTGCATACTACCAATCTCCATACCACTTGGGCAGCCTAATAGTCTCACAACTAGCTTGAGTAGGTATAACATCGTCTAACCTCCTTTTAGTTCCATCTTGAACTGAACTTACTCTAGCTTCACGCACACCACCAGCACTACTAGAAGATACCTATATACTACTATGTGATGTCTGATCAACTACATCTTCACTTTTATCAACAACGACTACAATTCAATTACTAGGTGAAAATGTGAGAATTACTTCCATCTCCTTAGGCCTATCAAAATCAACTGATATGGTAGGTAACTTTTCCTTAGACTTGAACATCGCTGACTCATCAAATGTAATATGGAAGGACTACACAATCTTCCTAACAACTGGGTCCCAAATGCGATATTCTTTGATCCGTCTGTGTATCACATACGCCCTTGTATGCTCTAGCCTTCAACTTATTATCACCTGTATGGTACACATACGCGGGACAACCACGGGAAAACCAAAAATACGAAAATAACCAAGATATAATGCCTTATCTCTTCACTTTTCTTCAGAAATCTTCTCATTTATGGCCGAGCTCGGAATTCGATTTAAGATATGTGCTGCAGTCGATGAAGCTTCGACCCAAAAGCCTCTGAATAAGCCCACAGTCAATCACAAGCAACAGGCCTTCCTAAGTGGAGTCATATTCATCCTCTCAGCAACCCCATTGGATTGTGGATCACCTGGTATAATGAAATGTCTATGAATATCATGCTGCTTACAAAAATCAAGGAACTCCCTAGAGACAAATTCGACGTTGTTATCAAACCTAAGCTTCTTCAAGTTACAACTAATTTGGTTCTCAAATAGCGCTTTCCAAACTTTAAATTTCTCAAAACTTTCTGATTTGGCCTTCATCACATACATCCAAACACTCCGAAAAAAATCATCATTGAAGAAAATAAAATACATCATTCCCCCAATAAAAGCAGCAGCTATTGGTTCCTAGACATCCATATGTAAATAATTAAGTACTCTCTCCGATTTATGAAGTACAACTCCAAAAGATACATTCGTTTGCTTTCCCAAAACACACTCCTAGTAGAAATCTAACTTGTTGAAGCTTTCTTCCTTAATCATCTTCCATCTGCAAAGAAACTCCAAGCTTTTCTATGAAATATGACCCAATCTAAGACATCAAAGTCTAGTGGCATCCAAAACACGAGAACTATCTATACTCCCCAAGCATCGTGGTTCCCTTAAGCAGATACAGATTCTGAAACACGTCATCTTTCATTAGAACTAGTGCATTCCTATAAGCTTTCAAACTATCCTATTCTATAGTAACATTGCATACCATGGATGCCAACTACCCCACGGAGATCAAAGACTTTCGAAGACCTGAAACATAGCAGATATCTGTTAAAGTGCGTATCATTCCGTCAAACATGTCAATCGGTATTGTACCCTCATCCATTGCTCTACAACAAACATCATTTCTCATAAGAATTGCACTTTCCTCATTTCCAACAGATGAGCTGAAGTGAATTTTTCAAGTAGAGATTCTTCAGCTTGGTTCAAATTCTTCCAACAGTGATATCGCTGCTAATTCCCGAGATAACATTCTATTCTATGACAAACTGTAGAGTAGTAAAAACTCATTCTTTCATCTTCTCCTTCTCTGCAGCTGAAATATTAATGAGCAATTTCTCACTATTAGACACTACTTGATGAACTTTGTTCTTCCTTAGAATAACCTTCATCTCGATTGCCACTTTCTTGAAGTCATTATCCCCGTTCCACTTCTCTATTGCCAACTGAGATCCTGACACCACATAAGATCACATATGGTCTTGCTTCAATTAGGATACTTTCATCTCCTACCATATTGTCTAACACCTTTTTTCAACAACTAAATAGCTCCAACACCATATTGTTGGAGAAAATTTTGGATTAACATGCAAAACGCAACAGAAATAATAGAATCGTATTGATGGTGAAGTAGAAGAAACAGAAAACTATTATTCCAAAATAAACAATCACAAATCACAATGTACAAACATAAAAGAAAAACACACACAAGATTTATACTGATTTCACTATCGCAAGTTAATGTAAATCCACTTGAAGAGAAGAAATTTTATTACTTTATAAGAAAAAGTAAATTAAAAGATTGATAAAGAACGCTAAGCAAAAGAATTTGAACAAAAAATTATTCTAATATCTAAAGAATGATTATCTTTATATAGAGATTATTACTTACGGTCGAAGTAATTGATTTATATTAATAAATCAATACCTCATTAGTTCTACTATTAATGTGAGAAATGTTTATCGATTTGATTTTTTCGGCTTTCTCCAATTTGCATGCGTCTAATAAAATGTCTTTTTTAATCTACTGACTGAGAAATCGATTGATTACTTCAATCTTTCAAAATAACTCTTTCTCAATTAGATAATTTCTTGTCTTCTTTAATAAATTGAAAGAGACAATAAATTTGAGTCAAAATTCCACATTAACTCAAATATCTTTCCAAACTTCTTTAATATGCGAATATTGTATAACCGAAATCTAAAATCCTCTGTCCTTATTTCTCATATCCTCATGTGCCCGGTTCAGTCTCAGTCATACATTTCATAATTTAATTGTTGATTGGATCCTAACATGCTATTAAAATAATAAATTGATATAAAATTTAATGATTGAGATGAAGTTGGGATATTGGACATGCAAAATGGGGATAAAGGAACTAAACCCTTCTAGAGTATCATTCTCATGAGCACAATATGGTGCAATAGCCAAATTAAGCAGTACAAGTAATATGGATAGGAAATACTTTTGAAGTAATCTGAGAGAAGAGAGAGTGCAACTATTCTACATTGTGGCAACAAGCAACATTTTCAATTAATAAAAATACAATCAATCATGACCACACAAACATATTGCCATCAAGGATCATTTTATTAGAGCAATCATTGAAAAAGATGAAGTTCAACTTGAATATTGCAAATCTTAAATATTGCAACGAGTTGATATATTGACTAAAGCTGGAGGAGTTGTTAAGAAATCACATTAAGGAGGAGTGTTAAAATAAATGAACTTTCATGAAAAAATTATCTTGAAATATGAAAAGTTGTGGTAAAATATTCGTGTATGTATCAACCATTAATTATATGGTTATTATATTATGAATATGTCAGTTTAACTATTATAATTACTAGAGGGCATCTAATTATCACCAAAACTACTTGCCAATGGATATCCTTTAAATATTTAAGGAAGACCGACTATATCAAGATGTGAGACTAATCTTAATATAAACACGAGATTTTTTGGCACGTGCAACGCACTTGTATATAAAAGCCCTTTATAGAATTATTAAAATTAAAATTTTTATGCAGTTTGATTAAAATAAACTGAAAAATATGATAAAAAAATAATTTTTTTGTTGGAATGTGGTTTTGAAATTGTAACCTCGTTTATGTTTCAAAATTAACATTTGAAGATAAATGTTAATTTTTGTTCACGGTGGGATTCGAACTTCTGACCTCTTATTTGCATATAATGGTATTTTTGAACTTCACGGTAAGACCAAAAGATTGTGTTTCTATTTCAACTATTAATAAAGATGTACCATAATTATCCCATCAGTAATTTGGACACAAAATAAAACATAATTAATGACACATTAAATTGGACCGATGGATATTTTTGTCCTTATATGGAAGATGTAAATCAAAGGAATATGGAAGATCTAATTGTTAAGATCTCTTGTGTCATCATTTGGGTCAACAAAATGTGTCCGCCCCTCTAGCTTTATCTTCTTGATATATTCATTTTTTTCTCTTATTTCCATTAACTTGGAAGATATATTATGGTAATAGTGATCAATGTGAGATTTGTCCAAATTATAAATCTTTTGGTGGACATAGTTGAGCTTATTTCAACTAAAAGTTTGATGTCAAATATTGACTAGTTTTAAAAGTGTATGCTTACCATGTTTAGTGATTTTTAATGAAAACAAATTTACAAGTTCAATGAGTACATCCGTCGTGGTAAGTGAAATTGGCCGTGGATACGGCATTCTCTGCTGCATGGATATTTATTAGTTAATTGTAATTATTTGGTTAAGTGTTCAGCAACATTATAGTATTATTTCATTTGGTAGGATTAGGGGTGTTACGGTTGCGGTAACCGTCGTTATTACCACCAACCGTAACCGTAACCGTTATAAATTCTTATAACCGTTACTGCAACCGTCTATGATGGTTAACCGTCATATTTTCAGTTTTGAAGCATGTCGTACATATATTTTCAATTATATGCATTATTGATGATAAATTGATATAGCTCTAAATGTTTTTTGCAAATTTATTTATTTGTTTATAAAACGATCAAGATGCATGCACATGTTATTAGTTCATTAAGACATATATTATTAATATACAAGCTATTCTTTTAACTTAAATTACTAATTTTTATACTTTAATGTTAAATATCATATAAAATAATCGTGTACGGTTGGTATGGTTAACCGCGGTTTTCAAATTCTTCAACCGTTACCGTAACCGTTACCGTTATAGATGGTAACCGTATAAACGGTTGGTACGGTTGAGCGGTTGAGCGATTCAACCGTAACAGCCCTAGGTAGGATTACGCTTAACAATATTTACAACTCATACTTATATAGCAGTTCTATGAAATTTTAATCTTTTTTGTTTATCGAGTAAAGCGACAATTTATATAGCAGCTCGCTTTAACTCCGTTTTAACAAAACGGATGATGATGACTTGGAGTTTTTTAAGAGTGTACTTATTTAATCTGATTTTTCATTTAAAGTTTAAGAGTAGGAATTGGACAAAAACATTAGCAGTTCTGCACTCCTGATAAAATTTGTGTCGACTTTTAGCTTTTAAAATGATTAAGCAAATTAACATGGCGGACAAATTAAACTAAAAAACTGATGTATATGTGACAGTTTTAAATGAAACTTGCTGGTATATCCAGTGAACATTATGTAGCTTTCTGCTTCTGCTGAATTGAAACGTAATGCAAATGAAACCATTTTGTATACTTATCAACTGATTTTATAACAGGGATGTGATGCATCAATACTACTTGAGCCAGGATCAGAAGGCTCAACACTGGTGGAGAAAGAGATGCCAGAGAATAAAAACTTAGCTCCAGAGGGGTTCCAAACTATAAAACTCATTAAAATGGCAGTCGAAAGCAAATGCCCTGGAGCCGTAACTTGTTCTGATATTCTTGCTATTGCTGCCCGAGATTTCATCCATTTGGTACGTGCATAGGCATATGTGTATATTCACATGCTTTCTCGTGTTTGTTTATCATATTTAATAACTAAGCTACTACTACTGTACCTAGCTCACTTTTGTTTTGAATCAGAATAGGTGATTAAATACAAAACTGAAGTTCTCCTCTAACTTTCAACTTACACTAATAGATAACTTTGATGTCTCCTTTATGAAATGCAGGTAGGAGGGCCATACTACCCAGTAAAGAAAGGCAGAAAAGACAGCAAAGCATCAAAACCATCAAAAGTAAAATATAACCTACCAACCTCAAACTCCACCCTCAACCACCTCATCCAGCTCTTCGCATCCAAAGGCCTCACCAAAGACGACCTCGTGGCCCTCTCTGGGGCCCACTCTATCGGGTTCGCCCACTGCGACCAGTTCCTACCCCGCTTGTACAACTACAGACGCACCAACAAACCTGACCCGTTACTGGACCCGCAACTGCTCAAGGAGCTGCAGCTGTACTGCCCCCGTTATGGGGGCAATGATGACATTGTTGCCCCATTAGATGTCCAGACTCCTTTTTTGTTCGATCACGCTTATTATGGCAACTTGCAGAAGAAACTGGGTTTGCTCGAGACTGATCAAGGGTTGTATATGGATTATAGAACTAAGACTTTGGCTGATGGTTTTGGTAAGGACAAGCAGAAGTTTTTTGTAGCTTTTGTGTTGGCAATGGAGAAGATGGGGTCTATTAAGATCAAGAAAGGCAAAAAGGGTGAGATCAGGAGAGATTGTAGTAGACATTTGAGTAATACTGTGTACTAAAATTAATGTTATATCTTGAATGCTGATGGAGTAGTTCAAACTCTGCATCTTCCTCTCTACAACTTTGTGCTTTTATTGTGTATTGAGTTTTTTTTGGCAATTTTGAAATATAACATTATCATAAAACTTAGTAAGAAAAAGGATACATGAGTGCAAATATACATTACTTGTTGTTGGGTTTACTTATTATTTGATATAACAAAACTCTAAGAGTGTCAAAGAGGAAAAGATAGGTCTTCTCAGTTGGATGTATAGAATCCCAAAAGACGTACTTTGATGCATTTACGCATACAAGTGATTTAGGGTTGCACAAGAATGATGCTTCGATCAATCCAGTTCCACAGCATCCTACTTTTGAATCTTGGAAACCTATAAAAAAAAGGTATATCTTTTAGCCATTGTATATTTCATGAACATGTTATATTCAAATTGGAGGTGCATTGCTTACCGAATTTTTTTGGAGTTAGGATAAGGTCAAGGAGAGGGTTGTATATATCCACGTAGGTTATATGAATTTTCCTTGCAGTGGAGTAATCATTTAGCAAAATTTGTAGTTTTCGATTGTAGTCATTCGATAGAGCATTGTGAGACTGAATGCAGCTGCGATCGTGAATGCTATCATTTGCATAAAGTGTTATGACTACTGGGAGGCAACCAATGGGAGGTAACCCGACGAACAAGATTTTTTCTGCTCCAAAGTCCGACAATCTCTGTAATATGGAAAGGTCATAAATATTAGACGAAGACCAATGTTTATAGCTTTCAAGTTTTAGATTATAACTTAATTCATCCCATATAAAAGACTCAGTGAGTATAAGATTGAACATCTATGTCTCATATAACTCCTGAAATCGAGTTCTACTCCATAATTTTCCAGTCATATAACATTTTTATTCAAAGAAAGTAACGGAAGTGAGAAAGAATTGTATATGTTTATGTGCATCTGTACATTTACATGATTCCATGAATCTTAGGTTGCTTGCATAGCAACATGATTAATAAGAAACTAACCTGAAGTAAATCTCTCACATTCTGAAGTATGAAGCCGTGATATCCTTCTATTGAGAAAGTTTGCCTTCTAACTGGCAGAGTAGAGTAGGAGATGAAATCATTTGTTCCAGCACTGATAATGAAGATAGCTCTCTTGATGACATCTGCTCTTCTCTCCATTCCAATTATATTATCAAGCTTATTAATATAGTCTCTGAAATAATTGATCTGCTCAGGAATTGGAATCACGCCCTGCAATTTTAATAAAACAAGTAGAAAATCATCATAGTATAGAACTTCCCATTTGTAAAATGAATTCAAACATCTCCCATAAACATCAACAAATAGAATCTTTTATATTAACAAGTTGGAGTGATTGTAATGAAAAATGAAGACAAGAACAAAAATGAAGCAAATTACCCCAATTTGAGCTGTGAAAGGATCAAATCCTGACCCAGCAGAAGCAAAACTAACACCAGTAATCAATTCCTCGGTACCTAAAGACCAGTCCAAGAAAGGAGGCAACTCTTCTTTTAATCCAACATATGAAGCTGATGGATTTGTCAGTTGTTATATGTTCAAAATTTTGATTTCCAATACTGATTAAAATGAAGACACGAATTATTTACCTGCAAAGTCAGTGGCAAGCTTTCCATTGGTAAATCTACCAGTAGGCATATGGGTGAAAAAGTCTCTGCCATAAGGAGGAAAATCACTTCTAAAAGCTGTAGCTATGTAGTTATTGTTGCCTGGATCAACTGTTGAGTCACCAAATGCATATATTGCTGAAACCAAAGCATTGGATGTGGAACTATTGATCTGAGCTAGAACTTGAACTTGTATGTAAATTATGAGCGTTGTGAAGAGATATGAGTGCATAGTAAGAGAGTTTTCCATCTTGATTCGTGAATCATGAAGCATGGAATGCATTAGGAACTTATGTAAGGTTGGAGACACAGGTAAAGTATGATCGCTTAAGTATGTACCGTATAATGATACACCAGATTAAAAATAGAAGCATATTCGATATCATCACTTAAGTACGTACCATATAAAGTAATATGATCAATTAAATTGAAAATATACATTTTCCATGATTTCTACCTCTTGAATATGATTTTACTTTATTTTTATTCTTACCCACTTCACATTCACTTTATGTTGGTTAACTCTATGATTTCATGAAATGATGACTTAATTTTTTATTGTTGTGCATATGAAAAATACTATTTATAGACTTCTTCCACCGAGGAGAACATGCCACGACTATACGACGCTTGTCATATAAGGAGATGATAATACACATACAAAATGACATGTGTCATTACATTTATATAAGTAATGGTTTTGAAACTTAATAAATCACTTTGACGAGTTCGGCATGTGTTGCTGTTAGCAAGTGTAACCGTCAATGTATTGTCACAATATGCAAGTAATGGTTTTGATACTTAATCAACCACTTTAATGACTCCCGTATTTGTTGTTAGTAAGTGTAATAGCCGATGTATTGTCACAATATGCGAGTAATGGTTCTGAAAGTTAATCAACCCTTTAAACTCCACGTCAAAATCCCTCAACCATGGAGCTCTCGATGGTGCATGGTGACAACCAATAAATTATGCACTCCTCCAACAATTAATAAAATATGTCCAAAAGGAGACTATCTTGTTCCAGTACAACCAGTCTAATCATTGTCTGTATATCCGGTCATTTCCAAATGATTGGGATGACTATAAGTGAGCATATTTTTATTTCTTTAAGATACCGCATTACTTTTAGCCAATGAGTTTTACCAAGATCGTTTTGATATCTTCCTAACATATTAACGAAAAATGCAAAATCAGCTCTTGTGCATGTTGGAAATTGAATGAGCATTAATGAATAGTGCATTGGAAAATGAAGCATTTATTGTCTTGGAATATGAATAGTCCCACATCTTATAATATAATAACCATTATATTATATATATATTAAGATGTGGTCTCTATTATAATTACAATGGGACAATAAGAGAGACATGAGCATGACCATCTTGGCGGGTGGTGAAACGCACCACCCCGCGCCCGCATCCGCACGCGCGGCGTGGGCGAATGGGCGTTTGAGGCGTCTTGTAGGCGCTTAGCACTTTGCAATGTGCAATTGGCATTAGGCATTCGGACTACTGGAATTGGTTCACATCACACTATATTTTAAGAAGCCGAAACAGTTTGAATCCAACGGTAATAACTGTTTGAAATGACGCGCCAATTGGTAAAGGGTCGCAACCTTTCCTAACGGTCGCGTACTACTCCTATAAATAGCGGATCCGAGAAACATTTGAATTACGGAATCGATTATTTCTCTGATCATCTTCTTTTTCCTTCGCGCTCTGTTCTTGGCACAAATCTTTACTTGAGTTCGCCGTTATTCAACATCGCTTGCGCGGCCTTGCAGAACCTGATCCGTTTTACCTTGGGAAGCGGTTGCTGATCAACCCCTTTGCGCCACTGTGGGGGAGAAATTCTGCTTTAAGGGAACAGTATACGATACTGGACTCAGACAATCATCATACTACTACGGAACTGCATTAGCGGTACGTATTTACTTCTATTTACCCTGTTTGGAAACACTAGGTTCTATGATTGTGAATCAGTGTGAATAGAGATAGTAAGCGCTAACAATCTTAAAGCAGAATTGTGTTGTTTTAGTTTGTGCTTACTGTTCTGTTGCTTTCAGGCGATGGCTCAAGAAAGCAATACTTCGGCAAACATACCCGTCATGACCACCTCTCAAACTGCACCAATGGTGGCACCGACCGTACCATTCTCGCATGGAGAACGGCCAGAAAAATTTACTGGTGTCGATTTTAAGCGGTGGCAGCAAAAAATGTTGTTTTACTTAACCACATTAGGCTTGGCCAAATTTCTCACAGAAGATCCTCCTGCGGTCGACGAATTAGAGCCCGACCCGATCAAGGCTGAGACACTTACTGCTTGGAAGAGCTCTGACTTCATATGTAAAAATTATATACTCAATGGACTGGATAACAGTCTGTACAATGTCTACTGCACAATGAAGACATCGAAGGAACTCTGGATATCTTTGGATAGGAAATACAAGACAGAAGATGCTGGTATGAAGAAGTTCATAGTCGGCAAATTTCTGGACTTCAAGATGATAGACTCCAAGACAGTTATCAGCCAAATTCAAGAATTGCAGGTCATTATTCATGAAATACATGACGAAGGAGTGACTCTGAGTGAATCATTTCAAGTAGCAGTCGCTATAAAGAAGTTGCCCCCATTGTGGAAAGACTTCAAGAATTATCTGAAGCATAAACGAAAGAAATGTCAATGGAATATTTGGTTGTTCGACTCAGAATTGAAGAAGACAACAGAAAATCCGAAAAGAAAGCATCTAATACTATGGTGGCAAAGGCAAATGTGGTCGAAACCGAAAAGAACAACAAAAGAAAAAGGGAAAACAACCCGAATGTAAAGAAGACAAGGAAGTTCAAAGGAAACTGTCATAATTGCGGGAAGAAAGGACATAAGGCAAGTGAATGTCGAGGTCCAAAGAATCAGAACAAAAAGAAAGACCAAGCCAATGTTGCGGAGTTAGAAGATGTCTCCGAAATGAATCTGTCCGCTGTAATCTCAGAATGTAACTTGGTTGGCAACATGAAAGAATGGTTCGTTGACACTGGTGCTACGAAACATATTTGCGCCAACAAGTGGATGTTCACCAACTATAAACCAGTGACGCAAGAAGAGCAACTCTTTTTGGGAAACTCCTCCATGTCAAAGGTTGAAGGCAAAGGAAGAATAGTCCTTAAAATGACATCCGGAAAAGAACTTACTCTGAATGATGTCCTACATGTTCCAGATATCCGCAAGAACTTAGTTTCGGGATCATTGTTGAGTAAGAATGGTTTCAAGTTGGTCTTTGTTTCTGATAAGTTTGTCTTGTCTAAGAACGGAGTATATGTAGGTAAAGGGTATGTGAGTGATGGTCTGTTTAAAATAAATGTAATGACTGTTGTACCAAAGGAGATTGATAATAAAACTGATTCTTCTGTTTATATCTCTGAGTCATTTAATATATGGCATGCTAGATTAGGCCATGTTAACTTTGATACATTGCGAAAAATGATTAACTTAGAATTTATACCTAAGTTTGCAATTGATTCCAATTACAAATGTGAAACATGTGCCGAATCAAAATTGACGAGAACTTCTTTTCATCATGTTGAAAGGAATACCGAGCCTTTAGACCTAATACACACAGATGTGTGTGATCTAAAGATGTGTCAAACCAGAGGTGGTAAAAAATATTTTATTACCTTTATCGACGATTGCACTAGGTACTGTTATGTGTACCTACTAAGAAGCAAAGATGAAGCATTTGAAATGTTTAAACAATACAAGGCAGAAGTTGAAAATCAACTGAACAGAAGGATAAAAGCCTTGCGAAGCGATAGAGGTGGTGAATATGAATTTCCATTCGAGGAATTTTGCGCTCAAAATGGTATAATTCATCAAACTACAGCACCATATTCTCCACAATCTAATGGAATAGCAGAACGTAAGAATCGAACTCTCAAGGAAATGATGAATGCCCTGCTAATTAGTTATGGTTTACCAGACAATTTTTGGGGCGAAGCAGTACTATCAGCTAATCACATACTGAACAAAGTGCCTCGCAAGAAGACTTTCAAATCACCCATGAACTATGGAAAGGAAGACCACCTTCCTACAAATACTTAAGAGTGTGGGGGTGCCTTGCCAAAGTAGAAGTACCAAAACTGAAAAAGGTCGAAATTGGTCCAAAAACTATAGATTGCATATTCATTGGGTATGCTCATAATAGTAGTGCATATCGATTTTTGGTGTATAAATCTGAAATAGATGATATTCATGAAAACACCATTATCGAGTCTCAAAATGCTAGATTCTTTGAACATATTTATCCATTGAAAGCCTCCGATGAGACTTTTGTTCAAAAGAGAGCAAGGGATATAGACCCTCCAGAGGTTAATACTGATCAAAGATCGAATGAAAGAAATGTTGAAAGAGAGTTAGAGGAACCAAGGAGTAAACGACAAAGGACGTCAAAAACCTTTGGACCCGATTTCTATACATATATGATAGAAAATGAACCTCTAACATATCAACAAGCAATGTCATCTCCCAATGCTCCTTATTGGGTGAAATAGAATCCATTCTACAAAACCATACATGGGAACTAGTAGATCTTCCTAAGGGATCAAAAACCCTAGGGTACAAATGGATCTTTAAGAAAAAACTAAAGGCTGATGGCTCAGTAGACAAATATAAGGCCCGACTGGTGGTCAAAGGATTTGGACAGAAGGAAGATCTAGATTACTTTGACACATACTCACCAGTAACTAGAATAACATCCATTAGGATGCTTATCGCAATTGCCTCTATACTAAATTTGGAAATACATCAAATGGATGTAAAAACCGTGTTCCTGAATGGTGAGTTGGAGGAAGAAATATACATGTAACAACCTGAAGGGTTTGTAAGCCCAGGAAATGAAAATAAAGTGTGTAAGTTGGTAAAATCACTTTATGGTCTCAAACAAGCGCCAAAACAATGGCATGAAAAATTTGATGAAACTATGTTGTCAAATGGATTCAAAATAAATGAATGAGATAAATGTGTCTATATAAAAAGTATAGATGCAGGATATGCCATTGTTTGTCTTTATGTTGACGACCTGTTGATATTAGGCAATAATAATGCCATAATAAGATCAACAAAAGACATGTTGTCATCCAGATTTGATATGAAAGATCTAGGATTGGCTGATGTGATTTTAGGAGTGAAAATATTAAGGACATCAGAGGGATATGCATTATCCCAGTCACATTATATTGCCAAAATACTTGAAAGGTTCAAACAGTATGATATAACTATTGCAAAATCACCAGTAGATATGAACCAAAATTGGGTAAAAAATACTGGTGATGGGATTTACCAACTAGAATACTCTCGTATACTGGGAAGTATAATGTATGTAATGAATTGCATAAGACCAGATATTGCATACGCTGTAAGTAAGCTAAGTAGATATACTAGCAACCCTGGTAAAAATCATTGGAAAGAAATAATCAGAGTTTTGGGATACCTAAAGTATACGCAAAACTATGGTCTACATTACATAAGATATCCTTCTGTAGTAGAAGAATACAGTGATGCAAATTGGATAACTAGTTCAAATGATACAAAATCCACAAGTGGATATGTATTCACATTAGGAAATGGAGCAATTTCATGGAAATCATCCAAACAAACGTGCATAGCAAGATCGACGATGGAATCCGAATTTATTACACTAGATAAAACCGCAGAAGAGGCAGAATGGCTTCGAAATTTTTTGGAAGACATTCCAAATTGGAGCAATCCCGTGCCTCCAATATGCATACATTGTGATAGTCAATCAGCTATTGGAAGAGCCAATAGTACACTATACAATGGAAAATCTAGGCATATTCGTCGAAGACATAAAACCATAAGACAACTACTCTCTAATGGAGTTATCACTATAGACTACATAAGGTCAAAAGATAACATAGCGGATCCACTGAAAAAAGGCTTGCCAAGAGAGAGAGTTCAAACCTTATCGATGGAAATGGGGTTAAGGCCTATAAACTAAAAGTTTTTCTAAAATGGAAACCCCACCTAGTTGACTGGAGATCCCAATATCTTGGTTCAAAGGGACAACTAAATTTAAGAGAAACTTGATAGCACCGTTACTCTCAAGCCATTCTATGATAAGTCGGTGCATTATATGTTGGAAAATAGGATAAGTATTGATATTTTTAATGATGTATGTACTTGGGAAATTAGAAGGTACCCTTTATAGAATCACCTATGTGAGTGAGAAGGCGCCGCTTCAAAGAGAATTGTAAGGCCAAATTCTCCAAGCACTCATGAGACCAAGCTGGTGTTCATGGCAAAAACGAACACAAACAGAGAACCAAGGGAGACAAGAAAACATTTATCACGTGTTGTCTATTTGGATTTACACAAAAGGCTTACAGTTCAAAGACAACCTAAGTCTACTGATTCGCCAGTAAGTCAAGAAGATAAACACTAGGATAAGTTCAAGGCCAATGTGCTACTTAAACCGATATGATAAATGTTTCGTAAAGCTTAAGAACAAGTAATACTCATTCATGTGGGGGATTGTTGGAAATTGAATGAGCATTAATGAATAGTGCATTGGAAAATGAAGCATTTATTGTCTTGGAATATGAATAGTCCCACATCTTATAATATAATAACCATTATATTATATATATATATATATATATTAAGATGTGGTCTCTATTATAATTACAATGGGACAATAAGAGAGACATGAGCATGACCATCTTGGCGGGTGGTGCAACGCACCACCCCGCACGCGCGCGCGCCCACGCCCGTGCCCGAGCCCGCATCCGCACGCACGGCGTGGGCGAATGGACGTTTGAGGCGTCTTATAGGCACTTAGCACTTTGCAATGTGCAATTGGCATTAGGCATTCGGGCTACTGGAATTGGTTCGCATCACACTATATTTTTAGGAGCCAAAACAGTTTGAATCCAACGGTAATAACTGTTTGAAATGACGCGCCAATTGGTAAAGGGTCGCAACCTTTCCTAACGGTCACGTACTACTCCTATAAATAGCGGATCCGAGAAACATTTGAATTACGGAATCGATTATTTCTCTGATCATCTTCTTTTTCCTCCGCGCTCTGTTCTTGGCACAAATCTTCACTTGAGTTCGCCGTTATTCTGCATCGCTTGCGCGGCCTTGCAGAACCTGATCCGTTTTACCTTGGGAAGCGGTTGCTGATCAACCCCTTTGCGCCACTGTGGGGGAGCAATTCTGCTTTAAGGGAACAGTATACGATACTGGACTTGGACAATCATCATACTACTACGGAACTGCATTAGCGGTACATATTTACTTCTATTTACCCTATTTCGAAACACTAGGTTCTACTATTGTGAATCAGTGTGAATAGAGATAGTAAGCGCTAACAGTGCAAACAACTACATACATGAGAATACCAATTGCAAAAGCATATGAAGTATACTTCATATCTATAAGTTCTGCAATATTGTTTGAACATTTACCCAAACTGAATTTATTACCCTTGGATATTGGTGCATCTTTAAGTGCACAATTATGCATCCCAAAACTTGCAAAAACTTTTTTATTGAGATAATCCTAATGTTGTCGTGACATATTTTTATGAATCTCTATGTCAATTATATAAAAGGTTTCACCTTGATCCTTGAATTCAAAGTTTCATGATAAACACTCTTTAATCTCATGTAAATAATTTGTATTGTTACAAGTAATCAATAAACTGTCTACATATAAGAATGAACTAACAAGCTTGTTTTTATATCTTTGAATTATATTCATTCATTCTATGTAAATTCTTAATCTTTAGATCAATAAAAAGAAAAGAAAAAACAATTTTTTGCATAAATCATAATAGGCTAGATCTAATTATAATAGGCTAGATCTTTGGACAAATTGATTTTCACAATCACATAATAGACTAAGAGAGCGTACCTTAATTCATAGTAAAAACAATTAATTTCTAATGAATAATTGTCTAGGATTATATTTCTCCATCTTGATCCCTTTAGTTTGACAATCACGTAATATACATTTTCCATGATTTCTACCTCTTGAATACGATTTTACTTTATTTTTATTCTTATCAACTTCAAATTCACTTTATGTTGGAACATTAGCTCGATGACTTCATCAAATAAATGTGTAACGACCTGGAGTTTCGGACACTTCGTAATTAAATATCTGAATTATATAAATATTTGAATCTTGAATTAAATATGGTAAAAGCGATTTCATAATATTATTAACCTCCTTTTATATAATAACTAATGATGATAAATTGTTTTGAAAAAATATTTACAAAATATATACATTTAAGAAATATCGATAATGTGATCGAAAATCGTTTTATCGGTAAACAACTTTTTACTCATCAAAGGTGTTGTAACTTTTTTTACATACACTAAAATAATTAGGAAATCATTAATATGAAATAAAAATATTTTTTCATTTATGAAAAATAAAATATGATGATGTCATGCATGAGGTCATAGAAGATATTTTGTATATAAGGGTAAAATGGCAATCTGCTAAGGAAAATGAGGTGTAAAGGTAAAAGCATGAAAGACATATGGAGGGGGGTCTTGGCCGTGTAAAGGAGGGTAAAGGAGGGGCTTAGGCTTGTGTATGCACTCGTTATCTTCTAAAGCTTGAGAAAATAAAAAAGAATAAAAATGGTGGAAGTGGATTAGCACTAGTCCACTTTGTTCTTCACTAATCTTTCTTTAATTAACTCAAATATTCTCCAAACTCCACCAAACTTTCACCAACACCTAAGGGCACCTTAGAAATCATGGATCTAAAGTCAAAGTGGAAGAAAGTTGAAGAAAGTGGGGCTCTTGGTTTAGGCCGTGAGCATGGATGGCGAGAGGGAGGCTTGGCTTGGCTTGGATGTGCTAAATATGGTGTCTTTAGACTTTTGGGTGATGGTAGAAAGTGGTTCTTTATTCTTGTGTGTTTGAGCATTTGTTTGGCTTGGATTCGGATGAGTTATCCCATTATTTTGTATGTATATGTTATGTGTATTTATATGTATATGCAAATATAAAGTTAAAGTTACACTAACTAATTAAAGTTACAAACTTTGGACCCTCTTGCTTTTGAAAGCAAATGACAACTTTATATTGTATAACAATACTCATATCGCCTTCTATAACATGCAACGTGGTCTTGACTTGATGTTTAAATTATTGTTTTGGATTGTGTGTTGAACTGAAGTATGTTTGAAAACGTTTGAAGCGAGAATAGTCGCCATAAGTGCACTTAGATATCCCTTGACTTTAACTTGGGTAAATGGAAGATTTATGAACCTAACTTGGAATAATTTATTTTGGTTGTTTTTATACATATTTTGGTGCATGGGATAATAAATAAATGGTTTGAAAAGTTATATAAATTTTGAAAGTTAGAAGTGAAAAGGTCGCTATGGATGTACTTTGAAAATGCCTTGTGTTCGACGGTTTTTAAAGTCAACTTTGAAAGACATCCTAGAGGTTTCTTTGTATTTTTGATAAGCACTATAAGGGTTCTTATTGCTGAAAAATTATGGAAGTTTAAATCATACATTAACTTGTAAAACAAAGTTGAAAAAATTTATAGCGAGAAGAAGGTCGTTATTCGTGTTTTTGAAATGTCCTGTTTTTGGAAAATTTTGTAATTAATTATAAAGACATACTTAGGGATTTCTTTGCATTTTTAATAAATACTATATTTGTACTTATTACTGAAATAAAAATCAAAGTTTAAAAGATTTTGTAACTGGTCAAACAAAATGATTAAAGTTTGGAACAAAAAGGTCGCTAAACGAACACTTCAGTAAATACCTTATTTTTGGAAATTTTTATAAATAAGTTGGAAAATATTATTCGGGGTTTCTTTCCACGGTTTTTAAGTACCCTGAGGATAGTACTTAAAGGAAAAGTTTTAGGTCTTAAATCATTTATTAAGGGGGTTAAAATTGGTCACAAAAATTGTGCTTTTTTATGTTTATTTTGTCAAGGGCTTTTAACACCATTTGTAAATGTTGTAGTAAGTTACTCAAGGTTTTAAGTGTCTAAAAATGATATTTAAATTTGATATTTTTCCCTAATCGTTTTAGGGATGTTTTCTAACATATTTTATAGTATTTTAAAGTTGGTTTAAAGTTTGAATATATCTTTAATAAATATATATTTATTTTTTAAAATAATGAGATTAAAATATAAAACATGCTTTTTTTTGGAATTGGTACTTAGATGCAACATATCACTGGGACAACATATCACATGTCAATATATGTTCGAATCACGCTACGCAAGTTTCGAACTTGTGACCTCTTGCACCAAAGTCGAATCACTTAACTACTGTTGACAATGGTGCTTATCAACATGCTTTTTATTTATTTTCATCAAATTATAAATTAGTTATTTTTAAGTAATATTTTATATAGATATTTAAAATCTGTTTATAAGTATTTTTAAAATATTTTTATACATATACAAGTTTGGAAAAGTAAGTTAAGTATTTTGTAAAATGATAAGAGATAGTTTTGGATTATAACACTTATGTTATAATAAATAGTTTTGCAAAGTTATTAACAAGCATATTACCTTGTTTAATAAATGTAGCCATACTTAGATCTTTAAAAGAATGTTTTTAAAGATAATAACGAGTATGGAATGGTTTTGGGTTTTTTGTGACAATGTATTAACAACATTCATCTTTAACCCATTTTTATTGTACTTATGAATGTAAACAGATCTTTGAAAAGAATGTTTTGAGAGTAAGCATAAGTGAAATGGTTTTGAGTTTATAGTGGCAATGTTTAAGTAGCATTAGTTTAAACCTTCTTGAAATAGATTTGTGGATATACTTAAACCATTTGAGATAAGTATATGAATGCTTTTTGAAGCATTGAAAGAGTAAAAATAGATAGTAGAAATTGATAAATGGAGTTTGATTGGATAAAAGAAGTTTTTACTAATAAAAGAGGTTGTAATTAATAAAAGGATTAATTAAATAAAATGGGGATTAGAAGTCGTTTATGTGACTAAATCATGTTTTGTGTGACTTAATTATGTTTTGTATGTTTACTCATTTATGGAAAGTTTTAAGTCGTGTACTTAGCACTAAAACCCAACTAAGTAGACTTGTCTATCTGTGAGAGTTAAGAATGAAGTGTCTAGGCTAGGCTTTGATGCAACCAGTAATCTAACATACCTGGCTTCACTCTTGATCGAGGGATAGACTATGAAAGTCTATGTGGATCGTATATGTATATAATATATGTCAAGTGGGTGTATGATAGTATGAATTGTACAGAATAATGATGCAGATAAAAATTAAAAGTAATCACACCAGGAATTTTATACTAGTTCGGACCTCCCGTCCTACGTCCAGTCCCGAAGCTCCTCTTCGGAATTTCACTAACCAATTGCCCTCGCTTCGCCCGGAGGAATAGGCTTTTTACAAGAATATTTCTTTGACAAATGTGTGTTCTATGCAACACTGATTTTGACTATAAATACAACTTCTTCCTATAATCTCTTTGAGTAGTTTGTAGTTTAAGCTTTGATATAAGGAAGAGATAATAGTATATTTTTGAGTGCTATTGTAAATCACAGAAATATTAGAAAATAAAGAAAGAAAGTTCAGAATAGCAAGTTAAGTTCTAACTTTCAATTTCATGTTTATTTATAGATGGTGAAGAGTTTGTTTGAAGAGTAGTGACTTTTGATTCATTCTATTTCAGTCTAAGAGTCACAATGCTTGAGAAGAAAGAGTCATGATCAAAATAGGAGGATGCAACCCTTTGTTTGAGGAAGATGCCTTTTGGAAGAAAATGATCGTTTCCTAGGTCAGACGTCTGGCCATTTGCACCAGACATCTGGCTTGTTAAATTTTTTTAAGTCAGAACATATTGCCAGACGTCTGAGCATATATGCCAAACGTCTGGTTTGTTTCAGAATTATGACCAGAACATGTTGCCAGACGTCTGAACATATATCCTAGACGTTTGACACATGTACACTCTGTAATCTTTATTTTATATAAGTAGTTTGTTTTGAGCACGTGCTTTTAAAGATTACTCAAGGAGATTGTACATATCATCTATTTACAAACTTAACATAATGTACTAATATTTCTCAGTATAATCACCCTTGTGTTGGTCTTCAAGTCTTGGACGTGAAAGTCCATCTGCATATGGATGATATATATACCTATGTATACTGACTCCAAGAGCTTGTATAGTTGTTATCATTGAAATCAAGGTTGTAACATTCTCCCCCTTTTTGATGATGACAAATATACAATTTATTTCAGAGGCTAACAACTATACAATTTATTTCAGGGGCTCCCCCTTTCTTTTGTAATATATCCTCTCCCCCTTTGTCATTATCGAAAAAGAGTTTATGAAATAAGATAAAATCATAATTTTAATAAACAGAAAGCACATAGTTTATACAAGCAGAAAATAAAGTAGTAGTTAATCTATTGAGAAGAAAAATAACCCCAAAGATTAGACGCAGTGTCATCATAGTCATTATATTGCCATTGCGACTGATCATGGTATTATTTATTCTCTTGAATAGAAAGTCCTTGAAAAGATGAAAAGTGTTTGTGATGTTGGGCTTCTTGCAGGGGCCAGGAGAAATCTTCACTTTCCTCAGTGTCGACAATGATTGGAGCTTGTCCAGTTGCATGTCTCTGTATAGGCTCTTCGACTGTTCGAGTTCCGGATGAATGTGCATGAGGTGGTGGAGGTGGTGTAGGAGACGGAGATGATGAAGATCGTGAAGATGATCGTTCGCGAACTTTCCGCAAAACCTTTCCCAGAGTTGAGACGACCTTTTCTAAAGTCTTTTCGACCTTAGTCATCCTTGTAGACATTGATCGTTCGAGACGAGAAACTTTCTTATCCAAGGCTTTTTGATTCAGAGATAGAATTCGTTGGTTTTGAAGTGCTACATCTCTAATACTTTCTCCCTATCCTGCTAAAATTCGAGCCTCTTGGATTTCGGAATCAGAGTGATAACCTGTTGATTCAGAGGGTCTTGTTGTAGAGGTAGGTTGTATAGGAGTAGACTGTTGGGGTTGGGGTTGGCTTTGTTGGCGTTGTCGGTGTTGATACTCAACAAATGGTGTAATATTTGGAAGATTTTTGGGAAGATGCATTAAAGATAGAAAGCGAATTCCACTCTCCTTTATAGGAAGTTCTTCATATTATGATAGGAAAGATGGCACGTTGTGTGCTCGAAGAATTCACATAATATATGGAGCATAAACGATTGTTTGACGAACCGGTGTCCAAAAGCTTTTAATTTGGTCAATAATATATTGGGACCAATTTACTTTTGTATGACCAAAAATTGCATATAAGGCTTTATGGTCATGGTCATATACTTGCTCATGACTACCTAATCTAGGAAGTATGGTATTGACAATCATTCGATTAAGTAGTCTAGCTTGTGGACGAAAATCAGTTGGTGATAATTTTCTCATGTCGTCTTCCCATATGAGATGTGTAATTGCATCTCTTGGTTGGTACCTCATATCAGGTATATCTTGTAATCTTATCCCTGTATATGAGCACTGTAAAATTTGTCCAAGCATTTCTACGTTGAATTTGATAATTTCCCCATAAACACTTGTCCAAATCCGATTTTCGGGATCAGAGGGGTTCCAAATGTGAAGTGAGCATAAGTTTATAAAGAATAAAAAGATAGCTAACTGATCAATTTGACCTGAATTAGAATCGTAATTAATGAGATGGTCAATCTCAGCATCACTCACCAAATCATCAATTTCATAGTTGAAGAATCTCCTCAGCGGGTAAAACGGACCACAATGAAATCTTTTCTTCTCTAATTCTTGAAGCTTTTGCTTGCCATCTTGTTCCACCATCCAGTCTTCAATAATTTCGTTAGTGACAAATTCTTGAGACGGTTGTTGAGAACTTTGACCAGTCTTTTTGCGTTTGGGAAATGGTTTTTTAGCCTTGGGTGCCATAGATTTGAAGTATTTGGAAGAAGAGCAGACTGATTTTGGGGCTTAGGGTTTTTGAGCTATAGTGTTGAGGTGAAAAATAGTTAAAGAGTGGAAAAGATCATTTATAGATAGAGTGAAAAAGTTGCCGCGGAGTATGGTCAGACGTCTGAATTGGCAAACAGACGTCTGGTCATTTATGTAATTTTGAGGCAGCAACATGTATCAGACGTCTAAGAGTAATATTAGTTGTCTGAGCTGAGTTATTTTTGTTTTCCAGAAAAATGAACCAGACGTCTGGTTTAAGTCTCAAACGTCTGAGCTGAATGATATAATTTTTCCAGAACGTTGTTCCAGACGTCTGGCTATGATAACAGACGTCTGAGCTGTAATATGAGCTTGTTGTTAATAGAATATTGATAAATTATTTTTTATAGAAAATTATTATAGATATAACTTCTCATTTAAGAACAAGATACAAGTTACGGTTTTAATCTTATTACAACTTGGAATATAAATATTATATATATATATATGAAATACAATTTGTAGAAGAGCAGAGTTATTTCTTCTCCCATGAATTTGGTTTTGCCTGTGTATTTTCTTTTGATGCTCGTATTGGTGACCAAGAAGGAGGTATTGGACTGAATTGGTCTTCGTATGTTCCTTTTCCCCATAGTTTATGTGGAGTTATGTGACGAGCATTCCGAGGTGTTTTAGTTAGACGAGGAGATCGTACATGAACACAATCCGTAGTAGGAGAATGTCCACATATGGCAAGGATGCATTTCTCTAGAAAAATTAAATGCGCTCCTTGGCGTTTTTGTTCGTAATACATTTCTTTTTGTACATCCATCATTTCTTTTTGGTAATGATGGATTTCGTCTGTTTTGTCCGAAAGAGAGGATGTTTGAAGATTAATACCACATTTGGCTTTCTTTCCTTTTGGAGAGTAGCCAGTATAATATGTTGGTGATGGTACAATGTGAAGGGATGGAGATGATTTTGGAGTTGTTTTTGCAGGAGATGTGTATCTACTACCCGATGATGGAGATGAAAAATCAATGGTAGAGTAAGTGGAGTTGTGATCAGATGACATTCTGGAAAATTTTGATATTGATTAACAAAGGTATATTATAAAGTGATTTGAAAAAAAATTTGATATATATATATATAAGAGTAGGATTTTCTATTTTAAACATTAGTTTGTTTTATTTGATAAAATATTAGTGGTTTGCAGAAAAACTTGGTATAGAATATTAGTTGTTTTGTTAGCCACTAATGTTGAGAGGTGAAAAGAATTCTAATTTTTATTTCTGTGTTTTTTAAAGTTCAGACAAGGAGCATATTCTGAGTTCTCTTCTTAGTCTTATAAATGATTTTTCACAAAATGGTTTTGTAAAAATGTCTGCTATCTAGTTGTCAGTGTTAATGAATTCTAAAGATATTACTCCTTTTTCTACGTTATCCCTAAGAAAATGGTGTCGTATGTCAATATGTTTAGTTCGAGATTGGTTAACTGGATTTTTAGATAGATTGATAATGTGAGGAATGCGGATTACAGATCTTAAGGCTAGGAATAACACTAGGAGGGGGGTGAATAGTGTTTATAAGAAATTACTAAATCTTTTTTAGTTTATGTTAATTTGAAAACAAATGTATGTAATATTAAGACACAGATATAATCACAGAAACAAACACAGATGCAGAAATAAAGTAAATGTAGTAAAAGAAAGAACACACTAGATTTTATACTGGTTCGGAGTTACCCTACATCCAGTCCCGCACAACTAAGTACGGATTTCCTTTCAAAAGCAATTCAACAATTACAACCCTCGGTTTCAAGGCTACGAGGTACACCGTCCAGAATCACAATCCTCTGGGTAGAGATACTTGATTTCCAAGGCAACAAGTTCACCCAATTGATTTCCAAGGCTACAATCACACCTTTTCTCGCTAGATAGATTACAAAGAAGCCTATAACTCTGAATAGCACTGGGATCTTGTTGAGATAGTGATAGAGAATCAAACCAGAGATGATCTAGTTAGATTCAATGTTGATTTCGGCAGAGTGATGATAGGATTTTGAATAAGAAAATGTGAAAGAAGAAGAGAAGTGAAAAACCAGAAAATTTGATATGAAATTCGTTGAAACTAAACCTATTTATAGAAGAACAACAGCCATGTCTATTCATGAAAGGTTATAGCGAATAGACACTTCTATTGAAATTCAAATTTTTGGTCCTAACTGACACTATGTCGACATGGGGTACTAGGGCATGTCGACATCCCAAAGCAATTTTTTGATGATTTGATTTTCTTTGAAAATAACTTTTATCTTATATTAAAAACTATTTAAACTTTATAAATATACTTGACTATAGATAAAATACATAGATAAATATAGAGAATAATATATATAAAATTTTACTATAATTTTATATTTAAATCTAAGTATAAATATATTATAATTAAAAGAATGTTTAAAACAAACGAAGTTTAAAAACAAGAATATTTTAAGGCTAAAAAATCTTTTTGAAAATCATTTGAAAAGATAATTTTTAAGGCTAAAACATTTTGAAAAGCAGTTTTGAAAATCATTCTGAAGTAGTTTTGAAAATCATTTTAAAGTAGTTTTGTAAGCTTCTTCCTGCAGAATATCTCATCATATCAGGGCTCGAGAACTTGTACAAAACCAGGATGTTCGTGGGTTTGTAAGCCACTTGTCGTAGGTTTGTAAGCTACTTGTCGTGGGTTTGTAAGCCACTAAAAAGGTAGAAATGGGTTCCATCCCAAAAGAAAAATGGAGTGAAGATTTCGGTGCTATTGTGAAGTTTTAACATAATTCTAGACTCAATACTTATCTTGAAATCTTGAACTCTTGATATTCTTGATACTCATGAGTCTTCAATCTTGATATCTTGAATCTCTATACTGTACAGTCTTCATTCTTGGTACCTGCATGGTTAAATCCTGCATATAGTATATATCTTAACTATATTGTTAGTATTTATATTTTATAATCTTATTCTAAGGTTGTTGTCATTAAAACCATCAACTCATGGACTAACAATCTCCCCCTTTTTGATGATGACAACATTTGTTTATAAAATATTACTTCTATCCTAATAACTCCCCCTAAATCTAATAACTCCCCCTTAATCTATGCCTAACTCTCCTATTTTATATTTCTCCCCCTTTGTCATCAACAAAAACAAACTAACTCCAAACTATATAACTCTTAGTCTAATATCCTATATGATTATAATGATAGTGTTATCATACATAATCAATACTTACTTGTAAACCTAAAACTTAGTCCTAAACTACTAACATTCCTAACCAAGTACCTATATAATACTTATATATAACATATATAGGAATCATATATAAGAACACACAATATTTATTTTTATATATATATGTTTATATTTATATTTTCGTACAACGTGACAAATATGCACATAACGATGAAAAACGAAAAAGAAGAAACTACTGAGTATCTTTGACAATTGGAGATCTATGGATCGAACAATTTGGATAATGGAAACAGAAATTTCCACGTTGTTCAACCAAGTTTCCGTCCTTATCAAAACATACTTCGCCAACACAAATGACTTTGTCATTGTCTTCCGCATGCTCTTCTTCCATTGGTCCTTCTTCTTCTTCTTCACTTTCCTCTTGTTCATGATCTCCTGAAGAGTCCTCGTCAATCAAGATTGGATTAGCATGATTGTCCATTAGAAATTTTTGCAAATTTCTAAGGATTTTCCCTTGCCTTTCCTGTTCTTTTGCCATTTGGAGTTGCACTATTTGAATTTCAATCATTAACTGAATTGCATCCTTCAGAGAATCCTCCATTTTTGTCACTCGGGCGAGCGTAGTACGTTGGAACGGACCAGAGGCAGGAGAAGGGAATGAAAAGTTTGATTTTATGTTTGATTTGGAAGAGGAGGCCATTGATAAAATGATTTTAGAAGATAGAACAGAAAGAGACCAGAGAGAATGAAGAAAATTTCAAAAATAATAAGAATATATAACCAATTATTTGAATTTTGGTAGGAAAAATTTTAAAATTTTAAAAAATGTTATATGTCGACATGGGTATAAGGGGGATGTCGACATGGTTCTCAATATTTTTACTATTTGATTTATTTTGATTTAATTTTTAATTATACTTTGTTATTTATATTTTATATTTCAGTTAATGAACAAATACCTAATTCTCTTCTTAATTTAGTAAATGTAGATTCATTTAAGGGTTTTGTTAAGATATCAGCAATTTGATTTTCAGAATTGATATAGTCGAGAGTAATTACTTCTCTACTTATATTATCTCTGAGAAAATGGTGTCTGATATCAATATGTTTAGTTCAAGCATGTTGAGTAGTATTTTTGGATAAATTTATTGCACTAGTATTATCACAATAAATTGGTGATTTTGAGATATTTAAACCAAAATCTTTTAATGTTTGTTGCATATATATTACTTGAGAACAAGCCAAAGCAGCAGAAATATACTCTGCTTCAGTTGTTGATAGATAAACTGATGCAGGCCAAGCTATAAGTCTCCAAAGCATAAGTTGTGACCGACTTAACCTGATGGAAGATTTAATACGTGACCGACTTAACAGAAGTCGTGACCGACCTAACAGAGTGGAAGACCTAACTCGTGAAGAGGTGCGGGTTATCAAAGATCTTAAGTCGCCAAGACGACCTACCGAGTTACTCAGTGAGAAGGCAAAGCAAACTGATGCAGTGATAGATCGTAAACAACTTACCGAGTCAAGTGATAAGTTGGTATCGAGTTACGACTTAGTTAAAGTCGTACCATCTGATGTCGCTGAAGCCTGAAGCCAAAGATCCTTATGCCGCGTTAATCTGAACCGTTGATACTTTAAGTCGTCCAAAGAAAGTCGCATACGCTGGTTAAGTTGAAGAACGGAGTTGCTGATAAGTCGTTACCGACTTAGAGTAAGTCGTAAGTCGGTATGTGTTTAAGTCGACAATTCATAAGTCGTTATGTACATATGTATTGAGTCGGATGATGTTTTTTTGGTCGTACTTTTGTAAGTCATAAGTCGTAGCTGTTGAGTCGTAAGTTGGAGTTGTTGTTGAGTCGGAGTTGTTGAGTCGTAGGTCGTAGGCTATGAGTCGGTGCCGACCTAAGTGTTGTACATTTTTGTTTTGCATGAGTTGTAACGCCTATAAATAGGCCGTGTGCGTCATTTGTAATAGTTTAGTTGATTTGAAATAAAACTCTTGTTTTGTTAGCTTTGTGCTTTCACCAAATTGGTAGTCGAGTGTAATCTCCTATCTCCTCTTTCGGTTAATCGAGTGCGCTCGATTCAACGATTGCAGAAGCCGATTCGCGGAATCAAGTGCGCTTGATCAACGCTTGAAGAATTGAAGATCTTTGAACCCGGTATCGTGCGCGATCAACGAGTTCGGGATAGCTAGAATTCGGTATCTTCGGATCAACGAATTTGGGCATTTCAGTATCTTCCAATCCATCGATCGCTACTTTCATCGATCTACATTGTTTTGTATAATCCGCTGCGTCAGTTTTGGTATCGGAGCTTGTTCTAGCCAATCATAGCTAGATCGAGACTTGGAGCCTAATCATTTTGGAGTTTTGAAGAGATCAAGTGATAGCCGAGCTTGAAGTGAGAAGCCGAGCTAAGTAGAAAAGTGGGAGATCAAATTTGCATCATTTGGAGAAGTTGTGTTCATCGTGTTCATCGCGAAGTAGCAACAAAGTGGAAGTTTCGATCCATTTCCTTTTGGATCAAAGTTCGAATTGTGTTTGAATTCGAAGAGTTTTGTGAAGTTTTCAAATCATGCCGCCAAGAAGAGCTAATCGTCACCAAAACGTAGAAGCTTTGTATCAAAGAGAAGAAGCTGATGAGATGGAGCAACGAATCAATGAAAACTTTAGTGAAAAGCTTAACGAAGGAATTGGTCGGTTAGAGAAGATGATGTTAGAAATGAATCAGAATCGGAGAAGGGTATCACCTGAATCTAATCATGGGGGAAGTAGAGTCTCGCCACATTCCAATCAAGACAGAAGTGTTGATGATGATCAAAGGCGTGGGGGGAACGTGGATGATCGTGAACGGAGGAATGTAGATAGAAGAGATGATGGTGGTAGACGTGATGGTAGTAGAGATGTGGGTGGATGAGATAGACAACGATATACATCTGATTTTGAAGAGGAGTATGATGGTGGTAGTGTTCGAGGACGAGGACAAGGAAGAAATCACTCTGAGTATGATCACAAGTGGGAGTCGGGGATGAAGACTGAAATTCCTGAATTCAAAGGTGGTATACAAGCGGAGGAGTTTCTAGATTGGATGGCTAATGTTGAAGAGATTTTTGACTTCAAAGAAGTTCCAGAACATCGTAGAGTGAAGTTGGTTGCTACAAGGTTGAGGGGTAGAGCTTTGGCGTGGTGGCAGCAAACCAAACTTACACGTGAACGGATGGGGAAGTCAAAGGTTGGATCATGGGAAAAGATGAGGAAAATGATGAAAGCCACATTCTTACCTTATAACTATCAGTCGCTTATGTATCAGAGATTGCAAAACTTGAGACAAGGGACGAAATCTGTGAATGACTATGCTGACGAATTTTATCAACTGATTGCAAGGAATGATATTATGGAAACGGAAGAACAATTGACGTCTAGATTTGTTGGGGGATTGCGAATGTAGATTCAGGATATAGTTAACATATTTCATCCCAGATCTATAGCGGAAGCACATCAGAAAGCGTTGGCTTGGGAGAAACAGGGAAGACGAGGAGGTGGTATGTTTACAAATTCCAACAATCCAGTGAAGGGTGTTAGTGGAAGTTCTAATGTTTCAAAAGCTGTTGCGAAACCAGTTGTGAATGAGGTTGGGAAGGCGAAAGTCAATAATGGTTTCAAATGTTATAATTGCCAAGAAATGGGCCACAAAAGTAGCGAATGTCCAAGGCCGAAGAAGAGAGCTATGATAGCGGAAGTTGAGGATGAGGATGAAGAAGCTGAATGTTCCAATTCACCACCTGATGAGGAGGAAGAAGAAGTGACAGGAGACGAAGGTTATAATCTAATGATGAAGAGGTCCTGTTTAACACCAAAGCAAGAGGAGGATTGTAGTTGGTTAAGGAGCAATATTTTTCAGTCAACATGTACCATTCTGGGGAAGGTTTGCAAATTTGTTATTGATGCTGGAAGCTGTGATAATATAATTTCTTCAGAAGCCGTGAGCAAGTTGGCGTTGAAGACTGAGAAACATCCAAAACCGTACAAGCTAGCTTGGTTGAGGAAAGGCGGGGAAGTGAAGGTTGGACGAAGGGCTTGTGTGAAGTTTTCAATTGGAAAGAAATACAAGGATGAAATCTGGTGCGATGTGGTAGATATGGATGTCTGTCATTTGTTGCTGGGGAGACCGTGGCAGTATGATAGGGCGGTGCAACATGATGGGCGTACCAACAGTTACAGTTTCATGTTTGAAGGCACAAAGATTACTCTAGTTCCAAAGAAGCTACAACAGGAGGAAAACAAGTTGGAGGAGATTGAAGAGCTTAAAACTTTGTTATCTTTGAAGGAGTTTGTGAAGGAAGTAGAGGAGGAGCCTGAAGTGTTTTTGTTGATTGGGCGAGAAAGCAGTGAAGAGGTTGAAATACCAGAAGAAGTGAAACCAGTTTTGAAAGAATTTGACGATGTATTTCCAGAGGAGTTACCAACGGAGTTACCACCGTTGAGGGATATACAACATCAGATAGATCTTGTTCTAGGTGCTGTGTTGCCACACAGACCACATTATCGAATGAGTCCAAAGGAACATGAAGAATTGAGGAGGCAAGTGGAAGAATTGCTTGAACAGGGGCGCGTGCAAGAGAGTTTAAGTCCTTGTGCTGTACCAGCTTTATTGGTACCCAAAAAGGATGGAACGTGGAGGATGTGCATAGATAGTAGAGCATTGAATAAGATCACAGTCAGATATAGATTTCCGATGCCGAGGCTTGATGATTTATTGGATCAAATCAGTGGGTCCGTAATCTTTTCTAAGATTGACTTGAAGAGCGGTTATCATCAGATTCGCATTAGACCAGGGGATGAATGGAAGACAACATTCAAGACGAGGGAAGGCTTGTATGAATGGCTGGTAATGCCGTTTGGTCTATCGAATGCACCGAGTACATTCATGAGGGTGATGAACCAAATTTTCAGGCCATACATTGGGAAATTTGTGGTGGTTTACTTTGATGATATTCTGATCTACAGTGCTAGTAAAGAAGAACATGTTCAGCATTTGAAGAAAGTGTTAATTATTCTTCGTGAAGAACAATTCTATGCTGCTACAAAGAAGTGTGTTTTTATGGCGAGGAGTGTTTTATTTCTGGGGTATGTTGTGTCGGAAGAAGGAATACAGGTTGACCAAAGTAAAGTCGAAGCAATTAGAGATTGGCCGCAACCCAAGACGATAACGGAAGTTCGTAGTTTTCACGGGTTGGCTTCATTTTATCGAAGGTTTATTCCACACTTTAGTAGTGTGATGGCGCCTGTGACTGATTAAATGAAGGGTAAACAGTTTGCATGGACGGAGGAAGCCGGGGTTGCTTTTGATCGAATCAAAGGACTCTTGACGTCTGCACCAATTCTAATATTACCAGATTTTCAGCTAGTGTTTGAACTACATACTGATGCATCCAAGGTTGGGATTGGAGGAGTATTGAGTCAGAGGGGACGTCCGATTGCATACTTTAGCGAGAAGTTATCAGGAGGAAAGATGAGATACAGTACATATGATGTGGAATTCTATGCTGTTGTGCAATCTATTAAACACTGGAGACACTATCTATTTCAGAAAGAGTTTGTTCTTTACACTGATCATGAGGCATTGAAGCATTTACAAGGGAAAGACAAGATTTCAGCGAGACATGCATCGTGGATTACATATCTACAACAGTTTACTTTTGTTGTTAAACACAAGTCAGGGGTGACGAATCGTGTGGCTGATGCTTTGAGCAGGAGAAGTCATTTGTTGACTACACTGAAAGTTGAAGTAACAGGGTTTGATATGTTGCCAGAATTATTTGTTGAAGATCCTTACTTTGCAAAGTTTGTTGAGAAAGTCAAGGAAGGAGAGACGGATGAGTTCGTGATGGCAGACGGTTTTCTGTTCAAAGGAAATCGATTGTGCATACCTGATTGTAGTTTAAGAATGAAGATTGTAAAAGAACTACATGAAGAAGGACATGTTGGGAGAGACCGTACCTTACAGTTGATTTCACAGTCTTACTTTTGGCCATCGATGAGGAAAGAAGTGGGAAGGTTTGTGGAGAGGTGTCATGTTTGCCAAGTTTCTAAGGGAACAGCGACAAATGCGGGACTGTATATGCTGTTACCCGTGCCTATAAAACCATGGGTGGATATCAGTATGGATTTTGTTTTGGGTTTGCCTAGAACTCAAAGGGGGAATGATTCTATATTCGTTGTGGTGGACAGATTTTCCAAGATGGCGCATTTCATCGCTTGTAAAAAGACAGCCGATGCCGTCCGGGTTGCTGAGTTATTCTTCAAAGAGATATATCGTTTACATGGTTTGCCGGAATCCATTGTTTCTGATAGGGATACTAGATTTCTAAGTCATTTTTGGCTAAGTTTGTGGAAGATGGTGGGAACGAAATTGAAATTTAGTAGTGCTTATCACCCGCAGACGGATGGACAGACCGAGGTTGTTAACAGATCATTGGGAAATTTGTTGAGATGTCTTGTGCAAGACAATCTGAAGAGTTGGGATATGAAGTTATGCCAGGCAGAGTTTGCTCATAATCATGCGGTAAATCGTAGTACGGGGTTCAGTCCATTTCAGATAGTGTATTCAAGCTTACCGAAGGGGCCGTTGGATTTAACGGCAATACCACACTCGAAGGGGACAGTTAAGAAAACTGCTGGTTTTGTTGAAGGACTGACGGAATGTCATCAAATCGTTCAGGAACGATTAAAGAAAGCAAATGAGAAGTACAAACAATCTGCAGATTTGAAACGAAGAAACGTTGAATTTAACGAAGGTGATTTGGTTTATGTTGTATTAACAAAGGATCGTTTTCCAGTGGGCGCTTATAACAAGTTGAAAGCCAGAAAAATTGGTCCTGTAGAAGTTGTGAAACGAATTAATGAAAATGTTTATAAATTGAAGCTACCGGAGGATGTGTACACTTGTGACGTGTTCAATGTTAAACATCTCGTACCATATCATAGGAATGAACGAGTTGATGGGGAAGAAGTTACAAATTCGAGGACGAATTTCTTTCAACCAGGGGAGGATGATGCAGGCCAAGCTATAAGTCTCCAAAGCATAAGTCGTGACCGATTTAACCTGATGGAAGATTTAATTCGTGACCGACTTAACAGAAGTCGTGACCGACCTAACAGAGTGGAAGACCTAACTCGTGAAGAGGTGCGGGTTATCAAAGATCTTAAGTCGCCAGGACGACCTACCGAGTTACTCAGTGAGAAGGCAAAGCAAACTGATGCAGTGATAGATCGTAAACGACTTACCGAGTCAAGTGATAAGTCGGTATCGAGTTACGACTTAGTTAAAGTCGTACCATCTGATGTCGCTGAAGCCTGAAGCCAAAGATCCTTATGCCGCGTTAATCTGAACCGTTGATACTTTAAGTCGTCCAAAGAAAGTCGCATACGCTGGTTAAGTTGAAGAACGGAGTTGCTGATAAGTCGTTACCGACTTAGAGTAAGTCGTAAGTCGGTATGTGTTTAAGTCGACAATTCATAAGTCGTTCTGTACATATGTATTGAGTCGGATGATGTTTTTTTGGTCGTACTTTTGTAAGTCATAAGTCGTAGCTGTTGAGTCGTAAGTTGGAGCTGTTGTTGAGTCGGAGCTGTTGAGTCGTAGGTTGTAGGCTATGAGTCGGTGCCGACCTAAGTGTTGTATATTTTTGTTTTGCATGAGTTGTAACGCCTATAAATAGGCCGTGTGCGTCATTTGTAATAGTTTAGTTGATTTGAAATAAAACTCTTGTTTTGTTAGCTTTGTGCTTTCACCAAATTAGTAGTCGAGTGTAATCTCCTATCTCCTCTTTCGGTTAATCGAGTGCGCTCGATTCAACGATTGCAGAAGCCGATTCGCGGAATCAAGTGCGCTTGATCAACGCTTGAAGAATTGAAGATCTTTGAACCCGGTATCGTGCGCGATCAACGAGTTCGGGATAGCTAGAATTCGGTATCTTCGGATCAACGAATTTGGGCATTTCAGTATCTTCCAATCCATCGATCGCTACTTTCATCGATCTACATTGTTTTGTATAATCCGCTGCGTCAGTTTTGGTATCGGAGCTTGTTCTAGCCAATCATAGCTAGATCGAGACTTGGAGCCTAATCATTTTGGAGTTTTGAAGAGATCAAGTGATAGCCGAGCTTGAAGTGAGAAGCCGAGCTAAGTAGAAAAGTGGGAGATCAAATTTGCATCATTTGGAGAAGTTGTGTTCATCGTGTTCATCGCGAAGTAGCAACAAAGTGGAAGTTTCGATCCATTTCCTTTTGGATCAAAGTTCGAATTGTGTTTGAATTCGAAGAGTTTTGTGAAGTTTTCAAATCATGCCGCCAAGAAGAGCTAATCGTCACCAAAACGTAGAAGCTTTGTATCAAAGAGAAGAAGCTGATGAGATGGAGCAACGAATCAATGAAAACTTTAGTGAAAAGCTTAACGAAGGAATTGGTCGGTTAGAGAAGATGATGTTAGAAATGAATCAGAATCGGAGAAGGGTATCACCTGAATCTAATCATGAGGGAAGTAGAGTCTCGCCACATTCCAATCGAGACAGAAGTGTTGATGATGATCAAAGGCGTGGGGGGAACGTGGATGATCGTGAACGGAGGAATGTAGATAGAAGAGATGATGGTGGTAGACGTGATGGTAGTAGAGATGTGGGTGGATGAGATAGACAACGATATACATCTGATTTTGAAGAGGAGTATGATGGTGGTAGTGTTCGAGGACGAGGACAAGGAAGAAATCACTCTGAGTATGATCACAAGTGGGAGTCGGGGATGAAGACTGAAATTCCTGAATTCAAAGGTGGTATACAAGCGGAGGAGTTTCTAGATTGGGTGGCTAATGTTGAAGAGATTTTTGACTACAAAGAAGTTCCATAACATCGTAGAGTGAAGTTCGTTGCTACAAGGTTGAGGTGTAGAGCTTTGGCGTGGTGGCAGCAAACCAAACTTACACGTGAACGGATGGGGAAGTCAAAGGTTGGATCATGGGAAAAGATGAGGAAAATGATGAAAGCCACATTCTTACCTTATAACTATCAGTCGCTTATGTATCAGAGATTGCAAAACTTGAGACAAGGGACAAAATCTGTGAATGACTATACTGACGAATTTTATCAACTGATTGCAAGGAATGATATTATGGAAACGGAAGAACAACTGACGTCTAGATTTGTTGGGGGATTGCGAATGCAGATTCAGGATATGGTTAACATGTTTGATCCCAGATCTGTAGCGGAAGCACATCAGAAAGCGTTGGCTTGGGAGAAACAGGGAAGACGAGGAGGTGGTATGTTTACAAATTCCAACAATCCAGTGAAGGGTGTTAGTGGAAGTTCTAATGTTTCAAAAGCTGTTGCGAAACCAGTTGTGAATGAGGTTGGGAAGGCGAAAGTCAATAATGGTTTCAAATGTTATAATTGCCAAGAAATGGGCCACAAAAGTAGCGAATGTCCAAGGCCGAAGAAGAGAGCTATGATAGCGGAAGTTGAGGATGAGGATGAAGAAGCTGAATGTTCCAATTCACCACCTGATGAGGAGGAAGAAGAAGTGACGGGAGACGAAGGTTATAATCTAATGATGAAGAGGTCCTATTTAACACCAAAGCAAGAGGAGGATTGTAGTTGGTTAAGGAGCAATATTTTTCAGTCAACATGTACCATTCTGGGGAAGGTTTGCAAATTTGTTATTGATGCTGGAAGCTGTGATAATATAATTTCTTCAGAAGCCGTGAGGAAGTTGGCGTTGAAGACTGAGAAACATCCAAAACCGTACAAGCTAGCTTGGTTGAGGAAAGGCGGGGAAGTGAAGGTTGGACGAAGGGCTTGTGTGAAGTTTTCAATTGGAAAGAAATACAAGGATGAAATCTGGTGCGATGTGGTAGATATGGATGTCTGTCATTTGTTGCTGGGGAGACCGTGGCAGTATGATAGGGCGGTGCAACATGATGGGCGTACCAACAGTTACAGTTTCATGTTTGAAGGCACAAAGATTACTCTAGTTCCAAAGAAGCGACAACAGGAGGAAAACAAGTTGGAGGAGATTGAAGAGCTTAAAACTTTGTTATCTTTGAAGGAGTTTGTGAAGGAAGTAGAGGAGGAGCCTGAAGTGTTTTTGTTGATTGGGCGAGAAAGCAGTGAAGAGGTTGAAATACCAGAAGAAGTGAAACCAGTTTTGAAAGAATTTGACAATGTATTTCCAGAGGAGTTACCAACGGAGTTACCACCGTTGAGGGATATACAACATCAGATAGATCTTGTTCTAGGTGCTGTGTTGCCACACAGACCACATTATCGAATGAGTCCAAAGGAACATGAAGAATTGAGGAGGCAAGTGGAAGAATTGCTTGAACAGGGGCGCGTGCAAGAGAGTTTAAGTCCTTGTGCTGTACCAGCTTTATTGGTACCCAAAAAGGATGGAACGTGGAGGATGTGCATAGATAGTAGAGCATTGAATAAGATCACAGTCAGATATAGATTTCCGATGCCGAGGCTTGATGATTTATTGGATCAAATCAGTGGGTCCGTAATCTTTTCTAAGATTGACTTGAAGAGCGGTTATCATCAGATTCGCATTAGACCAGGGGATGAATGGAAGACAACATTCAAGACGAGGGAAGGCTTGTATGAATGGCTGGTAATGCCGTTTGGTCTATCGAATGCACCGAGTACATTCATGAGGGTGATGAACCAAATTTTCAGGCCATACATTGGGAAATTTGTGGTGGTTTACTTTGATGATATTCTGATCTACAGTGCTAGTAAAGAAGAACATGTTCAGCATTTGAAGAAAGTGTTAATTATTCTTCGTGAAGAACAATTCTATGCTGCTACAAAGAAGTGTGTTTTTATGGCGAGGAGTGTTTTATTTCTGGGGTATGTTGTGTCGGAAGAAGGAATACAGGTTGACCAAAGTAAAGTCGAAGCAATTAGAGATTGGCCGCAACCCAAGACGATAACGGAAGTTCGTAGTTTTCACGGGTTGGCTTCATTTTATCGAAGGTTTATTCCACACTTTAGTAGTGTGATGGCGCCTGTGACTGATTAAATGAAGGGTAAACAGTTTGCATGGACGGAGGAAGCCGGGGTTGCTTTTGATCGAATCAAAGGACTCTTGACGTCTGCACCAATTCTAATATTACCAGATTTTCAGCTAGTGTTTGAACTACATACTGATGCATCCAAGGTTGGGATTGGAGGAGTATTGAGTCAGAGGGGACGTCCGATTGCATACTTTAGCGAGAAGTTATCAGGAGGAAAGATGAGATACAGTACATATGATGTGGAATTCTATGCTGTTGTGCAATCTATTAAACACTGGAGACACTATCTATTTCAGAAAGAGTTTGTTCTTTACACTGATCATGAGGCATTGAAGCATTTACAAGGGAAAGACAAGATTTCAGCGAGACATGCATCGTGGATTACATATCTACAACAGTTTACTTTTGTTGTTAAACACAAGTCAGGGGTGACGAATCGTGTGGCTGATGCTTTGAGCAGGAGAAGTCATTTGTTGACTACACTGAAATTTGAAGTAGCAGGGTTTGATATGTTGCCAGAATTATTTGTTGAAGATCCTTACTTTGCAAAGTTTGTTGAGAAAGTCAAGGAAGGAGAGACGGATGAGTTCGTGATGGCAGACGGTTTTCTGTTCAAAGGAAATCGATTGTGCATACCTGATTGTAGTTTAAGAATGAAGATTGTAAAAGAACTACATGAAGAAGGACATGTTGGGAGAGACCGTACCTTACAGTTGATTTCACAGTCTTACTTTTGGCCATCGATGAGGAAAGAAGTGGGAAGGTTTGTGGAGAGGTGTCATGTTTGCCAAGTTTCTAAGGGAACAGCGACAAATGCGGGACTGTATATGCTGTTACCCGTGCCTGTAAAACCATGGGTGGATATCAGTATGGATTTTGTTTTGGGTTTGCCTAGAACTCAAAGGGGGAATGATTCTATATTCGTTGTGGTGGACAGATTTTCCAAGATGGCGCATTTCATCGCTTGTAAAAAGACAGCTGATGCCGTCCGGGTTGCTGAGTTATTCTTCAAAGAGATATATCGTTTACATGGTTTGCCGGAATCCATTGTTTCTGATAGGGATACTAGATTTCTAAGTCATTTTTGGCTAAGTTTGTGGAAGATGGTGGGAACGAAATTGAAATTTAGTAGTGCTTATCACCCGCAGACGGATGGACAGACCGAGGTTGTTAACAGATCATTGGGAAATTTGTTGAGATGTCTTGTGCAAGACAATCTGAAGAGTTGGGATATGAAGTTATGCCAGGCAGAGTTTGCTCATAATCATGCGGTAAATCGTAGTACGGGGTTCAGTCCATTTCAGATAGTGTATTCAAGCTTACCGAAGGGGCCGTTGGATTTAACGGTAATACCACACTCGAAGGGGACAGTTAAGAAAACTGCTGATTTTGTTGAAGGACTGACGGAATGTCATCAAATCGTTCAGGAACGATTGAAGAAAGCAAATGAGAAGTACAAACAATCTGCAGATTTGAAATGAAGAAACGTTGAATTTAACGAAGGTGATTTGGTTTATGCTGTATTAACAAAGGATCGTTTTCCAGTGGGCGCTTATAACAAGTTGAAAGCCAGAAAAATTGGTCCTGTAGAAGTTGTGAAACGAATTAATGAAAATGTTTATAAATTGAAGCTACCGGAGGATGTGTACACTTGTGACGTGTTCAATGTTAAACATCTCGTACCATATCATAGGAATGAACGAGTTGATGGGGAAGAAGTTACAAATTCGAGGACGAATTTCTTTCAACCAGGGGAGGATGATGCAGGCCAAGCTATAAGTCTCCAAAGCATAAGTCATGACCGACTTAACCTGATGGAAGATTTAATTCGTGACCGACTTAACAGAAGTCGTGACCGACCTAACAGAGTGGAAGACCTAACTCGTGAAGAGGTGTGGGTTATCAAAGATCTTAAGTCGCCAGGACGACCTACCGAGTTACTCAGTGAGAAGGCAAAGCAAACTGATGCAGTGATAGATCGTAAACGACTTACCGAGTCAAGTGATAAGTCGGTATCGAGTTACGACTTAGTTAAAGTCGTACCATCTGATGTCGCTGAAGCCTGAAGCCAAAGATCCTTATGCCGCGTTAATCTGAACCGTTGATACTTTAAGTCGTCCAAAGAAAGTCGCATACGCTGGTTAAGTCGAAGAACGGAGTTGCTGATAAGTCGTTACCGACTTAGAGTAAGTCGTAAGTCGGTATGTGTTTAAGTCGACAATTCATAAGTCGTTCTGTACATATGTATTGAGTCGGATGATGTTTTTTTGGTCGTACTTTTGTAAGTCATAAGTCGTAGCTGTTGAGTCGTAAGTTGGAGCTGTTGTTGAGTCGGAGCTGTTGAGTCGTAGGTCGTAGGCTATGAGTCGGTGCCGACCTAAGTGTTGTACATTTTTGTTTTGCATGAGTTGTAACGCCTATAAATAGGCCGTGTGCGTCATTTGTAATAGTTTAGTTGATTTGAAATAAAACTCTTGTTTTGTTAGCTTTGTGCTTTCACCAAATTGGTAGTCGAGTGTAATCTCCTATCTCCTCTTTCGGTTAATCGAGTGCGCTCGATTCAACGATTGCAGAAGCCGATTCGCGGAATCAAGTGCGCTTGATCAACGCTTGAAGAATTGAAGATCTTTGAACCCGGTATCGTGCGCGATCAACGAGTTCGGGATAGCTAGAATTCGGTATCTTCGGATCAACTAATTTGGACATTTCAGTATCTTCCAATCCATCGATCGCTACTTTCATCGATCTACATTGTTTTGTATAATCTGCTGCGTCAGAAACTGTGTTTTGCTTTGTACTAAACCGCGAAATCAGAGAATGCCCTAAAAAGTGACAAGTTCCACTTGTACTTTTTCGGTCTGATTTACAACCAGCATAATCAACATCACAGTAAGATATTAAGTCAAACGAATCATTATTAGGATAAAATAAGCCATAATCAAATGTGTCTTTAACATATCTTATAATACATTTTACAGCTTTTAAGTGAGTTTCTTTAGGTTGGGATTGATACCTTGCATAGAGACAGACACTATGCATGATATCAGGTCTACTCGTAATGATATAGAGTAGTGATCCAATCATTCCTCTATATAATTTTTGATCTACATCTTTCGAGAGATCTTCTTTACTAAGGTACTCATTGGTTGCCATGGGAGTGGGTTTTCCACTCCAGTAGTCAAACCAAATTTACTAATTAAGTCTTTAGAATATTTTTCTTGACTAATAAAGATACCATTATCTAATTGTTTTATTTGTAATCCTAAAAAGAAGTTTAATTCACCCATACGACTCATCTCAAACTCTTTTGTCATTATTTCAGAAAATTCTTTATTCATTTCAAAATTAGTTGATCCAAAAATGATATCCTCTACGTAGACTTGTACTAGTTGAATATCATTTTTATTTCTTTTAATAAAAAGAGTATTATCTAATTTACCTATTTCAAAATTTGATTGTAACAAGTAAGATCTTAGTCTATCATACCAGGCTCTAGGAGCTTGCTTTAGACCATATAGAGCTTTCTTAAGTTTGTAAACATGATTTGGAAATTTATCATTTTCAAAAAGTGGTGGTTGTTCAGCAAATACTTCTTCTTTTACAAAACCATTTAAAAATGCACTTTTAACATCCATTTGAAATTATTATGATTTGCGAAAGCAAGTAGAATCCTAATGGCTTCTAGTCTTGCTACGGGGGCAAAGGTTTCATCAAAATCTATTCCTTCTTCTTGACAATAACCTTGAGCGACTAACCGGGCTTTATTTCTAACAACCTCTCCTTGTTCATTCATTTTATTTTTATAAACCCATTTAGATCCAATTATTGTTTTATTTTCGGGTCTAGGAACAAGTTCCCAAACATCATTTCCAGTGAATTGATTTAATTCTTCTTGCATAGCCAAAATCCATGAATCATCAATTGATGCTTCTTCTGGATTTTTGGGTTCAATAGTTGATATAAAAGCTACATTACTCATTTGACTTAGTTGGTTTCTAGTTTTAACAACAGATTGCATATCTCCAAGTATATTTTCTATAGGGTGACCTTTTAAAAGTTTAATCCTTTTATTAGGATGATTTAATTCATTATTAGTTTCAGTAGACTCTTGGTTTTGAGTGATTAAATCCTCTTCATCATTTATTTCTTCAATATTTTTGAAATTTTCATCAAATGAAACATGCATTGTTTCTTCGATGGTATTAGTTCTTAAATTAAATACTCTGTATGCTTTACTTCTATTAGAGTATCCGATAAAGATACCTTTGTCGGATTTAGGATCAAATTTATCTAAGTTATCTTTTGTATTTAAAATAAAACATTTACTTCCAAAAAATTCTAAAATAAGATACCTTAGGTTTCTTTGAGTAAATAAGTTCATAAGATGTCTTATCAGTTAAAGGTCTAATTAAAATTATATTTAAAATATAATAGGCGGTAGCAACTGCTTCTGCCCAAAAGTACTTTGGTAAACTACTATCAGAAAGCATAGGTCTCGCACACTCTTGAATCGTCCTATTTTTACGTTCTACTACTCCGTTTTGTTGTGGAGTTCTTGGAAATGAAAAATTGTGAATTATTCCCTTTTTATTGCAGAATTCTTCAAACTTTTCATTTTCAAATTCACCACCGTGATCACTACGGATGGTTATAATTTTTTGAGAAAGTTGATTTTGAACCCTTTTTGAAAAATTCTTAAAATATTCAAAAGTATCACTTTTATGTTTTAAAAATATTGTCCATGTAAATCTAGAATAATTATCTACAATTACAAAAACATATTTACTATTATTTATTGATAGAATTTGAGATGGACCAAATAGATCAATATGAAGTAATTCAAGAGGTTTTGAAGTAGAAATTATATATTTTTTAATTTAAAAGAGCTTTTTCTAAGTTTTCCTAGTCGACATGCATCACATAGACTATCTACTTTAAAATTCATTTTAGGGAGGCCTCTTACTAGATCATGTTTTGATAGTCTAGATAAGAGTTTGAAATTCAAATGCCCAAATCTCTTATGCCAAATCCAAGAGTCACTTGCATTTGCCTAAAGACACAAGTTATCATTTGAAATTTTCATACTAAGAATATAAATATTCTTTTTCCTAATTCCCTCAAATATAATGGTTGAATTATTATCTTCAATGTGACACTTATCTTTTTCAAATTTAATTTTATATCCTTTATCGCATAGTTGACTTATACTTAGCAGATTGTGTTTCAGGTTCTTAACTAGCAAAACATTAGTAATAATAGGAGTTTCAGAGTTACCGACTTTGCTGATGCCGATCACATAACCTTTTGAATTGTCTCCAAAGTTAACCAATCCTCCGTCTTTGTATATTATATCATTCAGCATATCTGGATTCCCAGTCATGTGTCTAGAACATCCACTATCAAGTATCCATTTGTTCTTTTTGATCTGCACAATTTGTTTGTTCTAGATTAATTCCTCAACTCCCATAAAGCATGATTCCTGCACATCAAACAATCTTAGTAGACAACTTGTATTTGAATATTGATTATATGCAGACTCAAGAGACAATGATGATCTGAATATTTCTAAACATGCATTAACAAATTTCTTAAACATAACCACATTAAAAAAACACTTTTTCAAAAATCAGATTATGAAACTTTTGAAAACCTTGCTCTGATACCAAATAATGCAGATTACGGATCTTAAGGCTAGGAATAACACTAGAGGGGGGGGGGTGAATAGTGTTTATAAGAAATTACTAAATCTTTTTGAGTTTATGTTAATTTGAACACAAATGTATGTAATATTCAGACATAGATATAATCACAGAAACAAACACAGATGCAGAAATAAAGTAAATGCAGTAAAGGAAAGAACACACCGGATTTTATACTGGTTCGGAGTTACCCTACATCCAGTCCCTCACAACTAAGTACGGATTTCCTTTCAAAAGCAATTCAACAATTACAACCCTCAGTTTCAAGGCTACGAGGTACACCCTCCAGAATCACAATCCTCTAGGTAGAGATACTTGATTTCCGGGGCAACAAGTTCACCCAATTGATTTCCAAGGCTACAATCACACCTTTTCTCGCTAGATAGATTACAAAGAAGCCTATAACTCTGAATAGCACTGGGATCTTGTTGAGATAGTGATAGAGAATCAAACCAGAGATGATCTAGTTAGATTCAATGTTGATTTCGGCAGAGTGATGATAGGATTTTGAATAAGAAAATGTGAAAGAAGAAGAGAAGTGAAAAACCAGAAAATCTGATATGAAATTCGTTGAAACTAACCCCTATTTATAGAAGAACAACAGCCATGTCTATTCATGAAAGGTTATGGCGAATAGACACTTCTTTTGAAATTCAAATTTTTGGTCCTAACTGACACTATGTCGACATGGGGTACTAGGGCATGTCGACATCCCAAAGCAATTTTTTGATGATTTGATTTTCTTTGAAAATAACTTTTATCTTATATTAAAAACTATTTAAACTTTATAAATATACTTGACTATGGATAAAATACATAGATAAATATAGAGAATAATATATATATAATTTTACTATAATTTTATATTTAAATCGAAGTATAAATATATTATAATTAAAAGATAGTTTAAAACAAACAAAGTCTAAAAACAAGATTATTTTAAGGCTAAAACATCTTTTTGAAAATCATTTGAAAAGATAATTTTTAAGGCTAAAACATTTTGAAAAGAAGTTTTGAAAATCATTCTGAAGTAGTTTTGAAAATCATTTTAAGTAGTTTTGCAAGCTTCTTCCTGCAGAATATCTCATTATATCAGGACTCGAGAACTTGTACAAAACCAGGATGTTCGTGGGTTTGTAAGCCACTTGTCGTAGGTTTGTAAGCTACTTGTCGTGGGTTTGTAAGCCACTAAAAAGGTAGAAATGGGTTCCATCCCAAAAGAAAAATGGAGTGAAGATTTCAGTGCTATTGTGAAGTTTTAACATAATTCTAAACTCAATACTTATCTTGAAATCTTGAACTTGATAATCTTGATATTCTTGATACTCATGAGTCTTCAATCTTGATATCTTGAATCTCTATACTGTACAGTCTTCATTCTTGGTACCTGCATGGTTAAATCCTGCATATACATATATATCTAAACTGTATTGTTAGTATTTATATTTTATAATCTTATTCTAAGGTTGTTGTCATTAAAACCATCAACTCATGGACTAACAGATAGCACTAGTATTGTCGCAGTATATTGGTGATTTTTCAATTATTTTATTGAAATCTCTAAGTGTTTGTTGCATATAGATGACTTGAGCACAAGCTAATGCGGCAAAGATATATTCTGCTTCACATGTAGAGAGAGAAACACAATTTTTCTTTTTGCTAAACCATGAAACTAAAGATTGTCCGATAAAATGATAGGTACCGCTAGTGCTTTTTCTGTATGTTTTACATCCTCCAAAGTCTGCATCGCTATATGATATGAGTTGAAAGGCCGTATCTTTAGGATAAAATAAGGCGTAATCAGTGGTGTTAGTTAAGTATCGTAAAATTCGTTTGACTGCTCGATGATGTGATTCCTTAGGTTGAGCTTGAAATCGAGCGCACAAACAGATACTCATCATTATATCAGGTCTACTAGCTGTTAAGTATAATAGAGAGCCGATCATACTATGATAAGATTTTTGATCATAGTCTTTTCCTTTCTCATCTTTATCTAAATATAAAGTTGTGCTCATAGGAGTTGGTTTACTAGAAGTGTTCTCCATTCCGAAACATTTACGTAAATCTTTACAATATTTTTCTTGATTTAAAAAAATACCATTGTTCAATTGTTTTATTTGTAATCCTAGGAAAATTTTTAATTCACCCATGTGTGACGTTTCAAACACATTTTTCATTATTTTAGAAAATTCATTACATAAACTTTCATCAATTGATCCAAATATGATGTCATCAACATATATTTGTACAACTAATATATCATTATTTTTATGTGTTATAAATAGTGTATTATCTATTTTGCCTATCTTAAATTCAGAATTTTGTAGATGAGTTTTTAGTCGATTGTACCAAGCACGTGGTGCTTGTTTTAAGCCGTACAGAGCCTTTTTTAGTTTAAAAACATGATCTGGATATTTTTCATGAATAAATAATGGTGGTTGTTCTACAAAAACCTTTTCTTTAATAAACCATTTAAGAAGGCACTCTTAACATCCATTTGAAATAATTTAAAGTTGTGGTGACATGCAAAAGCAAGTAGAGTACGAATTGCTTCGAGACGAGCTACGGGAGCAAATGTCTCTTCATAATCAATTCCCTCTTCTTGATTGTAGCCTCGAGCGACTAATCTTGCTTTGTTACAAATAATATTTCCATTTTCATCTGTTTTGTTTTTGAAAACCCATTTTGTTCCTATTACGGATTGATCTGTTGGTCTAGGAACGAGTTCCCATACATTATTACGTTCAAATTGATTTAATTCTTCTTGCATTGATAAGATCCAAGAATCATCTTTAGATGCTTCTTTATAATTTTTAGGTTCTGTATTTGAAATAAAAGCAACATGACTCATTTGATTTAAGTTATTTCTAGTGACTCGAGAATTTAAGTCTCCAATTATATTATCCAAAGGATGATATTTTAATGTTCGTGTGGGTGATCTTAAAAAAATTTCATTATTATCAGAGGATGAATTATTCATATTATTTATATTTTCAATTTGATTTTGAGTTAAAATTTCATCTTCTTCTTCTTTAATAGTTTGTTGGAAATTGTCATCAAAAGATACATGTAAGCTTTCTTCTATAATATTTGTTCGTTTATTATAAATTCTATAAGCTTTACTACGTTTTGAATAACCAATGAAAATTCCTTCGTCTGCTTTGGGATCAAATTTTCCAAGATTATCTTTAGTATTTAAAATAAAAAATTTTGACCCAAAAATTCTGAAATACGAAACTTTTGGTTTTCTTCCATAAAATATTTCATAACATGTATTTTTGGTCATAGGTCGAAGTGTGACACGATTTAATACATAACAGGTAGTGGCAATGGCTTCAGCCTAGAAATGTTTTGGTAGATTACTACTATTTAGTAGTGTTCGTGCACATTCCTGTAAAGTTCGGTTTTTCCTTTCAACTACACCATTTTGTTGTGGTGTTCGTGGAATCGAAAAATTATGACTAATTCCCTTTTTATTACAAAAATTAGTAAAAAAAATCATTTTCGAATTCTCCTCCATGATCATTGCGTATATTTTTTATTTTTAATTCCATTAAGTTAGTAATCTGTTTTGCAAAAAATTTAAACATTCCAAAAGTGTCACTTATATGTTTTAAAAATAATGTCCAAGTATATCTTGAAAAATCATCTACAATTACGAAGACATATTTGTTATGATTTATACTACGTACTTCTGTTGGTCTAAATAAATCTAAATGAAGTAATTCTAATGGTTGCTTAGTAGATATTTTATTTTTAGATTTGAAGGAGCCTTTCTTTAATTTGCCCTTTTGACAAGCGTCACGTAAATTTTTAATTTTATAATTAATTTTAGGTAGACTTCTAACTAGTTCATGTTTTGCTAGTTTGTTGATATATTTAAAATTTATATGACAAAAACGTTTGTGCCAAATCCAAGGATCATCATGATTTGCGGATAGACATAAATCTGAATTATTTTTAATGTTCATGTTTAGAATATATATATTACGATTTCTAAATCCTTCAAAGAGTAAATTTTTGCTTTGGTTGAGAATTTTACATTTATCTTTTTCAAATTTTATTTCAAACCCTTTATCACACAACTGACTTATACTAAGAAGATTATGTTTTAGGTTTTCTACTAATAAAACATTTGTAATAATAGGAGAGTTAGGGATACCGATATTAATGACTTCTCCAATGCCAATGACGAACCCTTTTGAATTATCACCAAAAGTTACAGTGCCACCATCAATGTATTTTATATTTGACAGCATGTGAGCATTTCCTGTCATGTGCTTGGAGCATCCACTATCTAATATCCATTTCTCTTTATTTTTGTATTTGGATACCTATAAAAAATAAAAATATTTAAATTGGTACCCATTTTATTTTTGGGTCCTAAGTGTTAGTTTGTGAGGTTAACCATACCCAAGATGGTTTGGTTCCTTTAGAAATGTAATTATTATTGTGAATTACTTCTTTCATATAATTACTTATATATTTTTGTTTAATTAGGTTGTTATTTATTTTAGGAACCCATATTTTAGTCATTTTTGAAATTGTGATTAATTTCTTATTTCTGGAAGAAGGTTTTATCTTAGTATAAATCTTACTATACTTTGAAAATTTTGTTTTATTCTCAAATCCTATTCCATTTCGATTTTTGAATGGCTTAGAAATTTTAATTAAATTCTCCAAGTCTTGTTTTCCTTTGTTAAATTTTGTAACATTATTTGTAATTTTATCCAACTTATTTTTAAGATCAATATTTTCAGACCTTGAATTTTCTAGATTATCCTTTAAGATGGTATGTTCATTATTAATTTTATTATTTTCTAGTTTAACTTTTTCTAATTCACAAGATAAAGCATTATTTTCAATAGAAAGATCCTTACATTTTTCTTGAGCATTTTCTAATTCTTCTTCTAAAATAGATTTTTCCATCTTTTAGTAACCCTATTTCAAGTTCTAATCAATTTATTTTAGCAACATATTCCTTATTTAATTTTTTAGCTTCTCTATATTTGTCATCGAGTTCCAAAGTTATTTCTAGAATTTCATCATAAGTAAGATTTGGACATACCTCATTAGTGTGTGCCATGAAATATATATTTGCTTGCTCTGTACCACTTTCATTGTCACTATCGGATGATGAAGAAGAGTCAGAGTCATCCCATGTGACTTGGAATGCCTTTCTCTTTTTCTTAAATTTCTCAAAATTATTTTTCTTCTTCTCGGTGTTGAGTTTTGGGCAATCCTTCTTCATATGTCTAAATTGATCACATCCAAAGCACTTAATCGAAGTTTGATTTGATGAATTTGATCTTCCGTTATTTTGGAATCTAGTCATTCTCTTGAATTTCTTAAATTTGTTGTAGTTCTTGGAAATAAAAACAATTCCATCTTCATCCAATTTAGAATCTTCATTGCTTGCTTGAAATGCTATGTTCTTCTTTTCATGATTTTTCTCTTTTCTGGCCTGCAAATTTGCTTCATATGACAATAAATTTCCAATCAACTCTTCAACTTTGAGTACAGAGAGATCATTAGCTTCTTCGATAGCCAGTACTTTTCTTTCCCATTCAATTGTCAAAGAATTGAGAATTCGAGATACTAAATCAAAATCTATAAATTTAACTCCTAGTGCCATAAGATCGTGTTGTATGGTTTGAAATCTTGAATACATGTCAACAATTGACTCATTTTGTTTCATTTTGAAAGATGAGAATTGATTTTGTAAAATTTATATTTTTGTTTGTTTGACCTTGGTTGTACCTTCGTGTGTAATTTGTAAAGTACGCCATATATAATATGCAGTAGTACATAACATAACACGTGAGAATTCCTTTTTATCAAGAGAACAAAATAGTACATTCATAGCTTTAGCATTATTAGAAGCAGCGGTTTTTTGTGCATCTGTCCATGTGCTAATATTTGTTTCAGGTGCTTCAAACTTATTTTGAATTGCTGACCATATTTCTAAACCATTTGCTTTCATAAAAATTCTCATTCGGGTTGACCAATATGCATAATTAGATCCGGTGAATAGTGGAGGACGTGCAGTTGACTGACCTTCTTGAAAGATACTTGCCATATTAACAATTTTCAAACATGTGTTACTGTGATTTGAACTAACCTTACTCAGATACCAATTGAAAGTCTATGTGGATCGTATATGTATATAATATATGACAAGTGGGTGTATGATAGTATGAATTGTACAGAATAATGATGCAGATAAAAATTAAAAGTAATCACACTAGGAATTTTATATTGGTTCGAACCTCCCGTCCTACGTCCAGTCCCGAAGCTCCTCTTCGGAATTTCACTAACCAATTGCCCTCGCTTCGCCCGGAGGAATAGGCTTTTTACAAGAATATTTCTTTGACAAATGTGTGTTCTATGCAACACCGATTTTGACTATAAATACAACTTCTTCCTATAATCTCCTTGAGTAGTATGTAGTTTAAGCTTTGATATAAGGAAGGGATAATAGTATATTTTTGAGTGCTTTTGTAAATCACAAAAATATTAGAAAATAAAGAAAAAAAGTTCAGAATAGCAAGTTAAGTTCTAACTTTCAAGTTCATGTTTATTTATAGATGGTGAAGCGTTTGTTTGAAGAGTAGTGACTTTTGATTCATTCTATTTCAATCTAAGAGTCATAATGCTTGAGAAGAAAGAGTCATGATCAAAATAGGAGGATGCAACCCTTTGTTTGAGGAAGATGTCTTTTGGAAGAAAATGGTCGTTTCCCAGGTCAGACGTCTGGCCATTTGCGCCGGACGTCTGGCTTGTTAAAAATTTTAAGACAGAACATGTTGCCATACGTCTGAGCGTATATGCCAGACGTCTTATTTGTTTTAGAATTTATAACCAGAACATGTTGCCAGATGTCTGAGCATATATCCCAGACGTCTGATACATGTACACTATGTAATCTTCATTTTATAAGTAGTTTGTTTTGAGCAAGTGCTTGTAAAGATTACTCAAGGAGAATGTACATATCATCTATTTACAAACTTAACATAATGTACTAATATTTCTCAGTATAATCACCCTTCTGTCGGTCTTCAAGTCTTGGACGCGAAAGTCCATCTGCATATGGATGATATATATATACCTATGTATATTGACTCCAAGAGCTTGTATAGTTGTTATCATCGAAATCAAGGTTGTAACTGACTAAGTTGAAAAGGTCGAAAACGTGATAAGTATATGAGACTTGGTTTCCATATGCGATCGTCTATTTTGAACTTGATAGTTGACTAGTCCATTATCGAACTTAACTAAATTAACTATGAAAAAGCATTGCGGCACGCGCTTCGCGTGTGATGATGAAGGTTGAATTGTTTTTCTACAAATTGTATTTATTTAATATGTTCAAAAGAAAATGATTTCCACATATATTTAGTCATATTTTTATGTTAATCATACGTAGATAATTTGAAATTTTATTTTTAAGTTGCAATATATAGTTTCTTGTGAGTTTAAATTTTTGTTTATATTGTTAATTAATAAAAAACAAATTTGTAAAGTAGTTTATTTGCTAGATCCGATATTAAGACTTAGTGAATAATTGTTGAAGAAATTTTGAATTTGTAAAAGAAGTTTAATTGTCAGATCCTAATTTTAAGCGATGCTAAATTTTAATAATATCTATAGAGAGACATTTTTGGTATTTCATGTTAATACCAAAAAAGTGTGACATCAAATATATAAAGATATAAAGCGCAATTTTGAAAGTTCGCGGTCGGACCAAAAGTTTGCGCTTCCAAACCAACTATTAATAAAGATATCTAAAAGCTTCACGGTTCATATGATTTGAGAACCCCCAGAGTGGAGCATTGGTATGAAACGTCTCTTGCTTTAAGAACTTATATATACAAGGTTCACGAGGAACCCTCTTTATATATTGTTCACTTATATCTAAAAGAACCACAATTGAGTTTACCGGAAAATCATCGATTTAGTTTTGAAGAGACCGAGATCGGTAAGTATTTTAGTTATCGAAAACCACTTCAAAACTAATATGTCGGTTCTATGTTTTAGAAGTGGTTGTGAATGGAATGCTATCGAGTTGAACTGTCTATCCTAAGGTTAGGTCGAAGGAAGATGTCAGCATTAGCATTCGTCAGATGACTTATGCTAGAATGTATATGGAGATTCGAGTTCTGTTTGGGATGCACAAACCATGTAGAGATTCATGATCTATTCGAGATGTTGGAATCCATTTGGAGATTCATGTTGTGTTTGGGTGACGAAGAATCATGTGAGAGATGCCGAACTTAGCCTCGACATCGGAAAATGTCTAAAGACATAATAGGATGCATAGTCTGGGGTTTAGCTAACTAGGACAGGATATTATCAACTCCACATCTAGAGTATGCTTATCGATTTTTTTGCCGGCGGGAGTTGATGATATTTGGTTCTATATGGTTCATACAATTTTTGGGCGTTGGCAAGCCATGTTTACCTTGTAGTATATTCTATCTAGAGATATACGACACTCAAAAGGTGACTTTTGATCCTTGTGCATGGAGATCCGCTTTAGTTTATTGGAGGTGTCTCCGCGGAAAATCCATATGCAAATGTACCTTTACGGTTTTGATTGTACCCTCTATATTGCTGTAGTGTGGTCAATGTAACCATCACAGCTATTTTCTGATTTATATTCTTCGCCCTGAACATTATCTATTATATCACCATATGTACTTACTAGATGGTTGTTCATTTGAGGGGATAATCGTTACGAAGTTCCGTGTGGTCTTAAAAGTACTGTTTTATGTAGGTCGCATATTTCTTGAGTTTCTCATACCAGACTTTTGTTTGTGACGTGGTTTATGATTTCCCTAAATTCCTCGTGTTCTCTTTCGAGTAGGCTGATAAAGGAAGGTTTTCATTGATATTCATTGGAGCTCGAGGAGACGTACTAGATGTTTCACTTACCATAGTATTCTTATTTCCACAGCATTAGTATTATGTATATATCAGCATTTGTGGACATGTTATTATAACTATCTAGGTTGATGATAGTAATTAGAATTGTAACTCTAAAATGCTATGTTTCTTAGAGTGACAGCTTGTACTGTCTTTTGATATTATATTATCGTTTCATTGTGAGATTCTGATATTGTTTTCCTTCTTTCTTGTTATGTTTCTTTTTCATTTTATTTTACTCTAATAATTTGTCTTTCTGGCACTTGAATGCTCGGCACAAGAATACCGTGCATGTATTGTGGCAACGCTTGGTGGTTGAAAAGGCAGATCATTACATTTGGTATCAGAGCTGAAGGTTAAGCGAGAGAAACTTGGCTTTGGTTGGGTATGACTCATTAACTGATATGGTAATGGAATGCCCTAGCATGATTTGAGTGTATTATACATATAGGAGCGTATTTGTATTTGTATTTGTTATAAATGTATTCCTTAAAGGTAATTCCAATAACTAAAATTAAAGATATTATATAAGGTAACTGATATATGTATGAATTGTTAAAGTGTAGTTCAATTAATATAGGGATTAATGATGTTCATTCGTTATCCCTCATTAATTAGTTTAGCCCTGCTCGATCAGTTTATGAGCATTGTTATCCTTTATATGATGATTTGACATACTCGAACAGTTTATAAGCTTTATTAACATTTGTAGAATTATTAGCTTAATGTTTCTCAACTAGTCTACGAGCATTGTTATCATTTGTTGATTGATTAGTCATGCTCGGCAGTTTATGAGCATCGACTATTGTTTGTTGATTGTTGATTTGTGCTCGACCAGTTTATGAGCAGTTTTACCTTTTCACTACATGTATTGGGTAGACAGTATTTGTAGATGCATTGAAACAAACATCTTGTGAGTTAAGTTTCACAGTTTGACTATAATTCGTTGGTGACAATGTTGGATTAAAAGTTAAATCTAGTGAAAGATGTTTACTATAATCTAAAAGAAAAGCAAGATATTTTGAAATAAATATTAATGAAAAGATTTTATATAAGAAAGTGATTTTATATGAGTATGGTTTATAAAAATATGGTTTATAAATAAAGAGGATATAAAATGATATTTTGAGAAATTAAATTCCGGTGTTTTTGAAAATGTTTTTCAAGATTTTGGAAAAATAATAACAGTATTATTTGAAAATAAATATTTGGAAATTTGGTTTATGAGATTGAGATCATGGTACTTAGTACTATTATACAAAGTATTTGATACCACTTTGAAAATGATTTTGGTTAAGTCCGAAAGGTATGATTTGGATGTACTGAACTAACTTCTATCGCTTGAAAAAAATTCTACTGATTATTGTAGCATCAACGGCATTCATTTTTGGGTTTCTAAGTGGGGTATGCTACAGAGTGGTTTTTGTAAAACATATTTTGATTTAATCCTGAAACTGTGATTTAATATACAAAAGATATATGTATATATTGGTATTTCAATTGATTTGAAATAAACCCGGAGTTTAGTTCTAAAGTTTTTCTTTAAAGATATTGAAATAAGTTTTCTATTTGGGAAAGATTTGTTGTATGTTATGTAGGGTGCCCAAGTGGTAGTGGCATAACCCGAACAATTAAGAAAACTTTTCCTTGTTTCTCTTTGTAGTAAAAGGGTAGTTAATAAATGATTGAAACTTTGTTAAGTTATTTTATGGACAGATGTATCTTATGCATTAGGATGGTATGGTATGTGCATCATGTTATGATATGTTGTTTGGTAGTTTTCATTTGTTAAAATGAAATGGAATTTTCGACGATTTTGGACAGTCGGAAACTTTTGGATCGTTATAGAACTTGAAGCTAAGTGTTTTTGCTAAAATATAAAAGTTGAGTTTTTTTTAATTCTTGAATTGAGAAGATAATAAGTTGAAACAAGTTTTAAATTTGTTGAACATACTTGTTAAGTAAAACAAATTTGATGTTTCGTATATACTCTTAGGATGTAATTGAGTATTATTCGAGTATGCACTTAAGTTATAAAATGTTTATAAACTTGAGGTTATGTTTTTAATGAATGCTTCATAAATGATTTTGGTATTAATTAACATATTTTTGTATAAATGAAGGTGAATAAAATGTAATTGGTATAAATTAAGAAACCAATAGGATAATTACGTAAGTACGTAGATCATTTTATTTGCATAATAGTTCTTGATTTAGGATTCAAGTACATGGTTTCGAGGTGACTTGCACTGGTCCAACCAAGGATTTTTCACTCGATTCGTTTGATATGGATTCTTGATATGATCTTGAGTTTTCTCTCATAGTATATGACTATGTAGGAAGAACGAAGACTTCTACTCAAGTAACCTGATCAGAGTCCGCACTAGAGAGGTCAAGTGATATATACTAGTGAAATTATGTGATCAAGCAAGTGATCAGATTGGATATTGCATATGGATAATCCATGTACATTGTACGAGCATTAGTATATGCATATTATATTTTGTTGGATTATGGAGAGTTCAGGCATGACTCTTCGATTTGTTTTGTGCTAGCATGAATGATCGTCTAAGCAATAACTTGAGGCTATTGAGCGTAAGGTATACTTAGTAGATTGTTTATCATCCCTGTGCGACAAGAGGATTTTTTTGAACAGGCAAACCATGGCTTTTGTTTGCTAGCAATTTTTAATATTGTTACATATTGCTATGTGATTTTTTTATTTTGTTGCTCGTGTTGGAATTTCGAGAATGAAATGTTTTAAGTTGGGGAGAATGTAACGATCCAGAATATCGGACACTTCGTATTTAAATATCTGAATTGTTTAAATATTTGAATCTTAGTTTAAATATGGTAAAAGAGATTTAATAATCTTATTAACCCACTTTTAAGTAATAACTAATGATAGTAAACTTGTTTTGAAAAAATGTTTACAAAAATATATACTTTGAAGAAATATCGATAATGTGATCGAAAATCGTTTTATCGATAAACAGCTTTTTACTCGTCAGAAGTTGTTCAAACTTTTTTACATACACTAAAACACTAATAAAATCATTAATATGAATTAAAAATATTTTTCCATTTATGGAAAATAAGATATGATGATGTCATGCATGAGGTCATAGAAGATATTTTTTATGTAGGGGTAAAAGGGTAATTTCCTAAGAAAAATGAGGTGTAAAGTTAAAAGCATGAAAGGCACATGGAAGGGGGGCCTTGGCCGTGTAAAGGAGGGTAAAAGAGGGGCTTAGGCTTATGTATTCACTCATTATCTTCTAAAGCTTGAGAAAATAAAAAGAATAAAAATGATGGAAGTGGATTAACACTAATCCACTTCATTCTTCATTAATCTTTCTCTAATTAACACAAATCTTCTCCAAACTTTCACTAACACTTTAGAACACCTTAGAAGTATGGATCTAAAGTTAAAGTGGAAGAAAGTTTAAGAAAAAGGGGATCTTAGTTTAGGCCGTGAGCATGGATGGCGAGGGTGAGGCTTGGCTTGGCTTAGATATGCTTAAGGTGGCATCTTTAGGCTTTTGGGTGATGGTAGGAAATGGTTCTTTGTTATTGTGTGTTTGAGCATGTGTTTGGCTTGGATTTGGATGAGTTATCTCACTATCTTGTATGTATATATTGTGTGTGCGTATGTGTGCAAATAAAAAGTTAAAGTGACATTAACTAGTTAAAGTTATAAACTTTGGACCATTTTGCTTTTGAAAGCAAATGACAACTTTATATTGTATAACATCACTCTATTACCTTCTACAACATGTAGTGTGGCCTTGAATTGATGTCTGAGTGGTTGTTTTAAATCGTATGTTGAATTGAAGTATGTTTAACAATGTTTGAAGCTAAAATAGTTGCTATATGTGCACTTCGATATCCCTTAACTTTAGCATATGTAAATGGAAGATTTATGAACTTACCTTACAATAATTTGTTTTGGTTGTTATCTACACATATTTTGGTGTATGAGACAGTAAAGAAATGGTTTGGAAAGTTATAGAAATTGTGAAATAAAATTGTGAAAGTTAGAAGCGAAAATGTCACTATGGATGCACTTTGAAAATGCCTTGTGTTCGACGATTTTTAAAGTCAACTTTGAAAGACATCCTAGTGGCTTCTTTGAATTTTTTATAAGTACTATAAGATTAATTATTACTGGAAAAATATGGAAGTTTAATTCATTAATTAACTTTTAGAACAAAGTTGCAAAACATTATAACATGAAGAAGGTCGCTATATGAGCACCATGAAATGTCTTGTTTTTGGGAATTTTTGTAATTAATCTAAAAAACATCCTTAGAGGTTTTTTTACATTTTTAATAAGTACTATATGTGTAATTATTACTAGAAAAAACTCAAAGTTTAAAAGTTTTTGTAACATGCAAAAAAATGATTGAAGTTTGGAGTACAAAGGTCGCTAAATGAACATTTTAGTATATACCTTGTTTTCAGGAATTTTTATAAATAAATTGAAAAATATTCCTAGGGGATCCCTTCCATGATCTATAAGTACCATAAGGGTAGTACTTATAGTAAATTTTTTAATTCTTAAATCATTTACTAAAGTGCGTAAAATTGGTCGCAAAGATTGTGCTTTTTTATATTGTTCTTGTCAAGGGCTTCTAACAGCATTTCTAAATGATGTAGTAAGTTGCTTATGATTTTAAGTGTCTAAAAATGATATTTAAATTTGAAACATTTTTCTAATTTTTTGGGGAATTTTTCTAACATGTTTTGCAGTATTTTAAAGTTGGTTTGAAGTTTGAATATATCTTTAATAATTATAAATTTATTTTTAAAGTAAAGGGGTTTTATAATATAAAACATGCTTTTTATTTATTTTCATCAAATTATAAATTAGTTATTAAGTAATATTTTACATAGATATTTAAAACCTATTTATAAGTATTTTTAAAGTATACATATAAGTTTGGAAAAGTAAGTTAAGTATTTTGTGAAAGGATAAAAGATAGTTTCAGATTATAACACTTATGTTATAATAAATGGTTTTGCAAAGTTATTAACAAGCATATTACCTTGTTTAATAAATGTAGACATACTTAGATCTATAAAAGTATGTTTTTAAAGAAAATAATAAATATGGAATGGTTTTGGGTTTGTTGCGACAATGTGTTTAACAACATTCATCTTTAACCCTTTTTTATTATACTTATGAATGTAAACAAATCTTTAAAATGAATGTTTTAATGATAATCATAAGGTGAAATAGTTTTGATTTTGTAGTGACAATGTTTAAGTATCATTAGTCTTAAACCTTTTATAAATAGATTTGTAAATATACTTATACCATTTAAGATAAGTATATGATGCTTTTTGAAGTATTGAAAGAGTACAAATGAATAGTAGAAATTGATAAATGGAGTTTTATTAGATAAAAGAAGTATTTTACTAATAAAAGAGGTTTTAATTAATAAAAGGATTAATCAAATAAAAAGGGGATTAGAAGTCACTTATGTGACTAAATCATACTTTATGTGACTTAATTGTGTTTTGTGTGTTTACTCGTTTATGGAAAGTATTTAGTCATGTACTTAGCGCTAAAAGCCAACCGAGTAGACTTGTTTATCTGTGAGAGTGGAGAATGGAGTGTCTAGGAAAGAGTTTGATGCAACCAGTGCTCTAACTTACTTGGCTTTACCCTTGACCGAGGGATAATATAAGTTGAAAAGTTCAAAAACGTAATGAGTATATGGGACTTGGCTTCCATATGAGATTGTCTATTTTGAACTTGATAGTCGATTATCGAACTTGATCAAATTAACTTGGAAAATATTCAAAAGCTTCAAGGTTTCATATGATTTGAGAACCCTCAGGGAGGAACATTGGTATGAAACGTCTCTAGATTTAAGAACTTATGTATACAAGATCCCCGAGGGCTCCTCTTTATAAATTATTTGCTTACTTCTAAAAGAACCGGAATTGAGTTTATCGGAAATTCATCGATTTAGTTTTGAAGAGACCGGGATCGGTAATTTTTTTTACTTATCGAAAACCACTTCAAAACTGATATATGGGTTCTATGTTTTGGAAGTGATTGTGAAGTGGAATGCTATAGAGTTGAACTATCAATCATAAGGTTAAGTCCAAATGAGAAGTCAACGTTAGCATTCGTCGAACGATTTATACTGGAATCTATATGGAGATTTGAGATATGTTCGGGATGCTCAAATCATGCAGAGATCCATTTGGGGATTTTTTTCTATTCGAGTGATCAAGAATCGTGTGAGAGATGTCGAACTTAGCCTTGACATCGGGAAATGGTTAAAAACAGAGTAGGATGCATAGTCTGGGATTTAGCTAACTAGGACAGGGTATTATCAACTCCATATCTAGAGTATGCTTATTGATTTATTGGCCGGCGGGAGTTGACGATATTTGGTTCCACGTGGTTCATCCTATTTTCGCGCGTGGGCCGGTTGTATTTACCTTATCACGTGTGGACCGGCTGTGTTTACCTTATGGTATATTCTATTTAGAGATATATGATGCTCAGATGGTGACTTTTGATCCTTGTGTGTGGAGATCCGCTTCAGTTTACTGGAGGCGTCTCCATGGAAAATCCATATGTGAACGTATCTTAGCAGTTTTGATTGTACTCTCAATATTGTTGTGGCGTGATCAATGTAAGCATCACAGCTATTTTCTGATTTATAATCTTTTCCCTATATATTATCTATTATTTCACCATACATACTTATTAGATGGTGGTTCTTTTGAGGGGATAACTATTATGGCACTCCGTGCGGTCTTAAATTACTATCATATATCGGTCACATATATTTTGAGTTTATCATACTAGACTTATGTCTGTCACATGGTTTTTTTCTCTAAATTTCTTGTATGCCTTTTCGAGTAGCATGAGAAAGGCAGGTTTTCGTTAATGTTCATTGGAGCTCGAGGATACGAGCTGGATATTTCACCTACCGTAGTATTCTTATTTCCCCTGCATTACTATTATGTATATATCAGCATTTGTGAAGACAAGTTGTTATAACTGTCCAGGTTGATGATAGTATTTAGAATTGTAACTCTAAAATGGTATGTATCTTAGAGTGACAACATGTACCATCTTTTGATATTATATATTATCGTTCTGCTGTAAGACTCTGATATAGTGTTCCTTCTTTATTGTTTTGTGTTTTTTCTTTTTATTTTACCATAACAATCTATCTTTCCGGCACTTGGATTCTCGACAAAAGAATACCATGGATATATTAGTGTCGACACTTAGGGGTCAAAAAGGCGGATCGTTACATAATGGCTTAATTTTTTATTGTAGTGAATATAAGTAAGACTCTTTATAGACTCCTTCCACCAAGGTGAACATTACACGATCATATGACACTTGTCATATAAGGAGGTGATAATACACATACAAAATAACATGTGTCATTTGACATATATAAGTAATGGTTCTGAAACTTAATTACCATTTTGACGACTCCGGCATTTGTTGTTGTAAGTAACTATAACCGTCGATGTATTGTCACAATATGCGAGTTATGGTTCTGAAACTTAATCAACCACTTTAAACACGATGCCAAAATCCCTCATCCATGGAGCTATCGATGATGCATCGTGGCAACCAATAAATTTGTCTTTCATTGTTGATGAGGTGACTAAATCTTATTTCATACTTTTCCATGATACTGCTCCTCTAGAATGCTTAAAATATGTCCAAAAGTAGATTTTTCTGTATTGGTATAGCCTGCCTAATCAGAGTCCATATATCCAACCCCTACCTTAGATAGGATCGATGGTTCAATGCTTAGTCAACGATTCTACCTTGACGTGGTTTGATAGATTATCATAATGTACATATTCAAGTCCATAAGACATCATCACTTATGGTCAAGTTTTCCTATAACAAATGATAAGAGAAATTTTATTAAACTTTGATGGTGGATTGTTAAAAAAAATTTAATAAATTTTGTGCGAGATATTTTTTACAAAAAGAGAGAAAGAAAGAATAAGAGTAGGAATAATCCCAGATCTCCAAATTTTTGTAATTGAATTTGTTTAAATATAAGGCTCACAAGATAAAGGCTGGGCTCTTTGGACGTTCAAATGTTTCCTCTTGTGCTGAGAAGAGAGACAATGCATCTTAACATACACACGTGTTCCACTGCCACCATCGGGCTAAGCTTAGCCGGGTACGGGCTTAGGCTCAAAATAATAATATATTTTGGGCAGTTCGGATCGGGATTTTTTAACTAAATATAAAGGCCAAAAAATAATTCGAATGATGTTAAGGATGGATAAAACTTTAACTAACACGTTTTTAAATAAAAAGTATGCCATCGAAGTGAATAATTATGGCCTTGGAGCGAACAATTATGGACGTCGAGGCAAATAGGTATTGCCATTCGAGCGAAAGGTAACAGAGTAACATTTATGCCATATAAATAGGCCTGTTTGTGCCATATAAATAGGCATGTTATCCCAAAAATGAAAATCATATTCTTACTTAGAATTTTTTGACAATTCTTCTTCTATCTACTCTTCGTTTTGTTTCATTTCTAAAAACTATATCAAGTTCGTTATGATGCAGATTACGATTTCAATATTCAATTGTCACTGCAGCCATTTATAAGACTATTCTGATCGAACTTCGATCGTACGACCATGATCAATCATGGAGTTTCCTTGTACGGGTTTCATTGTATTCTGGGAGTTTGTTTGCCTAAGTTCTACGCGCACACTCGTTTCATCAAACGATTGTGAGAGAAAATTGCGTCTCGAAGAAAGCATCATCCCTCGTGCATCAGAGCGAACATCGACAAATTAAAATACAGATATTGTCTACGATTGTCACTATACTCGAGGAATACCACCAACAAATTAGAATTTAATTTTGACAGTGTTGATATCCTTTTTAATTATCCAATTAACAAGATGCATTCCGCAATCTTCTAAAATTAAATGTGAAATACCACTAAATACGCACTTGAAAGTTATGTAAATTAATTTACGTTGTGTTCGAGATGTGATAGGAATACTAAACACATTGTGTTCATACTTTGCTTTATTGACTACAACTGTGTACCTCCGATCATTGCTTCCATAGAAATTGCATAAAAACATGCATTCTAATAGGGTGCATCCAATAAATTATCAGTACAAGTTCTTTCAAAGATGCTTTAGAATAGGATGGCCCTTGAGTAAAGCCACTAAAGCTATGACTTTGGTTCCATTTCATACTAGGGCATCAAATTAGAAAAGGAAAAAACCAAGATACAAAAAATTATAGTAGATGCAAACAATAACCATTGTATAGAAATAAAAGTAGACGCCACTCGCAAGGAAGAGAGCATCAATTCATTCTCCATTCCTTTATTTATAGCCCCTAAATTTAAAAATCAAAACTTTTAGAAATCCCACAAATTCATAATTTTCAAGATTTGATTTCGTTGAGATTAATTGAAAGAAAAAATTAGAGTATTATATGAATTTCGGAAATCGCTATTCTGTATATGAGAGTGGACTTGTTAATCTTTATTATTAATGTTATGTTATAAACTTTTATTTACAGAATATTAATATGATCTGAATGCTAAAATTCATGGTAAATAAGCATATTTTCTTTGAAATTTAATGACTAATATGTTTAACACAGATCGGTTGCTAAAAGTTAATTTTTGTTTTAAACTGTCGTGCGACTTTAGCATTATTATGAAGGCAATAGTTTCGTTTTGTTCCTCCGTTTGTTATCTATATTTTATATAAACTATCTTATATATAAACTACTTTGATGTGCTGATTTTATTAATATAATTAGGCCTAGTAATATTTTATCGACTAGTGTTTGAGTACCAGAACTCATAGCACTAACCCAGAGAACCCGTAGAACAAGCCCTGATCAGAAGATTTACGTCGCGCCTTCACCTTCAGCAACAAGACTAATGTATTTCAAGATAAACGGTACGTTACAAATTAAACTGTACATAACACAGAGCGGAGGGTAACAAGCAAATAAGAGTGGATTTAATTTGTATGTATTCGTGGGTTATTAAATTGGACACAAGTTAAATAGTGTAGGCATCCAAATCAAGGATGAAGCTTGGACAAATTAAAACACCACCTGTCCTCATTATATATTCCCTGCAGCAAAAATCCAATAATCTATCACGGGTGTGTACTTGTCTTCTACTGTGTACCAAACCCAACCCGTGAAATATGCATGGTTCTTTCTGGTTCATGAAAGAAGCAGGAGGAATACAAGAATTGATTCGTTCCATGAACCGATCAAACCAAACTTTGGTGGTATAAATTTTGCAATAATACGAGTTTTCTACGTGATTTTTGGTCAAGGGAAATTGTCATATAAGTGTGAATGTTATAAGTAGATTTAAATGAGCGATTCAGATTTTCCGCATATAATTTTGATGGCAAGATGACTTTTTTTATGATACGAAAGTAAGATGGTTGAAGATATTGACATCAATTAATCTAAACATAGATTTGAATCTTTAAGTTCTATGGTGAAGTGTGATGTTAGTATTTCACATTTTGTTATATTATGAAATACTTTTTAGACGGAAAAACAAGAAAAACTAGGAAAAATATATATATAAAGAATAAGTACTTAAACTAAGCTGAATTTGAAGTACGGGACCATGTGGTATGGCTTCTATTTTAAATATATAGCGATGATCCCTGCTTTGCATACAATTATTATTATGATTATTATATAATACTTATTATTACTACTATTATTATCATTTAACTGGCTGATACCAAAATATTTACATTTACAATTTACAGCTGTATGTTTTCTGTGGGAAAAACTTTATTAAGATGTTATGAAGCTATAACTGAAGATGGACATCATCAGTGGCGAACACAGGATACATTGTTGGCGTGGCCTGCGTGGGCACAAGGTGAAATATGTTTTGAAGGCAACAACCCCGAGGCAATTTTTTTTTTGATGTAGCTGATATTTAAAAAAGTTTACGCAAGATAGTTATATAACTAAAATAAGATAAATAATACCTTGAACATTTAGTAGACTTTGGGTTTCATTACAAAAACCAAAAGGAAATTAATCATTACATATGTATCTTAAAGTTGTTCTAGACGAGTTCTCATATTTTGAAAACGATCGATAATCGCATCATTGCCAATGGTATCGAAGACATCCCTTCCAATACAAGTGACACAACTATCATTCAGTCAGTCATCCTCATTCGAGTTCGAACATCCGTTTTAACTATATTCAAAGTCCTTTCAAATTTTAAGATTAGCAAACTAATTTTAAGAAAAAACAATGAACGATTTTAAGATTAACAAATTGATTTTAGAGAAAAAAATCGTGAAAAATTAACCTAAAGCAATGAAGAAATGTTTCAATTTAATAAAATTCAAACCGTTTGACAACTTAATCCCTAAAATATGCACATTATAATAAATTAAAACAAAAAAGTAATACAATTTACAAATTTTTTGATCTAGGGTTTTGAATTCTATCTCGATTGAAGTGTGAAAGGAAGAGGGTGGGCACTGCAGATGGGCTGAGCACATTACAATTTTTTTTTTTTCCAAATGCTGAGGTAGGCACGTGCCTATCCCATTTGCAATTGGGCTCCGCCCGTGGACATTTATGTAGGCACGGTGGGACAAGATACTTACGATAGTAGAACATGTTTGCTCAAAAAAACAAGCAAACATGTGCAAGTTATTTATTGTAGAATTGTGAATACGAGGTGCATAACATAGCTGTTATATTCGTATTACGGTTAGTTTTCAAAAAGAGGATCATAAATATATTAAAATATTTGCGCTGAAAGTAAATTGGAATAAAGTAAGAACACAAGGATTTATAGTGGTTTGGTCGGAATATGTTTACATCCTCTGTCCCTTTTTGTTATCCTTCTTACAGATATCCGATAGATTGCTTGGAATATAAAATATAATGATCCGTAGCTCAATAGAAAGTAAGATATAGCTCCATGAATTCATGTTCGGCTACGTCTGTTCGGTAAATTTTTGGCCTCTCCGGAATATCCCACGTTGATGTTATAAACTTGGTTATTTATAAAAGTAAAGATATAGGGAGACTAGACCAACAAAATAGGCAGCTTCGATATTTACACACTCTTATCTAATTCTTTCTTTGTATAAAAGATCCAATCCAGACTTTCCACCACTACGCCATAAATGGCCTACTGCAACACAAAAAAAATATTGGCTCAGGCCCGAAAAATGTTGCCATAGGTCTATGACAACACTTTTAGGGTGATGCAATTTTTGCCGTTGCCTTAGACCTCAAAGGCAACATTTTGACTATCTAAGGCAACATAAGTAATATTGTTGCAATAGAACCCTATTTGGGTCTATGGCAACACTCATAGGTATCTGTAGCAACATTCCAAAATGTTGCTATAGATATGAACTTTTTGAATTTGTGGGGCCCACAATGTAGAGCATATTTGATTTTTTAATAAAAATAAATATTTATTTAATTAAATGCTATTGCACAGAATTTGATATTTAAACAGTAATTTATTTAAATAAATATTTTATTTCAACATTTGAAATAGTACAAATTCCTGACTCCACTATTTTACAATTCAATGATATATAACACTAATATTCACATATACAGATATTCCTCACTACATCACTCAGTTCACTCATTACATATGCAGTTTCAATTTATACAGACACCGACACTGACAAATATATGCCGAGCCGAAGGCGAGCCGAGAAGCGGGTCCAGGCGCAGCGCCGGCGGGGGTCCGGGGCACCGCAGTCCCGGCGGGGATCGACCTTCTTTGAAACGACGTAAAATGATGCACCCCACATACTTCTAAACCACCAGCCTCCATCCTCTAATTGCCTTACCAACAAACTATTTCAGTTGCCAAATTCGACTTCAGGTTGCCAAATCGCCTAATCACCTAATCACAATTGCTGATTACCCATTCCGACAACCCAAACATCATCAAACTTTCACACTGCAAATTCGCAACAAAACCAAGCACCACCCTTGGCTGATATCTACAGATTTGGACCATCAACTCTAAGCAGACTGCTTCGCCTTTCATCAACAAGAGAATCAAAGGTCAGTTCATACATGTACATTAGTTCAAAGCACCAAGCTATATATCTTCAGATTTGGACCATCATTAGCCTACAAAAGAAAAACCAAACTCGTTTACTCAATGTGAAAGAACAAAATGCAGTGAAAAATTTGAAGTATATCAATGTGAAACTACAGGAAACCGGACATTTTGATAACAATACCATTCACACAAAGTATCGAACACTTTTAGTGCATTACAAAATAGCTCTTCCAGTCATTCTCTATTCTATCTTCAAGGTGCAATATGGAAGACCACTCCAATCCAAATTCAACAATAGACCTCAAAATACATGAAGCAAGATGAAAAAAATGCATAAATCCACAGTATCAAATATCACAAAATGAAAAAAAAGGTCAAAACAAACCGAAAATTAGACAGCCTGCTCTTCATTGGACTGCAGTGGTATCTCAAGCAACTCAGGAGGCACAGTCTCGACGCTCTTAGGTGTGTTCCTGGTAGCAACAGGAACAGCAAGAATCGCGTGCCCTAATTTTCACATAGAGAGGAACAAGAAAGAAGAGCGATGGCGACGACAGTGGTGGCAAAAGGGGTTTGAACGGAAAACTTTGTTTGGCTTCGGGTTTTGGTGTCGTGACGGGGCTCTGGTTGGAGCTAGATGGTCGCGATGGGTCAGGGGGTAGCTGGGGGTGAGGGTGATAATTTGGTGGTGATGGGTCAGGGGGTAGCTGGGGGCGATGGGTCAGGGGGTACCTGGGGGCGATGGGTCAGGATTTGGTGGCGATGGGTCAGGGGGTAGCTGGGGTGAGGAACGAAAATATGATTTGGAAATTAGGGATTTGGAAATTGGGGGTGAGAACGAAATGTTATGAAAAGTAAAGCGGGAAAACGAAATTTTGGGACAAATTGTAGTGGTATCCATTTTAACAATCAGATTAAATGTAGACCGTTGGATCGTATTCACGCGGATTGCTAATTTTATTAATTTTTTAATTTGAATACATCTATAGCAACACTATATAAAAATGTTGCATCCTGTTACACTTGTTTAGCTAGAGCAACACATTTTTATGGCTAAGGTAACACCAAAAATACAACGTTGCAGTAGGACCAAAATTTTATAGCTGTCGCAACATTTTAGCTGGCAACACCTTGCAAAATGTTGCAGAAGGTCATCTATGGCGTAGTGCATGTATAGAAGATTAGGTCCAGAGTTTCCATATTTAGTTGTTCGGCATCTCCCAGTTGGTCAATATTGGTTTGGGTCCTTGGTCAATGATCAGCACAGTTGAGTCCGGTAAGATAGAAGCCGAATAAGAAGTTTGGCTCGACGCTTATGGGGTTGTGCTCGATTGTTTTGGTGGTGCTCCTTGGTTCGACAATGCCTTGGTCAGTAGTTGATTACTGTTTGTACCAAAAATGGGCACAACACTCTTCGGGAGTTATTTGAAGAGATAAAATGAAGAACGTAAATGTAAAACAGAGATTATCTAACAAAAACTCCAGCAAACAGAAATGTAAAATGCAGAGACAAGCAATTTAGAGTGGTTCGGCGTAATGCCTACGTCCACGATGAAGTTTTGATGGTTTTATCGATTCTCTTTCAATGGTTACAAGCAATTTCAGCAGACAACAGTGAATTACAGTTTGGAATTCGAATTCAACAGTAGGAATAAGATGCAGATCTCAATCCGACAGAGTCTGGACGCTTCAGAATAAAAAAGATCCCTTTTCTGTATGTTTTGGGGCTCTATTTATAGGCGTAGGAGGCTGAGATTCTGCTTAAACTTCGGGAGACTTGGTCTGGCACGTGAGGGGACCCACGCGACCATTTCCAGAAGGTTTTGCCTCGATCAAGATGATGTCCAATTCATCTGAAATTTGGCAGGGACATTCTTCAGTGTGTATGCAAGCTCCCCTGAAAATATCATCGGGTTTAGACCAGCGGATCACGAGATATGGTCGATACGAAGTGAGATTTCTCGAAGGCTGTTTGGTTCGTCTCCACGGCTTCGACTCCATCCCTTCGCGTCGAAGACTGCACGTGTTCTCGAGATGATGTGGCGCGCGCGCTTCGCTTCGATCCAGCCTTCACTCTGTATTGACCGCTTCGACTCCATGTATCTTGCCTCGTTTGCTTCGATGGATTACACGTCACCCTAGTTAGTTGACTTGTTGGATACGAGCCAACCTTTGCTCATGGATACGAACGTGGTCCCACGATGGACACAAAGCATTGAACCCCTGAGGGATGCGAAGTTGATGTTGGGTGATCGTTACGAAGCAGACGTTTCACTGATGGATTCAAACAAGCCCCTCTGGCTGAAGGCTGATCGATACGAAGTTCATTTACACGTGGACCTGGCCATTCTGATCGGTACGAAATAGATGGATACGAAGCGAGGACTATTGAAGGACACGAAGTCCATCGATACGAACTCGATGGATTCGAAGCATGACTAACTTCATCGGTACGAACCACTGCTCCCTGATGGATACGAAATGGGACCTACTGGTGGGTACGAAAACATGCTTTTCTCTTCACCTTGCATCCATCATAACTTGATCATATGAACTCGGATTGACTTGAAACTTGGAACGTTGGTTCACTTTGCTTTCCTAGTCATGTCTTATCAATTGTAGCTTGATTCGGACTCGGAAAAAATTCAGCGATATCCATGACAAGCGATATTTGGAATCCAATCAACTCCTTGGTGTCCTGGCCTTGCCAAAAGGCGGGATAACATTTGCCCCCCAAAGTACGTCTTGTGAAAACATGACGTGCTTTGAAAAGCTGTAGGTCCTCTCTGAACAATTTGAAAGTTGTACTCTGTATTGCTGTAATTGACTACTGTGTGATAATGATTAGCTGACTCTCGTTAACGTTGCAAGTTCGCGAGTCGTCGCCAGTCTAGCTCGTTATCGAATTTCGTATTGATTCTCTCTTGAACCGATCTGAAATTCGAGTTGAAACAATGCTTGATGATTGTTTCGAGTAGTTCCTTCGTATCGATCCTCTTCTGAATCGACATAGAAGGTTGAAAAGTAGTTTTTCATAGCGATGCGGGTCAAGATGATGGATACTAAATGCTCATTCGTATCGATGGTCACAAATTATGGTGGACTCTGCTTCGCATCGATGATCTCCGATGGATATGGAATGGTCGTTCGTATTGATGAGCATCTGATGGACACGAAATAAATGTTCGTATCGATCGACTTGTACTGCTGTGAGTTGATGGTTGCAAAGGTAGAGATTTCGAATCGCTGGAGCCCAATGTCATTATCGCAGCTATCCTTGCTTCGTTTCAAATTGATGAAGTCCAGTGACTACTTCGCCTCGATGGGAGCACAGTCTAACGGATTCGAAGAGGGCGTTCGCATCGCTCCATTCCTGGACCGATTATGACCGGTCATGTTGACTGGGAGACGAATCGACCCAGTTTACCTCTAGGCTTCATATAAATACCTGGGACTTAGCTCATTTTCACTTTTTACTTTTTTATTGCTGCCTTATATTTTCGCATCGATCCAGGAAGAGATAACATCTCCGTACCCTCGACTCGATCAAACCCATTTCTTCAGATCTTCGAATCTTAACTCCTAGGTAAGCGACTGTGAGTCTCAATGATAAGGCCGTCATGAATCCACTCTTTCTCCATCAATCTTCCCTTCTGGCAACTGGTAAAACCAGATCTGGCTCGAAGATATGATGGCCATGGCGATTTTTGCAGATTGGATAAGAAAGGGTGAAAAAGGCGATTTCGAATCGATTATGGGAGCCATGTTCGAATTGATGAGATCAATGGCATTTTTCTGGATCTCGTATCGATTCTTGGGATATGTCAGTGGGGACGATGTGATTTTGAATCGATGGTTGTGGTGATGGGTCGAATCGACATGAGGTAACTGATAATAAGTCAACGACTGCTCTAAAGCACCTAGCTTTAGATCGATATGAGTTTCGCCACTGCGACCGATACGAAAAGTATCGACTCGAGTGTTATCGATGCAAAGCTAAGGCCCTCCCGATCGATACGAACCAGGCCACCAATGATCGATACGAAAGCTCACCAATTGCGATCGATACGAACCAGACTACCGATGATCAATTCGAAGCACGACGCTTGGTATCGATTCGAACTTATAACCTGATGGATTCGAACGAGTCTCCTGGGATCAATTCGAACTTTCCCTTTGACGGATATGAAATTCTGAGCACTTGAAAACATGATTTCGATGAACTTCATTCCTGCATATCTGGACTTGATAATTAAACTACACACCTGGTTCCTACGAGCTCCTGCATTGCATAATCGAACTTGATCACAACACTGCACATTTGACGGCCTTTTGAAGCTCGTAGATGGAACTGTAACCCAACAAAGTATAACGAACTTTAATCTAAATCGAACGACAGTATCTGGATGGCGCGGTTGTGACGGTCAGTGATGACGGTCATCTCCAGCCTGACTCTCGGAGTTATGTTGTTCACACACTTAGGCTTATTTCGTAGAAATTTATTTGTTCAAGTTATGCCTAACACTTGCACTGCACAACATATCCATACACTTTACACTGGGGATTGCACGGGCTTTTTATTGTCTAATGATGATTTCTCGTGAGTTAGCTAGTCATGGAACTATCAAGTTTATAGCAAGAAGAAACTCCCAGACTTGAGATCCCGGACGTCGATGCCAAAGTCATCGGTCCAGCTCTGGACGAGTTGCCTAACGCGTCCTTCATTAATAGTCCACCTGACTTGGTCCCGTCAAATGTTTCCGAAGATATGTTAGGGAGGATTTGCTTACGGCACCATCTGTCGATGGATGACGTGTTGTTGCCGGGGCCAGATGATAGACCACATAATCCCCCGGAAGGATATACCGCATTCAATCGTCATGCGCGTGCAGCCGGGACGCTTCCCCCGTTCAATGACTATATAAGGGAAGTGTTGGCTTATCTGGGAATCGCCCCGTCTCAGCTACACCCGAATGGATATGCTTCGCTCAACAGCTTGTTCATTGCATTTATGGAGTACCTCCATCATCCTCCCCGTATGACCGACATAAGATACTTGTTTAATTTCAAGAGCCGAACTGACAGTCCATCTTTTACATTCCTGGAGTCTGTACGAAACTGCCAAGTGGTTACGGGGTCCTGGACTAGAATGAGCTACTTCAAGTCGGAGTGGTTTTACGTCCGTTGCCCTCCAGGGTTTGCCAGAAGATGGCTATTCAGACGTGAGTATCGTCTCTTCCCCAAGTAGTTGACAAGGCAATTACGTAATGAAATTGAACTCACATTTTCTATTTCTTTTCTTCCAGCAATAATTCAGCGACCTAAAGGTGGTTACTATAAGGAGATAGTCCGGGTTCTTCAGGAAATTCCGGGTGAAGAAAGAAATATTGAATTGCTATTGACGGACCGGAATCTCAGAATTCTCGGGCTGATTGGGCGGAGGCAGAGCATAAGGCTTGATGGTTCACTAAAGACTGTCTCCAGAGAAAAAGTCAAGCAAGAAACCCAGAGTCGTAGTAATCGAGGAACCTGACTCCGAGAGAACTCATACCGATGAGGAGCATCTGGTCGAACCTACCGACGGGACCCCGGATTCTGATGAAAAAAGAAAAGGCAAGGCAGCGGCCTTTAAGCAAGCTAAATCCGGGAGACAGAAGTCTGTGGTCTTAAACCGCCCTCCTTCAGGAGTTAAAATCTCGGAGGCGTCCTCCTTGCAAGCTGACAATCAATTCGAAGGGCTCGCTGACCTTCCAATTCCGGACCTTGCGTCCGCACAACAAGACGTTGAATTGGATGAATTACAGCATACCCTCGACGTTAGCGAGTCTCTTCCTACCAGCTCGATTGACACTTCTGGTTGGTTCGGGGGGTTACACATCCACACACTCTTCACGGCACAGCACATTTTTCTAACTGTAAACCGCATATCATGAATGGTTATTAATTCTCCTTGTTTTATTTTTCAGGTACGATGTCTGGACGAGGTACCGTGCTGGGCAGTCTGCGTAACAAATGCCGTTACTATGAGCCACGCAGGAGAGAGGGAGAGAGAGACTATGACTCAGGGCATTCTGGTCAGGGGAAATCCGACAGAGACAGGGGATACATGCACCGATCCCGATCTCGCTCTCCTCCTCCCAGGACTTCTGTACCGTCCATGGTAGTAGTTGCCCGTCCTCCTGAAATTTCACGGCCTAAGCCGCCTTCTCAAGTTCCGAGGTCTGATCTTCTTCGTGGGACTGAAATAGCCACCTCTTCAACTACTGCACCGGTCGCGACCGATCCGACCGGGGAAGGAGCACTTAAATTGGCACAGATGAGGAAGGAATTCCCCGATATCTGTTTTGACGGTTACATCTTTCCTCCACATCTGAAGAGGATTCCGCCATCAGCTGAAAACACTATCCATGATTATGTTGCGGACATATTTTTCCTGTATAAGGAGTGGGCAAGGGCCGCAAGGAAAGCGTCCAAAATAGCATTTGATCGGGCCATTGCCATTGAAAAGCTTGAGAAAGAGTTGGGTCAAAAAGACCAAATTATGAAAGTGCTCAACACTGAGGCCGAGTCTTCCCGTAAGTCCGAAATGGAAGCTCTGAAAAAGGTCGATGAGGTAAACTCGGCCATGACCAAGATGAAGCAAGAGCACTATACCACAATTAAAGACATGGGTCACAGGAATACCACCATTACTGCCGAGAGAGACGCCGCTCTTAAAGAGCTTAATGAGCTGAAATCAAAATTCTCCGATATGGCGAGGGAGAAGGATGCGGCCAATGTCTCTGCTCAGGAGGCCTGTGATCAGGCGGTGGAGCTCCGGAAGGAAAAGGAAGCGGCTATGGAAAAAGTCCGCGAAGCTGAAGCTGGGGTTGATGAGAAGGTACGACAGGCGGAGGTCAGGATTGAGGCTGAAGTAGAAGAGCTACTTGTCACCTACAACGCCAACGTGCTAAGGCACCGAGATTTGACATGGCTCGATGATTACCCAACACATCTCTACAACGCTTGGAACCTACTGGTTGAGGAGGAGAAATCTGGGCACCCTGAAGAGGCCATCGATGAATTCGAGCTGGAGAACCGCATACTCAATAATGCAGAAGAAAGTTCTCCATGGATCCATGATTTCTCACGAGAAGGATAGGCTTGGTGCCCAGTCTCAGGAAGTTGGAGAGAGCTCTAGTGCTGTGCACCATATTACGAGTTCTGAGATTGTCGTGTCATCTTAATCAGGGCCAGCTCCGGTGATCGATTCCCAGCATATACCGGCATATGATCCTGACCGACCACATCTATCTCCTATTAAGGAGCATCTCTCTGAAATCGTTCAGACGACCTCGAGCCAACCCGAGGAAGGTACTTTGAACTAATTTCTTGTATATTTGGACTGAAGATCTTGTATAGAAGTGTATACTGACAAAATGTTTCTACCTCTTTGATCAGTGACTGAAGCTGCACCAGCTGTGCCTCTCGCGGCCCAGGAATCATGCCAAGTACCGGAGGTCATCATGTCTAAGGCGACGTCTATTGTGACAACAGCGCCGGTTGAAGTAACACAGGGGAGCTCACACTCTTTCGATGAATAGATGATAAATGAGCTCCTCGACCGACAGAGTGATCCCTTTGCAGATTTACCATTCGGCCCGGGCGGATTCTCGCCTACTTCTGATATTTCAACTCAGACCACTACGGCACATAGTGAGGCCAGAGCACAATGAGAAGCAACAATGTTGGCCGAGATTAATGCCGAGATGGTGGCAGCGGCGCATGGTGGCAGCTTAGATGGCAGAGCAGCAGCGCAGTGCCCTACTCCTCTTATAATTGCATCTCCCGGGGGCACGCTTGTTGACGCTAGTGTGCCAGTCCCGCCCCCGGATGTAGATCATGTTCCTCCAACTCCTCCTGCTGGAAGCATTCCCATAGATTCCAACTCGGAGGATGATTTCGACCTCATGCCTTCGTCCGAGGGAAGCCTGCCTAAGGAGAAAGGCTCTAAACGAAAGATCACCGGCGGCTCCAGTAGTTCTTCGAAGAAGAAGAAGCTGAGGAAACAGAAAGATTAGATGGACTTTCCTTTTTTTATTTTAGGCATGTGTTTTCCCTTTTTACAGTCAGGAATTTTGTTATCTTACTCCCTTTTGTAGGCCGTGTTTAGATGCGGGTTCGGCCCCTGCTAGTAGGAATATTTTGGAAAGGCTCGTGTATGAACCATTGCTTTTGATTAGTTGAAATAAAATTTTGTTTTCTTGTTTCAACTTAAATTCCTCTTACGCTTGAATACTGCAGTGTTCGAACTTCAGTCTGGTGTACTTGCATTATTTTAACGTATAAGCATAGCTCGTTTTGTCTGCCAGGTCTGGAAATCTCGGACTTGAGTTTTGATCGGAGATTGAATCGGACTTGGCACTATGTAGTTTCGGGTAGTGGTTAACCGCTTGAACCTGCCCCCAGTCCCGGGGTTAAGTTATGATGATCGGCTTGCGATCGCAAGGAGTGAGGATCGAGCGAGCGGACCACACTTATTTCCTTATGAATAATGTCATCCACACTCTGGGGATACAAGTCATCTCATGAGCGGTTGTTCACATTCTGGGAACTTTAAATTTGATGTTAATACTTCAATTCATATCCTGAGAAATTGTAGTGAGTGTCCACACTCTGACTCGCGCTTCGGGAGTTCGGAGTTGACTGTTTATACTCCGTTTCGCACTCTGGGAATACGGGGTCGAATGTTTATACTCCGTTTCGCACTCTGGGAATACGGAGTTGATTGTTTATACTTCATTTCGCACTCTGGGAATACGGAGTTGGATGTTTATACTCCGTTTCACACTCTGGGAATACGGAGTTGATTGTTTATACTCCGTTTCGCACTCTGGGAACACGGAGTCGATTGTTTATACTCCGCTTCGCACTCTGGGAATACGGAGTTGATTGTTTATACTCCGTTTCGCACTCTGGGAACACGGAGTCGATTGTTTATACTCCGCTTCGCACTTTGGGAATACGGAGTGGATGTTTATACTCCGTTTCGCACTCTGGGAATACGGAGTTGATTGTTTATACTCCATTTTGCACTCTGGGAACACGGAGTCGATTGTTTATACTCCGCTTCGCACTCTGGGAATACGGAGTTGATTGTTTATACTCCGCTTCGCACTCTGGGAATACGGAGTTGGATGTTTATACTCCGTTTTGCACTCTGGGAATAAAGAGTTGATTGTTTATACTCCGTTTCGCACTCTAGGAACACGGAGTCGATTGTTTATACTCCGCTTCGCACTCTAGGAATATGGAGTTGATTGTTTATACTCCGCTTCGCACTCTGGGAATACGGAGTTGATTGCAGGATTGTTGTGTGTTAACCCTATTTAGCATTGGTGTAATGACTTGCCCCCGAGCTCGGGTTTCACTTAGCGAGTTACCGGTCGTGTCACAGCCACTCCCTATTTGAATAAATCCCATCACGTGATGGGACTTAGCTCTCCGTGCATCGTGATGTCGTATATGGTATTCGATGAATCACAACTCTGGCTCGAAGAGATGGCATTTTATTGCTGAAATAAGAAAATGCGCCAAAGTCAGTTGCCTTATTACAAAAATTCAAATTCCGAAATGCAGAAACAAATTGCTGAATGAAAAGATATAATGAAATAAATAGAGCCTGTCATGTGTAATAGCGACGGAGACTCTCGCTGTTCCAGGCCCTTGGCAGATCAAGACCGTCAACGGTCGATAGTTTGAATGTGCCATCTCCGAGTCTTTGCGTTATCACATATGGTCCTTCCTATTTCGGTTTCATGTGTGAAGGAACTGGGTAAATTCTCTTGAGAACGAGGTCGCCGAGTTCAAAGGTCCGAGGTCGAACTTTGGTATTGTACAATCAGGCGACCCGACTTCGATATGCGGCTGCTCTCAAATCAGCCTCTTCCCGTTTCTCATCCAGTAGGTCCAAAGATTCAGCAAGTAATATAGCGTTCGTTTTCGGATCGTAGTAAGTTACGCGGCGGGAAAACACCTCCTTCTCAACTGGATAACGACTTCTGAGCCGTAAGATAGGGAAAACGGGGTGTGTCCAGTTGCAGTCTTGTGAGTCGTTCGATAAGCCCATAATGCCATAGGAAGCTCGTCAACCCAATTTCTCTCGGCCTTTTCCAGCCGTTTCTTTAGGATGGATTTAATAACTTTATTGACAGCTTCAACTGTCCATTTGCCTGGGGATGTGCGACTGCCGAGAACTTTTTACAGACATGAAACCGTTGACAAAAATTCTTGAATTCTGCGCTCTCGAATTGGGCTCCGTTATCGGTGATGATGGTATGCGGGAGCCCAAATCGACAGATGATGTTGCGAACCACAAAATTTATCACTTTCTTTGTCGTAATGGTTGCGAGAGCTTCAGCTTCAGCCCCCTTCGTAAAGTAGTCAACGACGACGATGGCGTACTTCGCACCACCTTTTGCCAGAGGTAGAGCGCCGATGATGTCGATGCCCCACATCACGAATGGCCAGGGACTGACCATTTGAGTTATCTCGGTAGGCGGGGCTCTTGGTATTCGGGCATGCTTCTGGCATCTATCGCATTTTCTGGCATAGTTTGCTGCATCTCGGTTCACTGTCGGCCAGTAGTACCCATATTGAAGTATCTTCTTAGCAAGAGCTTGCCCACCAGTGTGATCGCCACACGCTCCTTCGTGTACGTCATGTAACACTCGTTTGATTTCATCGTGTGCGATACATCGGAGGAGAGGAACATAGTACCCTCTTCTATACATGACTCCGTCCTGAATGACGAACCGTGAAGCTTTTTGCAGAATTTGTCTTTTCTCATTTCTATGTTCGGGCAACGTCCCATTCTCGATGTAATTTCGATATGGAGTCATCCATGATTCTCTACTGGGAGCGGTTTCAAACACAAAATTCATCTCTATTTGATCGATGCTCGGGGAGGCCAAAGTTTCAACGGGGACAAGTCCCATTTGCTGCGCTTCACCTGTGCTGGCTAACTTTGCCAATTAATCGGCTTTCTGATTGTGTTCTCGAGGTATATAATAAATGGCATAATAATCAAACTTATTCAGTACTTTCTGAACTTGAGCCAAGTAAGCAGCCAGCCTTCGGTCTCTTGCTTGATATTCTCCCCGTACTTGACATACCACTAACTGTGAATCGCAATAAATTTCCACAGCGATAATTCTCAAATCTCTGGCAAGTTTTAGGCCGGTTAAGAGGGCTTCATATTCAGCTTCGTTATTGGTTGCATGAAAATCGAACTTCAAAGCGTAACATATAGATCGGCCTTCGGGCGTCTCAAGTACAACATCAGAGCCCGAACACCGGTCGTTTGATGCACCATCAGTATGCAACTTCCAGATGTATTCGGGGGATTTACTAGTTTCAGGCAAGTCCTCTGAAATGGTAAATTCGACTATAAAAATCTGCCAGGACTTGTCCTTGAATGGCTCTCCGCGGAGCATAAGTGATATCAAACTGGCTTAATTCAATGTTCCATTTGAGTAACCTACCAGACGTCTCAGGTCGCGTGAGGACCTGTCGTAACGGCTGATCGGTATACACAGTAAGAGGGTGAGCTTGGAAGTAAGGGCGGAGCTTTCTTGAGGCAATGACCAAGCAATAGGCCAGTTTCTCCAGTCTCGGATAATTTCTTTCAGCTCCTGTTAACCGCTTGCTAACATAGTAGACCGGTTTCTGCACTTTGTCTTCCTCCTGAACTAAAGCGGCACTGATCGCATGCTCTGATACGGCCAGATAGAGGTACAGTTGCTCGTGGTCAACTGGTTTTGACAAGATCGGGGGTGTGGAGAGATGCTGAATTAGCAATTGGAACGCGCCTTCACATTCCGTGGTCCATTCAAAGTTTCGTTTTCCTTTTCGGATCAGGTCAAAGAAAGCAATGCATTTATCGGTGGACTTTGAGATGAACCTGCTCAATGCTGCTACTTTCCCGTTGAGACTCTGGACTTACTTTATAGTTCTCGGGGTCTGTAGGTTCCTTATTGCCCAGATCTTTCAGGATTTGCTTCTATCCCTCGAGCGTTAACGATGAATCCGAGGAATTTTCCAGATGCGACGCCGAAGTGGCACTTCAATGGGTTAAGCTTCATTCCATATTCTCGGAGGATGCTGAACATCGAATTTAAATCTCTGACGTGATCTGTGGAGAATCAAGACATCAACAGCATGTCATCCACGTAAACTTCCATGGTTTTCCCGATCTGATCGGCGAACATCCGGTTGACTAAGAGTTGGTATGTTGCTCCGGCGTTCTTTAGACCAAATGGCATAACTTTGTAACAGTAGAGTCCCAGATTGGTTACGAAGTTGGTATGTTCCTGATCAGGTAAATGCATGGGTATTTGATTGTAGCCAGAATAAGCATCCATAAAAGATAGTAACCCATGTCCGACTGTCGAATCTACGAGCTGATCGATTCGTGGAAGTGGTAAGCTATCTTTTGGACAAGCCTTGTTTAGGTCAGAGTAATCAATGCAAGTTCTCCATTTTCCGTTCGGCTTTCGAACCAGTACGAGGTTGGACACCCATTCTGGGTACAAGGCGTCTCGAATAAAACCATTCGATTGTAATTTATCAACCTCCTCCTTAAGGGCGGCAGATCTCTTTGGATCCATACCGCGCCTTTTCTGCTTGACCGGGACATATCGCAGATCTATATTCAGGGAGTGACTTGCAATATTTGGCGAGATCCCGCACATGTCAGAGTGTGTCCAGGCGAATACGTCGAGATTCGCCCGGAGAAATTCAACCAATTCCTGTTGTGTCTGCTTGCTCAGTTGAGACCCAACTTTTAGCATCCTTGAATCATCATCCTCATTGATTGGGACGTCCATAGTCAGTTCGGCTGGAGAAGCTTGACTCTCCTCAGATTCGCTTTTATCCTCATTGTCCCTAGGGTAAAGGTCTTTCAGGAATTGGTTGTGGTGCCCAGGCCGAGGCCCAGGCATCAATTGTCAATTATCAATAGAATGGACGCAGAGTGATTCCTCTACGCCCTTTCCCTTCTCTTTATGCTGCGCCCCGCGCAGCTCAGCAACATAACAGGCCCTCCCCGTGGCCTGATCTCCTTGAACGACTCCAATCCCACGATCGGTGGGGAACTTCATAGTCAAACACCATGGGGCGATGGCCGCCCTGAACTCAGCTAGGGCCGGTCGGCCCAAAAATGCATTATAAGGTGAATCAATCTCTAAGACAACAAATTGTAACATCCGGACTCTCCGGCGTTCTCCAACCCCCAATTCAACCGGTAGTTCAGTTACTCCAATGGGTATCGTGGCACTCCCGTTAAAACCATGGATTCGGGACAGGCAGGGTTTCAAATCCTTTGCCTCCATCTTCATTAAGTCGTAAGCCCATTTAAGCAAGATATTCACAGAGCTCCCACTATCAACCAGGATCCTCTTCATCCAAGCAGGACCTACCTGGGCAGATATGACTAGTGGGTCGATTGTAGGGGCTTTGACCTTATCAGCGTCTCGGCTCCTGAACACGATATCATCAGATATTATCTTTTGTTGTTTAACCGGAGTTCCGTCTTCACAATTACTACAACATTCGAAGTCCACATGCCTGATAGAACTAGCATACGACTCCATTTCCCCCCAGCTTCTGTCTGCCGGGTGGGGACCACCACTTATTGTGTTGATAACCAACCTTCCGCCCGCACGAGCGGGTTCCTCCTGTCTTTCTTGATTTTGTGAACGATTCTGATTCGAAGGGCCTGCTCCACCAGACTGCGGCGCCCGTACAAACTGATCTAACTTCCTTTCCCTGATCAACTTCTCGATGAGGTCCTGCAAATGTCGACACTCATTGGTATTGTGGCCGTAGCTTTCATGGAACCTACAAAACTTCCTTGTTTGAACCTGCCTCTCCGATGAGGGCTTCGTAGCAGGCTTCTTATACTGTACGGTGTTGCAAGTCTGTAAGTATACATTTTCCAATGACGTATTCAACGGTGTGTAGTTTTCAAACATTTGAGCCCTACGTCGTGGGCCTCGGTTCTGATCTCTTTTCTTATCCTGGCCATTGTTTCCTCTCGGCTGGGTTTGCTTGTTCTGTATATTCAGTTGAACTTTTCCGGAACTCTCACCGGACTGCTTAACCGCTACATTACTCTGTATTCCCTCAATACTGGGCCTCACATCGTTCTGCTTCCTAGACTATTTCGCGTCCTCTTGCCGTAAGAACTGAGCGGCTTTGGAGTAGAAACGGTCCAACGATGCGGGTGGTTTTCCAGCCAGCCAATTCCCAAACTCGGAATCGGGATCAATCCCCTTGGTCAAAGCCATCAAGATTGAGTTATCGTTGGGATTACTAATCTCAACACATGCTGCGTGGAACCTTTATAAGTAACGCCTGAGCGTCTCTCCATGAGCTTGAGTGACACTGGACAGGGTATTAACGTCTTTGGGCCTAGCAACATGCATATGAAACTGTTCTACAAACCTCTTGGCCAGTTGATCGAACGAAGAAATAGATCTAGGTGGTAGGCGTGTAAACCACATTGTCGCGATTCCCCCCAGAGAGATGGGGAAACTTCGACACTTCACTGCATCGTCAGCCCTTGCAGCACTCATTGACCATTCATACTTCAAAATATGTTGATTGGGGTCACTATTTCCTTCATACATTGGGAGAGTTGGCATTCTGAATCGTCGAGGGAGTTCAGTGTATAATATCTCGTCTGTGAAAGGGGTATGACTACGGGAGATTCCCCAATCATCATTAGTGAGCCCCTGACTTTCGCGTATCATCTGACGTATCATGGTCGAGATATCTGACACTGGCACATTCTGGGCATGCTGAGCTAAGGTGTGGTCGGGTTCCAAAGTGCGAGTTTGGACCGGGCGCCGTCGACGGTCCGTATTTCGCCTCCTTGGCTCAGCGTCTTCTGGGACATACGATTCAGGAGTATGTCCACGCTGTCGATTGTTTGGCTCTGACAAATTCCTGGTATCAACTCTTGTTTCTACCGCGGTGGTTGTGGCGCGGTTATCCGTGGTGTACTGTGGAGCGGTGCCTCCTCGTGTTGAGGGTCCTGTTTGGAAGCTGGTCGACGGTCCTGTCCTTAATTGCCCAACGGTCAAGGCGGGTTGATATCCAGTAGTTTGAGCGCGACTCCCCTCTAGCCGGGGACGGGTAGACCTGTGGTGATAGTCAGACGAAGCCGAGCTTTCAGTAGATGCCCGGGAGACATCATCCCTCCTGGACCTTCTGTGGCCCTGACGGTTTAGCTGGTTGGTCAGTTCGACATTGTCGTGCAACTGTTCAGCCAACTGCTGCCGGCTTTGGGTCAGCTCCTGGAGCAACACTTGAAACTCTTGTCGGGTGACTGGTCCTGAAGGATCTGAGTGAGCAGTGTTGTTTTGATTGGAAGAAGGTTGCTGTGTAGGATTTTGTCTATCCCGGCCTTCTTGATCAGCAGCGGTAGCGGCAGTTCTTGTGCTAACCATCTTCAGCGGTGGAGTCCTTTCCTAGACTTTGAGCAAGTCTGAATAGAATGGAAGGATTCCGGATCGGATATCTGGATCTTCCTCTTGGATTTACGCAATCCGGTATCGACGGCAGATCCAAAGAGCAGGAGAAAGACGGCAGATCCAAAGAGCAGGAGAAAAACTGGTTTTTTCTCAGTGAAGGCACCAAAGTGTTTGTACCAAAAATGGGCACAACACTCTTCGGGAGTTATTTGAAGAGATAAAATGAAGAACGTAAATGTAAAATAGAGATTATCTAACAAAAACTCCAGCAAACAGAAATGTAAAATGCAGAGACAAGCAATTTAGAGTGGTTCGACGTAATGCCTACGTCCACTATGAAGTTTTGATGGTTTTATTGATTCTCTTTCAATGGTTACAAGCAATTTCAGCAGACAACGGTGAATTATAGTTTGGAATTCGAATTCAACAGTAGGAATAAGATGCAGATCTCAATCCGGCAGAGTCTGGACGCATCAGAATCAAAAAGATCCCTTTTCTGTATGTTTTGGGGCTCTATTTATAGGCGTAGAAGGCTGAGATTCCACTCAAACTTCGGGAGACTTGGTCTGGCACGTGAGGGGACCCACGCGACCATTTCCAGAAAGTTTTGCCTCGATCTGCGATCGATACGAATCCATTTCGATCGATCAAGATGATGTCCAATTCATCTGAAATTTGGCAGGGACATTCTTCAGTGTGTATGCAAGCTCCCCTGAAAATATCAACGGGTTTGGACCAGCGGATCACGAGATATGGTCGATACGAAGTGAGATTTCTCGAAGGCTGTTTGGTTCGTCTCCATGGCTTCGACTCCATCCCTTCGCGTCGAAGACTGCACGTGTTCTCGAGATGATGTGGCGCGCGCGCTTCGCTTCGATCCAGCCTTCACTCCGTATTGACCGCTTCGACTCCATGTATCTCGCCTCGTTTGCTTCGATGGATTACATGTCACCCTAGTTAGTTGACTTGTTGGATACGAGCCAGCCTTTGCTCATGGATACGAACGTGGTCCCACGATGGACACAAAGCATTGAACCCCTGATGGATGCAAAGTTGATGTTGGGTGATCGTTACGAAGCAGACGTTTTACTGATGGATTCAAACAAGCCCCTCTGGCTGAAGGCTAATCGATACAAAGTTCATTTACACGTGGACCTGGCCATTCTGATCGGTACGAAATAGATGGATACGAAGCGAGGACTATTGAAGGACACGAAGTCCATCGTTACGAACTCGATGGATTCGAAGCATGACTAACTTCATCGGTACGAACCACTGCTCCCTGATGGATACGAAATGGGACCTACTGATGGGTACGAAAACATGCTTTTCTCTTCACCTTGCATCCATCATAACTTGATCATATGAACTCGGATTGACTTGAAACTTGGAACGTTGGTTCACTTTGCTTTCCTAGTCATGTCTTATCAATTGTAGCTTGATTCAGACTCGGACAAAATTCAGCGATATCCATGACAAGCGATATTTGGAATCCAATCAACTCCTTGGTGTCCTGGCCTTGCCAAAAGGTGGGATAACAATTACCATACAGGAATTTATGTTCGAAAGTCAACTACCAAACATGATGTTTTGTTTGGCTATCTATAGAACCAAGTGCTTAGCCTCAGTAAATTTCGTTTCTTCCTTCTAGTTTTTCTCATATTATCTTTCGGTCCTCTTGCCTTCCTTCCCTAGCATTTCCACCAAGTGATGATGCTCTGATTCACGATTGTTACATGCTTCTGAATCTCCCCAGATTGTTTCTAACAACTATGGTTGCTAAATCTGTGATTGTCAAAGTTCATGTGTCATAAATCTTGAGGTTGGTTTGCCACAACTCGATGTTGGTTGGTGGGTTGGATGAATGAGGGTGATTGGATAAGGTTAAGATGATCCCTTGATGTCCAAAAGTGTTCTAGAGATTTAGTTAGGCAGAGATTTGGTTGGGTAGTTTCTAGAGCTCCAAGCTTGTCTACCATTATTGCTCATCCATTCTTCCTCTCTTACTTGTACTCATCCATGAGGTATTTAGGTGTGAGGTTAGGTAGAAAACAGTTAAACTAACTATTTCTCTTGTTTTTCTCTACAGTAACCTTCTTTGTGTCATAACTCATTTTTTAGTTTTTTATCGTCGAGCATAATATTCCAATGCCTTAGATGTTCCGTTTGATTGCAGTGGATTGTAGATTTCCACAGTGGGAGCATAAATCGATTATGTGATGGGTCTATTTTATGATGACCATATCTTTCAACTTGTGGCTCGGATTGGGAAGCAGTTTCGACAAAGGTACATGTCTTAACCTTACTCTTATTTTCCAATAAGTTTGGGTATGTTTCGAGACAATGCCAAATTTACCCCTAAAACCTTGCCTTGCCCATGTGATTACATGATGATAATCTTATTACCGACCATCCAGCTGTTTCCATGCTCCTTAATGTCATTTTGCATTCAGCATGCTGTGAGCGAAAATGCACAAAACACTTACCCCTCAAAACATATTTTCATGTACAAAGTGTGTTTTGCTTCATCCAAAATCGCCTCCCTTTCTCATGTGATGGTTATCTTGAACCTCAAATATCTTTATCTATATTACCATCTTTTCAGTTAGTCTTTACCTGTTAGTTTGTTGTAACGACCCGTATTTTATGTATCGAAGGATCGTAAAATATTTCTATTTTATTCGTATGAGGTCGCATGATTTTATAATTTTAGGATATGACTCTTAGAGACATTTCACACACCTATGATTTTTCTCGAATTTCTTATGACCCTGAAAATCTGATTTAGGCTATAACTTTTGATAGGAATTAAAATTAGGATCGCGAACCAGTTCCATTACTTCAGGATGATGGTTTCCCATTTCTTTAAGTGGTCATAATAGAAAAACGAAATCACGATTAGGGAGTTATGTCTGTTTTAAGTTTCAAAAACTATTGGTCAAAATTAGTGTGTAATTAATTAAGCCCATTGGTAAGCCCATTAGTCTAACTGGAGAACCAATATAAATGGAGGGCTAGAGAGTCAAATTAAAAAAATTCTCTCTTATTCCAAATCAGGTCTAAACCCTAATTAGCCATAAATCCATCTTAATTCATCCAAATTTCTCTCTAAATCAAACTAGACTGTTAACTAGTAATTAGATCGTCAATTAGAGGATAGAGATCATCGATTTGTTGATTTGGAGTTTTTCTTCACTATTCGGATTAGATTTACACACAAATTGGTTGAATTTGGTAATTGGTGAGTGGTTTATGCCTTTTCACTATACTATGTATGTTTATATGATAGAATTATAGGATTTAACATGTTTTAAATTGAGTTTTGGCCATAAAACCTTTTCTAACTCTAGTTACATGTTAATCCATGCATATGATATAGATTGATTAGAAATCACCTTTTTTATGTTCATATATTCATGCTATATGTAGATATATGTTAGAGATTGACTAGTTTATCTTCTATGGATTGCATGTTTGAATGGATGAAATTGCTTATTGTTCTATGCTTGTATGATATGATTTGATATTGTTTGTTATTTCTTTGGATGTTTAGAAAGATAGGTAGGAGAATTGAGCATATCGGAGGCCAAACTATTCAGAATTGGACGTAACTTGAAGGGGAGGCGTGGGAGTATGGAAAGAGCATAGGGTTCAAGTCGTGAGTTCCAATTCATAAAGTACAAATGTCGGTACCGACATAAAGAGCTCGGCCCCGACATGTATGGGTTAGTCCTATGGGTCATCGATTTTGAGGAGAGTAAGAGTAAGACTAGCGAAGGTTGCCCAAGGTAATGGATTGGTGATTGGCTAAGTGTTAGAGGCTACGCCGACTTGTCTCTAGAACGTTAAGTGGAGTTCTTTGGAGAAGAGTCCTGTTTCTATACCGAGATGTTTGGGATGGATAGGTCAGGGTCAAAGCATCTAGGCATGGGGTACTAGAAGCAAGGAAGGAGTGGACGATAACTCAGCCATTAGTTGGCTAAGTAGAGAGACCGACATCGACATGAAGAGTTCGGTGCCGACTTGTCATGGTGAGTCCAATGGCAGTGGAACTCCTAGGGAATGATGTAGGTTTATGTAGATCATGTTGGAGATGTTGGCTCGTTCGCATCAGGGTTGGATGGTGATGTAATAGCATGATGAAAAGCTAGAATCTTCTTATGTTGGCTCGTATTGGGAGTAGGTTTCGAAGACAGTGGCTCGGTAATGGAGGGAGCCATAGGATCGAGGAATGTGAAAGGGTTCCTCATGAATAATGGAAATTGGATTGAGTAAGAAGGGCTCGGTGTCCAAAAGGAGAAAAGAAGGGCCCGAATAAGTGGAATGGAAAGAAAAAGTGGAGCTCGGTGTCCATGATAATTTCTACCCTAAAGATAAGAATGCTATTGTTGTTTCTGCTGACAAAGAGGAGCCAAAGCCGCAGCAAGGTGGTGAAGGAAAGAAAAAGTGGAATGGAAAGAGGAAGCAGCCCCAGAGCAAGGGTGGCAAGAAGAAGGGTAAATGGGAACCCATTTGTTATGGGTGTAAAGAGAAGGGTCATTTAATCAAGGACTGCAAAGTGAGTGATAGGAAGAAATGCTACAGCAGCGATAAACCAGGGCATTTGAAGATTGTCTAGAACCGATGAAGGATAAGCACACAGTGAAGGCATATGCTTTGGACGTAGCCCCAACTTCGTCGAGTGCTCCCTCGGTGAAGGAGAATGGAAAAGAAGTTGCCATTCAAGGTATACTTTCTATTGGTGGCGTTCCTTGTAAGTTTATTGTATCTTATATAATGCAACTTATATACTAATGTGAGAGTATATACTAATAATTATACTACATAACAGAGTATAAATAATATGGATAATAAAAGAAAGCACACCATAGTTTTTATACTAGTTCGGACCTCCCGTCCTACGTCCAGTCTCGAAGCTCCGTTTTGGTAGTTCCTTTAACCAATAACCCTCACTTCACCCGGAGGATTAGGCTAATACAAACATATTTCTTCGACAATCTTGTGTTCTAAATAACATGTATATTGACTAATAGTACAATTCTTCCTATAATCTTCTTTAAGTATATGAAAGTGTGTGCTTTGAATTATATGTGATCTAACCAAAATAATATTTTGGTTATGATTAGTTGAGGATATGTAAGCAAAGAGTGCACAAATGTTAAGAAAGAAAGTAGTAGAAATCAAGAGAATAGTCAATTAATTTGTAATTTAAATCTTTGACATATTTATAGAATCAACGAGATGTAAATGAAGAGTTGTTACTGCTAGATAAAATCTCTTTGATCTAATGGATGCAACTTTTGAGGAAGAAAGGAGTTATTTCAATATAAACAAAAACATTCATTTATAATTTTGGCAGTTACCTAGACGACGGACGTCTGTTGGAAAACCACATATGTTTATGGCTTTAGGGATCATAATCCCGAGCCTTGTCACAGACATTTGTTGGTTTTCCTCAGACGTCTGTGGCTTCAAGGAAAAAAATCTTGAGCCTTGTCACAAATTTTTGTTGGTTTTCCATGGACGTCTTTTGCTGGCAATTTCATAATAAAGCTTGTTTTGATGCAAATCTTTGTATATTTGAATTTTTGCGTGTATGTATACTCAAGGAGATCTTACATTGTTTATCTAAGACTACTAACACATTAGTATAACCTTAGTATGGTCCATAAATATTTGTTTATCTTTGAGTTCTGATAGAGCATAACAATCTCTTGTAGTGTATACCTGTAAATTGATAAGATATATAATATATGTGATTGTATAGTTGTTGTCATTGAAACTATAGAGTGGAGGTTCTAACATTCTCCCTTTTTTTGATGATGACAACTGTACAATCGTTAGTTATGATGAAAATAACTTTCCCTTAATTTTATCTCCCCTATGTATATGCATATATTTCTCTCCCTTTGTCATTATCAAAACATAATAAAAGAAATTATACACAATATGAAATAGATATATTAACAACAAATAGACATGTCAAAAACAAATAAAACATAAGATAGTTCAACGATAACAAACACGAGTTCAACAATAGACATAACAAAAATATAAGTAGTACAACAATACATCAAACTTAAATAGCATAGTTCAAAGGAAAAGAGAACAAATGAAAGAAACTAGTGATACCGGTTTGACGAATAGGACAGTCCGCCTTATTTTTCATTAAAATCCTAGTAGTTGGATGGTTCTTGTTGGTATTCAGTTGGCCATTGAGTCTGATCATTATATTATTCATTTTCTTGAATTGAGATCCCTTGAAAAGCCATATAATGTTGTTGGTGAGATTGGTTAGGATCGGACAAAGACATGTCGTCACTATCTTCTTCCCCTTCTACCAGTTGGTCTTGCTCAATATTCTTTCCTTTATCTTAAGAATTTCCTTTGTGAGAGGTATGAGCATGATAGGTTGCTGCTTGTGGTCGAGAAGGCGGTGTAAGTGAAGGAGAAGACATGATCGAGAAGATAACCTACCACGTACTTTTCCCATTACTTTGCCTAAAGTGGACACAACCTTTTCCAACAAATTTCCATTTTAGTCATTCTTGTTGAAAAAATCGTTCCAAATCGACCATTTTAGTGTTCAATACTCGGTCTAGTTGACCGTGATTAATTTTTGATTTCGAAGCGTTAAATCGCGGATGGATTCATTTTTCATTGGTTCAGTGCAGGCTTCATGAATCTCCAAATTGGAATAGTATTTGGTAGGATGATGAGAGGAACTAGGTTGTTGTTGAGGACGAGGTGAATGAGTTTGTTGTAGAGGAGGAGAAGTTTGAGTCTGTTGAGTAGGGACTGGATACATTTGTTGTTGCTGCTGCTGAGTCCATTGTGCCAGGGACGTGATTGGAGATGGTCTTTCGGGAAGATGCATTAAGGATAAAAAAACTTATACCACTTTCTTTGACAGGAATTTCTTCAAAATGAGAAATATAAGAAGGTACCCCAACACCGTGTAAGAGATGTAAGATGTATGGAGCATATATAATTGTGCGTCGGTGGTGAGACAAAAAGCTTTTAATTCCGTCATAAATAAATTTAGCCTAATTTACTTGAATCCCACCAAATATAGCATAGATGGCTTTATGTTCATTTTCATATATTTGTTCATGACTTCCTAAACTTGGAATTATCGTATTGATTATCATACGATTTAATAACTATGGTGACCCTCTCCAAAGCACATAGATTTTTTTTTGCATACAAAAGGAATTCACCACTAAACCCCATTTCTTCTATATTTGAATATTTAAATAATTTCCAAATATTTTTCCCAAGACCCTGGAATTACCAATATAAACATATCAGTGCATAAAACAGATTTAGACAATTACATATATGATGATATATAATTGTTTGTTTCCCTTTTGCCTTTTAGAGCTAACAAATTTGCAAAGAGAATTTGAATCAAACAGGCAACAAAATTCTATATGTGTGTTGACAACATAACTATTTACTTCTTCCCTAAATTTTGTTCTACTGTCAGTGATATTTTTTTGCAATGCTCATGGTTTCTAAACTTTCTGCCTAAATAAGTCTATTAGCACTGAAATGGCATTTAATTGTTCTTATGACCTTTATCAAATACTTGTATGAAATTTTACTTCAAAATATTATACTTGCAGGCATGAACATTAGGACTAATTCTTATTTACCATTTCAGGTTGAACAATTAAATCATACTGCATTTTTAAGTTTAATCATGGTGCAGACTTGAGTACTTGGTGTTTTATTGGAAGTGCTTGGTATCATTTGAGGGTTGCTTGGAGTTTTTCTTTTTTTTTGTTCTGGAAGCACTTACACTTCATGAGTTGAAATGAAATGGTTCCGGTCTACAAGAGTTTGACCCATGGCCATCTAGGCCGGCCATAGTCCCTCTTTTACCACTTGCAAACCCATATCCCTCATATTAACAAACTTCTACAAAGATCCACTCCTAACACAAGCATGTTTCTGCCTAATTTAAATTTCCTGGAAATGCATCCATATATGTATTCAATCCATTATCAAAAATACAATTACTTCCAGGTTTATTTCTTTCATAAATTTTTTTTTGAAATCAAATACACAAATACATGTTAATCAATTTTTCACTCCAGAATTCATGCACATGCCTGTATCACTTACCTGCCATGCACAAATTCATTTCTCCTGAATACCCCTACTCAAATCTTGTGAGTTCATTTTTTAAATCAACCACCTTAGCTCTTTAATTTTCATAAACCATAATATAGATTCAGGCAGTAAAAATCAGAGATTATCACATACTCATATCATATTTATATGACATATCCATCCCCTTGTTTCTCCAAATCATACATTCATTAAATCAGTAGTTAACCAAACATCATCAATAATCATCCAAAACAGGTTTACTTAAGTACATATTTTAATCCAAATACTTAGAAAACTCCCTACAATTATCTTCAACTACAACATGAAATCTGACTAATAAATTCATTACAAAGCAACTGCAAATTTAAAACTGGTTTCTTTTATTTATACTGGCAGCTAATTGCCATCTTCATCCATCAAGCCAACTTCAATTTCCTGCAAGCAATTCACTGAGCTGCCCCAATTTTAATGAGACACCCAGATGATTGCAAGGGCAACCAAAAGGGTCAGTTTTTACTGGTATGAGCATTTATCAAATTTGTATACATATTCATAATTTTTGGTGATCTTGCATTGTCTTCCTAGTTTAGCAGATTTCATACTTAGCATGTTTTTGGTTAATACCAAGTGATACAAAGACACATTCATTTATTCAAACAATACCCAGCAAACAATCAAAATAAATAAATATAATTCTTGATTCATTTTTCTCCATTTCTGAATAAGTAAACTCAGATTTTTATACTCCCAATTTCACCCAGTAATTAATCAAAGCACAAAATTTAACTTGATTAATTTAACTCCATATCTGAATATTTATAATCCAGATTTTTTTAAACCCCATTCCCCATTTATTTTATGGTCTTTAACTCCTTGTCAAATGAACACCATGTATGCATTGTGAAGGAAACTCCCAGGTTATTTAATTTATTCCAACACACAAAGGCCTCAGGGTGCAATTGCACCATGCATATACTTACTCCCACCTGAAGCAAGCAGATCATTGACTAACTCCCAAATGACCAATTTAATTTATTAAATCCTCCTTTAGTTTCTGCTTATTTTATTAAGCTTCTATTTATGAATTCAATCATAAAAACTCCCAATTCATTCATGTTTCAGAAAGGCTTATCTTCTTTAAAACTTTCTGGTTCAACCCCATGTTCCCCATTTATTTTTCCTTATTACAGAATATACCCCAGCCTACCTATGGTTTTTCCTAAAAATAGTTTAAGCATCATGATCCTACTATCTTTCTTCTATATTATTGTGAATATATGAATAAGGGTTTATTAAGGAAATCCCTCAAAACCCAGAAATTCCCCTCTGACTTATGATATGAACATTTAGTTTCATGCTTCATTATCCAAGAAATAAACACGAGCTAGATCACTGTCTTGCTGCCTATTCCCTAAATAATTTATATCCATACTTAATAATGATAAAATAGAACAAAAAAAATGCTCAAACCATTTTACTTTAAAAACCCACATACAGATTAAAACCCCAAACAAGAATGCACAGACAAACATCCATCTCACCCATAACAAATCATTTCAGAGAGTTTAAATGACTTATAACATTTTAGGCTGCCTACAAGAGGACTTAATGCCATTGCATACGAAGGGATAAATACTCACTTTATGTTCTCCTTTTACTGCCTTAATCCCCTGAACAACAAATCCTCCAAAGTTTCAAGCTAGTGTTTCTCCTATTTTATTTTATTTTTGTTTTGATTTCGAGAGAATGGTGGATATGGTCATGTGCAGGTATTTATAAAATCATTCTAGGGTTTAAGAGAAATGGGTAATTTCCTTGATGCCCCTAGATATTCATGCACAAATCATTTCCCTGTGTGGTCCTTAATTGGGAATGCACACTTTTGGTTACCTCAATTAGTTATTTCGGGAATCAAGCATTTTAAACACTTCATACTATTTTCATGACTCTATTTTACTCATGCCATATGCATGTGACCCTTTGTTTATTATTTTTTATTTATTTCTTATAGGTTTAAAGAAATTGCAAACCCCTTTGTGTTTTCTACCTAACTACCATTTCCATTCAATCATGCATACTATCATACATAATTATGTAATGTAAAATCATTCACACTATGTTATTTGCTTGAAATAAATATAAGATATGAAAATTCTTATTTGATCTTGTATATTTTTTTATTCTGCCTTTAGTCAAAACAGTAACTCCTCATACATCTTTATGTGTTAAAAAAAATCACATATGTCATGCTAATTATTACTAGCATAAATATAAGACATTTAAACCTTTTATTAAACTTCATTTTATTCTGTCTTTAAATAAAACAGAAAACACCCCATATGTTAAATGTATGTATTTATATAATTCTTTGGACATGGAACTATATTTGTTTTGAGTTCCAATTTTTTTTAATCACCTTAACTCCTTGCATTTTATCAAACAGAAGCTCCTATGCAAATTTTATTTATTAACAAATTTTCTTTTCTGTTTTAATGCATTATATATATATTTTATAATTTCAGAATTTCTTAAAATAAATGTAACTCTCATTTTATTTTATTTTATTTTTCTTTTCTTTTAGGGTCATTACAATAACCTAGCTTTTGGACGTTAGTAAATGGATTTCCATTGCAGCATTCTATCCTTCCAAATTTGATTTGTTATTTTATCATGTGGCAGATGTCTTTAGTCGGGAATTTTCTCTAAATCAAGTCCAATAGAGGAACAATCGAGTAAACGACCAATTATGTTTGTGCTAATTTTCAAAACGTGGCCATAAACACTTATCTATAACCAACCATCTTCATTCTCAGGTGTCCAAATATCATTACTACATAAGTTTGAATAAAAAAGAAAGAACGCCAATTGATCAATTTGTACCTCATTTTTGTCAAAATTGATTAAACCTCGAAAGCCAGAGGCGATGGTGAGTTCTTGAATACCATGTTCACTTAATTTGCACAATTGGTAGAATGGACCAGAATGAGGAATGAAGCCTCTTTTGCTTCAGTTCTTCAAATCTTTTGTTTGCAATTGTGCTATTTTGACTTCATTCTTGAATGTGGGCATTGATGAAAAGATGGTTTTGAGAGGATGAAGATTGACCTCTCTTTGACCTTTTGCTAACGTGAATTTTTGCTTTGGGAGCCATATTTGATTAAATAGGGTTTTGGGAAGTTAAGGTTTTAGAGTTGGGGTTTTAGATTTGAAGTTAGATTAGCAATGTAACGAACCGTACATTTTTAATAATTAAAGTTGTCAATTTAATAAGATTTTGGTAAATAAATTTGGAAGAAATAAAAAAACTTTTAATTTAATAATAAAATGAATGCCAAAATGAAATGTAACAATGTATTTAAAAACTAATTATTAACAATTGAAATGAAATTACAATTTATTGAAGTAATGTAAATTGTTATACTTGGCTATAAATTTATGTAAGAAAACAAATGCAAACATTAAAATTTATAAATGATTTAGTATGAAATAAATGACCATTGAATAAAGATTAGGTATATAAGAATGGTAACATATGTTTGTGAACAATGAATTCAAAAGTGTGATTAAAAGTTATAGTAACGGTTGTAAGTTACTATTTAATTGGTCTATTAATCTAGTTGTAAATGTTACATTTGGGTATAAAACTGAATATAAGCAAATAAATGTAAGTGTTGTATGGATAAATGAATTAGTATATAATTTATGGTAATTGAATGAATTAAACATTATGTAAGCAATTATGATAATTAGTGGACATAATAAAGTTGAGTGTAATATAAAGATAATGATAACATTTATTGCAAGTTACATTTTATTTAGGCTGCTAACTTTAAAGTAGGAAATCAATTACATTTAAATGCAAGTAAATGTTCATTAATATGAGATAGGACAGTAATTGTAAAGTGTGAATATAATGAAATAAATGGAAATGTATATTTTATTCATAGATAAAAATAAAAGAATGAAACCAAGTTGAATAAATTGATTAAGCTTTTAATTATAATAAATGTAAAATTTTGGATTTTTTTGTAATTTATTTTCCAAATACAATAAAATAAACATTTTCTGAAAATTTTATATTTTGGTCAACTTTGGTCAAATTTTGAATTTTGAATTTTTAATCTTTTTCTTTGGAGCAGAATATAATGCTGATATCCGTTCTGCTTTTTGTTTCTTAAATTCTGATTTATACCTTTAAAATTGGATAAATTACAGCGTTTTACACGCAATAAATTTCTGTATTCTTATTTTATATATTTTCCTATACCCATCTCTTTGTTTATTTCTCTATTTATTTGTCTAAACTTTTATTGTATTTATTGGGATTTATTTGTTTATATCTTTTTATAAATGGCTGGAGAAAATCAAGGGGACACACGTTACATTGTTTAAATTCTTGCCTTTTTATTTACCTAGCCTCTTTATTATTTTCCTAGCATTCACTCCTCTCTTAGCCATTCAAAACTTTTCTTTCCATCCACTCCACTTCATAATTCACGCACAAAAAAAAATTTCCCATCTCTCATTTTCATTTGCATTTAAGAATAAAATATATGTAAGTTTCTTTCTCCTTTATTCTTGCCTTTTCAGTTTCCTAGCATTTACTCCTCCTTAGCCGTTTTTTTTATTTCCTTCTAGCCATGAGAAACCTTCATTATTCACGTGCAAACATTTCTCATTTCTTAACAAATAAAAAGAATTAAATACATCAAGTTATTTGTTGCCTTTTTATTTTCCAAACCCTTCAAACTCTTGCCTTTAATTGCCTAGCCTCTTTATTTCTTACTGTTAGCACCAAAATTGGTCACTAACCTCGTAGAGAAAGATTGTGTAGAGATATAAGTGATGAAGATAAATTAAACAGAGAAGACAATGCTAATTTAAATGCAGGAAGACAATGCTAATTTAAATGCAGAAAGTAAGAACACCAAATTTATAGTGGTTCAACGTAATTGCCTACGTCCACTTTGAGATTAAACTTTATTGATCTTCCTTATTGTTGATTACAAATACAATTCGTGAATCAAATGATTGAATGAAGTTGTTAAGTAGAGAAGATGAGTCTCAGAAATGGCAGAGTCTCCCCGGTGTTCTCTCCAAAAAAGGATCCTCTTCACTGTGACCCTGCCCCTCTATTTATAGACAAAAATGGGCTGGACTTCCCAAGTGGGCTTGGTAGCCGAACGCTCTAGCCCAGGTGTAGTGTTCGCAGCATGCCGAACCAGGTATGCCGAACGCTTTGACGCCGAACAGTCCTTTCCATGCCGAACAGTCCTTTCTGTGTTGGATGGTTCGTTCGATTGTGTGGGAAGTGCAGGATGGTTGCAGCTGAAGCCGATCGCAATTCTATCTGAAGCTTTTGGTCGAATGATGCATGCTGGCCGAACGATAGTGTCATGTTGAATAGTAATGTACACCGAACGTCTCCTGGATGCCGAGTATGCCCGTTGCCGAGTACTCCTGCTGCTGAGTTCTGCTTTATGCCGAACACTCCTGTCGCCGAGTATTCCTATCGCCGAGTTCTATTGATGCCGAACACTCCTGTCGCCGAGTATTCCTATCGCCGAGTTCTATTGATGCCGAACACTCCTGTCGTCGAGTATTCCTATCGCCGAGTTCTATTGATGCCGAACGCTAGCTGACGCTGAGCATTGGTTGACGCCGAGTGCCAGTTGACGCCGAGTAGTTTTGTATGCCGAGTTCTATTGATGCCGAGTATTACGCCGAACGCCGAACACTACTTGACGCCGAGTCTTCTGGATGCCGAGCACTACGGATGCCGAGCACTATGGATGCCGAGCACTATGGATGCCGAGTACTTCTCCGAGTACTAGTTGCCTGGTCAAATCTCCAGGAAACACTTGCCCCCCAAAGTGTATCGCGTGGCCGAACGTGATGCGCTTTGAATCTAGTTCAACTTTCCTTGGTGATGCCTTCTCGAGAATGCCTGTGACGGAGGTGTGTGACGAGCGTGGCCTGGACGCCAAACGATACGTTCGAAGCCGAACAATCCTCATGTGCCGAACGACACTTTGCTCTGATGCCCAACACTGTGGTATTGACCGATTCTACCGGGTATAGCCCCTTCGACTTCCACCTCCCTTCTCTATAAAACCAGGTCTTTTCCTTCTTCTCCCCTTCACTTTTTTACTTCTACCGTTCCTCGAAGACTTTCAATTCTGTTCAGTCGTCCGGATTTAAAACTTAACTACTCCATCCCAATCTCCAATCTGCAAACTAGGTATCTTTTCTCGTACGATTCAAGTAGATTTCAAACGAGATGGCCGAGTGTGTCACGTAGAAGGCCTTTGAGTAGGTCGTCTCTACCGCGTCTTCACTGCCGAACGATGATGCGAGGAGGAATGATCAGGTTCACCTATGGGCTTAGCTTCCTCGTGTCAAACCAAAGTTAAAGGGAAGAAAAAAGAAAGAAGGTGTCGGAGGAGGTAAAGGTGTTGGTCGGCTTAGCGCTGCTCCGGCGTATGTCGTCATGCGTCGGAAAGTGGAATGGGAAGTCGCCGAGCACTACCTTGGCCGAACGAACCCCGGCCTAGCGCTTATTAAAATGCCACTATGACTTAGCCGAACGAACTAAGGCCAAACAACACTCAAATGCCGAACAGTATTTGTGCCGGACAACTGACATGCCGAACAGACACACATGCCGAATAGAACTTAGCCCGAACAGTAGGGCTGCACACAACCCATATCCAATCCGACCCAACCCACCAACCCGACCCACATAAACCCAACCCAACCCATCCTAGTTCGGGTCGGATATGGGTTACAATTTGTAACCCATACTATATATGGGTCGGGTGTGTTATTTTGTTCAACCCAACCCTACTTTAACCCAACCCAACCCTATATCAAAAACCTAATTTCATATCAATACACTTAAAATTAGAATAGTCTAATCCTAGAATAATGTTTATGTATTCTACAGTAAATATACGAAAAAGCATATTTTATGTCAACCCAAACAAGATAGAAATTGGCAAAGATATTCCAAAGGGCATTTTAATGTATTTTAAAATGAAACACTTGTTCTACTATGTAGTGAACTAATTTCATATGATGTGTTTTACAATGAAATTTTAATAAAATATATGTTATAATGAATTAGTTAGTTTAAGTGCGTTATGCTAGCTAAAATCTAATATATCATGTTGAACATTTTAATGTTATTTTTTGAAAATATTCCCTTATATTCTCATTTTTTATTAGATTCATGCAACCCAACCCAACCCTACTAAACCCGACCCAACCCATACTTCGACCCAACCCATATCCAACCTCATATAGGGTCGGATACGGGTTGAGCTACCTTAAACCCATACCTATGCGGGTCGGATGAAATATTTGGTCTGACCCGACCCAACCCATACTTTGTGCAGCCCTACCGAACAGTACAATTGCCGAACAGACGCACATGCCGAATAGAACTTAGCCCGAACAGTACAATTGCCGAACAGATGCACATGCCGAATAGAACTTAGACCGAACGATACAACTGCCGAATACCATTTAAATGCCGAACAGTATTCGTTTTGAATAAATGACCTGCCGAACAAACATACTAGGCCGAACACTGTAAACTGCCGAACGAACAATTGCCTTGCCTAATCAATACAAGGACAAAGATCTAAGCACACCAACATGTGGAACTGACCCGGATCATTAACTCCCTAGCTTTTAGTAGACTTAACGGGCTTTTTGAGATGGTCAGCGATGACGGTCTTCGAAGGCGACGATTCGAAGCACATTTTTATATCTTTGAAATCTTTAGATTTTTATTGCTTGTACACAATTGCTTGCACTAGTTCACACACCACGTGGGGGGGGGGGGGGGAAACTCGTGTTGCCAATTCTAACGTTCAACGTTTTTCAAGTATAGTTTTCTCAAGCACTTTGCCAGGTTCGTTATTTATTGAGGATGTCAAGAAAGTCTAGCTCCGCCACTATATCCGACAGGCCTGGGCCGTCATCAAGGCCAGAAGCTGCTAATACTTCCAATCCGTCGACTTCTCCTGCTCACAACTTAGCACGTGATGCCCTGGAGGCAGCAATTCATCTAGACAATCCGATCGATTCACAAGCTTCAAAGATCAACGAAGCCGCTCTCCGACGGATATGCTCCATTCATGGGATCCTTTTTGCCGACGTGTTGGTCCCTTCACGACACGATCGTCCTCATCTGCCCCCAGTCGGGTATACTGCCTGTAACAAGTTCATGTGTTGGATGGGCAGCGTGCCTCCGTTCAATTTATTTCTCCGGGATGTATTGCAATATATTGACATAGCTCCATCGCAGCTGCACCCGAACGGCCATGCGTTTCTATACGGGACCTACTTACTTTTCATGGCCGTCTTCTGTAGACCTCCAACCGCTGGCGATATCAGATACATTTATATGATCAAGAGACGAAAAGACAGTCCTTCCTTTATGTTCCTCGAGCCGTACCACAGATGCCAAATCTTGACCGGGGCATGTAGTAAATTCGCCCTGTACAAACAGGAATGGTTTTATGTGTGCTGCCCTCCTGGTTTTGCGAGGAGATGGGTTGAAGGCAGTAAGTCTCTCTGCCGAGTCACTATTCGCATTTAACCGGAGTCATGCTTTTCCTAACTCTTTGTTTCATCTTTTCAGGTATCAACCCGCGTCCGGAAGGCCGAGGATATTCTGAGGCTGTTGAAGCCGTTAGAGCTCTTCCTGCCGAGGAACGAGACATCCAGACTATCATTTCAAATGAATCACTGTCGGGATTTGGCTTGCTAGCCCCTGGTCGTCGGATCAGCCTTCCAGAAGGTGTCATCATTCCCAAACCTTCGTCCAGTAAAGGGAAGAAATAGGCCGGATCGTCATCGCGCCGCACTCCCGATACGCACGAAGAAGGTGAGCGCAAAGAAGACGAAACTCTTGAGACTCAAGGCGAGAACGTCGGTCCCGCTTGGAATCCGACAGTCGAAGTTCAAGATATTGAGACGTCATCCTCCCCTTCGAAGGGAAAGAGTAAGTTAAAATATAAAGTTCAGAAGGAGAAAGTTGGTGGCACTTCAAAAGTCTTGCCTATCCCGCCTGAGAAAGAGGCTTCCTCGCAGCACCTGGAAAGTTCCCCGAGGGGCCTGTCGAACCTGTCTATTCCCGACGATATTCTCAATTACGGGTTTGACGACCCTGAAGCCCTCAAGTTTTCTTCGCCCGTTAAAGGCAATGCGGGAGTTCAACTCCCGGTCCAAGGAGACAACACTCCGATTAGTAAAGATAAACGAACGGGTCCGTCGGGGGGAACACTGAGACACACACGCACATACGCATTCCATCATACACTTCAAGTTTTTTCTTATCTCACAGATTTTTCTTAACTCGTTGTTATCTCTATTCTTTGCAGGTGATATGGGGCGTTCTCATGGACTCGATCGCCTTCATGGCTCTTCCATATTTCATCACTCTGGACAGGACTCTGGTTTAGGCAGACGCAGGGGCAGAGACGATTATGAAGATAGAGACAATCGTCCCCGTGAGTCGTCTCACCGCAAGAAGGCATATTCTCAATCTTCGCAGTCCCGTGATCCTCTTCCTCCAACTGTGCCGGATAAAGAGAAAACTTCACAGAAGGGTCACCACTCTAATGCTCCTCGAGAACAACACTCCGGTTCATCGAGTACGAGGCAAGTTTGGGAACAACGAAAAAGGGGAGAAATTCCAAAGCCTCCTCCCCCTACTCCCGCGGTTGATCCAACTGTCGCGGAAAAGATGGTCGATCTTCGGGCCAAGTTTCCAAAAATTTGCTTTGATGGTTTGAAGTTCCTCCCAGCTAATCACCATATTCCTGGGCACGTGAAGCAGAGTGCCATTGCCTGCAATAACGACGTCTATGTTCAACATGACGCATTTGTGCACTTGGTGGAGAAGATCTCGGAGGTGTCCGTTGAGCGTCAACAGGAGATTGATCGCCTGAAACTGGAGGCTGGCTGCGACAAAAACATCATCGAGCACCAAGACGTAGAGCTCGCTTCGTACAAGTCGAAGCTGGAAGCTGCTGAACAAAGCGCAAAAGATACTGCTGAGGCAGTTACTCGCTTAGAGATGGCTCACAAGAAGGAGCTTGATGAGGCAGTCCAGCGCAGCGGTGCCCTCGCCCTAGAAAAAGACTCTGTTCAAAAAGAGAGGGACGCGCTCGTTGTGCAAGTCAGAGAGCCGAAAGAATTACTCTCCAAGGAGAAGGAGGACAAGGTAGCTGCTCAAGAAGAATCACAGCGATACTGTGATGAAATCGTTGCTACTCGTCTCCTGAAAACGAAGCTCGATGACGAACTTGCCGGGGTTGAGAAAATGAAGGATGAGGCCCGTGAGGAGGGCAGAAGAGAGGCTGTGGAGGAGATTGATTCTCGCCTCGAGGCGGCCGCAGAAGATGGCAGGGAAGAGGTCAAATGCATGTTTGACCCGTTGATTGCTGAATATGGAGCCCGCGTCCTTATGCATCGCGACTTAACGTTCTTGGGCGACGGCTATCTCGAATCCCTAGCCGAGGCCTGGGAAACTTTGATAAGGATCAGGAAGATCGAGTCGGGCTCCGAAGTGGTCGATGAGGATGCCTTGGTGAAGGAGTTCCTTAGGGGGAATGAGCCATCGGATTTATCCGCAGCATTGGTACTTTATAGCAAAGGCTCTCCCCTTCCAAAAGAGAAAAATGATGAAGCTAGCCCGTCTGGGGCCAATACTTCTGCTCCTCATATTGCTGCTCCTCCCGCTGCTCAATCGGTCGGTCGGCCGACACTTGATACATTCGAGCAGCATGCTGGTTATGACCCCGAAGATCCCGGGCTCGGGCTCATGTGCTATCCCCTATCCTGGAGGGTGAAACCCCACGCGCCACCGACAGCCAACCGGAACCTGGTAGGAAATTCTTCTTTCTCTAAAAGTTGAAAGATCCCGTCATCTTTCAGCGGTGGTTACTTGTTCTAACGCCCATCCTTTATGTTTTCATGTAGGTTGTTCTGACGCCGAGCCAACTCCGAGGAGCGATGACGCCAAGGAGGAGGCAGAGAAAGCTAGCGATGCTGTCCACGCGGGAGTGATTCCTGGTCCCGATGCTCAAGTGATTGGGGCGCTAGATGACGATAAGCTTGACACTTCATCTCCCGCCGAAGGAAGCGACGAAATTGAAATCACTAGCGCCTCTGATCATACTTCACAGATGAGCATGAAGGACCGCCTCGCCGTAGAGGAGAAGAAAAAGGCCGAGGTCAAAGTTGAACCTGGAATCCTGGAACTTACCGACCCGCGGAACAGACCTTTGAAAATCATTCTCCCGAGCAGGTCCAAACCACTAGATGTTCCGTCTCCTACTCTTGACTCCACTTCTTTAGCAAGCAAGAAATCCAAGAAAAAGCGTGAAGGAGAGGAGTCGTCGGAAAAAACAAAGGAGGACAAGAAGAAGAAGCCAAAGAAATAATCGATACACTCGTTCAACGAGCATCTTGCTTAAGTCTTGTAGTTGTTTTTATCTTTGTAGCTTGTAGCTTGTATAGATAAGTTCTCAACTCTGAGTTTTATAGGAGTAACTGTGTAACCCCATTTTGAACTACTGAATGAAGTTTAGTCTCTTTTTGTTTGAATGACTCTCTTGCTTTTTTCTTTTGTCTGCTGATTAACTGTAGTCGCAGCTCATGTTCTTATGAGTCGCATCATCTCCTAGTCCATTTTCGTGATGTTCGATCATCTCCAGACGTGGCATATTTCTTGTTCTACATCTCTCGTGTACTTGGACTTTTTCCTAAATCTGCACTCCGGGGATTTAGAGTAAGTTGATCCGCGTTTAGGGGATTCGGAGGTTCGTATCGTTTATACTCTAGTCCGCATTCTAGGGACTTAGGGTACTGCGATCCGCGCTCTGGGGACTCGAAGATTTGCAATCGTTTATACTCTAGTCCGTGCTCCGGGGACTTAGAGTACTCCGATCCACGCTCTGGGGATTCGAAGATTTGAGATCGTTTATACTCTAGTCCGCGCTCCGGGGACTTAGAGTACTCCGATCCGCGCTCTGGGGATTCGGAGATTCGATATCGTTTATACTCTAGTCCGCGCTCCGGGGACTTGGAGTACTCCGATCCGCGCTCTGGGGATTCGGGGATTCGAAATCGTTTATACTCTAGTCCGCGCTCCGGGGACTTAGAGTACTCCGATCCGCGCTCTGGGGACTCGAAGATTTGCAATCATTTATACTCTAGTCCGCGCTCTGGGGACTTAGAGTACTCCGATCCGCGCTCTGGGGATTCGGGGATTCGAAATCGTTTATACTCTAGTCCGCGCTCCGGGGACTTAGAGTACTCCGATCCACGCTCTGGGGATTCGGAGATTCGATATCGTTTATACTCTAGTCCGCGCTCCGGGGACTTGGAGTATTCCGATCCGCGTTCTGGGGATTCGAAGATTCAAAATCGTTTATACTCTAGTCCGCGCTCCGGGGACTTAGAATACTCCGATCCGCGCTCTGGGATTCAGAGATTTGAAATCGTTTATACTCTAGTCCGCACTCCGGGTACTTAGAGTACTCTGCTCCACGCTCTGGGGATTTGGAGATTTGAAGTCGTTTATACTCTAGTCCGTGCTCCGGGGACTTAGAGTACTCCAATCCGCGCTCTGGGGATTTGGAGATTTGGAATCGTTTGTACTCTAGTCCGCGCTCCGAGGACTTAGAGTACTCCGCTCCACGCTCTGAGGATTCGGAGATTTGAAGTCGTTTATACTCTAGTCCGCGCTCCGGGGACTTAGAGTACTCCGATCATGAGATATAGAAACATTAGTGATTCGTAGAAAATACGGCTTCAAGTCTTTATTAATGAAAAACAACTAGACTGCTTGATTACATAGTTAAAGAGAAACTAAGCTAATACTGAACGAAAACACATAGGAAATAACAGTGCCTAAAACAAGAAAGAAAACATGCTAAATGTAATAGTGCCGCAGATGTTCACTGTTCCATGCTCGGGGGAGTGTCGTGCCATCAACGGTCGCTAGCTTGAATGTTCCCTCTCCAAGCTTCCGTTCAATGGTGTACGGACCTTCCCAGCTGGGATTCATACGTGATGGTACCGGGAAAACTCGTTTCAGAACGAGATCACCCACATCAAAGATCCTTGGGCGGACTCTGCCGTCGTAGTAGCGCTTGACTCGGTGCCTATGCACTGCCGCCCTTAATTTGGCTTCTTCATGCTTTTCATCGATGCAGTCTAGTGATTCCAACAAGAGATTCTGGTTCGTTTTGGGATCATAGTATGTCACTCGGTGCGATGGAACTTCAAGTTCCACGGGTATAACGGCTTCGGAGCCGTATGCCAAGGCGAATGGAGTGTGGCCGGTCGCGCACTTGTGGGTAGTTTTATATGCCCATAATGCTGTCGGGAGTTCATCTACCCACTTGCCTCCAACCTTCTCCAGACGCTTCTTCAGTATGGACTTGATTATTTTGTTAACGGCCTCGACTTGTCCGTTAGCTTTTGGGTGTGTGACGGCGGCGAACTTTTTCTCGATGCCGTACTTTAAACAGAACTCTTTGAACTCTCTACTTTCAAATTGCGTCCCGTTGTCCGTAATGATGGTGCGAGGAAGGCCAAAGCGGCATATAATGTTTCGTACAACGAAGTTAATGACCTTCTTAGAGGTGATTGTGGCCAAAGGTTCTGCCTCCGCCCATTTTGTGAAATAGTCGACTGCAACTATCGCGTATCTTGCGCCACCTCTGGATATAGGCAAAGATCCGATTATGTCGATCCCCTAGATCGCAAACGGCCAGGGACTAACCATTTGCGTGAGTTCCGTTGATGGAGTCCTCGGGATTTTCGCGTATCTTTGACACTTGTCACACTTTCTCGCGTAGTCTGCGGCGTCCCGGTTTACGGTTGGCCAGTAATATCCATAGCGGAGGATCTTCTTTGCTAGCGTTTGCCCCCCAGTATGGTCACCACATTCTCCTTCATGAACTTCTCTTAAGACCCGCTTTGTCTCATCATGAGCGATGCATCGTAATAATGGGACTGAGAATCCTTTTCGATACATTGACCCATCCTGCATTACGTATCGCGCGGCCTTTCGAAGGATTTGCCGTCTTTCGCTTCTTTTTTCTGGTAAGGCTCCGATCGTTAGGTACAGTTTGAATGGGGTTATCCACGATTCCTTCTCGATCTCCGTTTCCAACACACGATCGACTTTCATCTCGTCTATGCTCGGGGCATGCAAGACTTCAACGGGATACAATCCCATTTGCTGTGCATCGCCGGTAATCGCAAACTTAGCCAATAAGTCGGCTTCTTTGTTCAGTTCGCGCGGGACATGCGAAATGTCATAACGCTCAAGATTTGATAGTAGTTCTTGGACCCGAACAAGGTACGGAGCGAGCTTTCGTCCCTTTGCTTGGTAGTCTCCCCGCACTTGGTAAACCACCAATTGTGAGTCACAAAAGATTTCAATTGATTTGATCCCGAGTCCCCTGATGAGCTTCAAGCCAGCGATCAGTGCTTCATATTCTGCTTCGTTATTTGTAGCCGGGAAATCAAGCTTCAGGGCATAACAGATTGATCGGTTTTCCGGAGTTATAAGAACTATGCCCGCGCCGGAGCAACGATCGTTTGATGCATCGTCAGTGTATAATTTCCATCGAACGGGGGGAATGATGTCGTGATCATCCGGTTTGACGGGTATGGTAAACTCAGCGATGAAATCTGCTAACGCTTGCCCTCGGATGGCTCTCCGTGGTAAGTAGGCGATATCAAATTGGCTCAACTCGATGTTCCATTTTAGCAACCTTCCAGAAGTTTCCGGCCGTTGGAGTACCTGCCTCAGGGGTTGATCGGTATAAACACCGATTGAATGTGCTTGAAAGTATGGGCGCAGCTTACGTGATGCAATCACCAAGCAATAAGCTAATTTCTCGATCTTAGGGTAATTCCTCTCTACCCCCGTTAAACGCTTACTAACATAATACACCGGCTTCTGGACTCGATCCTCCTCACGAACCAAAGCCGCACTTATCGCATGTGGGGATACAGCCAAGTATACATATAACATTTCATGGTCAACTGGTTTTGACAGCATTGGTGGACTCTCCAGATGCCTCGCCAGATTCTGGAATGCTTCCTCACAACTAGACGTCCATTCAAAATTTCTCTTCCCCTTCTTTATTATATCAAAGAATGGGATGCACTTGTCAGTTGCCCTGGATATAAATCGACCTAGCGCAGCTACTTTTCCATTCAAACTCTGCACTTGCTTTATAGTCCTGGGCGCTTGCACATCTCGAATAGCTTGGATCTTTTCTGGGTTAGCTTCAATTCCTCTAGCATTGACGATGAATCCCAAAAATTTCCCCGATGCAACGCCGAAGGAACACTTCAGAGGGTTGATCTTCATCCCATAATACCTGAGTATGTCGAACATTTCAGCCAAGTCTCGAATGTGGTCGTTTGACCGTCGTGACTTCACGAGCATGTCATCCACATAGACTTCCATCGTTCTACCCAGTTGGTCTTTGAACATTCGATTCACTAAACGCTGGTAAGTCCCTCCTGCGTTCTTCAATCCAAAGGGCATCACTACATAGCAATATAGTCCGACATTTGTAACGAAGCTGGTGTGTTCTTGGTCTGGAATATGCATCGGGATTTGGTTGTACCCTGAGTACGCATCCATGAATGATAACAGCTCGTGTCCTACGGTGGAATCGACCAACTGATCGATCCTTGGCAACGGGAAACTGTCCTTTGGGCATGCTTTGTTCAAGTCGGAATAATCTACGCAAGTCCTCCATTTCCTGTTCGCCTTTTTTACCAGCACGGGGTTGGATACCCATTCAGGGTAGAGGGCGTCGCGGACGAACCCATTTGCTTTGAGTTTGTCTACCTCCTCCCTGAGAGCAGTGGACCTCTCCGGGTCCATTCCTCTTCTTTTTTGTTTAACCGGGACATATTTCGGGTCTATGTTCAACATATGACTCGCGATGGCGGGAGAAATCCCACACATATCAGAATGCGTCCAGGCGAAAACATCAAGATTCGCCCGGAGGAAGTCGCTAAGGTCTCCAGTCATCGCGGGGCCAAGCTGTGATCCGATCTTCAGTATTCGTGAAGGGTCGTCACGGCTAACTGAAATGTCAATCGTTAATTCAGCCGGCGCTGCCTTCTCTTCCCTGGGTTTCTCATCGTCGTCTCTCGGATCTATATCTCTGAAGATCCGAGAACTATGCCCGAGCCAGGGCTCGGGCACTACTTGTCAATTATCCGCATTAAGGATGCGGACGGGATTGTCCGCAACCTTCCCCTTCTCCCTCCGATGGGCCTCTCGGAGCTCAGCCACATAACAGGAACGACCAGCTGCTTGGTCGCCATGAACAATACCTACTCCTTTGTCCGTTGGGAACTTCAAAGTTAAACACCACGGGGCTAACGCTGCCCTAAACTCAGCCAGGGCCGACCGGCCCAAGAAAACATTGTATGGAGAATCCACATCCAAAACTACGAAGGGTAGAATTCGCACCCTCCGACGCTCGCCTTGTCCCAGTTCAACTGGTAACTCAACGTACCCCACGGCGTCGGTCGCTGCGCCGTTAAAGCCGTGTATACGAGCCTTGGAAGGTTTCAGGTCTTTTGTTTCCAGTTTCATTTGGTCATAAGCCTTCTTGAAGATTATGTTGACAGAACTCCCGCAATCAATCAGAATTCTTTTTACATATGCTAGTCCGATCGTTGCAGATATGACCATCGGGTCGATGGTCGGAGCCTCTACCTGATCAGCGTCTCTGTTTCTGAACACAATATCATCTGTCATTACGCGCTGCTGCTTAGCAGGGGTCCCATCCTCCACGTTCGAACAACACTCAAAATCAGCATGCCTCAGGGAATTTGCATATCGCTCCATCTCTTGCCAATTCTTATCTGCGGGGTGAGGTCCGCCGATAATTGTATTTATGACTAGTCTACCTATGGTTCGGGCAGGCTCCTCAGGATGACGCGGAGCTGGTGCACGACCTGGGTTGGACGTTCCCTGTCCTCCTTCCTATGGATCCTTCACAAATTCTTGCAACTTCTTTTGCCTGATCAACTTTTCGATAGCGTCGTGCAGGTGTCTGCACTCCTCCGTATTGTGCCCATAAGTCTCATGGAAGCGACAATATTTCCCGGTCCGCTTCTGTTCCTCGGTTGATTCTTTTGGACGTGGCTTTCTGTATTGAAAAGTATTGCAGGTGGATAGGTAAATGTTCTCAAGCGGTGCGTTCAGCGGAGTATACTCGCTGTAGCTTGGAATTCTCGACTTCCACTTCCCCGCTTCTCTCTTCTTCCCTTGATTCCTTCCTCCGGACTCCTTAGACTGCCTAGGCTTATTCTGGACATTGACTTGGACCTTTCCCGAGCTGTCTTCGGACTGCTTCACAGAAATGTTGCTCTTCATAGATTCTTGGACAGGTCCTGGTGCCTTATCTCGTCGTACCCACCTAGCTTCCTCTCTTCTTATGAATTGGTGTGCCTTTGAGTAGAAACGCTCTAGCGCAGTCGGAGGTTTTCCTGCCAACCAGTCTCCGAACTCAGAATCTGGATCCACATCTCTCATTACAGCCATCAGAATTGCATGGTCATTGGGGTTATTGACTTCAGTTGCCGCAACGTGGAATCTCTGTAAATATTCCTTCAATGACTCCCTGGGATTTTGGATTACACTTGACAGAGACATTACGTCTTTTGGGCGTGTAGTGTGTATTCTGAACTGCTCAATAAACTTCCTTGCCAACTCTTCGAAATTCGATACGGACCGCGGAGGAAGTCGGGTGAACCACATAGTAGCGATCCCAGAGAGAGTAATCGGAAAGCATCTACACTTGGTGGCATCATATGCTCTAGCTGAATCCATCATCCATTCGTACCTCATGACATGCTGTCTGGGCTCAGTCTTCCCTTCATACGCAGGGATAGTAGGCATACTAAACTTCCTGGGGTACGCCGCCTGCAACACAACATCCGTGAATGGAGTATGACTTCTTGACACTTCCCAGTCATCATTCGATAAGCCCTGATTTTCTTTCATCAATTGCCTGATCATGGCTGTCAGATCTGGTGTCTGTATGGAAGGCGGGAGGTTAAGGTCTGTTCTACATGCCTGTCCATGCTGATGCCTCCTCTCCTGGTGATCTGCCAGTCGCACGTCTTGGGGTTCAACATCGATAGCGTTTTGATGGCCTGGGCCTCCATCCTCCGTTTGCACTCCGGTCCTGAAGTTTCCAGCTCTTGCTTGGTTACGGTCTCCAGCTGTTTGAACACCATCTTCTGCTCGTGCAGCTTCAGTCTTACGTCGTCTGCGCCTGGGAGGTTCATCAGAGGAAGTTGAGCTGTCAGATGAAGAGCAAGGAGCGGGATTGCCCCCAGCATTCTGTTGCTGCTGTTGAGTGAGTTGTGCCATCAGGTTGGCATTAGCTTGCATCTGCTCTCCTAGTTGTCTCCTGCTTTCCCTAAGTTCTCTCATCAAGTCATTGAACTCTACTCTGGTGACAACTGGAGTCTGTTCTTGAGCGGCAATTCCTGCACTCGGAATCGCTGGTTGATTGCTAGGTCCTGCTTGTTGCACGCTAGCAGTCTCGCGGGCATCCGCATTATGAGAAGCTGACCTAGTACGTGGTCCTGCCATTGTAGAGTTATTGGTATGAACTCTGAGTAGAATCAACGGATGTCCTATTAGTGAGTCGGATCTTCTTTGGGGGATTTGTTCAACCCAGTAACTTCAAAGCAGATCCTTGAGGTCTGAGAATTCAACTCTCAATGAAAGCACCAAAGTGTTAGCACCAAAATTGGTCACTAACCTCGTAGAGAAAGATTGTGTAGAGATATAAGTGATGAAGATAAATTAAACAGAGAAGACAATGCTAATTTAAATGCAGGAAGACAATGCTAATTTAAATGCAGAAAGTAAGAACACCAAATTTATAGTGGTTCAGCGTAATTGCCTACGTCCACTTTGAGATTAAACTTTATTGATCTTCCTTATTGTTGATTACAAATACAATTCGTGAATCAAATGATTGAATGAAGTTGTTAAGTAGAGAAGATGAGTCTCAGAAATGGCAGAGTCTCCCCGGTGTTCTCTCCAAAAAAGGATCCTCTTCACTGTGACCCTGCCCCTCTATTTATAGACAAAAATGGGCTGGACTTCCCAAGTGGGCTTGGTAGCCGAACGCTCTAGCCCAGGTGTAGTGTTCGCAGCATGCCGAACCAGGTATGCCGAACGCTTTGACGCCGAACAGTCCTTTCCGTGCCGAACAGTCCTTTCTGTGCTGGATGGTTCGTTCGATTGTGTGGGAAGTGCAGGATGGTTGCAGCTGAAGCCGATCGCAACTCTATCTGAAGCTTTTGGTCGAATGATGCATGCTGGCCGAACGATAGTGTCATGTTGAATAGTAATGTACACCGAACGTCTCCTGGATGCCGAGTATGCCCGTTGCCGAGTACTCTTGCTGCTGAGTTATGCTTTATGCCGAACACTCATGTCGCCGAGTATTCCTATCGCCGAGTTCTATTGATGCCGAACACTCCTGTCGCCGAGTATTCCTATCGCCGAGTTCTATTGATGCCGAACGCTAGCTGACGCTGAGCATTGGTTGACGCCGAGTGCCAGTTGACGCCGAGTGCCAGTTGACGCCGAGTAGTTTTGTATGCCGAGTTCTATTGATGCCGAGTATTATGCCGAACGCCGAACACTACTTGACGCCGAGTCTTCTGGATGCCGAGCACTACGGATGCCGAGCACTATGGATGCCGAGCACTATGGATGCCGAGTACTTCTCCGAGTACTAGTTGCCTGGTCAAATCTCCAGGAAACACTTACCATAGCCGCCTCTTACATTTGCAAATCACATACAAAAACATCTCATCCCATCTCAATTCTTATTTACTTCCTGAAGAAAAAATAATACAATAAGTTTTCATGGCCTCCACCTTCTTCCTCTTTTTCTATTTTTATTTTTCCTTTGTTTCTTCATCAAGTATGCTCGGCCTCCACCTTTGTGCCGACCACCATATCCTCTACACCTCATGCTCCTCTATTGCTGACCCCATCTTCTCTCCACCATCACCATAGATCGGCCTCCACTCCTCATCATCCCCTCCATGACATGGCCGTGACCTTAGATCTAGATCCATCACCAAACAATGAAAAACTCTAGCCTAGATCACCATATTCCATCCACTTCCCTTTGTTTGCTCGGCCACAACACTCATTCAACACCATCTCTCCTCCTTGCCTTGATCTACATCACCTAGCCATGCACACAAGCCTAGCACCACAACATGGCCGAGCCACTTTGAGCCATGGCCGAACTAATTGGACCCAAAACCTTTGACCTTTTTGCCTTCCAACATATGTAACTTCCACCTCTTCATTTCCCAAGCCATAGCCATGTGTACACACCACTTTGGCCGAGCCTAGCATGCATACAACCATCATGGTCGATCCATATGTTGATGTGGCCGAGCCCACTTGACCATGGCCGAGCCTACATTAAAAGGCGAAGCCATTTTATCACACTTTGATTCATATTTTCATTGTTTAATTCATCTTTTGTTTGTGTTGAATCATATTCTTATGTTGTGATATTTGTTTGCATATAGGATTTGGATCTGACTCTTCATCCACTCAAAAATATAGTCGTGCTTTGTCGTGCCTTTTCATGCTTTGTGGAGTTTGGATGTGTGTTTTGAATTTGATTCTAGCTTTTAAAAGGTGAGTTTATCACTCTCGACATACATACTTTTATAATTGTGAAACAATGGCATGTGAATTGTAGAAAATTTATATGTTATGTTAATATGTTCATATATGCCTGTGATATGATTATATGATGTTAAATTCTGTTTATATATTTGTTACATCATCTGATATGATTATATATTCTACTGTTCATTTATTTACTGATTCTCACACTGCAAGTTCCCTTTCACTATGGGTTGAAATGATACATACCCGAACAGACTTTAGAATAAGGAAAAATCATTATGAGATGAAATGATAGGCTCGAGTGATTTTTATTGTATTTTATTTAACTTGGGATTGCGGGTTTGAAATGATAGAACCCGAATTTTTCTTTTAAATTACGGATTGAAATGATACATATCCGTATCACTTGACCTAGATTAGAAAATATTATACAGACCCATGGTTATATATTTAAAAATATTTTCTTAAAAAGTTTTAAGTATTTTTAAGTTTTAAGGTATATGAAAATTTTACTTAAAAATTTGATTCAATGATTTAAATATATGGAATTTTATAAGTCAATAAGTGGTTTGATTTTAAATTATAAAGTTATATTGGTTTCCTATAAGTTGGAATCTTTATATATCAATAATTGGTTTAAGTTGCAATTTAAAGATCTTTAATGATGATAAATAACTTAATAATTAAATTTGATTAATGTGGAATTTTTAAATCTAACCTAGTAATAGTAATAAATTTTATTTTATGAAATGTACATGTCTTGTATAATAAAGTTATAGTGATTCTCTATAAGTTAAAATGTATAAGTAAATGGTTAAAATGTATTTAAATTATGACTTAACTTAATAATTGAAAATTTTGTTTTCAAATGGAAGTTTTAATTTTAATTTGGTGATAAGATATCTTATTTGTGGAATGGGTATTTAAAATAAAGTGTTAATTTATTTGTTAAAATAAAAAGTTAAGTAAAATAAGGTACTTTTGACATAATACATGAATTATGGTTTAAATTGGATATTTGTTTATAGAACTTTATTTTATTTAAATCATAAGGTAAATGATATCCAAATGAATATTTTCTGAAGCATGAGATATGATTTTATAAGTTAAAAATGGCTAAAATTGAAGTTTTAATGTTTCTGAAAAGTTATAATAAAATTTGGAATTTTATTGGTAGCATTGCCAAAATGCTGTGGTTTTAGATGGCATTTGTTAAGTGCTATCATTTCTGAAATTTAACTAAGTTCTGAAATGACTAGATATATATTACAGCACTTTATAAGTGCTGCTGTTTTTGAAATTGAACAGTCTTGAAATTCTAATGCTTACTGTAGCACTTTATAAGTGCTGCTGTTTTGAATTTGGCAATGTTTTTGAAATGTTAATATATTTACCATAACACTTTATAAGTGCTGTTATGGCTGAAATTTCAATGAACTTTGGAAATGAATATTATTTTGGAAGAGTTTGACATTGAATTTAAATGGTTTAAATGAATATGTTTTGAGGTGAAATATAAACCATTTTTGAAATTTATAAGTTAATCAATGTGGTCTAAATTGGTATAATTGTACGAATGAACTTAATAATGCTATAACTTTGGTAATGAATATTATTTTTAAGGGTGTTATGATTTTTTTCTAAATATTATGATTTCCAAATGATAACATTTTAAAATTGATATGGTTTCAAAGTATTATGGTTTCAAAGTGTTTTGATGTCGGAATTGTTATAACTTTGAAAGTACTATGACTTTGGAAATGAATTTAGTTGAAATAGTATTTAATTAAGAATTGTCTTGAATATATTGATTTGAAATCTAAGATTTAAGAATATGGCTTTATAAAGTGGTTTGGTTTAAGATGATTTAAAAGGAATATTTCAAGTTTAAATAAATTGAAAGAAATATTCAGTGATTGGAAATTTGGGTTTGTTCAGATGATATCCTGGTTTTGAAGTATAAACTAGTTTGAAATGGATATGATATTTTTTTTTGAGGTATAAATTATTTTGAAATAAATATCCATGGGTTATAATAACGATTGGTTGACAAAGAGACCGGGATCGGATATGGGCATACTCTCTGTCGATACCGAAAACCACTTTGACAACTGTGTACGTGGTGGAGATTCCAGAATGAAGTAGGATGGTGGCACGATCCTATTGAGGTATATACGTGGACCCGACTCCCGTGAGTTGGAATAAGGTGGTTAAAACAGGAGCGATCTCAGGCCAATGAGGTAGCACCTCTGATTGGACACATTTCTTCAATACTATTCTATTACTTTGTGATTTATTTGGTGGCCACCCTTCGATTTTTGATTTGGGAGTGTGTTCCGAGGTGGGCGGTAGGGGCTTCTATGCGTTACCACCAGCCCGTGTGCATAATTGGTATATCTACCCTGGCATTGCCTCGTTGTGCCGTGTCACCTACCATATCGAGCTTTACTACGAGTTTGGTTTTGTGCCGTAGCCTGTGGAGTATTTAGGGTAGCTCCCGATCTGGGGGTACGCTAATACTGGATAGACTACTAGGACTATTATGTGTTAAGGGGAATATTGGGTCACTCCTTAATGCTATTTTAAAGTAAGTTTATTTTACTATTAGACATTATTATAATAGCGTATATTACTACATAGTAAATAGTTTAACGGATCCTTAGAGGATGGGTGGTCCCAAGCATCCTTTAAGTTACTTGTACCTTTATATTACAGTTCACTTGAGTTGGTTTACATTGTATAAGTATGTATGTCATGACTCGAGTGTTTTGTGTATTTGCTTTACGCTCGGGTCAGACTGAGTGATACAACATTTTAGACTCACCTTCGGAGTTGGAGCATTGCTTGGAGATCCAGCTATCTATTTCGCTTTCAGTTATCCAGTTGAGTCCAGTGATGTATTCTGATCTTGTACTTGATTATCATATCGAGACTTCTGTTGTATATTATTACTTCTGTTGTATCTTGTTAACTCTGATGTATCTATAAGTAGCTTCATGAACTACTATTCCTTTGTTTCCACTGCATTATATTACTCTATATCTGTGATCTATGATTATTTATTTACTGTAAATGATGAGTTTGCCAAATTTAAAATAACAATTCGGTATTTTGAATTATTCAAGTCAGACATGTGTGGTTTTATTGTCGATTTGAATGGTCCAAAATAGCGGGTCGTTACAAGCAATTAGTTGAAGTGATGCTAAAAGAAATATATATGAAGTGGTCTTTGGTAGCAGCCGAAACTTGGCTCAGACGTCTGACAAGGGGTGATAGACATCTGAGATCACTCGGTATTGTTTTCCTGAGCAATATGACAGATGTCTGTCTCTTCTTCACAGACATCTGTCGGGAGGAAGAATTAAATTTTTACTTTTGATGGTTGAGTTTTTTGTTTGAACTGAATATTTTCATAGATTTATTGCAAGAAACAATTATTATAACCAATAATCATACATAGAATTATATATTATATGGTTTTCATTTTTATTTCTATATATAAGTGTGTGTGTGTGTGTATAAGTACAAAGAATTAATTATCGTCGTTTGAACTTTTGATTTTAGATTGATCTCGAGAGCTTATGCTATTTTGCTTATCTTGAGGCTTAAGTGGAGACCAACTTGGGCGAGCCGGAGTATCAATCCAGTCTTCGTTTAATGGTCTTGGATTGCTTAAATTTCTTGGAGTAATGTTATAAGCTTTTACAGGAGTTTCTGTTAAACAAGAAGATTTTTTAAGAATGCAATTTTTTGTTGGTGAATGACCACAAATTGCTATAGTACAATTTTCGAGGAAGTTAAGATGAGATCCTTAACGTCGTTGTTCATATTACATTTCTCGTTGAACTCCCAACATGTTTTGTTAGCAGTGATATATTGCACCAACTTTGGTGTTGAGAGATGTTGATTCTAGCTCAATTGCTCGTTTTGATTTCTTTTCCTTAGGATAGAAACCGACGTGATATGTAGGTGATGACATAATGTTTAGCTAGGTTGATCGAATTGATGGAGATGCGGTTTTAGTTGGTGATACATAGGTGCTATTTGATGAAGGTGAGCTAAAGTCGATAGTAAAATAAGTGGAGTCATGATTAGAAGATATGTTTAGTTTTTATTTAAATTTTTAAATAATATTTCTAGTTTAATTTTTCTATAATCATGTATAAATAGATTATATAATCTATTTATAGTTAGAACTTTGTATGGATAGAGTTGTTCTAACCATTAATTTGTTAATCGTTTTGATTTTATGGTTGTCAAAAGACTGACTGAATTAAATTTAAGTTAATGTTTATAATAATGAATAATTATGGCATACATTAATTAATTCATTAACTGAACATATACTAAGGTCTCGCCGTAGCTTTATGAAGGTTGATTCGCATAACGGTTTGGTGAAAATATCGGCAATTTGATTTTCAGTGTTAACAAAATTAAGGGAGATAATTCCTTTTCTGCATTATCTCTTAAAAAATGGTGACGAATGTCGATATGTTTTGTACAAGAATGGTTAATTGGATTTTTGGATAAATTTATAGCATTAGTATTATCATAATATATAGGAGAGTTGGTTGTTATTTTACCGAAATCTTGAAGAGTTTGTTGCGTATAGATTACGTATGCACAAGATAAGGCTGCTGATATATGGTCGGCTTCACAAGTTGAGAGAGACACAATTTTTCTTCTTACTGAACCACAAAACCAGATTGACCAATGAAATGACATGTGCCACTCGTACTTTTTCTATCTGTCTTGCAACCATCAAAATCTGCATCACTATATGATACGAGTTCGAAAGAGCTGCCTTAAGGATAGAAAAGTCCGTAATCTTTGGAGTGAGTTAAGTATCATAGAATTCTTTTAACCGCTCGATGATGTGACTCCTTAGGCTGTGCTTGAAATCTTGCACATAGACATACGCTCATCATCATATCCGATCTACTAGCCTTTAAGTATAACAGAGATCCTATCATATTTTGGTATAATTTTTGATCAAAATCTTTTCCATTTTCATCTTTATCTAAATGTAAACTCGTGCTCACTTGAGTTGGTTTACTTGAAGTACTATCCATTCCAAATCGTTTTAGTAATTCTCTACAATATTTTTCTTGATTTATAAAAATTCCATTTTCTAGCTGTTTTATTTGTAAACCTAAAAAAAATTAATTCTCCCATATGCAACATTTCAAATTCATTTTTCATTATATTAGAGAAATCGTTACATAGTTTTTCATCAGTTGACCTAAATATGATGTCATCAACATATATTTGTTTACCCAGTATTATTACTATCTTCTCTTTTTATAAATAATGTAGAATCAATTTTCCTAATTTGAAAACCGGAATTTAGTAAATGTGTTTTAGTCTCTCATACCAAGCATAAGGTGCTTGTTTTAAGCCGTATAATACCTTTTTACATTTGAAAACATGGTTTTGATATTTCTCATGAATAAATAAGGGTGGTTGTTCAACATAAACATTTTTCTTTATGAAACTGTTTAAAAGTGCACTCTTAACATCCATTTGAAATAAATTAAAATTAAGATGACATGAAAAAGCAAGTAATGTTCGTGTAGCTTCAAGACATGCTACAAGAGCGAATGTTTTTTCATAATAAACTCCTTCTTCATGGTTGTATCTTTGAGTGATTAATCTTGCTTTATTACGAACATTATTTCCATGTTCATCTGCATTGTTTTTAAAAACCCATTTTGTTCCTATTATGGATTAATCCTTTGATCTTGGTACAGGTTCCCATACATCATTTCTTTCAAATTGATTAAGTTCTTCTTGCATTTCGATAATCCAAAAATCATCCTTCGATGCTTCTTTACAATTTTTAGGTTCAAAATTAGATATAAATGCAACATGGCTTATTTGGTTTATTTGATTTCTTATTGAAACTCTTGTGTTTAAATCACCAATTATATTGTTAATTGGATGATCTTTTAAGATTCGAGGTGGTGATCTTAAAAGATTATTATTATTATTATTATTTATGGTATTATTGTTTTCAGTTACAGAAGTATTATTAATATTATTGTTATTATAGATTTCATCGTCGTCATCATTTTTGATATCTTCAAAACTTTTGTCAAAAGAAACAAGAAGACTTTCTTCAATGATCTTTGTTTGTTTATTAAAGGTTCAATATGCTTTACTATGATCCAAATATCCAATGAAAATTCCTTCAGCTTTTGGATCGAATTTTCCAAGATTATCTTTAGTATTCAAAATAAAGCATTTAGAACCAAAAATACGAAAATATGATACATTAGGTTTCTTTTTGAAAAATATTTTGTAACATGTATTCTTAGTCATAGGTCGAACTGTTACACGATTTTAATACATAGCATACGGTAGCAATAGTTTCGGCCCATAAATTTTTTGGTAAACTACTACTACCAAGTAATGTTTGTGCACATTCTTGTAGTGTTCGATTTTCCTTTCTACTATGCCATTTTGTTGTGGTGTTCGGAGAAAAGAAAAATTATGAGTAATTCCCTTTTTATTGCAAAATTTTTCAAAGATATCATTTCAAATTCACCACCATGATCGCTTCTTATACTTTTAACTTTTAAGTTCTTTAAAATTTTAATTTTCTTAGTGAAAATTTTAAATATTTCAAACGTATCACTTTTACGTTTTAAAAATAGTGTCCAAGTATATCATGAAAAATCATTGATGATAACAAATACATATTTGAATGATTTACTGATCTTACTTTAGTTGGGCAAATAAATCTAGATGAAGTAATTCAAGCGATAGTTTGATAGTAATTTCTTTCTTAGATTTAAAAGAGCATTTCTTTAATTTTCCAACTTGACAAATATCATATAGATTTTTTGACTTTATAATTTATTTCGGGTAATCCTCTTACTAAATCATTTTTTGCTAATTTATTTTTATATTTAAAATTTGCATAACAAAAGCATTTATGCCATAGCCATGGATCATTAAGATTGGCGGTTAGGAATAAATCACTATTATTTTTAATATGCATATTTAAAACTTAAATATTTTGCTTTCTAAATCCTTCAAAAATTAAATTTTTATTTCTGCATTTTTCGTTTTTGAAATCAATTTTAAATCATTTATCATATAATTGGCTTATACTTAGTAAGTTATGATTAAGATTTTGTACTAAAAAAACATTAGTAATAAGAGGAGAAGTGGATATACCAACATTGATAACATCTTCGATGTCGATGACAAATCCTTTTGAGTTATCTCCAAATGTCACGGTGCCGCCATTGATATTTGATAACATGTGTGTATTTCCCATCATATGCTTGGACCATCCACTGTCGAGTATCCAATTCTTTTTTACTTTTAATTTTATTTTTAAGTACCTGCAAAATAGTAAAGATTTAATTGGTACCCACTTCCTCTTGTTAGGGTCCTATGTGATAGTGGGTGAAGGTAGCCTTGCACAAATGGGTTTGGGACCTTTAAAAACATAATTTTTATTATAAAAAATATTTTTCAAGTATTCAACTATATGTTTTTGCCTAATAAATTTGATATTTGATTTAGGGATTCGTGTTTTAACACTACTTGTTTTAGGAGTATTAATTTTAATTTTTGCAATAAATTTTTTGAATTTAGTATATAGTGTACTATAGTTTCTATGTTTTTGCTTAGCTTTAAATCCTAACCCATTTCGATTTCCTGATGGTCTTGATATTTTGATTAAATTTCTAAGTTTTGTTTTCCTTTATTAAATTTTGATACATTATTAGTTATTTTATCCAACTTGTTCTTAAGATGACAAATTTCAATATTGTTAGAATCTACACTTGCCTTAAGTTATAGTTTTTCTTTTTCAAGTTTGGTGTTTTAAAATCTACTATAATCTAAGTCATGTAATAGAGTAGCATTTTGAAAGATAAACTTTTGCATTCTTTTTGAACTATTTCTAGTTCTTTTTTAAAATTGTTTTTTCATCTTTTAATAAACCAATTTATATCTCCGCTCTGTTTATCTTTCATATATATTCTTTATTTAGTTTCTTGGATTCTCTATATTTATCATCTAATTCTATGCTAATTTCCAAAATTTCATCATATATTAATTCAGGATGTACCTCATTAGGATTAGCTATAAAACATACATTAGCTTGTTCTGCGTCGCTTTCACTATCACTGTCAGAGGAAGAAGACGAACCAGAGTCATCCAAAGTTACTTTAAAAGCTCTTTAATTCTTTTTTAATTTCTCGAATTTGCTTTTCTTTTTGACATTATTGAGTTATGGACAATCTTTCTTTATGTGGTCGAATTGGTCACATCCATAATATTTGATTGATGTTTGATTTGATGAATTTAAATTGCCACCATTTTGAAATTTTGTCATCCACTTAAATTTCTTGAATTTGTTGTAGTTCTTAGTAGTGAATACAATTTCTTCTTCATCCAAGTAGGAATTGTCGTTATTTTCTTGAAAAGAAATATTCTTCTTTTCTTGATTTTGCTCCTTTCTTGTTTGCAAATTAGCTTCATATGACATCTGATTCCCTATTAATTCTTCGATTTTGAGTTGAGAGAGATCATTAGCTTCTTCTATGGCTAAAACCTTTTTTTCCCATTTGACAATAAAAGAATTTAAGATTCATGTAACTAAATAAAAATTAGTGTAGTTGACCCCTAGTGTCATGAGATCGTGTTGTATAGCTTGAAATCTAGAATACATGTCACTAATAAATTCATTTATTTTCATTTTAAATGATGAAAATTGATTTTGTAAAATATGGATCTTTGTTTGGTTGACTTTTGTCGTGCCTTCATGATTAATTTGCAAAGTGCGCCATATATCATATGTAGTAGTGCAAAGCATAACTCGTGAAAATTCATTTTTATCAAGTGAATAAAATAGAACATTTATGGCTTTGGCATTATTAGTTGCTGTGTTTTTTTACATCGGTCCAAGTGCTTATGTACATGGTAGGTTCTTCATATCTAGTTTGAGTAGTTTGCCAAATTTCTAAACAATAAGCTTCCATAAAAATTCGCATACGTGTTGACCAATAAGCATAATTAGAACCAGTAAATAGTGGGGGATGAGCAGTTGATTGACCTTCTTAAAACGTACTTGCCATATTAGAAAGTTTCCAATTACGTCTTACTCTAAATTGAAATAATCTCACTCTGATATCAAGTGTAAGTCTATTGGATCTTATATAATGTAACTTATATAATAATGAAAGAATATATACAAATAATTATACTAAGTAGAGTAAATTAACAGAGTATAAATAAGATAGATAATAAAAATGAGCACACTAGAGTTTTTATACTGGTTCAGACTTCCATCCTACGTCCAGTCCTAAAGCTCCCCTTTAGTAATTCCTTTAACCAATAAATCTTACTTCGCTCGGAGGAATAGGCTAATAAAAAATTATTTCTTCGACAATCTTGTGTTTCAAATAACATGGATATTGACTAATAGTACAATTCTTCCTAAAATCTCCTTTGAGTATACGAAAGTGAATGCTTTGAATTGTAGAAAGTGATCTAACGAAAATAATATTTTGATTATGATTAATTAAGGATATGTAAGCAAAGAGTGTACAAATATGAAGATAGAAAGTAGTAGGAATCAAGAGAATAGTTAATTAATTTGTAATCTCAATCTTTGATGTATTTGTAGAACCAACAAGATATAAATGAAGAGTTATTACTACTAGATAAAATCTCTTTGATATAATGGCTGCAACTTTTGAGGAAGAGTGGAGTTCTTTCAATATGAACAGAAACATCCATTCATAATTTTACAGTTACCCAAATGACAAACGTCTGTTGGAAAACCACAAACGTCTGTGGCTTTGGGGATAATAATCCTAAGCCTTGTCATAGACATCTGTTTGTTTTCCACAGACGTCTGTGGATTTAGGGATATAAATCATAAGCCTTGTCATAAACATTTACTGGTTTTCCACGGAGGTCAGTTGCTGGCAATTCCTAAAATAAAGCTTGTTTTGATGCAAATCTTTGTATATTTGAATTTGTGTGTGTATGTGTACTCAAGGAGATCTTACATTGTTTATCTAAGACTACTAACACATTAGTATGACCTTAGTATGGTCCATAAACCTTTGTCTATCTTCGAGTCCCGATATCTTTGAGCATAGCAATCTCTTGCAGTGTATACCTATAAATTGATAAGATATATAATATATGTGATTGTATAGTTGTTGTCATTGAAACCATAGAGTGGAGGTTCTAACATTCATGTTCGAGTTTTGTTTGATACTGGTGCTTCACATTCATTCATATATAGTGACCTAGTAGACAGATTAGGATTGAGACTTGAGATAGTAGACCGGCCCTTGATCGTGACAACCCAATTGGAAGCTTGGCTAGCCTATGCATAGTTTGTAGTGGTGTAGTTTTATCGAGTCATGGATGCTCTATTCTTTGTGATTCCTTAGTTTTGATTTTCTTGGGTTCGAGATTATCTTAGGAATGGATTGGCTAAAGAAGTATGATTGCGAGAAGCTATTAGTGATAATTGGAGATGTGGATGGGTAAATTATAGTGATTAGTTGTCGACCAGAGGATGTGGTGACGGTTAGCTTTCTATATTCGCTTAAGATTCCATGGGAGGGGTTGTCATCTGTGCCGATCGCTAGAGAGTATTCAGCTGTCTTTGAGGAAGTGATTGGATTGCCCTCGCAAGAGAGATCGAGTTTCAGATTGACTTAGTAAAGGAAGCCAAACCTATAGTTAGGCTTTTGAGGTGTAGGGCACCGAGAGAGCAGAAAGAATTGGTGGTGCAGGTGAACGACCTATTGAGAAAAGGGTTCATTTGGAGAAGCATATCTGAGTGGGGCACACCTGTTGTATTCGTAACTAAGGCGGATAGCTCTTGGAGGTTGTATGTAGATTATCGTGAGCTAAATAAAGTGATGAAGAAGAACAAGTATCCACTCCCACGCATTGATGATGTTCTGCTGCACGGTGCAAAGGTGTTCTCTCAAATGAATTTAGCAATATGATTTCACTAGCTTAAAGCAGCGAAGGAGAGTGTTTCTATTACTATGTTTCGTATACCGTTTGGTTTTTTGTGAGTGGTTGGTAATGCTATTCCGGTTGACCAACGCTCCAACATACTTTGTGGATCTCATGAAGTGGGTTTTCAAAGACCAACTGAATAACTTCATGCTTGTGTTCATGGATGATATTCTGATCTACTCCATAACTGAAGAGGAGTACAAGATGCACTTGAAGATTGTGCTATAGATATTGAGAAAGCACAAGTTGAGAGCAAAGTTCTCTAAGCGTCACTTTTAAAAGGAAGAAGTGAGATTCTTAGGTCATGTCGTTTCGAGATAGGGTATAGTGGTGGATCCTACGAAAGTGGCAGCGGTCCAAGATTAGAATCGACCCAAGAATGTTACAAATGTGAGGAATTTCCTAGGATTGGCGGGATATTATAGACGCTTCCTCAAGGACTTCTCGAAGGTAGCAGCATCGTTGACCAATTCGAAAAAAGAAGAATCAAACTTTTGTTTGGGATGTAAAGTGCGAGCATGCGTTGGTGAGTCTGAAAGAGAGATTGATGAGCACACCAGTGTTGACCATTCCAAGTGGAAATGAAGAGTTAATAGTATATACTGATGTCTGCGGTACTGGATTAGGTGTGGTGTTAATGCAGAAAGAAAGGGTTTTCGTTTATGCCAATCGACGGCTAAAGTCACATGAAAGGAATTATCCGACCTATGATTTGAAGTTGACGGCGATTGTCTTTGCTTTGAAGATGTGGAGGCACTATCTATTGGGAGAGAGGTTTGAGATGTTTATGGACCATAAATCCCTGAAGTACCTTTTCTTTCAGAAGGATCTCAACCTTCGTTAGCAACGGTGATTAGAGTTCTTATCCTCTTATGATTTTGGTATTTCCTATACATTAGGAAAAGGGAATGCAGTCGTCGTTGCATTGAGTAGAAGACATGCAAATTTGGGAGCAATGTTCTTGGAATGGAAGAAGATAGAGTACTTTTCTAAAAATAAGATTTTAGACCTTACTACGAGCTAGAATCATAGATATTTGCATATTTGTTAGTCAGACCTACTCTTGTTGAAAGGATCGGTGCTAGCCAGAAGTGATATGCTAGGTTGGCAGAGATCATAGCGTAGATAGTAGAAGGAGTAGAATTTAAAGACATGAAGAAATACAAACTCGACCGAGATGGTTGGCTTCGTAAGGATGGAAGCCTATTTGTTTTCGATGTTGATAGGTTAATAGATGAAGTGTAACAAGAGTGTCATCATTCCAGGGTGACCATTCATCCCGATGGCAAAAAGATGTACAGAGATATGAATCGAACCAATTATTGGAAAGGCATGAAGAGGGACGTTAGAGCATTCATCTCGAAGTGTATGAACTGCCAGTTGGTAAAGACAGAGCAGAAGAAACTAAGTGGACTGTTGCAACCGCTAGAAATTTTTGTGGAAATGGGAACAGGTGTTGATGGATTTTATAAATAGACTGTCGAGGACTTAAGCACAATACAATGGCATTTGGGTTATAGTAGATTGATTGACCAAGAGTGTGAGGTTCATACCTGTCAAGTCAAGTAGAATGGCATCCAAGCTGGCGGAGTTGTATGTAAAGTGGACAGTATGATTTCATGGTGTGTCGAAGAGCATTTTGAGTGACCGAGACTCGTTGTTCACTAGTGGGTTTTGGAAGAGCTTACAAGAGGCATTAGGGACTGAGCTGCACCTTAGTACGGCTTATCACCCGCAAACGGATGGGCAAACCAAGAGAGTAAATCGTATATTGGAAGATCTCTTGCGAACATGCATTATAGAATTTGGTGGATCATGGGACGATCATTTGCATTTGGTGGAGTTTTCATAAAACAACAGTTATCAATCGAGTATTGGAATGGCTATATATGAAGCATTGTATGGAAGACCGTGTAACGCTCCTTCATGTTGGTGGCAAGCGGGCAAAAAAATCGATACTTGGACCAGATATGATTAGAGAGACATCAGAGAAGATTGAGATCATTTGGCAATGAATGAAAGTTGTTCAGGATTAGCAGAAAAGCTACATGGATAAGAGAAAAGGGATTTAGAGTTTTCTATCGGAGACATGGTGTTCGTGAAGATTTCTCCTCTTAAGAATGTGGTTCGATTCTGTTGACGTCAAAAATCGGCATCAACACCCAATAGAATCTAGTAGAGATTAAATGAAGAATGAAATTAGAAAAAAGTAAAAAACATAAAAGAACACATAGATTTTTATAGTGGTTCGGCAATCTTGGCCTACGCCCACTTCATATTTTTATTGATCTTTCACTAGATTATGATTACAAGAATGTTTGGATCAGCTAGGATCCATTAGTAGAAAAGTGAAGAATAAAAAAATCAGAGCCTCCACCGAGAAAGCAAGATCCCTTTTCTAGTGCCATGCCAGCCTTATTTATAGGGAAGATGTGCTCAGAACGGACTGAAATTGTGGTAGAAGGTTCTGAAGACCAAGACGAGGCTACCCAAAAATTTACAGTCCCATCGGGGCCCATAATAGGAATCGGTATCGATCTCTATTAATGCATACAAATGGGCTGCGATCCCTATGAGGGATGCCCCATGGTGTTAGCTACTTGCTCTCTAAATTTCATGCAATTTAGACTTACGGTTTGTGAGAAATTGCATTTTCCGTGAAGTAAAGTTGCTTATATTCTGATTTCTGATTTCTGTCGATCCCTCTAGAGGAATAGGCACCGATCCCTCCATCTTACTTCAAACGTCATGCGATCCCTTTGGGGTGTTCCACACATCCTAATTAGCTTATACTCCAAGTTTCATGTTGATATCATATGTAGTTTTTGATTTATTGACCGATCATTGTTGCAATATGTACTGAAAGCCGAATATGGACGATCCCTTTTATACTGACCCTTTTATACCGATCCATTTTAATAGGTGAAATAATTTTCCCATAACTTGAGCATACGAACTCCAAATGACTTAAAACTTGAAATGTAGCCTTATGGAGCCTTCCTTATCACTCTATACCGATCTTACCAAATTTGGGACAAAAATTAAGGAAATGTACCGATCCCCTAGGGAAAAGGATAGGCATTGATCCCCCGCCCAGGGGAGGCATTATTCCATACTTAGAATATTCTGGAGAGTCTTTCTCTTGGCCTCGGTTGATCGTCGCTTCATTTCATTGCATGCACTTGATCTCTGAGCTTAATAATCATCTCTCCGAGCTTTCTTCCTCGATGATCACCTAATCTAACTTGTATAGTTGGTGTGATTATAGCCGGGCTAAAAGGCCAGATAACTGATTCGGTAAAAAGGTAAAGTTGGTACCGAGATTCGTAGGTCCTTTTTTGATAGTTGAAAGGATAGGAAAACTAGAATATAGGGTCGACTTACCTCAGATGGTAGCGGGCTGCACAACATTTTTAATGCCTCTTATCTTCGGAAGTTTGTGCACGACCCAAATGTGAATATTACATCAGATCAGCTAGAAGATGTTGAGGTAGAACCAGAAATTTCTATATCTTGTAAGCTGCTTCGTGTTGTTAGGTATGATACGAAACAACTTAGGAGAAAGATGATGAAACTAGTTAAGGTACAATGAAGTGTAAGTGATGACGATTGTACATGGGAGAAGGAGGAGAGCCAGAGGACTAGGTGTCTGAAGCTCTTTGAATAGTGAGACCCAACGTTTATCGTATTTACTTTCACCATTGTATATTATATTAGATAGGTTAGTATTCTATATGCTAGGATAGATTGTCTATATTATTGATGCATGGTTGCTTGTTTGATATGTGTGATGGTTGTTTATGATTGGTAGGCATGTGGGATAGCAATGACTGCTTATACTTTGGCTTGTTTAGGGATTTTAGGAGCGAAATTTTTTAGGGGGATGTAACGACCTATATTTTACATATCGAAGATCATAAAATATTTCTATTTTATTCATATGAGGTCTTATAATTCTATAACTTTAGGATATGAATCTTAGGGACATTTTACATACCTATGATTTTTTCCAAATTCCTGTGTGACCATTTTGACCCTAAAAATCTGGTTTGGGCTATAACTTTTGACGAGAGTTGAATTAGGGTCTCAAACCAGTTCCATTGCATCAGAATGATGGTTTCCCATTTCGTAGAGTCGTCATAATAGAAAAACAGACTTAAGGTTAGAGAGTCATGCTTGTTTTACGTTTTAAAAACTACTGGCCATAATTAGTGTGCAATTAATTAAGCCTATTGATAAGCACATTAGTCTAATTAGAGAAGCATTATAAATAGAGGGCTAGAGAGTCAAATTAAATTTTTTCCCTCTCATTCTAAATTAAGTCTAAACCCTACTTAGCCATAAATCCATCCAAATTAATTCAAATTTCTATCTAAATCAAACTAGATTGTTAACTAGTGATTAGATCATCAATTAGAAGATAGAGAACATCGATTTGCTTGATTTGGAGTGCTCTTCTTCGCTATCTGAATTAGATCTACACACAAATTGTTTGAATTTGGTTAATGCCTTCTTGCTATACTATGCATGTTTATATGGTAGAATTATAGGATTTAACATGTTTTAAATTGATTTTTGGCTATAAAAACTTTTTAACTCTTACTTGTTAATCCATGTATATGATATAGATTGATTAGAAATCATCTTTGTTTATGTTCATATATTCATGCCATATGTAGACCTATGTTAGCGATTGACTAGCTTATCTTATTTCTACAGATTGCATGTCTGAATGGATGAAATTACTTGTTGTTTTATATTTGTATGATGTGATTTGATGTTGTTTGTCAGTGTTTTGGATGTCTAGAAAGATAGGTAGGAGAATTGAGTATATCAGAGGCAAAGATGGTTGGAATTGGATGAAACTTAGAAGGAAGGCTCTGGAGTATGGAAAGAGCATAGGGTTCAAATCACGAGCTCCAATTCGTGAAGTACACATGTAGGCACTGCCATGAAGATCTTGGCACCGATATGTTTGGGTTGGTCCTATTGGTCATCGATTTGGGGAGAGTAAGAGTAGGATTAGTGGAGGTTGCCCAAGGTGATGGATTGGTGATTGGCTAAGTGTTGGAGGCTATGTCGACTTGTTTCTAGAACATGAAGTGGAGTGCTTTAGTGAGGAGACTTATTTCTGTACCGAGATGTTTGGGATGGATAGGTCAGGGTCAATGCTTCTAGGCATAGGGTACTGGAAGCAAGGAAGGAGTGGAAGATAACTCAGGCATTAGTTAGCTAAGTAGAGAGATCGACATCGACATGAAGAGGTCGGTACCGACTTGTCATGGTGAGTCCAATAGGAGTGGACCTTCTAGGGAATGGTTAGAGGTTCTGTTGATCATGTTGGAGGTGTTGGCTCGTTCGCATCAGGGTTAGATGGTGACGTAACAACATGATGAAAAGCTTGAATCTTCGGTCGTTGGCTCGGATTGGGAGTAGGCTCCAAAGATGGCAGCTCAGTAATGGAGGTAGCCGTAGGATCAGGGAATGTGGAAGGGTTCCTCTTGACTAATGGAAACTGGATTGGGAAATAAGGTCTTGGTGTCCAAAAGGATCAAAAAGGGCTTGGATAAGTATGTTCTAAGGAATCATTGATATTCGAAGTGTTTTCTTGTGCACTCAAAGCAGTGGTATTGTAAGTGGGGATGCCCATGGATTGGTAGCAAGGATTCGAATACTTGAACCAGTAGATTTGATTCTAGTGTCTAGCTTTAGGGCTATGAGATACATATCGAGCTTTAGGCTGCGTATATGAGAGTACATAGAGAACCGAGATTTCCATTAGTCCCTGGCAGTACGAAGGCCATACAAGTTATCATATGTTCAAAGCACAGGGATGAGTGATAGTAAGTCTTGTTTGATGGATGCTATGGTTGCTTTTGATCGTTTTCCTTTAATGGCCTATCACTTGAAATATCATTGGGAGTAGGTACTAGAGATATGGATATTTGACATCCACAAAGGTGTTCTATATTGTAACTTTATGATATAGTAGAGTAGCATATTATACTTTTATGTGCTAACTCTTTGGTTGCAAGAACATGTCAGGTATGGTTCGTGTACTCTTATTCCATACCATATTTACATGTATAGTATTTTGAGATTTAATTACTGCTCACACCAAACTGTTGTCTGACTTGAGGTATTTTTCTTTGCTTCTTATTATCTTGGGTACTCTTAAACGAGTAGAGTAGATAACAGGTCTAGGTGACGCAGTAGCTGTTCGAAGGACGAACTGGACAGAGCCATCTCGTATTATATACTTATATGGAGTCTACACTTATTTCCCTATGCAGCACTGGGGAGCCTTAGTAGTGACTGCTTAGTATTTATGTTCGAGACAGTTGTTGAGTTGGTTTCCATTATATAAACTCTACTATTGATGTATAACTCTATGAATATTATACTCTGATGATGATTTGTTCACATTGTTATTACTGTCTCTTCTGTTGTATATGTAATATCATATTTTGTCCTTGCGCTATGAGATATACAACATGATATAAGCTGCATTGTTCATTCCAAATCCTAATGATCATCCTATATCGATCGGGCATAAATGCAACACACTATTTATACTCTACCGGTGCAGGTGGTATAGGGCGGTCGTCACATTTGTTGTAGAGACCTATGCATTTTGAGTATAGCTTGTTGATCGTTCCTAGATATCTTTGATCACTACAATGTTTGTAGCATGTGCTTTCCTTATACTATAATCACATATCGTGATTTCTCATCGATTCTCATCTTTGTCTAGTGGGGAGTTATTCAGCCTCCTTTACCCTAGGCCCTGAAGGCCATGCTGCTGCATGAATGTTCTGAGGTGATGTAGGTGCTCCGGGTAGAGGGAGATACCAAAGTTCCATGGTACGAAGATTCGGTGATGTATATTATGTTGTGTTGATTTTGGCATGATCGATATGGGATAGATATCTTCTAAATTCTTTATGCATTTATGCCGGCTAAGGTTAGTGATCATGATATGTCTATCCAACATGATTGCTAAGTTATTCTATTTCCTCGGAAACTTTATCATCACTATCATACACACTTGTATAGGATCAATGACCAACAAGTTCGATAATATAAAACAGTTTCTATTGAAGTGTCTCTGTGTACGAAACATGATGTTTGATGCTTTAGATGTAATGTTGATTATGATAAATGGTTTCCTTGTCTCACATTTTATATTTCTTATATAAACACTTACAAAATCGCTTATGTATCTAATAGAAATTTTCAGTAGAATTCTCATACCTGATTGTTACAATGTGTTTGTAAAGCATTCTTGCCAAGCCATTATCTTGTTAGCAAAAATCTTTTTATTGCTACGTCGTGCACTTGCACATGATCAATCTCTGACAGGTTTGGCAAGCTGAGCATACCGGTGAAGTGGTTCTTTGTTATTTTGTCAACTCTTCTAGCAACTTTTCCTTTAACTTGCAAATGATCAATCACTAAAAACTTCAGTCGGATGAGCAATCTTTTGAAGTCATACTTTATTGGTCTATTGGCTCTTTTGATAATCCACTTATCACTGCTCCGTGTATTTGTGCAGGATCAATCACTATCAAGTTTGGTTTGGTTAAGCGACCTTTGATGGAATGTCTTTTCATCACTACCTTGCAGACTTTCACATGATCAATCATTGTCAAGTTTGGCAAGGTGAGTAATCTCTAATAGAGTTCCTTTGTAATCCACTCCCACATATCTTTGTTGGATTCTAATTCCTTTATCTTGCATTTGAGGTATGTAGTTAGAGCACTCATCGGTTCTATAGCAGTGGAGGTGCTGGAAGTTATAGTGGGGATAAAGTGATGATATAGTGGAAAATAACGGAGGTGCAAAATTTTTCATTAAATATAAAACCAAATATTTCAAGTTATTTTATTCTCATTCTCATATCATTTTTGTGGGAAAATAAATATTGTTTAATATTATATAACAAAACCAAAGAATATTCTCATATTATGTTCCCGTGTCTCCCGAGAACATGGAATCGTAATTTGTAAGCAAGAATAGCAAGCAAACTAGAATTTCACGTTCTTCCTTTCGGGAAGGGAGGATCCATTTTGTGAGTTTTATCTAATTGACTTGATCAAAAATTTGGATTCCGGAGGAATGACTTCGTTAGGATTGGAGAATTGCTGCAATTCTTCCTAAATAGACTTGATTCTCCCATCGAGAGTTTCTTTGAAAGTCTTACCTAAACTCTTCCGACTGAATATGATAAAGCCTAAAAAACAACGAGCTACTATCATTTTAAAAATCCGCCAGGTGCTACATCATAGGCACATTGGGAGCGTAAATAATTGTAACCGTATACATATGAAATGACAGCAATGGAGTCCCAATCCTCGGTTTTCTTTTTTTACGATTGAATCCACCTCTACGGTCCCATATTTAGTTGCTTCAAAAGAGGGCGCGGGCCGGGCAAAGAGAATTTAGTTCGTCTAATTACTTGACTTTCTTTCTAGCCATTTTTGTTATTTAATTTGTTGTTTTTTGTGCGTAGTGCGGGTCGATGTGCAGCCGGTTGGGTCCAACCTATTCTTGAAATATATAACTCACACACACTCCCTTTCCAAAAAAAATCAATACACCAAGCACTACACTTAGATTTATTAGATTTGTTGCTAAAATATTGGTATTAAACCCGAAACTCCCGGTGAGCACTTATGTCTTAAAATTAGGTCTTTACCCTAATTTTGTGATTTGGTTTAAAAGAAAACTAGTCAAATCAACTTTTTTATATTAATGTTGCTATAGCTAGTGTTAAAAAGCCTTGATTTAGCGGGTGTTGTAGAATTGTTTGATAGTCTAAATTTAAATAGAGTAGCGGTCAAAGAACGCTATGTGCTATAGCAAGGCTTTTGCGAGCCTTTAGTCTTGATTTAACTGCACAAGGTTCAAGCGAGCTCGTCCACATTATAAGGTGACAATACTTGCTATACCTAGGCAAAGTAAGTCTAGAGGTCAATCGTCAACAACAAACTACCCACCTAGCATCCATTTTCGATGCAAATTGGTTCATATTTGCTAGCTAGAATTTATCGGTTGATCATGAACGATGAACTACTCGGTCGGTGATCATATCCTAATCATTGGTAAATCAGTTCGCTGCTGCCAGTTAGGATTTGTGGATCAATCGTGAATTGTGAACTACTCAATCGACGATCATGTCCTAATCGGGGGTGTAACGACCGACATTTTCTACCATCGAAAGTAGACATCAAATACATCCAAGGTATTCAAATTTCAGACATCCAATCGTCAGAAAAGCAGATTATTATGGTAAATAAAAGAACAACATAGAAAGAATAGGGGAAAACAGAATCTTGCAGCGTAATCGACAACATATAATATAATAAAGATAGTATAAACTGTCACTCCAATATACAAGATACATTAAAGTTAAAGACAAATTCCATCAGCTGGACAGTTATAAATTTCTGACCTTACAATTTGTTGATATGTATTTACAAAGCAGTGGAAAGTAAAATACTATGATAGGTGAACATCCAACTCTACTCTATGAGCTCCACATCCCACCAACGACAACCTAGAAAAATACTCGATCTAATCCAAGCATTATAATAAAATAACACCGGAATCAGTATGGAAAACCATAAGAAAAATCAGGTAATAATGCTAACATTTAATAACTGTATGAGACCACGTCGCTAAATGCAAAACGGGATTTTACCTCACAAGAACAACATCCATATATTAAGAAATGAGAAACAATCAGAGTAACAATCCAAACAAGAAAGGATGTACATAGATAACAACAAAATCCAAACTTATAGAATGGACAAATATAATTAGACATCGAGAAGACCTTCAGACACTTCTCAATGCAAATTACGAAACACAATTCTAGGATTTGGATTAAATAGAGAAAGGAAAATTTTTCAATAAATGACTAGGAGGGTGCACCCCCCTTATCGAAAGTATACCTCTAGAAATATACTTGAAAGCTATGATGGCTCTTGGACAATACAAAACCAGACCCCACCGACGGTTACCGAGTGTTACCCCGCCTTTTGGTCAAGGCTGGGATACCAACAAATTGGCTAGAAAGGATGGATATCAGGATTGGAGATCGATTGGAAACAAAGCTATGCTCGATACCGTCAAAATTTGACCGAGCTCCAATCAAGACGGGATCGATTGGGAATGATGAACAGGGCTAGGAAAGGCTACGTTTTGAATTTCAAGTCAATCGGAGTTCATATGCTCAAGTTATGGATGGATCAATGTTGAAGAGAAATGGTTAGCATCGATACCTTCAGATCGATATTATTCGTATCGATTAGCATGGATTACTTTGGATCAATGGATGTCATTCGTATCGATATGGTTCGTATCGATACGAAGTATGAAGCTACTGGATGGATGCGAATATGGATAACACATATGGCTTCGGACCGATAGTAACTCGTATCGATCAAGGATAGGCATGGAAACATACTTCGAATTGATGGCTTTAGTATCGATACAATGTGCATCGATTTGGTTGGGTATGGCAAAACGAAGGCAGCATGCTTCATATCGATCAAGGTTGGGATCAATACGAAGAGTAGGGTAGCAGTTTCAATCACTCAGATGGACATTTCGTATCGATCACCTATTGATCGATACGAAGAAGGTAGTAGACATGGATCGATATGAAGGACATGCACGGGGGATGGATACGAAGACACAGTTCATGTCGGTCTTGTTCGTATCGATCCGTAACAAAGCTTGGATCGATACGAACAACATGGATACGAAGGAGGGTTGGTCGATGGATACGAACAACACATGCTGATGGATACGAAGGCTCTGTCCTTTGTATCGATGGATACTAAGGAAGCGGTCGAGGTGGAGCGAAGGATATGGATCAGAGCACGTGAAGTTTGGATCGATGCAAAGGCTACGGCTATGGATATGGGAGTAGAATCGATACGAAGTGGATTGAGGCGAGCAAATCGATGCGAACGATTCAGCCTTCATGCAAACTACAACTTGGATCGATCATAACTCTCACTCTACAAGTCCAAATGCGATGAAATTTTCATAGAGGCTTCCTTATGCACTCAAGAAACTTTGTGATCGATCTCGGCTTGATTGGAGCCAATTTGGATCGATACGAATTGTACATGGATCGATCCCAAACGACTCCAGAGCGGTCATGCGGGCCCATTCGCATGTGAGAAGAGGTGTTCCAAGATTTGAGGCGGATATTTTCGGGTCTACACCTATAAATAGCAGTCCTATGGCAACTAGAAAGGGATCTTCTTCTGCTTTTCTAGGCGAGACTCTGCCATTTTGGTTTTTGATTTCAAAGGCTTGTAAATGTAATCACAATATAAAAGGATTAATTCAAAGTGGACATAGGCTGGAGATAGCCGAACCACTATAAACCTTGTTTTCTTGCTCATTTTATTTTTTTTTATTTCTTCATTTCTGCTCTCTACATCGTCTGGATCTGAGATTTGTGTTTGGATATTGAGGATTTGTGTGTAAACATTGGTGCTTTCACTACTTCTGGGGTATGTGACCAATTTTGGCGCAAACACTTTGGTGCTTACACTGAGAACGACTGGCGCCCGCTACATCAGATTTGGTGTTCAGATTTGGAAAGCTAAAGGATCTGATCTAAAAGAAACCATGGTTAGGCAATCAGCTAGAAAGATATTACCAGAAAGGAGCCATCAAGAGGGGAGTCAAGAGGCTTCCTCAGGAGCGAATCAGGCCTCGGTTTTCATCACTAGTGATGATATGGAGATGATGATGGGAGCTATGTAGGAAGAATTGTTGAAAAGGCGGGAGGAAATGATGAAGAACCTTTTCAAGCAGTTTGGATAGGTAGGAACAGCTAAAGCTTTAGGAGTTCAGATCCATGGAGCAGAAGGACCCAACATGCAATCGGATGAAGCAGCTCAACAGGGTATGGCCCCCAACCAGCACACCGTTACCAATTTGGATGGATCCAGACTCGGGGGCACACCACCATGCAATGATAGACCAATTCATGGAGGGATTCCAGGTGACACGGCACAACATGGAGCTGATAGGAATGCAAAAGTGCATGATGAAGAGTACGTACCAGAATTTCCTCGGGGACTCGGGGAGCAACCCTTGGTGGACAACACTAGATTAGCTGAGATTATCAGGCAAACTATGCGCGGAGGTTTAGCAAACAGAGATCTGGAAGGAGTAAACAGGAGTCCGTTTACCCGTGATATCAAAATGGCTCGGAATCCACCAGAGTTCAAGCTACCCACTCTGGAGGTATATAATGGCAGGGCAGATCCTACCGATCACTTGATGAGATACACAAGACACATGGAAGTGCTGGTGGCATCAGAGGAAGTTATGGCCCGGTGTTTCCCTCTGTACTTGACGGATATAGCTGCTATGTGGTTCCGACAGTTGGAAGATGGATCTATCAGGACAAGGACGGAATTGGCGGACAAGTTTTTGAAGCAGTTTCGAGTTTATATCAAAAGGCCGAAAAATGTAATGACACTAACGTCGGTAAAGAAAAGGACAAGAGAGTCGCTCAGGGCTTTCTTAACTCGGTTCAATGCAGCTGTTGCTCCGGTGGATCGGCCGGATCCATCAATGGTTCTAATGGCGGCGGTGTCGAGAATCAGGGATAACTTGGATTTCAAGATATCGTTGATATGAGATCCACCAATGGATCTTGGGGAGTTCTTTCATGAGGTCGAAAGATTTCTTCGACAGGAAAATGCATGTTCGGAAATAAAGATAAAGGAAGCAAACGCGGTCAAGGATGGAGAACTATTTGGCGAAAGCTCGGATAAGGATAAGGATAAAGGAAAAAGGAAGTTGGATGACAACTCTGGCAGGGCAAGGAAACGTTGGGGAGAGCCAAAATTCTCCACTTACACAGGATTGAACGAAACATTGGACCGGATATACATGGAAACCCGGGATCGCCTTCCCTATCGAAGGCCGGGAAGGAGAGAACCCACGGAACGTGAGAGAACATCAGGAAGGCACTGTCTCTTTCATGATCTGGACGGGCATGATACCAACAGTTGCAGGCATCTAAAGGATATAATCGAGAAGCATGTAAGGAGTGGTCAGTTGCGGCAATATGTTGGAACCCGGAATGCGGCGATGGAACAGGAGAAGCCACCGCCTACCTCAAACGACAATGGCACGAGGCCCAGGAATGATGGTCGATTGGTTATCGACTAACAGGGATGATATGGAATAAGTAGCAAACTCTGGGCAAACAGCTAAGTCACTTACTCATGTACGGGGACGGAGATAGACCATAGGCATGCTCTGAGGTGATGATAAACCGCGATGCTCTAGTTTGTGAAATCTGCTTTTTCTTTTTTGGTTTCGACATTTGCTTTTTTCCGGTTTGGTTTCAGGGTTTTGTTTGAACTTCTGGGTTTGTTTGTTTTCTGGTTTGGACTTTGGTTTGGATGCTTGTTTTCTTGTTTGGATATTGATTTGGGTTTCTGGTATGAATTTTTGGTTTTCTAATTTAATCTGGCTTTCGGATTGGATTTTGATTGGATTTTTATCTGGTTTTTGGTAAATGGTCATTGGGTATGGATATACCCGGCAAGGGGTAAGCCGCTTCATTCGAACATGGCGAATTAGCTTATTCAAGTTGTCGAGTATGGACTATGCTCGACAAGGGTCCGAAGAGACCAGGATTCGGCCTAGGGCTTAGGCCCCATATTATCTATCGATTACTATTTCAGGTCGTCGAGTATGGACTATGCTCGGCAAGGGTCCGGAGCGACCAAGATTCGGCTTAGGACTCAAGCCACAACATTACTCAACGTTCAGGGACACCGAACCAGGAACCATAAGGCATTATTTAACATAGGTCGTCGAGTGCGGGTTGTGCTTGAAAAGAACCCGGAGAGGTTACGGATTTAGATATTGGCTATGAACAGTTGAGAACTTGTTTATGGACCCGGAGTGGTCCCAGATTTGGATATCGACTCGGAGAGGTCCCAGATTCGATTATTGGTTATGGATGGATTAGAACTCGGTTGTCGGGTTCAGATGAATATGAAATTGGCTAAGGACATGGCTACTGGGTTCGGAATCGGATATCGGCTCGGAGTGGTCGCGGATTCGGATAAGGATACAGCTACGACACTTGATAGGATGGCTGGTAATATATCAGATTATGGATCAGATAGAATGGCTATGGATGGAATATGGACTTCGGATGTCGGATTCAGAGCTATTCAAAACACGCCTTCTTACCACAAGGCATGTTTTGGGAGGCAAATGTTACCCCGCCTTTTGGTCAAGGCTGGGATACCAACAAATTGGCTAGAAAGGATGGATATCAGGATTGGAGATCGATTGGAAACAAGGCTATGATCGATACGGTCAAAATTTTGCCGAGCTCTAATCAAGACATGATCGATTGGGAATGATGAACAAGGCTAGGAAAGGATACGTTTCAAATTTCAAGTCAATCGGAGTTCGTATGCTCAATTTATGGATGGATCAATGTTGAAGAGAAATGGTTAGCATCGATATCTTCGGATCGATATTGTTCGTATTGATCAGCATGGATTACTTCGGATCAATGGATGTCGTTCATATTGATACAAAGGATGAAGCTGCTGGATGGATGCGAATATGATAACACACATGGCTTCGGACCGATGGTAACTCGTATCGATCAAGGATGGGCATAGAAACATACTTCGGATTGATGGCTTTAGTATCGATACAATGTGCATCGATTTGGTTGGGTATGGCAAAAAGAAGGCAGCATGCTTTGTATCGATCAAGGCTGGGATCGATACAAAGAGTGGGGCAGCGGTTTCAATCACTCAGATGGACATTTCGTATCGATCACCTATTAATCGATACGAAGTAGGTAGTAGACATGGATCGATACGAAGGACATGCACGGGGGATGGATACGAAGACACAGTTCATGCCGGTCTTGTTTGTATCGATTCGTAACAAAGCTTGGATCGATACGAACAACATGGATATGAAGGAGGGTTGGTCGATGGATACGAACAGCACATGCTGATGGATACGAAGGCTCTGTCCTTCGTATCGATGGATACTAAGGAAGCGGTCGAGGTGGAGCGAAGGATATGGATCAGAGCGCGCGAAGTTTGGATCGATGCAAAGGCTACGGCTATGGATATGGGAGTAGAATCGATACGAAGTGGATTGAGGCGAGCAGATCGATGCAAACGATTCAGCCTTCATGCAAACTACAACTTGGATCGATCATAACTCTCCCTCTACAAGTCCAAATGTGATGAAATTTTCATAGAGGCTTCCTTATGCACTCAAGAAGGTTCGTGATTGATCTCGGCTTGATTGGAGCCAATTTGGATCGATACGAATTGTACATGGATCGATCCCAAACGACTCCAGAGCGGTCATACGGGCCCATCCGCATGTGAGAAGAGGTCTTCCAAGATTTGAGGTGGATATTTTCGGGTCTACACCTATAAATAGCAGTCCTATGGCAACTAGAAAGGGATCTTCTTCTGCTTTTCTAGGCGAGACTCTGCCATTTTGGTTTTGATTTCAAAGGCTTGTAACTATAATCACAGTATAAAAGGATTAATTCAAAGTGGACGTAGGCCGGAGATAGCCGAACCACTATAAACCTTGTGTTCTTTGTTTTCTTGCTCATTTTAATTTTCTTATTTCTTCATTTCTGCTCTCTACATCGTCTAGATCCGAGATCTGTGTTTGGATATTGAGGATTTGTGTGTAAACATAGGTGCTTTCACTACTTCTGGGGTTTGTGACCAATTTTAGCACAAACACCGAGAACTTGAGTAACACATACCACCAAATCCAATCTAGAGTAGATGTGAAGATACCCTAATAGAAAAATTCCCACGTAGCTTGGTTTCTACTTGCACTTTAGTTTTAATTATTTTCGATAAAGGATAGCAACACTGAAATAAGTAATAATTGTCTTGAATTGAGGAAATACAAAAGATGAACATATCAATTCCAAGGTTCGAGATAGAAATAAGGAAAATGAATTTTATCGAATGTAACTAGGAGGGTGCTCCCCCCTTCAAAAAAGTATACCTCTAGATAAAATATACTTGAGAGCACACACATCACACTTGGGAACCTCCAAGCTGGACCCCGTTAACTCCATAGGCATCTGAATATACTCACATGAATGCATGCATGCTATCGAATTCTCTAGATGAATGCGAATAATTCTAATGGGTGCGACCCACTTAGCTTGGCTCCCACTCGCGCTTTGAATTTTTTTTTGATGTTGGATACCAATGCTCAAAATGAGCGACAAATCGTCTTAGAATGACGAAGCACAACAATGACCAAGAGGGTGCACCACCTTACATGCATTTTGGTTTTAGTCATTTTCAACAAAGGATATCAAACTCAAAATGAGCAACACATCGTCTTAGAGTGACGAAATACAAAGAAGATAGTAGAGTCAAAATCGAGAGTTGATAAATCAACCATCGAGAATAACAAAGTGATTTGTCTATGGGTATTAAATCACATACACTTACCACTAATAAATGAAGGAAACTTTTAAAACAGTTGATCCACACTTGGGTTTGATTTTCACATTTCAAATATTGTAAAGCACTTTTAAAATACTCTTTGAAATATTCTTTTAAGAGGGAAAATTATAATACTAAGTGTACTAAAACAAGGGTAAAAAAATGTCATTAAAACATTGTTTACTATAAACCCAAAACTATTTATACTCAGCTGTATTTTTAAACAATTTCTATTAAAAAAATTCACATTTATAAACCAGCATATATAAATTTAAAACAACACTTATTATCCTAAAGGATAATAAATCAATTTAATTACCTTTATAAATTGAAAACAATGTTAATTTGTCCCAAAGGATAATTTATACACAACTTTATAATCTTTTTAATAAATTTAGCAATTATCTTTAAACACTTTTGTCAAATTAATTTTAAAACATTTTTATTAAATCGATTAAGTAGCTTTAAAATACTTTTATTAAATTAGTTGATTTACTTTAAACTCTTTCATTAAATAAGTTAATTAACCTTTAAAAACACCATTGATTAAATCCAAATATCATTAACTAAATGGATTAATTACATTCAAACATCATTAATTAAAATTAGCGATTAAATCCAAATATCATTAATTACAAATGATTACTTAGATTCAGACATTATTAATTAAAATGATTAACTAAATTCAAATTCCATTAATTAAAATGATTAATTAATTTTAAATATCATTAGTAATATGATTTACTAAATTCAAACATCATAAATTAAAATGATTGATTAAATTAAAATATCATTAATCAAAATAATTAATGAACTTAAACATCTATTTTATGAAAATACAAGCTTATGTTCAACACACAAAGGTTTAGGAAGATGATATTCAATAAGTGACGATTTAGCAAAAATTCACTATAATGACACTTAAACAATTCAAATAGATGGTCACAAATTATTTTAACTAAACATCAACATAAGCAATAAAAGAATATAAATAAGATGCAGATAATAGTAAATAAACAATGGTAAGAAACCCCTTTGGGTCTCTCTACAAATGTCCCCTATAAATCATACATATAAATGTCTATTTTTTGAAGTGATCCGCAGCGATCTGTTCGCTACGATAACACTTTGACTTCTTCTTTTTGTCCCCTGCAACAATATGTTTATTTATGCCATCCACTACTAGGTAGGAACAAACAATAATATATATAGTTATATGAATTTCTAAAATGGGAATCCAATCCAAACAACCAATCAAACAATAATCTAAACTAACATACAAACAGGAAACAAATACTTTTTTTCTACTATATAATATATTGGTTGAATAAAAAGGTGAGTTTAACTCACCGAAAGTTTAGTTATCGTACAAGCATTTCAGTTTGATTTAAAATCGAATGGACATTCGATTTTAGCACAAAATTCCATTAGCTCCAAATTTAATCAATCCAATTCCATAGCGAAGAAGACATTCCTAATAGCGCAATGCAACTCCCCGCTCTCGATTTCGATCTCGTATGAATTAGTTATGGATTTAAAAATATTTTCAAGTTAAATAATATATTTAATTTAAATAATTACATCGTTAGCCTAAACTAACAAAACCTAATCATATTCTAACCCAGGCTGCGATTTTCTTTAACCTACCTTCGTTCTTTTGCTCGCCGCCATCACGTTAGGCCATCGCCCATTGTCGCCTCATCACCAAGCATAGCCCCCGACTTGCCGACCTAATGCCACCCACCATGTCACCCATCTTCGCCTGTATCACCAGAACAAACACAAAAACCCATTAACGTTCAACTCCAGATTACTGTCGCCTCGAGCCGCCACAACCCAATCCACCGCCGCCGATGCACTCCATAGGCCCTCACGCAACTTTTTCATGTTGTATCCTATGCCTGAAATGGCCTTTGGTGGCCGAAGAAATATGGGCCATTGGATGAAAGTTTTGAAGTGGCGGCTAGGTTTCTTTCTAGGGTAAGAATTAGACAAATGAGAGAGAGGTGAGGTCCTATATATAGGCAATCTTAATCAACACTATTCAAAACTCAAAATACAAGAACTCCAATCGAGGCGTGCTCACGGTGTTCCTAGCTAATTACCCACTATTCCGAACTCAATGGAACTATTATCAAGACCTAATTCCATTGTTTATAAAAGTTAACTTTTTAAAATTCAATTATATGATTTTAGTTCTTTAAAATTAACTACTATGCGTTTCGAGCTCGCAGACCATACAATATGTCCAGTCATCACAAAACTCGTCGGCGTACAACAATTTACTATCCTAGATCCAATGGCACTAGTTTTGTCAAAATCCGAGACAGTGCCTCGGAATGCTAATTTCACAAATTTACATATTGTTTATATTTTTGAACCAATTATCAATATTTATCCAACCTATTTATTATTGCAAATAAATTTACAAATTGAATTCACTAATATTATTTATTAATTAAAAGAAGTTAATAAGATTATTAAATCCATTAATTAATATTTAATTCATAATTCAAATATCTAAATGACCACTATATTTGAATTCAAGTTATTGAATTTCCAAATCCAATTATCTTAAATATTTAAAACTAATTAAACATTTAAAATTCAATGACAAGAATTCTGGATTGTTACAGTAGTAAATCAGTTTACTGCCACTTGACCAAGGTTTATGGGCTAATCATCAACAGTGAACTACCCAATCCCCGATCATATCCTTATCGTGGGTATATCAGTTAACTATTGCCGGTCAAGATTTATGGGTCGATCATCAACTATGAACTACCCAGCTGGTGATCATGTCCCAATCATGGGTGAATTGGTTCATTTCTTTCGAACAAGGTTTATGGGCCAATCGTGAACATCGAACTATGTAGTCGGCCACCATGTCCTGACCGTCGGTAAATCGGTTTATTACTATCGAACAAGGCTTGTTGGCTGATCATTAAGAATGAACTACCCAGTCGGTGATCACGTCCTGACTGTGGGTAACCAGTTCACTACTGCCAACCAAAGTTTATGGACCGATCATCAATGGTTAACCGCCTATCTATAATCATGTATGAATCGTGGGTAAATCGGTTCACTACTACTGGCCAAGGTTTGTGGGCCGATATTCAACAGCAAACTACACGGTTGATGGTAATGTCTTGATCGTAGGTAAATTAATTCACTATTTTCGACCATGGATTATGGGACGATTTTCTACAATTAACTAGCCAATCAACGATCATTTCCTAATCATGGATAAATCGGTTCACTGCTACCAACCAAGGTTTATCCAAACTTGTTATGAAGCGCAAGAGTCAGGTGCCCTCCAGTATGTAGTGACCTTTCTCGTTTAATCCTAGAAATCATGGAATTTAGTTGGTACGGACTGGTTTTACTCATGGTAGCTTGGTAGCGCTAATTGTCTTCTTGGTTTCACGCACTCCATAAATAGGGTTTGGCAAAACTGCAATGATCGACAATATCCCTAGTCATAATTCATGTAATTGCATAGTCGATGTGCAAAAAGAAAATAGAAGTTTTGAGCATTCCATACTTTCTTGCTTACCACTCTATATATTTTCTAAAGTATAAACTCAATTTCCCGAATTCTTCTTGATGAAATATATTCCTTTCTAGATTGGGTCAAGTTACCCTCGGTTGTGGGAAAATACGTTCCAAGACCAATCTCCATCCTCAAGGGTAGGTGATGCTTTACTTTAGATTGCATTGCTCTCATTGGTCTACGGACGTGCCATAGTCAAGAAGTTTTTGAATCCCCTATAATTGAGTTGCCAACCATTACTCGAGATAATATGTAGTGGAAGTCCATATTAGCTCCACCCTTAGCCATTAGAAGTTCTCTGGTCAGTTCAGTTACCTTGATAATAAAAGGCCAAGAGCTAACTATATGTGTTAGTTCGGCTAGTGGTAATCTAGAGATCTTAGCAAACCTCTGACACTCATCACATCATTTAACATACTCTACAACATCATTGTTAAGAGTTGGCCAGGAATATCCATATCGTAAGATCTCCATTTCTATGGTCTACCCCACGGCGTGGTGTCCTTAACTTCTTTGATGTATGTTATCAAATATCTCCTTAGCCTCTCTTGCAGCCATGCACCTTAGTTGTGGGTTAGAGAAACCTATCAAGTAGAGGATCTAATCCTGTATGGTGTGCTGAGTTGCCTTGCGGACCACCTTCCTTGCTTGGAACGGACTAACCCCAGAAGTACTGTACTTCCTAAGCTAGCCAATTTTGCCAAATCGTCAGCATCTTGATTTTCCTCCTGCAAGACGTGCTTTACCATATAGCATTCTTGCTTATTAAGGAAAGCATTCACCTTTTTTCTTTTATAAGTAGGATGGCAATTATTCTCTTTTGACCTAGAACTCCCAAAATGCTTGATTTATGACCATTTGCAAGTCGCTATGGATAAGTAGTATCCTTATTCCTTGATCCTTTGCTATTTCCAATCCGACTATTAATATATTGTACTTTATTGTTCTATCTAGCCTGTATTAGAGGTCTATCCAACCCATATGGGCTAACAACATCTGTTCTTTCCCAATCACTAGTCTTTTCCCTTACTCCCATGGGTTTCGCAAAGTCATGGCACGTCGTTATTATGCCTTAAGTATTTAAATCAAATATTAATCGAAATTCATTCATAAAAGTAAGTCATACCTTTGCATCATTATCCTTATATTCTATGAGGGTATTGGTCTCTAGAGTATCATACTTCATACTTAGATGAAGCTAACCATCTCTGGGGTTTTCTGAAAGAATACACTCTACTGTCTTTGGTGGTGTTCCATCCCATCTCTGGAACGGATCAAAATCACAACTTCATTATATCTAAAGGAGATGAACCTAGTATCTTATTATCTCCGATGGAGTTTAACCTTATCTCCGGGGCTAGGAAGTATATGTTTCATTGTCTGATTACGCTGTTCTTCATAGTTTTCATGCACATCTATCTTTTGATGTATAGTAGTAAGACATGCTCTGACTTCCATGAGGGATTCAACACCATGTCGCCGAGCGTGGTTTATACTCTTCCTCCACAAGGACTCACGTACCGTTGAGGGATTATAGTCAAGAGTTTATGGCACTCTCACTGGAGTTACCATATGTTTCCTCCTATAGCATACTTATAAGATTAGTCTACATTCATTTGTCTCATGACCATAAATCTAATGGAAGATGCCATATTTGACAATTTTTATTTATGTTGCAGTTGAGTCTCTATTCCTCGATTCACCATAATCCATAGTTTCTCTAGTAGTGAGATAGATTCTTTCTGGAGTCTCCATAAGTGGTGAACATGGAAACTTTCCTTATCTTCCAAAGTGTTTCCTTTTCTAGCCCTATCTTTTATCTTTTGCATGCCCCTATCCTAGTAATTTTCGTCTCCAACTAGGTTGATATTTTTCAGTCCTACCTGATATTGAATCCTCCAAACACATAAACTTGTCATCCCGATAAAATAAGTCCTCCAAGTTGGCAGTTCGATTTTCCTTGAGTACCCTATAAAACTACATTTTCCTGTTAGTTCCTAAAAGAACAACCAAAAGAACAATCCATTCATTAAGTTGACATATAGCGGTTGCTATAGCGTTGAATGGTGCATCATGGCTCCATAAGGCTTCTCCATCCTTTTCCTTGATACCTAAGTGCTAACATATCGGTGCTCCAAATGAATAAACCATATAATTGTTAAGTCTGACAAGTATAGAAGAAAGCAACGACATATTACTCCCTACGTAGCTCCAATTGTCTCCATATGCTAAATGTACTGCCTCAAATGTATTCTAGGGTTGGTTTTTCCAATGTATGGTTCCATGGCTGGTGTCTTTAATTATGAGGGGTTGACTGCATATTGGATGTTTGGAATGGATAGACTCTGAACATCTGGTCTCCTGTTCTACTTGGCTAAAACTCGATGTATTAACTAAGCGACTCTCTCCTCTGCTACCAGAGTGCTTCCTTAGTTTTCTTAATGGGCCACATTACGCCCATATGCAATGGATCAACTAGCTAGGGACTAGTCGATTTGAAGTCAAGTGGCCCCATTTCGTTAACCAAGCATGTGTTTCCAACATCAATATTGACTTTTGGTATGGCATCCTCCTTTAATCTGGCATGTGCTATACCGTTGTTCTAGTACCAATTGATTTTACATCAAGCTGATTTTGTTTAATGCTAGCTAGTTTGGGTATGTGGAAGTTCAAATCTCCATGGCTCCTTCCTACCTTACCTGCTCCCTTGCATCCATTCTTGATGGATTACCAACTAAATTCTTAACTTTGTCTCTCTGGACCAGTGCTGGTGTTGCTTGCTCCATGAGTCTAAGGAATGCATCCATTATCTCTGGATACTTAGCTGGTAAAGAAGCTTCCATATTTTCCATCATTATTTGTAGTCACACTGCTAGACTCTTCTCCAACTGTAGGGTCTATACCTGGTTATCTCTCTAATGCATCATCTTCCAACCCTATATACTTTGTCACCTCATAGTAGAACTCCTGCAAAGTGGTTGATTTCTTCTTTCTCAATCTCTTAGCATACTTCGTTCTAAAGTGCCTCTACCATATAAGGAAACTAAGCTGAGCATTTCATTCATGTTTTGAACTCCAGCCGCTTCAACATTAAATCGAGCTAGGTATTGCCGCATCGACCCATCTTCTCTTCGCCTCATATCCGTCAATGAGTATGCATCATTCGGGAGTTTAACATGTACCTAAAATTTACCAATAAACATCTCCTTGAACATCGTCGATGAATGAATTGATCATGGATCAAAAATGACAAAAACACATACTAGCTAAGTCTGCCAAAAATAGAAGAAAGCACTTGGATAAATTTCCTTTATAGCTCTTCTCATCGGCATATGCTAGGTATACTGTTGCAAATGCACCATAGAGTGAGTCAATTCTGTATATGGCTCCATAGTGGGCATCCTAAAATTTGTGGCATTCATAGTAGTCTCTATCTCTAAGTAGAAGGGAATTCTAACTTTAGGTCTTTTACCTTGCTTAACTTGTTCACATTGAAAACCTTCTTTATTATTCGAGCCATCACGTCCTTTGGTTCGAGTGTCTAGTGATGAGAGCTTGACAAGGGAGGGGGTGATTTCTTTCATCATCCTTATGACAACTTGATCCTTGGTTATAAGAATTATTACAACTCCTAGACTGATCCCGGTGATGGTTTTGTCCTCCATTGACAGCAATTTCAGTGAGGGATGGAGAATTTTGATTGGAATGAGAAGCATTAGTTATAACTATCCTAGTTCAGCATCATCCTTGTTTGGTATAGTGCCAAACTGCTCCTTAGGTCAAACTTCGGGTTGACATCTTACTCGTTCCGTCCCTTAAGCATTCCTTCTTCTAGCTCTTCGACTTTGTTGATTGGATTCTTGTTAGAATGTGGCTTCCTTTGCCTTTTAGATCCACTAGACTATGATTTTCCTTGTGTTTTAATGTTTTAAATAGTAGTTTGCGGCTGCCCTAAGTGTCTTACAAGTTGGTCCATAGTTGCTTGTTATTGGGTAGTGAAATGTTCGTTTAGCTCGGCGACAAATCTATTCAGGTCAGCTTTGGTAATCTCGACTACCAGCATTGGAATGCATGATCATCCTAATTGGTAGTCATTTGATTGGAGGTACTAATGGTCCTTGCATTCCTGTTGGTAGCACCTACCTCATTATTTGATCTAGGAGGCATGTTGATAATCATTTCTTAGTGAAAAGACCGAAAATATTTGCTCAACAAATGGGCAAAAACCTCTAAGTCATTTGTTGTATATGAGGTGTATAACAGAACTACTATGTTTATTATGATTTGTTTTCGAAGAGTGGGTCACAAATATGTTAAGATATAATATATTGAATGTAATTTGCAGTAAAATCATTTTACAAGTTTACTCGAGAATATCTTCTTTTAATTCTTAATGGTGTCCTCTCCTTTTGGTTTTTCCCACCCTATCATCCCCTCACCTCCTTCTATATCTCTGTCTCTTATTCTTCCCGTTCTTCCTCCTCCTCCTCCCCTTATTTCCATTCTCTCTGACCCTCCTCTCAACTCCTCTTCCTCTTCTCGTAATCCTCCTGTTCTATCTTCCATCCAGTCCAACCTATCTAAACCTTGTAACTGTCAAAATAATATTGCTGAAGCGCCTCTCTGGTCAAGCTTGTTTAAAGGAAAACCTAAAATGCAGTAAATATCTCCCTTTAATTTTGATTTGAACTACTCTGGCCAGCCTCTTAACCCTCCTAAAGAAATTGTTGATGAAGGTATCAAATCGTGGTCTGAATATTTGGTAGGATTCTTTTTGGATGGTACAATTAATTTTATGGCAGTAACTTCTCACCTATCTAAAATATGAAAACTGAAAGAAACTTATGAAGTTTATGTTAGGTGTGGCTTGCATTGTATTAGAGTGGGTGCGTAGATTGGATTATGATTAGTCCCACATTGCAAGATATTCTCAAAGAGATCAGTATATATATGGGATTGGTAGCATGTAATAACAAGGGATTCCTTTTGTTACAAATAAATGTTGCCATGAAAATATATATGCTCTGGGGGATGTAAGGATATCCAATCATGACGCTGGCACCAAATGAGCTTCGATCAGTGGTCTTGCCTCTTCTACCGAAATAATTTCAACATGGTATCGGAGCCGATGGTTCGATGGGACCAATATGATGCAGCATTGACCTAAGTATGCTCCAATATGTGGTTTGAGTTTGGGATTCTCATTAAGGTTGAGTTATAAGTTAAAACGCGGTCTGCTCCAACTGTGGAAAGAGAACTCTTTGTAAAACAGCTTGGCCAAACTGCTGGAGGTGGTAGCGACCTAATCTAAACTGCTGGAGGTGTTAGCGACCTTATCCAAGTGTTTAAGGACTCTGTATAACTTCAAGTTTAATTGAGAAAATGCTCGCCAAGGTGGAGATCTGTTAGCTGTGGCTTGCATTGTATTAGAGTGGGTGCGTAGATTGGATTATGATTAGTCCCACATTACAAGATATTCTAAAAGAGATCAGTATATTTATGGGATTGGTAGCATGTAACAACAAGGGATTCCTTTTGTTACAAATAAATGTTGCCATGAAAATATATGTGCTCTGGGGGATGTAGGGATATCCAATCATGACGCTGGCACCAAATGAGCTTCGATCAGTGGTCTTGCCTCTTCTACACTAAATGAAGTGCGCGCATAGCGGAAGATGCGAGGGGGTGACGAAATAATTTCAACAGTTTACTTAGATAGTCGAAAATTCTTCTTCAAGTCTGCTAATGCTGAAGATAGAGAAAAATCCTAACTTCAGACCCTATTTTTATTAGAGGTCAGATGATGATTTTAACATCTTGGAACCCTAGCTTTGATAATGCTGAATCTCTGATCAAAACTTTTCTAGTTTGGGATCATCTATATAATATCCCCTTGCTTACTTAGACTCTATTGGGTATCAACTGGTTTGCCTGTCATCTTGGCAAACCAGTGTGTTTTGATGAAAATACCGAGAAGATGAAATGGTTTGAATATGCTAAATGTTTGGTTGAGATACCATATGATAGAGAATTGCCTGATTTTATAATGATAGGTGGTGAAAAGAGTCAAAATGTAGATGTCGATTACTCTTGGAGACCTATAATATGTACTCTTTGTAAGTGTTTTGGTTATGCTACTCTGAATTGCAGCAAATATGATCGGGCTAATGTAATAGTTTCTGAGGTAATTTAATAAAGTTAATAGTTCAAGTAGAAATGGTCCAGCCAAAGTGGTGCACCAAGCCCATAATGCCAAGCAAAAGCAGAATTCTAGCAACATAAGGTCATTTAGTTTTGAAGGTGTTACAAACAACAAAAACAAGAATGGAAAAAAGTGATATCCAAAGAGAAAAATCCCAATTCTACTATTTCTATTCCCATTGGTGATGTAGAATCTGCTCAATTCATTGATGAAACTCTTACCGATATTTATGATGAAAAGTTTGCGTTAGAAAATGAACATATTCTTATAGATGAACCAAATCAGTTTGACATTCTTTCATCTATGGAAGAAGGAGAAATATTGTAGTAAGTATCTTATGATGCCTCCGTAACTCAAAAAATTGCAAATCTTAATTCTGAATTAAAGTCCAATATTATGGATAATAATTCATCTGTCAATCTGAATGAAGAAAATATTCTAAATCGCCTCAAATCAATTAACACTTTGCCCTTATTCTTCATTTTCCTAACCCTAATTCGGTGCACATCTCCATGTACAATCTTGTGCATGTCTCCCCACATGCAACCAATCCAAATTCAAACTTACCCCATCAGTTTTTTCCCCTAATGCTTTATGTAATACTCCTCCTAACCATTTATCTCCTCCTCCTTTTGAGAAAAGTCCCTGTCTTTCCTTAGTTCCTCCAGATTTCTTAGCCAAATCCATTTCTGCTCATTCCATTTCCATTGCTATATTACCTGACAACATCAATGCTTCATCTAAGAAAAAAGGCAAAAATATGAAATTTTAGATAATAAAAAAAATCCACATGATTATGATTTTGGCATTTATTACTTTATTGGTCAAATATTTATCAAACGGCCTGATAAGACAGAAGAAACATTAGGGGTGATGACAAGGCAATCTGCCAATAAACTCAAACCTTCTAATTATTAAAGAGCCTATGTATATGGAATGTTAGAGATGCTCACAAAATTGGCAAACAAATAGAGATCGAAAACTTAATCTCCTTCAACCATTTACAGCTTGTGTCCATTTGTGAAACCAAGCTGAATCATGAAGGTAGCATTAAAGTTGTCAAATTTATTGCTCCTGCATGCTCATTCATGCTCAATCTTTCTCAAGTTCCTTATGGTATAATTCTCACCTTATGCAACCCAAACATTTTTGTCATTTCCCTTATCTTGGTTCACGACACTATGGCAAAAAATGCATCAGACGACATATATGCTCCATTTTCTAAAAGCATATCAACTGTCATTAAATCCAGTGTCGTCTAATTGAACATCAGACCACAAATATGCTCCGTCGTTTGATATGCACTAACAAAACAAAACAAAAAACCGTATGTTGTCTGATGTTATAGTATCACTTCTAGAATCTCCTATTAGATAATATATAACAATTGACTAATATAAATACCAATTAAATTTATATGTTGTTCATGGAATGAAATAAATATTTGTAGAATGAAATAAATAAATCGCAATTTTATTTAGACTAATATTTTATTTCAATTCAAATTCAAATAGTACACATTTGGCATCCACTATATTTACCTTTTCAAATACAATACAACTTTCATCATACGCTATTTCACACTTTCATAGAAAACTTTTTTGCTCTCACTAGAATTTTTTTTGATATCCTCTTGCTCAAACCTGTGTTCGGTCGTCCGCTATACCTGTCAAATAAACAACATAGTAAAATGGAAAAAGAAACAAATAGAAATGACAAAAATAAAATTGTAATTGTGGTTTAGTATTGTCTCAGTTATTTAGGTTATTTGTTTTCATACTTTAGACTGCGAAAAAAATAAGTGTTCACGAACTACTTATGATATGCACAGTGTATCATTGTGAATATCACAAGGCTGAGCATCGATTATCTCTTAGGGACAAATGTAAATGTCAAGTCTGAAGGCTTAACACAGTTCAAGTGTGCACAAGGTCAAGCCAAACGGGCTCGTGTTCAACTCAGATGCAACACATGTACAAGGCCAAGCAAAAATGAATACACACACAACATACAACTGGATGTGAGGATCAATTAGTACACACATTTCGACATAACTAGGCAAACTAATATACATATATACACATACGTATATACATGTATATATGTACATAGTGAGCAAAAAGGCAGCTCAATAGCATGTATGGATGAACCAAGATAGCATAATAAGAAATCAGAGAACAACATAACAAGACATCACCCAGAAACACATGTACACGTACAAGGTGAAGCAAAAGTGAACACATACATAACATACAACCGCATGTAATGGACTTAGTACACATTCAAGCAGTTCAAAGATGAGCAACATGCACTATGATGCAAACTAGGTGCAAATATAAGAGTATGTGCACTGATACATATGCAAGTACAATAGTCAGGCCCTAACACATCCATCCCAAAATCAAAGAAAAGCAACTCGGAAATATAAACCAACAGAGGAAAATCCCTATCTACAATATGAAATAAAGGCATAAGCACATGAAAATGCACAAACGAGTAAAGGTACAAGCACATGAATGTGCACAAACAAGATCAACCACCAACATTCACATATATACATACATATGTATGTATGTATGTATGTATATGCATCGAAGTTCAAACCATCGAGAATACAATAAGACATGTCAAGTGTGCTCATATACAGGAAATACAACAGTGTAGAGTGCAAGTGCATAGGTACACATGGAGGCATGTAGCCAAGAAGGCAAGCAGCTAGGAAGAACAAATGAGCATCGATAAATGAGCAACACAGTTCAGACTCACATACAAGGCAAAGTGTATCACTCCAACATCCAAAAGAATCATCAACAACAACATTCACACATATATACATACATATGTATGTTTGTATATACATGAAAATTCAAACCATCCACTGACTCATACATGAACTCATCAAAGCAACAACTAAGTTCAAGTTTTCACCATCACAACAAAATAGTAACAGTGGCATTTAGTAGCAGCAGGGGCAATCACAAGGCAGCATAGACATAAACTACACATTTATGCACACTGAAATGACTAGCAATGATGCCAAGAGATTGCAATCATTTTGGCAAAATAATAGGTTCAACAGACAGTAATCTATCTACTTCTGTTATTGCAAGGAAAATCAAAACCATAAGCGGGCATCTATTCTGATAAAGATGTGATATAAACTTCATTATCAAATGTAAGAACACATAGCGAGCATCAAAACCATCACAACAAAAAAGTCAAACAAACACATTCAACGGCAGAAGTGAAATTTCCAAAATTCATAATATTAAAATCAAGGGTCAAAATTGTCTAAGGCACATGCGAGTCAAGAATTAGGGTTCTGTCGAGATTAAAATAAAAAAATGGCATAATTGTTCAATCAAAATATCAAAATCAAAAGCAAAGTAAAGAATCACATAATCGTTCAATCAAAAATCCACGGCCAATATTAAAATCAGAAGTCAAAACTCAAAATTAAGAAATCAAAATATATGGAATCAAATTCCTATATAAAGCACCCACTTTATCACCGGCTATGAACTAAGTTGAGAATGCTAGAAATTGAAAAGGGCAAAAAGTGCGTACCAATTTATCAACATCCAGCTCGACGACGAAACAGCCGAGAGGTTTCAAACAAGGAGTTCTGCCGAGATGAATCTGTTTAGGCATAATTGAGAGTGGGAGAGTATCGGGATATTGAGAATTTTCAAATCAGTTATTCGAATTAGGTTTTCTGAGATTAGGTTTTAGAGTGAGAAAGTATCGGGATGAGAGGGAAACAAATTATAAGAGGGGAAATAATTATAAGAGCAGAGGGAAAGCAAAATTTTGATATAGAGGGAAAACCAAAGTTTTTTTTGATAAATTCGATCAAACAACAGATAAATATTATCTCACAACAAATGTTGCGCTGTTGTGTCACACAATAAATTATTTTTCCACATGTTGTGTGAAAAAGTGGGATAACAAAAAATTTACAGTATGTTGTGTCCTCACTATTTCTTGATTCACTTTGTGGCATAGTGCGAACAATTTATCCATTCCAAATGTTAATGCATTCCCTCTTCCTCTCACTTAGAAAGCTGAAAGAATTAAAACATAATTTGAAGGATTGGTCATTTGATAAATCTGAAAATGGAACTAAGCAGTCCACTCTCTTAGAATTAGTCTTCTTGCTACACAAAAGCAAATCATCCCCTAAATGTTCAACTTGCTATCGAAGCTCACTCTCTATGTTAAACTGGATAATGCATTAGTATCAGAACACGATATGTCCAAGCAAAAATATAAGGAAAATTAGGAATGTTTTGGTGATAAGAACAATGTTGTTTTCCATGCTTCCTTAAAGATTAGGAATGCTAATAAAAACATCCACCTCCTTCAGGATATGCAAGGAAATCCACGTTCTAATTCTTATGAAATTAATAAAGCTTTCTTATTCTACTTTCAATCCACTCTTGCTGATCAAAACCTTATGCAACAGGACTTCTCTTCTCTTCATGGAATATCATTGCCTACTATTGATAATTAGATGGCCAGTGGTCTAACCATGGAAATACCTTATGATGAAATTAAAATGGCTATATTCAGTATGAAATCTTCTTGCTCTATTGGTCCTGATGGCTTCAATGCTTTTATCATTTAATTTTCTTTGAATAATATTAAGTCTTACTTAGTAAAAGAAATCAAAGATTTCTTTAAAAATAATGTTTGGTCCATAAGTATAAATGCTACAAAATTATCCCTTGTCCCTAAGTTTCACAATCCTACTTTTGTCTCTCAATTTTAGACCTATAGCTTGCTGCAATGTAATATATAAATGTATAACTAAGATTTTGGCATCTAGGATGAAGCTTGTTCGTTCTGACGTTATTTCTCCAAATCAAAATGCCTTCCTTCCTGGTAGATCAATTTTTGACAATATAATAATCACTTAAGAACTAATGAAAGGCTATATCAGGATAAATATTTCCTAAATAAAAGCTATGACATAAGAAGGCTTTTTCATCTGTTCAATGGTCGTCTATAATTGTTATTCTAAGAAAAATGAATTTTCCTTTGCCTTTTGTAATGAATGCCTTTTCCATTCCCAAATGTCAACATTAATACATCCACAATATTCACTACCGAGCATCCAAGTGTCAAAAAGATAGAATGTTAGGGTAAAGAAACGTAAGAAAAGAAAAGGAGAAAGAAAGAAGAGTGCAAAAACATCAGAATCTCACATGCGGAATGATAGCATATACTATCAAGAAATGATACACATAGCAACTATAGTATACATAGTATTCAGAGTTATTAATCAAAGCACTATCATCAACTTAGACAGTTATAACAATCTGTCCTTATAATTGGTGATTATACCATGGTAGGTAACATCTAGCTCCTCTTTGATAGCCCAATAAACATCAATGAAAACCTTCCTTTCTCAGACTACTCATGTCAGCCCCTACAGAAATAAGAGAAATATAAAACCATGGGTCCGACATAAGTCTGATATGAGAAACTCAAGAAATATGCGATCAAATAGTATTTTTGAGACAGCATGGAATGCCATAACGATCATCTCCTCAAAAGAACCACCATCTAATAAGTCATATATACTTGTTCTTATCTTTAAAATTCCAGTATCAAAGATCTAATTCTATACTTAAGGGTTTAAGATAAGTGTTACCCTGTCACAACAACCCAAAACCATTTCACACTTAACCATTTTATTAAAACTTGCTTTTAGAGATTTAATTACATTTAAGGGTTAAAGACAATTGTTGGTTAAACAATGTCGCTACAAACCCAAAACCATTTACTTATAATTATATTTTAAATATTCATTATTAAACATGTAATAATATTCCTAAGTATAATTGATAATAAGTGTTAAAAACAAATGTTACTAAAACATTGTTTACTACAATCCAAAATCATTACTATACTTAAAATTAACTTGAAAATATTTATTTTAAAGATCAAAGAACATCCACACTTATTAATTAGGGTAACATGCTTTTAATTAATTTCATAAAACCATTTATTTTAACTTAAATGTTAAAATCGAAACTTTCTTTACTATATTTGTAAAATACTTAGCTTACATTTTAAAACACACACACACACACACACAAACACACACACTTCTAAAATACTAATCAATGTGTTAAAACATTTTTAAACTATTTAAAAATATATTATAATTATCTATATAGAATATTAAGTAAAAATAACAAATTTTGAAATAAATAGAAAAAACAATATAAACATGTTTTATTTTTAAAAGCCACTTACTTTAAAAATTCATAATATATTATTAAAACTATATTTAAACTTGATACCCATTTTAAAACACTCTAATATAAGTTATAACAACCCTAAAAAGATTAGAGAAAAATACTTAATTTAAATATCAATTTTACATAATCTATAGTTTCAAACAGCGAAGATAGTATTTCTGCCAATGCTACCATAACAATTTGCAACGGTTAAAAGGTGTTTCAAAAGCAAAGACAACATTCCAAAAAATGCTATCTAAAGCTCAGGGCTGTTTTTAACCAGTTTTTGCTACAACTTTGCGTTTAGTTTTCGACACTTAAACTATTGATTTTTGATCCAAGTGCTTTTATATCAACTTTCTCGCTTCAGTCACAAACACCCTTTTACATCACATACAACATATTCAAACATGTAAGCATAAGTCATGGCCAGGATACAAGTTTTAGACATTACAAGAGAAGTTTTAATACATATATGTTGTCACGTAATGACCCAAAATTTCAGCCATTCGAATTTGGAATGTTTAGTTGATTTTAAATATTAAAAAGTTAATTTTATAAGTTAAATAACTTATATTTCAAATATAGCAATTTATTTGATAATTAAATTGTTAAATTTAATATTTGAAATTGCCTAAATAATTGAATCTTAAATTTAATATGAATGGAAACTATTTCTAAAGCTGATTTGAAATCTATTTGGACAATAATAAAGATAATAAACTTTTAAATTTGATTTAAGTGATTAAACAGAAATTGGAAATAACTTATTTTAATTAACGTGTAAAAATAGTCTTTTAGGGAATTGTCTCAGATTTCGATGAAACCAGTTTCATTGGATCTATAATAGTGAATTATTATATGCCATCGAATTTCGTGGCGATTAGACGTATCGTTTGGTTGTGCGAGTTCGAAACGCGCATAAATTAATTAAAGGAATTTAAATTTCAATAACTCGATTTGAAAAGCTATCTTCTGCATATGATGGAATTGGCTCTCGTTACATATTCCACTGTGTTCGGAATAGGGTATAACACATAGAAGCCAGGCAGCCTGCTTCGTTTAGAGTTCAAAATTTTCACTGATGAATAGTACTTTTGAATTTTTCTATAAATAACCCTCAACTTCCTTCATTTGCAACCAAAACCCTAGCTCCTATCTTCAACTGCCATTAAACTAAACAATCCAATGGCTAACATTGATCGGAGCCTTTAGGGCCTGAATTAGCCTTCGACTTCAACTAGGAAAATGTAGAGAGAATCGTTACGAGCTTGTTCAATAATTTGATTGTCGAACGACGTGCCAAGGCAGCGGGAAATCACCCACGTTCATCTGCAGGTCGAGTGGGGTTTATTCTGCATATGCATGTGCGTGAGGCGCAGGCGGGGCACAGTGACAGTGGAGGCGAGCAAGGTGGTGGTGGCGAGGCATGGGCGGTTGTTCGTGGGTGCAAGCGCGTGCGGCTATCGGAATTCGAAGAAATAAAAAAACACAAAAAATTCGTGAGCCTGGAACTGTGCGCATGAAAGAGAAATAAGGAAGAAAAGGTTATAGTTTTAAGTTTAAGTTAATTATGTTAATTATGTTAATTATAAAATTACTTATATCGTATGTTCATAAATTTATAACTTTCTCGTACAAGGTTCGTTACGAGCGTGGCAAGTTGCATTGCCGTCGTATCAGCGAGCACTACGCTATGGAGTTGGATTGGATGAATTCGAAGCTAGAAGGAATTTTGAGTTAAATTGAACAACCATTCAATTTTAATTTAAAGCGGAGCTCTTTAGCGATTTTGGCATTTTTGTGAGTAAATTCACCTCTCTAGCCTACTTATATTTTTATATAATTGGGAATAATTTTATTTATAATGATTGTTGCTTGTTTGGATGATATACTATATATTATTAGTTAGTTTGAATATATATTCCCACCTATTAGAGTGGATGAGACCCTATTAAGTTCCCGTGTAAGAGCGTAAGACCCTTTGTATGCGAATCCCGCCTCGAAGCGGTTGATTTATATTTTTATGGTTATATGATGTCTGTGATGCAGAGGGACAGGTTGGAGGGATCCAACAGGATTCCTCACCACTGTTGATTTACTTTTCTTATATATGCTGAAATATGATGTGTTGGATGCCATGTTATTGATTTTGATATGATTTGACTTATTTAATGCTTTAGTTGCACCGAGCCTTATTTTTGGTATTTTGAAATATTAAAATGATGAATTTGATTTGAAAAAGGATGTTGAAGTGATTTTGAAAATATGAATGTTTTAATAATTTTGAATTATTAAAAGAAAGGAATTTGTTTTAAACAAATAAAAAGTTAAGATTTTTGATGCTATAAAAATATAGTTTTGAGAAATACTTTGATTTGGGATTTTTGAATAAGTTTATAGAAAAGGATTTATAGAAGTAATATTTTATTAATAGAGAATTTGTGAATGTTTTGTAAATGGATTTAAAATTGATTTTGTAAATGGATTTATAAGTGGATTTTGAGAGTAAAATTAGTTTTATAAAAGAATGATGTATAAATAGAATTTCATAAATGAAGGAATTTTATAAAATAGAAGTTTTATAAAATTGAAAGGAGATTTATAAAAATATTTTTATAAATATGGAAAGTACTTATGTTGAGATTTAAATATGGATTTTATTTATTTAAAAGGAATGTTTGAAAGAAATATTTTAATGGAATTAATGGTTTTAAAAGTAATTTATCTTTTGGAAGTAATGTTTTGGAAAATAATAATTCCAAATGGAACCTAATGGTTTTGAAAATGATTTATAAGTATCGAAAAATAAGATTTCAACATTCATTGTTGTAATAGACGTTTTCGAAGAAGGAAGGAAGGCACGGACTATACCACTGTTGTTATAGTAAATGATTTCCAAAACGAAATGTTTTATATAGTATATGAGATTTATATGTGTGTGTGTGTGTGTATATATATAATTGAATATCTATAATAGCATTTTGGGTTGTCGTAACGATTTTTTTACATAACATTCATTTTGACCCAAATGAAGTGCGTTTTGAAGAATACCTTCCTTAAGATTTGTATATATACTAATTTCCGTTTAAGTATATGGAGATATTTTCTAAGTGTTGAAAATGAAATGATTTGTGAATATACTTATATCGTTAAAATAAGTATACCAAAATGTTTTCCAAAATAGAAAGACTGAGATGGTTTTGAGAATGTATCTTTTTAAAGATAATTTAAAGCAAATATTTGAAAATTGATTTAATTAATAAAAGGTTAATTAAATGGGCATAGTGACTGCTTATGTGCTAGATATTGATTGTTTGCTTTGATATTTAAATAATCGACTATCAAATTTGGCCTCTATATCGTTGTTGGTCCGGAGAGACCTGTGCCGGATTTATCCAAGAACCACTTCGGACCAACATATGCATCTGAATGTGTAGGTATTGGAAGACATTAATATTTAGGATTTTTGTAATGAAGGACTACTTGTTGATCATTTGGGGATAAACTCCCAATATACATATAGTAGCAGTGGTCTCTTCCTTATGAAATATCCAATGCAAGGACTAATCGCTACTAATCCTATGGGTAATTTTCCTACAGGATGTGGTAGGAGAGTACCTTCGGTTTGTCCTATTCTTGGACAACTTGTATGGATAAATTTTTGACAATGCATTTCTAATTACATTGATCGACTTCTATAAACGTATATTCTACTTAGTGGTGGAGAAGGCAACTTCTCTTAGCTTAACACCCTTTCTTAAGACGTAGGAGCTCAGGAGTAATATGTTTATAGAAATTAGTTGTGTGATGATAGAATGGCGATATGGCATTCAAAGTTGATGTGCTATGTGAAAGGTAATCGTTACCTCAGGCCTCACACCCGGAAATGACCGAAACAGGGTAGATCAGCAAGGCTATGTGGTATGCAACCATTAGGATATGATCATCCCCTTCTAGATATATTTATTACCGCTTTGATGTTCGGGTTTTAAATCATTGTGGATGTATGCGATGAGGGCCCTCAGATAAGTCGATAACGACTAGGGCGATGACATATTCGGTACTATCTAGTGAGAAAGGTGGGCCGGTCTTGTGTTGGTAGAGATGCAGATGTTCTATTGACCTCGGTATATTCCTCTAGAGATGTACTGCCGAAAGGTAGTCTCTTCACCTGGTAAGTTGTATGGAAATCCATTCTCCACTGTGCGCCTGCCATTTTGTTTTGTAGAACTTAGTATGTTGGAATTTAATAAAGGTAAAAATTTTCGCAATGATTAATATTATTTGTACACTAGACACTGGTATAATATAGCAGTATTTGATATGAAATGTTTTGGTTATCGTAAGGTAAAAACCCATCCGTGTTTATGTGTGGGCGTGGTCTTACGAGATACCTTTATTTTGCTAAAGGAAAGTTTTTATAACTTTAAAATTCGGTCGATCTGTATTTTCTCACGCCAGTTTACCAGACTGATACAAACGTTCTTCCCTTTCAATGCTCGAGTCATACCAAGTATATTTACAGATATAGATTTGGATGCTTTGGAGCTTCAGCAGGCTGGTCGTATTCACGTATATGTTTATTTTTTTGCTGCATTGTTGTTTAAATTATCAGCGATTGTAAACAGTCCAGGCTGATGATTAGTGATTGATTGTTGTACTCTGATGGATGTATGTATATTACCCTTTTTGTTTTGTAAAGGTCATTGATATCATATTATATATTGTTCTGCTATGATTGTGAGATTCTATGATTGTTTTAGTTTCTTTCTCTCTTCTTCTCTTTTCTTCTTCTCTTCTCTTCTTCTCTCTTCTTTCTTTCTCGTGATTATCCGCCTTTCTGTTTAAGTTTGGGTTGGACATGTGTGGTTTATTGTCAGCTCAAGTGGGATCGGATTTGCGGGTCGTCACATCTGGTATCAGAGCGCAAAGAAAGAAATAAAAAAGCACAAAACTCACTTTAGTCATTGCGAAAAAATTTGGGTGAGGAATGCAGCTCATCAGTATTCATTTTCGAGTTTCTAAGTGATTAATTGCTACCTGAATAATTTACTATTGAAGTTTGTTTTGATAAAACCAGTTTTGATTGTAAAATTCCAAGTATACTTTGATGAATATATAAAAATAAGTTTTTGAACTTATAAATTTGAAAATAGTATAGATAAGAAATAAGTTTACAACTTACGAATTTGAAAAGGATAAGTAAAACCAAATTTTAAAACGGTTGAACATTTTGGTTAAGCAAACAAAATGAAATTTGAAATTGAGATATGAAATAAAATAATTAACTTGAGTAAGTTAAATAAATTGATTCAATCAAATGAAGTTTATCTTAAGAAAAGTTAAATGAATGTGAATTGCATTTGAAATGAATTAGATAAAATAATGAATTGAATATGGAATGAAATGTTGCTAAACATAAATTGAATTTAAGGTGAATATGAATAATTGAATTTGATGTAGACCGAATGAAAGAAAAAGGAATTGAATGGGAATAAAGAATGGGATATAATATGAAAGCAATTGGAATAAATACATAAGTTGTATGTATATTATTTTATTCGCATAACTATTCGATCCAGATTCGAAAATACAATTTCAAGGTGATTTGAACTGATCCGAGTTAGGATTTTTCACTTGATTTCTTGATGGCGAACCCTGGATATGGATTTTTGATTGATTCTACAATTTTCTATCATAGTATATGGATATGCAAGGGGAATGATGGTTTTTTAATCAAGGAACCGGATCCGAGTGCGCACTAGAGTGGTCGTGTGAATGATACTATTTGGAAGTGAAATTGTGTGATCGAGCAAGCGATCAAGTATGGTTTTGCATACGGATGATATATGTACATCGTAAGGGATTTAATAAATTAAATGTTGAAATTAGAAAATGAAAATCGATATGATTATGAATTAACTAGATAAATATTAATTATTTGATGGTTTCTTTTGTTGCATTTGCAACATTGGCATATAGTTATTATAGTAATTATGTTATATATTAATATTATTTTCTATATACTTGTTCTCATTGGTTGTTGAGTGTTTAGTAGGTGCGGATGGCATATGCTTCGCATTTGGAGCTCGCTTTCACATTTATTCGTTGTATATGCTCACTAATATAGTAAAAGGTACACATCTCGGATTACATATCGTACTTTTATATTTTTTCCCTATGGGATGCCTCATCCTCGAAGATGAGATGTATATATGATTATATATATATTGTGATTTTGTATGGTCGAAGTGCGCAAAGAAGACGCTGGCAAAATTTTCCGTAAATTTAAGGTGTTAGAAAATTTTTGAAAATTTTGGGAAATTTTTTGATAACCAAAATGGGATTTTGGTTTTATTACTTGGAATGAACGAACAATGGATGGTATTAGTTGGTTTTGAAAAGTTAATGGGTTTTGTGGTATTTTTCTTACTTGGTAATTCGAGGGACGAAATTCTTTTAAGGAGGGGATAATGTAACGACCCAGAATTTCAGTCATTTAAATTTAGAATAATTAATTCATTTCAAATATTGAAAAGTTAATTTTATAAGTTAAATAACTTATATATTTCAAATATAGCGGTTTATTTGATACTTATATTGTTAAATTTAATATTCAAATTTGCTTATATAGTTGAATCTGGAGTTTAATATAAACAAAAATGATTTCTAAAGTTGATTTAAAATCTATTTGAACAACAATGAAGATAATAAACTTTTAAATTTGATTTTAAAGTGATTAAACAGAAATTGGAATTACTCATTTTAATTAAGTGTAAAATTAGTCTTTTAAGGCAGTGTCTCAGATTTCGATGAAACTAGCTTCATTGGATTCATAATAGTGAATTATTATATGCTGTCATATTTCGTGGCGATTGGACGTATCATTTGGTCGTGCGAGTTCGAAACACGCAGAAATTAATTAAAGGAATTTAAAATTAAATAACTCGATTGGAAAAGCTTTCTTTTGTATATGATGGAATTGGCTCTCGATACATATTCCATTGTATTCGGAATAGGGGTAGAACATATAGAATGCCAGGCGGCACGCTTCGTTTGGAGTTCGAAATTTTCATGAATGAATAGTACTTTAGAAAATTTTCTATAAATGGCCCTCAACTTCCCTCATTTGCAACCAATACCCTAGCTTCTATTTTCAGCCGCCATTAAACTAAACAATCCAATGGTTACCATTGATCGAAGCCTCTAGGGCCAGAATTAGCCTTCGATTTCAACTAGGAAAATGTAAAGAGCATTGTTACGAGCTTGTTCAACGATCGGATCATCGAACGATGAGTCGAGGTGGTAGCAAATCGCTCGTGTTCATCTGCAGGTCAAGTGGGTTTTGTTGCACGTACGCATAAGCGAGGCGCAAGCGGGGCAACAGTGGAGGCGAGCAAGGCGGTGGCGGCGAGGCATGGCAGTCGTTCGTGGATGCAGGCGCGTCCAGTGAACGGAGTTTGGAGAAAAAAAAAACACAAAAAACGCATGAGCCTGGAACTATACCCGCGTGAAGGGAAATGAGGAAGAAATGGTTATAGTTTTGAGTTTAAGTTAATTATGTTAATTATAAAATTAATTATATCATATGTTCATAAATTCATAACTTTCTCGTACGAGGTCTATTTCGAGCGTGGCAAGTTGTGCTGCAATCGTATCAGTAAGCTTTATGCTATGGAGTTGGATTGGATGAATTCGGAGCTAGTAGGAATTTTGAGTTAAATTGAACAACCGTTCAATTTTAATTCAAACCAGAGCGCTTTGGCGAGTTCTGGCATTTTTGTGAGTAAACTCACCTCTATTGCTTGCTTATATTTTTATATAATTGGGAATAATTTAATTTATGATTATTGTTGCTTGTTTGGATGATATACTATATATTATTAGTTGGTTTGGATATATATTCCCGCCTATTGGAGTGGATGAGACCCTATTACGTTCCCGTATAATAAGATGACTCTTTGTATACGAATCCCACCTCGAAGTGGTTGATTTATATTTTTATGGTTATGTGCTGTCTATGATGCTGGGGGGACAGGTTGTAGGGATCCAATAGGATTCCTCACCACTGTTGATTTACTTTTCATATATATGCCGATATATGATGTGTTGGATGCCATGTTATTGATTTTGATATGATTTGACTTAGTGCTTTAGTAGCACTAGGCCTTATTTTTGGTATTTTGAAACACTAAAAATAATGAATTTGATTTGAAAAAGGATTTCAAAATGATTTTGAAAATATAAATGTTTTAATAATTTTGAATTATTAAAAGAAAGAAATTTGTTTTAAACAAATAAAAAGTTAAGATTTTTGATGTTATAAAAATATAATTTTGAGAAATACATTGATTTGGGATTTTTGAATGAGTTTATAGAAAAGGATTAATAGAAGTAATAGTTTATAAATAAAGAAATAGATTTATCATCGGAATTTGTGAATGTTTTGTAAATGGATTTAAAATTGATTTTGTAAATGGATTTATAAGTGGATTTTGATAGTAAAATTAGTTTAATAAAAGAATGATGTATAAATAGAATTTTGTAAATAAAGGAATTTTATAAAATAGAAATTTTATAAAATTGAAAGGGGATTTATAAAAATAGTTTTATAAATATGTGAATGACTTATGCTGAGATTTAAATATGGATTTTTTTATTTAAAAGGAACGTTTGAAAGAAATATTTTGATGGAGTTAATGGTTTTAAAAGTAATTTATCTTTTGAAAGTAATGTTTTGGAAAATAATAATTCCAAATGGAATTTAATGGTTTTGAAAATAATTTAAAATGTGATACGTATCGAAAACATAGGTTTCAAGATTTATTGTTGTAATAGACGTTTTCGGAGAAGTAAGGAAGGCATGGACTATAACACTACTGTTATAGTAAATGATTTCCGAAAGAAAATGTTTTAAATAGTATATGATATATATATATATATTTAATCGAATCTCTATAATAGTATTTTGGGTTGTCGTAACAATTTTTTACGTAACATTCATTTTGACCCAAATAAAGTGCATTTTGAAGAATACTTTCCTTAAGATTTGTATATACACTTATTTCCATTTAAGAATATGGAGATATTTTCAAAGTGTTGAAATGAAATGATTTGTTAATATGCTTATAACGTTAATACAAGTATACTGAAATGTATTCCAATATAGATAGACTGAAATGGTTTTGAGAACATATATTTTTAAAGATAATTTGAAGCAAATATTGGAAATTGGTTCAATTAATAAAAGATTAATTAAATGGGCCTAGTGACTGCTTATGTGCTAGATATTGATTGTTTGCTTTGATAATTAAATAACCGATTATAAAATTTGGCCTCTTTATCGTTGTTGGTCCGGAGAGACCGAGGTCGGATTTATCCAAGAACCACGTCGGACCAGTATATGCGTTCAAATTTGTAGGTATTGGAAGACATTAATATTTGGGATTTTCATAATGAAGGACTACTTGTTGATCATTTGGGGATAACTCCCAATATACATATAATAGCAGTGGTCTCTTCGTTATGAAATATCCAATGCAAGGACTAATCGCTACTAATTCTAGGGGTATTTCCCAATAGGATGTGGTAGGAGAGTACCTTCAGTTTGTCCTGTTCCTGGACAACTTGTATGGACAAATGTTTGATGATGCATTTCTAATTACACTGATTGATCTCTATAAACGTATATTCTGCTTGGTGGCGGAGAAGGAAACTTCTTAGCTTAACACCCTTTCTTGAGACATATGAGCTTAGGAGTTATATGTTTATAGAAATCATTTGAGTGATGATGGAATGGAAATATGGCATTCAAAATGATGTGCTAGGTGAAAGGTAATCGTTACCTCAGACCTCACACCCGGGAATGACCGAAACATGGTAGTTGTAGAAAAGCTATGTAGTTCGCAACCATTAGGATATGATCATCCCCTTCTAGATATATTTATTCCAGCTTTTATGTTTGGGTTTTAAATTATTGAGGATGTATGCGGTGAGGGCTCTCGGATAGGTCGGTAACGACCTGGGTGATGACATATTCGGTACTATCTAGTGAGAAAGGTAGGCCGGTCTTATGTTGGTAAAGGTGCAGATGTTCTATTGACCTTGGTACATTCCTTTAGAGATGTACTGCCGTAAGGTAGTCCCTTCACCGGGTCGTTGTATGGAAATCCATTCTCCACTATGTGCTTGCCATTTTGTTTGTAGAGCCTTGTATGCTGGAATTTAATAATGGTAACAATTTCGGCTATGATTAATGTTATTTATATAGTAGACACTAGTATAATATAGAAGGATTTGATATGAAATGTTTTGGTTATCATAAGGTAAAAACTAATCCGTGTTTATGTGTGGGTGTGGTCTTACGAGATACCTTTGTTTTGATAAAGGAAAGTTTTTATAACTTTAAAATTCAGTTGATATGTGTTTTCTCACTGATCCGGGGGTTATTCCCTTTCAATGCTCGGTCAGACCGATATATTTACAGATATAGATTTGGATTCTTTGGAGCTTCAGCGGGCGAGCTGGTGGCCTTCTGGTCGTATTCACATATATGTTTATTTTTCCACTATATTGTTGTTTGAATTATCAGCAATTGTAAGGACAGATTATTTTAACTGTCCCAGGCTGATGATTAGTGAATGATTGTTGTACTCTGATGGATGTATGTATGTTACAGTTTTTGTTCTGTAAAGATTATTGATATCATATTATATGTTGTTCCGCTGCGATTTCGAGATTCTGTGATTGTTTTAGTTTCTTTTTCTCTTCTTCTTCTCCTCTTCTTCTCTTCTCTTCTTCTCTCTTCTTTCTTTCTCATGATTATCCATCTTTCTGTTTCAGTTTGGGTTGGAGATGTATGGTTTATTATCAGCTCGATCGGGATCGGATTTGTGGGTCATCACATCTGGTATCAGAGCACAAAGAAAGAAATAAAAAAGCACTAAACTCACTTTAGTCGTTGGAAAATAATTCGGATGATGACTGCAGCATCATCAGTATCTTTTTCAAGTTTCTAAGTGATAATTTGCTACCTATATAATTTACTATTGAAGTTTTGTTTTGATAATAACAAGTTTTGATTGTAAAATTCCATGTATACTTTGATTAATATATAAAAAAAGTTTCTGAACTTATAAATTTGAAAATAGTATAGATAGGAAATAAGTTTACAACTTATGAATTTGAAAAGGATAAGTAAAACCAAATTTTAAAATGGTTGAACATTTTGGTTAAGCAAACAAAAGGAAATTTGAAATTGAGATATGAAGTAAAAGAGTTAACTTGAGTAAGTTAAATAAAATGATTTAATCAAATGAAGTTTATCTTAAGAAAAGTTAAATGAAAGTGAATTGTATTTGAAATGAATTAGATAAAATAATGAATTGAATATGGAATGAAATGTTGTTAAAAATAAATTGAATTTAAGGTGAATATAAATAATTGAAATTGATTTAAATTGATGCAGACCAAATGAAAGTAAAAGGAATTGAATGGGAATAAAGAATGGGATATAATAAGAAACTAACTGGAATAAATATATAAGTTGTACGTATATTATTTTATTTGCATAACTATTCGATATAGATTCGAAAATACAATTTCGAGGTGATTTGAACCGATCCAGGCTAGGATTTTTCAGTCGATTTCTTGAGGCGAACCCTGGATATGGATTTTTGATTGATTCTGATATTCTCTATTATAGTATATGGCTATGCAAGGAGAATGTCGGTTTGGATGATATCCTATATATTATTAGTTGGTTTGGATATATATTCCTGCCTATTGGAGTGGATGAGACCCTATTACGTTCCCATGTAATAGGATGACTCTTTGTATACGAATCCCACCTCGAAGCGGTTGATTTATATTTTTATAGTTATGTGCTGTCTATGATGCTGGGGGGATAGGTTGGAGGGATCCAATAGGATTCCTCACCACTGTTGATTTACTTTTCATATATATGCCGATATATGATGTGTTGGATGCCATGTTATTGATTTTGATATGATTTGACTTATTTTGTGCTTTAGTCACACTGGGCCTTATTTCTTGTATTTTGTAATACTAAAAATGATGAATTTGATTTGAAAAAAGATTAAGAAATGATTTTGAAAATATAAATGTTTTAATAATTTTGAATTATTAAAAGAAAGGAATTTGTTTTAAAAAAATAAAAAGTTGTGATTTTTGATGTTACAAAAATATAGTTTTGAGAAATACTTTGATTTGGGATTTTTGAATAAGTTTATAAAAAAGGATTTTTATAAGTAATATTTTATAAATAAAGAAATAGATTTATTATCAGAATTTTTTAATGTTTTGTAATAAAGAAATAGATTTATAATCAGAATTTTATTTCCATTTAAGTATATGGAGATATTTTCTAAGTGTTGAAAATAAAATGATTTGTGAATATGCTTATATCATTAATATAAGTATACGGAAATGTTTTCCAAAGATTGAAATGGTTTTGAGAATATACCTTTTAGAGATAATTTGAAGCAAATATTTAGAAATTGATTTAATTAATAAAAGATTAATTAAATGGGCCTAGTGACTGCTTATGTGCTAGATATTGATTGTTTGCTTTGATAGTTAAATAACCGACTATCAAATTTGGCCTCTTTATCGTTGTTGGTCCGGAGAGACCGTGGTCGAATTTATCCAAGAACCACTTCGGACCAATATATATGTTCGAATGTTCAAGTGTTGGAAGACATTGATATTTGGGATTTTCGTTATGAAGGACTACTTGTTGATCATTTAGGGATAAACTCCCAATATACATATAGTAGTAGCAGTCCCTTCGTTATGAAATTTCCAATGCAAGGACTAATCGCTACTAATCCAAGGGGTAATTTCCGATAGGATGTGGTAGGAGAGTACCTTTGGTGTGTCCTGTTCCTAGACAACTTGTATGGACGAATATCCGACGATGCATTTCTAATTACATTGATTAATCTCTGTAAATGTATATTTTGCTTATAGAGGAGAAAGCAACTTCTCTTAGCATAACACCCTTTCTTGAGACATAAGAGCTCAGGATTATACGTTTGTAGAAATCAGTTGTGTGATGATGGAATGGCAATGTGGCATTCACAGATGATGTGCTATGTGAAAGGTAATCGTTACCTCAGGCCTTACACCTGGAAATGATCAAAACAGGGTAGATGCAGCAAGGCTATGTGGTTCACAACCATTAGGATATGATCATCCCCTTCTAGATATATTTATTCTCGCTATGATGTTCGGGTTTTAAATTATTGTGGAATTATGTGATGAGGGCCCTCAGATAGGTTGATAACGATCGGGATGATGACATATTCGATACTATCTAGTGAGAAAGGTAGGCCGGTCTTGTGTTGGTGGAAGTGCAGATATTCTGTTGACCTCGATACATTCCTGTAAAGATGTACAGCCGGAAGGTAGTCCCTTCACCTGGTCATTTGTATGGAAATCCATTCTCCACACGTGCCTGCCATTTTGTTTATAGAACCTAGTATACTGGAATTTAATAACGGTATCAATTTTGACTATGATTAATATTATTTATATACTGGACACTAGAATAATATAACATAATTTGATATGAAATGTTTTGGTTATCGTAAGGTAAAACCTTGTCCGTGTTTATGTGTGGGCGTGGTCTTATGAGATACCTTTGTGTTGATAAAGGAAAGTTTTTATAACTTGAAAATTCAGTTGAGGTATGTTTTCTCACGCTGGTTTACCAGATTGATCCGGGTGTTCTTCCCTTTCATTGCTCGGGTCAGACCATGTATATTTACATATACAGATTTGGATGCTTTGGAGTTTCAACAGGCGAGTTGGTGGTCTTCTGGTCGTATTCACATATATGTTTATTTTTCCACTTCATATTTGTTTAAATTATCAGCAATTATAAGGATAGGTTATTATAACTGTCCAGTCTGATGATTAGTGATTGATTGTTGTACTCTGATGGATGTATGTGTATTACAGTTTCTATTTTGTAAAGATCATTGATATCATATGTTGTTCCACTATGATTGTAAGATTATATCATTGTTTGTACTAAAATTGGACACAACACTCTTCAGATGTGTTTGAAGAGATAGAATGAAGAATATAAATGGAAAAAGATGAAAACCTAACAAACACACCAATAGTTAGCAAGAAAAATGCACAGAAACACAGGGATTTAGAGTGGTTCGGCGTATGGCCTAGGTCCACTATGAAATGATTGACTTTATTGATTTTTTCTTGCTGGTTACAACAAATTACAACAGTAAAATTCGAGTACAATGGTGATTTCAGCAGAGTCTGGACGTAGGAGAGCCAAAAGTCCTATTTCAGTAGGTCCTGAGCTGCTATTTATAAGCGTAGGCTGCAAATATCCCGCTTAGATCTCGGAAGACCTTTTCTCTCAAATGGGCGGGCCCACGTGATCGATCCCTGATCATTTGGAGTCAATCCATGATTGATACGAACTCAATTTGTATCGATCAAGATTTAGTCCAATCGAGTCGGGATCGATCATGGACATTCCTAAGGATGTATGCAAGCTCCAGTGAAAATTTGGTGGCATTTGGACTTGTAGATTTTGAGTTATGATCGATGCAAGTTAGGATTTGCAAAACACTGCTGCCTTCATATCGATACCGTCCGTATCGATTGCTTCATATCGATGGTTCTGCACGTGATGTTAGTTGATGTGGCGCTAACCTTTAGGATCGATCCACTTTTCATGCCAAGTGACCGAGTCTTACACTTGAATGTGCTTTCTCCGTATCGATCTTGTGCATTCCATTTCATATCGCTTTTGTTACACTCCACTTCGTATCGTTGCCCTGTGTTCCACTTCGTATCGATCGTCGAGTATTTGGTTTCGTATCGATGTGAGGTGTTGATTTCATATCGATCTGTGGCCGATCGATACGAAGCATGCTTGAAACTGGATCGATATGAAATGGACTACCGTGCCACTACTGATGGATACGGAATAGGTAGTTGTGAATGGATACGAAGTGGGTCAATTTCGATGGATACGAGGGAAGCCGCTGTTGATGGATTCGAATGAAACCGATGCGAATAGGATTGACCGATGGATACGAACAAGTTTATTTTCTTGGCTTACATCGATCATACCTTGAGCATATGAACTTGGATTGACTTGAAATTTGGAACGTTGGCTTCCGTGACTTTGCTTGCCGTGTCATATCAACTGTAGCTTGATCTGGACTCGGGCAAAATCTACCGGTATCCATAGCGAACCTATGTATACCTGTTTTCCGGGATGAACTGTCTTTGATTCCAGTTAATTTCTTGGTATCACGGCCTTGCCAAAAGGTAGGATAACATTTTCCCACCAAAGTACGTCTTGTGAGGACATGACGTGCTTTGAAAAGCTGTAATCTTCATTCTGAATAGTTTTATCTGACTTGTTGATTGGTTGTTGTCTTTTCATTGAAGATATAATCTTTGACTAACCTTCAGTAATATAAATAATGAATAGTTATCTGCCAATGGTTGTACTATGCACTGTTGTAATTGAGTATTGAACGATAGCAAACTGTTGTTTGTTGTTATAATTATCATCAGGTGAGCATTCACTTCCTGTGAATTTCAAAAATCGAATGTTAGTTCGTCATACATGTTTGTATGTTAATCTGACTCTCGCTAACATTTGCACATTCGCGAGTCGTTGTCAGTTTTCTTGCATCAAATTCCGCATTGATCCTCTCCTGAATCGATGTGGAATTCAAGTTGTAACAACGCTTGATGGTTGTTTTGGAGTTTCTCTTCGCATCGATCCTCTCCTGGATCGAGTTTAAATGTTAGAATGCATGCTTCGTATCGAGGGAGCTGAGCTGTGTAAATGAGACTCTTTTATGTGTTTCGCATCGATGAAATTAGCGCTGATGGATACGAAATGAACGTTTCGTATTGATGGAATCACGTGGTTCCAATGCAACCTTGTTGTTCCTTTCGTATCGATGCACCTTCATGGGTTCGAATGATCCACATGAGCTCCGTCTCTGTTGCTTGTTATATGGATTCGAATTGCTTCATCTCGGATCGGCTGTGAATGGACACGATGGTAGTTACCGAGCCGATGGTCAATGGATACGAACAGGTTATTTCGTATCGGTTATGGTGTACACCTCTTCATTCAGTCTGTCCATACTCGAAAACAAATCGACCTCCACCCTCCATATATATATGTGATTTTACACTTAGAACAATTTTACTTGCTCATTCTTCCTTCAGCCTTCGTATCGATCTAGAGACCGAGAAAAAAGAACCGTTTGTCTCCAAATTGAAAAACTCATTAATTCTTCGAACCGACCGCTTAAGCTAGGTAATTAACTAATCAAAACCAGTCTAGAATGATGAGATTTAAGTTCTTGTGCCATTCCTCCCGTACTCGTGGCCGATTCTGGTTGTGAGTAGGCAGGAGGTGGGATAGAGCAAGGTCGAGGAAGGAGGAGATGGAGTCTGGGTCGATTGGAGAAGAAGAAGCCCGGGAGCTATCATATCGACGATGGATGAAGGACGAGTTCATATCAATCCAAATGTAACACGACTTCGTATCGATTGATAGAGCTGCTTCGTATCGATGGGAAGCGAGTATTCTCATCGATCGATTGATGATCGATACTCGTATCGATCCAGGGCGATCGATACGTAGTTTAGGGTTGGCGATCGATGCGAAAATGCCATTGCTGACCGACACGAAAGAGAGAATATTGCATCGATACGAAATAGCTTTTGGGTGATCGATACGAAGGGGCGTACTATGATCGATACGAATTTCCGTTTTCATGATCAATACGAATGGAGCCCTTGGCGATCGATCCAAGTCTTGACCTTGATGGATATGAAATTTTGAATAATTGAACACTTAACTCCGACGAGCTTTAGCCTTGCATAATTGAACTTAACCTTTTTCACTGCACATTTGACCGCCTTTCGAAGCTCGTTGATGGAACTATAACTCAACAAAATTGTGACAAACTTTAACTCAGATCGGTCTCCAAAGTCCTGATGGCACTGTTGTGACGGTCAGCGATGATGGTCACTCCAGTTGAATTTCGAAATCTTGTCGTTTGAACATTTCTCAAATTCTATAGAATCTTTTAAGTCTTATGTAGCACTGCACTACACAACACATTCATGCACTTCACACTAGGGAACACACGGGCTTATTATCATCTAATGATGGTTTTTACCGAGTTGATTGGTTATGGAACCTGGGAGTTCTCAGCAGAAGGAAACTCAAAGTTCATCTTCTCCGATAATAGAGATCCCGGCCATTGCAGACGAAGTAATAGGTCTAGCTCCGGACGAGCTGCCAGGAGCAACTTTTATCGCGAATCCCTAAGATTCTGTGCCATCCAATATCTCCAAAGATATGTTGGGGCGAATATGCCTAAGACACGGTCTACCATTAGATGACGCTCTACTTCCTGGACCAAATGACATGCCACACACTCCCCCAGAAGGATTCACAGTCTTTAATCGACATTCGTGCACAATGGGAACACTTCCTCCATTCAACCAGTATATTTGAGAAGTGTTGGCTTTCTTTAGAATTGCTCCATCACAATTGCATCCAAATGGATATGCATTGCTAAACAGTCTATTCATTGTTTTCATTGAACATCTCTTTCGACTCCCGACTCCGGAGGAAATCAGATACTTGTTTAATGTCAAGAGTCTGGGAGACAATCCTTCATTCACATTTCTAGAGGCAGTTAGGAAATGTTAAGTGGGGACAGGATCCTAGACCGAGCTTAGCTACTTTAAGACGGAGTGGTTCTATGTCTGATGCCCTCCAGGTTTTGCCAGTCGGTGGTTAGTCAGACGTAAGTACTGCAATTTTCCCAATGGCTAACGAGATAGTCACAACTGACATTGAAACTAATATCTTCTTTCCTTTACAGCCGCAATTCTACGTCCCGAAGGTGCTTACTTTAAAGAAATAGTATGGATTCTTCAGGAAGTGCCGGGCAGATAAGAGAAATTGACTCGGTGCTTACCGATAGAAACTTGAGAATTGTTGGGCTAATCGATCAAAACCAGAGCATAAGACTTGAGGGACCGCTTAGGGCAGCCCCGACAAGACGGGTGATGCATAAAGCACCCGGGGTTGTAATAGTTGAGGAGGGCGATGAAGAAAATACGCCCACTGATGACAAACCCGTAGCCAGGCCTCCTGACAGTTTTCAGGATTTAGAGGGAAGGAGGAAAGGCAAGGCAGTAGCACATAAGCGTTATAAATCTTCAAGATGGAAATCCGTAGTCGTGTCCCTGCCAGCCTCCGGTGTTAGAATTTTGGAGGCTCCTCCCTTGCAAATAGAGAATCCTTTCGAAGGGCTCGCCGACATTCCAATTCTGGACTATGTGTCGCTCCAACACGACACCGGATTGGAAGGGCTTCAAAGTGCCTTAGATTTAAGTGAGTCACTTCCTACAAGTGTGGCCGACATATCCGGTTGGTCGGGGGGTTTAACATATGTATACATACACTTCACATCACTACACGATTTCCAATCATAAGTTATTCATTTCTGGAGATTAATGATTCTGCTTTTCTTTCCATCTTACAGATACGATGACTAGGCGAGAATATATGCTAGGAATCCTTCACTCTGCACACCAGTCATCAAGTTCATACTACGAGTCCTACAGGAGGGAAGCTGATAGAGACCGCAATCATGGTTATTCTAGCCAGGAACGTTATGAGAGGGAGAGGGATAGAGATAGAGAATATAGACATCAATCCCGATCACGCTCTCCACCTCCTCGAGCTCCAACACTACCCTCTGGTCATGGGAAACAACCTTTAGAGCTTCCATGCCAAAAACCATCTTCTCAAGCTCCCAGGTCAAATTCACAACGCCGTAGAATCGAGGCTGAAACTCCCGCTATCATTGAACAAGCGATCACTGAGCCCACTGGAGAAGGAGCGATTTGAATCGCCCAGTTGAAAAAAGACTTCTCAAACATCTATTTTGACGGCTTCATCTTGCCTCCGCATTTAAGGAGAATCCCAGTTGAGGCGGAACAAACTATGCATGATTATATCCAAAATGTTTATAACCAATATAGGGAGTGGATGAAGACTGCGGATAAAGCATTGGCGGTGGCCTTTGAGGGGGCAAAATTAATCGAGAAGTTAGAAACCGATATCGTTCAAAAGGACCGTATAATATAAGTGCTTAACAATGAGGCCGAATCTTCCAGGAAGTCGGAAATAGAGGCTACTAAGAAAGCCGATGAGGCAAATTGGTCCATGGAAAGGATGCGAAAGATGGATTTTGCTTTAGTTGAGGAGATGGGCCATCGAAACACAACTGTTACGGCCGAAAGGGATGCCGTGCTGAAAGAGCTTAAGGGTCTTAAGGCCAAATTTTCCGAAATCGTCAAGGAAAAAGATGACACAAACAAAACCACCCAGGAGGCGTATGAACAAGCTGTAGTGCTCCAGGATGAGAGAGACGCGACAACACTTAAGATTCAGGAGGCCAAGGCCATGATTGAGGATGAAGTAAAAGCGGCGCAGGCCAGGTTAGAAACTGTTATCCAACAAATTAGTCACCATCCTTAAGAAGAAATTAAATATTTACTTCCTTATTTCCTTGCATTTATTACCTCAAATGAATTAATAAAAACCAGCCATATCTCCACCATAAATACCAATTCATTACCCATCAAAGCCGGATTTAATGTCCAATAAATACCATGATAACCTGCTTATTTATTACTAATTAATTCCAACCATTTCCATATCAAATATTCTTTAATTCCCTTCATCCTTACCTTAAATAAGAAGATTATGGTGCAATTAATATCAACCTAGTCAGCGTCACTACAATTCCACACCATCACTGGGTCAAGGCTTACAGCTATAAATACACCTAACATTGCAAAAGAAAAGGGGACAAAAACAGAAAATGTGACTTCTCCTCTCCTCCTCAAAATCTCTTGTAATATGAAACTATAAGTGATAAATAAATGATAAAGTGGATGTAGGCCATAGATTTCACCGAACCACTATAAAAATTTCGTGTCTCTTTTATCTTTTCTTCTTTTTATCTGCTTATTTTTGTGATCTGTGATTGTGAACTGGTGCTTTCATCGACAATTGGGTGTTTGTGACCATTTTTGGCGCAAACATTTTGGTGCTTTCACTGAGAAGAACAAGGGAATCTCAGATCTGAAGCTTATTCTATGTTAGAAAGAAGATCCAACTCCAGGTCTGAAAGAAAAATTTAGATCCAGAAAACAGGTTCCTAGATCTAGCTTTTAGAAGACGAAGAAGCCTCATACAAGGAAAAGCGCTATAGAAGGAACTCAGCAAGGGGGTAGCCAAGAGGCGTCCTCTCATTCAAACTTTCCTTCTACCATGAAGCAAATAGCTGGGGGAAACCACCAAGGACCAGAAATAAGGGGCATGCAAAGCCCCTCACTCAGATAAGTACCGGACTCTAGGGTCTACTAATCAAATAGAAATTATCATCAACTGAACTGAACAAAAAAAAAATTGAGATCTAGAATTTAGATTCCTTTCTGCATTTGAATTGCGCATCATCAAAAAACTGCTTTAAAGGTTAGCATTTGGGAAGCGATTTACTCATGTAAGCGATCCCGGATGTAGGCGGTCCAATGCTCTGATTCCTTCCCAAGTGCGACACCTCATAAAAAAATGATTTCTTGCATAAAACTAGTTCTAAAGGTTAGTGCTTAGAGAACGACTTACACATGTGATGGGCGGCCCCAAACGGTCCACAACCATGCTCTGATTCGTTCCTAAGGGCGACACCTTTCAAAAATCTTTACAACATCGTTCTTGCTTTCAATCAAAGGTTGTAGAAGCGACCTGAGAACTGCTCTCTAAAGTATCCATTGAATATGAATGCTCTCGAATAGGAATGGTTAACTCTATCTCCATGTGCAGGAATGGTCCGACAGTTAACATCTGTCAAACATCCAAAGAGATGAGAATTTGATGCCGACAAATTTGCTTTCACCAACACAAGTTCTTGAGCGAAGCATACCTCGTTGCCAACAAGGCATACTTCGGGGGGCAAATGTTATCCAGCAAATTAGTCACCATCCTTAAGAAGAAATTAAATATTTACTTCCTTTTTTCCTTGCATTTATTACCTCAAATAATTAACAAAAACCAGCCATATCTCCACCATAAATACCAATTCATTACCCATCAAAGCCGTATTTAATGCCCAATAAATACCATGATAACCTGCTTATTTATTACTAATTAATGCCAACCATTTCCATATCAAATATTCCTTAATTCCCTTCATCCTTACCTTAAATAAGAAGATTATGGTGCAATTAATATCAACCTAGTCAGCGTCACTACAATTCCACACCATCACTGGGTCAAGGCTTACAGCTATAAATACACCTAACATTGCAAAAGAAAAGGGGACAAAAACAGAAAATGACTTCTCCTCTCCTCCTCAAAATCTCTTGTAATATGAAACTACAAGTGATAAATAAATAATAAAGTGGATGTAGGCCATAGATTTCGCCGAACCACTATAAAAATTTCGTGTCTCTTTTATCTTTTCTTCTTTTTATCTGCTTATTTTTGTGATCTGTGATTGTGAACTGGTGCTTTCATCGACAATTGGGTGTTTGTGACCATTTTTGGCGCAAACAGAAACTGACATCGAAGATCTTCTCATCACATATAATGCTAACGTCCTGAAGCACCGAAACCTGACCTGGCTTGATAGCTATCTCTCTCACTTGTATAACGCTTGGGGCCGATTGGTGGAAGATGAAAAAGCCAAACGACAAGCGGAATCAGTCGATGAGTTCGAGCTTGAGAACCGGGTGTTGAGTGAAGATGAAAGAAACGTTCTCCATGATATCACGATCATATATAAAAAGGAGAAACTTGGCACTCAACATTCGAAAGCTGGAGAGGGTTCTGGTGTTAAGCACCACGATGCGGGTTCTGAAATTCTTGTGCCAACTCAGCCTGAATCTACATCTGCGGTTGATCCGCAATCTGTTCCTGCATATAATCCTGATCAACCGCGATTATCTCCAGATCATGAGTATGTCTCTGGAGCTGTTCCGCCACTCGCGAGCCAAACTGAGGAAGGTATTCTAAACATTCCTGGTGCTCATTCAGTGTGGGAAGCGTTACTTGAAGCAATCACTAATAACTTTTTCTTTATCTCTATTCAGTGATAAGAGCTTCATCTACCATGCCTCCTGCAACCCAAGAGTTGCATCACGAGCAGGAGGCTATCATAACGGAAGCGACCACGACAATGGCTACTGCACCTATGGATGGGGTACAAGGGAGCACACTTACTTTCGATGAACAGATGATGGAGGAACTTTTCAGTCATCACAGTCACCCCTTTGCTGATCTGCCGTTTGTCATGAGTGGGAGCGTGAAACAACCCGTATATTTGGACCATTTAAATTGACAATAATCCACACATGTCAACTTAAATAATACAAAACACGAATCATTATGGGATTATGAATACATATATGTAAATGAGAATCAATACAACATCACAGACACAGAATAGTCACAGAATAATGCAGCGGAAAAGTACATCATCATAATAGTAGTTCATGAAGCTACTACAGGAATACAACAATGTCTCATCATAAAGCGACAAAGAGAAATACAAGATGTTCAATACATAAGTTCATCAAATACTAGGAAGGAAATACTGATAAAGATAAATGCTAAGTCTTCAGCATCTTCAACCAACCTTGATCAGCAACTGGATAGCTTCAAACTGACCCGAGCATATAAAAAAAAGAAACACTCGAGTTAGGACTCAAAATCTTATACAGGTTAATCAGGTGCAATATAATACAGTTCATAACTCAAAGATGAATGTGATACACATCTTTAAGGATCCGATAAACTATCTATATATACAATAGAATACGCTAAATAGATAATGTCTAATCGGTAAAGTAGGGTATCAAAATAGCATTAAGTCATGGCCCATTCCACCCTTAACACATTTTATTCCCAAGAGCATATGCAAGATCGTAGTTTCCCCAAAACTGGAAGTCACCAGAGGGCAATCCATATACTAAAGGTACAAAACAAAACGTAGTGGTCGCGAATAGGATAATCAGTATGACAAGGTACATGAGGCGATACCAACTAGGATACTAGTAGTTGCCTGATCCGGACTGATGTTGAGCATAGCAGCTACTACCTCAACACCGCGAAACAACACTCCCTAATCAAGGATTGCACCTAAATCGAATCACAAAAGTAATAGATATGGTATCGAAGAAGTGTGTCCGCTAGAGATGGCGATCCTCAATGGTCCGGCGCGGCTCCTGTTTTAGTCATGTCAGGGGTCATCCAATATCGTTCTCTTTCTTCATTCAACGCGTTCACCAAAACCCATCCACTTCGTTCTGGATCAACACTCCGCGTATATTAGTTATTAAAGTGGTTTTCGGTATCGACAGAGAGTATGTCCATATCCGATCCCGGTCTCTTTAATAACTACGCATTAATTACCCGATGGTCATTTAATATTAAAGTTTAAACAAATCAAAGTCCAAAAGTCAAGTTGCAAGTTTGACTTTCAAAATTTGACACTTCACAATTCAATTTATTTCGAACATTTAAAAATCATATTTCCAAATGAAGTTTAGTTCAAGCCCTTGAGTTAACAATACTTAAGTATTCAAGTTCAATTTAATTCCTATTCCCATTCATCGTTACATTAGATTTAATCAGAACTTTGATTTAATCAATTTCAACAGCTAAATCAAATCCTTAACTTTAGTTGGTTTTGCATTCTCTTAAGTCACTTTGTTACTTGATCTCAAATTAAATTTATAACCAATTCCGAATTTATTAAATTTATCCAAATTAGATTTAATTTCGAATCTAATAAATTCAATTTTATTAGATTCTAAAACTTACTTGTTCAAATCTCATTTCAATTAAATGTGTCAATCCGTTTTATCTAATTAAATAGATTTATTAATCCATTTCAATTAAATCCATTAATTTATTTCAATTAGGTCCACTTATTTTTTTCCATTAATTCATTACAATTAAATCCATTAATTTATTACAATTAAGTCCATTAATTTATTACAATTAATCCTATTAATTTATTACCATTAAATCCATTAATTTATTTCAATTAAATCCATTGATTTATTTCAATTAAATCCATTCATTTATTACAATTAAATCCATCAATTTATTACAATTAAGTCCATTAATTTATTACCATTAATCCTATTTATTTATTACCATTAAAACCATTAATTTCAATTAAATCCATTGATTTATTTCAATTAAATCCACTCATTTATTACAGTTAAATCCCTTAATTTCGTTACTTACTTTCCAACAAATTTTTAAGTTCATTTCTTAAATTCAAATAGATTTCAATTCCAAATGATTTTTGTCAACCAATCGGGTTTCTTTTTTTTAATTATCTATCCTAGGCCAAAGTTGTTCAATTAGGTATTTATCATTTCAACCTCATATTATTAAAAAAACAAAGCATACCAAAGGGAACTTGCAGTGTGATAACTGGGATGGTGTCAAAGTAAATAAACAATCAATAGCAGCCATACATAACAATTCAACCATTTATTTAAATAATCCCGAAATAATCGCATTTAATTTACATTTGTTATTTATGTAAATTAATAAAATTATTCCTAGAATCCACACTATCATTTCATGCAGGTTAAAGATTATTACATTATGGGTTTTCACTTGGTGTTTATTATCAAATTATTACATCAATCATACATTCAATGGTTCAAAGTGTTGTTAACACTATTTCTACGTGTCGATTTATTTAACATTTAAAGGGACAAGTTTAACATATATAATCTATTTTAAATTTTAGACTATCATATATCAATTTCAATTTCATATTAATCATCACTTATATTAACGACCAATTTCAACATCACATAACAATTTAGTGTCACAACTATTTTCCATAGCTAACTTCAAATCACAATTTAACATCAACCATTTTAACATTCAAATTAATATCAATAACATCTATTACTTGATTATCATAGCATAATAGACTGAGTCGTGAATGAAATATTCACCTTGCGTGGTTGAAGAAGATGACTGCGAAGCACGAAAATGAATAGACTAGAATGGACGACCCAAGCACAAATACGGACTATAAATCAAACAAAAGTTTATTCAACAATAGCTTAATACGATGTATATATATTGATTTGTATATATATATATATATATATATATATATATATATATATATATATATATAAACCATACCAAACGACTAGATGCAAATAAGGTGGATGGAAGCTTAGATCGCTGGATTAACCTTAACTGGAACTGCGCAAACAAGGCATAAGTGAGTCCATATATTACAAATTATAACTGATATATAATTTTATCATAAAAAAAAACAAAATAAAAATAAAAAGTGGCAGCGCAGTAGAAATCGACTGAGGACAAGTCGGGGCTGCGGAGCAGACTGTGGGCAGGGGACGTGGGAGCGGGCTAGGCGGGCTCGACGTGGCGAGTCGGAATGGTCGAGGGTAAGGCGGGCTGGTCGTTGGCGGGCGCGGGTGGGCCGGGGTCTGGTGGGTTCGGGTGGGTTTTGGCGGACTGGGCAGTTGGGACGGGAAGGGTGGTGTTGGAGGGCTGCTAGGTGCGGCTGGCGATGGCTGGTAGCGGGTAGGTGGAAGGTCAGGCGGAGGGCTGGGTAGGTAGGCGGATCCTGGGCTGGGTAGGCGGGTGGCTCGGGCCGGGCGTGGGCAAAAGGTGGTGGACTGGTGACGTGGGCAGCAGGGCTGGGCGTGGGCGTAGGGAAGTGGGAGTTGGGCAAGCGGGCGGAGGAGACTGGGGACGGGCTGGGGAATGGCAGGGGAATGGGGACGGTGGCGGGGAACTGGGCAGACGGAGGGTTGGCGAATGGGAGGCTGGGCGTGGGGACTGGGCAGGCGTAGGGCAGGCGTCAGAGGCTGGTGGCTGGGCAGCAGGGGCAGAGGAAGCTTCATTTGTTGCTTGAGGAGAGAAAAAAAAGGAAAAATATATGAAAGAGAAGAGGAGGAAGAGGAGTCACGTACCAGAAGTAGAAGGTGAGCAAACGAATGAATAGAAGGAACAAGCTAGTTTATATAAAATGGTATTGGGATTTCAAAAGCCAAAATTTATTGTCATGGTAACCAAAAGACTGTTGGGTTTTCAAGGCAATTGAATAGTCAAAGGACCCCTAGAATTCTGAACTGAGTAGGTAATTGGGTACCGGTTTGGGCTGCGTAACGGACCAGTTTATACTCCGTTAAACAATTGTAACTTGCACCGCCGAACTTCGATTAACACAAATAAATATACCATTTTGATCAACGCGACGAGGCGAACACAACGGTATACAGATATCAGTGGTACGATTAAATTATAAAATTCGAAAATTTTCTATTGTGGAAAATGTAGCAAAAACGCCGAAGAATAAGATCGACGGAGCTGAAGATGTTCGAAATTTGAAAAACGAAAAATGACGTCTTGATCAGAAAATGGTTTAGAATTTTTATACGCAAAAATATTCCGGTTCAGAAGATAAAAAATTTCACGTTTAAAATGAACTGAGGTGAAATAAACGCGAACGAAATTTTCTGCGGTATTTTCCGATGAAACTTTTCCCATATCTATAACCATCTAGGCGCAATTTATAAACAGAGTTTGGACGCTAATTGAAATCGTATGAAAGTTCCATATTTTATATTAAAATAATGGATTCAAAATTTTAAAATTGGGTCGGAATTTCAGGGTCGTTACATTCTCCCCCACTCAAAACTTTTCATCCTCGAAAAGAACAAGACGGTGAAGTAAAAATGGAGTAAGCGGAAAAGTCAAGATAGATTTTAAGAGAATTTGATTTATACCTGAAATCAGTAATTCGGGGTTTGAATCCCGGATACTGTCCTCAGTTTCCCATGTGCAATCTCGCTCATCGGCACTCCATTGGACTTTGACGAGATTTATAGACTTCCTTCTTAGTTGCCTTGTTTCCCGATCGACTATTCGAAGTGGTCTTCTTTCGATAGTCAAATCTGGCTCGATATCTACTTCATCTAACTGAGCAATTGGAATGGTCATGGATGGATCACGCACGACTTTCCGGAGATGTGAAACATGGAATACGTTGTGCACGCCCTCAAACTTTTCTGGTAATGCAACTCTATAAGCTAGTGTGCCAATTCTCTCGGTGATAGTAAATGGTCCAACAAATCTTGGAGCAAGCTTCCCTCTACGAGCAAATCGGATAACATTCTTCAAAGGTGATACTTTCAGAAATACCTCATCCCCAACCTGGAATTCCAAATCTCTTCTACGCCTATCTGCATAGCTCTTCTGCCTATCCTGTGCGGTCTTCATCTTCCTTCTGATCTCATTAACCTTCTCAGATGCTTCCATAATTATATCTGGGCCAAGAACCAATCGATCACCAGGCTCAATCCAACAAGCTGGCGATTTGCATGGCCGTCCATATAAAGCTTCGAACGGTGCCATATCGATACTTGCCTGATTATAAAGGTGGTTAAATTCCATTCCAAATTTTGCTTGTTAAATTTTAAAATTTTGACATACCTGATAACTGTTATTATAAGTGAATTCAACCAAATGGAGATGGTCTTCCCAAGATCCAACGAAATCAATAATGCAGGCTCAGAGCAGATCCTCCAAAATCTGATTCACCCTTTCAGTTTGGCCGTCTGTTTGGGGATGATAAGCTGTGCTCAGATTCAGTTTAGTGCCTAAGACGTCCTGAAATGCCTTCCAGAATTTACTAGTGAATATAGGGTCTCGATCACATACAATACTAGATGGAACCCCATGAAGTCTAACAATCTCTCTCATATAAATCTCTGCCAAACTTGAAGCAGTACGAGTGGTCTTAACAGGAATAAAGTGAGCAGATTTTGTCAACTTATCAACGATCACCCATATACTCTCGTTACCTTTTCTGGTCCTTGGTAATCCATCGATGAAGTCCATAGAAATCTGATCCCATTTCCAACAAGGAATCTCTAGAGGTTGAAGTAAACCGGCAGTCTTCTGATGATCGGCCTTGACTTGTTGGCAAGTGGTGCATCTACTGACATATATAGAAATATCCCTCTTCATCCCACTCCACCAATATAAACGCTTCATATTTCGGTACATCTTAGTGACACCAGGATGGAATGAAAGTGATGACTGATGGTTTTCTCTAAGTACTTCTTGTCTCAATCCATCGACATTAGGAACACAAATACGGTTGTCGATCCTTAGAACTCCATTACTATCAATCTGCGCTCCTATTTTACCATCAACATTGCCGACTCTACCAAGAACTAACTCCTTCATATGATAGAGCAAAGTGTCCTAATATTGTTTAGCTTTTATGCGATCCATAAGAGAGGGAGAGATGACAAGATGAAATAACATGCCTTCAACAATATTACAGCAAGACAATGCTTTGCTACGACTCAATGCATCGGTTACAACATTTGCTTTCCCAGGAGTATAAGTGATGTCGAGATCATATGCAGCTAAAAATTCGAGCCATCGGACTTGCCTCTGGTTCAAATCCTTCTGGGAAAAGATATATCTCAAGGACTTATGATCAGTGAATAATTCGAATTTTGTTCCCAAAAGATGATTCCTCCATAGTTTCAGAGCAAATACAACGGCAAGAAGCCCTAGGTCATGTTTGGCATAGTTTAATTCATAGGTCTTCAACTGACGGCCCGCATAGGCAATAACCTTTCCATTTTGCATAAGAACAGCGCCTAAACCTTCTCGGCAAGCATCTGTATAGACGGTTAATCCTTCACTTTCATCGATTACCGCAAGAACAGGGGCTGAAGTTAACCTACGCTTCAACTCATTAAAAGCTGATTCGCACTTCTCACTCCAAATAAACGTAACATCCTTCCGAGTTAAAGCAGTAAGTGGGGCAGAAATCTAGGCAAAGTGCTCAATAAATCTGCGATAATAACCGGCTAAACCCAAGAAACTACGAATATATGTAGGAGTTTTAGGAGTCTCCCAATCCTGTAGATAAATTTCAAATTAGAAAGGGATGAGAGGAATTGAATAGAAATAGCGAATAGGATAGAACTTACATTGATTACGGCGATCTTAGCTGGATCGACCGAAATCCCATTTTCAGAAACTATGTGGCCCAGGAATCTCACTTCGTCTCGCCAGAAGTGGCATTTAGAGAATTTGGCCTTAAGTTGATGATTTCAGAGAGTTTCCAGAACATAAGCAAGGTGTGTCTCATGCTCCTTCTCGTCTTTGGAGAAAACAAGAATATCATCAATGAATACAAGAACAAACTTGTTAAGTACATCCCGAAAGACTCGATTCATCAAATCGACGAAATAAGCAGGTGCGTTGGTCAAACCGAATGGCATAACCAACCATTCATAGAATCCATTTTCGATACGGAAAGCGGTCTTATGGATACTATCTTCAGCAACTCTGAGTTGGTGGAACCCAGTGGCTAGATCAAGTTGTGAGAAAATTTTAGCTCCATGGAGCTGATCGAATAAATCGTTGATGCGAGGCATCGGATAACGATTCTTGAGAGCGCATTTGTTCAGTTCTCGGTAATCAACACACATGTGAAGAGATCCATCTGATTTTGTGACAAATATAACTGCGGCGCCCCATTCAGAGCAACTTCTCCTAATCAAGCCTTTAGCAAATAGATTATCAATTTGGGTTTTTAGTTCATCTTTTTCTTTAGGAGCCATCCTTCGGTGTGGGAGAACTACAGGAGTAGCTCCAGGGATCAGATCAATATGGAAATCGATTTCCCGCTTAGGCGGTAGAGAGTTGACCTCTCCAAATACATCGGGAAATTTCTGAACAATAGGGGTAGTATTAAGATCATCCGGATGAACATCAAGAGAAAATATGAAGCTTCCGGCATATTTCTGAGGTGATTTGCATTCAATGACAAGTGGCTGATCCATGTCGCTTACCAAAGAAACTGAACGAGTTTTGCAGGAAATAACAGCATCGAATTTGCTTAACCAATCAGCTCCTAAAAGAAAGTCGAATGCTTGGAATCCAAGTACATAGAAATCCCAAGTGAATCGAGAAAAATCATACATAAGTGCAACTCCCTTGCAAACACTTCGGAGATTAGCGGGTCCTCCGATAGGATTTGAGACACATAAGGAGGTAGTAGCGAGAGTAGGTTCTAATTTGAGTTTATCACAAAGGTCAACTGATATAAAGCTATGTGAAGCACCAGTATCGAATAATACCCTAATAGGTGTAGCATGTAAATGAAAAATACTTCGTAAGGTACCTTGGTCATCCTGGGTGGGTGGTGCAGAGGGTGCAGGTGTGGTGATAGCAAATACTCCAGATGGTGTGCCACGCTTATACAGTGGGCAATCTTTCTTGAAATGACCCGGCTGGAGGCAGACATAGCATAAATCTTTCCTAGTCGTAGAAGGTGGTGGAACATCGGCTCCGGTAGATGGACAACTATTAGCATAATGGCCCTTCTTATCGCATTTGAAGCAAGTGATATTAGCCAGGTCGATTGGGCTTTTCTGAGCATATCCCAATCCAGTAGTCTTCTGCCAAGCTTTCTTTTGTTGATCAAAGTTCATCTTCCTTTTCCCGGGCTGGCTAGAAGAGGGCTGAGTAGGGGTGGCCTTGGCAGTAGGTCCCTTAGGCTTCGCCTCATATCTAAGAGCATAATCAACAAGCTCTGTGAAGGTGCAGTGAGTGTGGCCAGTAAGCAAGTCATAATATTCTGGTCTAGCTCCCAAAATGAATTTCTCGTTCTTCAGAAGTGGTGTATCGATCAAGCCATGTCCGAATTTTAAGAGTTCGTTGAATTTCCTCCCATACTCAGAAAAAGTCATACTGCCTTGCTTAAGATCCATGAAAGCTCTATAAAGTTGGGTTTTCCCAGCAGCTGGCATCCATTGTGCCGAGAAAGTATCCCTAATCAAAAGATAGACTAGATAAATAACATTCCTAAGATTGAAAGAAGAACTTATGCTGCGAAATCCAAACGAATTTATACCTAAACTAGGCCCAAGTGATGGTGTTTTCCTCGATACGTGAAGTAACAGATTCCCACCAATCTTGTGCGGCATCTTGAAGTTGCCAAGCAGCAAGCTAACGCTTTTGAGCATCAGTAATCTCCAGACCCGAAAATATCCTCTCTAAGCCTTTAAGCCATTGCTGAGCCTCAATAATGTTTTTCGATCCAGAAAACTTAATACCTCCAAGCTGTGAATACTCCTTACTAAGAATGGTGAATTTGACATGAGCTGGAGCGACAGGTGCAGCCTGAACAGGACCAATGCCTCTTCCACCCCTATTGTTTCTTCTGGCACTCATCCTGAAATATCAAAAGAAATTTAGAACCAAGGATAAAATCATAGAACTCAAAGGAAAATTCAATCGATGAATCAAAGGAGTTCGAATAGAAAGGGTTTGGATATTGAATCGATTCTCCTCATTCTAGGGTATTGCTACCCTATCTCTAATGAGTTTCATAATCCTGAACTAAGGTTTTTAGGGAAACTGAAGCTCTGATACCAACTGAAACAACCCGTATATTTGGACCATTTAAATTGACAATAATCCACACATGTCAACTTAAATAATACAAAACACGAATCATTATGGGATTATGAATACATATATGTAAATGAGAATCAATACAACATCACAGACACAGAATAGTCACAGAATAATGCAGCGGAAAAGTACATCATCATAATAGTAGTTCATGAAGCTACTACAGGAATACAACAATGTCTCATCATAAAGCGACAAAGAGAAATACAAGATGTTCAATACATAAGTTCATCAAATACTAGGAAGGAAATACTGATAAAGATAAATGCTAAGTCTTCAGCATCTTCAACCAACCTTGATCAGCAACTAGATAGCTTCAGACTAACCCGAGCATATTAAAAAAAAGAAACACTCGAGTCAGGACTCAAAATCTTATATAGGAAAATCAGATGCAATATAATACAGTTCATAACTCAAAGATGAATGTGATACACATTTTTAAGGATCCGATAAACTATCTATATATACAATAGAATACGCTAAATAGATAATGTCTAATCAGTAAAGTACGATATCAAAATAGCGTTAAGTCATGGCCCATTCCACCGTTAACACATTTGATTCCCAAGAGCATATACAAGACCGTAGTTTCCCCAAAACCGGAAGTCACCAGAGGGCAATCCATATACTAAAGGTACAAAACAAAACGTAGTGGTCGCGAATAGGATAATCAGTATGACAAGGTACATGAGGCGATACCAACTAGGATACTAGTAGTTGCCTGATCCAGACTGATGTTGAGCATAGCAGCTACTACCTCAACGCCGCGAAACAACACTCCCAAATCAAGGGGTGCACCCAAATCGAATCACAAAAGTAATAGATATGGTATCGAAGAAGTGTGTCCGCTAGAGATGGCGATCCTCAATGGTCCGGCGCGGCTCCTGTTTTAGTCATGTCAGGGGTCATCCAATATCGTTCTCTTTCTTCAGTCAATGCGTTCACCAAAACCCATTCACTTCGTTCTGGATCAACACTCCGCGTATATTAGTTATTAAAGTGGTTTTCGGTATTGACAGAGAGTATGTCCATATCCGATCCCGGTCTCTTTAATAACTACGCATTAATTACCCGATGGTCATTTAATATTAAAGTTTAAACAAATCAAAGTCAAAAAGTCAAGTTGCAAGTTTGACTTTCAAAATTTGACACTTCACAATTCAATTTATTTCGAACATTTAAAAATCATATTTCCAAATGAAGTTTAGTTCAAGCCCTTGAGTTAACAATACTTAAGTATTCAAGTTCAATTTAATTCCTATTCCCATTCATCGTTACATTAGATTTAATCAGAACTTTGATTTAATCAATTTCAACAGCTAAATCAAATCCTTAACTTTAGTTGGTTTTGCATTCCCTTAAGTCACTTTGTTACTTGATCTCAAATTAAATTTATAACCAATTCCAAATTTATTAAATTTATCCAAATTAGATTTAATTTCGAATCTAATAAATTCAATTTTATTAGATTCTAAAACTTACTTGTTCAAATCTCATTTCAATTAAATGTGTCAATCCATTTTATCTAATTAAATAGATTTATTAATCCATTTCAATTAAATCCATTAATTTATTTCAATTAGGTCCACTTATTTTTTTCCATTAATTCATTACAATTAAATCCATTAATTTATTACAATTAAGTCCATTAATTTATTACAATTAATCCTATTAATTTATTACCATTAAATCCATTAATTTATTTCAATTAAATCCATTGATTTATTTCAATTAAATCCATTCATTTATTACAATTAAATCCATCAATTTATTACAATTAAGTCCAATAATTTATTACCATTAATCCTATTTATTTATTACCATTAAAACCATTAATTTCAATTAAATCCATTGATTTATTTCAATTAAATCCACTCATTTATTACAGTTAAATCCACTCATTTATTACAGTTAAATCCCTTAATTTCGTTACTTACTTTCCAACAAATTTTTAAGTTCATTTCTTAAATTCAAATAGATTTTAATTCCAAATGATTTTTGTCGACCAATCGGGTTTCTTATTTTTAATTATCTATCCTAGGCCAAAGTTGTTCAATTAGGTATTTATCATTTCAACCCCATATTATTAAAAAAACAAAGCATAGCAAAGGGAACTTGCAGTGTGATAACTGGGATGGTGTCAAAGTAAATAAACAATCAATAGCAGCCATACATAACAATTCAACCATTTATTTAAATAATCCCGAAATAATCGCATTTAATTTACATTTGTTATTTATGTAAATTAATAAAATTATTCCTAGAATCCACACTATCATTTCATGCAGGTTAAAGATTATTACATTATGGGTTTTCACTTGGTGTTTATTATCAAATTATTACATCAATCATACATTCAATGGTTCAAAGTGTTGTTAACACTATTTCTACGTGTCGATTTATTTAACATTTAAAGGGACAAGTTTAACATATATAATCTATTTTAAATTTTAGACTATCCTATATCAATTTCAATTTCATATTAATCATCACTTATATTAACGACCAATTTCAACATCACATAACCATTTAGTGTCACAACTATTTTCCATAGCTAACTTCAAATCACAATTTAAAATCAACCATTTTAACATTCAAATTAATATCAATAACATCTATTACTTGATTATCATAGCATAATAGATTGAGTCGTGAATGAAATATTCACCTTGCGTGGTTGAAGAAGATGACTACGAAGCACGAAAATGAATAGACTAGAATGGACGACCCAAGCTCGAATACGGACTATAAATCAAACAAAAGGTTATTCAACAATAGCTTAATATGATGTATATATATTGATTTGTATATATATATAAACCATACCAAACGACTAGATGCAAATAAGGTGGATGGAAGCTTAGATCGCTGGATTAACCTCAACTGGAACTGCGCAAACAAGGCATAAGTGAGTCCATAGATTACAAATTATAACTGATATATAATTTTATCATAAAAAAACAAAATAAAAATAAAAAGTGGCAGCGCAGTAGAAATCGACTGAGGACAAGTCGGGGCTGCAGAGCAGACTGTGGGCAGGGGACGCGGGAGCGGGCTAGGTGGGCTCGACGTGGCGAGTCGGGGTGGTTGAGGGTAAGGCGGGCTGGTCGTTGGCGGGCGCGGGTGGTTTGGGGCTGGTGCGTTCGGGTGGGGTCTGGCGGACTGGGCAGCTGGGACGGGAAGGGTGGTGTCGGAGGGCTGCTGGGTGCGGCTGGTGATGGCTGGTAGCGGGTAGGTGGAGGGTCAGGCGGAGGGCTGGGTAGGTGGGCGAAGCCTGGGCTGGGTAGGCGGGTGGCTCAGGCTGGGCGTGGGCGAAAGGCAGTGGGACTGGTGACGTGGGTGGCAGGGCTGGGCGTGGGCGAAGGGCAGTGGGAGTTGGGCAAGCAGGCGGAGGGGACTGGGGACGGACTGGGGAACGGCAAGGGAATGGGGACGGTGGTGGGGAAATGGGCAGGCGGAGGGTTGGCGAATGGGAGGCTGGGCGTGGGGACTGGGCAGGCGCGGAGGCAGGGGACGGGCTAAGGCGGAGGGGACGGGCGAGGCTGGCAGAGGGGACTGGGAAGGAAACGGGGCCAGGTGGTTGGGCTGGTGGGAGGGGACTGGGCAGTGGGTTGCTGGGGCAGGCAAAGGGAACGGGGCAGGCGGGTTCGGTGGGGACTGGGCTGGGGCGGGCGAAGGCGGAGGGGACGGGCGAGGGCAGGGCAGGCGGCAGAGGCTGGTGGCTGGGCAGCAGGGGCGGAGGAAGCTTCATTTGTTGCTTGAGGAGAGAAAAAAAAATGGAAAAATATATGAAAGAGAAGAGGAGTAAGAGGAGTCACGTACTAGAAGTAGAAGGTGAGCAAACGAATGAATAGAAGGAACAAGCTAGTTTATATAAAATAGTATTGGGATTTCAAAAGCCAAAATTTATTGTCACGGTAACCAAAAGACTGTTGGGTTTTCAACTCAAATTGTGAACTGAGTAGGTAATTGGGTACCGGTTTGGGCTGCGTAACGGACCAGTTTATACTCCGTTAAACAATTGTAACTTGCACCGCCGAACTCCGATTAACACAAATAAATATACCATTTTGATCAGCGCGACGAGGCGAACACAACGGTATACAGATATCAGTGGTACATTTAAATTATAAAATTTGAATATTTTCTATTGTGGAAAATGCAGCAAAAACGCCGAAGAATAAGATCGACGGAGCTGAAGATGTTCGAAATTTGAAAAACGAAAAATGATGTCTTGATCAGAAGATGGTTTAGAATTTTTCTATGCAAAAATATTCCGGTTCAGATGATAAAAATTTTCGCGTTTAAAATGAATTGAGGTGAAATAAACGCGAACCAAATTTTCTGCGGTATTTTCCGACGAAACTTTTCCCATATCTATAACCATCTAGGCACAATTTATAAATAGAGTTTGGACGCTAATTGAAATCATATGAAAGTTCCATATTTTATATTAAAATAATGGATTCAAAATTTTAAAATTGGGTCGGAATTTCAGGGTCGTTACAGAGCGCACCTGTGATTAGCTCTTCGGGCCCAACTGCCAGCGTTCCCGGCGAGGCTCAAACAATTCGTAAGGAGGAGATAATAGACGAAATTAATGCCGAGATGGAAGTAGCTTCGCAGGCCAGTAGCTTCGGAGGTGGAATGGCGGGTCCTGGCCCAGCTCCTTTGTGGATGATCTCCCTGGGAGGAACGGTCGTTGATACAAGTGTGCCTCCTCCGCCTGCTAACATTGATCCTATCCCTCCAACTCCGCCTTCAGGAAGCATTCCTATCCATGTGAGTTCGGAGGAGGAAGTGAACATAATGCCCCCGACTGGAGATCAGCCGCCAAAAGGCAAGGGCTTGAAGAGGAAGCCAAGCGGCGAATCCAGCGGGTCAACGCTAAAGAAGAAGCCGAGAAAAAAGAAAGAATAGATATGCGTCTTTGGATCATTTTTGGTAGATAGATAGGAATCTACTTTTGCTTTCTGTAGGCCGTGTATAGATGTGGATTCGGCTCCCGCTAGTAGGATTTTTGGTATAATTTTGTACTTATCTTTTTCTTTCAAAGAATAGTTGAAATAAAATTTCATTTTGTCTCTAGCTTAATTTGCGCTCATTTGTTAAAGTGCTTCAGCGCTTGAACTTCCATTCAATATACTTTGGGGAGTTTTGGTCTTTAAATCAGACCCGGGTTTAGTTGCAAAGTTCCGGAGTCATGGTTTCGGGTCGCGGTCGAGCGCTAAGTTGAATCTCGATATTGCACTGTTTCAATCAGTGGTTTGTACTTAAGTTCTGCCCCTAGTTCCGGGGATAAGTTGAAAAGATTGGTTAACAATCGTTGATTGCCTTTAATACATCAAGCTTAACTTCGCTGAAGCAAAATTGAAACAAGACGAGCTCAGGTGGTCAAAACACACTTGCTCGTCTATTGGCAATCGTATCCACACTTTGGTGATTGCACTTGTAGATCGGTGGTCTGTCACACCCGCACAAGGTTTTGAGATACGTCCGCGCTCCGGGGACTTAAGTTATTTTATGGGCAGTCAGTCACGCCTGTTTGATTTTCAGGACTTCGTCCGCACTCTGGGGACTTAGATTGATTCGCAGGTGGTCAGTCACACCGGGTGTCGTTTATACTCCAATCTGCACTCTGGGGATTTAGAGTTAGTCAATGTTTATACTCTAGTTCACACTTTGGGAATCCGGAGTTATTTAATGTTTATACTCAGATTCGCACTCTGGGAATCTGGAGTTAGTTGATGGGTGGTCAATTACACCCGCTTGGTATTTATGTTTATACTCTAGTTTGCACTCTGGGAACGACGAATCTATCAAGATCGTGGATGGTCGGCTCACATCTACCCTGAGTTAACAAGCGAGGTCGTTAGATGGACGGATCCATCCTCCTCAAACTTGGTTAAATACTGGTGAATTCGTTAGGTGGACGGACCCACCCTCTTCGAAACCGCATTTATAGGTTTATACTCCAGTTCGCACTCTGGGAATCTTGAGTTAGTTAGAGGATTGTCGTGTATCAATCCTTTTTTGGCTTCAGTGTGATGACTTGTCCTCGAGCTCGGGTTTCACTTAGTGAGTGACCGGTCGCATCACAGTTACTCTCTATTTGAATAAATCCCAGCGTATGATGGAACTTAGCTCTCCGTGCATAGTGATGGTCGTATGACGCATTTCAAAAAATCATAGCTCTGGTTCGAAGAGATCACATTTCATTGCTGAAATAAGAAAATACGAAAAAGTCAGTTGCCTTATTACAAATTCAAATTTCGAAATGCATAAACAGATTGCAAATGAAAAGTAAATTGAATAAATAAATAGAGCCTGTTATGTGTAATAGCGATGTAGACTTTCGCTGTTCCAGGCTCTCGGTAGAGTAAGACCGTCAACGGTCGATAATTTGAATGTACTATCTCCGAGCTTTCGTTCAATGACATATGGTCCTTCCCTTGTTGGTTTCCTATGTGAAGGAACCGGGTAAACTCTCTTGAGGACGAGACGTCGAGTTCAAAGGTTCGGGGTCGGACCTTGGCATTGTATAACCAGGCGACTCGACTTCGGTATGCGGCTGCCCTTAAATCAGCCTCTTCACGCTTCTCATCCAATAAATCCAGAGATTCGGCAAGTAATATAGCATTTGTCTTTGGATCATAATATGTCACACAATGAGAAGGCACCTCCATCTTGACTAGAATAACGGCTTCTGAACCGTAGGATAGAGAGAATGAATTGTGGTCGGTTGTAGATTTGTGGGTTGTCTGATAGGCCCATAAAGCTATAGGAAGTTCATCGACCCATTTGCCCCCGGCCTTTTCCAGTCGTTTCTTCAGAATAGACTTTATAACTTTATTAATAGCTTCAACCTATCCATTTGCTTGAGGGTGTGCAACTGCGGAGAACTTCTTATGGATGTGGAATCGCTGACAGAAGTTCTTAAATTAAACACTATCGAATTGGGTTCCGTTGTCGGTGATGATGGTATATGGGAGACCTAATCGACAGATAATGTTGAGTACAACAAAGTTGATCACTTTTTTCGTTGTCATGGTAGCAAGGGGTTCAGCTTCCGCCCACTTGGTAAAGTAATCAACCGCATCGATTGTTAGAATGCGGATTAAGGATCTTAAGGCTAGAATTAACACTAGAGGGGGGGGGTGAATAGTGTTTTAAGAAATTTGTTAATCTTTTTGAGTTTATCTTAATTTGTTAACAATGTATACACTAATCAGACATAGATATGAACACAGAATAAAAAACAGATGCAAATATAAAGTAAAAACAGTAAAGGAAAGAACACACTGGATTTTATACTGGTTCGGAGTTACCCTGCATCCAGTCCCGCAACACAAGTACGGATTTCCTTTCAAAAACAATTCTTACAAATACAACCCTCGATTTCAAGGCCACGAGGTACACCGCTCCAGATTCACAATCCTCTGGGTAGAGATACTTGATTTCCGGGGCAACAAGTTCACCCAATTGATTTCCAAGGCAAAAATCACACCTTTTCTCGCTCTATTGGTTACAAAAAGTCTATAACTCAGATTAGCACTTGGATCTTGTAGAGATAGTGGAGAGAATCAAAACCAGAAATTATCTAGTTAGATTCGATATTGATTTCGGCAGAGTAATGGTGTAATTTGTAAATAAGAAAGTGGAGAAGAAGAAGAGAAGTTAAATCAGAGAAAAAAGTAATTAAAATTCATTCAAAACACCCTTTATTTATAGTAGATCAATAGCCATGTCCATTGGTGAAGGGATGTGGCGAATAGACACTTCTTTTAAAAAACAATTTAACCGTCAACATGTCGACAGGGGTACATGTGACCATGTCGACATGCCCTTGTATTTTTTTGGTGATTTGTTTTTCTTTGAAAATAATTTCTATATTATATTATACTTATATTTAAACTTTAAAATATACTTATATATAGTTATAATACATAAATACCTATAGAGAACAATAATAAAATATATATAATAATTTTCTATACTTTTATATTTAAATCTTAAGTATGAATATACAAAACAGCTAAATATATTAATATCAAAATTATAGTTTAAAAACTTAGGATAATAATTTAAAATCAAAGATATTTAAAATTAAGGATATTTAAAACTAAGGATATTTCTGAGGCTAAAATATATTGAACAACCAGGACAGATGATTTTGATTTTTAAATAGGAATATTTAAAATCATTTTGAAAAACAAGCTATATATTTTGAAAATCATTTTGAAACAAAAGTAAGTGGATACAAAAAGATGTTCCACTAGATTTTTCGTAGGTTCCGTCCTACTTAGGGTTCCATCCCTTTAACGAGCACGAAGTGGATTCCATTCCACGAATAAAATAGATTTTAAGATGTCAGTGCCTTTCTATGAGTTTTAACAATATTCCTAACTATATAACTTATCTTGGAAACTTGAACTCTTGAAATTCTTGATACTCATGAGTCTTGAATCTTGATATCTTCAATCTTTGATCTTGAATCTTTATACTGTACAGTTCTTCATTCTTTAGTACTTGCAAACATATCTATATATATCTACACAATAATGTTAGTATTATATATTTTATAATCTAATTCTAAGTAAGGTTGTCATCAAAACCAACTCCCCAGGGACTAATAATCTCCCCCTTTTTGATGATGACAACCTTTGTTCATAAAATATCACTTCTATCCTAATACTTCTAATAACTCCCCCTTAAACTATGCCTAACTATCCTATTTTATACTTCTCCCCCTTTGTCATCAACAAAAACCATATAACTCCCTAATTATAATACTATATAACTTTATATAACTCTATATAACTCTATATAACCCCCCTGAAACTAAGACTACATTACTTGTGATTATAATGATAGTGTTATCATACATAATCAATACTTAACTTTAAACTAAACTCTTAATCACTACTTTTCCTAACTACTAAACTATTTATTCAAAAGATAAGAGAATATACGAATAAGAGAACACAATTTATTTATTCATAATGGAGTTTTTAATATAAAAATGGATAGTTAAACTGATAATCATGATAACTTAAAAGATCATATATTATTAATTCTAACCATATGTATGTTATATTTTACACACATAATATCAATCCATACTAAGTCAAATTCAAGCAAATCAAACCAAATCCTAATTAAGCATGCAAACAAATAAAAATTAAACAAAGTTAATCAAATATTACGAGGAACATCAACCCATCCTTCTTCTCCAAAGATAGGGTCTTGTTTGATGGCATCCCAATTCTCATTATCAACAGAGAGAGAAACGGGAGGATGTGCTTCATTATCATCCTTGTGCAGGGAGGAAATCATCCATCGAATTGCTTCGAAATGCCTTTCTTGCTCCTTGATCAACTGCATTTGACTCTATTCTAAGTGACGCTGATTACGGAGAATGATAGAGAGAATATTCTTGAAGGATTTAAGAGTTTCTTCAAGATATTCAGATAAATTGTGAATAGGATCGGCCATTTTTGTGAAAAAGAGAAGAAATATAGATAGAATAGATAAGTAATGATTTTGAGTAAATATTTCTGGAAGAGAACAGGTATTTATAGGTGTAAATTTCGTTTGAAATGAATATATACAAGTTAGTTATTTAAAATTCAAAAATTAAAATGAAAAGACACTTTAGATTTTAAGCATGTCGACAGGGTGCCTTTGGGGGTTATCGACAGGGTCATCTGTGTTTTGATGACTTGTTTTTTATTTTGAATAAATGTATATATATATATATCATATTAACAGTTATTCTAGAGATGAAATAAGCTAGATAACAGAAAGAACTTCAACATTAATTCAAACTGGAATGATACATGGATTAAACAACATGAAATACAATAACATTCAAACTTAAAACAAACTTAAACAACTACGACAAGGTATGAAAAGACAGATCTAATTGGAGGATGATGAGGATGATGAAAGGTTAAACTTCTTGCTGACTTTTGAGAAGAACTTGTTCATCTTAGAAGACATTTTATCCAACTTTTTACTAACGGATCTCTTAAGTGTCCGTTGATTTTCCACAATTATCTTTCGGTTTTGGATAATCATCTTGTTGGTTGGTTTGGAGGTGTAATCAATACTTTCAAGAGATGTTTCACCTTCCTCTTCTTCTTCTTGAATATCCATTTCATCCCCTTCTTCTACTTCTTCTTCTTCTTCCTCTCCTTCTTCCATTTCTTCATGAGCTAAACGCTCTTCCTTTTCCACAAGGGATTCATAAGGTTGAAAGATGTATGGAATTTTCATAAGTGAGATATTGGAATGATTGAAAACTTTCTAGAAACGAATTCCTCTCCTTTAAAATTCACTCCAAAATAGTTGAAAATTCTAGTAAGGTAAATTCCATGATATAAAATCTTTTCTCCCATTTCCAAGTTTTTAGGCCGAAATTCATCCAAAATAACTTGAGCCCAATTAATATCATAGTTTCCAAAAAGAGCGAAAAAAGCTTTACAAACTTTTGAAGTAGGATTATTAAAACATCCCGATCTCGGGGTCAAAGTGTGTTGCAAAAGAAGGCTCGCAATTTTTGCTTTTGGACGAAAATTGCGGTTTATAAAATCAAAGTTTTCGTCACTTTCAAAAATATGGTGGAAAGTCTCACGATCACTTTCATTAAAATTGAAATTTGAAAGATCCATACCCGTACACTTACAATTTAGAATCGCTCCCAAAACATCACAATTTAAAACAATTTGAGTGCCTTTTACACTACTCCATATTTCATCATCGTTTCCTTGATAAAAGCCACGATTAAGATTTGCATAAAACATTTTTACAAGATTTGGGTAGCATACAAAATCATTTTGAGAATCGTCAACAAGACTTAAAATGTTGTTGCTAACACAAAGAGAATCGATTTCATAAGAAGCGAAATCGCGGAAAATTGCAAACTTTCCGGGATGAACTTTTCCATAATTAGCATAGCCAATATAGACTTTGATTGCTTCCGGATCATAAAAGAGGAGTTCTTTTAAGGTTTTGGAGAGTCTCATAGTTGATGGAGTACTTGAGGAGGCCATTGATGTAGAGAGAAGAGAGCTTGAGTTATGAAGAAAGAGTTTGAATTTGAAAAGTTAAGTGAAAAGATGAGATAAATGATAGTAAGTAAATAGAAATCAAATGGACAGTTTCTCTGGTCAAAAAGTGTCCTTTCAGAGTCTCGAATGGTGTGAAAGAGTTGAGGAAAATACAAGCATTTGAATTCAAAATTTGAATTTTAAATTTTCTATACCATGTCGATAGGTAGGGATGGACCCATATCGACAGGTATTCGTAAATTTTGATGACTAGATACTTTTATATAATGTAATATTTATATATATATATATATATATATATCTATTATTTTAATGTCTATATAATATCTGGAATATTACTAAGACTCATAAAATATTATAATATTATTAAAAAAATAATAATAATAAAAAATATAATAAAATAATAAAAAATTTAAAATTCAAACGACACATCAACTCAGAAACAACCAATCAATCAATCAATTCAAGCATGCAATTTCAGCCAATGTATTGTAAACGTGTACCTTTTTCAGAGTCTGTGTCTTTGGTATCGACTAAATCGAGAATTGCTGTGAAACACAGATTTGAATTATCTTTCTTCTGTTCATCGTCGCTGGAGGATGAGTCAGAGTCATCTAGAGTAGCAGTGAATGCACGTTTCCGTTTCTTTGCAGAATCATTGTTTGTAGGTGGGTTTTGCTTATCTGGATGCGGACAGTCTCTTTTGATATGACCTGGTTCGTCACAATTAAAGCATTTGATAAAGTTTGGTACTGTAGTCTGATTATCGGAATTCTTAAATTTGTTTCTCTTGGAACTATTCAATTTTCTGTACTTCAGGAATTTCCGAAAATTCTTGGTCATAAAAGCATCCTCTTCATCATTATCGTTGTCTGAATCTGATTCTTCTGTTAGTGCATTGAATGCAATTGATTTCTTTTCTGATGCCTTGCTTTCTCTTCTCCCAAGCATTTGAACTTCAAACGACATTAGGTTTCCGATCAATTCTTCAATCTTTAAGATGCTGATGTCATTTGCTTCTTCGATTGCGAGTGTCTTTTGATCCCATTTTGGAGTAAGAGAGTTTAGGATTTTTCTGACTTGATCTTCTTCGGAGAATACTTTTCCCAATGATATTAGAGAGTGGACAATATCCTGGAATCTACTATACATATCTGGAATAGAATCATTAGGATTCATTTTGAATAATTGAAACTGATTTGTGAGCATGGAGATTTTTGTCTGTTTAACTTTGCTTGTTCCTTCATGAGTAACTTGCAAAGTTTTCCAGATTTCATATGCAGACTTACAAACTGACACTCTATTAAATTCATTCCTATCAAGTGAACAAAACAAGATATTCATAGCTTTAGAATTATTCTGTGCAATAGTCTTTTGATCAGCAGTCCACTGAGCAAAAGTAGTTGTGGGTTCAGAATATTCTGTCTGTGTGACATTCCAAGTGTCTAGTCCTATAGATTGTAAATATATTTTCATCCTACATGCCCAATATGCATAGTTACTACAATTAAAAAATGGTGGTCTGGTAGTAGACTGACTTTCTACAAATGAACTAGTGTTGTTGGTAATAGCAGTACTAGTGTTAGTAGCCATTTTGAAAATTTTCAAAATTCAGATAATGAAACTTTTGAAAACCTGGCTCTGATACCAATTGTTAGAATGCGGATTGAGGATCTTAAGGCTAGAATTAACACTAGAGGGGGGTGAATAGTGTTTTAGGAAATTTGTTAATCCTTTTGAGTTTATCTTAATTTGTTAACAATGTATACACGAATCAGACACAGATATGAACACAAAATCAAAAACAGATGCAAATATAAAGTAAAAGTAGTAAAGGAAAGAACACACCGGATTTTATACTGGTTCGGAGTTACCCTACATCCAGTCCCGCAACACAAGTACGGATTTGCTTTCAAAAACAATTCTTACAAATAGAACCCTCGATTTCAAGGCCACGAGGTACACCGCTCCAGATTCACAATCCTCTAGGTAAAGATACTTGATTTCTGGGGCAACAAGTTCACCCAATTGCTTTCCAAGGCTACAATCACACCTTTTCTCGCTCTATTGGTTACAAAAAGTCTATAACTCAGATTAGCACTTGGATCTTGTAGAGATAGTGGAGAGAATCAAAACCAGAAATTATCTAGTTAGATTCGATATTGATTTCGGGAGAGTAATGGTGTAATTTGTAAATAAGAAAGTGGAGAAGAAGAAGAGAAGTTAAATCAAAGAAAAAAGTAATTAAAATTCGTTGAAAACACCCTTTATTTATAGTAGATCAATAGCCATGTCCATTGGTGAAGGGATGTGGCGAATAGACACTTCTTTTAAAAAATAATTTAATTGTCACCATGTCGACAGGGGTACATCTGACCATGTCGACATGCCCTTGTATTTTTTTGGTGATTTGTTTTTCTTTGAAAATAATTTCTATATTATATTATACTTATATTTAAACTTTAAAATATACTTATATATAGTTATAATACATAAATAACTATAGAGAACAATATTAAAAAATATATAATAATTTTCTATACTTTTATATTTAAATCTTAAGTATAAATATATAAAACAGCTAAATATATTAATATCAAAATTGTAGTTTAAAAACTTAGGATAATAATTTAAAATCAAAGATATTTAAAATTAAGGATATTTAAAACTAAGTATATTTTTGAGGCTAAAATATATTGAAAAACCAGGATAGATGATTTTGATTTTTGAACAGGAATATTTAAAATCATTTTGAAAAACAAGCTATATATTTTGAAAATCATTTTGAAATAAAAGTAAGTGGATACAAAAAGATGTTCCACTAGACTTTTCGTAGGTTCCATCCTACTTAGGGTTCCATCCCTTTAACGAGCACGAAGTGGATTCCATTCCACGAATAAAATAGATTTTAAGATGTCAGTGCCTTTCTATGAGTTTTAATAATATTCCTAACTATATAACTTATCTTGGAAACTTGAACTCTTGAAATTCTTGATACTCATGAGTCTTGAATCTTGATATCTTCAATCTTTGATCTTGAATCTTTATACTGTACAGTTCTTCATTCTTTAGTACCTGCAAACATATCTATATATATATCTACACAATAATGTTAGTATTATATATTTTATAATCTAATTCTAAGTAAGGTTGTTGTCATCAAAACCAACTCCTCAGGGACTAACATCGATGGCGTACTTCACACCACCTTTGGCTAGAGGTAGAGAATAAATAATATCAATCCCCCTACTGCAAACGACCATGGACTGACCATCTGAGTTATTTCGGTAGGTGGGGCTCTAGGAATTCGAGCATGTTTTTGACATTTATCACATTATTTGGCGTAATCCAATGCATCGCGATTTACGGTCGGCCAATAGTATCCGTATCGGAGCACTTTCTTGGCAAGAGCTTGCCCCCCGGTGTGATCGCCACATTCTCCTTCGTGCACATCATGCAATACTCGTTTGATTTCATCGTGAGCAATACACCGGAATAAAGGAACAGTGTACCCTCTTCTATACATGACTCCATTCTGAATAGTGAACCGTGAAGCTTTTCGAAGAACCTGTCTCTTTTCACTCCTGCGCTCCGGCAAGGCCCTATGCTCGAGATAGTTTCTGAACGGGGTTATCCATGACTCCTTATCGGGAATGACCTCAAATACCCAATCTGTTTCCATCTGATCGATGCTCGAAGAGGATAATGTTTCCACGAGAACGATTCCCATTTGCTGTGCCTCACATGTACTGGCTAATTTTGCTAATGAATCGGCTTTTTGATTGCGCTCTTGGGGTATGCAATAAATGGCATAATAATCGAACTGATTCAATATCTCCTGGACCCGAGCTAGGTAAGCAGCCAACCTTCTGTCTTTGGCTTGGTACTCCCCCCAAACCTGACACACGACCAATTGTGAATCACAATAAATCTCCATAGCAATGATTCTTAAATCTCTAGCAAGCCTCAATCCGGCAAGCAGGGCTTCATATTCGGCTTCGTTGTTGGTCGCACGGAAGTTGAACTTTAAAGCATAGCATATAGATCGGCCTTCAGGAGTTTCAAGCACAACTCCGGCGCCTGAACAGTGGTCGTTTGATGCACCATTAGTATGTAGCTTCCAGATATACTTGGGAGATTCACCAGTTTCGAGCAAGTCCTCCGGGATAGTGAACTCAGCGATGAAGTCTGCTAGGACTTGTCCTTGGATAGCTCGCCTTGGAGTGTAGGTAATGTCAAACTGACTTAGCTCAATATTCCACTTAAGTAATCTACCAGACATCTCAGGCCGTGTAAGGACCTATCGTAACGGCTGGTCGATGTAGACGGTGATAGGATAAGCCTGGAAATACGGACGGAGCTTCCTTGAGGCAATGATAAGACAATAAGCCAACTTTTCCAGCTTCGGGTAATTTCTCTCTGCTCCGGTCAGTCGTTTGCTAATGTAATATACTGGCCGTTGTATCCGGTCTTCCTCCCGAATTAGGGCAGCACTGATTGAGTTTTCTGACACCGCCAAGTAGATGTACAGTCTCTCATAATCAATAGGCTTTGACAGAATGGGTGGTGTGGAGAGATGTTGAACCAGTGCTCGGAATGTGCCCTCACATTCCATAGTCCATTCAAAGTTTCGTTTCCCTTTTCTGATCAGATCGAAGAAGGGAATGCATTTGTCAGTGGATTTTGAAATGAACCTGCTCAGTGCTGTTACTTTCCTGTTGAGGCTCTGGACCTGCTTTATAGTTCTTGGGGTCTCAAGATTTCTAATTGCCCAGATCTTTTCGGGATTTGCTTTGATTCACCGAGCGTTGATGATAAACCCAATGAATTTTCCCGGATGCGACCCTAAAGTGACATTTCAATGCATTGAGCTTCATTCTATATTCTCGGAGGATGTTAAACATTGATTCCAGGTCTTTGATATGATCAGTGGAGAATCGCGATTTCAATAGCATGTCATCTACGTATACCTCCATGGTTTTTTCGATTTGTGAGCAAACATTTGATTAACTAACTGTTGGTAAGTTGCCCCGGTGTTCTTGAGTCCGGAAGGCATAACTTTGTAGCAGTAAAGTCCCATATTGGTTACGAAGCTGGTATGCTCCTGGTCAGGTAAGTGCATGGGTATCTGGTTGTAGCCAAAATATGCGTCCATGAAGGATAAGAGTTCATGTCCAGCCGTTGAGTCTACGAGCTGATCGATCCGGGGGAGTGGAAAACTGTCTTTAGAGCAAGCTTTATTCAAGTTTGAGTAATCAAAGCATGTCCTCCGTTTCTCGTTTGGCTTTCGAACAAGTACAGGATTTGACACCCATTCCGGATATAGTGCATCTCGGATAAACCCATTCGATTTGAGTTTTTCTACCTCTTCCTTAAGGGCGACAGATCTCTCTGGATCCATACCATGCCTTTTTTGCTTGACCGGGATATGCCGCGGGTCAATATTCAATGCGTGGCTAGCGATGTCTAGGGAGATTCCACACATGTCAGAATGTGTCTAGGCAAACACGTCGAGGTTTGCCCAGAGAAATTCAACCAATTCCTCCTGCATCTGTAGGCTTAGCTGAGATCCAATCTTTATCATTCTAAAATCGTCACTATCATCGATTGGAACATCGATCGTCAGCTCGGCCGGGGAAGCTTGACTGTCTTTAATTTCGTCTTCACTTTTAGTATCTCTCGGGTCCAGATCCCTTGGGAATTGGTTGGGGTGCCCGGGCCTAGGCCCAGGTGTTAGTTGTCAATTTTCCGCAAAGCGGATGCAGAGTGATTCCTCTACGCCCCTTTCCTTTTTCCTTTCGTTGTCCCTCTTGCAGCTCAGCAACGTAACAGGCTCGTCCAGCAGCCTGGTCTCCCTGAACAACCCCGACTCCATTGTCGGTAGAGAATTTTAAAGTCAGACACCAAGGGGAAATGGCAGCCCGGAACTCGGCTAGGGCTGGTCGGCCCAAAAAAGCATTGTATGGCGAGTCTATGTCCAATACAACAAACTGTAATATCCGGACTCTCCGGCGTTCTACAATTCCCAGTTCCACTGGTAGCTCCACCATCCCAGTGGGTATAGTTGCACTTCCATTGAAGCCATGGATGCGAAACTGACAAGGCCTCAAATCTTTTGCTTCCATTTTCTTCTGATCATAAGCTCGCTTAAACAATATATTTACTGAACTTCCACTGTCCACTAGGATCCTCTTAATCCAAGCAGGACCTATTTGAGCTGAAATGACAAGTGGATCAATGGTTCGGGCTTCGACTCTGTCGGCATCTCGGTCTTGAAACACGATGTCGTTAGTCATCGTTTTCTGTTGTTTGGCCGGAGCCCCATCTTCCAAATTACTACAACATTCGAAGTCCGCATGCCTAATAGAGCTAGCATACGACTCCATTTCAATCCAGCTCCGATCTACTAGATGTGGATCACCACTAACAGTATTAATCACTAACCTCCCGCCGGTACGAGCGGGTTCCTCTTGTCTTTCCTGATTCGGCATATGGTTCTGATTCAATGGGCCCGCACCTCCTGATTGTGGCGCCACACAAACTGTTCCAACTTTCTCTCTCGTATCAACTTCTCAATAATATCTTACAAATGACAGCACTCATTCGTGTTATGGCCATAGCTATCATGAAATCTACAAAACTTTCCTATCTGAATCTGTTTTTCCGATGATTTCTTCGGAGTAGATTTCTTATACTGGATAGTATTGCAGGTCTGCAAGTACACATTCTCCAACGACGTATTCAAAGGGGTATAATTATCAAACATAGGAGTCTCCCTGGTTCCTGTTTTGATTTTTGATCCTATTTCCTATTTTGATTTCCATTGCCTTTCTGTTGATTTTGTTTGTTCTGTATATTCAATTGTACCTTTCCGGAACTCTTCCTGGTTTGTTTAACAACAACATTGCTCTGGATTCCTTCCACACTGGGTCCTGCATCATCCTTCTTCCTAGACTATTTCGCATCCTCCCTTCTTAAGATCTGGGCTGCCTTGGAATAGAAACGGTCCAATGACGCAGGAGGTTTTCCGGCCAACCAGTTGCCGAATTCAGAACCGGGATCGATCCTTTTAGTTAATGCCATCAGAATAGAGTTATCATTGGGATTACTAATCTCAATGCATGTAGCGTGAAACCTCTCCAAATAACGTCTAAGTTTCTCTCCAGGAGCTTGAGTGACAGTAGACAAGGTGTTAACATCTTTCGGCCTTGTGACATGCATGCATAACTGTTCAACAAACTTTGTGGCCAACTGATCAAAACACGAGATAGACCGAGGTGGTAAACGGGTAAACCACATAGTTGCTATGCCCCCTAGGGAAATTAGGAAACTTCGACACTTGACTGCATCATCAGCCCGTGCGGCGTTCATTAACCATTCGTACTTTAAGATATGCTGATTAGAATCAGAGCTCCCTTCATAAATGGGTAGAGTTGGCATCCCTAATCGCCGAGGTGGTTCAGCATAGAGTATACCATTAGTGAAAGGGGTATGACTTCGGGTGATTCCCCAGTCATCGTTAGCAAGGCCATGACTTTCGCGGATTATTTGACGGATCATTGTCGGGATATCTGGCATTTGAATGTTGTGGGCATGCTAAGTCAAGGTGTGGTCGGGTTCCACAATGCGAGGAGGGGCCGATCGCGGTTGACGGTCCATTTCTCGCCTCCTTGGTTCTTTGTCTTCAGGGACATAAGGCTCAGAAGTATGATAGCGTTGGCGGTAGGTCGGATCCGTTCGGTTCCGACCATCGACTCCCAATTCAGTAGCAGTGGTAGCATGGTTGTTGGTAACGTGATATGGGGCAGTACCTCCTCGAGAGGAGGGCCCAGTCTGATGGCTGGTTGACGGGCCAACTCTCAGTTGCCCAATATTCAATGTGTGCTGATGCCCAGTGGCTTGTGTGTAACTTCCATCCAGCCGGGGGCGTGTGGATCTATGATTAAAGTCAGAAGAGGCTGAACTTTCAGTGGATGAATAGGAAGCCTGATCTCTTCCGAATCTCCTTCATCTTTGACGGTTTAGTTGATTGGTCAATTCCGCATTGGCACGGAGTTGCTGAGTAAGCTGTTGACGACTCTATGTCAGCTCTTGCATTAACAGTTGGAATTCTTCTTTGGTGACAGGGCCTTGCGGATCTGAAGGTCCGGCATCATTCTGATCGGCAGGAGGAAGTTGTGCGGGGTTCTGTCTGTCCCGTCCTTCTGGATCAGCAGCTATTGAAGTAGTCCTAGTGTTAACCATAATGGATAGAGAAGCTCTTTCCTAGACTTGATGCAAATCTGGATCTTCTCCTTGGATTTCGGCAATCCGATATCGGTAGTAGATCCAATGAGCAGGAGAATAACTTGGTTTTCTCAGTGAAAGCACCAAAGTGTTTGTACCAAAATTGGGCACAACACTCTTCGGATGTGTTTGAAGAGATAAAATGAAGAATATAAATGGAAAAAGAGGAAAATCTAACAAACACACCAATAATAAGCAAGAAAAACGCAAAGAAACACACGGATTTAGAGTGGTTCGGCGTATTGCCTACGTCCACTATGAAATGATTGACTTTATTGATTTTTGCTTGCTTGTTACAAAGATTTACAACAGTAAAATTCGAGTACAATGGTGATTTCGGCAGAGTCTGGATGTAGGAGAGCCAAAAGTCATTTTTTAGTAGGTCTTGCGCTGCTATTTATAAGCGTAGGCTGCAAATATCCCGCTCAGATCTCGGAAGACCTTTTCTCTCATGTGAGCGGGCCCACGCGATCGATCCTTGATCGTTTGGAGTCGATCCATGATCGATGCGAACTCAATTCGTATCAATCAAGATTTAGTCCAATTGAGTCGGGATCGATCATGGACATTCCTGAAGATGTATGCAAGCTCCAGTGAAAATTTGGTGGCATTTGGATTTGTAGATTTTGAGTTATGATCGATGCAAGTTAGGATTTGCAAAACACTGCTGCCTTCGTATCGATACTGTTCGTATCGATGGTTCTGCACGTGATGTTAGTTGATGTGGCGCTAACCTTTAGGATCGATCCACTTTTCATGTCGAGTGATCGAGTCTTCCACTTGAATGTGCTTTCTTCGTATCGATGTTGTGCATTCCACTTCGTATCGCTTCTGTTGCACTCCACTTCGTATCGATATCCTGTGCTCCACTTCATATCAATGCCATGTGTTCCACTTCGTATCGATTGTCGAGTATTTGGTTTTGTATCGATGGGAGGTGTTGATTTCATATCGATCTGTGGCCGATCTATATGAAGCATGCTTCAAACTGGATCGATACGAAATGGACTACCATGCCACTACTGATGGATACGAAATGGGTGGTTGTGAATGGATACGAAGTGGGTCAATTCCGATGGATACGAAAGAAGCCGCTGTTGATGGATTCGAACGAAACCGATGTGAATAGGATTGACTGGTGGATACGAATGAGTTTATTTTCTTGGCTTACATCGATCATACCTTGAGCATATGAACTCAGATTGACTTGAAATTTGGAATATGGACTTCAGTGACTTTGCTTGTCGTGTCATATCAACTGTAGCTTGATCCGGACTCGGGCAAAATCTACTGATATCCATAGCGATCCTCTGTATACCAGTTTTCTGGGATGAACTGTCTTTGATTTCCAGTTAATTTCTTGGTGTCATAGCCTTGCCAAAAGGCGGGATAACAGTGATTGTTTTAGTTTCTTTCTCTCTTCTTCTTCTTCTCCTCTTCTCCTCTTCTTCTCTTTTCTTCTTCTCTCTTCTTTCTTTCCCATAATTATCCATCTTTTCATTTTAGTTTGGGTTGGACATGTGTGGTTTATTGTTAGCTCGAACGAGATCGGATTTGCTGGTTTTCACATGTCATTTTCTTTCAAAAGCAAGAGTGGTCCAAAAACTGATAACTTGAATTAGTTTTCATTTAACATTTTTATATTTGCACAACAACATTATGTCACAACATACACTTACAAGATGGTTAGATAACTCACCTTGAAACCATGCTAACAATCATCACAAACCACAACAATAAGGGCAGCACTTCCTACCATCACCCAAAGCCCAAAGCTACTTCCTTTTGCTCCAAAATCACAAGTTAACCCTCCTCGCACCCAAAGTTGCTCACGGCCCAGGTCGAACCTCCACTTTTCTTCATCATTTCTTCACTTCTTGGAGGGTAAACCATGTTCTAATGGTAATATAAGACCTTTAGAAAAGTTTAGAGGAAAAATGTGTTGTTTTGAATTTATTTTGATGAGAGTTATAGAGGAGAATAAAAGATGAAGACATTGTTTTTCCTTAATGAATTAGCAACCAAATAATGAAGACTATGAATGTGCTTTTATATACTTCTAAAATATGGAAAAAGACCCCCAATACCCCTCCTTAAAATATCCTAAAGGAAGCTTCCTCCCCTTTTCCCATGAGCACATGCTCGTTAAAACAAGCCATGAGACAAGCTTTATTCTCTCTACTTTTCATACCTTAAATCAAGGGCCTTTATCCCCTTTAATTAATCCTACTAACATTAATTGATTTGTAGTTAACTTAAGTGATTTTAACTTGTTATTTATGTGTTCATATGTTATATATAGGTAAAAAAGAGTTTGAACAACTTTTGTTTAGCAAAAAGTCATTTATCGATAAAATGATTTTCGGTCACATTATCGATATTTCTTCGAAGTTTTATTTTTGTAAACAAACTTCAAAAATAAGTTTCTTATCATCAGTCATTATTTAAAAGAATGTTAACAAGGTTATAAAATCATATTTATTCACATTAAATGCAAAATAAAAATATTTAAATAATCCATATTTTTAAATATGAAGTATTCGAAATTCCGGATCGTTACACTTTCCCTTGCATGGATTTATTCCTGCATTTCAAACCCACACTTTTCTTTGTCCCTTAATGGTGAAAACTTTGGTTTCATAAAGGCCACTAAAGGAATTTGGCAAGGAGACCCTATCTCTCTATACCTTTTCATTGCTGTCATGGAATGCTTAACTTGTATGCTATACAAAGGGGTTGCAATGAAAAGTACTGATTTGCATCCTATGTGTAGGAACCCTAAAATCATCTCTCTCATGTTCACAGACAATTTAATTATATTTACCAAACCTAATCATAAATTTATCAGCATTATCACTGCTACTCTAGATTCTTTCAACTTGCCGTCGAAGCTTAAAGTTAATTATTTCAAATCAAATATCATAAAAGCTAGTCTCTCTATTAGTGCCTCTATAAACATTGCCAATCTGTCTTCTTTAGCTCTGGCCTATGGAATATAGTATATCTTGGAGTGCGTTTAACTTCTTGAAGAATAACCACTGCCCAATGTCTACCTATATATGACAAAATAACAAAGAAACTTAGGTCTTGGTCTGTTAAAAAACTCTCCATTGCAGCAAGATTACTTATTGTCAAATCTATAGCAACTTCAATGTTTATTTATTATTTTTCTCTATATATTCTTCCTAAGAATTTGATTGGTATGATTATAAAGCTTTGAATCACTTTATATTGCATGCCAAATCCCACTCAAACAAACTCATCCCTTTATCCTTTAAGAAAATTACTCATCCATGTGATAGAGATGGTCTAGGGGTTATGAATATTGGCCTTTGGAATAAAGTTGCAATATGTAAACATATTGCCAAACTAAAGGTAGGAAATGATGATATACTATCTTCATGGATTAGGTCTAATCTTATCAGGAAATCTAACTTCTGGACCATGGAGATCCCTCTTGATTCTTGTTGGTTCTGGAGGAATGTTTTGAGATCTAGGAATTCTTTTTTACATATGGTCCAATCAGGCATTACAAGGAACACTTCCTTTTGGCACTCTCCATGGGTATGTAAGGTTATGACTCTATCTTTAGTTTTGAATCACAGTTTGAGGAATATGATAGGTATTCATGATCAAGCTAATGTTTTCTCATATTATAATGAAGGACACATTACCTTGCCTCATTCGAGTTCAATAGAAATAAGGTCGATTTGGAGTATTATTGAGAACAAAGTGTATGAATTTTCTTATATTAAAACTAGTTGGTGTAGTAAGAAATACTCCATTAATCTGGTGTTCAAGGAAGTAGCCATTGAACATCATAATTGTTTCTTTCCTTGGCACACCAAAATTTGGTCAGGCAAGTAAAAACCTTAATATAACGTTATGCTATGGAAAATTATTAATAATGCTAATCATATCCAAGACAATTTAAAGCTTAGAGGAATCATATTGTACTATAACTATGTTCTTTGTAGTTCTGCCTTTGAGATTAATAGTCATCTATTTTTTACATGCCTATATTATTTCAAGATATGAGAGCTGTTTTGTTGAACGTTTAGTTACATCATCCTGTTATCGTTTCTTCTATTGAATGATTCTGCATTTTAAAGGCAACCATATGGAAAATTATAAAGGGCGAAATCCTAGTTTGTATGTTAAACAAATTTACCATGACCCTATGGATAGAGAGGAATAATCGCTTTTTAATATTGTGAGATGCCTAGAGGAGAAACTTATTACCGATATTCTTAAACTGTTAGGTTCTGGTGATGTATTTTAGTTTCTAGGGTTTCTGTTTGTTTGTTGTAAATTTGATTCAGTAGGCTTTTTCACTTCTTAGGTTCCTTGCTTTAAGTTTTCTTTTGTTAGCTAATCAGTTGTAATCTCTTCATAAGAAGAATGTTCATATGGTTTCTTTCTTTCTTCAATCTAATTCATGGTAGGGGCTAACTAACCCTGTTTTCTTTGCAAAAAAGCTGCAACAAAGCAAATAACATAAAGTTTTACAGTGTTTTGACCAGAATGTGTCAACATCCACTGTACCTTTATATTATCGTTCTTATATGTCTTTGTTACAATGCTCGGGATACAAAATGTAATGATCTATAGCTCAGTATAAAGTAAGATATAGATTTAAAAATTCTTGTTCGGCTATTTGTTCGGTAGTTTTTTGGCCTTTTTGGAATGTCTTCCATTGATGTTTTAAGCTCGGCTATTTATAGGAGTGAAGATATAGGGAGTCTAGGCCAACAAAATAGGCAATGTCCATATTTATATAAATTGTCTAGTTCTTTCCATGTATAAATGATTCCATCCAGAATTTCCTTATGCAGAATATTTGGTCTAGAGTTCTAATATATAGCTAGCTTAGCATCTCTTAGTTTAACAATTTGGTTTAGCACTATGGTCAGTGATCGACGTAGTTCAGTCAGGTAAGGTAGAAGCCGAATAAGAAGTTTGGCTTGGCACTTATGGTGTTGTGTTTGGTTGTTTTGGTGGAGCTCGGTTTGTCTAATGGTGCTCCATGATTCGGTAATGCCTTGGTTTGGTAGTTGGCTACCGAATAAGGATTTCTGTTGAGTAGTAAAATATAGAACATGATGCTTAGTTCAGTTGTCTACCGAACCAAGAGCTTAGCATTAGAAAAATTCATTTCTTCCTTTTAGTCTTCTCATGCTATCTTTTAGTCCTCTTGCCTTCCTATTCTATCATTTCCACCAAGTGATAATGCTATGATTCACAATTGCTACAAGCTTTCCAGATCTCTTTGGATCGATTACAACAACTGAGGGTTGCTAGATCTTTGATGGTCAAAGCTTAAATGCCATACGTAACAACCCGTCTTTTCGACCCTCATAAGTCGACACTAATACATCCACGATATTCATATGCCGAACAACCAAGTGCCGAAAAGACAGATGGTTAGGGGAAAGAAGAAGACATAAGACAAGAAGAAACTAAACAACATAGAATCTCACATCGCAACGAGTAATCTATAATACAACAATGATTTTTATAAAAGAAAAACTTTTATATACATACATCCATCAGAGTACTAGCCTATCATCTACTTGGACAGTTAGAACACCTGTCCTTATAATTTTTGACACATACAACAAATCCATGTAGTGAAATATAAGGAAATACATAGATGTGTCTTGGCCTCCAGCTCATCTCCTGAGCTCCAATGCATCCAAAGCTAATCTGGAAAATATGCTCGGTATGACTCGAGCATTATAAGAAAACAATGCCCAGTCAGTCTAGTAAAACTAGCGAGAGAAACTCAAATCACAAGGAATTTTATTTGTTGTAACATGTAAAACCCTTTAAAATCAAAGGAATCTCATAAGACCATGCTGCACATAAACATGGATGGGTTTTTACCTTACGATAACCAAAAAAAATTTCTATAGAAAATCCAGTGCTATTATAGTAATGTCTAGGATTTTCAAATAAATTATGAATATAGCCAAAATTATTACATTAATTAAATTCCATCATAATAGGTATACAACTAAATATGTGAAAGCACATAATGGAGAATGGATTCCAACAATGACAAGGCTACTGGTTTACCGCCTATCATAGTATACCTTTAGAAAAATGTACCAAGGTCAACAAGAACGTCTTACACCCCTGATCTTAAGATCGGCCTACCCCTTCCTGGATAATTCCGAATATATCATCACCCTGATTGCTTTGGAACCTTTACCGAGAGCTCTATCCAAATCCATAAAATGAATGCATATCTAGAAAGGTGATGATATACCATAATTGGGAGCAACCCACTTAGCCCTGCTACGTATTCCCTATTTGAGTCATTCCCGATTGATGAGGATAAAGGCTACGTTTTTCCTTAGATAGAAAACTCACTTGGAATGCTAACATTGCCATTCAGGCAACAATGCAGTGCCAGCATTCATCTATACAAGTTGTTCAGGAGATGAACGAACCAAAGGCACTACTTCTACTACATCCATTTCAGAATCACCCTTAGAATTAGTAGTAAGTAGCCCTTGGACTTCAAAGGACTCTGTCTTCGGTCCCATCATCTTCAAGATGTCTTCAATACATCGCTTGAGATTATTCATCTGATCCCTGTCTCTTTAAAACAACACTCGATAGTTTTCGGTAAACTCAACCCCGGTTCTTTAAGAAATAAAACAATAATACATAGGAGAGGGAATCACCCCCTAATTGTTCAAGTGGACGAATCTCCCTATCAATTGTCCTAAGAGAACAAAATGAGATTTATACGCATAGTACAACATCATCGAAGATGATTGTGCCATATAACTCACGTGTTTCTCATAGATATTTTCGGAGTTATATTTTGGTCTAGATTTGATAGTCGATTATTTAACTATCAATAAACAAACAAGCAACAATTCAAAGATTTAATTACCCATAGCAACCACTAAGCCTCATTTAAATAAACCTTACGTTTATTAAATCTCCTTCGAAATATTTATTAAATGTTTATATTCTTATCCCACTGGCATACACATATTCACAAAGCATTGTGAAATATTTCACATTTCAAAATCATATTAAAAGGATCAAGCAAATGTTATTTAAATTTTAGATAAGAATAGTCCCATACACTATTTCTTTATTGTTAAGCATGGAACGGAAGTTCCACACCACCGTAATTAAGAAGGTTAGTTAAGGGAAATCCAAATCTCAAGTTCTTTTGTAAATTTCTTAAATAAATTATTTTTAATAAATCATTTCCATTTATGGAGACTTGTTTGCTTAAATTCTAAATCCATTTATAAAAATATTTTATAAATATCCAAAAATCATTTATAAAATCTTCTTTTATAAATATCCAAAATCATTTATAAAACTCTTTTAGAATCTCCATTTATAATTGCCTTTTCTTGAAAACAATATCATTTACAAGTATCCTTCATAAATCTCCTTTAAATAAGTCCTTTATAAAATGTTATTTACAAAATATCATTTGTAAATTCCTTTATTAAAATAATTGAACGACTGACAAAATTATTTAGAACACTTATCCTCCTATTGATATAGAATTAAAGTCAATTTAAAAACCATAGCATTACAAATTGAAAGGAGGCTTGGTGACCACAATGACACCTAAATCAAGTTACGTTTTAATTTCAATTTGACTTTCAAGTCCCAACACAAACATTACAAAAGCAACAGATAAATAAAATCCATTATCAAAAATCAAGGAATGATATATCAATATAAACTAACTGGGAGATACATGTCCAAAATAACCTAATAGCAGGAGGTTGGTTTGTCCTGCTAAATGGATGTCGAACCAATCTATTAAGTTTAGTATAGCAGAACAATGATTTATTCTGCTAAAAGATATCCAAATACTACTTAATTATGGTATGGCAGAATGAGGATTTATTCTGCCAACAAATGACAAAGTCTATTATAACCTATTCATGGTTGTTTGACTATTTATGACACAGACAAGAGATCCCTTGGATTAAAATTAGTTTAATTATAAAAGAGAGTTGGCTAAAATAATCGATTGAGTTTAGAATTGAGCCTTTATTAAATAATATTAAATTCTTTATTAATTACTAATTTAATCATTGTTTAATTCCTAATTAAATCATTTTTAATTACTAATTAAATCTTAATTAACTCTAATTTAAAACTTAATTAAACTTAATTAGTCCCTAATTAAAATCTTAATTAAATCCAATTAGATAATTAAGTTAATCCAGCCTAATTAATAATTAATTATTAATTAACCCTGATTAAATAATTAATTTAATTATTAAAATTACTTCTTAATTATCTTTTGACTTAATTAATCATTACTTTAACTTCCTTTATTAATTAATTATAATTAATTAACTTTAATCCCTTATTACTTAACTTTATTATACTTAATTAATAATTATATTAATTATTAATTAGTTATTAAACTCTTAATTATTAATTACTATAATAATTAATTTTTAACTTAACTAACATATTAAAAAAGAATTTTCAAAACCATTTCAAAAAGAATCATTTTTAAAATCAAAATACTAACTTTTCCCGAATTGCATTTATAGCAACCATCATTATAAATGCAACTCGTCAAGGTTAGATTTAGTTTAGATCTAACTCCAACTTCATTTCTAACTTCACTTTTAACTTTCTTCTCTTTGAAACATAAATAAAAGTTTTCATTCTAAAAACATTTTAGTAACTTGAAAAGAAAGATAACTTCTTATTTTTTCCAAGTGATCTCCCATCTCATTAGCATACAAGTTACTAACTTTCATAACTCATGACCAAACAACTAAGTTTACACATCCAAATTTATATATATAATCTCATATATAAGCAAAATGACAACTATAACACCAAACCAAACTCTAAGCTATATTTAACAAGTTAAATTCCAACTACAACTAATATTACACACATATATACACAAAACAACATGGATTTACAACCAAACATACAATACATTTCACAAATAAATATGGAAACATAAATGTAAATTCTTTTCAAAATATAAAATAGTTTGCTCACCAAAATATTTTAAATCCTTTCTAAACTTTGACAATTGCCTAGCTTTAGAAAATTCCTAGCAAAAATGATTATTTTTTCCACCTTAAGCAAGCCAAAAGGCTCGGCCCAGGCTTCTTTGGGCTCAGACTATGATGGCTTAGGCTTGGCCATGCCTTGTGGAAGTGGGTATGGCTTTGATTTATGAAGAAGAAGGTGTTTAAATGGATTTTTAAGCATTTAAAGCGGAAAAAGAAAAGAAAATTTTTAACTTTGAAATTTTAGAAGCCATTAACATGGTTTTGAAAGCTTAAAAGCAAATGTAATTTTTTTAGGAAAAGTAGAAAATGAAATGATGGAGGAGAGAGAAAGGTTGAATTTGTTTTATATAAAACGAAAGTATAAAATTACCTAAATGCCCTTAAAGTACCTACCCTTCTCTCAAATTGGAACACATCGCCACCCTATCCCTCTACCTTATTTCACATACCTAGAATCAAGGGTCTTCCCATTTTAGCCAATATATAGTGCATGAATTAGCACTAATGTGCAACAATGATAAGGACATGTCAAGATTTCTTTTTTTATTTAAATTTTAAACTTAAAAATTTGTCACATCTTTCTTACATCAGTACACTTATGTTATTAATCTTTATTTTATTTTCTAATCCATATTTATATTATTTAAAATGTGTAAATGTATTAACTAAGGTGTTTACAACTTTTTAATGGTGAAAAATTGAAAATTTTGAAAAAGCTTTCCGGTCACATTTTCTAATTTTCTTTGAACTAATTATTTTTTTAAACCAAATTCAAAAAGGAATTTTCTATTGTTGGTTCTAAATTAAAGAGGGTTATTTAATTATTAAAACCATTAATTAAATATTCAGAAATTGTAGCAATAAAATTCGGGTCGTTACACCATCAATCTAGATGTTGGTTTGCCACGACTCAATGTTGGATTGTAATGACCTACACATTAATAGGCCTATATTTTCAACCAAATTGAAAATCCAAGTCTATTAGGGTACGGATAGTTGGTTTTGGTAACCTAAAATAAACATAAGTTTATCATAGAGATATCTATACAAACTTATAGTGGAATATTAAAATATAATAAAACATATATACCGACTAAGACATCTACTATTGAACCAATATTATTTCTTGGATATTTAGTTGCCTTATCGGTGGTGAGCATGAATGAGAAGACCTCTCTATCTACCGTTCCCATCTTCAGTATGTCCCTCTAAATATATCATATGGATTGTAATGAGGTGGGGGTCAGAACAACGTTCTAATGACATGTAAATTACATACTTTATCCATAATGCTAGTATATGTAAATTGATTTCTATTTTAAGTGCCATGATACTATTCACAAGATTATTCATTTTATTCCACTTGTGCGTACGATATATCCAACCTTCTCTGAAGTATAACTATATATATATATATATGTGTGTGTGTGTGTGTGTGTGTAAGTACTATACTACATAAAAGAAAACTCCGACCACTTAATACTTCTTAAATCGAAAGGAAGGCATACCCAATGGCCATTTAATACCTCGAAGCCAAAGTGGGCCCTCCGTAACGTAACCGATAGTCAATCGGCCATAAACTACAAAGTTCAACGACTCCTATATACGACTTTATAAATTAGTTAGCCATATTACTGACGCATCCCAAAGACTTATCTAAGGGCTAATTAGTCCTTCTCTTATAAACAAACAATCAATGAAATTTTGAGGTTTCTTGCGTATCCCATACGGATTATAAACTGTTGGAAGCGAAATCTGTCAATGCGTAACCCAAGTCTTTACTAACGACCGCTCAGGACCGTTGGTAGTCAAAGCCTATGTATCAGCCCTACTTTTAAATACCGGTTTAACAACAACACAAGCATAGGCGGTCGACCCCCACAACCAAAATCTCATTTAGACTTGCCTAATATAAGTAAAGAAAAATGCTCATTTCAGTTACTTAATACCTCTAATTTGAAAATGATGCAGACCCCATTTCCTTATTAGGCACTGTCGTAGGTTATTTAAGACTTCTTAAGTAGGGAGGAGGCAGACCCATTGATCATTTAATACCTTAATCCCTAAAGTAAAACCCTTGACATCCCTAAAAGTACCCAGCCATATAATACTTCAAATCTGAGGTGAACCTCCGATATATTTTCCCCAAAAACCTACACACAAATGTATATCACCTCCCCAAGGGTCTAATAGTTGGAGTTGCCCCACATCAGTAGTACGTATATATAACTGCTGGCAGCCTCTAAGCAAAAGACAGACTTCCATTATGTAACTCTACCGTCCTTGCATCCCAACCCATACTAGACCAACCATTTATAACTAACCTAAATATTAGGCTACGCCCACTAATTCACATCTGTCATAAATGTATTATTGAGGCCGTATATTTTCCACTATGAAAATTATATGCCTTTTAAGTTCATTTATTAGTATTTATTTATTTACTTGTTATGAACTTATTTGTATCCTATACGCTTATTTCCCTTACTCTTTATTTCCATTTATTTCACTTAAATGTTATTTATTTCTTTGCTTCCCATTAATTTTCCTTTATCCATGGTTATTATCATTCAAATTGGACAATCACTAATGATATTTATTTATTTGTTTCAAATCTAAATTATTATGCCTATTCCATTTTTTCCATAAATGCCATATTAAATTTTGTAATTATTCGCATTAAACAAATTTATGTCCCCATTGGTTTCTGTAACTTCGTATTAAATGTGCATTCATTGGCCATTAATATTGTAATCATTATTCATTAATATTGGAGTTATTACCCCTTTTCCATTGCAACGTCTTGACCCTTTGATTTATTACGTTATTAATATTTAAATGTTGTAATTGCAACTAATACAAGAACTGACTATTACGCTTTATCCTTTACCTTATGTATATTTATATCTTTAATTAGTAGTTTCGGTTATACGTATATATATTTCTACTTTTTAACTCTTTAATTTATACATTCGGGAATTTTAGAATATACACTAATGTGTAAATTCTACAAAGAATATTCATTTTATATTTTAATATATCCTAGAGCTATCCTTCCCCATAAAGGAGATTATTACTATTATAACTTTCTATAAACTACTAAAAAGTAGGACCTGTGCTCCGTTCGAAATTGCAATGAATTATCTCTTTTCATTTCTGTTGAAATAGAAAGTGTAAACTATGGAGAAGGACATCCGCACTTTATACATCTCTTTCATTTTGTCATATTCTTTATTATTCCAAATGATGTACTTTTATACATAGTTGTGATGTTATATAGTCAATGGGAAATTTACGTGGAAATAGATGCAACTAAATGGTATATTTAACACTCCCAATAAATTAAAACAAAGAAATATACACTCCAAGTCAAATTAGGCATTCTAAATGAATGCTAAACAATTCACAACCCAATTAGCGTATATCTAGAATAAACTTAACAATCTTATCAACATCATACTTTAAAAATTTTACGGGCTAATTTCCCAAAATTTCCAGATTGGGGTATATATGTTGTTCCATCATAATTAGATAACTTATAGAATATGTGGGCGAGATTTTAAATGGACACATTTATTTTAAGCCTATAATTCAACGGGTTTTACATAGGCATAATAATCAAATAAAATTCAACGATATAATTTTAGTGTTATATATAAATCATATAATTTTCCACTCACCTTTCTAGTTTTCCAAATCACCAAATTCGAATTCATTCCCCTAATTGACTGCTTTTTACTTTCCAACCCAAAAATATGTATAAAAAGATATATATACAAACCCGTTAGAATTAAGCCGATAGGAGATTTGAATTAAGTGGAATTTAGATTTATAATAATTAAGTTTACCTTTTGTCACGGGATTGATTCACTCCTTCTCTTCTTCTCTTTTATTTTCCCTTCTCCAATATATATATATATAGTATTTTTTATAATTTCTAGAAATAGTGGAGAAGGGAAATGATAAAGCTCTGCTGCTTTGTTCTGAAAATATGAGAAGAAAAGTGAGGGGCTAAGCCTGTTTTCGTACGTTCTCTAATCATTCTATCCATTATATTAATATTTATTAAGTGAGGGTTGTTACGCTGAAGTTCTACCCTAGCCGCCACAAGCTAAACTTGTCGACCGCTAGCGGTTGACTGACTAATGAGGCTATGGACTGATGGTGCTCTAGCATTTATTAATACTATCATTAATTGATATCTATTTCTTTAATTCCTTTTCAATAGTTTTCGATCGAAACCTTTAAACGTCGATAACTTCTTCGTTTGAACTCCGATCGCAAAGATTTATATATGAAACTTGCTCAAAAAATCGCTATGAACACAATGATGTAAGTTTCATAGCCAAATTTTGACTTTTTCATCTCCGAATTCCTCAAGGATTGAGTCATGTAACATAGCGTGAAACCATTTTAAACTATCCAACCAATTAGTGAAGAAACAATTTTTGTAGCTAATCGTGTACAGTTCAAGGTTTGTCAAAATACAAATGATATGTATGTTGAACAATACTAAATCAGTCCCTCCTATATGAATGCATTCTTTAAAACAATTTATGGAAATATGATGCAAACAACCTATATATAATTGCAGTTCTATATATATGCAAGTTTTCAAAACCAAAATCTTTGTTTCACAGAATAATTTCCACACTCCTACAAATAGGAGAATGGTTCAAACAATTTTCCATCCAATCCCTACCATCTTATACCTAACACACAATTTCTAACATTCAAAAATTTGAAAATCTAGTTTTCCTAAATCTACACTCTTATATCGGAAAAAGAAAATAGATGGAGAATTTAATATTTCCACTCTTTTTTTGTATACCAATTACATTGTACCTTGGAATTTTCTTTCTTGACCTCAAATTTTTTTCTAATTATAAGTATAATTTTCATAAGGAGGTTTATTTTTATGTTTTAAAATAGATTTTTTTAAAACAATTTTGTTTATTATCGACGAGGTATGTAAATAGAAATTCCAAAGCTAAAACAGCTTTTTTCCCTTGTTATTGTCTGTGTTTGTATATTGTCACACTTATCGAATAGTAAAATTAATTTTCGCTAACACGTCAACCCTCCCTATACTAAGCATGTGGCACTTGAAAATTAGAAATTTTCTCATTTTTCATTAAAAATCCTTTTCCCCATTTCAATCAAATTTGTAAAATAGTTTGGAATTTTTTCTTTTTTTGAACATAATTTTTCAAAAGCATTTTCCTTTTAATCTTTAAAACAAATCGAGCCACATCTTAATGTAATCAGAATTCATTCAGTGAGTTAATGCATATGATCGCCTTAGCATTGCATGGTTAATATTAGATTTTGAAAACATTTTCTTTTATTTCAAAACAACAAACACACACAAGTATATCTATAAATTTTAGCTTTTAAAGCACAAGAATTACGACTCGACAACAACCCTTTCCTATCTTTCGCTTGTTAAAATTTATTTTTCTCAAAATTCTAAACTTTTTGGGATTTATATATTCTTAAATTTTAGTTGCTAATTTAATTAATTTCCTAATTTATTTCATAAACTTCCATCCTTACTCTACATTCATCGCTAGTTCAGTGTCCTTATGAGATTTCCTTATTTATATTATTTTTCAATATATATAGCAGTCAAAGTACATCTAGAAAATCAATATTAATAGGAACATATCTCATATCATATCGTATGCATTTTCAATACCTGAAAAGAGACAATTAATAATTACAACCAAATAACCTAAAAGAAACAATTGTTGGAAGCTGCCCTCCAACATCAACTGGTATTAATGATGTTGTGGCCTTATCATTTCTTACTTAAATAAAATGGACATTTTAGCATGTAATTATACTATAACCCACATGCCTTAACATACCTTTGGCTTCTAATAAATAAGATCCATCTAATACTTCAATTATTACAACTAATTGTAGGATAAACTATGCACTCACACACTGTAGTTGGTGATCTATGCATATTTAGAATAACTTAATGGAAAATTGACATGGCATAATAACTTTTTTTCCACTTATCTTGCCTTTTTTAATCATAAGTAAACCAACGTCCTTTATGTGTGTTTGCTGCCTCATTACCTTATACTACTATCTTCTTTTAATCAAAATATCTTTATTGTATTCTTAAATTTTGGTATTTACTTTCTTTATCCTCGATCTTTCATGCGACTATACTCTAAAACTCGTAGAAGTATACTTTGATACCGTTCCTCATTCCCTTGAGGGTTCTTCTCATGGATTTCACATATGTGTAACAAAACTTCTCTAGGTTCATACCAATATTCCATATTTCATTGCGGATTCATTGTTGCTACCCTACGAGCATCATAACTATTTTATTCATAGCTTTAACTTTTACCCCGTCTTACTTAGGCAATCATCCCTATCTACTCCATATTAAAGTTGATTTGGTTTCCACCATTGTTTATAAAATTATTAAACTTTATTGTCATGAAGCACTTAACCCAAATTTTTATCTTTGAAAATATAAACTTAAAACCTTTTTTTATTAAATTCAAAAATTGCTTGATTTCCAAACGAAGCCTCGAACAATTCCTCATTTTAACCAGCTTTAAATGTAGGTGTCATAAAGTTTAATACTAAAATTTAGGACCTAATAAGTAGGTTTATTTATTATGTTTGAAAGCTAATTTTAGTAATTTCAAAAGATCCTTTCCTTAAACAACACATTATTTCATTCTTTTCAAAGAGTAAGAGTCAAGCTTTTATTACATGAATAGCCATTAAATCAATTTTCCCTTTTTACAATAGAGATTTACTTCTTAAAAGATAAGATTTTTAACTCAAACTATTTGTTAAATCATGCATTTAAAGACTCAATTGTTATTCCAAACCATTTCTCAAAAATGCACTGTTACAATGTCTTTTATTACTTTAGTAAAAAGTGGAGTAGATAAGGATAATTTTCATCCATTATTTATGCTATTTCCGCTTCCAACCTTAACGGGGATTTCAATAGCATATGAAGTGGGCTTTTAAGAGTAATGTGCAATTACTACACATATTTATGGAAATTAACCATTTTTCCTTCTGTTTTTCTCCTATATCATTCCTAAGTAGATTATTAACCTTAGTTTAATATAAATCCTTAATGTTGTTTCTATTTAAATTTCTTCTACCTAAGTTGCTCTTATTTTAAATGGATTCTCCCTTAATAGCTCTTCTTCTCTTTAATTGTTTTCATCATTTGATCATTGCAGTGTATTCGCCTGCTACTTTAGCCATTAGGCTTTTCTTTACTAACATGAAAAGAGATACTAGATGTGTAATTCTACTTCAGTTGTTTTTCTCCATATTTTCCTTATATAGGAATATTTTTCCTATCTTCATTAGCGGATATTCTTTGCCTTCCATTTATTTTATCCTATTTAAGTCTAGTACCATTTTTATTTATCCTCCCCTTAAAAAGAATTTTAAAACTTTGAATTGACAAAAATGTAGAGAAATTATTGATCCGAACATACGCTCTATTTTCCATTTACTTCAAAATGGGAAAATACCTTTACCCATAAACCTTTAAATTGAAAATTTTAACCCAGCCAGTTTTAAACTTTACTAGGAATCTCTAAATAGCTCTTTTAATTAAATCTCTAATTTTTTTATAGAATATCTTACATGGAGAAAAAATTAATATTTACCCACCTTTAAAAATTACAACTTTTCAATGATAGGGATATTCTATTTTTAAATAAATTCTTTAAAAGCTATTTCAAATATTTTAGAAATTTTTTGAAATCTTTTATTAAATTCAGTTACACGGGTTAGACTCAGAAATGGATCTTATTTGTCATTTATTTTGGACTTTTATTCATTTCAGTTATCCTTAACTTATCTTCACTAAGAACATATCAAAATCCGGCTATCATCCTGACATGGTCAATGCACATCTTCTTGTAGGAACTTTCTCAATTCCTATTCTCAGATATCTACAACATATAGATTCTTACTCTCCTTTTGCCTGTATGAAATGTACATCATCAATTAAAAATCTAACGAAATCCACAGTCATAGGATCAACAAAGGAGTCAAATACTATCCAACTTCAGGGACACTTCTATATGTCATGCTCATGCTCTTCTTGGTCAACGCCTTACGGTACAGTCTATACCACATGGGATAATCGAGGTAGGTGCATAATTTAACTCTATTTATTATTCCAACTCATAGTCGTCTTATCCATCTTTTCGAAATATAGTCGCGGCAAGTTCTATAGTCGAAATTCATATAGTTTGACGTATAATACATACATACATACATATATATAATTATAGGTAAAAATACAAATACGTTCACCCAGTGTATCCTAATTCTTTTGATCAACTAACCTAAGCTCTGATACCAAATGTAACAGCACATACCTTAATGGGTCCAGTTTTCGACTAAATCGAAAACCCAAGTCCATTACGGAAAGGATTATTGATGTTGGTAACCTGAAATAAACATAAGTGTATAAGAGAGCTATCTATAAGAACTCACAACGTAATAGTAAAATATAATATAACATAAATACCGAATATGTCATCTACCTTAGAACCAATATTATTCCATAGATATCTAGCTGCCTTGTTGGTGCGGAGCATGAATGAGAAGAACTCTCCATCTACCGTTCCCATCTTACACCAGTAGCATGTCTCTTTAAATCTATCATGTTGGTTGTAATGAGGAGAGAGTCAGAACAATGTTTTGGTGATTGGTAAATTACCTATGTTATTACTACTATTATTCTCAAAGATATGCGACATGCAATATAGTTGTACGCTGCACTAATAACCAATGCCGAAGGAATGAGAGTGAACCAACACCGACAGTATGAAGGACTGCGATGTCTCCTCCCATCAATGAAAGGTCATATGCAACATTGCATGTAAGTAGTAAAGCTAAGGATAATGGATGTCAACAATGATGCATATCAAGGTGGGATGGTTAATACTAAGTCTTTTCTATCGTTGAGCACTGCCGAACGTAATCAATAGCAATATTCATCAACGAAGAAGTGATGTCAAACGTGATTGATATTGTAAGCCATCAATGGTTCCTCTTATTGATAACGTATCCTATCGACGTCGCTTTTCACTTATGAAGATGGAATGGATGTTGCACTCGGTTTATCAATATCAATCATCATTAATACTGCCTGTTACTAACGCTGCTATATGTTGATGTCGTATACTATTGTTACTAAAACCAGCTTATTGCCGATACTACTCTAGTGATACAGCTCAGGATCAATAACACAAATATTGATATCGCCACTATTTCATGTCGCCACTCTTCAGTGTCATCTTTTAGGTGATGTGTTCATTGATACCTTCCATTACTAATGATTGTTGATAGCCAATATTGTACCTCACTGATGGTGCATTTCATCAATACTTAGAGGATACCGCACACATACATATGCGATGTTAATGCCGAAAGTCATCAACATTCACAAGAGTTATCAAGGTCGATATCATACAAGTTGATGCCGCTTTATGTCAATGTGACTTCATCCTAATGAAGTTGCATGCTGATGCCGCTTATTATCAATAAAGAATGCCAAAATTCATTTAAATTCAGGAATGAAGGCTGGTGCCATTGAGGTTGTGAGAATTATGCTTTTCGAAGGATGAGCATGCCAAATGCAACATTGAGCAGCTGTGCCGAACCCCATACCCTTATAAATACAGATCTAGGTGCATAGAAAAGGGGCAAACAATTTTTTTATTATTCTCTTACATTCTAAACTTTATAACCCTAAATTGATTTGAGGATTTTAGTGCCAATAAGGCTATTGCACATAAGACTTTATACGGTTAACATTATATGGAATAAGAATAAGATTTCTTGAATTTTGGCTTACTTTCAAATTTCAAAGCACTTGTGATTTCTTAATCATAATTTACTTTGAATTCCACAAGTACTCGTATTCTTGGTTTCTATTTTTGCATACAATTGTCTACATGGATCAACTTTGAGTATATATGACTTAAAATGACCATACATATGAATCCTACATGGACCTAAGCATGCTTGTTCACTCCTTTTGAAGCCTTGACTCAACCAAGTGTCGCTTTTTGCCAACACTCGTTGAGGTTAAATCTAGGTGCTTCAAATTCCTTCATTAGCCAAGGTTCCCTTCCTTGCACTTTTTAGGTTTAACAAAGAAATTTATTAACATTTTAACGCTAGAAGTGGGTTCGAACCTCCGTTTCTGTTATAACCCTAAGCGGAAGTACCCTAACTTGCATATATAAGGCTTAAAGGACTTGCCCCTACCAAGCATATCCCATTCCAAACTAGCTCACCCTTGATTTTTAGCACCATTTAATCACATCAACCGAGCTTCCTTAGTCAAGCCAATTAAACGTGTTAAAGTCTCTAAACAAGAATCCTCTGAGCCTTAAATGATTGCTCCAACTTACCAAATGACTAACGACCCTCAACTTTATGAGGAGCAAATACTAAGAATCATGGCCCAACGAATTATAGAAGACAAGAGAAAGCAAGTAGCTTCTTATAATCCAGACAAATGGAGTATAAACCCATTTAACATAGGTCTTACCTTAATCTTTTCTTTGGCAAAGGAAGACAAGAGGGATAATAGCTTCATTAAAATAAGGAAAAGAATCCAGCTCCGAGCAAGGGGAACAATTTTTGAAAGAGAGATAACAAAAGACTTTGATCAATTCACCGAGAGATAGGGTAATATAATTAGTCATTCTTATAGATTGAACAAAGCTCAAAGCTCTTTGAAGAGAAAGCTTGCTATAGAAGTTAAGGAGCCTATCACATTTAATAAAAGAGCCAAGAAAGGATCGTCTTCCAAAAGATTAAGGCTTTCCAAGAATTACTCCCTTACTACTTCTTATGAGAATATCTACCTCTTGACCAAGGAAGAACTTAACTATTGGCCTTCCCAAAAGATGCATCCAAAGAATAAATGGAACCTCGGAGGATTATACTGCCATTATCATCGCTCTAATGGGCATGACACGAATCAATATCGAAGTTTGGAAGGCTTGATCAACAATTTTCTAGTGTAAGGAAAGCTCAATAAATTTTTACAAAGATGTTAAAAAAATCATCAATAACACAAGATTTTCTGCATAAAATAAGTGTATCTACATGGTTAAGGGGGAAAACAAACTCCTAAAATAAAGGAGAAAGCCTTTGATCCTGCCAAGTAGTCCTGGTCAAAGCGCCTCCTAAAGGGAGGATGGAGTAAGTTTTGGTACCATCTAGGATGGCCTAACCAAAGCACCAAACTAGCCTTTAGTGCCATCATCAAAGGCCTCACTGAAACGTCTCGTAGAAGGAGATCAAGTAAGTCTCTGGTTCTACGTAAGGTAGCTACCCAGAGCACTAAACCTACCTTTAGTGTTGTCATTAAAGGCTCACTAAAGCTTCTCTTAGAGGGAGGTCGGATAAGTCTATGGTTCTGCTTAAGATAGCTACCCAGGGCACCATACCAGCCTTCAGCGCCATCATCAAAGGCCTCACTGAAGCATCTCCTAGAAGGAGATAGGGTAAGTCTCTAGTTTTTCTAGCACCCAAAGCACCAAACCAGCCTTTAGTGCCATCATCAAAGGCCTTACTAAAGGACCTCCTAGAGGGAGGTTGGCTAATTCTACAGTTTTTATTGATATAGCTTACCAAACACACTAGACAACATGACCTAAACTATCACCTAAGATAGTGATAGGGGGTTTCATCCAAGCTGAGATCATCACCTAAAGATGGTGGCAAGGAAATTAGTTGAGTCAGTTAAGCCTATCCTAAAGAATGGATCAAACTAATCTTCTAAAGGAAGAACAACAAAACATGGACACAACAATCTCCAAAGGAAAAAGAGATCTACCATCCATATAAGGAAATCTATTGTCAAAAGGAAGTTTTGGACTTATATTATTACTAGAAGGTTTTGTGGTCTTCTATTATTGCTAGATGGATTTTTGGTCTTCTATTTTTGCCAGAAGGATTTTCTAGTCATCTGTTATTGCTAGAAGGTTTTTTTGTCTTCTATTCACATTTTTATTGCCAGATGGATTTTATTGTCTTCTATTATTGTCAGAAATATTTTATGGTCTTCTATTATCGCTAAATGGATTTTATGGTCTTTCTTATTAATTACTTTAAGGGTTTTCTAGTCTTCGTTTATTATTGATAGATGGGTTTCTGATCTTCTACCGCCAGATGGTTTTCTGGTCCTCTGTCCACACTATAACCAGAACGGATCTTTGGAATTCTATTTAAATTATTATCAGAAGGATTTTCTGATGGCAGAGCTTCATTAAATTAGTTCTCAATCTTTTAAATTTAGATTGAAATTCAAATTTCTTATTTAACGAGAATCTCCGTTTCTAAACAAGTTGTGGAATATCTATCAATGAAATGACAAAATCTTGCATCAGTATAAAAACTCATGGTCTATTGGAATGCTGAATGCTTAATTAGCCAGACTATTGTACATTTTATAAAGGAAATTATTAGCTTGAATGGTAAAGACTCAAAATACTAGAAAGCAGATGACACATCTCATTCATCAAACCTGAAAGGAAAAGTACATACGATACATTTAAGGTAACATGCATTCAACTATAGATTTATTTACAATATAATACATTATGTACAAAGTGCAGGTGCAAATATTAGATAAAAGAAGAATATTTTTAAAGTAATTCTTTGCTAATGCTTAAGGCTCTATGCTATCTTGTCTAAATCCTTAGTAATTAAAGGATCAGTAATGTGGCGAATGGCCACATCTAGAAGTTCTTTGGATTTCTTTTCTTTTCTTTGAATAGTATCGGAATCATCAACTGAATCAATTTGAATTTTCAAAGCATGCTGGAAAGTCTTATTGGCTCATGTTAAAGTTTGAACCATGCTCTTTAGTTCTTTAATCTCCTACTTAAGGATATACTTCTCGCGCTGAAGCTTTTCAACTTGGCTTTTGTAGACATTGAGACATTGAGATACTTTCTCATTCCATTTTCTTATTGAAAAACTGCATGCAATCAAATTTAACTTGTCTACTTTATTTGAAGATTTCTTGGTTACTCAGACTTGAAGGAGGGTTTAACAAAGTAGGAAATTCTCGACTAGTTAAAGATCGAGATCTAGTCATTCTACCGGGAGTATGAGTAGGAACACCAAACTCACCTCTGCTTGAGATAAGCTCTAAGGACTGGTAGGAAACTTGACTCTTCATTAACTCCACTTCAGGATCATTTATTTGTTGATGTAGTCTAACCATTTCGGCATCAATTTCGACTGAAGGTCTAGATTGTAAGATCGAGCTATCTTTTCTTTCAGCTATTGAACTCCTTTGTCCTTCTCTTTAATCTTCCATTCTAAGCTAGTGGTTCATTCCTTCATACCTTTAAAAATCAATCTCAGTTGGAAATACTTCTTGTGTCATTCCTATGCTTTCGGATTGTCCGAAAACCGTAAAACTAAAGCATCTTGAGAAGAACGCTTCGTTTCAATATCAACCATTAATCTATCTTTAATCTAATTTACCCACGAAAGAACCTCTGAAGGATTAGGTGCAAGTGCTAGTTGGATTTCCTAATCAAAGTAAATAAAAGAAAATTTAATACATGGAAAACAAGCCCTTTCATTAATAATAGCAGAGTTTACAAACCATAAGGTAAATTAAATTACTTCACAATTCCGTTCTTTAAATATTTAACTAACTCTTAAAGTTTTGAAATAGTAGCTTTGGCCTTTTCAAGTGACCCAACGGATAAGGTAAGAGTAGAATCGAAAGAAGCTTTAATTCCTTTTGAGGTGTTAATCAGAGGGAATCGATGATAGTCCCATTTCCCGACTAGAGAGCTAGCATGATTGCATAACAATTTGACGCGATAGGTTTGAATTTTACTAAGTAGTTTCTCTTTCTAATCACCCAAGAAGTTAAAGCGAAAGTGAGGAAATTGCATATAAATCTCTTGTAGGTTCTTAAGAAAGTAGTGTCTTGCTTATTGAGACATCTTGAAAGTTAGTGATTTCTCCTAAAATTCCCTTTTTAACTTAACAAATTTACTCAACAATTCCATAGAAATAGGACTATTTGAAGGTTCCTTAATCTGTGTAATATGTTAAAATTAGACTAAACACAAGAAAGAATTAAAAGCGATAAAATTTATGAGCTACTTGGGTTACATTGTACAATTATATAATCACTCGGCTTCATACAAAATCGATTTCTTATACAGTTCAGAAATAAATCTCTTTTTATTGTATTTTAGTTTTTTAGGGGGAAGAGAGTGAGAAGAAAGAGGAATAGAAGCAACTCTTGTGAGATTCCAACAAGCCACGGGATGATGATTGGCCCCATTTTCATCTAAGTATCTGCGATGGAAGTGCCAAAGAAAACCCCCGTAGTTGTCGTCCAAATAGGAAAAGTCGACGAATTTACCCCTAAAGTAAACTCTATAAAGAAACTCCTCCAATGCATCCCTATCATCGATCAACATCCAAAAGAGAGTCATAAGCTCCGCATTCTCTAATAAGAGTCTCTCCCAATGAAAGCGTGCTTTCTTCATCTAGGAGCAACTTGCCTTTCTTTGAAAAATCTTAATTTCAATGCACTAGCAGAATGACTCCTGTATTTCTCAGATGCCAATTCACTACGCAATCGATTTATTTCCATTTGCTTCTTTTCAAGCATAACTTCATAATGATATTTTAATTTCCTTGTTGACTAAAACAATTAATGTAATAACTAAGAATTATTTTATAACTTAAGACACTTAAGTAAAGAAATCCATATCTGAGAAAGTTGAATTTGAGATTAGGAAATTTGCTCTTTCACTATGGATTTGTGACTTTGAGGAGCACTATCCTTCTGAGGAGAATCCATCCTTGAAGGATCAGGGATATCAGTAACCTCTATGTCTTGGACTGTCAAGCCCATTTTAGCATCTCCTAATCTATCCTTCTCCTCCGACGGTCCAAAAGGACCATTTCCATCACCACCACCATTATCATCATTGTCATCATTATTATCGTCATCACCATCATAATCATGATGGTCATCACCTTTGTGCCCATCATCATCCTCTTCCTCATCAGTAGATTCTATTTCTTTGTCTGCTAGATGTTCGTTAAAGTCAGCAGTTTCTTGGCATCAATCTCCTCCTCCTCCTCGGAAGATTCTTCTTCGGACGCCTGGGCTTTCTCCAGCATAACTTTGAATCTCTTCTTAAAACTTTCATTCCAAGCCAGAGGGAGAGAGGGGAAGTCTAGATCTGAGCATTGCTGGATGTTGTTGGCATATGCTATATAGAATGCCTTCTCATAAGATTTCTCGATAATAGTATCGAGAGTTGTGTCAAGGAAATGAGACACCTTTTTCTTTGCATCTTTGATTAAGCCAGTGGTTTTGTCTAGGAGAGTCATTTTCCTTCTCAGTTTCTTCTTTAGAAACTCATTCTCCACCATAAGCTGGGCCTCCCTCATACCAGATTTCTTAAGGATTATCTCTAAAGTTTTCACTTTATCTTCTAAAGCATGTCAAGTACTTTTTTCCTTATTAAGAGAGGTTCTTCAAAATTGGGGAAGGTGGCAAGTTTTTCTTCCTCTTTTACACCATTGTCCTTTGTTGTTGAGATATTGATTATACGATCATTGAGCGAAGAAACTTACTCCTTAAGTTTTGACATTTCACTAGAGGATCCTATAGCATCCTCTTGAAGAAGAAACATATGTTTAGCAGCCTAAAATGATCAACATGTATGAATCAGAATATTATGTAAAAGATTAAGATTCTAAAACAGCTAAATAAGAAAAAGTACAAACTGACAAGAACTACTGAAGGATAGTAAATCGATGGTCTTGAGAATAAGATGAGGATTGTGGTGGTTTAAGAGCAGCAAAAGACGAAGACTAGATGACTAATTGGAGAAGGTTATCAAAATTGCTAATAGGGGTTGGAGATTGAGACTTGGAGGGGAGCGGATCCTTTGAAGTAAGACACAAACTAAACTCCTCGCATAAATGATTCAGAGCCCCAGGAGATTATGGGAAGAGAAATGCGAAGGAGTGAATCTTGAGAATGCCCCGCTTAGTTAGTTGCAAAACTTTTTCCCCAGAAGAGTTAAGATGTAAGATCTCGGGGCTCGGATCAACATTCACAAATTGTTATTCATCCACAACAATAGCGGTGTTCATCCCCTAACCTTAGGCTTCTTGCTAAGAGTTGTGGCAATAATGGAACCATTGCTTGGTTTCCTTTTTAAAGACTTGAATGAGCTAGCAATGATGTCCTTGAAATATTGAGATTCAGGGGCCAAAGTCGAGGCAGATGTACCATCTTTACTCTCTTTTTTCTTTGAGAGCATCACTTATAGTCTCATTCTTTGTAAAGATAGCTACTAAGGCAAATAAACCTGAGTTGAAAAGAAAACGCTTATAAGATAACACTGCAAAAGATCTGACATAGGGTGCAATGATAAGTCACCAAAAGGTTCGACTTAAACAGAAGAATTAATAGAAAAAGATCCTGGGTTGCCCATTACCAATGATCGTTTTCCTTGAGCATTGCCTTTGACCATCGAAGGATACCCCAAGATCCTGTGGTAATCCAAAATAATAGAATACTAAAGGAGCTTTGTTAGAGTTAACAGATTAAGCATGTTCCCTGTCTTCTCTATTGCTCAAATTAAGGACTGCATAGTTTCTTAGTTAGTGGGGCTTAGATTTTTGGGAGCAGGATCTGAAAGAAAACACTTATCAGTAAAGAATAATGGACGAATATGAATAACTAGAGATAGAAACTTACTAGCAGTAAAAAAATGTCCCTCTAATGTTGGAGTAGCATTTAACATAAAAGAACTGCGTCTTCCATCCTCTTGTCTTGCTAACACCTTAAGAAATTAAGCTTTTGGGGGAGGACGAATTCTATACAATGGGTGATCTTGCTGCTCACCAATCTTAGAAGGACCAGCTATTGAATGGAGAATCTCAGCATTTAGAGAAGGAAGTCCTATCTCCCAGGACAAGACTTCTAGACAAGTCAAATATGTATTTGGATTTAGGGAGAACTGGATTGGGGCAATGTCCAGGCGCTCTAAGTATCCTAAAAGGAAATCGAGAAAGGGAAGATAATCTATGTGCCAGCTGTGTATCGGGGTAAAGGCAAAATATCCTTCTGGTGGATTATAAATTTTGCCTGAAGGACTAGTTGGAATAGCTACAGCGCTAGTAATTCCAAATTGTTCCAAGATGGAGTCAACTTCAGCCTGAGTAGTGATGTATGATGGATTCAGAAAGTGGTCCCCTTTCTTACTAGTGGAAAATGAAGCCTTAAGGCCGGTGCTAGTCTTTTTGATGGATTTCTTGGTTTCCTCTGACCTTCCATTTGCCTACCGAGTGATATTATTCCAATTTTAAGAAATGCTAACGCTTATTAAATGGATTATTATTAAAAAGCATCCAAGTGATTTACCTACTCTCTAGGATATGATATTGGAATATTAAAAATATAAAGTCTAGCGAGATGTTAATTGGGTAATCAAATGTCGAAATTTAAATCAAAGATGCAAATAACCGTTAAATTTGTGATAACAAAGTAAGTTATAGGAAATTGCATGAAATTTGAATAAAAGTTAACTCAAAGGTATCCTAGGTACAATGCAACATAAATGACCCATATCCAATGGATATATTAATGTCGAATATCGCATAGGTTAACTAGTGAATGCCACAATTATAACCAATGTCGGAGTAATAAGGTTGTCAATAGTAATGAATAATGGCGACATAGTTTGATAATGTACTAATCGTTTAAGTAACTTATAAGGTGTTAAAATAGTAGTGTTATAAGTAATGATATCATGTGAGACTCAATTTATAATATTAAAAGTGGCTACAGAAGGATAATAGTGAATAGTAAAATTATCGGTATCAAACTATAACTTCATAAATCAACATAGAAATTAAGAAACATCGTTTGTAATACTAAATAATGCTGCATCTAATAGGTATAATTTTCCTTATAATAGTGGGTGGATTACCGCACATCAAATTAGTAATTAATGATATGAAAATCTCATGCCATAGTTTTACTAAAACTCGATGTCGAATATCAGAATAATGGAAAAGTACAAAAACTCTAGTAAAGCCGAATATCACATCTATATTGAAAAATATAGGTTTCCACATTAAAAATGAATCAATATCAAACAATATAACATTGTCATATGGCATCAATATTGATATAAGGCAAAATAGTATCGAGTGTAGGGTCTAATAAATTATCTTCTACATCGTTAAACTAAGAACACACCAGTTTTGGTACCAACATCGATTAATTTAAAATCGATTTGTACGACATAGGAATTCAACGCTAATATAACCTCAAATCACAGTCGAATTTAAACTTAGTTAATAATATAAGCATCAAGGCCCCATAATCAAGCCCAAATGTTAACCTAAAATCGAGGGAACCTAAACCAAACCCTAGCAGTGATTTCTACACCAAATTACCTAATTTAATTCATTAATTGAATCGATATAAAGAAGAAATCATACCTAAATATTGATTCAAATTCTTAAAAGTTAAAAGTTTTGAATTTATTTGGGAATTTTGATTTCTTGCTTGATCTCTCACTTGCAAGAAAAGGAGGAACAAAAGAGAAATTCAGCTATTTATAAAGGAGAAAGAGGATGAACAAGCACTATCGATTCATTCTGAATAGACGGCTGGATTTGCATGGAATGCCAATAGGCGGCAAAGTTTATTATCGAGATTATTGACTTGCAAAAGTCAATGCTTTCTTTATACAAAAGGGTGAAATATTACTACTATTATTATTCTTGAAGATATGCGGCATGCAATATAGCTGTAATGCCGCACTAATAACCAATGCTGAAGGAATGGAAGTGAACCAACACCGACAATATAAATGATTGCTATGTCGCATCTAGTCATTGCAGGTCATATGCAACATCGCATGTCATTATTAAAGCTAAGGATACTAGATGCCAACGATGTTGCATATCATCTATAAGGTTGGATGGTTAATGCCAAAAGTCTTTTATGTCATTGAGCAACGCAGAACGAAATTAATAGCAAAATGCATCAAGGAAGCAGTGATGTCGAATGTGATTGTAACACCCTGCATTTTTATATAATTAAATAAAATCAATAGAATTAACATAATTGAAAAACAGAATATAAATGTCAAATATATGCATTTAAGAATTAAGAGGTTGCATAGATTTATGCAAGCAATGAGTGTGTGATTAATTGATGCATTAATCAATTAAAAGGGGAATTAATTAAGAGACATAGAGGCGTCAATTGGTCAGAGAATATGTCACTTTTATAACATTAATTAATTAAGGGATCTTCTAATAAAGGGAAATGTGTGTGGGGGATAAATTAAATGATAACATACATATATTAATTTATAATTGACGCAATCAATTAGTTATGAAATTAATTAAAGACATTAAGTAAGCGTCATTTAATAAAAAAGGGAAACTTATATGTCAATTAATTGGGTAATGAATTGGTAGTTTAAATATATAGAACTAAAAAATGCATGATTGAGTGACGCATAAGAATTAATTTGGATATCGATTAAAATGGAAAAACATGTCAATTAATTAGTTGAGCATTTTAAAAAGGGTGTCAATTAATCAATAAATATGCCCTTCTTACAATAGCTAATAATGTAAATTAATTATTTAGAAGAAAATGCTAGTTATAAGATTATTTGTTTCCAAGTTAAAAAGAAAAAAAAAGAATTGGAATGCATATAAAAATCAAATGGAGTAATCAAGTTTAAGATGAAGGTAAGTTGATAAGAATAAATTAAAAAAAAGTATAACTTTTATATACAATCAATTAATAGAGGTATTAATGATATGTTCAAATAGGTAAGAAATTATTACGTATAAGGATCAATTAATATTGGATATACATATATATATATATATATATATATGATCTAATTAATTGGATAATTAATGGGAGAATCTTACTTAGAAGGAAACGTGAATTAGTAGGGTCGTATAACAAAGGAATAAATGAATAACATTGGAGAATTATACGTTATAAGCTAACGTAAACAAATCAACAAATGATGGTGAGGATTGTTTTTAGGGTTAATCGGATGTTTCATAGTTATTCACTACCTATAAATTGAACGTAACATAACCCTAGTCCACACTATTTTCTCTGAATCAGCTGCTAACATTTACAACAAACTCCTCTTCTCTTCTCCATCTTCCTTTCTCCTCTGTCAATCAAATCTTTTCCCAAACAAAAACAAAATTAAGCAAGCAAATAAATACAACCAAATCAAAGAATTTTGCAAATAAATCAAGGAATTTACAGCGAATTAAAAAAGGGGAAAAGCGGAGAAAAGCGTAGTACTTTAAAAAGGATAGAGATTAAAGCTAAGGACGACAAGTGAGTGGATTTATTTTTATATCTTTGAAGTTTAAGATATATTATTGTCAAATTCTCGTTTAGATAGTTTTATTCAATAATTAATCCTGTTAATTAAGTTATGCTGAACTATAAGGAATTTACAACTTATTTATAGTATTAGTATTTATTTACATCTGTTTCTACATTTTGGATTTCTATGCAAGCGTCATTCTTCTTCTATTTTCTCCTCTTTCTTCGCGTATGGATTAGAATAGATTGAACGTGAAAATGGATTAAATAACCAAGAATACTGAAATGAAGGAAATAAGATGTAAAGTAATAAAAGTTTGAGGAATGGAATTGCTGTAATAAATTACGTTAAAATGAGAAAAGTTAATTAATCTAATAACTGAATTTGGGAGTAACTAAAAGGTTAATTAGTTGTTTTAGAAAATAGGATAAATTTCTATAATTTAATATTTAAAAGACAGCAATGAGCGTAATTGATAGAATAAAAGAAAGAAAAAGAGAATTAGTGTAAAATAGAGAAACCACTGTATTTTACACTATTCCAAAATAGTAAAAGAAATATCTAGCAGTTACACATTATAGTTTATAGTATTATTTAATATTAAAATATGGAAATGCATTTTTAAATATAGTTTTCTTAACCAACCAAATAAAATAGAATTACTTCCTAGAATAGAAGATAATAAAGCAAAGTATGACATGAACCAAGTAAATTATTAGAAAAGAACTTGAAGCTGTAAACGATAATGAACCAAGGTCTGCATTCACTACGCAGTCTATTTAAGAAGATAGTTATTATGATAAGTGAATTATATAATATAAGAGAATAAAAGAATATTCTATATCATAATAAAAGAAGGCAGATTAGAACAGAAAAGAAATGCTAGAATTATGTACGGACTATAAAAGAAGAGAAAATGACAATTACATGTAGAATTATAACATAGGTTATAATTAAGTAATAAGAACGGAAAAGCTTATTTTGAGACTTTGAATAAATTAATGAGCAATAATAATGGTAGAAGCTTATTTAAATAATTTATATTAAGTCAATAAGCAAATAAAGCAGGAATGATAAAATAGGCTTATTTTAATGAACATAAGATTTATATCAAGTTAAATAAGCAAGACAATGAATGTGACTCATACCAACAGCATTCCCTATTAAATAAATGGCAATCTCACAACAGATAGATGTGAAACGAGGGCAAAAATATGCTAATTAGGGTAAATAAGTAGCCGATAGAATAAGAAAGTAAACTAAATGCAAATTAAAAGATTTGACTTAGGGTCTAATAAAAGAATTGAGATGCGTTTGGAGCAGCCCAAAGGATGAAGCATCTAATGAAGCAATTCATCTTGGATTTCAGAAATGGAGAAGCACGTCCAACTTAGTATTTTTGGGCTTCAAGGAAGTACGAGACTTCAACGGGACTTGAGGATACTCTAGGATGGCCCTTTGGGTAGGCCTAACGAAGCTGCACCCCCGGAGGCAGGTCTGTAGGTGTTCCATCAAGAGAGTATGCCTTGACTACATTTGCATTGTAGGTCTAACAAAGCAGATCTTTGTAGGCAGTCAGAAGGGCTTGGTGTTCGGAGTAGGGTATTTGTATGTCCAGTACTTGCAAGTAAGTTTAAGCATAGTCGCATGTGGATATTGGCCAGCATCAAGACCAAGAGCGATTTTGTGAATGACTAGAGTTAAACCAACATGCCAATGATTCTTTCACTATCGAGACATTGGATGAGGGGCACCGCGATTTGGATGTTAAATTGTTTGCAGTAGGGCACGGCCACTTAACTCTTTAGAAGTCTTTTGGTTAGTTGAGGGATGGCTGCGTGGGGTCGTAGCCACGATGAAAAAGAGACAAACCAACTAGAATATCTATATTGTAGGCCTAACGAAGCAGTCCTTTACAGATATAGAAAATCCCCGACTGTATTCCGTACAAGGTAGACCTTGTTGGCGGGATTCAGGTAGTAGAAAGAACGATTGTGTAGTCCTCAATGTACGCACTGGGTGGTACATTGTGGATGTCCGAGCACTGGCATAGACTGGTGCAGACGCGATTTACATTTTCATAGTAAGTAGTGGATCATCTGTATTGTAGGCCTTACGAAGCAGTCCTTTACAGATGTTGCTACGGAATGCTCATGGAGCAAGACGATGGAGTATCTCTATGTAGGCCTTATGAAGCAGTCCTTTACAGATACAGCTACGAAGCAAGATGATGGGGCATCTGTATTGTACGCCTTACGAAGAAATCCTTTACAGATGTAGTTACGGAACGCTCTCGAAGCAAGACGATGGAGCCCTTTTCGAGGACGATACGGAAGGTACCATGGGTGGTACCTAGGATCAATATGTTCATTGGGCATATAGCTACATACATATATATATATATATATATATATATATATCAGTTATAAGGTTTTAATCTACTAAGGAGTAGATGGGTACGATTCATGCACAAAGGCGAGAGTATGATAAACCTAGTGAACCTAATATAACAGTAAATGGAAATAAAACGGTATATGTAGAATTAAGCTTAAAAGTGTATAATTTATCCATTCACTAGAACTTTAGTTCTGACCCCCTCCTCAGATCATCCTACAGGTTAGGTATATGGCAGAGACTTCCCAGCTTTAAAACACTTAATTAGAAAGTGTTATTATATTGGTGAGTATTTACTTACTATTATATTTTAGTCAATTCCGTCGTGAGATATTTAATTGAACTCTGATATATTTGTCTTTGCCTATTTGCAGGATACAAGATTCCCAACTCGGGTTTCAGTGGGCATCGGTTTTATCATTTTTGCGAAAAATCCGGACCCACCAGAATTCAGGTTGTTACATTTGGTATTAGAGCTTAGGTTTAGGATTCCTAGGTAGATAGTGAGTGAACGTATTTGTATTTTTGAATAAAATATAAATATATTATGTACTAAAATCCAGATAGTCCCCAACCATAGATTTTAACATATGGAAAGTTTTTAGAAGTATATTTGTGCATAGTTTGCTAGTTGGGTTTAGGATGACCCAAGTATGTAGAGCCCTATGTTATTACCGATATATAGCGTACAAATAAGCCTGTTTTGAGAGAAAATTTGTATCCATATGTTTTAGGAACTAGGGAAGTTCCTTAGGGATAGTAGGGAGAGTATTTTTATTTCGGGAAGAATAAGAGGTTTTAGTATGAAGAAATCCACTTTATGTCTAACCCAATAAAAATGATACTTTTGAATTAAAAAAGTTGAAAATTATAATTGTTAATATATTTGAGGAAGTAAATATTGGGTTTTTGGAAAAAATAAGTGGTATGAAATTTAAATTTGTTTTTATATGATGTAAATTTTGTTAAAAGTGAAATTCTTTTTGAAGAATTATAGAGCATGCATAGCTCGCTAGTTTCTTTGTAGGTAAACAATGATTTTAAATATAAAAACCTAGAGTGTGTTAAGCATCGAAAACGTAGGTTACAACATTTATTTTTATAATAAATGTTTTCAGTAAAAATAAAGGAAGCATAGACTATGACAATATTGTTATAGTAGGTGACTCCTTAAGTAAATGTTTTTACATAGCATACAGGATTTATTAATATTTATTTTAATTGAATCCATATATTAGTATTTTTGGGTTGTAGTAACGGTGTTTTACGCAACATCTGTTTTGACCCAAATGAGTTTTGTAGATAATTTCTAAAGTGGTTTGTATGTACACTTATTATTTAAATAAGCACGTGAAAATATTTTCTAGTTATAAAGAAGTTTTAAAAATGAGTTCTTTGAAAACTAATGTACGATAAATAAATGAATTTAGTAGGAAATACCTTATGTAAGTAAATATAGAGTAAACATACCTTAATATATTGGAATGAAATGAATAATGATATAATTTTCTATGAATCACAAATAAAGATGTTTTGTGCAAGCTATAAGGAATACGTGAAATAAATGTACAAGGTATGGAAAGCAACATATTTTATATAGCCTATTTCGATAAAATATAAAATAAATTCCTTATAATTTCACATAAACATGAAATCCTCCTTTAAAGGATTCATAGAAGGTTTTAGCATTAATGGTTTTTCATAATAGAAAGTAATTCCAATACATTAAGGTATAAAACCATTAAGTGTAGTAAGTTAGTAACTCCTTCAAGGTTAAGTAATGGAAGAGTAGGAAAGTTAAGAGATTTTTGATAAAATAATTGTTCTTATTTACCCCAGTTTTAGTAAATTTGGAAATCTATAAAAAAAAGAAGGATATTTTGAAAACATGTGAGGACATTTTTTTGAAAGTCAAGAAAAAAGAAAAATATTTTAAAAACAAACAAGACATGTTTGAAAAAAAGATGGTTTGGTGGAAAAGTAAATAAGTTTTTGAAAAGATAAAATTTAGAAGTTTTAATTTTTGAAATTTTTTTGATAAATACCAAACCAAATCAGACTTTTAAATATGGAGTAGATAGGAATCATTTCCTAGGTGTAACGGGAAAAGTATAAGGTTATAACTGTAATTACTCTTAGTAATAATAAAAGTTCCCGTAAGGTGTATAAGACACTAGTGAAAACCTAGAAATATTGCTTCATGTGTGCAGACTATAGAAGAATAGTGAAATGATATTAGTAAGATGATAAGACACACGTGATTGGGATAGGTAGACCTTAGTTGGGGAAAAATGAGAGGTAAAGAGAAAATTTCTCCAAGCTTGTTGTCTTTTTAGATAGAGACTGCAAAGATTGAAACCCTTTTCCATTGCAGTAAATGAGACTTAGTTATTCCTTTTTGAGCATGGAATAGAAGAGATGAATAGCTCTTATTCGTCATGAGTAATACAGCGTAAGTTGGTAACAAGTAATAGGCGGCAAGAGGAGCATATGAGTTACTTGGATTCCTAGAGTAGGACCTTTCTGTGTCAAAGTGGACATGATCCTAGACCTCCTTGCCCTAGATGATAGCTGTGTTTAGTTGTTGTATAAAAAAAGAAAGAGTAAAAGCAGAATAAGATAACAAAAAAGAAAATAACAAATTTAAAGAAAGCGACAGAAACATCAATAGAAAAATTTAAAAAGAGATATTTTCTTATGTAAACTGTGCTTGGGGAACTAAATAATTATTTTTTAGAATAGTAGCCTAAATCCCAAGTACGGAGGAAGATGTGCATAAAAGAAAATCGGAGAAATATGAAGTCTTTCCGTTTTCTACCTTCTTTCTGACATAAGAGATCGAATTCAGAAAATTAGATTTTTCTAAAATTCGAATATTTAAAGTTGTATGGTAGGGTTTGGATGTAAAATTCATTGAACTACACCCCTATTCAATAGGAGTGTGGGAAAAATTGGATGAAAAGTGTTTTAAATTTTCAAAAGATTGCATCCATATACAAATTGTGAGTATAGTTAGGATGTGTGCATCATGTTTTAAAATAAATTTTTAAAGAACAAAAGCATTTATATAGGAGGTACCGCTTAGAAATTCATGTACATGCATATATTTTGTACTGAATAACACTTTTGCACAAGACCATGGATGGTTGAAAATTTTGATGTATACAAAATGGATGTGATTGATGCGAGGAATTAAATAATTTTACCCTTGTCGAATTTCGAGGACGAAATTTCCTAAAGGGTAGGAGAATGTAACACTCTGCATTTATATATAATTAAATAAAATCAATTTAACTAACATGATTGCAAAACAGAATATAAATGTCAAATATATGCATTTAAGAATTAAGAGGTTACATTGATTTACGCAAGCAATGAGTGTGTGATTAATTGACGCATCAATCAATTAAAAAGGAAATTAATTAAGAGACATAGAGGCATCAATTAGTCAGAGAATATGTCACTTTTATAACATTAATTAATTAAGGGATCTTCTAATAAAGGGAAATGTATGTGGGGAATAAATTAAATGATAACATACATATATTAATTTATAATTGAAGTAATCAATTAATTATGAAATTAATTAAAGACATTAAGTTAGCATCAATTAATAAGAGAGGGAAACTTATATGTCAATTAATTGGGTAATGAATTGGTAGTTTAAATATATACAACTAATAAATGCATGATTGAGTGACGCATAAGAATTAATTTGGATATCGATTAAAATGGGAAAACGTGTCAATTAATTAATTGGCAATTAGTTGAGCATTTTAAAAAGGGTGTCAATTAATCAAAGAATATGCCCTTCTTATAATAGCTAATAATGTAAATTAATTTTTTAGAAGAAAACGCTAGTTATAGGATTATTTGTTTCCAAGTTAAAAAGAAAAAAAGAATTGGAATGCGTATAAAAATCAAACGGAGTAATTAAGTTTATGATGAAGGTAAGTTAATAAGAATAAATTAAAAAAAGTATAACTTTTATATACAATCAATTAATAGAGGTATTAATGAAGTGTTCAAATAGGTAAGAAATTATAACGTATAAGAATCAATTAATATTGTATATACACATACATACATACATACATACATACATACATATATATATAATCTAATTAATTGGATAATTAATGGGAGAATCTAATTTAGAAGGAAACGTGAATTAATAGGGTCGTTATAACAAAGGAATAAATAAATAACGCTAGAGAATTATACGTTATAAGCTAACGTAAACAAATCAATAAATGATGGTGATGATTGTTTTTAGGGTTAATCGAATGTTTCATAGTTGTTCACTACACCTATAAATTGAACGTAACTTAACCCTAGCCCACACTATTTTCTCTGACTTAGCTGTTGTCATTTACAGCAAACTCCTCTTCTTTTCTCCCTCTTCCTTTCTCCTCTATCAATCAAGTATTTCCCCAAATAAAATAAAAAAAATTAAGCAATGAAATACATACAAGCAAATCAGAGAATTGCGCAAACAAATCAGGGAATTTACAACGAATTAAAAAGGTGGAAAAGCGGAGAAAAGCGTAGCAATTTAAAAGGGATAGAGATTGAAGCTAAGGACGACATCTGAGTGGATTTATTTATATATCTTTTAAGTTTAAGATATATTATCGTTAAATTCCCATTTAGCTAATTTTATTCAATAATTAATCTTATTAATTAAGTTATGTTGAACTATAATGAATTTAAAGTTTATTTACAGTACTAATATTTATTTACATCTGTTTCTACGTTTTGGATTTCTATGGAAGCATCGTTCTTCTTCTATTTTCTCCTCTTTCTTCGCGTATGGATTAGAATAGATTAAACGTGAATATGGATTAAATAATTAAGAATACTGAAATGAAGAAAATAAGATGTAAAGTAATAAAACTTTGAGGAATGAAATTGCTGTAATAAATTACGTTAAAGTGAGAAAAGTTAATTAATCTAATAACTGGATTTGGGAGTAACTAAAAGGTTAATTGGTTGGTTTAGAAAATATGGTACATTTCTATAATTTAATATTTAAAAGACAACAATGAACGTAATTTCTAGAATAAAACAAAGAAAAAGAGAATTAGTGTAAAATAGAGAAACCACTGTATTTTACACTATTCCAAAATAGTAAAAGAAATATCTAGCAGTTACGCATTATTGTTTATAGTATTATTTAATATTAAAATATGGAAATGCATTTTTAAATATAGTTTTCATAGCCAACCAAATAAAATAGAATTACTTCCTAGAATAGAAGATAATAAAGCAAAGTATGACATGAATCAAGTAAATTATTAGATAAGAACTTGAAGCTGTAAACGATAATGAACCAAGGTCTGCATTCATTGCGCAGACTATTTAAGAAGATATTTATTATGATAAGTGAATTATATAATATAAGAGAATAAAAGAATATTCTATATCATAATAAAATAAGGCAGATTAGAACAGAAAAGAAATGCTGGAATTATGTACGGACTATAAAAGAAGAGAAAATGACAATTACAGGTAGAATTATAACATAGGTTATAATTAAGTAATAAGAACGAAAAAGCTTATTTTGAGTCTTTGAATAAATTAATGAGCAATAATAATGGTAGATGCTTATTTAAATAATTTATTTTAAGTCAATAAGCAAATAAAGCAGGAATGATAAAAGAGGCTTATTTTAATGAACTTAAGATTTATATTAAGTTAAATAAGCAAGATAATGAATGTGGCTCATACCAACAGCATTCCCTATTAAATAAATGAAAATCTCACAATAGATAGAGGTGAGACGAGGGCAAGAATATGCTAATTAGGGTAAATAAGTAGCCAACAGAATAAGAAAGTAAACTAAACGCAAATTAAAAGATTAGACTTATGGTCTAATAAGAGAATTGAGATGCGTTTGGAGCAGCCCAAAGGATGAAGCGTCTAACGGAGCAGTTCATCACGGATTTCAGAAATGGAGAAGCACGTCCAACTTAATATTTTTGGGCTTCAAGGAAGTATGATACTTCTACGGGATGTGAGGATACTCTAGGATGGCCCTCTGGGTAGGCCTAACGAAGCTGCAGCCACGGAGGCAGGTCTGTAGGTGTTCCATCAAGAGAGTATGCCTTGACTGCATTTGCATTGTATGCCTAACGAAGCAGACCTTTGTTGGTAGTCAGAAGGGCTTGGTGTTAGGAGTAGGGTATTCGTATGTCCAGTACTTGCAATTAAGTTTAAGGATAGTCGCATGTGGATATCGGTCAACATCAAGACCAAGAGCAATTTCGGGAAAGACTAGAGTTAAACCAACCGGCCAACGATTCTTTCACTATTGAGACATTTGATGAGGGGCACCGCCATTTGGATGTTAGATTGTTTATAGTAGGGCACAGCCACTTAACTCTTTAGAAGTCTTTCGATTAGTTGAGGGGTGGCTGCGTGGGGCCGTAGCCACGATGAAAAAGAGGCAGACCAACTAGAATATCTGTATTGTAGGCCTAACGAAGCAGTCCTTTACAGATATAGAAAATTCCCGACTGAATTCTGTACAAGGTAGACCTTGTTGGTGGGATTCAGATAGTGGACTGAACGATTACATAGTCCTCAATGTACGCACTGGGTGGTATTGTGGATGTCCGAGCACTAGCATTGACTAGTGCGGACGCGATTTACATTTTCATAGTAAGTAGTAGAGCATCTGTATTGTAGGCCTTACGAAGCAGTCCTTTACAGATGTAGCTACGGAACGCTCATGGAGCACGAATATGGAGTATCTGTATTGTAGGCCTTACAAAGCAGTCCTTTACAGATATAGCTATGGAGCAAGATGATGGAGCATCTGTACTGTAGGCCTTACGAAGCAGTCCTTTACAGATATAGTTATGGAACGCTCTCGAAGCAAGACGATGGATCCCTTTTCGAGGAGGATACGGAAGGTACCATGGGTGATACCTAGGACCAATATGGTCTTTGGGAATATAGCTACATATATATATATATATATATCAGTTATTAGGTTTTAATCTACTAAGGAGTAGATGGGTACGATTCACGCATAGAGGCGAGAGTATGATAAACCTAGTGAACCTAATATAACAGTAAATGGAAATAAAACGGTATATGTAGAATTAAGTTTAAAAGTGTATAATTTATCCATTCACCATAACTTTAATTCTGACCCCCTCCTCATAACATCCTACAGGTTAGGTAGATGGTAGAGACTTCCCAGCTTTAAGACACTTGTTTAGAAAGTGTTATTATATTGGTGAGTATTTACTTACTATTATATTTTAGTCAATTCCACTGTGAGATATTTAATTGAGCTCTGATATATTTGTCTTTTCCTATTTGCAGGATACCAGATTCCCAACTCGGGTTTCAGTGGGCTTGGGTTTTAGCATTTTTGCAAAAAATCCAGACCCACTGGAATTTGGGTTGTTACAGCGGTCGATGTCGTAAGCCATCAATGTTGCCTCTCATTGATGCCAAATTCTATTGACGTCGCTTTTCACATATAAAGATGGAATGGACATTGCACCCACTTTATTAATTTCACTCGTTATGAATACTGCTTATTACTAATGCCGCTATATGTTGACGGTGATATTATTGTTACCGACCAAATTATTGTCAATACTACTCCAATGATACAGCCCATAATCAATAACACCATTATTTTTATCCCCACTATTTCATGCAGCCATTCTTCAGTGTTGTCTTTCAGGTGATACTATGTTCTTTGATACCACCCATTACTGATGATTGTTGATAGCCAATATCGTACCTCGCTGATGATGCATTTCATCAACACATAGAGGACACCGCACATCAATATATGCGATGTTGATGTTGAAAGTCATCAACATTCATAGGAGTTATCAAGGCCGATATAATATAAGACGATGCCGCTTCATGTCAATGTCACCTCACCCTAATGCAACTACATGCTAATACTGCTTATTATTAATAAAGAATGCCAAAAGTAATTCAAAGTAAGGAATGAAGGCTGTCGCCATCAAGGTTGTCGAGAGTTATGTGTCGAAGGATGAGCATGCCGAATGCGGCATTGAGCAGCTGTGTCAAACCCCATACCCTTTTGAATATGGACTTATGGGCATAGAAAAAGGGCGAACGATTCTTTTCTCATTCACTTATATTTTAAACTTTGTAACCCTAAATTGACCTGGGGATTTTAGTGCCAAGTGGGCTATTGCATATAGGACTTTGTACATTCAACACTATATGGAATAAGAATAAGATTTCATGAATTATGGCTTACTTTTGAATTTCAAATCACTTGTGATTTCTTAATTATAGTTTGCTTCAAATTCCAAAAGTACACGTATTCTTGATTTCTGTTTTTGCATAAAATTGTCTACATGGTTCAACTTCAAGTATATATAACTTCAAATGACTATGCATATGACTCCTACATGGACCTAAGCCTACTTGTTCACTCCTCTTAAGCCTTAACTCAACCAAGTGTTGCTTTTTGCCAACACTCGTTGATGTTAAATCTAAGCACTCCAAATTCCTTCATTAGCCAAGGTTCCCTTACTTGCACTTTTTGGGCTTAACAAAGAAATTCTTTAACAACATACTTTATCCATAACACTAGTTTATGCCGATTGATTTCTATTTAAGTGTTATGTCTATTGTTCATGGGATTATTCATTTAATTCCACTTGCTCATACGATATATCCAACCTTCTTCGAGGTATAACTATATGTGTGTGTGTGTATAATATATAAGCACTGTACTACCAAAAATGGAAACCTTGGTCACCGAACACTTGTTAAATAGAGAGGAGGCAAATCAATAGCCATTTAATATCTCAAACCCGAAGTGGGTCCTCCATAACATAACCCATAGTCAACCGACCCTAAACTACAAAGGTTGATGACTCTTAGATATGACTTCATAATTTAGTTAGTTGTATTACTAACGCATCTCAAAGACTTGTCAAGGGGTTAACTAACTCGCCTCTAACAAACAAACAATCAATTAAACTTTGAGGTCCTTGCATATATCATACAGATTCTATACTAGTAGGAAATGAAATCCATTAGGGGCGTAACCAAGTCTTTGCTAATAACCACTAGGGACCGTTGGTAGTCAAAGCCAATATGCTAGCCCTACTTCTAAATACCGATTTATCAACAACACTGGAATAACCCATTGACCCCCACAACCGAAATCCCGTTTAGACTTGCTTAATATGAGTTAAGGAAAATGCCCATACTAGTTAATTAATACCTCTAATTTGGAAAGGAAGCTTACCCCATTCCCATATTAGGCACTATCATAGGTTATTTAAGACTTCTTAAGTAGGAAGAAGGTAGATCAAATGACCATTTAATATCTCCATTCCTAAAGTAAACTGCTTGACATCCTTAAAGGTACTGAGCCATTTAATACTTTCAAATCTGAGGCCAACCCCTTGTATATTTTCCCTCAAACATATACACGACATATAGGACCTTTATTTCAAGTCGTTCCATATCAGTAGTAAATATACACAACAGTTGATAGCCTCTAAGCAAAGGGCAGACTTCTGTTATGTAACTCTACTGACATTACATCCCAACCCATACTAAATTAAGTCATTTATAACTAACCTAAATATTAGGCTAGGCCCACTAATTCATGTCTGTCATAAACGTATTATTGAGGCCATATAACTTCCAATATGGAAATTATTATGCCCCTTACGTTCATTTATTAGTATTCATATATTTACTTGCTATGAACTTATCCTTATCTTATACACTTATTTTCTTTATTCTTTATTCCTATTTATATCACTTAAATGTCATTTATTTCTTTCCTTCGAAATAATTATCCTTTATAAATAGATATTATTATTCAAATTGAACAATCACTAATGACATTTATTCATTCGTTTCAAATCTAACTTATTATGCATGATCCATTTTCTCTATAAACATCATATTTAATTCTGTAATTAACCCATTAAACACAATCATGACTCCATTTGATTTCTGTATCTTTCTATTAACTACACATTCATTGCCCATTATTATTGAAATCATTATTTATTAATATTGGAGTTATTATCCTTTTTTCCATTGCAACCTCCTAACCCTTTAATTTATTACATTATTAATATTTAAACATTTAATTGTAATTAATATAAGAACCGACGTATATTTTTTTACTACGCTTTATCCGTTACCCCATATATATATAATTAGTAGACGTGGCTATTCATGTGTGTGTGTGTGTATTTATATTTTTAAGTATTTAGTTTCCACATTTAAGAATTCCAGAATATACACTTATGGGTACATTCTACAAAGAATAATCGTATTCACATTTTAATATATTGGAGCCATCATTCCCTAAAAGGAAATTATTACCGTTATAACTTTCCATAGACTACCTAAAAGTATTACCTTTGCTCCGTTTGAAATTATAACGGATTATCTCTTTTCATTTCTATCGAAATAGACATTGTAAACTACAGAGAAGGACATCCATCTTTATATATCTCTTTCATTTAGGCACATTCCTTATTATTCCAAATGATGCACTTTTTATACATAGTTGTGAAGTTAGATAGTCTATGAAAAATTTACATGGAAACAATACAACTAAACTATACATTTAACACTTTTAATAAATTAAAACTTAGGAATTTACATTGCAAGTAAAATTAGGGCATTCCAAATGAAAGCTAAACAATTCGCAACTATATTAACATAAATCGGGAATAAACTTCACAGTCTTATCAACATCATACTTTTAAATTTTTAGGGACTAATTTTGTAAAATTTCCAGATTAGGGCGTATATGCGTCCCATCATAATTAAATAACTTACATAATATGTATGCGAGATTTCAATTTGATACACGCATTTTAAGCTTATAATTCGACGGGTTTAACATAGGCATAATAATCAAATAAAATTCAACGATATAAATTTCAAAGTTTATATAAATCATATAATTTTCCACTCACCTTTCTGGCTTTCCAAATCTCTAAATCCAAATTCATTCCTTTGACTCCTTTTTTCCTTTCCAACCCAAAAATATGTATAATAAGATATATACATATGATAAGAATGCAGATCTGATAGGAGATTTGAATGAAGTGACATTTAGATTTATAATTATAGAGTTTACCTTTTTCACAGGATTGATTCACTCCTTCTCTTATTCTTTTTTATTTTCTTCCTTTCTCCATTATATATGTATGTATAGTATTTTTTTATAATTTCTAAAAATAATGGAGAACGGAAAATGATAGAGATTTTCCTACTTTGTTCCAAAAATATGAGAAGAAAAGTAAGGGATTAGGCCTGTATTTATAAACGATCGAATCAATTCTATCCATTAGATTAATATTTATCAAATTCAGGTTAGGTTGAGGTTCAACCCTAGCCGCCACAACCTAAACTAGTCGATCGCTCCTCGTAGGCAGTCTACTACTAATGATCGATTAGGCCAATGAGGCTATTGACTAATGGTGGTCCAACATTTATTAATATTACCATTAATTAATATTTTTTCCCTTAATTCCTTTCTAATTATTTCCAATCCGAAACCATTACACATTGATAACTTCTTCGCTTGAACTTTGATTCCAAAGCTTTATATATGAAAGTTGCTTGGAAAATCGCTACGAACACAATATTGCAAGTTTCGTAGCCAAATTCTGATGTTTGCTCAAAATCCATTTTTTAGCATTAATAATTATTTTTTAGTTCAATTTAATTAATTACTATTTATTTTATAAGGTGGTACATAGATGGTGAACTAGATGATTGGAGGTGATTAGATAAGGTTGAGATGATTCCTTGATCTCCAGGAGTGTTCCAAAGATTCGGTTAGATAAGATTCTATTATGCAGAGATTTAAGGGTAGTTTCTAGAGCCTAAGCTTGTCTGCCCTTATTGCTCATCCATTCTCCCTCTCTTAGGTATTCTCATTCATGAGGTATTTATAGGTGTGAGGTTAGGTCGTAAAAGATTAGAAAGTAAATGGTTAGGTTCACTACCGAACCATTTCTCATGTTTCTTTCCAGGCCGGCCTTCTTTGTGCCATAACTCCATTGATTTAAGCTAGAATTGAATTGAACTTGGATTAGTAACTTCATATCATCTAGTATAATATTGCACTGTCTTTGGAAATTCCATTTGCTTGATGTAAACATTAGCTAAAAGGTGGAGCCCAAATCACTTAGGTAGTGGATTAGTTTTAAGATGACTATATCTTTCGATCCATAGCTTGGATTGAGAAGCGGTTTTTACCAAGGTGCATATCTTGACCTTATGCATATTTTTTGGGAGGTTAGGGTATGTTCCAAAATGATGTCAGATTTTCACCTAAAATATTTCCTTACCCTTTTGATTATATGATGGAATTCTTATTACAGACCTTCCAGCTGTTTCCATGCTCCTTAATGTCATTTTGCATTCACCGTGATGTGGGAAAAAATGGCCATGAAAGAACATAAACTCCATCTTAACATAATTCTTATAAGTATACAAAATATCAATGTCACTCATAAATAGCAAAAAGTTAGAACCTTGGTAGATTCAAAGACTATAGTGTTGTTCATAAATAGCATAAAGGTAGAGCCCTTGGAAAATTCCAAGACTATCAAAGTTCAATTAAGGCTGCATGAAGCTTAAAATCAAAAGTTAAAGACCAAATACCAAATCCATAATCACAATGTCTAGAAGTTGAGCGCAAAGTAGTTGCAAGCTCCTTATGCTTTAAAGTATATAGGCGAAAGCTATCTTAATTTAATATCGATCAATACCCAAAAGTCCCTTCAATGGTGAAATGTGGTACAATGATTTAAATTAACCATTGAAAGCACAATTAAAACAACAGACACAATATGAATCATTGTGGCCTACTACACCACCAATCTAGACCTATAATGCTTTCACAAAAATATTTTCTTATATAAGTTAAGCAAAGAATGCAAGGCAAACAATGCCACATTCAAAAATGACACATCATCAATATGTATCAAAATACTGGCAATGAGATAGCATGACCAGTCATAGTCCAACATTGGGCTAAGTCAATAATCACTCCACCATGGTGGACCCTAATAAGTTATTAACAAAGGATCAATGTACGTAAGAAAGGAATGTGATCGGAAAATGTCAACTCAAGCAAAACATTATCTTCATTTTAATTTCCCTTAATAGTAACTTAAAGCTTTTAGTAAAGCTCATTAACGTTGGATGTTTGACCATAATTCCAACCAAACACCTCAAGCATGAAACTAAGGTTCAAACCAAAGAAATTGAATAGAATACAAGTATGAAAATTGCAAATATTATAAAGTTATGTCATTTATTATATCCGATGGATTTCATTTTATGCTAATCCACCATAGTTATACATTTTGAGATTTACAATGTTTATAAGAGTACAAAAGATTTTTTAGAGGGAGAGAATTCCCAAAGAGGCCTCTCCGAATGTAGTGTTAATCTCCTATTTTTAGTAGTTTTGTAACACCCTAGGAATTTTAGTAATAAATTAAAAGGGTATTTTGGTCAATTTAGTTCATAAGGGAAAAAATGGTTATTTACAAACTATGGAATTTGATTATGAATTTTGGTCTATTGCATAGAGCACATTTTTCTGATCAATTTCAACTATAAATATATTTGAATCAGAGAACGTACGGAGGAGATATAGGTAATATGGGTTTTAGGTTTTCAATGGGTTTTCCCTGATATTTGAATTCTGAAATTGATTGGAGTTTCCCTTTCGTCATGAAAAAGGCCAAAGAAACTAACTTATGTTCTTATCAAATTTATGTTATTCTTAATTGCTCTCCTTTCCCTCTACTACTTCAAATTTCAAAAAACACTTAAATTGTTCAATTCTTAACAAAATTCAGTGAGTTTTGTATCAAAACAATCAAGGAAGTGATGTTTATGATCTGGTATGAGATTCAAAGTGAATTGGTGAGGTTTCTAGGTGCACTTCTCTAGACGATGGAGGTAATTCCTCTTGTTTAGGGTTGGAACTTCAAACCAATGTGAGTGGGACATGTTCTTCAATGTATAACTCAATTATAGTGATATATCATAGTTTAAATTTATGTTGGGATTAATTTCGAGTTTTATTAAAGAATAATCTCTAATTAATGAATATAAACTGGATAATTTAAAGTTGGATTTATAAAATGGTTGTTTTTCGAAATTGAATGCAAAACTAAAAGGTTTTGATAATTAAAATGGTTTAAATCAAATATATGATAGAGATATTGAGTGGTATATTATATGAATATGATGTTAGTTACATGCGATTTGGGAGTTTGAATGAAGATCTGTGAGTAAAAAATAAGTAATATTGTTAAATGGTTGTTTAATTTGAGGTTATAATCAATATAGCCTTAATATAAGCATAGTTTAAGTAAAAATTTATATAAAATTGTTAATATAATGATGTTAATAAGGCCTAGAGCGAAACAAAGAAGATGTAACTGGGGAAAGAAAAGATGTATAGATGAAAAAACAAAAAAATTTAATGCGGCCACCAGTCGACCTATGACAGACCAACGGTCGATTGGTGAACTATGGCTGGTCCACCGATGGTAAAGCCTAAGGTCACTGGTGACTTCATTTTAGGTTGGGATGACCTACACTTGATTGGGCAAAATCAAGCAATGTACCTTTTCTGGAACTGCTTTTTTGCATGATGTTCCAAACTACTTTTGAGGCAATTCTTCTAGACAAGGCTATGGCGTGACAATATATTTTTGTATGAAATGTTTTTATGTTTGATATGTGGATCCGAATGTGTTTGATAGAGCTTTTGATATTCGTAGTTCGTATCAATTATGTATTTGTATTTGGTGGCTTATATTGACTTACCATGGTGTCATGAGTTGCATATACTAAGTATGTGGACCGTGAGAGAATGGAGACGTTCATATGCAGGCTTGTAGACTTTTGATGGACCACATCTATGACTACGTCCATTGATTAAAGTATGGAGAGCGTTGGACATAGTTTGACATATCATTAATATATATGTCGTATAGTTGGATACATCATGCAGTTAGGTGCAAACTAACTTTAATTGCGTAGTCAACTATTTTAGGTTGTTGATATTACTCTTGTAAGCTTGTTAGCAGATTCAGGCATGAATACACATGTTAAGTAGATGTTATAGTAGTATTTTTGAAATATATGTGGAATATATTAGTTTCACTCACTTAGATACATGTTTGATCCCTCCAAAAAATTTGTACCTTTATTTTATAAGTCGATGGATTATGGAGTCAAGCTATTAGCTGATTTCCATGGTGCAAATAACAAAGGCCTTACCTATGTAAATATTATGTATATATGTGTGTATGTGTGTGTATGTGTGTGTGTATTCATCTAACATTATAGTATATTGTGTGGATTGGATTGAAGATTTGTATTGTATGAATTTATGTCGTTGGATGGATTATAAAAGTTTTGTTTGGATATATGTTTAAATTATATCATATATTGTCCTTTTGCTATGAGTTCAGAAATATATAGTTAGAAATATTATTTGTTTCTTGTTATCATCTTTTAACAATCCATCATTTTTGGCTTTCATGATTTATACGTCGAGTAGGGCATTAAATCAGAGGGTCGAAAAAATAAAGTTTTTACATTTGGTACTAGAGCAAAAAATATTTAATTTAAAGATTAGGATGTATTGATAAAGCATGTTTGCATTTTTAAATGTGTGTGTTATAAATTATAAATAAGTTGAGTACATATGTATACAACATCTACTGTTCCAATTGTATTAATTATTTATTAAAGAGTAGCGAATGAGTCTAAATCATGTATACCCAAGGATGACTAACCCAATAGAGATAGAAAGTGGAACAAAGATAAATACTTATGGGGTTAAAACTAGAGTTGGAAATGTTACTGTTATCCAGCCTTTTGACCAGGCAGTATATAAATGAACTTGACGAGTCAAACTTGAAAGCTATCAAGATAGGAAGCCTAGATAGATAGCCATAGAGTCCAGAAACCATGTACGAACAGAGCTACGAGAGAAAGACCAAACCACTCTAAGAGACAGGGATTCAAAATCCACCCAAGTAGTGGAACGATATTGATACAACAACTTGGATCGGTACCGATCCACAAATTTTCATCCAATCTAGTTCCAACTCCTTCTACTTCTAAGTAATGATGCTAGAAGCCAATTTCAGGTTCCATTTCATCGATCCTATGCAATTCTCTATCGATCCCTATGAGCACTTGAAGTCGGCAATTCAATTCTTCCATCGATCCATCATTTGGATGCATAAACAAGCAAAAGATATTGCAAACAAGATGGAAATCATGAAGCTAACCATGAATCAATCCAGGGCGAGGCATTCAAAGCAATCCATATGATAATCTTATGGTTCGATACTGATCCAAGCCCATGCACCGGTACCGATCTATGGATATTGATGAGGTGTCCCTTATATTTCTCGGGAGAGCTATTTTAGGCATGGAAAACGAGGTGGCGATCTTGGGGGTGAGTTTTTAAGCAATCTACAGCTAAAAATAGGAAGTCAGGGGCTAATTTTTAGGATCGTTTTCACTTCTCTACAAATTATAGTATTTGTTTTATAAAAGGATTTATGCTTAAATATTGTATTTATCAAAGATTATAAGGATATTCGAAGAATATTTATAAAGGGATTAAAAATTTATTTTAAAATGATGAGATTATTTTTATGGCTTTTGAATAAATAGGATGTTTTGCAAAGTAATATTTTGAAAAAAATTAAAGACGAATGGAAGTTTTAAATTTTGATGTTGTAATGAAATCCCGCTTGGTAAATCTGCTTATTATCATTTTTAAAGTACAAAAAAGCAATTTTGAATTATTACATTATTATTTATTGATTAGGAAGTGAAGAGGGAAGATCAAATAGTCAAAGCTTACATACTGGAAGCTGTCCCAAATGCAAGTATATCACCATTTCTTAGGAGAAGGGATTACAAATCATGATTGAAGATGAGTTATTACTTGTGGATATGTAGTGCTAGGTAGATAGTTTAAACTTTAAAATTTCATATAGTGCAAGAATCTGTAGACCAATATATTTATAATTTTTCATGATTTGAAATTGGTTATACATGGTGTAGAGTCCTTAGTGACATGTATATACTAAATTTCTTAGGGTACCGGAAAATTTTGGAATAGGTTACGCGACTCATTATGTAATGATACTAAATGGAGATAGGAATGTGCCTTAAATGAGGAGTAGAGAACTAGACGTGATCATATTGTGAGTCGTGAGCCCAATAGTCCTACATGATGAGTTGTTGTTCATCCGATAGTATGGGAAACCTATATACATTCAAAGAAGATTCGATATTCCTCCCCAAATAAATAAGACTCTTTAGACCAATTGACATGCCACTATGATATATGACTCTAGAAGAGAGTTGGGAGTTGGTTATGAGGGTTTCCAAGTTGGTGAAAGAGAGACCATATTTGTGGTTAGAGAGAGAAGTCAATCCAAATTATTTTATTGAAAACATCATAAAGAAGAGATGTTATCGAATAGAAAATTATTTGGATTATGGTTCTTATAAAGGAGATTGGCCGAAGTTATAGTTGCATGGCATTGGAAGTTTTGAAGGTATGGTTAATGTAAAAATTTACTTGGAGAGATGGATAGTAAAAGAGATGTTGGTGGTATTGGAATTTTGGTTGATTGTATCCCGTTAACCAATCAATTGAGAATCTTTTAAGACGTTTATAAATTAATTTAAAGGGCCTAGAGGTTATTGTGTGTTAGTGCCTCGACGACCTGATAGTATTCCTATATGGTCCTATCCAATATTCGGTCCATAGTTTAATATTTTTAGTTTTTAGTATTCACATTCTTTCATTTTGTATCAATGTAATAATGATTGATGGTAGAGGAGAATTGCATTTAGATGATTTGTTGTTTGAAATCATCAATAAAGGTAGATGATTTGGTTAGTTTGTGGATGAGTGTCGTTGATCTGATGCTGTGTAGTTAAAGTGCTTAGTGATTCTATCTCGGTGGGGGTATAAAAAATTATAATGGGGATATAACGAAAAATAGTGGAGGTGCAAAAGGATTCATTATATATTAAACCTAATATTTAAAGTTAATTTATTCACACCATTTGTGTAGGAAAAATAAATATTTTTTAATCTTATATAACAAAATTGATGAATATTATGATTTATGCAGATTAGCTCTGGTTACTATAATATATATCTAAGTTATATTGAGTACTTATGCCTTCAAATTAGGTCTTTAACCTAACTTTGTGGATTTAATTTAAAAGAAAACCACTTAAATCAACCTTTGTATATAATGTTGCTAAAGTTGGTGCTAAAAAGCCTTGATTACCGGAGGTAGTGAAAAATAGCGACGCTTAAAGCAGATCTACTGTTTAATAGCGCTAAATAAAAATAGTGTAGCGGTTGGAGAGTGCTATGCGCTATAGCGGCGATTTTGTAGGGCTTTAACTGCACAGATCTGATATTGTAGGTAATGTTACACCAAACTTGTTTATTTTAGCTTGGAAGGTTATGGAACATTGAGCAAGTAGGTCATTATCTTAATATATAGGTTTTATGCCAATTGATATAAGGTGTTGACACTTGAGTTGTCATTGCAACTTTAGGTATGTTGTTTTAAATTTGGACTAAGATAATGTAGAGTTTACCTGATTGGAGAATATTCTACTATTTGTATATGGCATGGATACAATACATGTTCTCAATGTTCCTAGATGGAGTTTCAAAGCGCTGTGCAATTCAATTATAGAATATTATGTTTATTAGATTGATATGTCGAGATGCCACCCCATATTAAGTTGTCTCAACCATAGTATGGCAAAAGTAGAGAGTTTATGTGTGAAAAAGATGCCATTAGTCGGTTTGTATAAAGAAACGACTAAATTTGAATTTTTGATTGTAAAAGACATCCCAGAATAAGTTGGTGCCCATATTATATAAGGAATTATTGTTGATGATGTGAAATGAAATGTTTCAAGCTATTTGTACAAGCCTGATTTGAAAGACCGAGGAAAAGATCATATAATTTGCATGCATTGAAATGTGAAGGTGGCTTTCATGGAAAGTGAGATTTGGAGATTGGGATATGATTTAGAGAGATAATTAGATAGGTTCTTTACAAACATCCTTTGTACTGAAGAGAGACTATCTATTTAAGGTAGTTATTTTGAAACAACTTAAGAGTATATAGTTTATATTGCATACCAGATGCACATGAACGATGTACTACATAGTCGATCACTTTTAACACGAACACAATTTTAGGTTAGAATGCCACTTAGATTTTGGATTTTTATTAGATTTAAGATTTCCTTTATTATATTTTTAACGTTTTCTTGCTTGTACGTTATAGAACTTAGAATAAAACTCTTATAGATTGAGAGCATAGTGCTTTGGTATCATAATTGTTGAGTGTTTGGAGAAGTGATATCATAAGCAATGTGATACCCCTGAAATTGAGATGAAGTTGAAAGGAGAAGTTATACTTCGTTCACCAGATTAAGACATTATTCGATTTTGAATTTCTTAGGTGAAATGTGAAAATTATTTGGTGATTTAAGTTATTGGTTCGCTCAGGTGAGGCACCAACCACCTTTGAGTTGTCTTACCCTATCATTTGGAGGATGAAGTGATAAGCATTATGTTGGGATCATTTAGGAGTTATGTGAGGCTGCATTTCAGTTTGGCATCATTAAGCCAAGGCTATTGGTTGTTGTGTTTCAACATTAATTATTTGGATTAGTAGCACAAATTATAGAAGTAGAAGTTGTGCATATACATTTGAGGCCAGTGTTTAGGGATGAGTATATGTACCAATAGTAGAGTTTATTTTGTTAGCATGGGAAGAGTGATCCAGTCAATAGAACTTAGGAAGCCGAAGAGAGGACCTAAGCTTTTTCATTTTGACTCTTCTTTGAAATGCTTTCCATTTGTTTGTCTAGTAGTGTAACTAGTTTAATTAGGTATGGATGAATAGTTTATATATATATATATGTATGTATATATATATGTATGTATGTGTATATTATTGCCTTGTTAGGATACAACAGGTTGGTTCGCTTACTTAGGCTGTTTGATTTGTTCATTTGTTTACTTGTGATATAAATTATGTTGGCTTGACTTTATATGATTAATATGTTGAATCTATGCGTTTATTTATGATATATTGAATTGGATGATTGGGCACACATATACAACTTACATGCTCACACTAGGATGATTGCATACGCACCTAATTTGTTATGCATTTCATTTATATAGAAAGGGATCGAAGGTAGATTCTTGCATTTCATTTAGTATATCATATGCCATGATCATCACATATGCATGTATTTTTCGTTACATCATGCATATTGTTAAGTATATGTTATGACTATTTAGGTAACTGATTTTGCACGTTATATATGGATAATATGAAAAAGTTTCCAAGTTTTGAAAAGTAAAATGTTTTGTGAATATACTTATACCATTGAGATAAATATATGGTTGTATTTTATAAGTATCGAAAATATAGTGGTTTGTGAATATACTTATCCCATTGAGATAAGTATATGGGATTTCCAAGTATTTGAAATGTGATTTTAAAATAATGGAAATTTTATTAAAATGAGGCTTGGTGATTTCTATGGGAAATGTAATCTTTATTTTGAATGGTTGTTTATTTGATAGTTAAATAACCGACTATCAAATCTGGATCAAAACGTAACTCTGGAAATATCTAAGAGAAACAGGGAATTATATGATATAGTTACCGTCGGTGGTGCTATACTGTATGTATAAACTTATTTCGTTCTTCAAGGATGAATGATGAGGAAATCTGTCCATAAACGGTTAGGAGGTTAACTTCGCTCTTATCCTTGTCTGTTTATTTCCTAAAGAACCGTGGTTGAGTTTATCGGGAACCATCGAAAGTTGTTTCGAGGAGACCGGGGTTGGATCTGTTATCCGAAAACCACTTCGATCCAACTCATGCGTTTTTGAACCGAAGACATCGTGAAGAGCATGGAATCGAAGATATAGATGTGAAGTGCAAGGGCTAATTGTTACTAATCCTTAGGGTGATTCCAAAATGGATGTAGTAGGAATAGTGCCTTCGATTTCGTTCAGACCCATAATGGACTTTTATGGATGAATGCTATCAGCACATTGTCATTGGAGGGCAATAAGAATTCTAAGTGTAAATGTTCTTAAAAGGTAATCGTAGCCTCAAGCCTCATCAACCGAGAATGACTAAAACATAGGAGATGCAGCAAGGCTAAGTGGGTCGCTCCCAAATAGGGTATGATCATCCCTATCTAGAGTCGTTATTATATCTCCTTTATATGCTCGAGGCCTATTAACGGAGGGGTGATTATATTCGGTACTATCCACCAAGGAATAGGCCGGTCCTGTGTTGGCAGAGGATCTAACTGAGGTCCTCGGTGTTATTTTATCTAGAGATGCACCATGACAGGCGGTACCCCAGTCGCCCAGTCATTAGTTGGAATCCATTCTCCAATACGAGCCTTACGTTTTGGATAGTAGGCCTAGTATGTTGGAATGTAAGATGAAAGAATTCCAATTATTTTATCTATTTACCTTAAACCAAGACATTATTATAATATAAATGGATTTTCTATAGAAAATGTCTTGGTTATCGTAAGGTAAAAACTCATCCGTGTTTATGTGCGACGTGTCTTACGAGATACCTTTGTTTTGAAAAGTTATTTAAACTTTAAGAATCCATTTGATTGTGTTTCTCACGCTGGTTTTACCAGACTGACCCGGGCATTGTTTTCCTGAAATGCTCGGGTCAGACCGAGCATATTTCCAGATTAACTTAGATATTTGGAGCTTCAGGACACGAGCTTGAGGCCCAGAGACATATTCACGTACATGGTTATTTTCCCGTTGCATTCATGGTTGTATTTATCAGCAATTGTGAGGACATGTTGTTATAACTGTTCATGCTGAATAGGTTAGTATACTCTGATTGATGTCTGTATATACATATATTACAGTTTTGTTTTTGTGGAAAGAATTGTTATATATTATAGATTATTCATTCCGTTGTGAGATTTTGTGTTGTTTAGTTTCTTATTGTCTTCTTCTTCTTACTTTTCCCTAACTATCTGCCTTTCCGTTCAATTTGGGTTGGACATGTGTGGTTTATTGTCAGCTTAAATTGTACGGAAAAGTGGGTCGTTACGGTTGGTATCAGAGCTTAGGTTGAGCAAACACCTAGCTTGTGATGGGGTTGACATATTTGAGATAGGGTAAGCGAGACCCTAGGATGAGTTTGAGAGTATATATATAAGAGCGCGTATTTGTTAGTGATATAAAAATGTTTTATATTATGTTTTTTGATCTGTTGAGTGGCTTAAGAATTCTGGTCGATACGTTTGGCCAACGTTATCGATAGGGATTTTCTAAACACTTAAACAAGACCAATCGACACAATATTTATTTTAAAATGGGTAAATGAAATAATTTTACCTAGAAGTATATTTTATATATATAAACGGATAACTTTTTAAAGAAAATTTAATATAGTTATTCTTAATTGTGCTTGCTTGATAGGAAATAATAATATTCCACCATTATCATCTAGGATTTGATCGGTAATGCTTGCCCATTTCTGAGCATTGACAATTATCGATTGATCTATCTAGAATCTTCCTTTTGAATCCTGGGTGAGATAGATAGGAATCTTGAGAACATTGAAACAAATACTTGTGAATTAAGTTTCACAATTTGAACATAAGCCATTTGTTGATAATGTTGGGTTAAAATTTTGATTTCTAAGGGTTGTTTATTTAAAGGAAAATTTGAAATAAATATTTTGGAAATGATTGAGTGTAAAAAGTTGGTTGTTTAAAATTGGGGTTTATAAAAGAAGTTTATTAAAAAAAACTTAAATATTTCCAAAATAAATACTTGAAGAATGATTTATATAAGGAAGTAAGAATAGTTTTGAAATAAATTTTTGTGGAATGATTTCATTTAAAAGGGAATATTTTAGTAAATTTGATTTATTAAAATGTGCCTTGTAAATAAAAGGAATTTTGAGAGTTTTAATCCCAGTGATTTTGGCAAAATGGTTTTCATGGTTTACAAGTTAATAATAATAATTGAAAATGTTCTTAGGATAAAAACATTTCTAAGTAAGGGATTGCTACCGTAAGGATCTCGCTATAAAATTGTTTTAATAAAACAAATTTTGAATTGATTTCAAAAGTATGGTTTGATTTACTAAAGTAAATGGGTATATTACTATTTCAAATGATTTATGGAAAAAGAAATAATAGTTTTATTTGTGATAGTTTTAGAGTATAAATTATTTTGGAAATGGTAATAGTGGTTTACCTAAAAATATATTTTAAGTATAATTCTTTTGAAAAGAGAATTCAAAAAGAAAGAGTTATATTTTCTTTGGATTGGTTTAGGAAATGAGGCCCGACTTGTTTCGTGGTGATCATAATAATCTTCTAAGTGACGATCAGATGTTTACTTAGGCGAATGGTATTGTGCACTTAGTAAATTATTCCCTTTGTCATTCTTCAGTCGGGACGAGTTCGAATCTGGATGAATCCAAAGTAAGTTGGAAATTGATAGTTAATAAAAAATATATTTGGAAATATATTTGGTATGGTTTCAAAAAGGGGATTTTGAAAATTGAAAAAAATTGTTTTTAAGTTAACTGGTGCGAGTGGCTTGAAAATAACTAAAAATGGGTAAGAGATACGTTCAGATGGTAAAAGTTTATGTTGAGTATTATTCTACTTATAAGGAAGTATATGATACTATTTGATAGTATCCAGTTCCTTAGTGTAATTTTGAGGTTACTCGAACTAATATAAATATTTTCTATGGATTAAAATACATAGTATTATTTCAAAAGGGTGTTTTGAATAAAAATCTAGGTGTTTAAATTCTTGAGTAAATTCAAATTAAGGTCTGAATCTGATAATGGTGGGTACCCTCAAGATGTAAGAGGGTGTCATACCAATTTGTGAACTTAAGCTGTGTTTTATGAAATGTTTTCATAAATAAAGCTGTGTCATCTAAACTATTTGAACCTAAGTTGGAGTTTTAATGAAACGATTTCATAAATAATTTAGTTGTAATAGAAATTAATATTAGGAATAACCAATTAAAATAAGTACGTAGGATGGACGTAGATCATTTTTTTTTCCATATAGTTTTGATCTATATTCAAGCACAAGGCTTTGGGGTGTTTTACACCATTCCAAATAAGCATCTATTACTCGATTTTTGACGACGAGCACTTGTTAAGGGTTGTTGATATGGGGCCAATGTTTTCTATCATAGTTTATGGCTATGAAAGGAGAATGGAGGATTCTAATTAAGAAGCCTGATCAGGGTCCGCACTTGAAAATCAGGTGAGTGATACTAGTTTAGAAGTGGAGTTATGTATTCGAGTAGTGATCGAATCAGATTCTGTATATGGATGATCTATGATCATCATGCGGGCTTATGAATAATATTGGATGTTCATGTGGTGAAATTTCGCGGACGAAACTCTTTTAGGGGGAGAGTGTAACGACCCATATTTTTGGGTCTTCGAATTTGAATATTTTATTTATTTAAATATTTGGATTTGAATTTAAATTATAATAAAATATATGTTTCAAATAATGGTTTGATTTTTGATGATGTATTTTTAATTTAATTTGTAGAATTTTTCCATAATTTTTTAATTGGAAAAATAAGTAAATTTTCGTTTGAAGCTTTCTGCGGCAAACGACGGTACTTTTGAAACTTCATAAAATAAGTTAACTTGTCTATTTTATTTACGTTTTGTGATCGTGTAACATTGTTATACGCGATCGTATTTTTATTTTTGTCGTTGGTATCTCGTATGCGGATGAGTCATTGTATGGCATCGAGTCCTGAAAACTTCTCTAAAACAAAACTTTATTCCTAACAAATCACACATGCATAAGTACACAACCTAACCCACTTTCCTGCGGATCAACACTTCAAATGTCCATTGGAGTACACTGTACAGCACTTGTTTCTTTTTTTCCCTACCTGCTGACCTTCTTTCTTATTTCTCTTTCCAACAGCAGCCACCTTGTCTAGCCACTTTTGTCCACCGTGGTCTATGCTTGTGTGGGTATATATGTTGAGCTTGGGGAAAAAGCAAAGAAAACCTTCTAATTCTCCATGTTTTTACTGTTAATGTCTAAAACCATGGAAAACCACCTCCTCTTCATTTTTAAAAAACAATATATCCCAAACTATCAAGTTTTAGCTCGAATAATCTAAATAAAAGTTGTTCGTCTATGTCCATAGTATTTTTAAAAATCAGCGGCGCTTGATTTTGTTGAATGTCGACCGAGGAATCGCCAAAAATCAGAGAGGAGGAAAAATATGTTCAAAATTTAAAAAAATGTTTTCTCTCGATTCGCTTCGAATTGGAGGTTTTCGTTAATGTCATTAGAGTGGGGAAAGTTGTAGGATTTTTAGGAGAGTTTCGGCAGCGATTGGTGATGGTCATTAACGATGTTGGTGAACAGGGTTAAGGTTGGTCGTAGTTCTAGGTGGCGATATGTGAATTGTAGTGTAATGTGGGGTTCGTGGAGGAGAGAGCTTCGATCGGTGATGATTTGGTGGATTTGATTGAGAAAATTTATTGCAATTTTTTTTCACCTGTAGCTTGTTCGATGGTCGCGAGGTCGCGTTTTCTGCTGATGGTCAGGAAGCTTCGGCAATGGGGGCGTTGGATGGAGGTGGTGAAGTCGAGCATGATGGTGGTCTTTAATTCGAAATTAATGGACCGGAGCTTGGTATCAGTGGAACTCGTGCACTTACTTGATCGTGCATAGGCAATCTTTGTTGAGGAAGATGACACTATTGATTTCGGGTTGGAATGAGTGGGCTCGGCCTATGTTGCTAATGGGTGAGTAAATATAATATTGTTTTGTTTTAATTATTTATATCAACATATTAATTTTGAAAATTCATATCTCGCTCATAAGAAACCCGTTTAGCCCGTGGATATTTACAATGGGTTTGTACGAACGAGTACAACATCGTAGTGTAAATTATTGCTAGCTTTGGACAAGTACAAATTTATGACATATGAAAACGAACAAGATTTAAATTACGTTACTTTAATTAATGACGTCGTTTAAATTTATATATTCTAATTATGGATATTTATTTGGCCAAATAAATTACTATTGAGTTAAATTGGATTGAATATGGTAATTGGACATCTACTAGCGGAATAAAACACCATTCCGCTAATTGAATTAATTTGACAATTAATTTGCAGAATAAATCATCGTTCTGCTATTTTATAGTTTTGGACGTTTGATTATATACCATTAATGATATGCCACTTTGAATTAGTGATATATTAACTAATAATGGTTAAGTTTAGGATTTATTTATATAGTCATGGTTTATGTAAATATCCGTTATTAACTTGAAAAATTAATTGAATAATATGGTAGCTTGTTTAAGTACCATGGTAATCGTTAAGCCTCTTTCGATCTAGAAAGCTAATTATTGATTTGAAAGTATTTTTACGAATAATTATTTTTATTATAAGGTTTAAAGATAATCATTATTTATTAATAATATTTAAAAAGGTAATAACTTATTATTAATAATAATATTTTAAAAATAAATTTATAATTGTTTTAATAATGTTTATGTTGGTTATTTTATTAATATGATTCTTAAAAGTTATTCCTTAATGAATATTTAATTATTATTTTAAAGTTATTAAGTTATTGTTTTAAAAATGTTTTTTATTTTAATTAATTACTTATTTAAAATGATTTAACAATACTTTAATTTTTAATTAAAGTTAATTAATTATATGATTTAAGTTATTTAATTATATTTAAAGGATAATTAATTTTTATATTAATATTAGTTTAAGGTTAATTAATTACTGTTTAAATAACGTTTAAAGTTAATTAATTATTATTATATTAATATAGTTTTGATGTTAACTTATTAATACAATAATAGTGTTTAAAAATTTATTTAATTAATGAGATTTTAAAGATAGTATTTTTAATGAAGTTTAATTTGAAGGAAATTGAAGGATGTTTAAATAATAACTTGTTATTTAAAGTTATTTTAAATAATATATGGGTTATTAAGGGAACCTTAATGACTCAAGGAGTCTATTAAATAAGTTTGTTTAAATATGGGAAGAGTTTTATAAATGGTTTTGGATATTTATAAAAGGATTAAAAGTAAGTTTTAAAGATCGGAAAGGAGAATTTTTATAAATGGTTTTTTAAGATTTGTAAAGAATATTTTATAAATAGAACTGAAAATTTATAAAGGTGATATTTATTTATAAAATAAAAGAGATTTATGGAAGGGATTGGGGTTTTGGGTTTTTTCATTTAAATGACATATGGGTTTGATCATTTAAATATGATTTCAAATAGAAAATCTTTCTAAGTGTTTGGTGAATATACTTATATCATTGTATAAGTATATGGAAAAGTTTCCAAGTTTTGAAAAGTGAAATGGTTTGTGAATATACTTATACCATTGAGATAAGTATATAGTTATATTTTCTAAGTATCGAAAATATAGTGGTTTGTGAATATACTTATCCTGTTGAGAAAAGTACATAGAAGTGATTTCCAAGAATTTGAAATGTGATTTTAAAATAACGGAAATTTTATTAAAATGAGGCTATGGGAAATGTAATCTTTGTTTTGAATGGTTGTTTATTTGATAGTTAAATAACCGACTATCAAATCTGATCAAATCGTAACTCTGGAAAATATCTAGGAGAAACATGGGAATTATATGATACAGTTACCGTCAGTGGTGATATACTGTATGTATAAACTCGTTTCATTCTTGAAGGATGAATGGTAAGGAAGTCAATCCATAAACGGTTAGGAGGTGAACTCCACTCTTATCCTTGTCTGTTTATTTCCTAAAGAACCGGGGTTAAGTTTACCAGGAACTATCGAAAGTTGTTTCGAGGAGACCGGGATCGGAATTGTTATCCGAAAACCACTTCGATCCAACTCATGCATTTTGGAACCGAAGACATCATGAAGAGCATGGAATTGAAGATAGAGATGGGAAGTGCAAGGGCTAATCACTACTAATCCTGAGGGTGTTTTCAAAATAGATATAGTAGGAATAGTGCTTTCGGTTTCGCTCAGAACCAGAATAGACTTGTATGGATGAATGCTATCAGCACATTGTTATTGGAAGGCAATGAGCATTTTAAGTGTAAATGTTCTTGAAAGGTAACCGTAGCCTCAAGCCTCATCAACGGGGAATGACTAAATTAGGGGAGATGCAATAGGGCTAAGTGGGTTGCTCCCAAGTAGGGTATGATCATCCCTATCTAGAGTCGTTATTATCTCTCATTTGTATGCTCAGGGCCCATTACCGGAGGGCTGATCATATTCAACACTATCCCGCAAGAGGTAAGTTGGTCCTATGTTGGCAGAGGATCCAGGCAAGGTCCTCGGTGTTATTTTATCTAGAGATAGACCATGACGGGTGGTATCCCGTAGCCCAGTCATTAGTTGGAATCCAATCTCCAATACGAGCCTTACGTTTTCGATTGTAGAGCTTAGTATGTTGGAATGTAAGATGCAAGCATTCCAGTTATTTAATCTATTTACTTTAAACCTAGAAAATATTATAATATAAGTGGATTTTCTATAGAAAATGTTTTGTTATCCTAAAAGGTAAAAACCCATCCGTGTTTATGTGTGGCGTGTCTTACGAGATACCTTTGTTTTGAAAAGTTATTTTGTAACGACCCGCTAATTTGGACCATTCAAATCGACAATAAATCCACACATGTCTGACTTGAATAATTCAAAATATCAGATTGTTAATTTAAATTTGGCAAAACTCAGCATATGCAGTAAATAAATCAATCACAGAATCACAGACACAGAGTAAATACAATAATACGCAGCGGAATAGATAAAATAGTAGTTCATGAAGCTACTATATAAACATCAACGTTAGAAATAAAATACAACAGAATATCTCAAATACAGTGAAGTCTCCAATCCAAACAGATGACTTCTGTGAACGAATCAACTGGAAAGCTGGAAGCTGAATCAAAAGTTGGATCTCCAAAGGAAGCTCCAAACTCCAAAGGTGAGTCTCAAATGCTGTATCACTCGGTCTGACCCGAGCGTAAAGCAAAACACAAAACACTCGAGTCGGGATTAACATTCTTATATCAATAAATCCAACTCAAGTGAAATATCAACTGAAATACAAGTAACTTAAAGGATGTTTGGGATAACCATCCTCTAAGGATCTTCAGAACTACCTACGAGGTGGAAATATACACTATAACACCGTGGTCATTCTAAATTAATTTATACTTCAAAACCAAAATATCATTTCATTTCAAATATATCTATTTTCCAAAATAGTATATATATATAGGTTAAATAATTTAAAATCAAAGTATTTAATTTCCTCAAGTCTGGCAAATCGATTCAAATCAACTTCAAATTCCAGATTCAAATTTATTCAAAGCTCAATTCATCAATTTAATTCAGTTCTAAATATACCATTTATTTTTCAATATATTTCAAAGCTTTAATACTCAACATTTTCCAAAGTTAGATTTAACAGTTTCATATAGCTCTTGATTTAACTTCATTATTATTTAATCAGGGAATATTCACTTAATAACTCAATATCATCTAACTAGCCTTACATTTCATTTTTACTAAATATTTTCTTAAATTTATTTAAGCAAGAATTATTCATTAAATTATTTAAATAAAACCCAAGTTATAAATCATATCTTAAATCTCAATTTCAATAAGTTTCAAATTAGTTTAATTAATAAATTATCTTTCCAACCTTAACTTATTCAAATTATTACCAAAATATATTTTGGAAATATAATTTTTATACTTAAACATCTCATAAGTATTAAATCCATCCTAATTTAAATTAAATAATTTAAGGCTCAACATTTATTAAAACCATATATTTCTTTCCAAAACCATAAAATTCATTTTCAAAATATTTATATATATGGACCAACGGTGTCTGTATATATACATCATATGGTTAAGTGATACGGATATTTATCATTTCAATCCGAAATTTAAATATATACGGGTAGATATCATTTCGACCCGTAATCCCAATTTCAATTCAAATGAAAATCGCTTGGGTTTATCATTTCAACCCATAACGATTTTCTCCTATTTTAAAGTCCGTTCGGATATGTATCATTTCAACCCATAGTGAATTCTATACTAACAGGGGACTTGCAGAGTGATAACAGATACTAAAAATATAACAACAGGCATATATCATCAGTATAAATAATAGATACGGGTGTCAGATGTCACAGGTGAACAGATACAAATAATAGTAATAACAGGCATATAATACTAGATACTGGTGTCAGATGTCATAGGTGAACAGATACAGATAATAACATATATACAACAATATAATACTAGATACTGGTGTCAGATGTCATAGGTGAACAGATACAAATAATAGTAATAACAGGCATATAATACTAGATACTGGTGTCAGATGTCACAGGTGAACATATACAGATAATAACATATATACAACAATGAAATTAACTAACAGCAGTAATATTTCAATTGTTGTTTCAATTTAAATCAAATTTAATAAATAAAAGAATATTAGTCCTGAGTGATTGCTCACCTTTCGAGGCTAGAGATAAATGAGAATGGGTGTGTTACGAACTGGATCACGATCTAGACCGTCGAACAAATCCAAACAACAATTTCAAAGCGAGGTAAGCTGAAAGTGGGTTGATGGGCAAAACTGAAAGATAGGGATTGATGAGAACGAATCAGAATCATCTAGATAGAACATAATATGATTATTACCTCGTTGAATTAATATTTAAAACAAATAAATAAAATATATATAATTTAAAAATCATTATTTTTAAACACATATATTTAAGAGTCAGTTTATTTTAAACTTTCAAATCAAACAACTTTGTATGCACAAATCAATGATAAAACAAAGATGTAATGCATGTATGTAGGTAGAATTGTGAACCAACCATATGTAAACTAATGCAAAATTCTTGAAATGCAGCGATGTACGTATACTATTATGTAAACTATACTAAATGCATACCTATAAACGAGCATTTTATATATGCTTACAATATAAAGAATTTTACTAAAACCATTAATCATCTCATATTATAATAATAACCTCTGTACTATCAATTCAATTATAACAGTGGATATGCAACTATATATGATAATATGAAGCTACGCCCATATATGCTTATACTTATATACTAAATAAACTAATCTGTAAGTCAACTGACAATAATACAAACTACTCTATAAGCCAACTGACAATAGTTAAGTTTCGAAAGTTTATTATAATTTATATATATGTATAACTGAGACCATAGTACTTTCATTGTATAAACTTATATATTTTATATAACATACATCTTATATAACTATCTATAAACTTATACAACTATGCAGACACCCAACAGCAATCTATTATTATGTATGTAAACTATCATTGGAAAAATGCAGACTACAAACATACTCAGACAAATCCCATAGAACTGTTATGGATTACAACTTGCATAAACAAAATCTATTATGACCAATGTATATACTGTAAATTATATATACTCAATATAAGATTATATAACTTATATATATATAGCATTTTTTTTCCAGAACCATCAAAACACAAATTTACCTTTATATGCTTTTCAGTAAATTTCAAAAAAAACTAAACACACCATATACAAATACTTTTAAACACATATCTAGATATATAAACTATCTTAAAAATTCAATATATAATAACATATATATATATATATTACCTAATATAAATGAAGTAGAGGCTTGCACGGCAAGTGGAGGAAGCGGGTGAAGGCGGGCACGAAGGGAGTGGGAGGAGGAAGACACGTCGATCTCGGCGACGGAGGAGATGGGCGGGGCGGTGGTCATGTGAGCTGCTGGCGAGCAAGGGGAGAAGAGGAATGAGAGAGAGGAGCCTAAGAGAGGTTGGCCGGAGCGGCGCTTGTAGAGGTTGGGCGTGCACAGGGGTGTCACGGCGGAGAAAGGTGGTGGTTGTGAGCTTTGGCTCGGGTGGTGGCACGGGAGCAGTGGGCGAGGCTGAGCGGTTTCTAAAGGCCAGATTTTGGTGGCACTGGAAGATCGGAGGGTCGCTGGCGATTTCGCGTGAGGTCGAAGCATGGGGAGAGGGAAGGAACAGGGTGGGTCTCGGCTAATAAAAAGTGGGAGGCAGAGATGTTGAAGGCGACAGGGGAGATAAAGGAAATGAAGAGAGTGGAGAGAGGTGGGTCTTGTTGTGTCAAGCAATGCTTTGTTTAGATTATAATATTTTTTTCTCAAAAGAACGTAGTGATGCAGAAAGACATTTAGGTGGATAGGTAAAAAAGGCAAGACAAAACCAATTAATATATTCCAGCAGTAGAAACGTCAGGCAACACAATGGTTCAAAGAATGATAAAAGTAACTGATATGAACACGAAAGCATGAAAAAGGGAATATAAAACAAAGTGCAAGGGCAACGGTCTTCCCAAAATTCAGCTAAGTCATTAAGGCAAATAAATGGTTTGGTTGTACAGCACGTTTCAAAAATTTGAAACGTACAAGAAATAGAAGATCACGGATCCGTGCCGATACGGTTACCGGTTTTCGCGGATTCTGCTGTGAACCGGACTTCAAAATACAGAGATGAATATATCATTGAGATCAGTACGACGAGAGGATCAAAACGGTATACAGATATTGGTGGTACAATCATCCGCTTAAAAGTCGATAATCGGTACCGGAAATGCTGCTATTTTGCCAGAATTTAGATAAACGGAGCAGTAGAAGTCCAAATTTGGAGAAACGAAATTTGCAGTCTGATTCAGAATGATCTGAATAAATTTTCTCCTGTTGACATATTTTGGTTTCGGAAAACTTTTAAATTCACTGTTATTAACCGGTTTGAATTGAAATGAAATTTCACAGGAAAATAAACTTCAATATTATCAGATGAAAATTTATCAGTTGCTATATTAAAATAGACGTATTCCAAATAATAAATTTTTAATTTCAAATTTTATTGTTTAAAATTTCACAAATTTCCAGTTAAATATACTTTTAAAACCATTAAATTTTGCGGGTCGTTACACTCTCCCCCACTCAAAACTTTTCGTCCCCGAAAAGGAAGGAGGTAGAAGAATAGAAACAACCAGACAGAAAAGATAGATTGAAAGACAAGATTAACAATTAATTTGAAACTATATATAAATTTTACTTGAAATATTCATTTGAAAACTTCATTTACAATTCAATTATCTTTAATACTTTAATATCTTCCAAAAACCCATTTGTAAAATTTCTTGTTTCCTTTTTAAATACCATTTATGTTTAAATAAAACCTTTATAAAGGTATGAAAACTATTTGAAAACAATTATACATTATTACTTATTTTTACAAAGAAGCTATTTGAAAACATTAAATTCATAATTCATAATTTTTTTTTTATCTCAAGATACTTTTCAACATTATTAATAAATCAATAATCATTTCTTTAAATATGTTGTATTTACTTAATAACTTCTAAAATATTTAACACTAAAATTTTCTATTTATAACACTATCTTTTTTTAATATATATTAAACCATATAGTATATAAATAAACAATACTTAAAAAGATATAGTCAACAGGGAAAAAAAAGGAGGACTTGGAAAAATAGAATATAGGTAAATAAATATAGCTGAGCGGATAAGGTAGATTCAAGGAATAGTATCGGGCATGAATAGTTAATTTAGAACCATAAGGGTTTTGATTCCAAATATTGATACAAAATTTTCTTTGTTGGAAATACTTCTATTATAAAATACCTTTATAACGAAACAAATTTTCTTTCGAAAATACTTTTATAACTCGATGTTTCAACAAGTTTATCCTTGTTCCTGTAGACTCTGGTAGTGCGTTGATCAGGCGCAAAACTAGAATTCTCCAGGTACTTAGTAGACCTTTTTCAACACCCAGTGAAAATACTGGAAAAACTTTTTAAACATAGATATGGAAAGTACAATCCAAACAAATCAACCAAACCAAACCTTTGTCCGATCATGGTTCGCAGATACACAATGGTTACGCCTGGTTCCCCCAGGAAACAATCCATATCCATAAGCTTTCTCAGCCCTGCGAGTTACGCCATGATGACTAGTAGAATGCAGGATACACAATGGTTACGCCTAGATCCCCCAGGAAACAATCCGTACCCCCAAGCAAGACTCGGCCAAGCATTTGTGCTACTATTCGCGACCTACACAGATTGTAGGATACACAATGATTACGCCTAGATCCCCTAGGAAACAATCCGTACCCCTAGGCAAGACTCAGCCAGGCAGTTGCGCTATGCAGTCACGAGAGAAAAAATAAGACCATGGGTAACGCCATGGAATTCGAAGGACACTCGAGTATCATATCCGGAAAACCAAAAATCAGAGAGAATAATATCGATAGAATGAATCCAAGATGTGGCCACAAATCGGATATCAAGCAGAAGGCACTTTCCATATCTTTACTTCGAAAATATGTATCATATAGTACCTTTTCAAATCACTTTCAAATATCATACTTATATAAAATCCATTATATATAAGATTTAAATTTCAAATCAAATACTTTCCAAAATCAATAGTATATCAAATCATACTTATATAGACTTCAATTATATAAGATTTCACTTCCAAATTGAGTACCTTTTCAAATCAATAGTTTTCGAATCAATTTCATATTCATACAAATCAATTTTATATAAGTTCGACAACTCCCAAATCAAGTGTTAAGTAACATAAGGTTCTCAAATTTTTATTTGTTTCAATATCAGTTCAATTTTAAAATCATATACAATTTCACCAAATTATTTCTTCTCAAATTAATTATCTTTAGTTTCAAAGTTTCCAAAATAATAGATTTAGAAAATAAATCCGAATTTCCAAATCAATATAATTTAAGTCAACCAATTCATTTCCAAAATCAATTGTTTTCAAAATCATCTTATACTTACGTAAGGTCTATCTTATATAAGGATCAAATTTTTCAAAATAAATTTCGCTGTATGAAGAGCCATATGGGATTGAATATCTTTGCTTTTATGGGTTATATATCTTTGTAATTTAAATTGGAAAATTTTCTTTTAGTAAGCAAAGATATTCTAACATGACAGCTTTCAATTTCAGCGTCAAAATATATCAATGATATTAGGATATAAGATGTACATACATCATCATTTCGCAGAATCACATTTGATCGCTCGCTCGATCACACAAGTTCGCTTTCGAACTAGTATTGTCCATTCGACTTCCCTAATGCGGATTTCGATATGGTTTCTCGACTAGAAGCCATCAGTCTCCTTGCATAGCCATATACTATGATAGAGAATTCTAGAATCGAGCCCAAAATCCATATCAAATATTCGCCATCAAGAATCAAATGAAAAATCCTAACACGAAATGGTGTAATTCACCTCGAACTTGTGTACTCAAACTTGGATCAATTCAATTATTCGAATAAAACAGCATACGTACAACTTATATTTTTACCCAACTTGTTAAATATATAGTTTCACAAAGATGTTACTAAGTTAAAACATTTAAACTAAATTTTATTCAAAATATTTTGAAGATCAAATTCTTTCCAAAACCTTTCAAATTTAAATTTCATATTAGAAAATTTTAAAATTTCCTTATTCATTTGCTTAACCAAACAGTTTTATCTTATTTAAATCATATTACTTCATACTTAAACATTCAAAACAACTTATATACCCTATCGAAATACTTTTCAAAATTTCTTAGCTTTTAAGAGTTAACCTTGATTTGGAAATGTTCGAACCTTCGAAATAGTTGAAGAAATCATTTTCAAATTCAAGAGATGGAAATCAACAAATCAGTAAATCAATTTTAATAGATAGGTTTATATCAAATTCGGAACACGAGGACTGAACACCGGCTTATTTCAAATCATTTCGAATATATATATATATACATATATCTTTCGAATATCAAATCTTTCTTCGGAATTTGAAATCAAAATTGGTTTCGCAAAATCACTCGCATAGCAATGCTACTAGAGTGGCCTCTCCCTCACTCTGAAACTCGAAAATCAATGTCGATGATGCATGCACTCATCACCGAAATTATTTTCCAGCGACATAAGTGAGTTCTGGACTTCTATTTTCTTGAAAACTTCTTTGAAATTTCTTCGAAATCATTGGAACTCATTTGAAGTCATTTGAAACATTTCTTATTCGGAAAATACTTTTAAATCATATTATTATTATAATATATTTCAAAATCTTAAAACCAGTTTCAAAATACCGGAGTTCAATTCTCGAATTTCAAATTTAAAATCCTTCAGTTATAAATCTTTTTTAGATAAATCAAATTTCTTATATAGTTTTTTTTTCAAAATTACAAATCCTTTCGAAACCTCAAATTCTTATTTTAAAAGGGTTTATAATATTTATCGAAAACATTTCACTTATATATATAATATAACAATTTCGATATATAAAACAATTTCTAAAATATAAAGCCTGATTTTTCAAAGGATGGTTCAAGAATGGATTTCAAAACAAAGATAGAAATTCAAATTAGAGGGACTCTAATCAAATAGGATTCTGATTCGAAAATAAGTTCGAACGAAAATGAGATAATTAATTACAAAATAGAAGTCGGATATACTTATATAAATCAAGGGCGACCATAACCGGGTCAACCGTGACTTCAAGAATATAATCGATGTGGAAATCTAAGGCAAATCGACATTCGGTCGCCAGAGATAGAATTCGGCATCTAAACCAAAGATATAGAAATCTTCGGTGAATCAATGCCAATTGTGAAGGAGTTTCACCCCTTTACAAAACATTCAAAGGTCGGCGGGATCGCCTATTCTTATAGAGATCATTTGAAGTGGAGTTATGCGATACTCCAGAATCAAAAGAATACAAATAGGGAGAGACAAGAATGAATTTTGGAACCACAAGAAATGTTCCAAAGTTCAAAGGAAATCGAGTCAAACGGAAGAGATTCAAACTCGAACGAATGTGATTCTGTAAATAAATTTACTATATATGCTAAGTTTTGCCTAGAGCCAAAGCTCTGATACCAACTGTAACGACCCGCTTTTTTGGACCATTCAAATCGACAATAAATCCACACATGTCTGACTTGAATAATTCAAAATATCAGATTGTTAATTTAAATTTGGCAAAACTCAGCATATGCAGTAAATAAATCAATCACAGAATCACAGACACAGAGTAAATACAATAATACGCAGCGGAATAGATAAAATAGTAGTTCATGAAGCTACTATATAAACATCAGCGTTAGAAATAAAATACAACAGAATATCTCAAATACAGTGAAGTCTCCAATCCAAACAGATGACTTCTGTGAACGAATCAACTGGAAAGCTGGAAGCTGAATCAAAAGTTGGATCTCCAAAGGAAGCTCCAAACTCCAAAGGTGAGTCTCAAATGCTGTATCACTCGGTCTGACCCGAGCATAAAGCAAAACACAAAATACTCGAGTCAGGATTAACATTCTTATATCAATAAATCCAACTCAAGTGAAATATCAACTGAAATACAAGTAACTTAAAGGATGTTTGGGATAACCATCCTCTAAGGATCTTCAGAACTATCTACGAGGTGGAAATATACACTATAACACCGTGGTCATTCTAAATTAATTTATACTTCAAAACCAAAATATCATTTCATTTCAAATATATCTATTTTCCAAAATAGTATATATATATAGGTTAAATAATTTAAAATCAAAGTATTTAATTTCCTCAAGTCTGGCAAATCGATTCAAATCAACTTAAAATTCCAGATTCAAATTTATTCAAAGCTCAATTCATCAATTTAATTCAGTTCTAAATATACCATTTATTTTTCAATATATTTCAAAGCTTTAATACTCAACATTTTCCAAAGTTAGATTTAACAGTTTCATATAGCTCTTGATTTAACTTCATTATTATTTAATCAGGGAATATTCACTTAATAACTCAATATCATCTAACTAGCCTTACATTTCATTTTTACTAAATATTTTCTTAAATTTATTTAAGCAAGAATTATTCATTAAATTATTTAAATAAAACCCAAGTTATAAATCATATCTTAAATCTCAATTTCAATAAGTTTCAAATTAGTTTAATTAATAAATTATCTTTCCAACCTTAACTTATTCAAATTATTACCAAAATCTATTTTGAAAATATAATTTTTATACTTAAACATCTCATAAGTATTAAATCCATCCTAATTTAAATTAAATAATTTAAGGCTCAACATTTATTAAAACCATATATTTCTTTCCAAAACCATAAAATTCATTTTCAAAATATTTATATATATGGACCAACGGTGTCTGTATATATACATCATATGGTTAAGTGATACGGATATTTATCATTTCAATCCAAAATTTAAATATATACGGGTAGATATCATTTCGACTCATAATCCCAATTTCAATTCAAATAAAAATCGCTTGGGTTTATAATTTCAACCCATAACGATTTTCTCCTATTCTAAAGTCCGTTCGGGTATGTATCATTTCAACCCATAGTGAATTCTATACTAACAGGGGACTTGCAGAGTGATAACAGATACTAAAAATATAACAACAGGCATATATCATCAGTATAAATAACAGATACGGGTGTCAGATGTCACAGGTGAACAGATACAAATAATAGTAATAACAGGCATATAATACTAGATACTGGTGTCAGATGTCACAGGTGAACAGATACAGATAATAACATATATACAACAATATAATACTAGATACTGGTGTCAAATGTCATAGGTGAACAGATACAAATAATAGTAATAACAGGCATATAATACTAGATACTGGTGTCAGATGTCACAGGTGAACAGATACAGATAATAACATATATACAACAATGAAATTAACTAACAGCAGTAATATTTCAATTGTTGTTTCAATTTAAATCAAATTTAATAAATAAAAGAATATTAATCGTGAGTGATTGCTCACCTTTCGAGGCTAGAGATAAATGAGAATGGGTGTGTTACGAACTGGATCACGATCTAGACCGTCGAACAAATCCAAACAACAATTTCAAAGCGAGGTAAGCTGAAAGTGGGTTGATGGGCAAAACTGAAAGATAAGGATTGATGAGAACGAATCATAATCATCTAGATAGAACATAATATGATTATTACCTCATTGAATTAATATTTAAAACAAATAAATAAAATATATATAATTTAAAAATCATTATTTTTAAACACATATATTTAAGAGTCAGTTTATTTTAAACTTTCAAATCAAACAACTTTGTATGCACAGATCAATGATAAAACAAAGATGTAATGCATGTATGTAGGTAGAATTGTGAACCAACCATATGTAAACTAATGCAAAATTCTTGAAATGCAGCGATGTACGTATACTGTTATGTAAACTGTACTAAATGCATACCTATAAACGAGCATTTTATATATGCTTACAATATAAAGAATTTTACTAAAGCCATTAATCATCTCATATTATAATAATAACCTCTGTACTATCAATTCAATTATAACAGTGGATATGCAACTATATATGATAATATGCAGCTACGCCCATATATGCTTATACTTATATACTAAATAAACTAATCTGTAAGTCAACTGACAATAATACAAACTACTCTATAAGCCAACTGACAATAGTTAAGTTTCGAAAGTTTATTATAATTTATATATATGTATAACTGAGACCATAGTACTTTCATTGTATAAACTTATATATTTTATATAACATACATCTTATATAACTATCTATAAACTTATACAACTATGCAGACACCCAACAACAATCTATTATTATGTATGTAAACTATCATTGGAAAAATGCAGACTACAAACATACTCAGACAAATCCCATAGAACTGTTATGGATTACAACTTGCATAAACAAAATCTATTATGACCAACGTATATACTGTAAATTATATATACTCAATATAAGATTATATAACTTATATATATATAGCATTTTTTTTTCAGAACCATCAAAACACAAATTTACCTTTATATGCTTTTCAGTAAATTTCAAAAAAAACTGAACACACCATATACAAATACTTTTAAACACATATCTAGATATATAAACTATCTTAAAAATTCAATATATAATAACATAAATATATATATTACCTAATATAAATGAAGTAGAGGCTTGCACGGCAAGTGGAGGAAGCGGGTGAAGGCGGGCACGAAGGGAGTGGGAGGAGGAAGACACGTCGATCTCGGCGACGGAGGAGATGGGCGGGGCGGTGGTCATGTGAGCTGCTGGCGAGCAAGGGGAGAAGAGGAATGAGAGAGAGGAGCCTAAGAGAGGTTGGCCGGAGCGGCGCTTGTAGAGGTTGGGCGTGCACAGGGGTGTCACGGCGGAGAAAGGTGGTGGTTGTGAGCTTTGGCTCGGGTGGTGGCACGGGAGCAGTGGGCGAGGCTGAGCGGTTTCTAAAGGCCAGATTTTGGTGGCACTGGAAGATCGGAGGGTCGCTGGCGATTTCGCGTGAGGTCGAAGCATGGGGAGAGGGAAGGAACAGGGTGGGTCTCGGCTAATAAAAAGTGGGAGGCAGAGATGTTGAAGGCGACAGAGGAGATAAAGGAAATGAAGAGAGTGGAGAGAGGTGGGTCTTGTTGTGTCAAGCAATGCTTTGTTTAGATTATAATATTTTTCTCTCAAAAGAACGTAGTGATGCAGAAAGACATTTAGGTGGATAGGTAAAAAAGGCAAGACGAAACCAATTAATATATTCCAGCAGTAGAAACGTCAGGCAACACAATGGTTCAAAGAATGATAAAAGTAACTGATATGAACACGAAAGCATGAAAAAGGGAATATAAAACAAAGTGCAAGGGCAACGGTCTTCCCAAAATTCAGCTAAGTCATTAAGGCAAATAAATGGTTTGGTTGTACAACATGTTTCAAAAATTTGAAACGTACAAGAAATAGAAGATCACGGATCCGTGCCGATACGGTTACCGGTTTTCGCGGATTCCGCTGTGAACCGGACTTCAAAATACAGAGATAAATATATCATTGAGATCAGTACGACGAGAGGATCAAAACGGTATACAGATATTGGTGGTACAATCATCCGCTTAAAAGTCGATAATCGGTACCGGAAATGCTGCTATTTTGCTAGAATTTAGATAAACGGAGCAGTAGAAGTCCAAATTTGGAGAAACGAATTTCGCAGTCTGATTCAGAATGATCTGAATAAATTTTCTCCTGTTGACATATTTTGGTTTCGGAAAACTTTTAAATTCACTGTTATTAACCGGTTTGAATTGAAATGAAATTTCACAGGAAAATAAACTTCAATATTATCAGATGAAAATTTACCAGTTGCTATATAAAATAGACGTATTCCAAATAATAAATTTTTAATTTCAAATTTTATTGTTTAAAATTTCACAAATTTCCAGTTAAATATACTTTTAAAACCATTAAATTTTGCGGGTCGTTACATATTTAAAATTTCAGAATCCATTTGATTGTGTTTCTCAAGCCGATTTTACCAGACTATCCCAGGCATTATTTTTTTAAAATGCTCGGGTCAGACAGAGCATATTTCCATATTAACTTGGATACTTGGAGCTTTGGGAGACGAGTTGGAGGCTCAGAGATGTATTCACATACATGGTTATTTTTCCGTTGCATTTATGGTTTTATTTATCAGGATTTGTGAGTATAGGTTGTTATAACTAACTGTGCTGAATAGGTTAGTATACTCTGATTGATGTTTGTATATACATATATTACAGTTTTGTTTTTGTGGAATGATTTGTTATATATTATGGATTGTTCATTCGCTGTGAGATTCTATGTTGTTTAGTTTCTTCTTATCTTCTTCTTTTTTCTTTTCCCTAACTATCCGCCTTTCCGTTCAATTTGGACATATGTGGTTTATTGTCAGCTTAAATTGTACGGAAAAGTGGGTCGTTATAGGTTCATTGGATTCCAGCAAAGTGGTGTCGATTCAAGAATCTAAGGAGGAGTTTTCAAACTGAACTATCACTAATAGGCCAGATTTGACCGCCTTCCCTTTGTAATACCCCAAATCAACATTAAATGATAATGTTTGATTCTTGAATACCACGAAAGACATTCCATCGTGGTAAAATTAAAACCAATCATCCAAACAAGGCAAACCAATAAAATCTCATAGCGGAATGATAACATATAATATACGGAATATATATGAGCAGAACAGATAAAAAACATATAAGAGACTGCACTAGTGGAAGCAAATGATAAATAAATATCAATATAAAAAATTAAAATACACCAACCCTATACACAGAGTTTTGAATACAATACTGATATAACAAGTCTCATATATAAATAACATGCCTGTCATGCACTACTACAACAACAAGTACACATTTCCAAAATATTGACATCATGCCTCCAAAATGCTCCAGCTGTCCTGTAAGCATATTCCCCAGAAGGTCCGACTCCTAGACTATGCAACCAAGTACACAAGAGTTTTCATGACATAAATAGACAAATCACGAGTAAGACTTAAAGCCTGGTTTGAGGGAAACTATCTCAAAATAATGTATATAAAAACTATATACATATATAAAACATGAAGCTACTAAGGCATAGCCGATCCCTTCTATAAACATGGCCCAAGATTAACCTAGACTAAAAAGTCAGCACATCCTAGTAATACCAATTTCAAAAAAGCTTATATGCCTCTAAGAACGATGTCATAATACTCATGTTAGCTACTATAGGGATGGTGGTACCCAGTAAGGTCAGCCGGTGCCAACACCCTCTATCATAAATAGTATAACAATTCTTACTGCATAAATAAGTACAAATAATCGATTATACATACTCATGTATAGACCTTATACGATAAGCCTTAATAACCGATATTTACTGTCGACCCTTACTGAGCGAAATATCAATGAAGCAACTACAGCTTATGTGATCTTTGGATTTATTACATTCCTACCATTTGAGAGTCGAGAATGAGGGTCCTTATACGAGCTCTTTGCTGCATAGGTTTCCTCATACATACACAGATTGCTTTTTTGGCACTAACAAAAATCTCTATCACTATAGTGCTCCCTAGTAACGATATGTATGCTACTGCTACTAGATACAAGTAACCTTTAAGAGTTGCTCCAGATCCTCCCAAAGGCTTAGCCCGAAACCATTAAACGAATATATAAGTGAATACGTAGCATGGGAACTGTGCTATGACTCGAATTTAGTCTCCCTCCATGACTCTCTCTTCGTGCACTTGCTTTGACACAATGGATCTCTCAAGCACAACATCACGTCGAACCATAGCGTCCCTCCATGATTCTCTCGCCATGCACTTACATCGACCCTAATGGATCTCTAAAGCAAAATAGCACATCGGATCATGGAATCTAATTTAACCATCGATCCACATGTCTAACTAGTCTCGTACAAGTCACTCGCTATCACATATTCGCACATCTGCCTGAATCTACATCGATTTCTTGTCATCATGTGCTCCTCTCAATTATACATGTTTACTGTACTTGACTACCCAACCGATCACCGTACCGATCTTGTGACCAATCATTCCTCAATTGCTATCTCGATCATACACTATTCCCATGTAGGAATATGCCATACCCAATGTCCATCACCTCGATTCACTTCCTCGACCGCAAGCCCGGATGCCTTATCGATCACCACCAACTGCATGTGCAATACTTTACTTTCACATCCAAATTTCATGCTTCGACTTGCATTTCACTTTCCCGAGTAGCTAAAACCATCCTAAAGTCATATCAAAGCCTCATGTCGTACCGCATCCGAAACTATGGGAAAAACCCTACTATTTCTTTCACTGCCCAGGCTTACTACCGAGGCTTGGTGACCACCGGTCGACCAGCCGCACTATGACCGGTCGACTGCTCGTAGAAGCATCTAAATAGTAAGCCAGACAATAAGCACTTTTGCTATGCTGATCGTTGTTTCTTATTCTGCCTTGTCTGTAGCTTTTCCCAATAGGTCACCTAGGTCCTCTAGTTTGCCTCCTCTACATCAATCATCGCACATAATCTATTGGTTGATGTTTTGGAAGTGGTTCCTTATGTACTTGAAAACTGATTTCGATACAAAATCCTCTCTTTCATGCGTAGAGTTCCATAAAGCGATTTGCTCGACCCAGCCTCCTCTCACATGCCAAAACATAGTCAATCGGCCTTTTTGCCTCATGAGATGCTTAAATTTGTGTCAATGCACCTACTTGTACTTGCTTATGCACACAAGAGTACGTAAACAAGCTTACACTTCACTATTAACGTCTTGAGATTCACCAACGCGATTACTCGACCCCGTATCTTCACACTCACCTTAGCGCACATGACAGTTGCTCCATGTACGTTAGATGTTACTAATATGCATACTCACAAATATATATATATATATATATTGACATACACATAGATATATATATATATATATTCACACAAATAAACTTATATACACACACCACCTATATATGTGTATGTCTATGTACATATAAATATTCATACAAATAAACTTATATATACACACCCAATTACGTACAACAATTCTAATTGTAATTCAGTAATTGTCTTGACTATTATATATTGTTGTTTGCACAAAAAATGGACAAACACCTCAAAGTCGTATGATTTAGTTGATTTTATGCAAATATATGAAAAGCAGGGACTAAACTGTAAAAAGACACGCAGATTTATAGTGGTTCAGCCAGAATGTGCCTACGTCCACTTTATATATTATTTCTCCTTTCTTGTTCAGATTACAAGTACAAAGCTTTTATACAAGTAAATGAAAGTTGTTTGAAAGTTCTATCCGTGCTTGAGCTCTCAAACTTGTCCCCATTGTTGTACCCCTGCCCCTCTATTTATAGAGTGAGGCTGAGGGCAGGGGTCTTGGATGTACATAGCTGGTGGTGGGCCTGGGCTGATGTAATCTGGCCTGGTAGCGTTGGTTCGGCATTGCTTGGTTAGGAGATGGTTGGAGAAGTGGATTGGACCGGTAGTAGGTGGTTCGATGATTGGTCCGGTGGCAAGTGGTTCGGTGGTGAGAGGATGGCCTTGATTCGGCAATGAATGGTTCGGTGGTTGGTTGGTCCGGTAGTGGGTGGTTCGGTAGAGGTTGAACCGGTGGTGGGTGGTTCGGCAGTGGATGGTTCGGCGATTGGTTGGTCCGGTAGGGATACTTTGGGTTTGGTTCGGTAGGTAGTGGAGTGGCTGGTCCGGTTCGGTAGAGCATTCCTTGTCTTGGCTTGGCAATGCCTGCTTTACTCTGGTTCGGCGAGGACTTCCTTATTCTGATTCGGTGGTGACCTCCCCTCTTTGGTTCGGTGAAAACATGCCCAACATTTGCCCCCCAAAGTGGGGCATATGCCAGTCATATGTCTCGCTTTGTTTCAGCTTGGACATTCCCATCCGGTCCTACGTGCCAACCCAGTTGGTCCGGTCATTTACATTTGCCTATAAGTATGGGTTTCATGTCTCTATTCACCTTCTATCTTTTGAAATAGCCGAATCAGCCAAATACCAAACCAGACTCAACTGTTTGAAATAGCCGAATCAACCATACTGTCGAATCACGTTTGACTACCGGTCCAGGTAATTGCCGAATGACCTTATGTTTTGAATTACGAGTGAAACTCCAGACTGCATACACTTGCTTGTTTATATCTCTACATCCTTATTCTAACAATGTACTCTTTTGTGTTGCGGATAATGTCTCATAAAGTTGAAACCCGTTCTGATAAGAAGAAGTCTAAGGACCAAGGAGAGTCCTCCATAGTGCCCCCAGTTCAGGCAGCACCAGAACGTCATGGACCAACCCCGAGATCGCTAGTAGACGTGTATGGTCCTCAAGAGCTCCTGAACTCACCGCCTGACTGCTTTCCTGGCTCCCTCAAAGATGAGCAGCTCGATGCTATTTCTCGCTCTTTTGGGATTGACAGAACGCTTATGATGTTGCCGGTGGAAGGAGGTAGGTGTGCAAGTAGAAGATGATGATCAAGACGATCAAGGAGCAGATGCTGGTAAGTCCTCCCCTTTAGTCTTTCCGTTAACTTGGTTGCTTATCACTAATGAAATCTTTCCTTGATCGGATAGGCCGTCAACAGGACAAGGGTAAAGCTCCGATGCAGCCGGCTCCTTGACTTGACCTGGATATCTTTTTGCTTACTGAACATTGTTGTATATGTTAGTCTCAAAATAGTAACGTAACTTTTAGGTCGTAATTATGTTACTTGTAATAAACAACATTATCTTTGGCGTGTAATTTTTAAACTTAAGCTGATTCTGTCGTATTTGAATGCTTTTGTTATTTTGCCATGTTGTATGAGAAATATAGCTATGCATATGCTTGTAATTCAGTTGTGTTTGATGTCAAGTTCTTGCTTAAAACATAATTTCATGCCTTGCAATGCTAGTGTGATGTATGAATAAATTATAGCCATGTATTTGTACACAAAAGAAGAAAATACCGCCTTTCATGTTCTAATTGTAGATGGCAGTTTTGAATGTCTTGTGTGACTGAGTATGGAATGCGGCCTAGTGTCCCGTTGTGGGTTCCGACTCCCATTAGCGAATCGGAATAAGGAAGTCCTCGCCGAACCAGAGTAAAGCAGGCATTGCCAAGCCAAGACAAGGAAAGCTCTACCGAATCGGACCAGCCACTCCACTACCTACCGAACCAAACCCAAAGTATCCCTACCGGACCAACCAATCGCCGAACCATCCACTGCCGAACCACCCACCACCGGTTCAACCTCTACCGAACCACCCACTACCGGACCAACCAACCACCGAACCATTCATTGCCGAATCAAGGCCATCCTCTCACCACCGAACCACTTGCCACCGGACCAATCATCGAACCACCTACTACCGGTCCAATCCACTTCTCCAACCATCTCCTAACCAAGCAATGCCGAACCAACGCTACCAGGCCAGATTACATCAGCCCAGGCCCACCACCAGCTATGTACATCCAAGACCCCTGCCCTCAGCCTCACTCTATAAATAGAGGGGCAGGGGTACAACAATGGGGACAAGTTTGAGAGCTCAAGCACGGATAGAACTTTCAAACAACTTTCATTTACTTGTATAAAAGCTTTGTACTTGTAATCTGAACAAGAAAGGAGAAATAATATATAAAGTGGACGTAGGCACATTCTGGCTGAACCACTATAAATCTGCGTGTCTTTTTACAGTTTAGTCCCTGCTTTTCATATATTTGCATAAAATCAACTAAATCATACGACTTTGAGGTGTTTGTCCATTTTTTGTGCAAACATTTTTGGTGCTTTCACTGAGAACTAGAAACTCGAAGCTTCAGCTTCTTCCACTTAACCTTTTTCCTAACAGCATTGTTCATCGCTTGGAAAACATGCCTCCCAAGCAGAAGAAAGATGTTAACAAAGGAAAAAACATCGCAACCAGTAGTCTTCCAGATCCAGTGGACACAGATCAAGTAAATCGTCCCCCTCCAGCAGCAGTACCAAATAGAGGTCGGGCAAATCCGACCACTCCTGCCGCAGAACAGCCTGCAGCAATTACTAGGGCAGATCTAGACAGGGTTGTAGCTGAAGTAACTAACCGCTTCACGTCCCAGCAGGAAGCCTTGGTGGACCATCTCATGTCACGCTTAAGGGATGCTGAAGAGTCCAACCGCAACACTGAGTCATGGGGTGAATCCCAGTCTGGAGGATCTCAGAGACAACAAAGATCTTCCTTCTTCGAAGGAGCTAACGGCAGAAGCAGCCATGGTAGGAGCCGAGATCGAGCACGGCCCGAAGTTAGGCCTGAGGAAATGCTTGGAACCGAACCCAACGGGGGAGGTACCGGGCGGAGGTCAACTGTAGCTGAGCCGGTCGTATTGCCTAACCACGAAAACGCCAATGAATGGGGCCGAGCTAGAATCCAGCCCGAAGTTGGACCCGAGGAAGTGCTTAGATCAGAACCCAACAGGCGAAGATCAAGGCAAGGGCCAACTGTAGCTGACCCTAGCATGCTCCCAGAAGACCAAAGGCAGCCACTGGAAAATATGAGGAATGATAGACAGTACCATCCCTACAGGTCATCTGGATGGAATCAATCCCACAGAACAGAACCGAACTCGTTTCTATCTGCTCCAAATTCTGATGAAAGGATGGCACGCTTGTTCAGAGAGTGCGTCCAACGGGATCAAAGAGATCGAGGGATAGGCGCTAGGGTAACCAGCCCTTTCGCCCGCAATATCCAAATTGCTATCACCCCCCGAGAATGGAAGATGCCAACAATGGAACCTTACAAAGGAATCTCCGACCCCGTTGTACACTTACAGAGATACACACAGCATATACTCATGAGTGGAGCAACAGAGGGAGTACTATGCAAATGCTTTCCACTATTCTTAGCAGATCTAGCTACCTCCTGGTTCTGCCATCTACCCCAAGGATCCATCAGCTCGTGGGATATGTTGAAAGAAAAGTTTATCAGCCAGTTCCGCATTCATGTGGAACAACCCAAGGACGCTTATTCCTTATCCAATATCAAACAGAAACCTGGAGAGAAGCTGCAGCAATATTTAACCCGATTCAATGCCGCAGCGGCCGTAGTTCAAGATGCCGATGAGAAGCTTGTCTTAATGGCCCTCTGTAGTGGTGTGCATCCGGATACAAAATTCGCTAGAAGATTGACAAAAGAAAAACCAACTACTTTACCCGATTTCTTCCATGAAGCCGGGAAATATATGAGGCTTGAAGACGCTGCCACTAAGGGGCAGTCAGGGCAATAAAATAAGGCAACTCACAGCAACGCACCCGCTGTAGCAAAGGACGTTCAAAGAAATGATTCTAGAGACAATGCTGGGGGCAAGAAGGGAGAAAAGCGCCTATATCGGCCAGGACCGAGATTCGACACTTACACTCCTTTGAATGAAACCGTCGAAAAACATCTTCCTTGCCACCCAAGGCGAAGTTAGATATGAACACCCACCGTACAAGAAGGAATCAGATAACGCACAGAAGTCTGGAAAGTTCTGCCGCTTCCACGAATCTCATGGGCATGATACCAATGAATGCCATCATCTCCGAGACTTGATTGAAGAACACATCAGAAGGAAGAAACTACAACGCTTTCTTGGGAAGGCCAGCCCTGTCCGACTTTCAAATTGTCCTGGCCCCATAATGCCTAAAGATGAAATTTCCAACGGATAATGGAGTAGAGGGAGACCAGGACGTTGCTCGAGACTGCTATGTAACTGAACTTCGCAACAACCACAGGAAGGATAAAGGGAAGAGTGTAGAGGTTGCCCTCTGCACAAAAAGTTTGGAAGCATAGCAACTAAAGAAAGCCCCTCCTCTTCGATATACCAGCGATCCCTTCAATGAATTAGGCCCAGGGACAGGGAGGAGGAGGCTACCGCCGAGCTTGCAGAGGCTATGGAATTTGTATCTATAAACAAACATGACTCGAGTAGACTATTGAAAATCGGGTCCCAACTAAAAACAGAGTTGAAGGAACAACTCATTGACTTTCTCCGCCACAACTTGGATGTATTTGCATGGTCACATGCTGACATGACCAGAATCTCCCCTGACATAGCGTGCCACATACTAAACTTGAGAAGCTAGCATACTGTTTACTACTCACATCACAGAAACTGCGTCACTACTTCGAGTCCCATTCCATCAAAGTTCTGACCGACCAACCACTGAGGCAGGTACTCCATCGTCCCGACACTTCTGGGCGACTACTTAAATGGTGCATTAAACTAAGTCAGTATGATATCACCTATCACCCTCGCACCGCTATCAAGGGACACGCCATGGCCGATTTCATTGCAGAATTCACTACCAACGAAAGTAAGGAACAATCGGAAATAGCAGAAGACATCAAGTGGAATCTCTTCGTGGATGGTGCGTCAAATGAACAAGGCTCGGGGGCAGGTGTGGTAATAATCACTCCTAGGGGAAATAAGCTGCACTATGCTATAAGGTTGGAGTTCGCTGCCACCAACAACGATGCAGAGTATGAAGCAGTGATAGCTGGATTAGAACTTGCCTTGGAAATCGGAGCCAATTCTTTGTGTCTTCATAGCGATTCTCAACTTATTGTTAATCAAATACTTGGAGAATTCCAGGCTCGAGAAGAACGACTCATAGCATATTTAAAGAAGACCAAGTTACTTCTCAGTCGATTGGACCACTACTTAGTCAAACACATCCCTCGGGAAGAGAAACGAGAGGCCGACGAATTGGCGAAGCAAGCAAGCGTGAGAGACGGCGATATTTCCGAAGCAGTAGCCATCTCGAAGCAACTGACCCCAAGTTTTAAGCAAGTGAATCTGATAGCTGCAACCGAAGAAGCAACTTGGATGACTCCCATCCGAGACTACTTACAAAGTGGCACACTACCCAACGTGCGTAACGAAGTCAAGAAAATCTTGAGGAAAGCTTCCCGCTACACAATATAGGAGGAGACCCTCTATCGGCGCGGATTCTCTAACCCCCTATTAAGGTGTGTTGCTGGAAGGGAAGCCAAGGAAATCTAATCCAACATTCATCAAGGGAGCTGCGGAGATCACACCGGAGGGCAGACTTTGGCAAAAAAGATGCTCCGATATGGATATTTCTGGCCCACCTTAAGCAAGGACGCCTTAGATTTCGTCAGAAAATGTGACAGATGCCAGATGTTTGCTAAGATTCCGCGACTACCAACAACTGAGATTACTCAAATGACCAGCCCATGGCCCTTTGCAGTATGGGGAATTGACTTAATCGGCAAACTATCAATGGGCCGAGGCGGGGCCAAATATGCTATAGTGGTAGTCGACTATTTCACCAAATGGGTGGAAGCAGAACCCTTGAATAAAGTATCTTCTGCAAAAGTTATTAATTTCTTGATCAAAAATGTTCTTTGCAGGTACGGAGTCCCATTCAAAATCATACCAGACAATGGACTTCAATTTGACAGCGAGGAATTCGCCAACTGGTGCCAAGAGCACGGAATTCACAAAAGCTTCTCATCTGTAGCGTATCCCCAGGCAAACGGACAAGTCGAAGCCGTCAACAAAATTTTGAAAACTCTAATAAAAAAGAAGCTCGAAAAGTCAAAGGGCGCTTGGGTGGATGAACTCCCTACGGCACTGTGGGCTTATCGCACATCTTTCAGAACATCAACAGGGCATACTCCTTTCTCTTTGGCATACGGATCGGAGGCTATGCTCCCAGTTGAAACCATCGTGCCTTCCCACCGTAGGATCCACTATAACCCAGAAGAGAACGAAGAACTCCTTCACGTGTCTTTGGATCTAATTGAGGAGAGAAAAAATGATGCAGTCCTCAAAGCAGCAGCCCACAAGCAAAAAGTGGCAGCACAATACAACTCCAAAGTCAAGCATCGTACCTTACAAGAAGGGGATCTTGTCCTCAAGCGAATCTTCCCTCGCCCCGGAGCACTAGATCAATCTGGGATGGACTATATGTAATTCATAAAGATCTCCACAATGGAGCTTATATTTTGTCAACAGTGGACGGGGAGGTGTTCCAGAGGTCATGGAACATCCAACACCTTCGTCGATACTTTACTTAACTTGCACTGCCCATATGAAGCGAATTAACAAAGAGAATCAGTGGACGTAGGCATTTTCGTGCCGAACAACTTTAAAAAAACCTTGTCTCTTTTTTAACTTGTTCCTTTATATCTTGGCTGCTTGTTAACTTTATCCTTTTCTGTTAAACAAAATCCTGTGCAAATAGCATTTCCATTCAAGGCGCTCCACAGCCCGACTTCTCCTGGACAAGACCTAACAGGTACTATACGAATCTATGCCCTCGCCAATGAGACACTTTTGCTCCGGCATCCCTCTGCTGTGGGTTAACTCATTGCTCGTGACGGTCCTCAAAGCCAACTGTAATGAGCCGATTATAAGCCACCGAGAAGGCCGACTATAGCCGAGGCAGCTCATTACGGCGTTCGGCTCGCCGGCAACTGTGAACCGACTATAAGCCCCAACATAAGGTGTGGCCAGCCAGGGGCAGTTCACGGTTGACGATCGACACCCACGCTAGCCTGCCACAGTAAATCGAATAATACCCATGATTACGGGCCATAATGACCCGGGTAGTTACTGTGCGCGATCTCGGCTCCGATGTGTCTTAAGTGCGGCTGTGGTAAAAAAGAATTAACTCCCCGCGGAGGCGTAAGATGGGTGACAAATGTCTCCAAGACCCACAGCTAGGGAAAGTGACTACAAAGCCCGTTTGCCACGAACTTAAGCACATCGAAGGCCTTCCGTGATTGGAAGTTTTACTATTTCTCATATTTCAATTTTATTTGAAAAATTTTCTCCTATCCTCTATAACAATCCCTAAAGTACAGGACACGGAATATGAGGCATTCGCTAATGGGAGTCGGAACCCACAACGGGACACTAGGTCGCATTCCATACTCAGTCACACAAGACATTCAAAACTGCCATCTAAAATTAGAACATGAAAGGCGGTATTTTCTTCTTTTGTGTACAAATACATGGCTATAATTTATTCATACATCACACTAGCATTGCAAGGCATGAAATTATGTTTTAAGCAAGAACTTGAAATCAAACACAACTGAATTACAAGCATATGCATAGCTATATTTCTCATACAACATGGCAAAATAACAAAAGCATTCAAATACGACAGAATCAGCTTAAGTTTAAAAATTACACGCCAAAGATAATGTTGTTTATTACAAGTAACATAATTACGACCTAAAAGTTACGTTACTATTTTGAGACTAACATATACAACAATGTTCAGTAAGCAAAAAGATATCCAGGTCAAGTCAAGGAGCCGGCTGCATCGGAGCTTTACCCTTGTCCTGTTGACCGCCTATCCGATCAAGGAAAGAATTCATTAGTGATAAGCAACCAAGTTAACGGAATGACTAAAGGGGAGGACTTACCAGCATCTGCTCCTTGATCGTCTTGATCATCATCTTCTACTTGCACACCTACCTCCTTCCACCAGCAACAGCATAAGCGTTCTGTCAATCCCAAAAGGGCGAGAAATAGCATCGAGCTGCTCATCTTTGAGGGAGCCAGGAAAGCAGTCAGGTGGTGAGTTCAGGAGCTCTTGAGGACCATACACGTCTACTAGCGATCTCGGGGTTGGTCCATGACGTTCTGGTGCTGCCTCAACTGGGGGCACTATGGAGGACTCTCCTTGGTCCTTAGACTTCTTCTTATCAGAACGGGTTTCAACTTTATGAGACATTATCCGCAACACAAAAGAGTACATTGTTAGAATAAGGATGTAGAGATATAAACAAGCAAGTGTATGCAGTCTGGAGTTTCACTCGTAATTCAAAACATAAGGTCATTCGGCAATTACCTGGACCGGTAGTCAAACGTGATTCGACAGTATGGTTGATTCGGCTATTTCAAACAGTTGAGTCTGGTTCGGTATTTGGCTGATTTGGCTATTTCAAAAGATAGAAGGTGAATAGAGACATGAAACCCATACTTATAGGCAAACGTAAATGACCGGACCAACTGGGTTGGCACGTAGGACCGGATGGGAATGTCCAAGCTGAAACAAAGCGAGACATATGACTGGCACATGCCCCACTTTGGGGGGCAAATGTTGGGCATGTTTTCACCGAACCAAAGAGGGGAGGTCACCACCGAATCAGAATAAGGAAGTCCTCGCCGAACCAGAGTAAAGCAGGCATTGCCAAGCCAAGACAAGGAAAGCTCTACCGAACCGGACCAGCCACTCCACTACCTACCGAACCAAACCCAAAGTATCCCTACCGGACCAACCAATCGCCGATCCATCCACTGCCGAACCACCCACCACCGGTTCAATCTCTACCGAACCACCCACTACCGGACCAACCCACCACTGAACCATTCATTGCCGAATCAAGTCCATCCTCTCACCACCGAACCACTCGCCACCGGACCAATCATCGAACCACCTACTACCGGTCCAATCCACTTCTCCAACCATCTCCGAACCAAGCAATGCCGAACCAACGCTACCAGGCCAGATTACATCAGCCCAGGCCCACCAGCAGCTATGTACATCCAAGACCCCTGCCCTCAGCCTCACTCTATAAATAGAGGGGCAGGGGTACAACAATGGGGACAAGTTTGAGAGCTCAAGCACGGATAGAACTTTCAAACAACTTTCATTTACTTGTATAAAAGCTTTGTACTTGTAATCTGAACAAGAAATGAGAAATAATATATAAAGTGGACGTAGGCACATTCTGGCTGAACCACTATAAATCTGCATGTCTTTTTACAGTTTAGTCCCTGCTTTTCATATATTTGCATAAAGTCAACTAAATCATACGACTTTGAGGTGTTTGTCCATTTTTTGTGCAAACAATTGTCAAATACACGTATACGTGTGCTTATCCATATACAAATACATACAAGTATATTTAAATAAGTATCTCTTATCATTTTATAAAATTTTATAACTCTTTTGTAGTAATTCCATTCACTTATAAAACATTTCCTCACTTAAATAATATTTATAAATACTAATTAAGCTCCATTGACCTCTAATCACTTTAGTAAAAAGTGTAGAGCTCTAAACTCACTTAATTGGCTAACTAACTTTTCTAGAAGTCATTATTAAGGTCTTTAATAATTAATGTGATAATATATCCATGTTTTCTGCTTAAACATAAGCTCAAATCATCACATATCATTCATTAAACTTGGAAATGTTAGTTACTCGCTAACTTTTCTAAAACCAGTTTAATTTACAATATCATTCTCTAAATAACTTCACATAACCCTATAATCATATAAACATAAACCTTTGAAGTATAGCAAGTAAATATAGGTAGAGAATCATCCCACTCACTTCTTCTCCTCCAAACCAAGCTCTATATCAACAGAACCAAAATCTTAGGTCTGTTGAAATTTGAGGTGAAGCTCCAAATTCCACTTCAAGCCAATCTATTGAAGTTGTTTTGTGTGGAATAAGATGTGAATAATTATAGCAATTTTATTCAGATTGATAGGAATTTATTTTGGCTTGGATCAGAAGATCTAGGATTAGCTTAAGGAGGTATTAGGAAATTGATTAGGGAATGAACAAAAAAAGGTTTCGTTGAACTAGAAATGATGAAAGAGATTAGCCATTTATAAGCTAGCTAATAGGCCATAACCCAAATTCATTTCAACCGAACAAAATTGCTATTCACCCTTAAAACTTATCTACTCCAAACATAGTCTGCCTTATATTAATTTTTCTCATAATGGGATTGCAGTCTCAATAATAGGGGTCTTGAGTCCCAATTCATTCATCTTTAAAAGTCAAGTATTTAGGACGTTCAGTTAATTAACAATTTATTATTTAAATAAATTATTTAAATATACAGTCGTTCAAATGCGGGTTTTTACATTCTCCCTTCCTTAGAAGAATTTCATCCTCAAAATCTTAAAGCACGGAATAATGACTTCTACCCCTTAAACCTTTAAGTCCAACTAATTTGGAAATTTTTCGACAGTACCTCCTTTGAATGGCTGCATTTCGATAACCCACAAAGCACAATATACATCTCATATATCTGGCATCTCATATTTGAGGATACATATATTAACAAAGACACATATACAAATATATATAATCCTTGTCTAACACATTTACCTTTTTGGCAAATTTACTCCTTCATGCAATGAAAAGTAAGAAAACTCCAAAGATATTCTATAATAGCATCTAGTCTCCACTCATAAGTACTTAACAAGTACTTACAAAGAGGATTATGCATCAACTCAACAATAAATCAAATTTAAACATGTACAATTTAACGCAGTAACTGATATTACCATAGTCATACACGACTATACATTGAAGAGTAAACCAGAATAAGTCAGTATCTAGACATACCATAGACCCCGAATTACATCAAAAATGATATAGATTCTTATAGATCTCACCTTGACCTCTAAGATATGCATGGGTGATATGTGATCTATTTTAGATAGCTATCATCATCTCTCTCCGAACATGCTACAATAAGAACAACAGCTAGCATACAATTAACTAAGAACAAACTAAGACATAAGCAACCTAACATAAAAAATAAGTAAAACACTAACATGCTATACATATAAGTCTATACAATCATGCATGATAATTAACAATATTCATAACGTGCATGTCAAGCTATAAGCTCTCATGAGTCCGTTTGACATCAAAATGCATAACGGGTGCAATATTTTCCATAAATGAAATGCATAAAATCTTACACCTGCGGTTACGAAAAGGATAACTTACAAGATGTGTTGGATCATCGGTCCTCTTGAATCTCGAATAAATCCGGCAATTCAAGTCTCAAGTTCCCTCTTCTTCTAAACAGAACTCCTTTTAAGGAGAAAATTTAGTAATTAAGTCATTATGAAATAATGGTCAACTAAAGTTTGGGCTCGCTCGGGTTCAAACTCACCTCAACTACACAATGATAAAAAGGATAATATACTAAGTGTACTATGATGCTCACCTAAGCAAGTATAATATCGCCACATAGAAGATCATTCGAATTGTCACAAAAATAGTCGAAAAGTCCTTTAATGAACTATCACAAGTATCTTAACTATACATACATACATACATGTGTGTGTACATAATGTGTAAAGATCATCCAAAGAAAATATATGATGCCCAATTCAATCCTTGTTCTCTAGTGCGATTTCTCTTTTAAGCTGGGGTCGACCATTTGACTCCTCTCATGCGAATTCCAATCCAATTCCTTGGTCCAACCACTGAAATTCCTTATATGACTAGTCTTGCATCATAAATCTCTAAGCCACCTCAAGGATTTGACTCAAGTGCTTGCCTCTATGAATAAAGTGAAAAACTCTTGCCTAACTGGTGCAAATATCCTAAAAACCTCGTTCTCGTACTAGGGATTAGGAATTGTTATGTGAATGGAACGATCCCTAAAACGTACCAATGTATCTCATGGATTAATCCCACTACCTAAGGTTTTCTAGCATAAGGTCAAACACTTCTAACACAAATGACTCTACAAAAAATGTATAACTTATATGCTCGATCTTTGCCCATTACTGGAAAACCACTGAATCCTACTTGGATGCCAATTCCAAGTCACACTTCACCGGCGAACCCCATTCAGCTCAAAACCTCATGGATCAAGTTCAAATGATATTACTGTCGATCACTACACCTTAGCTTAACAACTAAGTTTAATCATGCATGGTTTAACATTACAAGAGAATTTACCCACCATGCAAGGTGTCAAGTTTAGCCTATCTACCAAATTACTAGCAATAGATGAATATATGTCTCTAGTATTGGAAAGAAGATAAGTAAGTACCTTATATATAAAGCATACCTTGCTACTTGAGCTTCTTTCCCTTCTCCTGAGCAGTAAGCCTACTAGGACCTGGAATCTCTTGTAAGGCATAAGTTATCGCCACCTGCCACCTTTTGGAAGTGTAGGACATTCCTTCTTCAAATGACAAAGCCGATCACAATTGAAGCACTTACACTTTGCCTTAGCTGCATGGCATTCCTTAGCGAAATGTCCCTTTACGTCGCAAGAGTGGCACACTATATCAGCTTTCTTCTCTGCATGAGCTTGATCATCATGTGAATCTTAGCCTTTTGCGCTATGGTTGGAACTTTGGTTTGCTTTCCACCTTTGCTACCTTCATTAGTACATCGCAGTTGCTTTTATGAAGAAAAGCCATCTCCAAGAGACTCTCAAAAGTGGCCCTTGTTAGGATATGACTAAGCAACGAATTTCTTACTGATGGATTAAGAACTTTGGAAAAGTACTTTTCCTTCTTCAGTGGTGTATTAATTAAGTTAAATTGGCCAGAAAACTCCATTGCAAACAAGCTACCCTGTTGCAAATGGATGAAATGCTCAAGCTGCATGCCCCTCTCGGTCTCAAAAATAAACTGTGACTCAATGTAATGTCTAAAATCAATCTAAGTCATGGCCTACTCATCAACACCCTCTACTACTATGTCCAACCAAGCCAAAGCCTCCCCCTCAAGATATTGGGAAGAAATCCTCCTTATTAGGATATATGCAAAGCCCATGTTGGTGAAAGCCCTCTCACGTGTATGTATCCAAGCCCGTGTCTCAGCTACAGTCTTAGAACCAAGATATGGCTTCCCGCCAAGGCTAGGGAAAACCTATCATAACTTTGGAAAGTCCAAAGCTAGTGGAGCAGGTAATACTGGTGCCACAAAGGCTACACCACCTCCAACACCTACACAGTTGACGAAATGTTCGTGGGTAGCAGAGCATGTCGTGTAATAGCCAAATAATCCCTAAACCAATTTGGCATTGCTGCTTGCCTAGCCTCAGCCGCTCATGTACCTTGTTCAATCATAGTGATAACAACAAAGATACCTTAGCAACTTATGGTAGAAAAAAACTAAAGTGCAGGAGATATATAATGTATGCAGTATTATATAATAGAAAAAAATAGTATGCTTTCTCAACGTATCCATATCTACCAGATTACTTAACTCAACCGGTCTACTTGGCCTTAAGTGTTGAACCTAGTGCTCTGGTACAAATTGTACCATCCCGCCCCTCGTAATACCTTGAACCAACATCGAATAATGGCTGACTCCCGAATATTACAAAAGACAGTTTGTTCAGTTAAAATTAAAACCAAACATTCTAACAAGGCATATAGATAAATTCTCACTCCAGAATGATAACATATAATATATTGAATATCTATGAAAAAATTAGATAAACAATATATAGGAGACTACACTAGCAGAAGCAACTGAAACAAATATCAATATAAAAAGTCAAAATATATCAACCCCTATATACGGATTTTAAATATAATATCTAATAAAAGTCCCATATATATAACATGTCTATCATGTACTACTACAAAAATAAGTATACATATCCAAAATAATGACATCACGCCTCCAAAATTCTCTAGCTGTCCCGTAAACGTATTCCCCAAAAGCACTCGATTCCTAGAATACTTAATCAAGTACCCGAGAGTTGTCACGACATAAACATAGACAAAATATGGGTTAGACTTAAAGCCTACCGTGAGGAAAATTATCTCAAAATATTTTATATTAAAACTATATGTATATACATAAAACAAAAAGCTACTAAGACATAACTGGTCCCCTCCTTGCTCAGGGTTAATCTAGACTGTCCATAAATAAGTAAACCAAACCATCCCAAAGGATAGGGAGTCATACCTCAGCCTGCTCTTCTTCTTAACCAAAAAGTCGATGTTGGTAATATAAATAATAGAAAAGCCCATACCTCTCTAAGAATGATGTCATAATACTCATGTTAGCTAGTGTAGGGATAGTGATAACCCCTAAGGTCAACCAATGCCAACACCTCTATCATAAATAATATAAAAAATTTACTGTGTAACTAAGTATAAACAATTGGCTATCCATACTCATGTATTGCTCCTATACGATAAGAACAAATAACCGATATTTATAGTCATATCATACTGAACGAAATATCGATGGAGCAACTATGTAATCTTTGGATTTATATACATTCCTACCCTTTGACATTCTACAAATGGGACTGAGCATCCTTTTATGACCACTTTGTTAAATAGGTGCCCTTATACAGGCCTAGACCACTATGTTGGCACGACTATCACTGTAGTGCTCCCTAGCATTGATATCTATGCTACCACTACTAGATACAAGTATCCTTTAAGCATTGCTCTGTACCCTCCTAGAGGCTTGGCTCGAAATTGTAGAATGGATATATAAATGAATGAACCATGCTGCGACTCGAATCTAGTTGCTTATCTCCCATGACTCTCTTTTCATGCACTTTCTTTGACCCTAGTAAATCTCTCAAGCACAACAGTGTGTCGAACCATGTCATCCCATCGTAATTTCTTATCATGCACTTGCATTGACTCCAATGGATTTCTTAAGCACAACAGTAATCAAACCATGAAATCTAATCTAACAGTCTATCCATGCATCTGTCTGATCTCAAACTAACCACTTGTCGTCATGTGTTTGCATATCTACTTGAATTTGTATTGATTCCTTATCGTTTTGTGCTACTCTCAATCATACACAACTATCTTTTATGATTGTGCAACTGATCACATACCGACCTCGTGACCTCTCATTCTTCGATTGCTTTCTTGATCTTCCACCACTCCCATGTAGGAATATGCCACATCCCATGTCCCTCACCTCGATCGCATTCTTGATTGCGAGCCCAAATGCCTTATCGACTACTACTGATCGCATATACATTACTTTACTTTCATATCTAAAACCCATGCTTCACCTTACATTTCACTTTCTCAAGTAACCCAAAGCCTTCTAAAAGTCATGCTAAAGCCTTGCTCGAATTACATTCATAGCCAGGGGAGAAATCCTACCATTTCGCTCACTGCCTAGGCTTACTACCCAAGCCTGGGAACTACCGGTCGAGCGGTTGCACTATAACCGGCAGACCAGTCATAGTTGCACCTGGACAGTAAGCCCAGGTAGTAAGCACTTTTCCACGTAGATCGCCATTTCTCATTCCATCATTTCCATAGCTTTTCTCGATGGGCCTTCTAGCTCCCTATTCCGCCTCCATCACATGGTTCTTCTTCTAGAGTCCATTATGTTTTGGAAGTAGTCCCTTACGTATACGAAAATCGATTTTGATAAGAAATCCACTATTTTACGTATAGAGTTCCACGGAGTGACTTGCTCGGCTCAACCTCCGCTCATATGCTAAAATGTACTCAACAGGCCTTCATGCCCCCACGTGATGCTTACATGTGTATCGATGCAATTACTTTTACATGCTTATGCATACACGTACATATACATTCCTATACTTCACTAATTACGTCTCGAGCTTCACCGACACGATTACTCGAACAGGTACCTTCTCAAGCACCTTAGCGCACACAATAGTTGGTCTATGTACATGAGATGTTCATAAATGTGCTTACACATACGCATACACACATGTTTATGCGTGCACACACGTGCACGTGCACACACACACATACATATACATAAACATATATATATATATATATACACACATATATATATATATTCACACAAACATACTTTTATATATAAACAATCACATACAACAATTCGAATTATAATTCATGAATTATCTTGATTACAATATATCTCCAAACACACATATACGTATACTTATCCATATACATATTGTATATTTAAATAAGTATCTTTTAATCTTTTTATAGAATCTTGTAACTCTTTCACAAAATTCCATTCACACTTAAAATCATTTCTTCATTTAATAATATTTATAAATACCAACTAAACTTTTTTAAGCCTCTAATCACTTTAATAATAAGTGTAGAGGTATAAATTCACTTAATTAGCTTACTAACTTCTTCGAAAGTCATCATTAAGATCTTTAATAATTCGGGTGACAATATAACTATGTTTACTACTTAAACATATGCCCATATCATTACGTACCATTTATTAAACAACCATTGGAGATTATAGTTACTTACTAACTTTTCACATACCAATTCGGATGGTTAAATTTACAGTAATTGATGATATACTAATCTTTCTTTCACTTAATTAGCCTTAAATCAATCCATAACATCACACATCATCATTCAATTAACCTCATAACTACTTCATAACTTACAAACTTCTTCAAAAGTCATAATGAAGGTCTTTAATAAATAATGTGTCAATATAATCATATTTACAACATAAATATTAGGTCAAATTAACCATATTATTCTCCAAATTACTTCACATAACTCCGTAATCATATAAACATAAATCTATGAAGTATAGCAAGTAAACATGGGTAGAGAATCATCCCACCCACCTTTCCAAATCAAGCTCTAAATTAACAAAGCCTAAATCTTAGCTCCCTTAAAATTTGAGATGAAGCTCTAACCACCAATTTAATACAATCTATTGAAGGGATTTGTGTAAATGAGACAAGAAGAATTGTCGTGATTTTATTAGGATTTACAGTAATTTATTCGGGCTTGGATTCGAAGATCTAGGGTTAGGCTTAAGGAGGGATTATGAAATTGGTTAAGGAATAAAGAAGAAAAGTGTCGTTGAATGAAAAATGAATAAAGATGTTGGCTACTTATAAATTAGCTAATGGATCTTAGCCTAAATCCATTTCATCCAAATTAAATCACTACTCACATTGAAACTTGTCGACTCTAAACACAGCCCAGCTTGTACTCATTTTTATCATAATTGTAACAACCCGAGATTCCGCAATCATTTTGTTATCGTCTAATGACGAGTGAATTGTTGGTTAATTGCTGTTGTAAAAATTTATTATCATCATTAAACAATTATTATCGCTAGCTATTGTTGATGGAGTTTTTAAATCAGTTGTAATCCATTCAAAATTCACTAGCCCGATCCCTAATTACTTCGGCCCGATTCTTTGAGAAAGATGATGACCATACCTCTCGTACAAATAAACCCATACCAGCCCATGCCCTAGACACGATGTTTCTCTATTAAAACCACGATCATAAAACATGAAACCCCCCTCTATCCCATTCATTTTCGTAAACCCAAATCAAATCGAACGAGAGAAAATAAATGGCGGCATCTTCTTCGTCTCGTTCTTTCGTTCGTTCCCCTCTGAAGCTTAGGGCTTCTCAGATTCGAAGGCGCCGACCACAAGAAGATCGATCGTATGAGGTTGCTGCTCCATCGATTGTTCGTCTTTTCGAGTTGCAACCACGGCCGCTCCTATTTGGTCAGATTCGTAAACGAGGTGAGTGATTCCTCACTCACATCTGTTCATCCTCGTTTAATTAGTGAATTCCGCTGCTTGATTTTGGATACCACTGTTTTGAATTCTTTGGCGTTCGATTTGACTTTATTTGGCCTTCGACCCTATTTTGAAACTCACTGTTTGATTATTTCGAAATTGTAGACTTCGAATCAGTTTCTTATGACCTGGTTTAAACTTGTACGTTGCTGTTTCGACTTTGGGTTTTGCAGTCGAATTTGGGTTCGACTCGGTTCAGTTTCGTTGGGCATTAGGGTTTGATCGAATTCCGATTTGATTCGTTATATGATTGGAACGATGATTTCATTTGACTCTGGCTTTGTAAAAACTGTTAACTTGAAATTGCGCTTCCTATATATGTGTATACATATGCATATACATATGTATATATTTATGTGGTGATTGCATTGTTGTTTCTCTGTTTTACCAGTTATGGTTTGATTCTTTGTTTAAATGGTAGCTTTCGCTTCGAGTATTTGTATACTCCTGCAGCCTTGTACATGCATTTACTGGTACATGTTATATCTGGTATAGATGTGAGGCTGCTTAGCCCATTTCCCGGACCTTGTATTTGTTTAGACTGCACACTTTGTTTTATGTAATTTGGATACCTCTTTGATGTCAAGGTTGCTGTACCATTTCCATTCCACTGCTGCATTGAGTGGTTTTCGTGATTTTTCTCGATTGTGATACTTGGTTTCTGACTTGGGTGATTTTGAGACATTTGATTTAAGTTACATTCTATGTGACTGCGGCATTACCTTAATTTCGACTCTGGCCATCTCTCCATTCATTGTACTTTATCTCTGCGTCCACTTCTGTCTTGTTGAGTTACCCTATTTGGTTGCATATACATTGCAGTTGCATCTTGATAATTGTATTAATTGGATTTTGCTAGTTTCTGATTATCACATTTACTGCAGGTAGTCTGCATTCATTTGAGTTGCACTGTTTGAATTTGTTTCATGTTGGTTCGTATATATTGCACCACATCAGTATTGTATAGTTGGCATATTCATGTAGCATATATCACTCTGCATTTCTCGGGTTTCTTCAATTGTGAAACTGTTTGGTCACCATAGTAGTTGCACTTGAGATTGGTTCAAGTTTCATTGACAATCATGTTGGGTAGCTTCACTTGTTTTTGTGCGTTACTGAATGCCTGTCGTGGCTTTGATAGTTCCTGTTGCATTTGTTGTTGTCCAGTCTTTGATCACTTGAACTTTAGTATAGTGTAGTGGTGCATTCACTTGCAACGGTGTCTGGTATTTTAGTATGATGCAATTGACAAATAGTTATGTCCATTTGTAATTTCATTATACTGGTCTTGTTTATATTTGACTAGTCTACACTTGAGTTTGCATTAGTTTACTGGAACATTTAGTTATGTTGCCAATGACTGGAGTCGATGCTTGAGTCGTTTGGATCTGACCATTTAAACAAGTACTTGAATGATAACTTGTTGTTTGGTCTTCTGTCGGATTTAGTTGAAGTTGCAGTCTGATAACTTTATTTTTGGGTCTTACTTCCTTGATGACATTTGTTCCTAACAGTGTTGTATTATTATTAGTACATTGTGTTGAATCCAGTCTTAAAGACTCGGGTTTGACCTTGTACTCAGTTATCGATTTTCACTGAGCTTTGGTGTATCTCTTGCGATAGTGGCGAGGCAGTACACGTGTGCGTGTACTGCAGCCCTATCAGATTTGACAGTTTTAAATTGATGTTTCGATTTGTTGAATTGTTTCGTTGGTTAATTTCAAATAGTTTGGAGTTGTATTCTGATTCGGTTTGTTGATTTGTCGTTCAACACTGCTTAGTGTTATATTTGTCGTTATCCAATTCTCGTATCGAGAGTTGGATATACGAGATTTATGTGATTGTCGTCTATTTGACTATCTGATTATTATTGCTGCTATGCACTAATAACTGAGTTTGAATTAGACTGACCCGTGTATTATTTTCTTTTGAATGTAATACTCGGGTCAGACCCGAGTTATTTCAGGTTGTAGATTTTCTTCTTTGAGTTGCTGTTCGGGATTTGAAGACTTTTCGCATCTTATGAAGTTGTCATTGTCCTTTTGTAGTAGTCGTGTCATTGTATAGAACGATATGTATTCATGTATATTAGTCGATAATGTACGTGCATATATAACTTCTAGAGTCGACAGTTGTAGTTGTATCGTATGTATTGTGTCAACTATGTATTAACTGACATCAGTTATATATATATGAGACTTTTGTTTTTATCTGTGTTCCGCAATTATATTATCTGTGTTATTGTTATATCTAATGTCCTAAACTATTATGAACTATCGTAGTTTGTTTTATACTGATAATTGGATATGTCGATGGGAGTAAATAAATAATAGATGAAAAATAAAAAGTATATACCACTCCTATCGAGATAACCAATATTAGTGTAAGGCCAATTACGGATGGTCGCTCCTATCCAGCCTTATTCTTCGTAATAATAGACAGTATTTCTTTTAATACTCTTTGTTATTATGAGCATAGAGGTGGGGCGTCACAGTTGGTATCAGAGCTTGGGGTTTATGGACATAATATAAAACATAACTTAGATGGAACATATGTTACAACTATTGGTCGACGGTTTAATTGTATTCTAAGTCAAAACTAAAGTTTTGAAATTTGGATGAAATATTTAAATATCCTTATTTAAAAATAAAAGTGAATTTGTGTTCTGATAATTTAATTGATTTGAGTACTGTTTATCAGAGTGCGCAGCGGAAACAGTGAAATTGTCTTTGCTGAGTACAACCGATAATCTTTTTGATAAAAAAAAAAAATCGAAATACGAAATTGATATGAATTTCATTTGTTGTTTACATAGATGTAATTATTTTGTTTCTTTGAGAATTTCGAATCCGAAATGAGGATTCGAAGAAATTGCAGATATGTGATTTTTGTTGAAATTTCTACTGGCTTTCTTTTGTACTAATCATCTATTGATTAGATTTTGCTATTTTGAATTATCTTCATTGAAGATACCTTCGAATGATTTCTTTGTTCATTCTGTGATACGTGCAAAAATTTGAATTGCACGTTATTGCATTTATTTTACGTTGAACCGATGCTTGGTTATGAAACGTATTTTGTTGCCGTTGTTTTTATAATGGAATTTTTACACCAATGCTATATTTTGAAGCACGGTGTTTTGTGGCATTTTGATGAATGAGAATTCACTGATATTACATTTTGATGTAGATTGTTTTGATGTGATTTTTGACGTTTTAAAACTACTGTCGCTTTGGCTTCAGTAACCGTCAAATTTTAAAAGTGGATTTTCAAGCGGTTATTCCGCAATACTGATTTGTGACCATTTTTGCGGTATTTTGAGAAGTACAATTTCCTTATTGAAATTGTTACTGATTTGCTGTTTTAATCACGTGATTGGAAAATCGTTTTAAAAATGAAAATTGGTTTATGAATTTTTAACGATTTGCGTTTTCAAAAGAATGAGAAAGCGACTTAAACGATTCAGCAAAATCGAGGATTATGACCCCTTTCTTTTACTGATTCGCTTAACTCCGGACTTGTCCAGTTGAGAATGTAAATTGTTATTTTTACAAAATAAATAAAATTGTTTTCAAGAATTTTAATAGTTTGCGCTTTCAAAAGAATGAGGAAGCGATTTAAACGTTTCAGCAAAATCGAGGATTATGACCCCTTTCTTTTACTGATTCGCTTAATTTCGGACTTGTCCGTTTGAGAATGTAAAGTGTATTTTTACAAAATGCACAATTTTGCACTTTCAAGGAAACGATGAAGAGATTTAAACGATTTAGCAAAAGTGCGGAGTATGGAACCACACTTTTACTATTTCGGTTAATTCCAGACTCGTTAATTGAATATCTGTTGTTTTGATGATTTTGATGAATTTTGCACTTTCAAGGAAACGATGAAGAGAATCAAACGATTTAGTAAAACACGTGGTATGGGACATGTGCGTTTGCTATTTCGATTAATTCCGGACTCGTTAATTGAAATATTTTGATGCTTTCGTGTGCTTTCGAGCCACTATGAGGACCTTCGGGTCATTTGTTGGACCTTCGGGTCATTTGTTGGGCTTTCGGGCCACTCTGCGGACTTTCGGGTCAAATACCAGTACTAGACCTTCGGGTCACTCTGCGGACCTTCGGGTCAATCTGATGGGCGCTAAAAATTATGTTGAGTACTTGGTAGGCTTCGGCCACTCTGAGATGCACGTGCGGCGAATTAAAAACTCGCCATCTGATGGGATCGATCCAAGCTTTTATGTTGATTTTCTAGTCTTCTTAATTGATTTCTAGATATTTGTTGCTTCCAATTATCTGCAGGTAATTGGATATTTGCTGATATGAGTTCTGATTATCGTTTTTGATAATCAGATATTTGTTGTTTCTAATTATCGCTTGTGATAACTAGATATTTGCTGATATGAGTTCTGATTATCGTTTTTGATAATAAGATATTTGTTGTTTCTAATTATCGCTTGTGATAATTAGATATTTGCTGATATGAGTTCTGATTATCGTTTTTGATAATCAAATATTTGTTGTTTCTAATTATCGCTTGTGATAATTAGATATTTGCTGATATGAGTTCTGATTATCGTTTTTGATAATCGGATATTTGTTGCTTTTAATTATCACTTTAGATAATTAAATATTTGTTGAATTGAGATTTAATTATCGCTTTTGATAATTAAATATTTGCTGATTTGAGATTTAATTATCGCTTTTGATAATTAAATATTTGCTGATTTGGGATTTAATTATCGCTTTTGATAATTAAATATTTGCTGATTTGAGATTTAATTATCGCTTTTGATAATTAAATATTTGCTGAATTGAGATTTAATTATCGCTTTTGATAATTAAATATTTGCTGATTTGAGATTTAATTATCGCTTTTGATAATTAAATATTTGCTGATTTGAGATTTAATTATCGCTTTTGATAATTAAATATTTGTTGATTTGAGATTTAATTATCGCTTTAGATAATTAAATATTTTCTGATTTGGAATTTAATTATCGCTCTAGATAATTAAATATTTGCTGATTTCGAATTTAATTATCGCTTTAGATAATTAAATATTTGTTGAATTTAGATTTAATTATCGCCTGAGATAATTAAATAATTGTTGATTTGTTGTTTTAATTATCGCTTTAGATAATTAAATATTTGTTGCTTTGAGATTTAATTATCGCTTTAGATAATTAAATATTTTCTGATTTGGAATTTAATTATCGCTTTAGATAATTAAATATTTGCTGATTTCGAATTTAATTATCGCTTTAGATAATTAAATATTTGTTGATTTTAGATTTAATTATCGCTTTAGATAATTAAATATTTGTTGAATTTGAAATTTGATTATCGTTTTTGATAATCGAATATTTGTTGATTTGAGAAATTTGATTATCGTTTTTGATAATCGAATATTTATTGAGTTGAAATTTGATCATCGTTTATCATAATTAGATATTGCTGTTTCGTGATTTCTGTATTCTAATTATTTATTGGTAATTGAATATTGCTGATGATTGCATTTATTCTGCTTTGTAGTCTTCTGATTATCTATTGATAATTAGATTTTGTGAGAATTTGTAAATTTCTTTTATGAAAATAAAAGATTTCTTTGGCGTTTGTATTCCCGTCTTTTATTTTCTAGCTTAACCAGTTTATGTTAGAAAAATAATTGTTGTTAACAACCTTATTTATGAAAATTGCGGGGACGCAATTTTTATAAGGAGGGGAGTCTGTAACAACCCGAGATTCCGCAATCATTTTGTTATCGTCTAATGACGAGTGAATTGTTGGTTAATTGCTGTTGGAAAAATTTATTATCATCATTAAACAATTATTATCGCTAGCTATTGTTGATGGAGTTTTTAAATCAGTTGTAATCCGTTCAAAATTCACTAGCCCGATCCCTAATTACTTCGGCCCGATTCTTTGAGAAAGATGATGACCATACCTCTCGTACAAATAAACCCATACCAGCCCATGCCCTAGACACGATGTTTCTCTATTAAAACCACGATCATAAAACATGAAACCCCCCTCTATCCCATTCATTTTCGTAAACCCAAATCAAATCGAACGAGAGAAAATAAATGGCGGCATCTTCTTCGTCTCGTTCTTTCGTTCGTTCCCCTCTGAAGCTTAGGGCTTCTCAGATTCGAAGGCGTCGACCACAAGAAGATCGATCGTATGAGGTTGCTGCTCCATCGATTGTTCGTCTTTTCGAGTTGCAACCACGGCCGCTCCTATTTGGTCAGATTCGTAAACGAGGTGAGTGATTCCTCACTCACATCTGTTCATCCTCGTTTAATTAGTGAATTCCGCTGCTTGATTTTGGATACCACTGTTTTGAATTCTTTGGCGTTCGATTTGACTTTATTTGGCCTTCGACCCTATTTTGAAACTCACTGTTTGATTATTTCGAAATTGTGGACTTCGAATCAGTTTCTTATGACCTGGTTTAAACTTGTACGTTGCTGTTTCGACTTTGGGTTTTGCAGTCGAATTTGGGTTCGACTCGGTTCAGTTTCGTTGGGCATTAGGGTTTGATCGAATTCCGATTTGATTCGTTATATGATTGGAACGATGATTTCATTTGACTCTGGCTTTGTAAAAACTGTTAACTTGAAATTGCGCTTCCTATATATGTGTATACATATGCATATACATATGTATATATTTATGTGGTGATTGCATTGTTGTTTCTCTGTTTTACCAGTTATGGTTTGATTCTTTGTTTAAATGGTAGCTTTCGCTTCGAGTATTTGTATACTCCTGCAGCCTTGTACATGCATTTACTGGTACATGTTATATCTGGTATAGATGTGAGGCTGCTTAGCCCATTTCCCGGACCTTGTATTTGTTTAGACTGCACACTTTGTTTTATGTAATTTGGATACCTCTTTGATGTTGAGGTTGCTGTACCATTTCCATTCCACTGCTGCATTGAGTGGTTTTCGTGATTTTTCTCGATTGTGATACTTGGTTTCTGACTTGGGTGATTTTGAGACATTTGATTTAAGTTACATTCTATGTGACTGCGGCATTACCTTAATTTCGACTCTGGCCATCTCTCCATTCATTGTACTTTATCTCTGCGTCCACTTCTGTCTTGTTGAGTTACCCTATTTGGTTGCATATACATTGCAGTTGCATCTTAATAATTGTATTAATTGGATTTTGCTAGTTTCTGATTATCACATTTACTGCAGGTAGTCTGCATTCATTTGAGTTGCACTGTTTGAATTTGTTTCATGTTGGTTCGTATATATTGCACCACATCAGTATTGTATAGTTGGCATATTCATGTAGCATATATCACTCTGCATTTCTCGGGTTTCTTCAATTGTGAAACTGTTTGGTCACCATAGTAGTTGCACTTGAGATTGGTTCAAGTTTCATTGACAATCATGTTGGGTAGCTTCACTTGTTTTTGTGCGTTACTGAATGCCTGTCGTGGCTTTGATAGTTCCTGTTGCATTTGTTGTTGTCCAGTCTTTGATCACTTGAACTTTAGTATAGTGTAGTGGTGCATTCACTTGCAACGGTGTCTGGTATTTTAGTCTGATGCAATTGACAAATAGTTATGTCCATTTGTAATTTCATTATACTGGTCTTGTTTATATTTGACTAGTCTACACTTGAGTTTGCATTAGTTTACTGGAACATTTAGTTATGTTGCCAATGACTGGAGTCGATGCTTGAGTCGTTTGGATCTGACCATTTAAACAAGTACTTGAATGATAACTTGTTGTTTGGTCTTCTGTCGGATTTAGTTGAAGTTGCAGTCTGATAACTTTATTTTTGGGTCTTACTTCCTTGATGACATTTGTTCCTAACAGTGTTGTATTATTATTAGTACATTGTGTTGAATCCAGTCTTAAAGACTCGGGTTTGACCTTGTACTCAGTTATCGATTTTCACTGAGCTTTGGTGTATCTCTTGCGATAGTGGCGAGGCAGTACACGCGTGCGTGTACAGCAGCCCTATCAGATTTGACAGTTTTAAATTGATGTTTCGATTTGTTGAATTGTTTCGTTGGTTAATTTCAAATAGTTTGGAGTTGTATTCTGATTCGGTTTGTTGATTTGTCGTTCAACACTGCTTAGTGTTATATTTGCCGTTATCCAATTCTCGTATCGAGAGTTGGATATACGAGATTTCTGTGATTGTCGTCTATTTGACTATCTGATTATTATTGCTGCTATGCACTAATAACTGAGTTTGAATTAGACTGACCCGTGTATTATTTTCTTTTGAATGTAATACTCGGGTCAGACCCGAGTTATTTCAGGTTGTAGATTTTCTTCTTTGAGTTGTTGTTCGGGATTTGAAGACTTTTCGTATCTTCTGAAGTTGTCATTGTCCTTTTGTAGTAGTCGTGTCATTGTATAGAACGATATGTATTCATGTATATTAGTCGATAATGTACGTGCATATATAACTTCTAGAGTCGACAGTTGTAGTTGTATCGTATGTATTGTGTCAACTATGTATTAACTGACATCAGTTATATATATATGAGACTTTTGTTTTTATATGTGTTCCGCAATTATATTATCTGTGTTATTGTTATATCTAATGTCCTAAACTATTATGAACTATCGTAGTTTGTTTTATACTGATAATTGGATATGTCGATGGGAGTAAATAAATAATAGATGAAAAATAAAAAGTATATACCACTCCTATCGAGATAACCAATATTAGTGTAAGGCCAATTACGGATGGTCGCTCCTATCCAGCCTTATTCTTCGTAATAATAGACAGTATTTCTTTTAATACTCTTTGTTATTATGAGCATAGAGGTGGGGCGTCACAATAATGTAATTGCGGTCTCAAAGGTAGGGGTCTTGAGTCTTAATTCATTCATCTCCAAAGGTCGAGTATTAGACTTTTCGATAATTAACGATTAAATATTTAAATAAATAAATTAAATATCCAATCGTTAAAATGCGGCTTGTTGTACCATATTTGTCAGGTAAAATCTAAATTTGATATATATTCTTGTGTTTAATATACTTATAGCATTTATACACATATTATTGCCTCACATTTATTTAAAATTAACAATACGATCTAAGCAACCAATTAAATATTATGATCAGTTTTAACTTATTAATTAAAACATATATACGTGTGTGTGTGTGTGTTTGTGTGTACATATGTATGTATGTATATACATATATGCATAAAGCTACGTTATGAATATATGTTTTTAAATGACATATAATGATATTATGTACATAGTACAATTTTAATAGTTTAAATGTTTTTCTTGAATATATATGTATGTTCGTATGTATGTACATATGTATGCATGTATATGTGTGTGTACGTACATATGTATGTATGTTTATATGCATATATCGCAAACATGTCCAACACTATTGTCCTGGTGGTTAGGCACTCTGGTTTTAGTCCATGAGGTTACAGGTTTGAATCTTACTAGAGCGTGATTCGAACCACTGGGCACATGCTGACTTATAGTATGTTATATACTATATAAGACTTGTAGTACAACTATGTACTACCACCTAAATACCTAATTTCAATATATATATATATTGAAAACGTATCGGAAAAGTTTAATGTAATATGTGTGTAACTTTGAATTAACTGGAAATTATTTTAGTTTTATCAACACACACAATGTGTATGTGTATTACATATATCAATGCATACTCAATTAGAAATATTTTTATATTAGTTAACTTTGATGCACATTTGAATTCAAATAAATTATACTAAGTCAAAATTAGATACATCAATTTAAATTTTATTTGATATGTAAACATAGTCAAACTACACTGGATTTGTTTAATCATATGTTTTATTAATACAGTATGTATTTTAGAAATAATTTTATCCATATACATATTTTAGAACAAATAATTAAATTTTAGAAATAATTTTATCCATATACATATTTTAGAACAAATAATTAAATTGAGGCAATTAATAAATATAATATATATAGTGAAAATATACATGGTAAATACAAATACCAATATCTACACATGTATATATTGAAAGTTTTGTTTGTTGTTATATGTCATATAAAACATATTATTATCACATATCATCTGCCGTATAAAGATAGGGAATAATATTAATTGAATGTTTGTATAAGAGGAAGGTGGAATTAATCAACAATTTCATCTTTATCGCTTTGCTTTAGAACCCGATGTGACTACATTTAGATGAAATATTATGTTTTGTTACATCTTTAAACAGTATGTAATCATATTTCCTATATATTTCATATGTATGTCACACTATTTAGATACACTAATATATTAAATACTTTCATACTTATTCAAATACCATACTTAATCAACATTGATTTAGTTAATCCAAAATGAACAATCTTAATAAAATATGACTTTATTAAGACTATAGATTGGGTCTGGTATTAAACATTAGGTTCATAGGCCCACTAAGATTCAATTATGGAACTTTTTTGAAATCTACCCCTTTCACCCACTGTGACATGGATTGAGTTCCAAAAAATATGAAAATCAATATTTGCAAAATCCATAACCAATAAAAATATATCAAATTCACGACTATTAGAATCATCTGCTTTATTATACTATCAAGATTAAACTCAACTAAAACGTCACAAAATGATTTCAAATGATGATATGAAAGTAAATCTGTGTTATGAATCTCTTCCAGAGCTAGGCTTTTCCTATTTATGCAAAATAGTAATTTAAAACAATATTATATTCGATTTGAAATAGTTGAACAATATCTTTTTTCTTCATCAAAGGGCTAGATAAAACAAAATAAATACCCAATTTTTTAAAAAATTTGCCAGAAATAGGTGGATGGTTAACATTTATAATCCACAAGAATGATTAGGTTGCATGGTTTTGATAATAAAAAACCAGAAAGATAAAATTTAAGAGATGCATGGACATGAAATGGACTACCTTACCATGAACAAATAGAAGTAACACACTCCAAAACATTCTTAAGAATAACAACTTTATATCCATTTTTAATACAATAAAACAAAAGATATAAATGAAAATTTTCAACACCACTAGGAAATCTTTGACTTACATTATTATACACCAAATTTCTAAAATCATTTTTTAACATTTGTTTCAAAAGTGAACTAGAATCAACTAAGGAGAATAATAAAAGAAATGATTAATCTGCCCTCACTAAAAGAACCAACAATTGAAACACTATTAGAACCAACATCAACCAAACTACATTTAATTTTCATTGAACTAACTAAAAAACTGGAAACTCCTCACAACTATGAGCACAAACAATGATATACTTTAAAAAATAGAATTTTTATCAACAACTCTTTCCCTGCAATCCATTTCATATGACAATTCAATAGACAAATATGTTAATTTAGCCCAATGCTCACATATCTTGTTTTTTAATCTCAAAACACAATCATTCAACTCAAGCCACTTGCTACAACTATCATTGCCTATCATAAAAAGATCAAGAACATAAATGCCTACTGAAATATATATCAAATTAAATTAACATAATAAGAAAATCAGCATAGAATACGTATAAAACATTAACGCAACAAACATTAGTTTGAAAAATATTTACGATAAAAATATTGACCTGGCAAATATTCAATAAACAAAATTCTAAACAGCAAATATCTATCAGTTTGTATGGAAAATATTTGTTAGACACATCTTTGCCGAACATGTAATTTCAAATAAATATTTGATTTCATGCACAGTTAATGGAACTACATCATAGTAAGACGAGGATGCTATGTTATGTTGTTTCTATGTTTTGAGATACTTCAGAAAAGTGTCCTAGTTTGAGTAGGTTCGTTATACATTGTTCGACCGACGATTATGAGGATATGCGTTACGGTAGATTTTTCAGAGAAAATAAGCTCTTTGGTATCTCCGGTGACTTCTAACAATGAAGATGATGGGTATAGGTGTTTACAATACACTTTTAGAAATACATTCTTTGGTGTAACTGGTGACGTCTAAAGATGATGATTATGAGAATATGTGTTACGGTACATTTTTAAGAGGAAATGAGTTCTATGGTGTAGCCACTAACGTCTAACGATAACATTTCGGTGTATTTTTCAAAGGAGTTGAGTTCTCGGTGCACAATTGATGATGACGACTATGGTACACCTTTCAGAGGAAAAGAGTTCTTTGGTGTGATCAATGACATCTAATAATGGTGATTTCAAGGTGTTATGGTACACTTTTCAGAGGGAATGAGTTCTTTGGTGTGACCAATGACATCTATCAATAGCGAGCTGAGCCATGTAGTGTAACGACCCTAATTTTTAGTAACATTATTTAGGATATTTAATTAAATAAATTAAATAAAATAATGTGATGATTAGGGGATTGAGATTCGTGATTAAACTAAGGGGTAGCCATGCCTAAGAGAGTAAATGAACTAAAATAAAATGAGTAAAGGAAATAGGTAAGGGGCAAAGTTGGAATATGAGTATTATAATACCCTACACCCTTAGGAATTCATTTCATATGTTCGTTTGCAATACCAAACTAAAATAGAGGCTGGCTACCATTAGCAAGAGCAAGAGGAAGAGGATAAAGAAAATCAAAGGAAGGAAGATTAATCAAAATCAAATCCATTCAAATCTCAAACTCCTTAATCACAAAGCTATGGTGAATAATAACTACATCTCTTGTTTTCTTAATTGTTTTTGGTTTTAAGGATAACCAAAATTTATTTGCAATGTTATGCCATGATTTTGAAGGATAAATTGTTTATATATATGCTTATTGATGATTTATGCTCATTCATATAGGTTTAATGATATGTTTTAATGTGAATACCCTATTTAATAACATTCAAATCCCTTGCGATTTTAGATACAGATCAGAAATGATATATTAGAGATGGGTTTCAATTTTCATAATTTTCTGAATTAATGTGGATTTTATATTAATTTTCTAGCGAGGAAAATGATTATTTGGGTTTAAAATTATTTACGGCTAAATAATATAAATTTTGCGTCTGAAAGTAATATATGTTAGAAAACATATTAAAAATGTTTTCTAGAATTTTTGTAGAATTTTCCTAAGTGTTTTAATAGATATATAAAATTATTTAATGTATGGGACTTAAATGTTTTATATATTTATAAAAGGTGAAGGGGTATTTTGTAAATTATTTAAATTGTTTAATTCTGAAATTTGGCCAGCACCTTTAGAAAATAAAATTGGCAACCAATAATATTTTAACAAACATGGCAGGTTAGTTGAAAAGGATTTCTTTTTAAAGTTAAAATCAGTTTTTACATGCTTTTAGCATGTTTCGCCACTTTCAGCACCTAGGTTCCGACTTAGTAGGTCCGCCATCATCACCATCGAAACCAATGCGCATGGCATCAAAGTCTTGGTACGTAGAGAATTGGATGCAGGTAGAAGGTATTGGGTCGAAACTAAGGGTTCTGAAGGGGTCGAAGCTCTACTTTGCTTTCAAATGAAAATGCGCCTGCTATGCTTTCGACTTGGTTGGCTTCCGACTGGGTCAAATTGATTTAAGGTATGGTTTTGAATGGGATTGAGCCTTTGTTTTAAGTAAATGCTTTCATCAGTGTCAAATCCCCTAGCTTCTGCTTTTCTACCTTTCAAAGTAAATGGTTTCGAAAGGGTGACTTTGTTTTTAAATCCAAGCCACTTCTTTAATGCTTTCGAAGGGTTGGTTTCGACACCATCACTTCTTTACAAAGGAATTACTGTCGAAGGGTTGGTTTCGACACCATCACTTCTTTACATAGGAATTGCTTTCGAAAGAGTGCTTTCGACTTAAGTGTTTTATGACCCTTTTGCTCTATTGAAGGTAGAACCCAAGGGTTTCGAAGGAGATAGTTTAAAAGTTTTCGAAAGGTTTTCCACATGTTTTACCAGAACTCAAAGGCTTTCGAAAGTTTTGATGTTTTAATACTTTTGAATGGTTTTAATGAAGGTTTCAAATGAGTGCTTCCTCAATGGTTTCGAAAGGTTTGAAAGGAAAGGTTTTCCAATGTTTTAAAAAGGCAATTTTTAAGAGTTTTAAAGATAGGATGTCTAAGGTTTTATAGCTTTCAAAGGTAAGGTTTTTCAATGGTTTCAAAAGGTTTATAAGAATGGTTTCGAAAGAAATGTTTTGTTCTTTCGGCCTAGATAAAAGAAAGGGTTTACTTGGTTTCGAAAGGTGTACTTTCAATGGATTCAAAAGGGGTGCTTTCAAAGGTTTAAATGTTTTCATCAACAAAGATTTAAGTAAAGTATATATAACATGGCAAGGTAATTTTGAGTAAAGCATAAAGTATATATTTTCCTTGATTAAATTTGATTTAAAGGTTTTTAATCAATTTGAGATAAAAAGGTATTCAAGGAAAATTTAAGGGAGGATTACCCTAAGTAAAATGACTCAGATATTTGTATACTAGATGGGACTGGTATAGGGTCACGCATTATACATTATCTATTAGCCCCAACTAATTTAGTCCAAAATTCCAGTGTGTAGGGCTTTTTCATAGGTAAGACTAAAATGATGTTACACATAGAAGGGAATACATTTGTACAAAGATAGGTAATTGGTGAGCCCGCAAAACCATTAGGATCTGGTGACCCTGGGAGAAGATAAGGTAGGGATATACCATCCAAAAGAGGAGTGTCTAACATATGTTAGATTATTTGTTTATATTTTCTGGTAGGCCCAAGTCAGCCAAAAGTTAGTAGTTAGCCAAACAAAAATATAGCGTTCAAACAGATAGTTCATTTAGTACCTGACATATATGTTTGCATGATATTGCTTTACAGTTTTAACCAGTTTTGATTACAGGATATGATTTGCAAAAGATATGTTTTAAAAGGATATTAGTGAGGGGAAACCCGTTCTGCTAAGCGGCATGGTATTATTCACACCGGGCTTTATGCCTGACTCGAAGTTTATATTTTTCCCCTTAAACTCTCGGTCGATCAAAATTGATTTGAGTAGACTAAGGGTTGAGGGTTTCCAGGTTTTTAGTAGCTTGGCGAATAAAGCTTCCGAAGATGAGCAGGTGGCTAGCGGATAGCTATTTAGGAGTTGCTGTTTTATTTTGTTTGATTCTGCTGTGTTGTATTATGTCAGTTATGACTATATAGTACTTTGGTCAGCCAATGGGGCATCTTCATAGATCGCTCTTGGCATATTTTGTTATATTGATATTCAATCTGAACCTGGGAAATGATTAGGATTATGTAATGGAATATGAAACATGTTTTGTGAAATGTAATCAGGAAAGTTGTTTTTGGAATCTGTGATTTTGTTTCATATTCACGTGCTTCTAATATTATGGATAGCATTACTGTATTTGGTCACCAGAAGTTAATACGATGGATGACTGCAACATCTGTAGCGCTTAGCTTCTGGCCTTGAGATAGGGGATGTTACATGTAGTCCTTCAGTAGTGAGTCGTATACGATTTGATGATATGGTACATTCAGAGGAGTTGAGTCCTTGGTATATGATTTGGCGATGGTGGGTTAAGACATATAACTCCTTAGTAGCGACTCGCACATGTTTTTGGCATGCAAGTTGGGACTTTTCCCTAATCATGTGCATATGTTTAGGCATTGGATAGGTTTTAGAGAGACTTAGCATATGATGTCACTATAGCAGTACATTGTGTCTAGCTTACTTGTTAGGTACAGGTGACAAAGGTTATGGTATGGTTTTCGAGCACAAGTGTTGTTTTACTAGCTTGTTAGTTATATACACTTATATGATGCGTTTCACTCACTAGACGTATGTCCGACACCTCTATCGTATTCTTTTTTTAAATTATACTATGATAGGTCGATAAAGAGAAATATTGGTACTTAGAGATGTGATGGTGCGATGGAGATGTGCATTTATTTGTCTATTAGATATCTACTATTTTATCTTAGTTATTCTCAGATATTAGGCTATTTTTTGTTACTCAATGGAAGAAAAATGTTATAAGTGAAGTATATTTGATACTGTATTAGCTTGTTCATTTGGAATTATTATATTATTGATTATAATTATATTTTATTCCTTTCACAATGAGTTTCAAAAAGTGTAGAATATTATAAATAGCTCTATGATTTGTTTTATATTTTACCTTAAAACAATCTACGGTCTGCAAGGTCTGTGATATCCACATCATTTTATGCATGAATCGGGGCATTGTATATGGTAGTTCGTTTCATACTCTTAGTTGACAAAATCTCATCGGAAGATCCAAATGAGATAACACCCTCACATAGTGGAGCTAGTTGAATAAGTCATCAATAAGGGGAAGTGGATACTTGTTCTTCTTGGTCACCTTATTCAGCTTATGGTAATCAACACGCAACCTCAAAGAGCCATCCGTCTTAGTGGCAAACACTACATGTGCACCCTGCTCAAATATATTCATGCGAATGAATCCCCTCCTCAATAGGTCATTCACTTGCACCTCCAATTCCCTCTACTCTTTTTGCCCCATATTCCTTAAAGGCATAACTATCGGTTTGACATCTTTGACCAGATTGATATGGAGTTCAATCTCCTTATGTGGTGGTAATCCGTTCACCTCCTCAAATATGTTTGGATACTCCCTAGCTATAGGCACCAATGACAAATCATCATGTGGGATCTCAAGTGAATACAGAAAGCTAACCATCACCTCATCATTAGGCCAAGATCTAATCTACAATCTCTACCCCTCGTTAGTCTGTATCATCACTAACAGCCTCTCATAGTCCACCACTACTCCGTACCTTTTCAGCCAGTCCACCTCAAGAATAATACCAAACCCAACAAAATCCAAAACAAAACAATCACAAACAAAAAAGCATATATGACTTGGTAACACTAGGCCTCGACAAACCATGCAGAGGCTGGTTGAACCCCCTAGAAGGGTTTGTCACAATCAAGGGTTGGTCTACTATGTCGGATTTCAATCCCAATCTATTTACCTAATCACTAGATATAAAGGACTTTGAAGCCTCGGTATCGAACAAAACATGAATGATAACATCATAAATGGAAATCATAGCTTAGATAGTGATACTCTTTCCCTTCTCCTTCGTTGAGGGAGTAATTAACGAAGTCGGAAAAACATCCAATGCATGAGCCTTAACCACTTTCCTCTGCATTACTGATCTAGACAATCCTTATGAATGTGTCCGACTTTGTTGCAGGTCTAGCACTTCCTTCCTTTAGCCCTGCAGTCCTTAATAAGATAACCCTTTTCCCCATAGTTGTAGCAAGTAAGCTCCCACTTGCCCTTCTTCTGACCATCCTTCTGGAACTACTTCTTTCTACCGTTCTTCCACTTCCTCTTGCCTTCCTCTACAGCTTGCGGCTTAGCAGTAGTGACCATACGTGTAGTGGCGTATTTATTAAGCCTTAGTAGTAGTGATCATACCCATTGTGGCATACATATTCGGTCTTAGCAGTAGTGACCATATGATTTGTAGCATACCTATTCGGTCTTAGTAGTAGTGACCATACGCGTTGGGGCGTATCATACTGATCTTAGCAGCAGTGATCGTTGTTTTGGGATCATGGATTCATCATAGTATATTTGTACTATATTATTGGTAGTTTTGGGCTAGCATAGTGCAATAGAATATATTATGCTAACTTATTGTTACAGGAGAAGAGCAGCTTATGGCACTATCCCCTACTATTGAGATGGATTTACCATACTTGTTTATATAGGCAGTCCAGATTACCCCTGAGCCACGTTTGTGGAGAGGGTCTGTTGTCATTTAGTAGTTCATGTTTATTTGTATGTAGTTTTATTATGGTATTTTGAGATAGCTCCCCTCGCACTAGAATTTGTGTCTGACCCACATTTTGTGTTTGTCTGCTTATGTTACGAAAACTCTCGGTACTCGATTGAGTAGTTTGAGGGTTCAGGTGCTTTTGGGAATATGCTATTAAAGTGCACAGTTGGAGCATTTTGGAGGCATGGCATCAATTTTCGGAGATATATATACTTGTTATTTCATTTGTACATGACATACCTGTTATTTATATATGAGACTGTTGTATCAGATATTTATTTAAAACTCCATGTTTATTTTGGAATTAATATATTCTGACTATTCTGCACTGATATTTATTTGTCATTTTATTCCGCTAGTGTTGTCTCTTATGTATCCTGATTCTATTCTGTTTATGTATATATTGTATATTATATGTTACCATTCCATTGAATAGGACAGCTTGTCAATGAAGGAGTGTTGACCAACTCACCTTTTGTTTTGGGGTTCGAGATAGTCGACACTCCATTGTTGTGGGTAAAGAGATTTTCCTTGGATCTTAAGCGTTGGTTGGGGGTCCATTACTTAGGCTTATCCCTATCAAGGTCCACTTTTGAGTTTCTAGTTGGGATGGTTCTCCTTCGTAAGAATGCCCGTGAGATACCGTTTAAGTAATAAAAGTGGAATGCAACCGAAACTTCAACCGAAGCATAAAGACCATTTTACAAGAAAAATCGAGCTTGTTCAAAAAAGAAAAGCTAACCTAGTATGTCACTCCTATGGAATACGAGAGGCGTTTCGCTACGAAATGTCATCTAGCTAAGGAGAAGCGTAAGTGCTTTAATGGAGATTGGCTTAATCACTTGACGAAGGACTATCCAACATTTTCGAATGGTGTATAAGTGATTATGACCTATGCCTTTCAGGCATTACTAGGCCCTTGCAAGTTTGTGTCAGTAAAACTCAAGTGGTGGGAGTAATCCCTTATGCCGAAAGGGTTATATTCTAAAGATTGGTCCATTCACGTACCAGATCTTAACCTATAGTTCGAGCGCAGATTATCTAGGTGATTTGAACCAGTTAAGATAGGGTATTTCACTTGATTCTGATAGACAAGCACTTAAGTCGAATTATTGGGATGGCTGAGAGATTTTCAAAACATGACCTTAGTTTTCAAGGAGATTTATGTAGTCGGGTCAAGAAACTGGACCAAGTTTCATATGGATAGAGTCGGGCAACCGAACCTAATTTAGCAAAGAAATCTTGTGAGCAAATGAAGAGTTGGAACGGGTATCATGTTATTTGGAATGATTTTTAGAAATTATTAAATTTTATTACAGTATTATTATTGCATAAGAGAGTTCGACAAAGGATTTCTTTACTAGTTTTGTGGCGTTTTGGATAATACCCTAAATAACAAGATGATACTTGCCTAGGCGAGCATTGTAGTACACCTATTTTTATCCTTATTAACATTATGCGGTTGAGGTGAGTTTGAACCCAAGCAAGCCTAAGCGATTATAAATAATGATGATTTAATTAATATAATTTTCTCTTCTAGAGAATTATTTTTGTTCAAAAGAAAAGGAAAGATGAGGTATTGATTGCTGCATTCATTCGAGAGTTTTGAGATTCGATGATGCTGCATATCATATAAGTTTTCCGTTTCATAGCGTTTGGTGTAATAGTCTTTCATGTATTGTATTCATGAAAGGGGTTACACCACTTAGGCGTTTATTCATTTTGAATATCGAATAGACTCATTGGAGTTTATGGTTCAACATGCATGTTTGACTCATATTAGTTACCGGGCATGTTGGTATAGACTCTTTTAAATATTTCATTGTTTTGTTGGTTGCTATTGCTTGTTATTTGCTATTGCTTGTTATTTACTATTGCTTGTTACTTGATGTTGTTTGTTGTTATCAGATTTTGCTATTGGCTTATTTCTATTATGGGTTGATTCTTATCGATTCTTGTTTGCATGTTTAATAATTTGTATGCCAGTTATTGTTGCTTATTCTTGCTTGCTATGATTTGATCGTTGCTCGTTTCCTAATTGCTGATTGCTATTGATTAATTAGAGGTTAATTATATGATATAATTAAGTTCATATCATTGATTAGCAATAACGAATTCCTACCTTTGAAGGTTTACTCTTGGGTACTTATAGTTAGATAAATCGTATCGGTCTTATATTAGTGACCGTGTATAGAAGTGAACTTATGTTAATAATCATACATTGTATTGGCCTTGTAAATCATGGGCCTTATATTAGTGGCCATGCCTATTATTTGATTGAGATAGATGTCTGAGTACGTTAATGTACTGGCTGTGTTTATCTGGAATTGCTGGATCATGATAAGTGTTTATTGTTGACTTCACCTGTCAGTAATGACGGGTATTGATTTGTATTCCTTAGCTATCTAGAATAGATCGTGTATCATCCATTCCTATTATGGAGAGAGATAGGATCTATCTAGTCCACTGCCATTTGATGTGACTCGGAGTCAGTGTTATATTTTGAAACTGACTTACTTGAGCTTACTCTCCAATTGATTTTCATGTACAACTATGGTAATATCGGTTACTGCATTAAGGTTATACATGTTTAAATTCTATGTTAGTGCAATCCTCTTGATATAGTACAATTAAGTACTTAAGAGCTGATATATAGCCATTTAAATGCGTATTTGCTTTGATTGGCATTTAAATAGTAAGAAGTTCTCTTAAGAAATGTATGAATTTTTTTTGAATATGGGATGATGTAGATCTTCGTATATTTTCTAGTGTATGATGCATTGTAATTTAGGAGTTCCATAGTGCTAATAGCACAAGTAAAGGTACTGTTGGAACTTTTTGAAATCGAATTTCGGAAATTTTGGTCAATCCTATTACTTTCTTGTACTCGTGTGAATTTTGGGAATGAAATTCTTTTAAGGATGGAAGAATTTAACACCTCGTAATTTCAATGATCGAATATTTAAAAGATTAATTTAAATATTTAATCATTAAGCAACTAAACACCTCTTTTACTCGATTTTTATAAATGAGCGAATTAGGACTCGATACACCCATAGTTGAGTTCGATTTTTCAATGTGAGTAAAATGACTATGATTGTGTTTGCAGTCGACGAATTTCAGGGATGAATAGTGTCAGATTAAGAGAAATGGGATAAGCCTACTAGCTTGCCTCTAATTAGCTTATATTTAGCTAAGCTCTTCATTCATTTTTCATCCGTTTCTTTCTCCATCTTCTAATCTCTTCCCTAGACACTCCTTAATCCCTCTTTAATCCCCAAGCCCTAACCCCTTCAAATAAAATTCCTAAAATCATGTAAAAATCACCACAATTCCTCACTGCTCTTCCTCTACAAAACCCACGATGGAATTAGTTTGAATCAGGATGTAGATGTTGATTTAGAAATTTAAAGTAAGCATGGGATTGGATTTTGATGATTTGGAGCTTAATTTGGGGAAGAAGATGTGAGTGGGATATTCGCCCATTAAATTTGTGTATTTTACTTTCTTTATTAGTTCATTTATTATTATGAATTATTATGGAATGGTTTGAAGATTTCTATGCTAGGGTTTAAACTGGTATTCATGTCATAAACATATTTCCCTTGGCTAATTAATTGTTTAAGACCCTAATACTATGTTTTGAAAATAGTTAGTAAGCCTCAGATTTGATTTGAGTTAATTGGATGATTTGTTGTGATGTTATTGTTTGATTTTTGATTAATTAATTAGTGTAATGATATGCACCTCCTTAGAAAATATTTATTAATCCATTTAAATTGATTTGAAAAATGTTAGCAAGATAATTTAAGTGATTTGTGAACTCTACACTTATTACTAAAATGATTAGAGACTAATGAAGCTTAATTAGTATTTGTAAAATGGTTTAAAGATTTTATGAATGAATATTTTATTTTATAAAATAGATATGAGATTTTATTAAATAGTAATATGAAGTATGCTTAATTTCAAGTTAGATAATTAAGTATTTAAAAGCTTAAAGTTGATATATAAGCTAATGTTACAGTTTATAAAATAGAAGCAAGATTCTATAAAAGGGTATAAGACCATATTAGACTTTTATCAAAGAAGTTTTATAAATAAAAGTAATATTTGATCTAGTAACGGTTGAATTGCTCATTTGAATGTACGTGTGTGTATACGTGCACGAGCAGGTATACCTATACATGCATTTAAAGCTAAGAGATAATTAAAACCAATATTGTATTGAAGTTGTAATTGGTGTGTGTGTTTAGTTGTTTTTATATGTTTGCAATTGTTTGATGAGGCATTTCACCATAAGGACAAACTTTGCAGTCCAATTAGTTTCTAGGACACACATTCAAAGAAATTACTTTCAAGGCCAAAGTCAACAGAATAATTACTTTCAAAGACAAAGTCAGCAGTCCAATTACTTTCAATGACATAATTTCACAGGTTTTTAGGCCCTAGAAATTAATTATTTTACGTTTTGTCCTTGAAAGTAATTATTTCAGTTGTGTGTCCTAGAAACTAATTCCACTTGCTAAAGAGGCCGTTGTGGCTAATTTCCACTTGTTTGATTATATTGAAATATAATTGATTACAAGTCCATTGTGGGCATTTCACGTAGCCATAGCTACTATCGCATGCGCTAAGTTGCATGAGAGTATACCGGGTCGAGCAATCGTCCAAGTGAAGTCCAAAATGTGATTTGTGTTTTGTTGTGCATTGCATGAGCATGTGTGTGCATAAGCATGCACAAATGAGTGTATTGACACATACATAGGCTATGCACAAGGTGAGGAGGTCGGGTATGTCATTTTGGCATGTTAAAGGAAACTAGGTCGCTATAATTGCCCGTTGAAATCTACACGTACACAGAGTGGATTTTGGTATCAAAATCAGTTTTCGTATACTAAGAAGCCATTTGGAAAATGTCAACAAATGAACCCCGGTAGATGTCTAATGGGACAGAGGTAGACTTCTAGTAGCAAGGCAACTCATTGGGCGAAGCGTCGGAGGAAACGACACAAGAATCGGCGTTCGTTCGGGAACTTTACTCTGTGCCCCGGCTCATTTCCTGGAACCAATGATTTAAGTTGGCTAAATAAGTCTATTCTGTTTACTAGCCGAGAGGTAACATGTGATCTCTTCCTTGGTTCAATCGACTGAATGGTCTTTCAGTTGGTTGACCTGTTGTGTATTGTGCAAACTTCAGAACGAGATAACTTTCACATACAAAGTCGGATTGATGTGAGGTTTAAACCATTGTTCACCATTTTTGAGTTCCATACCTAGTGAAAGTTTGGTATGTTTTAGAGTACTTTGATTTTGGGACCCACGTGTGACCCACCACGGAATATATTCCAAAACCGTAGATTTTGAGGTAAACCCATGAAGGTATAAAGGAGGAGCATTGTGATATTGAGGTCATGCGTTCCATTTGGAATGCGATTTAAGTTAGTATGAGGTTTTTTTAAAGTTGTCTGGTGGTTTGTTAGACTATGGAGACTAGATCCATGCATGACGATTCATTCGTTAAATGTGGAATGAGTCCATAATCTAAGATTTCGACCCTAGAGTTATACGATTTGTTCGCTATTGAATTGTTGTGTCACACTAAGGTTATGAACTTATATGACTTACCTAGGGTGTGAACTTATGTGACCTACAAGCTATTGACCTTGGTATGTTGTACCTAGAGTGTTATTGATGACCATTACACACTCGACACAGTTTTTTGAGACCATGAATAGCTTTACCTTTTTGCGATCACTTTGACTTTTTTATGTCCTACGTTCATAGTCTTACGAATGTTTGGTCTTAGAAGTAGTGACCATAGGACCTATGGCATACCTATTCGGTCTTAGCAGTAACAACCACACACACTGTGGCGTACCTATTCGGTCTTAGAGTAGGGACCATACACGTTGTGGCGTATTTATTAGGTCTTAGCAGTAGTTACCATATGCGTTGTGGCATACCTATTCGGTCTTAAAAGTAGTGACCATACATATTGGGGTGTATCTTATCGATCTTAGTAGTAGTGATCATTATTTTAAGGTTTGATCATGGTATATTTGTACTATATCATTAGTAGTTTTGGGCTAGCGTAGTGCAATGGAAGATATTGTGCTAACTTGTAGTTATAGGGAAGAGAAAGTTATGGTATTATCCCCTACTTTTGAGATGGATTTACTATACTATTTTATATAGGCAGTTCGGATTACCCCTGAACCACGTTTGTGGAGAGGGCCGACTGTGATTTAGTAGTTCTTGTCTATTCGTATATAGTTTTAATATATAGTATTTTGGGATAGTTCACCTCACAATGACTTTGTGTCTGATCCGCGTTTTGTCTTTGTTTGCTTATGTCATAACAACTCTTGGATACTCGATTGAGTAGTTCGGGAGTAAGGTGCTTTTCGGGATAGGCTATCAGAGTGTGCAGCTGGAGCATTTTGGAGACATAGCATCGATATTTGGAGATAAATATACTTATTATTTCATTTGTGCATGACAGAACTTTTATTTATATACGAGATAGATATATTAGTTATATATTTAGAACTCCGTGTTTATTTTGAAGTTGATGTATTTTGACTATTATGTACTGATATTTATTCGTCGGTTGCTTTTGCTAGTGCAGTCTCTTATATATCGTTATTCTATTCTGTTCATGTATATTTGATATATTATATGTTGTCATTTCATTGTGAGATCTTATCGATTTCTTGGTTATTTTGTTCTAATCTTACCCCAACGATCTATCTTTTGTGGAATTAGAAAGTCGTGCGATGATGTAAGGTGTATCTTTTTCGGTGTTACGAAGAGCGAGTTGTTACATCGACGTAGACCGATCGACCGTGCCATTCCAAGGGCCGACCTATGCATACACACACACACATTTTAAAACTTATTTTATTTCTAATCTTTTAATGCTTGTAAATTCTCCGTACTAACTTCGATTTCAAAGTGTTATGTATGAAAATCATCCAAAAATTCACTACGAACGCAGTGGTGTAGGTTTCGTATACAAATTCAAACGTTTGTGGAAATTTTCTGTTTAGTCATTATTTACTTAAATTTACTTTTCTTATTAAATTTTCACTTAAATTTTCTGATAGATTTCCAGGGTGTTAAAATAATTATATTTTATCCTTGCACTATATGATATACATTAGGTTCTATTTTGGATGATTTTATTTTACTCTAGCCTTGATGATCATCCTACATTTGTTGGGTACCATAACAGCTTACTCTAAAGTTTATACTTAGGTATCAAAGGTATAGAGTGGTTGCCACATGACCAATGAAAGTGTGATCTTAGTCGAAAACAATGGATCATGGGAAACCATGTAGATGAACTTAGACTTGCATAAATTGAGAGGCTAGTTGTAAGGCCAAGTACGAGGTTGGGAGTAGAATTCTCCTTGCACTTGGACATTACCTTAAATGATCAAAGCCTTTGTCCACGTCGAGTTGTCCAGGTCAAAGCGCCTCCTAGAGGGAGGTTAGAGTAAGCCTTTAATAGCGCCACGCTATGGCTAGGTTAGAGCATTGACAAGCCCTTGGCCGCGCTATACTATGGCCAAGTCAAGACGCCTCCTAGAGGGAGGTTAGAGTAAGCCTTTATCTGTGCCATGCTATGGCTAGGTTAAAGCATCGGTTAGCCCTTGATCGCGCCATGCTATGGCTAGGTCAAGGCACCTCATGGAGGGAGAACGGAGTAAGCCCTTGGTCGCGCCATGTTATGGCCTGGCCAAGGCACCGAACATGTCTTCAGTCCCGCCTATAAATCCTGGCAAGAGCGCCTCATAGAGGGAGGTTGGGGAAGTCTTCGATCATGCTTGTGGATAAGCTAACCAAGCACCCCAGACAACAATGGACTAAGACGTCCGAGCCTAAAAAGCCGCATATCAAACAATGGACTAAGAGTCTGAGCCCGAGAAGCGGCATATCAAACAACGGACTAAGACGTCCAAGCCCGAGAAGCGACAAATCAAACGACGACAATATATAGGGTCCAAAGGGTGACACATGTCAAAAGAACCGAAACCCAAGGAAGAGGTAGAGAAAAGAAGGCTTAAATGAGGATCTATAGCCTCCAACTAATTATCAAAGAAGAATTTCTAAACTTCACTTATTAATACTCGAATCATGGTTTCGGGTCTTTACAAATAATCTATGGCCTTCGTCATACCCGAATCTAGGTTTCGGAGCTATTACTATTAATTCATGGACTTCACTCATTAATGCCTGAACCTGGGCTCTAGATTTCTATTATTGAGATTATTATTATGCATTTCTGGTTATCATCCATTAATACCCGAATCTAGGTTTTGAATCTTTTAACCAAATTTCATTTGTTAATACCCGAATCTGGGTTCCAGAGCAATTGATATTTGAGTCTATTTTACTAATGCTCGAACTAGGGTCACTAGCTTCCACTATAAACTTTTAGACAATGATTTCTGGACTTCTATTACACGATTATTACTGGTTTTCCATTAGCTATCTCTTGAAGATGAATTTCTAAACTTCTATGGTTAGACTTTTGGTATTCTGTCAATATAGTTGAAGTTGAATTCTTGACTCTCTCTTATCATTATCAAAGATGGGTTTTAGGACAATCGGCTATATTCAATTATAGAATTACTTCTCATTTATTGGCATATGTTTACATAATGATCTGTTAACTTCCGTTAGAAATGTGTATACATTTCTATATATATTTTAAGTTAATGATAAAGAATATTGTTTACTTTATACTTTTCAAGGAAATGAGATGGGTGAGGAAAACTGAATAGGCAAGCAAATATAAAAATCATATTCAAGGTTATTATAATGCAGATTAAGAAACAACATTGTAAGAAAGGACTACAGACGAGGTGATATTTACATAATTTAGATAATTTACAAAATTATTTACTAGTATACAACACAAGTGTATGTTTTACAAGTCTTGAATAGTCTCATTTAGATTTCTAGAAATCAAAGGATCGACAATATGCTAAATTTCTATGCAAAGAATCTCTTTAAGCTTCTTTTCCTTCTTCCTTGTGTCGTCAGCATCATCGATGGAATCAATGTGAGCCTTTAAAGCACGGTTGAAAGCTTTATTAGCACCTTTGAGGGTTTTGTTTTCCTTTTCTAAATCTACAATGTGCTTTCGAAGAAGATATTTATCACGTTTGAAATTTTGAATCCTGACTGCATATTCGTTTATACGCTGAGAATATTTCACTTTCTGTTGGTCATCAAAGTTTTCATTATTTAGAATTTGACCCTCCTGCGCCATTCTCTTACTACTCTCTCATCCAAGCCGGGTGGAGGGTTAGTCGTAGCTGGAAACTTTTGAATAGCCAAAGATGAGGACCTTGTCGATTTCACAACAGCCGAAGCGATTGGAGTTGTTGGTAAATTGATATTTGGAATGCTTTTCCCTATGATAAATTCCAGGGATTTAAACTAGGCTTGACCGTCTTTCAATTTTATCTTTATATCACCTATCTGTTGAAGAAGCTTAAACATATCCTGATCGAAGTCAATCAAAGGGTTTGATTTAACTTGACGCCTCAACTGAGAAATTTTTTTGTCTTTGTTCTTGATGTCTACTTCGAGACTTGTAATCTGATCATTAAGATCCCTAATGATCGTCTTCTAAAGTAAAAAATTTCTATGTCATTCTAGTGCTTTGGTGTTGCCATGCAGACGAGCAAACAGAGGGCCTTTAAGGAGGTTTCTCTTTTCATCATTTGCAATTAGCCGACCTCTGATGCTGTTAAAACAGGATAGGGAATCCATTGAGAGTGATATGATGGCTAATTGTGAGCCCTATTTAAATAGAAAAAAATTCAATCATAACTGAAATAGTCAATCTCTTTTATCATGACAATAAAGATTAAAATTCAAGAAGAAATAAAATTAAAAGGTACAATCACGTTGTTTCATTTAAACACTTGTTTTATTACACTTAAAGTTGAAAATAGCATTTTTGACTTTGTTCAAGGAATTAGCAGAAAGAGTAACTGTTGAATCAAAAGGGGCATTAAATCCTTCCGGAGTAATAACTGGAGGATATTTTCTATAGTCCCATTCCTCGGTAGGAGGACTATCACGAACACATATTAATCTGGTGTGATATGTTTGTATTTCCGTGAGAAGTTTTTCGTTTTCTTCGCCAAGAAAGTCGAAACAAATGCGAGGGTGTTCCATGTAAAGTCTCTACAAATCTCTAAGAAAGCAGTATATAGCTAATTTTGAGGATTTCAAAAGCGAAGCCTTTTCTAGACAATCTCTTCTTAGTCTAACATATTTGCTTAAATAATCTTTAGAAACTGGGCTACCCGAGAGACATTTATTCTGTGATAATGTGATAAAATGCAATTAAGTATAAAAGGAGGTTAAAACGAGAAGTTTACAAATCAATATTATTACAAAATTATAAGTGCTCATCTGGTTCATACAATATTGACTTTATGGATAACTCTGAAACAAATTTATCCTTATAATATTTAAGTTTTTCAGGAGGCAACTCATGAGGAATCGATTTGAGTCGTAGTAAATTCCCACAAGACTCTGGGTCTAGGTCAAATGCAATTTCATCCAAATATCTCCTATGCAAGCATCTAAATAGACCCACTTAAAGTCACCTAAGTATGAAAAATCAACAATCGAAAGTCTGCAATATGTTTTATATAGGAAGTCTACAAGGATCTCCCTCTCTTCAACCAACATCCAAAAGAGTGTAAGTATTTCCCCATTCTCTTCCAAAAGTTTATCATATTAAAGGCGTGCCATCTTTAGTCGGGGGAAGCTTCTTGATCTTTGAAGGACGCTAACACTGCCGCACTTTGTTAAGCCTATGGTACTTGTCAGAGAGGGTATTGTGTTCTTTTAACTGTTTATCTAACTCTCTATACAAGCTATTTATTTCTGCTTGTTTTCTTTCAAGCTTTGCTTTATAAAGTTGGATGGATTTCCTCCTTATCTAAAATAAAAGATGTCAACTATTATTATCTTGTAAGTAAAAACCATTTAGACAAGGAATCCCATACCTAAGAAATAGGAACTGATGTTTGAGAGACCTGCGTTTTCTCTCTTTGTTCTTAAACACTGATGTTAGCAGTCCCTTCTTGAGGTCAGAAAGCTCGAGGGGTTCGGGTGGGCTTGCTTCATGGATACTTGGATTGGGGTTGACTTTTTCTAAAGCCCCAGTGATGTCATCATCATCTTTTTCATGAACATCGATGTGACCACCTCCGTTGCTACCTGAACCCTGGCCTCTATCTTCGTTATCATTATTATTATTATCATCATTGTCGTTGCCATTGTCATCGTCATCATTGCCACCTTCATCAGTAGTGGCTTCAACCTCACCACCTTCTTCATTGGAGTCAGTGTCCACTTCGATAGAAGGTACTTCAAAAGATAAGATTTTGGAAGCATCAATCTCTTCTCTCTCAGGGACTTCAACTCCCTGCTCCATTTCTTTGACTTTGTTCATGAATCTACTAACTAGAGGAGGGTCAAGTGAAGGGACGCTCAAGTCCGGACAGTTTTCAATGTTGTCAACTTAGGCAAGCTTAAGGGCATCCTTATAGGTGTTCACAATGATGTCGTTGAGGGAAGTACTTAGGAATTGTGACACCCTTTGCTTGGTTTCAGAAATAGTTTTGACAGCCAATGATAAGGAACTTTTCCTTTTCTCCAACTTCTTCCTGAAAGAGGATTGTTTGACTAACATTCGAGCCTTCTCATCTTCAGGTTCTTTCAAATCCATTTTCAAAGCCAAATCTCCATCGGCTAAAAGTTGTTTCGCTTTCCTCTCTTCATAAATAATATATTCTACTTGAGTAGGAGAGGCTCCCAATTTTTCCTGTTACTCCACAACATTATTTTTGTCAAACAGAGATATGATCTGATTGTTCAAGGTTGAGATTTCCTCTTGAAGTCTGGACGTCTCAGTAAAAGATTTTGATGCACTTTCTTGAAGAGATAGCAAGCTTTTAGAAATCTAAAAGAAAAAGTATGACATAAGTCAACATTCAGAGAGAAATAATAATAAGAGGGTTAAGTGATATGAGACATACGAGAAGTTGTCGCTCTATTAGAGATCGGCAATGGCCTATTGGGTCAGGAATAGAAGAAGGTGGGGGAATAGAAGTAAAGGATGAAGAGTTCATGATAAATTGAACCATTTTTTCAAAATCACATGAAGCATTGGTGATGTGGGTCTAGAAATGTTCAACCCCTGAGAAGGAGTTGAAGTTACCAAATCTTTTTGCATCTTCTCAATAACATGAGGAGTGCAGGAAACGACAATGTGAGATAAAGGATCGTCCTTTGAGGGAGTTGATTTGGATCGATCAAGAGGAGCTTCAAGAATAGGACTTTCTAAAGTTTCACCCATGTCGACAGTCTCACCCTCTTTTGGCGGTGGAGAAGATGGAACTTCAACAATCTTTGTTCTTAAGAGATGGGCCCGCTGTAGCCATCTCATCCAATTTTGTTTAGCAATCATCTTTGACTTAGCAATAGCTTGGGTCAAAGATGATGCACTAGATATAGAGGTTGGGAGAACTGGATCATTAACGGTCAATTCAACCTGAGGAGCAGTTGCTGAAAATTTGAAAAGTAAAAGTTAGTAAAGTAATTTAAGAAGTAACATAACAATAAACTGCAAGTGCTACCTTAAGCTTACTAGGGTGATCTGGGAAAATAGGAGACATAGGAGAGAAGTTCTTGGGGTCTCCCAAGCACAAGAAGCATTTGCTCCTAGAAGTATATTGGAATAGGGGAGGTTGGCCCACGACTCTTTGACCAGTGAGGAAAAAGAATGATTTCGAAGATCTGATGGAGTCAACAGAGTAAGCCTATTTCTAATGCTACTTGAAGTAGCAATCATTAGCTTTACGGTTCTCTTATCCTCGCCATTAAGATCTTTAACAGTAGTACCTGACAAAGAAGCATGGATTAGCAAAAGAAAGTAGATGAATAAAAATAAAGACTATGATCAACTTACGAGGAGTAGAAAAGACTACATTGATATTTGGGAAGCATTTAACGAAGAAGAATTGCATCTCCCAGTCTCTAAATTTATTTACCCCCTCTGAGATTAGTTTTTTGGGGGAATTAGCTCTGAAAATCTGGTTGTTCAGATTGCTAAGTTTGACTAGACGAATCAAATAGTTGAGAACTTCAACATTTAATGAAGGAAAGCCTGATTCCAGAGCCATGAGTTCCAAAGAGAGAAGGCATGTATAGAAATTGGGAGATAACTGGATTGAAGCAATGCCCAGGTGGATCAAGAACTTAGACAAGAAATCTGGGAAGGGAAGAAGCCACCAAGCCAAATATGGATGGCGGTATAAGCGAAGTATCCTTCGGGAGGATTCTGAATAGTATCACTATCACTAGGGGGAATGACTTCTACCCCAGTGATGCCAAAGTCGTTCAGAATGGCATCAACCTCATCCTGAGTAGAAATTAGAGAATGCTTGGAAACGGCTTCAGCTTTCTTTAGAGAAGATTCTATCTCTAGAGCTATGTCTTTTTCAGGCTTTTTAGAGACCGTTTTCACACCCATGATCCTGTCAGGTGAAATCATTTCAGTAAAAAGTTACAGTTTATTCTATTATTAACATTTTTCAAGAATATTGAAAACCTATTACAATAATTAAAATATCAACCAAAATATTTAATTTCGTATCCTTGAAAGAATGTTAAATTCAATTTAGGAAATGAAATTCATTGAGCTTCAATAGTGTCGAAGGGGTAAATGGAATGGAAACACCTACAAACATCCTCCGACAATGTCGAAAGTCTAAGGAAGATTTTACTATTGAAAGAATAGTTAAAACCAACATAACTAGTTTGAATATAAATATACGCTAACAATAATCCGCAAACATAACAAATAAACCTTTCAACAATGTAGAAACTCATGAATTGTGTTTTACTCAAAGAATATGAATGTTGATGAAACCCTATATACCAATTAAGTTGAAAGACTTGGGTTTAAGTAATATCAATACAAATGAAAGGGCTCTAGGACGTTTCGACAATGTTTATATAAAATGATGATCAAATCCTAGTTAACTACAATAGGTTTCGAGTAACTCGGAAGAGGTGTAAGGTTTCGAAAGTGTACAAATAACCCAACTCGGTTCAATATAGTAGGTTTAAATTAAGTCAAAAGGTTTGATTCGGTTTTCAACTTAAACAAAATATGTTTTCCTCAATCCAATTTATGAAAAGAAGAATAAGTTTCTAACTCTCAACATCTCCTAAAGTAAATTAAAATTTGGTATGAATCCAATGGCATGTTAAATTCACTTTTGTATATATTAAGTTTCGAATCCTTTAAAATAAAAGTTGGGCTTTTTAAAGTATGTATTATGTGACACATTAAGGCGACTTCTATAAAAGGAATTAGAAGAGTGTCGAAACATACTCCTACTTTAAAAGAAGTGCATTTCTTATCAATTACATCAACTCCTTCGAAGGGGTTCACTTAAAGATAATCGAAAGAAAGAAGAAGAGAACGCAATTTATAAAAGCCGAAGATGCTAAGAAAGTCATCCGATCAAATTTAAAGGAACATACAAGATCTATCTTGGAATATCAAAAGGCAAGAAATTTTGTAGGTTTCGAAATGGTTGACTTGGAAAGTTAAGATCATCCCTTTGCAAGGGGGTGCAAGTGCTACCACCAAGTCTCACTTCAACCTTGTCGAAACCAAGAAGAGTAGAAGAGGAGGATTTATAAGAGATGATAGCATCAACAAGGCCTTTCGAAGGAGTCGAAGGGATGCAACAACAAAAATCGGATGTGCTATAAGCTTTCGAGGGGGTCAAAAGGGGACGAAAGCACCCTTTCGCTTCAGTTGCTCCCTTTCGAAATAGATGCTTCCGCATGTATGAAGACGCTTAGAATAAGTTGAGGAACACCTTTTGGAAGCAATAAATTACATCCACTCACATGCGTGCCAAAACTTTCAAAACTAAAAGTTTCGCCTTCATTTACGTTCCACAAAAGGATGTTTGGCTAGAGAAACCCCTTCGAAAGCTTAAATAAGCCTTTCGAACCGGTTGAGACCATTCACGATTAAGAAAGAAGAGCTTGATAGGGTTCAATATTGCAATCTCCTATACTAGAGGATGGGGTTCCACATCAATCAACAAGTGTACCATCGAAAGCTACCTTCCACCTTAAAACCTTCAACATTTCGACTCCTTCAAAGCTCCAAAGATTTACCTATCAACATAGTCGAAGGCTCTTACCTTTTCTTACTTGCAATAACACAACAACACAAAGCAGAGAAGCACACCTACCCCTTTGATGAAGTCGAAAGCACTCAAGTTCGTTAAAAAACAATGTAAAAAGATGCCCAAATGTCAATATCAATGAAAGGTCTCCAAGGCCGCCTTTCGACCAAGTCGAAAGGACTGATTCGAAATGTGCCAACCCGCACCTATAAATAAGACCCTAAAGGTCTTGTTTAGGGGATACGAATTCATTCACTTCATTCTTGTACTTTCTTAACTTGTAAACCCTAATTCTTAAATTAGATTGGGGATTTGATCAATTTATATTACCTTAGCTTAATCAAAGCAGGATTATAATAATTTTGGATATGCAACTGATTTAGTATTCCTACTAGATTCTATCTATGATCTGCTTATGTTAACTTGGACGAAAGGTTACCTTTTGAGTAAGTAGAAACCTTTAGCTAAAATGATATCCTTAGATCCTTAGGCTTAACCCAAGCTTTCGAAAGACCAGCTTTCGAGGAAGTCAGAACCTTTCCATAAAATTCATATCCTAAAGTCCAACTTTTGAGTCACTTCAACTGTTTTGACAGGGGGCTTCGAAAGGATAACCAAACCAACTTATCTAGTTCAAAAGGTATAATAAAAAAGGGATACGGGGATTTCGACTAGGTCAGAAGGTTGTATAAGAGGGAACTTTGACTTAACCGGTTGAAAAGTAATAAATAAGGGGATCGGGCCTTTCGACCGTGTCGAAAGGTTGAACAAGAAGAAGTTTTAATTGTAACAACCATTTTCGAAAGATGGTTTTTAGGGAATAATAAGGGTCTAACCTTCTCTATCTTGTCAAAAAGAAATTTTGAAGTAGACATCTACACTCTAAAATATTCTTCGAGGTGTTGTCAAGTTTTCTTGTTAACAACTGTTAAAATTGAATGCGATAAGCGGATGGGAATTAAGCACGACGACAACGTTGGTTAGCTTTGTAATTTGCATGTGGCCATTATTACAACGGCTATGAGATAGCTAATATACAAGTAAAACGCAATTTGTAATAGTTTGAGAAGCTATATTTTGTTAGTAAAATATGAATCAATGACACTTTGGAAGACAATTTTCAATTGTTATTGAACTATTTTATGAAGAGAAATAAATGGAAATTTTTATAAGTTAAAATTATGTTAACTAATTTTTGAAATGAAGGAAGTTTAAAGAAGCTAATAAATGAGAGAGTATCATTTAAATGATGAATAAAAATGTTTTATCTGAAAAAATATGTTTGGAACATAATTAACGAATGAAAAAAAGAATTGCGCCATGGTCAAAAAAACATACTGATTCATAGAGTTACCGGATGGCTGGGTGTCTTCACTATTAGTCTAAAATTCAACGTTATATGGCAGGGTGTCACAATAGAGTACAAACTAATAAAATTATACAATTTTATAACGGAGTTAGTGTAGGATCGATTTCACCCTAGAGGGGGGTGAATAGGGTGATATATCAATTATAAAAATTTATTGTGGAAGTATATAAAATAATTGCAGCACAGATATAGCAGAATAACAGCAGCACTTATAATAGCAGAATAATAAAAGCAGAAAATAGAACACACAGATTTACCCAGCTTTGGCAAAACCCTGCCTACGTGCTGACCCCAAGGTTTCTATTAGAAATTAAGTAGTCAAACGCTTACACACGTAAACTCGTGACACCTGCTATCGACAAACCTAACTCTACGCTCAAAACCCTGCCACAACTCAGCCACTGAGTTGCGAATTCTCGAACTACACCACCGTAGTTCATCCCCTAGTCACACGACTAGAATTTACAACGTTTAAAAAATAAAATACAGAATAAAACAATTAAACAATAATAAAAACCCTAATTTAAATTAAAAAGCCCAAAGTGATATAAGAGAATAAGTCGGCCTAAATAAAATGAAGTGATAAACGATTGTCCCCATTTTCTTTTATCTCTAATCGGCCTGACTTCTTGCTTCCTTTAGCTCGTTCGTTCCTCTATGATAAAATTAGGGCTTTTCTAAATTGAAGAAGCCGATTTTTGATCGATCAAGTGGGTGTTTTCGTGATTGCTTTGACGATCGATTATTTGTTCACTTTGCACATGGTTGCTTCAATTTGATCGAGTTCGTCTAAAGTGGTATGTGATTTAATCTTTTTGCTTTACTGGTTAGCTTGCTTGAACTCGATGATCGAGGCCGATGATGTTAATGGTTTATATAGGATTTTAATTCCTATAATTTCGTTCGTATTTTACCATCTGATGATTTTTCGGCCACTTGATTTTGCTTGAATGCTTGAGATGATTACTGACTTGTTCAAAATCGTATATTTTGTTTACTTGATTAACATGGTTTTGATTTGCTTCGTTCGACTCCTTGGCCACCACGTCTCTGACTTTGGTTTGAAACTGTTACACTTGACTTTGTAAAAGCCTGCTATGTGAATTTCTTTTGTTCGAACTCTACCTTGATGACCCACAGCTTTGAGTTTCTGGCATGTCTGGCTTTACTTTGGATTTGTTCGAACTTGCCTTGGTTATTTTGAAACTGCTATTGCTCTAGATTTCATATAGTCTGGTTCGGTCTTGTACCACTTGCTGTTCACTGGTCTATTTGGTTCATGCTGTACATAAATGCATTTGTATCCTGTACTCGTGCATTGCATTTGTTTGCATATCAAGTTGTTGAGCCACTATTTCGTTTTCACTGATATTTGAGTCTGCACTATGCACTGATACTGCCGTGTAGCCTCTATGCCTTCACTTGATTGTTGTATGCCTCTTTTGTTGACTGAGTTCATATGCACTTGAGTCACGTTGTCTGGAATAGCTCGTGTACTTGTTTGCACTGAGTTCGTTTGTTATTTGATGTTGAGGCCTTCTCTTGTATTTAGTTGCCTTCGAGTCATGTAGGCTTGTTTCCATTTTGCTAGACTTGCTTTGTTTTGGTCTTGGCCATTCACTTGTTAAGGCTGCTGCTACTTCGAGCCTTTGAGTTACATTTGTGGTCTGTGTCTTTGTGCCATGCTAGTTACCTAGCTGTCCTACTTTGCATTGTACTGTTGCCACATGTGGAAGCTGCTTGTTTTGTTTGCTGCACGGTCGACACTTACTGTTGGTCTTTACATCAGTTTGATTGCCACTGAACTTGTCTGCATTTTGGTTCCCTTGCTTGAACTTTGTTTGGTTGGACCTATATATATATATGTATACATGTGTACAATCATATGCATATATGTATATATGTTTAAGTGATCTTGTCTGAAATTGTCTTTGAGGCCTTTTCTTCTGAGTTCAAGCTTGTGCTTGGTTTGGTATACATATGCTCTTAGTTGGTTCATTGAGCTAGCTCAAGTTGCTTTGAATCTGGTACCTTTTGAAGCTTGATACACTGCATGTTGATTCTTATGCAGTCTGCATTTGCTTGTATACTTCACTTGATCCTCTGGCTGTTGAGTTGTATGCATGTCTGAAGTCTTGTATCAATTTATGGTGCACTTTGTTGTTTGAATCTGGCCATTGGTTCATGTTGTAGCTTGACTTGATTACTTGTTTCTTTGACCAATCTGGGTTCAAGTGTACATTCGAATTTTTGGTCGAGGCTGTGTTGTATGTATCTTGACCCATAGTTTTGTATTGCACCTGAGTTGAATCTAGCTTAAAGCTCGGGTTTGACCTTGTACTCGTGTCGTGACTTTATTTGTATTGCACTTCAGTTGAACCCCGCTTTTAATTGGGTTTGACCTTGTGCTCACTTGTCCCTGTAATTTTATCAAGTGTATATCGGTGTGCACGGCCTTGTGGCATGTACAGTAATACACTGTGCATGTCACAAGCTGTTCGTGTATGATGAATTCAAGGTTTAAATGATGACGAACAACCCAAATGACTGAGGCAAATAATATTTTCAAAATACACATTTTATTTTACACTGCACAAATATTTCTTTTTCAATTTTACCGCGTCAGTGTGTACTTTGCAGATAACTCAGATGCTGGATTCAATCTGGAATAGAGTTGATGATAAAATTGAGTGCACGAGTGATATGTAGTGAGGTTCTAATGTATGTATAGTGAAAAATGTGATGTGATTGAAATTGTAATGTAATTGAAATTTGTATATATATAGTGAGAGCTCAAATTTGTACTATTCAAAATTGTAATACATATTTGTTTGAATAAAATATCCGTTTGAATTTAAATTCTATGTTATTTATTTATTCAGCAAATATTTATCTAATTATGAAAAATAAAATAGTACATTTAAATGAATATATATATGTTTATTATCATCAAACAAAAATCATATACTCGCATATTCAACTGTTAGGGCGGGGCGCCAAACATCAGGATGATATTATAATTAAAAATAATCGGCATGGTGCCAAAACTCAAGGTAATTTATAAATTAATTCGATAACGTGAACGATAACGATTCAACAACTAAGAATGGCTATTGATGCTTAGTAAAGAAGCCTGCTAGAATTTATTCAGAGTGCTTACATTCAGCCTCTTGGAAGAGTCGAAGTGACTATAGTCAGGATGAGTCCTATGGGAAAACGACGACGCTTTCACCAGGTAACATTGTTCGAACAAAAGATTAAATTAGTGATAGGCAGACCTAGAGAGGTAATCACTAAAATAGTTAACGGTAACTAATGAAGAAACCTAAAATAAGTGATTAGGTGTTAGATGAATGAACGATGAATGATTATATGACTTGATTCATATTTGGATGATATGCATCAGGTATACTTGACTTGAATTAATATGTGTACATATGTACGTATGACTTGTCTTGTAACACTCAAAAAATTTAAGCATAAAATTTAATAAAAGAGTTAAATTAAATATAACAAGGATAAATTTTCTTTACAAATATCTGAATCGAGCTACGAAACTACCACCATTCCATTCATAGTGATTTTCTGGACAATTTTCATATATAACACTTTAAAATCGGAGTTAATATAAAGAAAATATGAACGTTTGAAATTTCATAATTTAAAATAATTTAATAGTTAAATTTAGAAAGAAATTAATTAACTAAAATAAATAATATGTAATCGATCGGTTAGGCCCTAGCGGTCGACCAATTGAGGTGGCGATCGATTGGTTGGAACGTAGCGGTCGACCGGTCGACGTCCCAGATCAAGAATTTTGAGCGGCCAACGACCTAGATTTGACCAAATATTTTTACTCGGAACGAATTAACTGATGGATGCGCTAGATGTAAGCAAATATTCTCCTAGGATTAATCAACGTTCAACAATAATCCAAAATCTCTATAAATACATAGTTAATCTAAACCTTAATTCACCAGAAAATTAACAGTATACCAAAACTCTACGAAATTCTTTTCTCTTCAAACCAAATTTCTTCAAAACTAAATTAAATTAAAAATCCAAGGAAAAGAACAGAAGATTAAATCGAATTAAGGGGAGGTCCATACCAAACAGAGGTGATTCCAAGCGATAAAAGAAAGGGAGCAGCTATGGTATTAAGGTGAGTGGCTTCATATTTTTAATAAGATGATTAGGTAAAGTTGAACTTTATATACCATATTTGATCTAGGTAGTTAGAAATCAAATTGTAAACATTGTTTAATTTAAATTGGAAATTTAATTATTAGAAAATGATATCAATCTCCTTTTCTAACTTAGATCTGTAAACATAACCTGTAAATTGATAAGAACTGATATAAACTAGAATGTTAGCAGTAACCTAGGTTAAACTATTTAATGTAAATTTATCTAAATCTCTAAATTTTAATTGAATAGGGAATTTTGGATGATCGCCAATTTGATATGGACATATTTGGTTAATTGTATTTAGGGTTATGGTATAATAATCTACGATTTAAAGCTATGGGTTATAACGAAGTAAATTAATAATAATTATAAAAAATGAATGCAAAGTACAAAAGGAGAGCCATAAAATAAATGATGACCAATCGACACTATCTAGAGCAATCGATAATAAGAGGTCGATTGCTCCAGGAGCACGCGGTCGAACGGTAGGCATTATGAAGCACAGATTGAACCTTAGCCAAGACCCAGGTTTTAAGTTATAGTTAGCTGTTATTATATATATATATATATATATATCTCTGTGTGTGTGTGTTAGGAATAGTAGGGAAGCCAATTCCCTATGATATGACACTAGGTGGTTGCAAGGTTGGGTAAATGCTCTTTACCCAATAAGGGATCGATTATCTAACTGGCGTGATTCAATCGCAAATGGCACTCATAAGAGGTTTTACGGTAGATGCATAGCACTGACTGATGCTTGATGAAATGTGTGGACCTAGCACAACAAGAGTTCCTTGGTATGCACGGATGCTGAAGCGACATGTATTGTGTTGTTCATGGATCCCGACGCGTGCAATAAGAGGTGTAAACTACCATTGACAAGTAAACAGGGATGTAGATGATAAGTCACACCGATGTGTCTATTTTGCGGACTACCCTTCAATGCATAGTTGAGATACGTGTAGTCGTAGTTGTTGAAAATTTATTCCAATATGGAAATTGTAGGTGTAACATGTAACATCCCTTATTTTGATGCCTTTCGCTAAGCGCTGCAGATGCTGCAGTCATTTATAGTATTAACTTACAATGACAAAATACGGTAATGTTAATGGTATCCATAATATCATAAGCACATAAATATGAAATAAAATCAACATAGATTTCAAAACAGCTTTTCTGATTACATTTCAAATTAATGTTTCATATTCAATTACATAATCCCAAAACGTTTCCCAGGTTTTGATCAAATATAATTATTACAAATTACGGTAAGAGCGACATATGAAGATGCCTCCTAGGATGATCAGAGTACTAGATAGATAGAAATATCACCCATAAATGCATCACAGTGGAAATAATACTAAATAACTCATATATAGCTAGCTTTGCCTCTTGCACGTCTTTAGAAGCTTATTCGCCCGACCTACTAAAGCTGAAAAGTCCTTAACTCTCCATCTAATCAACTTAAATTTTGAGCATTCAAGAGTCTAACCGAATCAAATATAAAGCCTGGTGTGAATAAATCTATTATATCTTAGTTTACTGATATTAAGTGAGACTACGCTGCTTAATAGAGCGTGTTTCCCTTTACTAATATCCTTTTAAAATCATATCTTTTGCAAATCAAAGTCCTACAATCAAACTGATCATATCAATAATAGCAACAACATATATGCATATAAATTGGGTAATTAATGGACTATCCACCGAATATTATAGATTTATTAAGCTGACTATTAACCACCGGCTGACTCGGGCCTACCAGACAAATAAATATTCTAAATTTCATTAGACCCAATAATGGACAATCTGTCCTTAACTTACTTCTCCTAGGGTCAACTGATCCTAATGGTTTTGCGGGCTTACCAATAACCTATTTCTACTTTGTGTATTCATTTCTTTGTGCAAAATTATTTTAGTTACCTATGACAAAACCCTACACACTAGAATTTTGGACTTATATTAGCTTGGGGCTTCTTGCTAAAGTATAGGGCGTGACCTCATACCAGTCTCATCTGGTCATCTAATATCCGAGTCATATACTTAGGGTTAACTACCCTATTCAATTTTCCATGAAAACAATTCTTTCAAATTGATTTTTACCCTTTTAAATCATACCTAAACAAGGAAAACATTCTCTTTGCTTTACTTAAAATACCTATGCCATGATATATGCTTTTTATAAAAAACAATGTTGATGAAAACTTAAAATCAATAGGGTTATCTATCCCTTCGAAAAAAGATGAATACTTTAACCTTGAAAACATTAGGCTGAAAGGCCGAAACCTTCCATTCGAATGTATTGGAAATAGACCTTTTGAAATCATTACTTAAATTCTTAGACATCCTCTTTCGAAGCCATTAATCATATCTTTCGAAACACATAAAACAAACTTTTCAAAACACTTAAAGCATACCTTTCGAAACACTTAAAACATGCCTTTCGAAGAAATTATGGAAGCATAGCTTTGAAATTAATTAAAAGTATTACTTTCGAAACCATAGTTTGAAACTGTGCAGTTAATGCCCGCTATTACCCCGCTATATCCCATAGCGGATTTCTACTGCTATGATTTTTCCATATAGCCCCAAATATAGCCTTTCCGCTTTAAGCCCCGCTATATCACGTTATTCCTGTTATATTCCGCTATTTCCGCTATATCTTCCTTAAAAGAAATAAATTGAAAAATGACATTTATACATTATAAAAATTATGAAAATTTATTTAATTGAATTTATAATATATTTTGAGAAATGAAAATACTCTAATATTCTACTAAATTCAATTATGTTATATAACAGTTTTACGTTTATTTACAGTATATTCGCACATGTTTTTATTTAAAATTATTTATGTATTAACTATAATTCAATTGAATGTTAATTTTTCATTTAATTACCATTTATATATTTGTAAAAAAAATAAGTATGAGTTTTATATGCTATTTTAGAGTCATCCGCTATATCCCGCTATATCCTTGCTGTATCCCCGCTATGACTTTTTGCACCTCCGCCGCATTGAGTCTGCCGAGCGCTTTAACTGCATAAGTTTGAAAACAAAAAAAACTACAAAGTATAAAAGAGGAAACATTCAAAAGCCATCCTTTTTAAAACATTTCCCTCGAAACTATTAGTAAAAGTGGCTAAGTCATTCCTTTCGGAAACATTAGAAAATGCAGCTTCAATGGTTGCGGAGGGTATTGGTTTGAAACATACCTTTTGCACTCATTGTTCTATGGGTTATAAAAAGCGGCCTCATACTAAGGCGAATGGTTTTAATGCGGCAGCTAGGGTATCAAAGGGGTTCAAAAGCAGCAACCATTTCGAAGATATTAAATCAAAGGCGGGTTTATAGATTCGAAACCTTGAAATACACTTTACCCCTTACGCATGTGTATTATCGACACCATTACTATGTTTCGCATAGGTCCAATACACTTCGTACTAATAGCTTGATACCATGAATATTGGTATTGAAAGGATGCGGAAGGGTTAGAGGTGGGAGTATAGTGTCGGAAGCTAGTAGAGTTAGGTGGCGAAGTAGTAATTTGTATGAAAACTGCATTTTTGCTTATTAAACAAAATACTTTTCACCTGCCATAAATATATGTTAAAATCCTATTGGTCGATAAAATTTATCAACTTTTTTTCAGAATTTCTGCCGAAACCAATTTGGATCCTTTTTAAGGTAATTTAACATTTAAGCCCTTTTCCTTAATATAATGTTTAAAACATTTAAGTCCTCTAGTTTAAATAATTTATTAACCATAGTGAAATACTTAGGAAAAACCCCCAAAAATCCCAATATTTCACATTAAATATGTTTTCTAACATATATAAATTTCAAACCTGAAAACATTATTTAATTGCTTTAATAATTTAAATCCAAAATTCACTATTTTCTCTCTTGGAAAATTCATAATAAATCCATAATAACTTAGATAATTGTGAAACTTGCGACCTAATTCTAAAATAATATTTTTGACTATATATCAAAAACACAAATCATTTGTACATCGTTTGATAGATTTTCTAATCTAAACATATCATAAAATCCATTTTAAACCATATAAATCATCAACTAGCATATATATCCATTTAATATGTCAAAACATGCCAGAATACTTGCAAAAATAATTCGAATCTAACCTTAAACCAAAATCATTATCAAAAGTGAGATGTAAACTAATTATTCACCTTGGCTTTGTGTTAAGAAGGTTGAGTTTTGCCTTTAGATTGATTTGCTTAAGCTTTCTACCTGAATCCTTGCATTTCTTATCCTTGAATCCTCTTAATAATGGCCAATCGAGTTCTTTAGGGTTTTAGTTTTGTTTATGAAAGTTAGAATGAATGAGGAATGAAGAATAGAAGAGTTTAGGGTATAGGAACAAAGTTACCCTTACCATATTCCTCCTACTTACTTATTTTTAATTCTCTTTTACTAGTACATTCATTAAGGCATGGCTTCTTCTTAATTAACAAATCTCAATCCTTTAACTATCTACATTATTTCACTTAATTTATCCAATTAAATGTTCTAAATAATGTTAATCAAAATTAGGGTCATTATAGACTCCCCTCCTTAAAGAATTTCGTCCTTGAAATTATGATAAGGTACCCAAAACAATCAAACATAAAGGTAAAACATATCATCAAACAAGTCAGGAAAAGCGTCTCTAATCCTGCTCTCGGTTTCCCAAGTACAACCTCTCTTGTCATGACTCCACTAGAATTTGACTAATCTGACTGTCTTGTTCCTTAGTCTCTTCTCATCTCTCGCAACTATACGAACTGGTTTTCCAACTTTAGTACTATCTGGTTCCACTACTAGATCCTCTAACATAGTTGGTGAAATAGTAGTCTCTGGATCTTGAATACACTTCCGTAGATGAGAAATATGGAAAACATTATGGACTTCTTCCAAGCTATTCGGTAACTCTACTATATACGTGAGTTTCCCGATCCTCTCTATAATGGAAAATGGTCCAACGAATCTTGGTGCCAATTTTCCTAATTTTCCAAATCTGATCACTCCTTTCATTGGTGATGATTTGACGAAAACATGATCTCCAGCTGAGAACTCTAAGTCTTTCCATCTCTTATCAGCATAACCCTTCTGCCAAGACTGAGCTTCCTTTATTCCAACCCGAATTAACTCAATCTTTTCTGCAGCTTCATTAATCAAATCTGGACCAAGAATTAATTTTTTCTCGGTCTCTAACCAACAAACGGAGATCTGCAAGGCCTTCCATACAAAGCTTCAAACGGTGCCATTCCTATACTAGTCTTATAACTGTTGTTATATGAAAACTCGACCATGTGTAGATGGTCTTCCCATGATCCTCTGAATCTAGCACACAAGCTCTTAACAAATCCTCCAAGACTTTTTTAGCTCTCTCCATTTGCCCATCTGTCTCGGATGGTAAGCGATACTCATATTGAGCTTAGTACCTCCTGTAGACTATTCAGAACTCACTAGTGAATAAGGAATCTCTATCGCTTACTATACTATTAGGAATTCCATGCAATCTAACTATATTCTTCATGAATAACTTAGCTAAATTTGGTGCTGTCCTGGTCGACTTAACGGGTATAAAATGTGCACTCTTAGTCAATCTGTCCACTATAACCCTAATACTCTCATTTCCACTATTAGACCTTGGCAATTCAACTATGAAATCCATTGAGATAGAATCCCATTTCTAGACTGGAACATCCAAAGGATGAAGTAATCCACTCGGTTTTGATGTTCAGCTTCTACCTGTTAACACTTCAAACACTGCCTCATCCATAAGCCTACATCTCTCTTCATACCTTCCCAAAAGAAACTTCTCTTTATATCTTGATACATCTTTGTTCCTCCCGTATGAATTATGAACTTCGAACGATGGCATTCTTTAAGAACTTCCTTCCTAATGTTCTCCATATTTAGAATATATAGTTGTCCTTTCTTCCTCAACCACCCATTCTGGTCAAGATTGAAATCTTTCATGTCATCGCTATCTATTCCATTCCTTAACTTTCTGATCCGCTTGGCTAATAATGGATCTTCTCCTTTTTAGAAGCAATCCTTTCGATCATCATTGGTCGAACTTCTAAACACGATAACATGGCGATTTTTCGACTAGAACTAGCTTCAGATCTCATTGTACTACGCAGGTAGTCAACGTTTCTAAATCTTTCCACTCAACTATCATTGCCAATGCTGCATTCTAATGTTTTCTGCTAAGTGCATCTGCAATCTTATTTCCTTTTCCTAATGTGTACTCGATACCAAAATCGTATGCAGCTCTGTACTCTAACCATCTTTGTTGTCTCATATTCAAATCCTTTTGAGAGAATACATATCTTAGTGACTTATGGTCTGTAAACAACTCGAATCTTTCTCCCAAAAGGTTATGTCTCCATACCTTCAATGCGAAAATTACCATAGCTAATTCTAAATCATGAGTTGGATATTTAACTTCATGCGGTCCGAGCTGATGAGAAGCATAGGCAATCACTTTACTTCTCTGTATTAACACAGCTCCAAATCCTGTTTCGCATGCATCCGTGCATACCACTAATTTTTGATTCCCCTTTGGAACAACTAACACGGGTGCATTAGTCAATAAATGTTTCAGTTTTTGGAATGCCTCCTCACACTTATCAGTCCAATCAAACTTCACATCTTTCCAAGTTAGCTTAGTCATTGGAGCGGCTATCTGTGAGAAATCCTTAATGAATCTTTGGGAGTAGCTGGCTAACCTAAGAAAACTCTTTATCTTAGACATTGTCTTGGGTCTCTTCCAATTATTCACTACCTCAATCCTAGCCGAATCTATGACAACCCTTTCTTTGAAACCACATGACCAAGAAACTTAACTTCTTTCTTCCAAAAGTGACACTTCGAAAACTTTGCCTTCAATTGATGCTGCCTCAGTGTCTCAAGCATTATCCTAAGATGAACTTCAAGATATCTTTCATCCTTAGAATATATCAATATAACATCTGTGAATACCACCACAAATCTGTCCAGATGCTCTCGGAAGATTCTGTTCATGAAGTCCATGAAGAAGGTTGGCGCATTAGTTAGTCCGAACGGCATCACTAGCCATTTGTATGATCCATATCTGGTCCTAAATGCCATCAAAGGAATACTATCCTCTACCAATCTAAGTTAATGGAACCCTGTAGCCAAATCCAAATGAGAGAATACTTCGGCTGCACTCAACTAGTTGAATAAATTGTCAATTCTAGGTAACAAATATCGGTTCTTTATCGTCTTCTCATTCAGCTTACGATAATCGATACATAACCCCAATGATCTGTCTGGTTTCCTTGCAAACACTACGGCTGCTCCCTAAGGCAAACTGCTTGGTCAAATACAATTCTTACCATCTAAATCCACCAATTGGACCTTTAGCTCTTTCATCTTGGTAGGTGTCATTCTACTTGGCGCTCTACTCATAGGTTCAGCCCCTGGTACTAAATCTATCCGAGACTCAATGGCTCATTTCGGTGGTACTCCTATCACAGGCTCGAAGACATTTGTGAATTCTCTAACAATGAAGACTTGATTCAACTGATCTTGTCCTCCAAAACACCCAACAAAGCATTAACCTCAAAACTAAGGTTTTCTACGAAGTATACAATCCGATCATTACAACTACGGTGTCTAGATATTTTCCTATCATGGTAAAATATCCTAGCATCGTACATACTTAACCAATCCATACCCAAAATAATTCCAAAACCTACAAAATCAAACATATGCAAACTGCAAGCAAATATATGACCTAACAATTCAAGCTCTAACTGTCACATCTCATCCCAAGAGTCACATACCCTCCTATCGGATTCGCAACCCTTAAGGGTGTAACTAGGTATGAAGGTTCTAGGTGAAGCTTATTTACCAAATAACGAGATAAAAAGAATGCGATGCACCAGTATCAAATAGAACTCTAACTGACACACCCTGAATCAAAACTGTACCCCCTAACAAAACTTTCCCTTTCTCCCCTGCTATTGATTCAGAGATAGCTGGTTCCGATGCAAACACTTTGCCATTTCCCTTCTTGACCGGTTCCTTGCACTGGTTCTTATAATGTCCAATCTGATCACAGTTGAAGCATTTATAATTCTTCTTCCCCATCACCTTCTTTCCATCTCCTGAGCGACATTCATTAGCGAAATGCCCTTTCTTATCACATTTGTAGCCAATAACTTTTGCCTTTCCTTTCTTGGCAGTTCCACTCTTCTAGGCTCCCTTCTTATGGAAAAACTTACTCTTTTGGTTCTGCCCACCTTAAGTTTCCACTGCTTTGTTACCATTAAAGAAAGCGAGCATCTCTTTATTCCTCCAAGCCATCTTAACAACTACATCGCACGGATCCCTAATATGTGGTAATGTTGCTTTAGCAAGCTCGGGTCTCAATCCACTAATCTACTTTTCTGCTCATCGTTGTGTCCTAAGTCAGTAAAAATCCTTTCGCAATGAAGCAACCAGTTCTCCACTTCAATTGCATCCTCAATCCCGATAAACAGCTTCCCTCCAAGCCTGGCATAGTCCCTACTCACAATGCATAGTTGATGACCACCAGAGCTTCCTGATTTCCTTCCTCAATGTTTCCTCCAACTAATCTCGCAACAGCTCTAGCTTACATCATGTTGATGAAGAACCGATACATAGCTCCTATATCAACTTGTAGTGCTCCAGCACCCACATTAGTAGCTTGTGCCTGACCTGGATTTCTTATAGTGTTTGGTCTGACATTTCGATTAGTTGTGGTGCTTCCTCCACCAAGGTTTGCTCTTCCATTCCTAGCATCCATATTTTACTTCCTTAAAATTTGTATTCGAGTCTTTGTAAGATACAAAAGAATAACTTAAGAGAGATAGGAGAATAGAGATAAAGCGTATACTTATATATAGCAAATACAAATACATTACTATAATGTTATCTCATACCCTAATCTTTTCTCTAGTTCCTTAGGATTATGTTTTCAAAAATCAATTTAATTTTAAATTTCTTTTAAGTTTTCATAAACCTATGCTCTGATACCAAGTTGTAACATCCCATATTTTGAGGCTAAAAGCTAAACGCTATAGATGTTGCAGTCATCTATAGTATTAACTTTCGATGACAAAATACGGTAATGTTAATGATATCCATAATATCATAAGCACATGAATATGAAATAAAATCAACAAAGATTTCAAAACAGCTTTTCTGATTGCATTTCAAATTTATATTTCATATTCAATTATATAATCCCAAAATGATTCTCAGGTTTTGATCAAATATAATTATTACAAACTACGCCAAGAACGTCATATAAAGATGCTCCCTTGGATGATCAGAGTACTAGATAAATAGACATATCAACCATAAATAAATCACAGCGGAAATAATAAAAATAACTTGTACGTAGCTAGCTTTGCCTCATGCACGTCTTTGGAAGCTTATTCGTCTAACATGCTAAACCTGAAAAGTCCTTAATTCTCAATCTACTCAAATTAAATTTTGAGCACCTAACAGTTTAAGGAGAAAACATAAACTTTGAGTCAGACATAAAGCCTAGTGTGAATATTCTATTATATCTTGGTTTATTGATATTAAGTGAGACCAGGCTACTTAGCGGAACGGGTTTCCCCTCACTAATATCATTTTAAAATGATAACTTTTGCAAATCAAAATCCTACAATTAAACTGATCATATCAACAATAGCAATAACATATATGCATATAGATCAGGTAATTAATGGACTATCCGTCCGAACATAATTGTTTTATCGGGCTGACTATTAACCATTGGCTGACTCGAGCCTACCAGATAAATAAATATTCTAACTTATGTTAGATGCAATACTGGATGACCTGTCCTTAACTTACTTCTCCTAGGGTCAACTAATCCTAATGGTTTTGTGGGCTTACAAATAACTTATCTCTACTCTGTGTATTCCTTTATGTGTGTAACATCATTTTAGTCTTACGTATGACAAAGCCCTACACACTGGAATTTTGGACTTATATTAGCTTGGGGCTACAAGCTATAGTAGAGTGCGCGATCCCATAGCAGTCCCATTTGGTCATCTAATATCTAAGTCATATACTTAGGGTTAACTACCCTATTCAATTTTCCTTGAAAACATTTCTTTCAAATTGATTTTACCCTTTTAAATCATACTTAAACAAGGAAAATATAGTCTTTTCTTTACTTAAAATACCTATGCCATGATATATACATTTTACATACAACAATGTTAATGAAAACTTAAAATCAATAGGGTTATCTATCCCTTCGGAACAAGATAAATAATTTAACCTTGAAAACTTTAGGCTAAAAGGCTTGTTATCCCAACTTTTGGCAAAGCCGAGATACCCAAAGATTAACTGAAAATCAATGATTATTAGTCATGAACATCGATTGTGCATCGCAGGTTCACCATGGATATCGATGAATTTTGTCCGAGTCCGGATTGGGCTGCAATTGATAAGACATGTCAAGCAAGGCCAGATGAAACAACGTTTCAAGTTTCGAGTCAATCCGAGTTCGTATGCTCAAGATATCGCCAAAAGGAGATGGATGATATAACATAGGTTCGAATCCATCCACGAGGACACAGTTCGAATCCATCGAGGTACTCTTGCCTTCGAATCCATCAAGGAGAGATCCTCCGAATCCATGAAAAGGACTATAGCTTCGACTCCATCGAGCCAGCCTCGAATCGATCACGACAGGCCTTGCTTCGAACCCATCAGAATATGCGTTGCTTCGACTCCATTGGGCAAGCCTTAGTTCGAATCCAATAGCTCGAATCCATTGGAACGTTCCCACCTTCGAATCCCTTCAAGGAGTGGAGTCTTCGTATCAATCGATTGAGGGTTACCCAGATCGATACGAAGGAACGCACGTTTGATCGAATCGAAGGATTATACCTTCAGATCCTTCTCTTCGAATCCACCAAGTAAACGCGACTAAAACCACGGATTTGACCCAGAAAACTCGGAGAAAAAGGAGGATTGACCCGGAGCACGCGCACCACGTCATCATCTTCACGTGTAGAAGCATGGATTCGACCCTATGGATTCGAACCATATCGATTCGAACGAATCCATAGGGCGAAGAACGTCAACTTGAATCGATCATAGCTTGAGATCTACAAGTCCAAATGCCATGAAATCTTCACAGAAGCTTGAGCACATACTGAAGAATGTTCACACCAAATTTCAGCTCGATTGGATGATTTCTTGATCGATTCGAACATAGCTTTGAATCGATCCCAAAGTGGGTCCGGACTTCCAAAAAGCGGGCATGTGGGCTCCCTCACGTCCAAGAACTGGTCTCCCCTCAATTTAGGCGAAATATCAGCCTTCTACACCTATAAATAGAGCCCCTGGTCATTCAGAAAAGGGGTCAGACAATTTTAAGAGCTAAAGAGCACCTAGACTCTACCAGATTTACTCAGAATCACCATTGCTGCCTTAGATTCAGACTTAGCTTAGAAAATCAGCTGTACCACATTATAAGAAACTGTAACCTTCAAACATCGAGTAATAAAATCATAAAAACCTTGAAGTGGACATAGGCCGGAGATAGCCGAACCACTATAAATCTTGTGTCACTGTTCATTATTTCTGGATTGCTATTTGTTTTTTGCTTATATCCGTGATTTGTGTGTTAATATTGTTGATTTATATTCATACGCTGGTGCTTTCACAACACTTGGGGTTTGTGACCATTTTTGGCACAAACAAGGCTAAAACTTCCTTTCGAATGTATTGGAAATGGACCTTTTGAAATCATTACTTAAAATCTTAGACATCCTTTTTCAAATTCATTAATCATATCTTTTGAAACACTTAAAACATACCTTTCAAAACACTTAAAACATACCTTTCGAAGAAGTTATGGAAGCATAGCTTCGATACCAATTAAAAGTATTACTTTCAAAACCATAGTTTGAAAACAAAACAAACTACAAAGTATAAAAGAGGACATATTTGAAAGCTATCCTTTCGCAAAAACATTTCCCCTGAAACCATTAGTTAAAGTGGCTAAGTCATTCCTTTCGAAAACATTAGAGAGGGCGGCTTCAATGGTTGTGGAAGGGTATTGGGTTGAAACATACATTTCACACTCATTGATCTAAGGGTTATAAAAAGTGGTCTCTTACTAAGGAGAATGATTTTAATGCGACAGCTAGGGTATCGAAGGGGTTCAAAAGCAGCAACCCTTTCGAAGATATCAAAGGCGGGTTTATAGATTCTAAATCTGGAAATACAACTTCACCACTTACGCATGTATACTGTCGACACTATTACTACCTTTCACATAGGTCCAATACACTTCATACTAACAGCTTGATACCATGTATATTGGTTTGAATGGACGCGGAAGGGTTAGAGGTGGGAGTATGGTGTCGAAAGCTAGCAGAGTTAGGTAGTGAAGATGTAATTTGTATGAAAACTGCATTTTTTCTTATTAAAGAAAATACTTTGCACCTCTCATCAATATATGTCAAAATCTTATTGGATAATAAAATTTATCAACCTTTTTCAGAATTTATGCTGAAACCAATTTGGTCCTTTTTAAGATAATTTAACATTTAAGCCCTTTTCCTTATCAAAAGGACTAAATTGAGGTGCAAACTAATTATTTAACCAAATTTGTATTTAATTCGAATCTAACTTGAAACCAAAATCATTACCAAAAGTGAGAGTAAACTAATTATTCACTTTGGCTTTTTGTTAAGATGGTTGAGATTTGCCTTTAGATTGAGGTGCTTAAGCTTTCTACTTGAATAATAGCTTTTCTTCTCCTTGAATCCTCTTAATTATGGCCGGTTGAGTTCTTTAGGGTTTTAATTTTATTTATGAAAGTTAAATGAATGAGGAATGAAGAATAGAAGGGTTTAGGTTATAGGAACAAAGCTACCCTTACCATATTCCTCCTACTTTCTTATTTTAAATTTTCTTTTGCTAATATATTCATTAAGACACGACTCCTTCTTAATTAACAAATTTCAGTCCCTTAACTATCTACATTATTTCATTTAATTTCTCCAATTAAATGTTCTAAATAATGTTAGGCAAAATTAAGATCATTACATAACACCTCCTAAAATCAACCATAAATAAATAAGTTGAATAAATTAAATTAAATAAGATAGGGATAAAAATAGAAGGTTTTTAAAATAAAAATCTTACCACAAAATTTATACTATTATGTTCGTGGAAAAATTCTGACCAATTTCCATCCATAATATGTTGAAAACAGAGCTTAAACGGAAAAGTTATGGACCTTGGAAGTTTTCGAGTTCAAAATAATTTAATAGAATTCGAATTCAAATGAATAATTAATTTTGAAATTTGAAATTCAAAAGTTAATAGTGGACAAACTTGAGTATTAGGGAAACATTAAAATTAATATTAACATTAAATGTTAATTGAGGAATTAAATAAAAATACTAACGGTTGAAAATCAACATTCCCAAAATAGATGGAGTGGTCGACCCCCAAACCTCTACTGGTTGACCACTAGTTGTCGACCGTGGCATGGGAGCGGTCTACCACTCCTTATCGGATGGCGGCTAGGGTTTTTAATTTTGGACGTTCTGGATTCAATTATTCAAATTCGACGGTTCTAGTGCTTTCTCACCACTATAAATAAGACCCTAGACCCTTCATTTTATTTACATAATATTTTGGGAATATTAACGAAGCTCTATCACTTTGTCTCTTTAAGATTTACATAATATTTGGGTTTCATTTGGGTTTATTATTTATTCTCAACTTCTTCTCCTACAAATCTTTAATTTTCTAAATCTAACATATATACAAACTACTTTCTGTATGTATGTATTAAAAAGAAGAGATCAAATAAGAGATTGTTAAAGGCATGTCAAATCCAAAGGAGGCAAAGCTAAGGTTATACTGTGGGTAGAAATCCTAGCTTTTCTATTTTTGTAATTGATTGGTGTAATTTGGGTTTGAATATATCTTGAGGGAGTTTTGGTTTGTGAAAACATCATATTATAAACCCCCAAAATTCCTTCAATGCAAAATGTTAATTCTATGTTGAAATCTCAAAAAAAAATTATTTCAAAGTAATGGAATTATGTAGATTTGCAGTTTTGATAATTTTACCTTATATTCCACTCCTTATTCTTTTTCTTTGAATTTGATTAAAGAATTCTTATTATGGAATAGTGTTAGGTACGAATTTTATTCGTAGTTTGCACTCCTTATTCCTATAAACTAAATATAAATTCCTTTGTTTATTTTTGTGTAAAAAAGAGTTGAATAGAGCATAAATATTGGAAATGTATGCTTCTATAGTCAATATATTTCATTATTTTGATGTAATAAGTTGAGTTTAAATTTTAATTGTATATAAGTCTGTTGATTCGAATTTTTGGACATGAATATTAGAATTTTGGTATTGTTGATGATAAAGAGTGAGATTTATATAAATCTTTAAAGAGTTGACATTTAAACGCTAGTTTAGGTAGTATATTCTGCACATTTAGAAAGTACGTGGCGCGTATGTGTGTGTGTCTATGTATTAGTGTAACTAACGTATAATTATAATGTATAATTGTGTAGTCAAATAGGTTATTGATTCTATTAAATCTTCTTTAGGAAGGTCATTAATGTTTAGGGTAAAATAAGAAACACTTCTATAAGCCTTGATTAAGGGAATGGTGAGATATGTGATAAGATATGTAGAGTGTGATATAAATTATGACTAAGTTATAGGGATGCGAGGTCAGCCAAAAGCATACGGAAGTCTTCCCAGCTAATCTAGCTACCAACAATGTGACTTTGGGGCTAATATGAGACATTGTCTATAATAGCTAACTACGATGATGTGAGGTTAGTCCTAAATTCTATAGGGTAAGTCTACCAAGCAAATCTGGCTCCAGTACTTATGAATAGTTGGGCTAATGTAAGACGTCACGTGGAGTATGGGTCACAATACGAAGGATCTACTTCAGAGAGCGAAGCTATTATGTTATTAAGTGAGGGCCCACCTCTTCTCTAAGGAAGTATTAAACGGTCAGGGTTATGGGTTCAGCACAGTAGAGGATATCTGGGGAAAAGGCCCTCTTCAATAGGACATATTAAGTGGCTGAAGAGATTCCGTGCAATGTCAGCTAGATAATTACTAGTGAATAGTCCGCCATAGGATTATAGGTAGTAAATGATGTGTTCCTACCTTAAATAAGGTATTAAATGGTCGGAGTCTGCCAAATTCCCATTAAATAGTATTAAGTGACATGAGTACTATCTCTTACATTAATAGGACATTTTGGATGATAGATATGGGTTATTGGGTTAATAGTAAAGTTGCTATGGTCTTATATTTAGAAAGCCTTTTATTTAAGTTTGAGAAAAGCCTTCGGGTTTACATTTGAAAAGACTTATATTATAGTTAGAAACATAAGACATATTCCTATTTGGATTATACTACCTAAGTACTAATATATTAAGGCTCGAGATTTTTATTCACCAAACATACATTGTTCTGACTTCCTCATTACAACATAGTTAAGGAAGGGCGATGCTGAAGGCGGAGATGTTAATGAGATTTATGGGAGTAGTCTATTTATTTACTTGTCATTTTCTATAGTTTTAATGTACCCATGAAATAAAAATGATGTTGTGATTTGGGAATATTGTACCACTATTATGTAATGGTGATTATGGATATTTTGTTATGGTTTTAAATGCCATTTTGAAATCTAAATGAAATGGGTACTATTGTTATTATTATATTTTATCCTTCCGTTGTAAGATTCTGAAAGTGTAGATAAATATCTTCATATTGTTCTTTTTACCAACCAACACCCAGCTTTGAGATGGTTCTATGTTTCGATGGACCTTATTTGGGTTGGAATTTGGGCCAATTTCGGGGCGGGTTGTTAGATTGTATCAGAGACTAGGTTACCCAGTCAATAAGGATATGCATACATATGAGAGGCGTACTTATTATATTTTAAAGTAATTTTCAAAAAACCTACTGTTCATAAATATATATACTTATTTTATGCATACACAAAAACAATAGACAAATCTTTACCTCAGCATATAATACATTGTAACTCCAAGATAAATAAGGCAATAAATATGCAATAAATGGGGAGTTATAAGAATTTAATAAGGATATAAATAAACCAATTAAAGAGATTATAAGGTTAATTATGAAGAGATAAGGAATACATAATAGGTAAAATTTGAATGAATAAATAAATGTTTTTAAAAATTGTCCGTTGGAATAATAATCATTTATTACGGACAATTGATAGCAAATGAACATGTTAGATAATAATTAAATATTATAAGGAAGTATAATTGTCATTTTGGTAAAATATGTAGTCTAATTATACAAACAAAGATTAGTGGGTCTAGCTTAATACTTTGAAATATATGAGAGATAAAAATCTATGTGTTGTAAATAACTGGAAATAAGGAATGAAGCAAGATGTGAAGGAGTAAAGCAAGTTCCCACAATAATGTGTACATTAATCACCACAAAGAGATAATCAAATTTTATGAAGAATGAGTAGGGAAGAAGGAAAGTTCAATAGGAAGGACAAGTAAAATCAATCTCTAAATCCAACACCGTGGAAAAAAATTTGGTAAAAGATTTTTTGAAATTTTCTTGAGATCTTTTAAATATATTTTCGAAGGATTTATTGGGAAGTTGTTTTGGAAAAAGCAAGAAATTTGGAAACTCATAATTTGAAATTTGTTGAGTCAAATGTTTCTGATTAAAAGGTTTTTGGTAAAAAGTATTTTCCTTTTTGAAAATCTAGTTTAAAATTGGTTGAGTTAAAAGTTTTCAATTTTTGGAGAAAGGGATTCTTCATTTTTAAAATAAATGTAAAATACAGCGCAAGTTGGACTCTATGCTCTCAATGGCACCGCCGAGCCCCGATTAGGCGCTTTTTTGCAATTTTAATGCCCTACCTTTCTATTACAGCGGTTTATTGCTCCCTGCCTTTCTATTATAACGCTTTATTATGTCCTTTATCCATGGACCGTCTGAGCGCTGAGCTTTTCTTAGGGCGGTAGAAAATAGGCAATTTTAGCATAAAGTTATTTATTGCTTAACTAAATTAAATACACTTACAACAAAATAATTCGGTTGCTTGTTTATTTATTGTAGATTTTTTTTATTTCAAGAATTTCAATCCCTGAATCATTTTTCTATATCTTTTTTAAAATACACAGACAATCAGTTAGTAAATAATAATAATTTTTCTTTATATTCGAGAATTAAATTTACTCTTCAGTTTTTTTAATTCTTTGAAATTTGGCTTTACATATTTCTTAATTTTTTATACTAATTGTGTTAGCCTTTTAAAAGTTGTTTAAAGAAATTTCTCAATCAAACACAATATAACTAACTATAAATTGAAAATTATATTATTTACTAATATTGTACTTGAGTTTTTAAAGATTATTTGCTAAATAAATATTCAATTATTGTCATGACACAAACTTTAGTAATATAAATTTTATTGCTTCTATAAATTATATAATTACTTGATTCATTTTTAAATTTATCAACAAAACATTTACAAGTGTATACATGTATAAATATACATATACGTAAGTACGTACATACTTACACATATACATATCATCTATACTAAAATAATAAGTAGTGATCATCAAACCAACATCAATATAGTTTAGTAAATAGTTAGTTATTATTTTTTAATTATTTAATGCAAATATTTTTTGTGCATAATGTATGTGAAAAATGCCTATTTTCGTCCAGGCTCCACCTGAACTTCGCCTAGACTCTAAATCCCATCTTAGCGCCCAATGCTCCTCTCCACCTCGATTGGTATATGTTGGACTTAATGATTTTTATTCTATTTTATAAATTTAAAAGTTCTTATTTTATTCTTTCTAAAAAGGGAATACATGGAAATGGAAGTTAATTAAATTAAGGAATAGAGAATAGAAGGATAAGAATAACTATGATTGTAGGAACATTTTCATATAAGGAAAATATGGAGAATTACAGCTGAAGTAGGAGCCAATTAGTTAAGAGAAATATAAATAAGACATTATTGGAAGATTTGGATAGAAATAGCATTAGGAATTTATATAAAACATGATCAGTAATCTAGTTAGAAATTAATAGGATATAAGTTATCCTTGTCTACTCCACTTTTCAAGTTATAGAAGATGTTTTTGAATTTTTTTTACTATTAAATGGAATTACAAGATGATAATTAATAAATGAAATGGATAATTTTGTGAATCTTATAAGGAAAAGAATTTATATGAGGATAAGAATTTTATATATTCATTTTAGAATTTGTTTTTAAATGGTAATAAAAGAGAAATAAATTAGGAATCTGGCATTCGTATGAATAGATTGTGGTTTGAAGTCTACTTGTCTTGTAACAAGAAATATCTTTGAAATAATAAATGACTAATAAAGAAAAATCTATTATTTTGGAATGTTATGTTTGTAATGGGTTTAAAGGGGGTGAAGTTTGGAAAATAATAGAGGACAATGAACTTTTCATAAGTATATGCCATAATTTCATTGAGTAGTAAATGTTGATTTCGAACTTAATATAATAGATTTAGTTGTATGAAAACAATTTATTGAAATTTATTTTGTATGTTGTAAAAGGTTTTTGAGAAGGGAAATTATTTTGCATCTTTATGGAATTAAGTAATTTTTGATTTAGTATTGGTTTGATTTTATAATTGAGTTTTAAATGTTTTGAATTAAAAGTCGAACTTATAAAGAAATAAATCTTGGTAGTAGAAGATCCTTAAAAAGGAAAAGTTGATTAGAGAAAGGAAAATTTTTCATGGCTCATTTTGGGAACTACGCAATTTTTGAAAATTGACAAAAAGGGATTCAATTTTTTTTAAATAATGGTTTAGGATAAGGTACTTTATAGCTGTGAAATTTAGTTTTAAGAATGGTGAGAACTAAACCAAAAATTATTATGGAGTAGATAGGGATCTACCAACAAAAGGCAATGTAAAGGTTTTAAGATATGAATAAAATAGGAATAATATGTACAACCTGATCTAGAAATTTGAAATCAGTCTGAAATATTTAATCGTAGAGTACTGGTAAAGTTGTGAAGATATTCCAGACTTATAATTGGGTTGTATGTTAGGTTGCTCTAGTTGATTTAGAATGTAAACTTCTACGTTTTGATTTATTTAGAGCGGTCTCCGTGTAACTTCCATAAATTTTCCAATTCCAAAATATGTAGAATGTGGCGTTAGAATTAGTAAGGAATATACCAAAGAGGGAAAGAGATGCGTATGATATGGATATTCTTTTCCATAGTTTGCATTGTCTATTTCAATAAAAGAAATGAAAATAATTCCTTGTAATTTCAAACGAAGAAAAAATCTTACTTTGGTTAATTTATGGAAAATTATAATGGTGATCATAACTTTAATAAATTAAAATGTAGAAAGGAATGTTCTAGTTTAAAGATTAACATACAGACACACGTATAACTACGCTTAACGTATGAAAATGGAAATATAAATAGCGTAATTTACAGCGATATAATTCGTATTAGTTATTATAGGACTAGGATTCATGGACATTAATTATGTATTTAACGAGTAATAAATTTGTAAATAATAGAGAATTAAAAGGAATTAAGTAGGGACTGACTAAGGAATTTAATATGATGGAGGAATTAGATCGGCATAATAAGTGGATTTTGAAACTAGTAACAAGATAAAAGAATTTAAATGAGGATTGAATAGAGATGGTCTAACTTTGACATTAATGATTAATTATTATAGAAGTATTAACTAAAGAATAAATGGACCGTATTTATTAAAAACAAAGAAGAAGAATTAAGGAAGATGGAGAATTAAGTAAAATAACATACTAAGGATGTTCATCTTAATTTAGTAAGGAGTATCAAGGGCCCCAAAATCATCAACACTAGTTAATGATAAATGGTAACTTTACAAAAAAAATTCATTTGAATTTTTTGATTGTTATCACTAGTTGTCTCCCTTAGGCTATTGGAAAAGCATATGATACGGTAGAAGTATGCTCCTATTTTATCATTGGGTTGATTTTATGGATGATATTAGACCGCCAAATAAACATATATATGGAGGAACATCATAAATAAGTAAATTTCAAAAGGACGCTTAGCTAGTGATAAATTGTAGGTAAGATTTTAATTTAATTAAGAAATTAGGTTAGTAACTGGAAATAAAAGAATGCTTCAATCCCAAAAAATTTAGGATTTTGGAAAAATATTAATTTTAGCTTGCGAAGTGATACCATTCAAAGAGACCATTCACCCCGGAAGATATAATATGACCAGGGATATTAAGAAAATTTTCTATTGATGTAACGTCCCAGATTTTCGCGTTCGAAAATCGACATCCATACTTTACATCGTACTCGAATGTCGTAGATTCGAGCGTTCAAATCCGAGTCGCCGGAGCTTATAACACAGTTAAGTAAATATCACAGCGGAATAAAAAGAATATAGATATACAACATCTGATACAATATCCAGATACAATGATGATACAATGAATATCTATATACATCAGAGATATGATACAATAAATAGCAGCGGAATGAAAAATAGATAACATCAGCAGCGGATAATCTTCATCTCCAAAGCACGATCCAGAAATAGCTCGAACTCCCAATAACGAGGCACAAAGATAAGCAAGTGCAGTCTGATCCAAAGACTGAACCAACTCCAGAAAATCTACTAAACTTGAATATCTGAAAACCCCAACTCTAGACTGCTCGTGTAGGAAATTATGAGCACCCAGAGTTTAGGAAAGGAACAATAAACTCCGGATCAGTCATGGGACTGGTGTGAGCAACAAAAACAGTTTATCTTTAAAAACAAATAGCAGAGAATTTTAAAGTCAATTCGCAATGCTTTTGGAAAATGAAACTACCATAAGACCTCCCACCACACACACAATGCAAACGCAGAATTGGAGGAGATTTCTTCTTATGATAGTCAAAGATGCTTACTACGCAAAATCAAATCATTTTTTATATTATTATTAGTGCATAGTGTAGAAAAAATTTCGAAAGTAGAATATAAATCTTAGCCAGCATAGACATTTCGCACTTATGCCTACTATAGCTACCATGTTCAATAGCAGGTTACCACCACATTCCATGGCAGGTAATACAACTAAAACCGTACAGGGCTCGTATTGTTTTGTTTGGATTTCCAACAAATGGTCAGGCTAAGGAACTTCCTATTCCACGAAAGAAACGCCTCTGGCGGGATGCTCCGAGAACCACACCGTTCTCTGCAAAACAAGGCCGGCAACCCCTTTTCCCAAGGGATAAAAGAAACCTCAGATATGCCACCCCCGGTCCTTTGGGACCTTTAACCGAGGTACCTCTAATCCAACATCACACGTCATAAATAAAGTGTGTCCACATGAGTAAGTATCTGGGCTCCATACCATGATACTACCCTTTTCCAGAAGGAATGGTCATACCCTAGGGGAGCTACCCCTGAAAACCTTGCCGCACGATTCCTGTTTCGACCATTACCGGGTTGTGAGGCTCGACGAAGTCTCGTCCACAAAGCTACGCTTTTTCAAAAAGCCACGCTTTGGGTCAACAGATGATCAACCTATGATCACAAAGATAAATGATCAAACAAATGATCATATCACAAATGATCAAACACTGATCATCACACAGCAACACTCAGCATGCCACATTACCAAATTGGGATATATCGCTGATAAATTTCAACTACATAACCTCTGAGCTCGTACGTCTCAGAGAAGGGTGTTAAGCTAAGAGAATAAATTCTCCGCCACCAACAGAAATGTATTTGAAAGAAATCGGCTTTATATCTCAAAGTGTAATGTCAGACATGTATCCATACAAGTCTGTTCCGGGTTCGAACAGAACCGAAGGCACTTCTCACGAAGCCCTTGCAAATCCGGATAATTTCCAATCACGTCCGGACTTCCTGTCACAAAAAGAGTGATATAAATCTCTATACCGGAGCAACTCAGTGCAGAGACATTCGACAGGTTGTCCTTTCATTTTCGAAAATATCCGGTCTTCATCACCGGTCTTCAAATGCCATCCATATACGACGTATCACTATTCGGAATGGGTTATACGACCCAAAGGTCCTTTCCCGGCTAACCCGAATAGTGAGCGCAATATTTAAAAACATATGGATATTGGGATTTCAATTAAATCACAACTTAAACCCAAACTTCTTTTTTCAAATGGTTTAACAAATTACCATTTTAATCTTTTTAAACAAAAAGATTCATTTACAGATTTTTCCAAATCAATTCTCATTTCAATTTGATTAACTCGTTAAATCTTTAAATCAAAGATTTAACTAATAGCTTTCAAAACAATTTCATTTCGAATGGGTTAAATGAAACATCATTTTAAATCTGTTAAAAATAAACAGATTTAATTCATAGCTTTCAAAAAAAGAATTCCTTCATAGCCTTTTAAAACATTTCAATTTCATTTTAAATTTGAAACCTTTCAACACAAATTGGAAGTTCACTTCTTATATGAAAGCTGTTATTATTTGAAAACAAATAGTTTTCGTTTAAGAAAAATCCAATTATATTTACACGAGTTAAAACCCTTTTATTTTATTCACATTCCAAAATCAATACTTTTTAAAATGGTTTAACTCATATATAACAGGTATAAAATCTCTAATCCCTATTTTCAAATCATAGAGTTCAATTTCAAATCTTGAATTTAAGTTTAAATCAAATTATTTAAACTTCAAAACTTAATCAGGTTATTCGAAAATAAGTTTCATCTTTGAAATTCCATTTCAAAAGCTTTTCACATTTAAACCGAAATTTCCAATTTCAAAATCAATTGAAATTAAAATTTCAATTTCAAAAACATCAAATTTAAAATATCTGTGACTTAACCGATTTCCACATGAAATCCATGTTTGTGTGTGTATGGTGTAGTCCAGGGGTTCAACACAGTAGTGCAACATCATACAATCATCACAGATCAAAATACAGAAATATAGTTGATAAACGATATAACTATATCGCTTATCTTTTATTCACAGACATATATCACAGATAAGTAAATTAAAGATTACAACATAAATCAGGGTGTATCACAAAGCATCATATGTCAGGGATATCAAACAATTCACATTCAATAGAATCCAAGCATTCATAAGTAAGATCAATTATTTATCTAATAAATTTAAATCGGATAAGTTATCAATTATGGTTAATTAACTTTAATAAATCAAAATATCCCAAAAATCAATTACAATAAGTGATCAATTCCTAATTACTTTCATTAGTATTTAAACAATTTTTAATTGATTATTTAAATTAATAAGTCATCCCTTAATTACCTTATTAATTTAATCATTTTATTTACCTTAATTATCTCTAAGGTAACCCATTTCTTTATTAATGACTTAATTAACATCAACGTATATATTTTTAAACATTTACTTTTGAACTTACAATTTAGTTCAAATTTGAATTTAAGTTTAAATCTAATTATTTACATTCCAGCTTTAAAGATAAATTGACTTATTTAACTTACAAATTTAAGTTAAACTAGTTTATTAACCTTTCATCCAATTTTACTTTTAAAACTTTCATTTTTAAATTCAAAATTTAAAATGAAATACCAGTTTATCTTTAATAAAGTTTACCCCTAATTTAATTTTTTTTTTTAAATTTGAAACTTTAATTTATACTTCCTACTTAATAAATAAATCATTATTTATCAAAAAGAAAAATTCCAGAAAGTTCTCTATCTAATTTATTAAAGCTTGAAAACTGGAAATATAAAAATTCCCCAGGCAACCCGAGTGTTTCCCCGAGCTGAACCCCCACGAACTCGAGCTCTACTTCGAGTTTTCCAGAAATCGACCCGAGTGACCCAGAATTTTACATTTTTAAAATTTCTCTAAGTATATTTTTTTTCGCATCAGGATCTTACTCCGAGTCCTCTGCCCTGCTGCTTCGAGTCGCGCACGTAGAAACTACCACCCTTACCCGAGACAAGCCTTCGTTCCACCACTTCGCCAAAACAACACGAATCAGATGTGCACGGTGCACATGCACCGCCCCTCTAGCCAACTCCGATCATCACCGACATCACCAGCTAGTCGACGCTGATCTCGACAATCAACTTGACAACCCAGTTCCACGTTTTCAACCTCGAATCAAAATCAAGCTCCTCACTCGAAAACTATAGCAAAACTTCGTCTGAAATCCATCTCGTGCCTCGATCTCCGGCCACCTGAGAACTGTCCGACCTGCACAAGCCTTCACCACTACCCAACGCTTCGTTTCCCCTTAGTGCGATCGTCCCAACCACCATGACGACGTCGCAATCTCCCCAACAACTCTAACAGCCAGGAGTGACAGTCGAACCCTAGATCGACGTCAACCCATCACCATGGTCATCTAAAAACACTTCCACTATTTTTCCTCACATCTACATCCTCCCAGCTGTCTTCGACTTCAATCATGAAAGATAAAAACCCACCGATCGCCGTAATTTCGATCAAACCCATTTCGCGTTCAACCTACTAATTCTCGAAGTTTACCAAATTAAAAATCATGATTTTTCCTTTAAAAATCATTATTTTCAAGAACAGATCACATAATATAATCGATTCAAGAAATGAAGATACTTGGGTTTTTGTATTTATTTGAGTTTTCCTGTAAAATCCTGTTCAGTTCAAAGTTTACTTTCTGGTTTTCAAAAAAAACAATAATAATAATGTTAGTAAGAACTAGCTTAAGATTTAACAAACACATTTTGTTTGAATCCTAAGGTCTAAAGGGAATTAGAAGTGAAGATTTAAAATTTTGAAAACAGTTTTGGAACCCTGTCAACCTGGAACAGAGACGTTTGTTTGAGTACAGACATGCACTAGTATATCCATCGAGACAGAAGTTCATATTCACACAAGCATACAACATCACAGATCATCATATGCAAACCAGAAGATAATCGTATAGATTCAAGTGTTTGCTCACCTGGTAGAAGAAAGAAAACAGAACTTCTATGGACAAGCTTGAAAGTTTGCAAAGTTGAAACCTTTCTGTTTTTGATATCTTGTTTTGATCTTGATAACTGAAGCTTCTTTGCTTCTTAACTTTGAAACTGGCTTGTGAAATTTGCAAGCTGAAGATCTTTTTCTTGCTTCTTTAACTAAATTTGTCTTGATACTTCAAATTGAAGTTTTTGTTTATGTTTTGAAATGATATTCACTTTAGTTTTTTTTTTCACGGCTTGGAATGATCGAAACTGAGGTGAAGTTAATATGTGAAAATGAAGCATACAGGGGATAAAATTTTATACAGGTGATATTATTTCCTTTTGTACAATACAAGTACATACATTTTTCTTCAAGACAGAGATTTTTTCCATTGCTTGCTTGTTGACTTCGGCTGGAAATCTTCTTTTTGTATGCTAGAGGATATGGCATTTAATTGCCAAGTACTTGTTGTTCCCTTATTACTTTATTTTATACATTGCATTTCGGCTGAGAAGATGATGCTGGTACTGGTAATGTTGTATTTCTTTATGCTTTTCTTTGTTTATTTGTACAAAGATATTTTATTATCTTTGCTTTCGGCTGGGCAAGTATGTAAGGGTATTATCTTCTATTTTATTTATTTTGGTTCATACTTGCTTCATTTGTTTACTTGTTTTAATTATGTTATGTATATATTAGCAAATTTACTCACATATCATATATACATATATATTCACATATATGCAATATTTTTAATATTTTTAAATTAAAAGGATTTATACAGAATATATTTGATCCGGGGAAACTCGCTCTCAATTTTCCTAATTAATTTACAAATTTTTATCAAAAAATTATTTAATTACTCAATTTAATTCAAAAATGCATTTAATTATTAATTTAAATAAATTTAAATTCCAGGGTCGTTACAATTGACCAGGGATGAAGAAGAAGGTGACAGAATTTGCCATTATGTGTTTAGCATGCCAAAAAGTAATAGATAAAATAAATTAGGCAGCGAATGAAGGATACTAGAAGTCCTATGTGGAAAAGTGAAGAAAAGAGTTAGAGTATGAAGTAAGAGACGTGGTGTTTGTTGAATTTTCCCTCTTAAATAGGTTGTGAGAATTAGAAAGTCGAGAAAATTGACACCGAGGTTTGTTGGGCCTTTCCCAATTTTGGGAAATATAGGAAACTTGCAGTGTCATAGGATAAATTGGCAGAAGTCCATAACGTTTTTCATGTTTCACATTTAAGGAAATACCTTCATAGCACAGCTACTATGGTAGAGCCTGATATATTGGGGGATATTGAGATGGAGCCAATAGCATCCCATGCCACCACAAGCATTGTGAAGCACAGAACTAGGAAGCTCCGCAATAAAGAAATTAGACTTGTTCGAGTATAACTGGGGAAAAATACATCGGAAAGCATGATAACCTCTCATCCTAAGCTTTTCACTGGCAAATTTTCCTCTCCAAAATTAGGTTTTGGTTACAATGCGGTTGCTAGATTGGATGGTAGGAGACGGTTGATACAACTTTACTATCACTTTTGTACTTATATAGAACACATTTTGCATGTTTAGGGTGTTTTGCATTGTCACGATCATACATTCATGCTAGGATTGGGCTCACTTATAGTATGTCTGTACAGAAAGTCACATTGCACTTTTGGTTGAGTAGATGATTGAGTAGATAACTTAGCTGTATAACATGGACGTTTGTTTTGCGTTACATTGTTCGCCTCTTAGAAAGATTTCGGGGACTAAATCCATTTAAGGGGTAAGAATGTAATTCCCTATAAAACCAACCATAAATAAATAAGTTGAACAAACTAAATTTAATAAGATAGGGTTAATATAGAAATTTTGTAAAAGTTAGAATCTGACCACAAAAGTTGTGTTGTTGTATTTGTGGTGAAATTTCGATCAATTTTCATATATAATATGTTGAAAACGGAGCTCAAACAGAAAAGTTATGGACGTTTGAAGTTTTTGGACTCAAAATAATTTAAATAGAATTCAAATTCAAATGAATAATTAATTTTAAAATTTAAAATTCAATGTTAACAGTAGATAAACTTGAGGATTAAGAAAATGTTAAAATTAACATTAATGTAATGTTAATTGAGGAATTAGATAAAAATAACAACAGCTGAAAATAATCGTTCCCAAAGTAAATGGAGAGGTCGACCCTCTGACCTCTACCGGTCGAACCCTAGCGGTCGACTGGTGGCATAGGGGCGGTTGACTACTCCTTATCAGGTGGCAGCTATCGTTTTTAATTTTGAACGTTCTGGATTTAATTATTCAAATCCAACGGTTCTAGTGCTTTCTCACCACTATAAATAAGACCTTAGACCCCTCACTTTTATTCACATAATATTTTAGGAATATTAGTGAAGCTCTGTCAGTTCGTCTCTTCAAGATTCATAAAACTCCATTTGGGTTTCAAGTAAGAAATCATTTAGATCTATCTTTGTTTATTATTTATTTTCTCAATTTCTTCTCCTTAAATCTTTAATTTTCTAAATTTATGTCCCTTGCTATATATCTGTATCAAAAAGTAGAGATCTGATTGTCAAAGGATTAAGGAATGGTGTGTTAGGAACGAATTTTATTCGTAGTTTGTACTGCTTATTCCCTTAAACTAAATAGAAATTCCTTTGTTTATTTTTGTGTGAAAAAAGAGTTGAATAGAGCGTAAAAATTGGAATTGTACGCTTCTATTATCAATATATTCCATTATTTTGATGTAATAAGTAGAGTTTAAATTTTAATTGTATATAAGCCTATTGATTGAAATTTTTGGATATGAATATTGGAATTTTGGTATTGTTGTTAATATGGAATGAGACTTATATAATTATTTAAAGAGTTGGCATTTAAACACTAGTTTAGGGCGTTTATTCCGTACGCTTAGAAATTACTAGCCGTGTGTGTGTTTGTGTGTGTATTAATGTAATTAACTTATAATTATAACATATAATTGCATAGTTAAATAGGTTATTAATTATATTAAATCCTCATTGGGAAGTTAATCCATGTTAAAGTGAAATAAGAAAGATTTCTTATAAGGCCTTGATTATTGAAATGGTGAGATGTGTGATAATATATGTAGAGTGTGATTCAATAATGACTAAGTTATAGGGATGCAAGGTCAGCCAAAAGCATACGGAAGTCTGCCCAGCTAATCCGGCTACTGGTAGTGTGACTTTAGAGCTGATGTAACGACCCATAATTTCATATCATTCGAATTTGGAATATTTAATTGATTTTAAATATTAAAGAGTTAATTTTATAAGTTAACCAACTTATATTTCAAATTCAGTGATTTATTTAATAATTGGATTGTTTAAGTGAATATTTGGAACTATTTAAAATTATTAAATCTTGAATTTAATGTGAACGAAAATGATTTTGAAAGTTGATTTAAGTTCTATTTGAATAAGAATGAAGATGGTAAACTTTTAAATTTGAACTAAAAGTGAATAAACTAGTTTTAATAATAATCCGTTTTAATTAACGTGTGACAATAGCCTTCCGGGGCACTCTCTCAAATTTTAACGAAATCGGTGCCATTGGATTTGTAATAGTGAATTATTATATGCTAATGAATTTTGTGGCGATCGAACGTATCATTTGGTCGTGCAAGTTTGAAACGCGTAGAAATTAATTTATGAATTTTAAATTAATATAATTTGATTTTGAAAACTAACTTCTATAGACAATGGAATTGGGCCCCAATACTAGACCATTGTGTTCGGAATATGGGTATTACATATAGAACGCCTCGATTGGAGTTTGAAATTTAGAGCGTGAATAGTGTTTTGTAAACTTTTCTATAAAAGGACTTGAGATGGTTTCATTTGCAAACTTAATACCTTAAATTGAAATCGTAGTCGCCATTATAACCTAGGATCCTAAGGCCTAGAATCATCTCGTCGATCAAGGCAGAGCCAGGCGACGACATCAATAGAAGAAAGATGCGAGGTGGCCAGGCAATTCGATCGGTAGTGGTGGATGAAGTCACGGTGGACTATGGAGGTGGTGATATGCCTTCAAACAAGGCAAACTAGTGGGATCATCATATCAAATAGGTGGCGCTAGGGGTGATTTGACCTATGGTGATGGTGACGTGTTGGCTGGGGCGTGCCACGGTGGTGATGCGGCAGCCTAAGGCGGCGTACGGTGGCATTGATAAGCGATTGAAATCGCGACTTGGAATGTGAAACGCGAGATAAGGCAAAGCATGATTTAGGTTTAAACATGGTAATTAAGTGTTAATCTTGTAATTAAAGAAAAATAAATATTTTATTCAAAATCAAATGTTTATAATGGTATAACATTTTCATACGAGGTCGGATTTGAACGCGACAAGTTGCATTGCGATCATATCAGCGAAATCTACGTTATGAAGTTAGACTGGAAGGATTTAGAGCTATTAGGAATTTGGATTAAAATTGAATGCCCTTTCAATTTTAATTCAAACTGGAGCGTTTTGGCGGAAACTGGAATCAAAGTGAGTTAACTCACCTCTTTGGTCCACTTTTGTTTTTATATAAGTGTGGAAAATTTTATTTCTAATTGGTTATTGACTATTTAGACGATTTACTATTTTATTTGTTGGTTTGGATATATTTTTGCCCCTGGAGTGGATGAGACTCTATTACGTTCCCATGTAAGATTGGAGGACCCTTTGTATACGATTCTGCCTCGAAGCAGTTGATTTATATTATTTGGTTATATAATATATATGTTATGCCGGGGGTAGGTTAGAGGGATCCTGGATTCCTCACACTGTTGATTTTACTTTTCTTATATTTTGATATATGACGTGTTTATTTGATGACATGGATGATTTTTCCCTTTTCAGTGCAATAGTAGCACTGGGCCATATTTTTAGTATTTTGAAATACTATAAAATGAAGATTCAGTTTTTAAAAGAATTTTAAGTGATTTCAAAATTTTATATGTTTTAATAATTATTCTTGAATTCCTAAAAAAAGGAATTTATTTAAAGTAAATAAAAGGTATAATTTTCAAATATTATAAGTTTAAGAGTTTTATGAAATATTCTAAATATAGATTTTTGAATTGTAAAATAAAGAATTTTAAAATCTTAAAATACAGTATGTCTTAATAATAAAGGAATACAGTTTTAAAAAGAAGATAGAAATATTTTGGTATAAATATTTATTAATCATTTTATATAAAGTGATGTGTGTGTGTACATATATTAAGATTTATTTACAAATGTGGAATTTATAAATGTGATTTATAAAAGTGACATTTTACAAATAAAGGAAAGATTTGTAAAATCGTATTTTATAAATAAAAGGATCGATTTATAATGATGTTTATAAAGAAAAGGAATTTTTTTCTCACCGGATAAATTGGAGAGAAAAATCAAAATTGTAGATTTATAATAAGATGTGGAATGTTGTTTTAGACTTGTTAATTCTATTTTGGAAATTGAAAGTGAAGAGGGATTTGGAGATGTTAAACGATATTTTATAAAATAGAAAGAGATTTCTAAATACAATTTTATAAATATGGAAATGATTATGTTGGAATTTAAGTACGGATTTATATCAAGGAAATATATTTATGTTTTAAAATTTGTTTATTTATATTAATATTGCTTAAAATTGTTCAGCAATATTTTAATATTCTAAAAAGTTAATTTATTTAAATTATTAGTATAGTTTGAAATTAATTATGATTATTTATCAATAAAGTTATGGAAATTATTTAATTAATTATTATTTATAATAATGTTGAAGATGAATTATTATTGTTTTATTAAGAATGTTTTGAAATTATTAATTATTATTTTTAAGATGTTTTGAAGTTAATTATTATTTATTTATAATGTTTATTATTATATAATAGTGTTTTTAAAGTAAATGGTTAGAATTTATTTATAAATGTTTTTTAGATTAATAAATAGGGTTTTATAAACAGATGTGGGTTTACATGAGGAATCTTATAATATGGTTTAGAAAACTTAAAGGAAGATTAGTTAAAGAGTAAAAAGAGTGTTATAAAAGGTCTTAGATACTTATAAAAGAATTTTAGAAATGGATTTATAGAATTATAAAGGTAGTTTATAAATGGTTATGTGGATTTATAAAGGGTTTATAAATGATTTTAGGAATGTATAAAAGGGAGTTTTATAAATAATTTCATAGATTTATGAATGTGGTTGTAAACGGGTTTAGGGATTTATAAAGGAATTCAATAATTGTTCTAGAATTTTGTGAAAAGGAAATTTTCCTCCGTTCTGTGGATATACTTATACCATTGAGATAAGTATATAGATTTTTCCCATGGATCGAAATTATAAGGGTTTGTGGGTATATCTTTGTAAAGACGTTTTGAGATATATATTTTGAAAGTGTATTAAAATTTAATGAAAAGATTAATTAAAAAGGCTTAGTATTTCTTGGTGCTTAACCAGTGTTGCTTCCTTTTGAAATTTGATCTTTGGTTGGATTGTTTGTTTATTTGATAGTTAAATAACCGACTGTCGAATTTGGACCCAAAACGTAACTTTGGGAATATCTAGGAGAAACACGAGTTATAGGCACAGTCATCTCCGATGATGTTGTACTGTGCATATAAATCTCATTTTGTTCTCTTATGACAAATGGTAAGGAAATCCATCCACTAACTGTTAGGAGGTGACCTCCACTCCTATCTTTGACTGTTTATTTCCTAAAGAACCGGGGTTGAGTTTATCGAAAATTATCGAATGTTGTTTCGAAGAGACCGGGAGGGGATATGTTATCTGAAAACCACTTCGATCCAACTCAAGGGTTTCGAAGTGAAGACATCTTCAAGATGATGGATTTTGGAGACAGAGCTTTTGAAGTGCAAGGGCAACTTGCTACTAATCCCGAGACGATTCCAAAATGAACGTAGTAGAAGTGGTGCCTTCGGTTTCGTTCAGTCCTAGAACGAACTTGTATGGGTGAATGCTGGCATTGCATTGTTGCCTGGATGGCAATGTTAGCATTCAAAGTGGAAAGTGCTATATAAAAGGTAAAACGTAGCCTTAAGCCTTATCAACCGGGAATGACTAAAACATGGGAGATGCAGCTGGGCTAAGTGGGTCGCTCCCAAGTAGGATATGATCATCCCTATCTAGAGTAGATATTATATCTCATTTGTATACTTCGGGGCCCATTAGCGGAGGGTTGATCATATTTGGTACTACTAGTCAAGTGCTAGGCCGGTCTTGTGTTAATAGGCGATCCTGTCGAGGTCCTCTGTGTTATTTTATCTAGAAATGCACCATGACGGGCGGTACCTCGGTAGCCCAGTCAATGTATGGAATCCACTTTCCAATACATGCTTTTATGGTTTTAGTTGTATACCTATTATGCAGGAATTTAATTAATGTAACAATTTCGACTTTGATTAATATTTATTTGTATCTTACATGTTATTATAATATCAGAGAATTTCATATGAAATGTTTTGGTTATCATAAGGTAAAAACATGTCCGTGTTTATGTGCGGCGTGGTTTTACGAGATACCTTTACTTTGAAAAGAGTTTGATAATTTTAAAAATCCAACTAGGTGTGTTTTCTCACGCTGGTTTACCTGGCTGAATCAGGTGTTATTTTATTATAATGCTCGGTTTAGACCGAGCATATTACAGATTTGCTTTGGATGCATGGGACCTCAGGAGATGAGCTAGAGGTCCAAGACGTATCTACATATTTCTTTGTGTTTTGATGTGTTGTTTGTTGGTTGTGTTTATCAGCAACTGTAAGGACATGCTGTTATAACTGTCTAGGCTGAAATAATTTAGTGTACTCTGATTGATGTAAGTATATTACAGTTTTTCTTTGTGTAAAGATTTGTTGCATGTTATAGATTATTCGTTCCGCTATGAGATTCTATGTTGTTTCGGTTTTCTTTTCTCTTCTTCTTGTTTTCACTTCTTCTTTCTTCTTTCTTTCCCATAATTATCCATCGTTCCATTCAATTTGGGTTTGACATGTGTGGTTTATTATCAGCTTGAATTGTGCGGATCTGCAGGTTGTTACAGTTGGTATCATAGTGCAAGGTTAAGTGAGAACCTTGGTTTGGGTGGGGCAACTAATTAAAAGATAAGGTCATGGAATGCCTTATTATGAGATTTGATTGTATTATATATATGAGTATGTATTTATTAATGAGTATAAAAATGTTTTATGTTGTGTTAGTTTATCTGTTGAGTGGGTTATGAATTCTGGTCGGTACGTGGGACGCCACGATATCGATAGGGTTTCTAAACACTTAAACAAGGCAAAACAATATAGTATTGTTTTGAGAATTGGTTAATGATATAATTTTACCTAAGTTATATTTTATATAAAAAGGAATAATTTTTTATAAATTATTGTAGTGTTTATAGTGTGTTTGGTTGTTAATGAATGATAATATTTTGTTATTGTCATTTGCTGTTTGTTGTTCTAATAAAAGTTGTTATTATTATAAACCAAACAAAGTTAAACATTTGTAAAATGAGTTATATAAGAAAATGAATTTTAAATAAACTGTACAAGTATATCTATAAATATCATGTGTAAATAAAAATGGAATTAAAAAAAGAAAATTGAAAGTCTAGATCCCATTGATTTTGAAAATTGTTTTTCAAAGGTTTTGGAAAGATAATAATAGTATTATCTTGAAAATATTTTGAGTAGAAATAATTTAAAATGGGAATTAAAAGAAATAGAAAGCATTGAACTCGCTTTAGTCGCTGGAAAATAATTCTAGTGATGACTACAACATCATCGACGTTCATTTTTGAGTTTCTAAGTGATAGATTGCTACCATAATAGTTTGTTTTGGTAAAACAAGTTTTGATTTAAATTCAAAAGTATGATTTGTTATACAAAAGGAGATTTGTATATAAATATTATTTCAAAATAATTTGAAATAACACCGGGTGTTTAAATTCTGAATTTTCAGTTCAGTGATATTATAGACTCTTGTATCCTATCCATTTGGATAATTTGGTATGTGAATCTCATTTTGGTTCATTGAGTGATAGTTTTTATTTATTGGAATAAAATGGAATTTCGATGATTTTGGACAGTCGAAAACTTCTGAGTTAAATTGGAATAAATTAAGTTAAGTGTTTTGCGAAAACATAAGGTATAAGTTTTGATAACTTATAAATTTAAGCTATGAGATAAAATTTAACTTAAGTAAAGTTAAGTAAAATTGATTGTGATTTAAATTGAATATGAACTTAGTTTTGAAGTGATAATAAACATGAGTAGTGAAATATAAAATGTTTGTAATAAATTTAAGTAATTGTTGGTATGGAATGGTTAATAAATAATATTAGTATTAAAGAAATATACTAAGTGATAATTAAATAAAATTTAACTTAGGAAAAGTTAAAATGTAACGATTTTATGAAATGGTACGTAACGAATTTAGTATGCAATGAAATGTTAAACATAAAATTAATTTAAAGTGAAAGAAAACATAGTGAATGTTAATAATTGAATGTAAATAAATTAAAAATGAATCAATTGAATGTTAATATAAAATGAAAGTGTATAAATATAATGTCGACATTTGAAAATGCAAATTGATATGATAATAAATAAATTGGATGGATATTATTTGTTTGATGGTTTCTCTTGTTACATTTGCTACATTTGCGTATAGTAATTGTATATTCCATATTATATTATGATGTTACTTTATATACACATGTTTTCATTGGGTATTGAGTGATTAGTATGTGCGGATGGCGTATGCTTTGCATTTGGAGCTCGCTTTCACATTATATTAGTTGTATATGCTTGCTAATACTAGTAAAAGGTAAACATCTCGGATTACATATCGTATTTTAAATTTTTCTCTATGGGATACGTCATACTTGAAGATGAGATGTATATTTGTGATTATTATACATACATACATACATATATATATATATATATATTGTAAAAAAAATTGATTGAGCCGCGCAAAGGAGACGCTGGCGAAATTTTCCGTAAATTTAAGTGTTAGAAAAATTTGAGAATTTTGGAAAAACATTTTGATAGCTAAAATTTGATTTTTATGGAAGGGTATTAGTTAATCTACGATTGAAACTAAAGATGTAACAACCTGTGATTTCAAACCATTCAAATCGACAATCATCCACTCATGTCGGACTTGAATTGCTCAAAACAACATATTGTTAATTTATATTTGGCAAAACTTAGCATATACAGTAAATCAATCAATCACAGAATCACAGACACAGAGTAATACAACAATAAGTAGGGAATAGGTAAATAGTAGTTCATGAAGCTACTATATAAACAACAGAGTCGTAAACAAAATACAACAGATATCCAATACATAGATGTCACTAATACAAAAGCAACTGACAAGTCTGAACATAAACAACTGGAATAAACTGGAATAACTGAATAGCTGAACAGATACAGATAGATCTCCAAGCAAAACTCCAAGCTCCAAAGGTGAGTCTCAAATGCTGTGACACTCAGTCTAACCTGAGCATAAAGCAAAACACAAAACACTCAAGTCGGGATTAACATTCTTATACCAGTAAATTTAACTCAAGTGAAATGTCAAGTGAAATGCAAATAACTTAAAGGATATTGGGATTCCATCCTTTAAGGATCCGTTAAACTATCTACATACATAGTACAATACACTACATAGATAATGTCTACAGTAAAGTAAAATATTAAAATAGCGTTAAGGCGTTACCCATATCCCCCTTAACACATTTTATATATTCCCGTAGTCTATACAGTACCGTAATTCCTTCGTAAAATGGAGGGCTATCAGAGGGCACTCCATAGGTATGGTACAAACCAAACTCGTAGAAGGCATGATAAGGCATGTGACAAGGCATGCGAGACAAGGCCTAGGGTAGGATACTACCGTTTTGCGGATCCGGACTGGTAGTAATGCATAGCAGCTACTACCGCCCACCTCGAGACACACTCCCAAATCAAAGGTGCACCCAATCAAATCACAAAGTAATAGAATGGTATCGAAGAAGCTTGCTCGGTCGGAGGTGCGACCTCACTTGGCCCGGCGTGGCTCCTGTTTTAGTCATATCAAGCTGAATCATGGGAGTCAGGGCTACGTTAATACCTCATATAGAATCGTTCGCCAAACCATCCTATTTCGTTCTGGAATCTCCACCACGTGCACAGTTTTTAAAGTGGTTTTCGGTATTGGCAGAGAGTGTGACAATATCCGATCACTGTCTCTTGAACAACTAAACGCTTATTTCACACCGTAGTCATTTATATTTCAACAGTTCATTATCAAAATATCATATTCATTTCAAAGTCATATCACTTAGAAATCATATCACTTTCAAAATCATATTCACTTTTGAAATCATATTCGCTTCTAAAATCATAACCACAAAATAGTTTAAACCTTCATATCAAAATATTCGCATATAAATCCATTAAATCTAAATCATAACAGTTCCAACTTAAACAGTTTAAATATTGAAAGTAGTTTATATTGAAATAGATAAATTAAAATAGTTTATATATATATATATATATTTAAAAATAGGTTATATATTAAAATAGTTTATATATTAAAATATATATCGAAAATAGTTTCAAGTTAGAATTGTTTCTCCCAATTTCACAAATCAATTCAAATCAACTTTAGTTCCAAAATTCAATTTAAACCAATCTCAGTTCAACAATTTCAATTAAAAAGGTTAAAGGTTCAATTCAAATTCTCATTAAACCATTTTTAATTTATATCAATTTCAAATCCAGGTTTGAACTATCACTTCAAATTCAATAAGTTTCAAAGTTTAAATATTCAAACTTTTACAATATAAATTTCATTTGTATTTCAACATTCAACTTTAATTTTATTTAAATTTGAAAATATTAACTTAATCATTTTTAATAGCATTTAAATAAAATCTCAAATTATAAATTTAAATCAAAATTAAATATTCAATTTAAATTTAATTTAAATTTGAATATATTCATTTAATCACCTTTAATCAAAATCCAGTTTTTAAATAAAATCCATATTTTTTTTAAATCTCAAAATTAATAAATTCAAACCAATTCTTATTTAAATTCAATTCCTAACAAATCTATTTAATTTATCCTTCCACCCTTAATTTATCAAAGTTATTACAAAATCTATTTTTAAACTATTTATATAATTTTAAATAAATACTTAAACATATTATATATACTAATTAAATTAACTTTTATTAAATTAAATCTTATAATTAAATTAAAATATATAAAATCTTATTTTATATATTTAAAAATAATAAAATTATAAGTAAAATCTTAAAATTTATATTTACAAAACTAACTTATAAATTTAAAATTTCAAACATATAATATTTAAAAATCTAAATTTTACACATATATTAAAATAAAATCTTTATATTATATTCAAAAATCAATATTATTAAAACCCATCTATTTCCTTTCAAAATTTTGGAAATCATTTTTCAAAATAGACCAACGGTGTCCGTATAAAATTTTCTACCCTATGGTCAAGTAATACGGATATTTATCATTTCAATCCGTAATTATTTAATATTTACGAGTATATATCATTTCAATAAGCAATCCTAAAATTCAAAATCAGTAAAACTCGCTTGTGTTTATCATTTCAACCCATAACGATTTTCCCCTAATCTATAAGATCGTTCGGGTATGTATCATTTTAACCCATAGTGATTTCTAAACTAATATGGAACTTGCAGAGTGAGAACAAATAAAATAATAGCATAAATAACATAGCATATCAGTGGCAAATATGATCAAAATTAACAATCTAAATATATATATGAAATTGTTATGGTGCCATATGTAAATTAACATAAGCAAACAATTACAAATAATAACATATCATACTCAACAATTAAATAACAAACAATTAAAATTTAACAACATATTTCAATCGTCATTTCATGTGAATTAAATTTACTAAATATAAGAATGTTAATCGTGAGTGATTGCTCACCTTTCGAGGCTAGAGAAATTAGACACACAACAAGCTACGAATCCAAGCACAAATTTCAAAGCACAATATGATAAACACGAATTCGATAAACAAAGCAGAGTTGGTAGCTATGAATCGATGAAAGAACAAATCAAAACTAGTTTGATGGAAACAAAAAAAAATTATATTTTTTTCTAAAATCAATATTCAATTTAGAACAAAAATTTAAAATAAAATCTTCATATTATATTTTGAAAATCAATATTTATTATAAACACATATATTAAGATCAAAAAATCTATATATTATATTTTTAAAAATCTATATGTATTTTAAAATCAATATATATATATATATATATATATTATATTTTATAACACATATTTTTCAAAAATTCTTTAAAGAAATATTTAAACAGAATATATATATATGTTTAAAAATCATAAAAAAAATCTATTTCAACATGTTAACATAAATTTAAATAAACGCCTTAAACATATTATATACATATATACCTTTCCAAAAAAATATCAAATATGATATATATATATATATATATATATATATGTGATATATATGTAAGCAAATATACCATCGAGGCTAAATAAAGCTATAGTAAGTGAATATATATAATCATGTATATCTAATATATATGTAACCAAGCTGAAATAAATATCAGAACGTACTTTCGATGCTATGGAAGTGGAAGCAAAGGGGCTACGGCAAATGATGGAGCAGGCGGACTGTGCGTTAGTGGAAGGCCAGGAGAAAGGTACGGATAGCAGTGCTTGGAAAGAATGGTCGTGCTGCATACGGCAGTGGAAGGCGGGGTTGTGCTGAGTTGTTTGGATGTGCTGAGGAGGGGCGGATCTTGATGATGGGAGACTGGTCGGAGCTAGGCCGTGGGAGGAGGGTTTGAGGCAGAGTTTTTATGTGGGGTGAAGGGTCGGGGAACAACACTCGGCAAGTGGAGGTTTGTAAGAGCTATGATAGGAGGCGGGTCTGGCTGGGGATTGCGTGCTTGCTGTGTGGTCAGGTTGCTTGGGTGAGGCTATGAATGGAGGTATGGCGGTGGAAGCTCTGATCTAAGAGGGAAAGTGTGACAGGTTGTATAGATGTGGCAAGCTATGGAAGAGCTGATGCTGGTGAGGTGTTGTCATGAAGTAGTGATGGCGGAGGGAAAGTACGGGAGGAGGGAAGACGTGAGGCTATAGGGGTTGCTTGGGCGGCAATTTTGGAGAGGACGAGGAGGTACAGACTACTGCGTTGCTTGGCAGAGGAGAACGGTGGAGGTTGTGAAGGAGAGGGATGCGTACGGTGGTGGGTGACGTGATGGGAAGGTGAAATGGTTGATCGAGATAAGGAGTACGGTCGGCACAGAGGTTGTTGAGGTTTGGTTGAGAATGGGTGAATAAAGAAGAAGGATGAACAGTTATTCATGCGAATATATATAATCTTTACTATATATTATTTTTATATTATGAATTTTCTCAAAAGCAATGTCAGAAGGAAGAGTAGATAAAAATGAAAGTGAAAGGATGAGCCAACCTATAAATTGAAAGCAGGGAAAATTGAAAGTCAAAAGCCTAAAAATATTAATGGTTGATGGCTGTTAGATTACACGGAAGGCAATTGAATAGACATTGGAACTCAAAAGCCCAAATGCGGAACCGATATGGAAATCATTTCGCAGATTTCGACGCGTACCGGACGCCAAAATGCACAAATGAGTATACTGCGGAGATCAGCAAGACAAGACGAACATAATGGTACACATTTTATATAAGCGATACGATCATCCTATCAAAAGTCGATATTCCCTGCCGAAAATAAGATAAACGGGGCTAGAGCAGTCCAAATTCGGCGAAACGAAATACGACGTCTCACTCCGAAAATGATTTATATTTTTACTATATAAAAATATTCAGATTTCAAAAATATTTAATTTCCATCAAATTAACTGATTTAAAATTGAAATTGAAAATTACACAACAAAAGTAACTTCCATATTTTCCAATGAAAATTTGATACTTGCTACGTTTAAATAGACATATTCCAAATATCAAATTTTCATTTCTAAATTTTATTATTTAATTTCGAGAATTTTTTTAGTTAATTACGTTATTTAAAAATAGTTAAAATTTCAGGTTGTTATAAAAGACTTAGATATTTTATAATCTATCTCAACTAATTGGTTTTGAAATGTTAATGGGTTTGAGGTATTTTTCTTACTTGTTAATTTCTAGGACGAAATTCTTTTAAGGAGGGGAGAATGTAACGACCTAGAATTTCAATCATTCGAATTTGGAATATTAAATTGATTTTAAATATTAAAGAGTTAATTTTATATGTTAAACAACTTATATTTCAAATTCAGCGATTTATTTGATAATTAGATTGTTTAAGTGAATATTTGGAATTGTTTAAAATGATTAAATCTTAAGTTTAATGTGAACGAAAATGATTTTGAAAGTTGATTTAAATTCTATTTGAATAAGAATAAAGATAGTAAACTTTTAAATTTGAACCAAAAGTGAGTAAACTAGTTTTAATAACAATTTGTTTTAATTAATGAGTGAAAATAGCCTTCCGGGGCACTGTCTCAGATTTTAATGAAACCAGTGCCATTAGATCCATAATAGTAAATTATTATATGTTAATGAATTTCGTGGTGATCGGACATATCGTTTGGTCATGCGAGTGCCAAACACGTAGAAATTAATTTAAGGATTTTAAATTAATATAATTTGATTTTGAAAGCTAACTTCTGCATACAATGGAATTGGATTCCGATACTAGTTCCATTATGTTCAGAATAGGGGTATTATATATAAATCGCCTAGCAGCATGCCTAGATTGGAGTTTGAAATTTAGAGTGTTAATAGTATTTTGTAAATTTCTCTATAAAAGGACTTTGGATGGTTTCATTTGCAAACTTAAAACCCTAAATTGAAATCGTAGTCGCCATTTTACCTAGGATCCTAAGGCCTAGAATCATCTCGTGGCAGAGCCAGGCGATGGCGTCAACAAAAGAAAGATGCGGGGTGGCCAGGCAAGTCGATTGGTGGTGGATGATGGAGTCACGGTGGACTATGGAGGTGGCGATATGCCTTCAAAAGTAGCAAACTGGTGGGATCATCGGAGCAAATAGGTGGCGCTAGGGGTGATGTGACCTATGGCGATGGAGATATGTTGGCTGGGGTGTGCCACGGTGGTGATGCGGCAGCCTACGGCGGCGTACGGCGGCATTGATAAGCGATCAAAATCATGACCTAGAACGTGAAACACGAGATAAGGTAGCGCATGATTTAGGTTTAAATGTGGTAATTAAGTGTTAATCTTGTAATTAAAGGAAAATAATTATTTTATTTAAAATCGAATGTTTATAATTGTATAACTTTTTCATAAGAGGTCGGATTTGAACATGACAAGTTGTATTGCGATCGTATCTGCAAAATCTACGTTATGAGTTAGATTGGATGGATTTGGTGCTATTAGGAATTTGAGTTAAAATTAAACGCCTGTTCAATTTTAATTCAAAGCAGAGCGTTTTGGCCGAAAGTGGAATAAAAGTGAGTTAACTCACCTTTCTGGCCCACTTATATTTTTTATAAGCGTGGATAATTTTATTTCTGATTGGTTATTGACTGTTTGGATGATTTACTATTTTATTTGTTGGTTTGGATATATTCCCACTCCTAGAGCAGATGAGACCCTATTACGTTCTCGTGTAAGAGCGGATGACACTTGGTATACGATCCCGCCTCGAAGTGGTTTATTTATATTATTTGGTTATATATTGTATGTGATGCAAGGGGACATGTTGGAGGGATCCTGGATTTCTTACACTGTTGATTTTATTTTTCATATATTTTGATATATGATTTATTGGATGCCATATTTGATGACAAGGACGATTTTTCCCTATTTAGTGCTATAGTAGCACCGGTTCATATTTTTAGTATTTTGAAATACTATAAAGTGAAGATTTAGGTTTTAAAAGGATATTAAGTGATACGAAAATTTATAAGATTTAATAATTATTCTTGAATTACTAAAAAAAAGGAATATATATATAAGTAATAAAAAGTATGATTTTTTGAATATTATAAATTAAGAGTTTTATGAAATATTTTAAATAGAGATTTTTGAACTGTAAAATAAAGATTTTTAAAATCTGAAAGTCTTTGTAATAAAGGAATTTGGTTTTAAAAGGAAGACAAAAATATTTGGGTATAAATATTTATTAACCGTTTTATATAAAGTGATGTGTGTGTGTGTGTATACATATATTAAGATTTATTTACAAATGTGGAATTTATAAATGCGATAGTTTATAAAAGTGGCACTTTACAAATAAAGGAAAGATTTGTAAAATCGTATTTTATAAATAAAAGGATAGATTTATAAACGATGTTTATAAATAAAAGGGACAATTTTATCAATGGATAAATTGGAGAGATAAATCACAATTATGGATTTATAATAAGATGCGGAATGTTGTTTTAGAGAAATAGTTTATTCTATTTTGAAAATTGAAAGTGAGGATAGATTTGGAGATGTTAAACGATATGTTATAAAATAGGAAAAGATTTATACATACAGTTTTATAAGTATGGAAATGATTATGTTGGAATTTAAGTGCGGATTTTTATCAAGGAAATATATTTATGTTTTAAAAGTTGTCTATTTATATTAATATTGCTTAAATTTGTTTATCAATATTTTAATATTTTGAAAAGTTAATTTATTTAAATTTTTAATGTGGTTTGAAATTAATTATAATTATTTATCAATAAAGTTGTGGAAATTAATTAATTATTTATTATTTATAATAATGTTGAAGATGAATTATTATTGTTTTATTAAGAATGTTTTGAAATTATTAATTATTATTTTAAGATGTTTTTAAGTTAACTGTTATTTATTTATAATGTTTATTATTATATAATAGTGTTTTTATAGTAAATGATTGGAATTTATTTATAAATGTTTTTGAGATCTATAAATAGGGTTTTATAAGTAGATGTGGGTTTATAAGAGGAATTTTATAATATGGTTTGGAAAACTTAAAGGAAGATTAGTTAAAGGGTAAAAAGAGTTTTATAAAAGGTTTTAGATATTTATAAAAGAGTTTTAGAAATGGGTTTATAGATTCATAAAGGTAGTTTATAAATGGTTTTATGGATTTATAAATGGTTTATGATTTCAGTAATGTACAAAAGGGAGTTTTATAAATAATTTCAGAGGTTTATGAATGGGGTTGTAAACGGGTTTGGAGATTTATAAAGGATTTTATAAGTTGTTCTAGGATTGTGCGAAAAAGAAACCTTCCTCCGTTCTGTGAATATACTTATACCATTGAGATAAGTATATAGATTTTTTCTAAGTATCAAAATTATAGGGTTTTGTGGGTATATCTTCGTAAAGATAGTTTGAGATAAATATTTGGAAAGTGTTTTAAAATTTAATGAAAAGATTAATTAAAGAGGCTTAGTGTTGCTTGGTGCTTAACTAGTGTTGCTTTTTTTGGAAAATTGATCTCTGGTTGGATTGTTTGTTTGTTTGATAGTTAAATAACCGACTATCAAAATTGGTTCCAAAATGTAACTTTGAAAATATCTAGGAGAGACACGTGAGTTATATGGCACTGTCATCTCCGGTGGTGTTGTACTTTGCATATAAATTTCTGAAACGACCCAGATTTTTTGACATTTGATTTTGAATATTTAAATGGTTTTAAATATTAGATTTGGAATATAAGTTGACTTTGAATATGAAGATTTTGGTTGAAATTATAAAATGAATTTGAATTTCAAATATAGCGATTTATCGTAATACGGAAATGGTAAATAATTGAAATTTGAGTTGGATATGAATCGAAACGATTTCTAATATTGATACAAATTCAATTTGAATTGGAATTGAGTTAATAAGTTTTTAAAACTGGGATTTCAAGCGATTTCGTAAAATTTTGAAATTGTCAATTTTACTGACGCATTAAAATAGCGATCCGGGACGCAGTCTCGAATTCGACGAAACAGTTCCATTGGATCCGTAATAGTGTATTATTATCGGATTTCAAATTTCGTAGCGTTTATAGTTACCGTTTGGTCGTACAGAATAGAAACGCGTTGAAATTAATATTAAATATTTAATATTATAATTGGGTTTAAAAAGCTATCTTCTCCATACGATCGAATTGGGGCTCGAGACTTGTTCCATTGGGTTCGGAGTAGGGGTATAACATTAAGAACGCCAGGTGGCACGCCTCGATAGGAGTTCGGGATTTCCCTGTATATAGTACGAGATATTTTGGAAATTTAATAATATTAAAAATTGGAAAGTCAAACCAGTCAAACACTACTCGTACTCGAGACGCTTTGCCCCAAATTTATATCGCGTTCCTCTTCCTTCATCAGTTTGTTTTGCATGAAAGATAAAAAAATTGAAATCAATTAGAATCGAATTTGTTCAAGAATATTTAAAAAAAAAAAAGAAATCGATGCTGATCGAGGTCACGATGGCTTGGAAGGGGTTCGGCATTCGATTCGTGGTTTAGGGTGCTGCTGGAGTTGCTTGCGAGCACGTTCTTAGGTGGGGTAGTGGAGGATTGGCGGTGACTATTGGTGGTGGTGATTGCGAGTTAGGTTTTGGGCTGCAGTTCGCGCGCTGGTCGTATTCTGGTGTTGACGAGGAGGTGGGCTCGGCGAAGTCTAGGCGATGGTCGTTGGCACATGAAGCGGCAGCGGCGATTGAGGGGGAGTCGCATTTCTGGTGGAGGCTGGAGTGATGCGTGTGTGAATAGGGGGAAGGAGAAGACGCTGCTAGGGCTTTGGATGATTACGGTAATTGACTGTTAATAAGGTATATTTATAAAATTAATTATATTATAAGATTCATGTATCTTATAAATACCGTATTCAATTAATACAAGGTCGGAAATAAACGAAACAAGTTGCATTGGGTTACTGTCAGTGAAAACTAAGCAACAAAATTAGTTTTGGATTTTTCAGAGTCAACTGGAATTTTAGAATTAAATCGAACGTTGTTCGATTTAAATTTAAAATTTGAACGGATTGCAAATAAAAATCAAGGTGAGTAAATCTCACTCAATGTGGTTGACTAGTTTAAATTTATAATAATCTAAATTAATTGTTGGATGATTGGTTGAATTGATATATTATTATCAGTTGGATGTTATATTATATATATAGTAGTATATATATTAGTAGTTGGATATATTCCCGGTGATTGGAGCGGATGAGACACTATGCACCCCACATAATAGCGGATGACCCTATATTACCGTGATATACCGCCTCGAAGCGAGATTGGTATTTTTATGTTATATGATATCGGTAGATGCAGGGAAACAGGTTAGAGGGATCCATCTGGATTCCTCAAAAATGTTGATTTTAATTTCATATATAGTGATATATGATTTGTGTGAATAATCTGATATAGATTATGCAGTGATTTGAATTATTGGATGCTATAGTAGCACTGGCCTTAACCTTGGTATTTTAAATACCATAAATATTTTTTTTGGAATTTGAAATAATTTAAAAGGGAAATGATATCAGTTGATAAATTGGGATTATAATTTCACAGTGTGAATTTATATCGAGATATGAAAAAAGGTTTTGGGAAAAATAGTGGATTTTATTTTGAAAAGTGAGAATGGTTAGGGAATCGGAATGAAATCAATGTGTTGTGAATCGAGAGGGATTTATAAATTGAAATTGGTTATTGGGATTTTACAAATATATTTTTATTAAGAAGTTAAGTTGTTTTAAAAAGAAATTTTTTATTTATTAAACTATGTAATTTAAAACTAGTTAGTATTGAAATACTTTGGGAGTGAATTTTTCAAATATCTAATATTAATGGAAATAAAATTCTAATTTTTATAATAAGCTTTGTAAATCAATTGGATTTATTTAAAAATGAATTGGAAATGAGTTATCGATGTTTATTTAAAGTTTTTGGATATTTTAAATAACTACTTAAACGTGTTTTAGAAATAAAATATTATTATTTAAAAATACTTATTATATATAGAGTTTTGGAAGTAATTGGAATTTAATTATAAATTCTCTCAAGATTTATAAACGGAGTTTATTTAACGGATATGATTTTTATAAGAGAAATCTTGTAATGGAATTCTGGAAAATTAAGGAAATTTCTGAATCGTTGAAATAAGAGAACTTCGAAAGATGAATTAAAATTCATAAAAGAGGATAGAAATGGGTCGTTTGAATTATAGACAAGTGCAATCGATTTTGGAAAATTTAAAGAAAGTTAATTAATAAATTCCGGAAATTTATAGAACCCGTTATAAATGAAAGAAGGAATTTACAAGTAATTGTAAAGATTGTGAGAAATTGGAATAAATGGAATATTTCCTAAGTATTTGAAATAAAATGGTTTTAGGAAAATATACTTAGAAATATTTCCTAAATATTGGACTAGAAGGGTTTGAAATATTTTAGCTACGAGAATATTATTATTATAGAAATATTTTTAAAAGTGTTGAATTATAAATGGATTTGGAAGAAAATATTTCTAAGTATTGAGATGATTCGAAATATCCTGTTATGGATATAACTTTTTGAATTTGTTTCCGAATATTGAAATATTGGAAGCGCTTTGGATATATATCTTTGTAAAGATATTTTGAAATAAATATTTTGAAAAATTTATACTATGTGCCTTGTCACTGCTTATGTGTGTTATTTGATTGTTAAATAACCGACTATCAAATCTGGCCAAATTCGTTAATCGTTTCGAAGAGACCGGGATCGGATTTAATTATCCAAAAACCACTTCGACCCGATTTGTGCGTTACGAATTGTGATATCTCGAAGATAATGGAGATGGTGCTATTGAAGGAGACTTGGTTTGTTCAGACCCAGAACAACTTGTATGGATGAATGCTATCATTGCATCGTTACCTATAAGGTAGTGTTAGCATTCCAAGTATGAATTCTATCCTAAAGGTAAAACGTAGCCTCAAGCCTCATCAACCAGGAATGACTAAAATAGGGGAGATGCAGCAGGGCTAAGTGGGTCACACCCAAGTAGGGTATGTTATCAATTTTCTAGATACCCTCGGAATATGTTATAATTCATGGCTATGGTTGTGCATGGGAAAGAGAGCACTCGATTAGGGTGGGAACACCCGGGGTGATAACATATTCGGTACTATCCAGTAAGGGTTAGGTCTGTCCTACGTTGGTAGGGATTGTTAGGTACAATCTCAGATATTTTTTTCTAAAGATGTACTGTGACGGGCGGTACCCCAGTAGCCCTGTCATTATATGGAATACAATATCCACTACGTGCCTGTACGGTTTTGATTGTGCCCAACTATGCTGAAACGTGAGATGCAAGCATTTCAGCTATTTTCTAGTTTATTTTCTATATACAGTATTATAATATCAGATGATTTTGATATAAAATGTATTGGTTATCGTAAGGTAAAAGCCCATCATGTTCATGTGTGACGTGGTCTTACAAGATACCTTTATTTTTCAAAAGATTTTGATAGCAGTAATAATTCAAATTGTGTTGTTTTCTCACGCTGGTTTTCCAAACTGACTTGGGTGTTATTTTATTATAATACTCGAGTCAGACCAAGTATTACAGATTCAGGTTAGGATGCTATGGAGCTCAAGAGACGAGCTGGAGGAGTCTCAGGCATATTCCACATACTTAATTTTATTCCGCTATGTGTTAAACTGAGTATTCAGCATTTGTGAGGACAAGTTATTATAACTGTCCAGATTGATTTTTGATTGTTGTACTCTAATGATTGTGTGTATATTAACAGCTACAGATTCTTTTGTACAAAAATATGTTATTATTTATTATATATTGTTCCACTGTGATTGTGAGATTCTATGTTATTGTTTCTATTTTCTTCTTTTCTTCTTCACCCCTAATAATCTGGTATTTCCGGCACTCGATTGCTCATCATGCTATACTGTGAATGTATGGATGCCGATTTTCGAGGGTTGAAAATCTCGTTCGTTGCATTTGGTACCAGAGCTGAAGGTTAAGCGATTACCTTGGTTTTGGTGGGGATTACTCATTAGAGATAGAGTCAGTAATACCCTAGAATGAGTTTGAGTGTATTAATAGATATGAGCGCGTATTTGTTAGTGAATAAAAAAATGTTTAATATTGTGTTTATTTATCGGTTGAGTGTTTATGAATTCTGGTCGGTACTGGAAGTACAACTGTATCGATAGGAGTTTCTAAATTCTTAAACAAGGTAAACTAACACAGTATTGTTTTGAAAAAAAGGTAAATGAAATAATTTTACCCAATTGATATTTTGATATAAAAAGAATAATTTCCTGAAATTATTATAGTATATTAATATGTTTGGTTGTTATTACTATTATAATCAAAACAAGATTATAAGATTTGAAATGGTTTATACAACCAAATAGAAAGTGTATAAATAAGATTTATACAAACGAGTTAAACTGAAAATGAATAAAACTAGATTTTGGAGATATAAATCCCGGAAAGTTTGAATTTTTTTTTGTAAAGTGTTGTGAATATAAAATAGCATTATTTTTAGAAGAATATTTGAATAGAAAATGTTTTTAAATGGATTTTGAAAGTGATAAAGCACTGAACTCACTATAGTCGTTGGAAAATAATTCTGGTGATGAGGCCGCATCATCAGTCTTCATTTTCGAGTCTCTAGGTGATTGATTTGCTACTGTAGTAATTTGATATGGGGATTTTTGTTTAATAACAACGGTTGTTTTTGGAATTCCGGATGGAATTTGTTTTGGATAAAAACCAGGTTTGGTTTAAATTTAAAAAGTGTGATTTGGGATATTTGTTATTTCAAAATGATTTCGAATGAAACTGGGTGTTTGAATTCTGGAATCCTTATTTAAATATTTTAGGAAAATATTAGGAAATAAGTTTTGAATTTATAAGTTGAAGAATGATACTGGTAAAGGAAGAGGTGTGAAAAATGGAATTTTGGAATTGAATTTTTACTTAAGTTAAAATGGAATGCATGAATTAAAATTTAACTTAAGCTAAGATTAGATAAAATTGGATTTGATTAGAAAGGATATCGAATTGAATTGGATATATGGTTTGAATTGTAAAGTGATTATATAACTATAAGTTATAAATTTTGAATGGAATAAAAGTTAAGTGAAAAATTATGGAATTGTGAATAAATAAGTTTGAATAGCTTACAAAAGTTGGAGTTAATTAAATAAATACATACTTAAGCTATAAAGTAATGTATAATATTGAGTTAAAAATAAATTTAAATGTGAATATACTCGAGTAAGCATCGACGAAATGGGATTTAATTGGAAATTTAAATTTGCAAAGAAGATGTAATTTAAAAAGAGTTAAATGGAATCAACTCAAGTACAGAATTTATATAATTAAGGACAATAAGTTGTGTAACTTATAAATTGGAAAGTAAAATAGAAAAAAAAACAAAATAAAATGGCTTGATATTTTGGTGAAGAAATAGAAATCCAAATTTGAAGTATAAAATGAATTTGAACTCGAGTCAAACAAAATGGAGTGGTTTTCGAAATAAAAATCTAAGAGTGAAGTATAAAATGAAAATGAACCAACTAGACAAAAAAATCAGTGAATTGAATATTGGAAATGGAACTTGAGTTATAAATGGAATTCAACTTATATGTAAGCGAATTAGATATATTTTGAATATTGTCGAATAAAATAGAAATTGATTGAAATGGTAGTGACTTAAGTTATAAATGTAACAACCCGCATATTTTACGATTGTATACTTAAATGTTTTATTTAAATATAGCATTGTTAATCGGATTAAAGTCCGAAATGCTACTTTTTGTAAACCGTCGAATTAGGACTCGAGACTACTTCCATTGAGTCCAAAATGGAGTTTGCGACCTTTTTGAGTATAAACATCGATATGTTTGGAGTTGAGTAGAATTTTGGTATTTTTTTTCTATTGGGCTTTGGGTTTGAGTTTCAGCCCATTAACCCAACATAATACCCTAACTCCACCCCCTCTCCTCTTCATTCATTCTCATTTCCTAATACTCTCAAGCTAAATTGTAACGACCCAGAATTTCTATCATTTGAAATTCGTATGTTTAATTGATTTTAAATATTAACAAGTAAATTTAATAAGCTGAGTAACTTAAATTTTGAATATCTAGATTTAATTGGATAATTAAATCGACAATTTCATATTTGAAATTGCATAAATAATTGATAATTGGTTTAATGTGTATAAAAATGATTTATAAAGTTATATTAAATCATATTGGAGTTAAAATGATATTATAGAACTTTTAAAATCGAATTAAAAGTTAAATTGTGAAAATTGATTATTTTAATATTTAATTGACGAGTGAAAATAGTCATTTTTCAAACAGTCTCAGATTTCGATGAAACCAGTTTCATCGGATCCATAATGTTAAATTATTGTAAGGTTTCAAATTTCGGGTCAATCGTATTTACGGTTTGTCTGGGGCAAGCTGAAACGCATAGAAATCGTTTTAATCGATTTAATTTAAATTTGATCGTTTATTTCCGTAACTCACACATATGATCGAATTAGCTCCCAAAACACATTCCATTGTGTCCGGAACGCGGGTAAAACGTTAGAAATGCCAGTCGGCACGCTTCGTTTGGAGTTCGGAAAATTTTCGATGAATAGTGTTTTGGCAAATTTCTATATAAGGACCTAACTTTCTTCTTTTGCACTCAAAAACCCTAGAACTAAACCCTGGCCGCCACTTTTTCATTAATGGCCAGAAAATCACGATCTTCTTCCTCAATTCTCTCTCGATCCGTCGACTTTCAGCACAAACTTTCAACTACAATATCGTAAGGAGCATCAAGATCTCTCTATCCAACGGCTGTGATCAAGAACGGGCCAACGGATCAACGGAAAATCGCATGAAAAGTCGCGCCGTTCGCATACGTTTCACTAGGCCAAGTTGTAGCCGAGTTCGACCGAATTTGTGCCGTGGGTAGCACACGTGGAGGGCTTCGAAACGCCATTGGTCGATCGTCTTCAAATGACAAGAGGAGTTCGCGATAATTCGATGTATAAAGGCGGCTATGGGTTCTTGTTCACGTTCGAAAACTGGAAGAGGGGAGAAGAGGCGCACGGCCTTGATGTGGAGTTGGCAAAATCAACGGTTGTGTTTTGATGTAGGGTTTTAAATATAAAATAAAACTGAAAATTATTGTATTATAAATTCGTATAATGTTTAAATATCGTAACTTTGTCATACGAGGTCGAAAAGTGATGAAACAAATTGTGTCGGGTCCGTATTGTCGAGCACTACGCAATGGAGCTAGTTTGGGATTGATTGGAGCCAGTGATAATTTCGGGTAAAATTAAACGTGCGTTTAATTTTATTCGGAACAAATACTGCAACCGTTATTGAAAGCAAGGTGAGAGCACCTCACTCAATCGAATTTTGTTTTCGATTTAAATTTTAAATAGTTAGATTTAAAATTTATTGATAGTGTTGATTGTGTGAATTGAATGATGGTTGCTATTTATTGTGTTGAAATAGACCCTATACGCCGTATATTAAGCGGAGGTTATTTATTAAACCCATATACCGCGATAATTCCACCGTGAAGTGGAATTGGTATTATATATGTATTTGGAGTTGATTTTCCACATTATATAGCGGATGAGACCCTATTGTGCCGCATAATAGCGGATAATATTTTATAAATCCCATATACCGCGATATTCCACCTCGAAGTGGAATTGGTATTGTGCTAACATCTGTGGATGCATGGAAACAGGTTGAAGGGATCTAACTGGATTCCTAAAATAATTGAATTTGTTTCAATATTGTGTGTTGATTATTTATAATCTCCGTGTGATTATATTTGTGATCGGAATTGTGGAAGGCTATAAATTAGCCGAATATATTTTTGGTATCGTTGGATACCAGAAATAAATAAAAATTGGATTTTAAAATTTTAATTTAAAATTTATTGTGAAATTTTTTTTTGATAATTTTGGTAAATTTATAAGGGAGTTTTAAAAAGATAAAGTTTATTTTTGGACCATATTGAATTAAATTTCAAATTTTGGGGAAAAAGGGCTAAATAAATGGATTTCGAAAATATTATTTACAAATTGAGAATTTATTTAAAATTTGGATTTTTGAATAGTTTGGAAAATAAAGGAATATATCTTCTTAAAAAGGAATTTATTTTAAAAGGAAATAAATTTAGAAATCCATTTGGTAATTGATTTTTGGTAATTAAAAATAAATTTTTTGGAAATATTTGGAAATTTATTTAGTGTCTTGAAATGAATTTGGGAAATCAATATGGAAATTTGATTTGGTGTTTTGAAATCAATTTGAAATAAATTGGTTATTAATTTACCATAACCAGTAAAATATATTCACCGAAATTTATCTGATTTAAATTAATCAAATGATTAAATTAATCCTACTTATGGATGTTTGGATTATATTGGATGTTGAATTGTTTGATATCCCTGATATGTGATGCTTTGTGATATATATATATATATATATATCTGTGATATGTGAATGAAAGATAAGCGTTATCGTTTATACCGCTTATCAATTATATTGTTATATTTGATCTGTGATGGTTGAATGTTGTTGCACTATCGTGTTAAACCCGTGGACTACACAATACACACACAAAAGTGGATTTCACGTGGAAATCGATTAAGTCACAGATTTTTGACAATTCTAAAAATTGAATTTTTGAATCCAAAATAGTTTTGGAATTGGAATTGAAAGTTTTTGAAAATGAGATTCAAAAATAAAAGTTATTTTAAATAACTTAATAAAATTGAGATTTGAATCATTTGATTTAAAATTTGTATTCAACGTTTTGAAATTGAATTCAATGATTTGGGAATTTTGGTTTAAAAGGATTTTACAAGTGTAAAAGGTGTTTGTATGGGTTTTTAACCATTTAAAATTATAATTTTGGAAATTTGAATTGAAATTCAAGTTGTATACTTGGATGGCTTTAACCTGTGTAATTGTAACCAGTTTTTCCCAAAACGTAAACTATCTGTTTTCAAATAATAATAGCTTTTATAAAGTGAAAAGATTTCCAATTTGAATCAAAACATTTCAAGTTGAAATGAAATTGTGAATAGTTTGGAAACACTATGAATTAACCTTTGTGAAGATGATTAATCTTGTTTTGAAATAAAAGAAGATTTTAAAAGGTGTATCTTTTATATTATAAAAGACTTTAATTGTGAATAGTTTTGAAAGCTATAAATTAAATCTTAACTTAAGGATTTAATTGGTTAATCAAATTGAAATGGAAATTGATTTGGAAATCTGTGAATGAATCTTTGTGAAACTGGGTAAACTTTGTGAAGTAAATATTTTTGTTAAAGATTTAAAATGGTAATTTGTATAAACCATTTGAAGGAAAGGATTTGGGTAATAAGTTGTGACTTAATTGAAACCCCTATATCCATATGTTTTAAATATTATGCTCACTATTCGGGTTAGCCGGGAAAAGACCCTTATGTTATATAACCCATTCCGAATAAGTGATACGACGATATGGATCGTATTGAAGACCGGTGGTGAAGACCGGGTATTTGTGAAAACGATAGGATGACCTATCGATTGTATCTGCACCGTTAGCTACGGTATAGAGATTTCCTTTGTGATGGGAAGTTCGATCGGGATTGTGAATACCCGAATTGCAAGGGCTTCTTTGGAAGTGCCTTCGGTTCTGTTCGAACCCAGAACAGACATGTATGGTTACATGTCTGACATTACATTTTGAGATATAAAGCTGATTTCTTTCAAATACATTTCTGTTTGGTGGCGGAGAATTTATTCTCTTAGCTAAACACCCTTCTCTAAGACGTACGAGCTCAGAGGTTATGTAGTTGAAAGTTATCAGTGATATACTCCCAATTTGGTAGTGTGGCATGCTGAGTGTTGCTGTGTGATGATTATTTATTGATCATTTGTGATCAAAGCGTGGCTTTGTGAAAAAGCGTAGCTTTGTGGACGAGACCTCTTCGGACCTCACAACCCGAAAATGGTCAAAACAGGAATGATGCGGCAAGGTTATGAGGGTCGCTCCCTTTAGGGTATGTCATTTCCTTCTGGAAAAGGGTGGTATCAGGTATGGAGCCCTGGTATTTAACCTATGTGGTCGCTCCAATCTCATTTACTCTGTGTGATTGTTGCTTTGTGATCGAGGTGCCTCGGATAAAGGTCCCAAAGGACCGGGGGGTGGCATATTCTTGTAGTAGTTACCCAGTGTAAGGGGTAACCCAGCCTTGTGTTGGCAGAGAGCTAGTTAGTTCTCGGGACGTCCCGCCAGAGGCGATCCCATGTGGCATAGGAAGTTCCTTAGCCTGACCATTTGTTGGAAATCCAAAGAAACAATACAAACCTTGTACGGTTTTAGTTGTATAACCTGCTATGGAATGTGGCGGTAACCTGTTATTGAACATAGTAGCTATAGTAGGCATACAATAATGGTTGTATGTTGGCTAAGATTAATATTATACTTTCGAAATGTTTTCCACTATGCACTAATAATAATAATCCAATGATTTGCATTGTAAGCATGTTTGACTATCATAAGAAGAAATCTCCTCCAATTCTGCGTTTGCATTGTGTGTGTGGCGGGAGGTCTTATGGTAGTTTCATTTTCCAAAAGCATTGCGAATGTCTTTTACTTCCTTTGTTGTTGTTGTTTTAAAGATAATAACTGTTTTAAGTTCTCACACCAGTCACCATGACTGACCTGGAGTTTATTGTTCTCTTCCTAAACTCTGGGTGCCCACCAATTTCCACACGGGCAGCCTAGAGTTAGTTTTCAGGTCATTCTAGATTCAGGAGATGTTGTGGAGCTCAGTGGCGAGCTGGATGGCGAGACGTATCACTTGTATATGATATTATCTATTCCGCTGTGTATTCTGTATGAGGACAAGTTTGTATAACTGTCCATTGATGTATTGTGTTGTATATTGTTGTTGTACACTCTGATGATGATGTAATGTATAAACTGATATAGTTCTTTGATTTAAAGATTATTCATTGATCTATTATATGTTGTTCCACTGCAATATGTGAGATTCCGATATTGTTTCTGTTGTTTCTTCTTTCTTTCTTTCTGTCTTCTTCTACCTCTTCTTTTTAACCATAACAATTCGGTTTTCCGGCATTAGATTGCTCGGTAGTTGATACAGTGGACGTATTAATGTCGATTTTCGGAGGTCGAAAATCTTGAATCATTACATAAAGTAAAAAATGGGGGAAGAGAAAATAAATTAGAAATTCCTAATCCCTAATTCTCTTAGAAAAACATCAACTTCAAGCTAGAAATCAAGGAGAAGCTTAGGTAAGCATCCTCTTCATCTTCTCCATCTCTATCTCCCTTCAATTCTCAGAAATTCCTAACCCTAACTTAGGAAAAACTTTACCTTTGATAATAGATTGAAGATTCTAGAGGTGTATTGAAGAGGAATTGGCCTTTCCTTTGTTTTATAGCTTCTCGTTCGTTGTTTTTGGGTTTAAAGGTGAGTTCTTTAACTCACATCTACGTCTATACTTTCGTTGTTGTTAGGTATGAATTCCTAACATTTGAGCATGTTCATTTGCTTTTGATTTGAATTGATTTGGTGAATTTTCCAAATTTTGGTGTTTTGGTTCAAAATCTATGAAAATCCTTATATAGATGTTTGGACATGTGTTCGGAGTGTATTGATGAGTCTATAGGGCTGGGTTGTCGCTTGGCATAAATCCCTAGCCAGCGTCGCTCATTCGATCGCTTCCGACGTGAATTGGCCATCATTGGCCTAGGTTCAATATTTGCATGAGCTTCAGCTCAGACGTCTGGTATAAGGATCAGACGTCTGAAGCTAAGGAATAAATATTCCAAACGTTCAGCTCAGACGTCTGACCTTGCTTTCTAGACGTCTGGGAGATCCAGACGTCTGAGCTTACTTCCCAGACGTCTGGGTGATCTGGAATAGAATTTCCAGTACCTCGGTTTAGACGTCTAATTTACTGGTTCAGACGTCTGGTTAGGGTTCAGGCGTTTGCCTTGTAATTTCAGACAACTGGAAACTTTCTGGATTATTTGCAGAGAATAAATCCGGACGTCTGGATTTGAAACAGACGTCTAGAACTGTGCATTTTGCCTATTTTGGGCTGTTTTGTGTGGATTTCCAATTTTAATCGGTTTTTGTTGATCCAGATAGTTGTTATCACTTATTATCGACTTTGATGACTTCTTTCTTAGGATTTTTGGAATATCCATTTGATGGATTTGATATCGATTTTTATGGATTTAATTCACATTTTCGTATGTGAACTTTTGGTGATTGATTGTTTCTACAATCATTTCTGTGGTTTGTCACTTTAAAATACAAAGGTTTCTATACTAGTAGTAAATACTCAAACTCTTTCATAAAAACGATTTCAACACTTCTTTAAATACAAAGCTCATTTTTAAAACTGTTTTCCAATCTATTAGTATATACAAACCTTTACCTCATTCGTATGAGAAATCTAATTAAACGGCTTAGCTAAACAAGTGGTATGAAACGCTTGCGTTTACTTTGTCGGTTAATTCTTAGACTCGTTCGATTGAAATCTTGTGACAATTTTCGAGTGGAAATCTACAATCTGTTCGTAAATATTTAAGTTAAGCTAGTGGTTATGGGACATGAAGCTAAACTCTTATGTTTACTAGCTTAGTGTGATTCACACTTCTTATTGATCAATGGTGATCATTTTGTGATTTAGACTAGCAATGTGCGATGTCTCTTTGTTTGTGTGGGGACTAAAAACCCCGTTTGTGGAACTTCGATTCAATTTGGTGGGGTAGCGACCCATGGTCTCCGGGCCGTTTGTGGAGCTTCGGCACAAAATTGATGGTTAGCGACCATGGAATAGCGTTCCGTTTGTGACACACATGTTGGGGAGTTTTCATGCTCCCGTTTGTGATAGGCCTTCCCCTTTTGTGATTTCTGAATTTCTGGTGGTTGATTTCAAGAATTTGTGTTTCACAAATTTTCGTGGATTGCATTGATAAGCTTGATCAATATTTGTGTTTTAGTGAATAATTTAAAGAATATGACATTCTTTTAGTGTTTGAGAATATTTGAGATATTGTATGATTTTTGTTGTTATCTGATGTATACTTATCACAGTATGGCATTATTGTTACCATACGTTTTTGTGATATCTCTTATCCTATCTCATTTTATATGATATTTATAGCTAGACTGATCCGTTTATTATTTCTCTTCTTAAATAATACTCAGGTCAGACCGAGGTATTTCAGGTGCTTCTGCTTAACTTCTTATCTGGGTCCATCACCTGACTTTTGGCTAACTACTTTAGCTTAGTAGTTTCTGTTGTTATACATTCGAGATATAGACTCCTTGATGTATACTTATTCTTTTGTCTAGCACCTGTATCTATTCTTTTGTGATGTAGTGGATCTTGTATGACCACTATTTTGAGGTACACTTCAATGTGATATATTCATATCTGTTCCGCCTTTGTGATATGAATATCTGTGACTGATTTGTGTTATGTTTATTTCTATATTTGTTTCCGAAGCCCACATAGCCACTGTGTGGTAGCTTTGAGTTTGCATTTGATATGACGGATTTCCTCTTGAAATGAAATGTAAGTTACATTATTAACATATCGGTACTCGCATAAAGCAACTACAAAGATGGTCGCTCCTCAACAGCCTTATTCTTCGTGCTAGTCGACGACATTTGTGACGCCCCACCTCTATACCCACGCTAGACAAGAACACTACGGTGTAATGCTGTCGACTAGCACGGAGAATAAGGCTATGGAGGAGCGACCATCCATGTAATTTCTTTGTGTGAGCACCGATATTCAGATATAAAACATGCATTTCATTTAAGGAGGAAATCCGACATACCGATACAAACTCAAAGCTATCACACAGTGGCTATATATAATCTTCGGAAACAACTATAGAAATAAACATAACACAAATCAGTCACAGACATCCATATCACAAAGGCGGAAGAAGATATGAATATAACACATAAAAGTGTACATCGGAGTACTGGTCAGAAAGGTCCACGATAATACAAAAGAATAGCAACATGTGCTACACAAAAGAATACATCTACGAGTCGATATCTCAAATGTATACAACAAAAAAATACTAATCTAAGTAGTTTGCCAAAAGTCAGAGTAATAGATCCCTGGGGAGAAGTCAAGCAGAAGTACCTATAACATCTCGGTCTGACCTGAGTATTATTTCATAAAAAAATAATAAACGGATCAGTCTAGCTATAAATATCAGATGACATGATATAGAATAAGAGATATGGCATAAACGTATAACAACCATAAAGGCATACTACTATAAGTATGTAAATGATAATTAACAAGAGATTAATCAATATCACAAGAATCTTCTCAAAGATCCAAATCCATAAAAAGGTAATGACACACGAATTCACCAATGCACAGAAATTGATAAAACATATTAATGAAAATCACGAAAATTGGTGAAGCACAAATTCTAGAAATCAACACACGAAATCCAGAAATCACAAAAAGGGGGAGACCTATCACACAAACGGGAGCATGAAAGCTCACCAAAATATGTAACACACGAACGAGAAGCTATCTCATGGAAGCTAACCATTTAATTTTTTGAACACACGAATGGCCCGAAGACCTTTGACACACGAATGGCCCGGAAACCAATGAACACACGAACGGCCTAGAAACCATGGGGCGCTACCCCACATATGTGAGTAGAAACATCACACAAACAGGGTCTAGTCTCCCTTGCAGACAAAGAGACATCGCTCAATCGCTAGTCTAAATCACAAAAATGATCGTCATGATCATCAAGAAATGTCAATTACACTAAGCTAGTAAATATATGAGTTTAGCTTCATGTCCCATAACCACTAGCTTAACTTAAATATTTACGAACAAACTGTAGATCTTCACTAGGAAATTGTCACAAAAGGTTCAGTCGAACAAGTCCAAGAATGAACCGACAAAGTAAACGCAAGCGTTTCATACCACCTGTTTTGCTAAGCCGTTTAATTATATTTCTCATCCGATTGAAGTAAAGGCTTGCATATACTAATAGATTGGAAAACGGTTTAGGAAAAAGAGCTTTGTAATAAAATAGAGTTGAAATCGTTTTGATGAAAGAGTTTTGATATTTACTACTAGTATTGAAAACTTTATATTTTTAGAGTGACTAGTCACAAAATTGATTGTAGAAACAATCGGTCATAAAAATTCACATTCGAAGATGTGAATAAAATCCAAGGAAATCAGTCCAAAATGCATCAAAGTAGAAATAGGTGGTGCAGCCTAACATGCCGAGCGAGCTAACAAAATACAGGTCAAACGACCTAAGTATGAAAAGGCGTGTGACTTAACGTCTTAACAAGGCCAAGCGACCTAGTGAGTCACGACCTACTGGAACGAGCTTGCTAAGCTGAGCGACCCATGGTGGAGCGACCTAGAGGCCAGCGACTTAAAGCATAACAGGCCGAGCGACTTAAGGGCGAACGACCTATCATAATAAAGTGGTGCGCGACCTAACTTGGTCGAGCTAAGGTGATGCACGACCAAACATAGCCGAGCTACTGAGCGACCTAAATGGTTGCGACCTAATATGGCAACAGGGTCGAGCGACTTAAAGGTGTAAGGCAGGTAGAGCGACCTAACTCCTGGCCGAGCTAAGGAAAGGCGCGACCTAATGAGGTGCGACCTAGTGAGTAGGTAAGGTCGAGCGACCTAAAAGAAGCGAGCTAGGCGTGCGTCCTAACTAGTGAGAGACCTAGTGGTAAAACAGGTCGAGCGACCTAACTGGTCTTGAGATGCTTCAATGGTCAAGCGACCTAACTAAGTGAATGGTCGAGCAACCTAAAGTTTTTAAGGAAATAGGATGAGCAACCTATAGATGCAAACGACCTAAAAAGGTACGAGATAGAGCATAGTGCAAACAACCTATAGCCGAGCGACCTAAAGAGAAAACAGGTTGAGCGACTTAAAGGGTTGAACGACCTAACAATGCGAGCAAGCCGAACAACCTAAGGAACGCGACCTAACTGCGAGGCGACTTAGTGGCATAGCGACCTAGTTCATGGCGAGCTAAACGTAGGCAGAACGACCTAATGCCGAGGTGGCTTTTCTTCCAGAACGACTTAATCCCAGAAATTCTCAAGAACACTAAAAACTGGAGTTCTTCGCCAATTCGATTCAAACCAAAAGTAAGCGTACATGCTAAAGTAATAGGAATTCATTTCCAACAATCCAATATAGTTATAGACAAGAATGTGAGATAAAAATCTCACCTTTTCATGGAAATTGATGGAAACCGAGCTTGAAAGCAAAGTGAGAAGCAACCACAAGCTTGAATCAATGCTTCACTTTGAATTTGGAGTTAGATGTTGAATTTGCAAATGAACTTGAGCTTGGAATTTTAATTTCCACTTCCCTCCACCATTTTTGATGAAGCTTTGCTGTTAGGATTATGAAGAAGGAAGTGATGAAGAGGAGATGGGTTGGGACTGAGTTAGTAATGGTTCAGCCCAAACCAAAGTCCTAAGCAAAAAGTGGTGAAAATTCCACTATCTCCAAACATGTCAAAGTTTATACTCAAAAAGATCGCAAACATCATTTTGAACTCAATGGGGGTGGTCTCGAGTCCTAATTTGACCGTATGCAAAAAGTAGCTTTTTGGACTAAGATCCGACTAACGATTAAAATATTTAAATAAGATATTTAAATATAAAATCGATAAATATGCGGGTTGTTACAGACTCCCCTCCTTAAAGAAATTGCGTCCTCGCAATAAATAAGATGGAAATAAACAGTAACTACCATAAAAGCATATTAACACAAAAGAAATTTGAAATAAGAAGTTCACCTCAAAAGAGCATGAGATGGTAAGTCCGGCTGTGTTCGCTTGATGAATTATCTAGATTCCCAAGAACAATCCTTGGGATTTGAGAACCATAGAACTCACACAAAGAGAACATCTTTATTTTCGAAGACGTTTGACTTCCGAAGCGATAATACGAATAGGATGCTGCTCAAAAGTTAAATTAGGCGAAACTTCAATTTCTTCCACAACGCCGGACTCAAGAATAAAATCGGAATCTCGAAAACATTCCCGTAATTGAGAAACGTGAAACACGTCACGAATAGCAGAAAATTTGAGCCGGTAATAAAAGGCGATACGCCATGGAATCACTACGTTTAGTGATAGGAAATGGCCCAATATATTGAGGCGCTAATTTTTCCCCGATTGACTGAAACGTAAAACACCCTTAATTGGTGGAACAGGAATAAAATCTGGTCCTAAAACCAGCTTCTCGCCGGCCTCAAGCCAACAAGAAGGAGATCGGCATGGCCTTTCATAGAGTGCCTCGAAAGGTGCCATACCAATACTAGATTGGAAGCTATTATCATAGGAAAACTCAAATAGAAAAATATGATCTTCCCAACTTCCATCAAAATCAAGAACACAAACACGAAGAAGGTCTTCAAGCGTTTGATTCACACGCTCGGTTTGTCCATCGGACTAGGGGTGATAAGCGGTGCTAAAATTAAGCTTCGTTTCCAAAGCTGTTTGTAGACTCTTCCAAAATCCACTAATGAAAAATGGATCTCGATCGCTAACAATTGAAGTAGGAACTACATGCAATTTAACAATTTCCTTGATAAAGAGTTTGGCCAAAAGAGAAACGGTTCGGTTAGACCAAACGGGAATAAAATGGGCGGATATAGTAAGTCTATCAACTATCACCCATAAGCTATCATGACCCGAACAAGAACGGGAAATGCCATAACTAAAATCCATGGAAATTTGATCCCACTTCCAAATTGGAATTTCTAAAGGTTGCAATAACCCACCATGCCTTTGTGAAGTTGGCAAGTCATGCAACACTTAACAAAGTTAGCAATATCAGATGTCATTCACTCCCAATGATAAAGTCGCTTTACATCTGCGTACATTTTACTCCTACCGGGATGAATGGAAAATTTAGAATGATGAGAATTTTCTAAAGTATCTTTACAAAGATCACTAATATTTGGTACGATAAGTCTACCAAATTTTCGAATGCCGCCACGAAAATCAATATCGAAGTCTTTCAAATTTCAATATTAATTTTATCCCTACAACTTTGGCTAAGAAGAGCCAATTCGGGATCTAGCCTTTGAGCTTCAAGCATGCAGTCTAAAAGAGAAGGATGAGCCTCAAGGCTACATAAAACAAGAGATGAACATGAATTAGAATTCACGATCTCGAATCTCACAAGTGGAGGAAATCTCGAGATCATTCCATTCAGATATCATCAAAGAAATAACTGTTTGTTGCTTAAGACTAAGGGTATCGGCAACACGATTCTCCCATCCGGGAGTATAAAGGATATCAAGATCATAAGATACAAGGAATTCGAGCCAATGTGGTTGACACAAATTAAGTTCCTAATAGAAAATAGATATCCCAATAATTTATAATTGAGGTGGAGAACAAATTTCTCCCCCAAGATGATGATGCTAAACCTTGAAAGCAGAAACAATAGCCGCAAGCACCAGATCATAAGTGACATACCTAGTCTCGATCGGCTTTTAGGATTTAGAAGCACAAGTGATAGCACGCTCTCTTTTGCAAGAGAATGGCATCTAAACCAACACGATTAGCATTGGTACTAAAGATAAAGCTTTGGTTCCCTTCGGGAATCACAAGGATAAGAGTATCGAAAAGAAAGAATTTAATCTTCTTTCCTGAAAAGCTAAAACTTTCAAAATCACAATTACCTTTATAGAAAAATTTACATTTTACAAATCAATTTATTGTGCCTGACTGTCTCATCAAAGCGTTTAGGAAATCCCTATCGATAACGTTGATCAAGCGCATCGACCAGAATTCTTAAAACACTAAATGGGCAATACAACACAAAATCATCTTCTATATGATAAAAATATCTCTTAAAAGTTTTGAGAATATTCTTTGCTTGTTTAATAAAAAATCAAACTGTACTTTATAAATAAATCTTATGAAAAAGATTTGCAAAATTTTAAATTTTTATTTTCATCCAAAATTAATAAATACAAGAATGGAATTATTGAGATATTCATAGAATACTCGATTTATAAATTGGATGAAATAAGCTAGATAAACCGAATGACATGATAAGTCATTCATAAGAATCATAACGAGTGCGGAATGTGGTAAGCGGAATGCTAACTCCCGCAACTCCTAGCTAATGAAATCCGGTGGCAAGGTTAAACTGGAAAGACCTTAACACCTCTTAAAAGATTGCTTAGGTGATGATCCTAAGACAAGCTCAAAGATTCTGGAAAATTCACAACTACCCAATTGAGAGAAATAATCCTTTACTCAACATGTGAGCTTAAAGAATAAAATGATGCCATTAATTTGGAATCGAAATCACAAAGGAAAAATATGAATCTGCTTAACAGATTAAAAATGTCGAAAATGAATAGTCCATACGGAAAAATAGGATATGGGCCTCATAATGATGAAGCCAATCCTTTCACGCAAATCAATTTCGAAACCTAAACAACGAATAATATGCAAATCGGTTCGGAAAGAAAAATCACATGAAATAATTTCGACATCAATAAAAAGCAAATTGAGTGTTGCGGATCCACCAACTGGATTCAAAATTCTCAAAGAAGTCATCAATTCCAAAATGTTTTAAAGAAAAAGAATCAACAAGTTCTTTTGATATAAAAAGGATGAGATGAACCCATATCAAAAAGAACTCGAATAGGATAATCACAAAACAAGTGTAATCAAGGATTGAATAAGAAATACCTTGACCAAGAGAAGAGTTGCTAGGGGCTTGCAGCTTTCCCCATCTCCTACTTTGAAGTTCAGGACAGGTAGATAAGTAATGACCCGAGCCTTTGCAATAGCGGCAATAAAGGGGTTTCGGGCACTTAATAACATAATGGTCTGTGGAACCACAATTGAAGCATTGTTTACGACTAGCGGTAGGAGTCTCAACTACCGGAGTTTCTCGTTCCACTTTCTTCTTTCTTTGAAGTTTGGAACAGGAAGAAATAAAATGGTCCGCACCTTTACAATAGCGGCAAGAGATAGGTCTAGGACACTTATTTACATAGTGGTCCTTAGAACCACAATTGTAGCATTCTCCATGATTAGGGATTGGAGTCTTTGCTACCGAGGTTTCTTTCTTTACCTTCTTATCGGGATAAGGGCTTTTGAACTTAATATGCCTCTTCTTGGAAATCCCAATATCACTATCAATTCCTTTACCAGCCTCTTCATGTTGAAGAGTGATATCCACAAGTTGATTGAAAGGAACTTCAATTTTCAAAGGTAAAACCATTTCGGGGTTCTTACCCAAAGCACAGATAAACCTTTGATTCTTAGCAAGATCCAAAAGTTGTTGGGCAGACATGAATACGCCATCTAGAGAAGGACTACTGGATTGAACAGCGGTAGGACTGCCAGAACTAACCATCTCTTCTTATTTAAGAAAGGAGGAAGAAGAAAAAGGTTATTCTCAGAATGACTTTCAAGCAATCTTGATAGATCAAACAAGGGATCATAAAGAAAACAGGATGAATCAGTTCAAAGACTCGAACTAAATCCTGAAGCACGACTCCTAAGGTGGACTTAGGACGATGATCCTTGTTAAGTTATTCTACATTGTTCCGAAGTTTGGCTCTGATACTAAGCTATGACGCCCCACCTCTATACCCACGCTAGACAAGAACACTACGGGGTAATGCTGTCGACTAGCTCGGAGAATAAGGCTGTGGAGGAGCGACCATCCATGTAATTTCTTTGTGCGAGCACCGATATTCAGATATAAAACATGCATTTCATTTAAGGAGGAAATCCAACATACCGATACAAACTCAAAGCTATCACACAGTGGCTATATATAATCTTCGGAAACAAATATAGAAATAAATAACATAAATCAGTCACAGACATCCATATCACAAAGGCGGAAGAAGATATGAATATAACACATAAAAGTGTACATCAGAGTAGTGGTCAGAAAGGTCCACGATAATACAAAAGAATAGCAACATGTGCTACACAAAAGAATACATCTATGAGTCGATATCTCAAATGTATACAACAAAAACTACTAATCTAAGTAGTTTGCCAAAAGTCAGAGTAATAGATCCCTGGAGAGAAGTCAAGCAGAAGTACCTGTAACATCTCGGTCTGACCCGAGTATTATTTCATAAGAAAATAATAAATGGACCAGTCTAGCTGTAAATATCAGATGACATGATATAGAATAAGAGATATGGCATAAATGTATAACAACCATAAAGGCATAATACTATAATTATGTAAATGATAATCAACAAGAGATTAATCAATATCACAAGAATCTTCTCAAAGATCCAAATCCACAATAAGGTAATGACACACGAATTCACCAATGCACAGAAATTGATAAAACATATCAATGAAAATCTCGAAAATTGGTGAAGCACAAATTCCAGAAATCAACACACGAAATCCAGAAATCACAAAACGGGGGAGGCCTATCACACGAACGGGAGCATGAAAGCTCACCAACATATGTAACACACGAACGAGAAGCTATCTCATGGAAGCTAACCATTTAATTTTTCGAACACACGAATGGCCCGAAGACCTTTGACACACGAATGGCCCGGAAACCATTGAACACACGAACGGCCCGGAAACCATGGGGCGCTACCCCACATATGTGAGTAGAAACATCACACAAACGGGGTCTAGTATCCCTCGCAGACAAAGAGACATCGCTCAATCGCTAGTCTAAATCACAAAAATGATCGTCATGATCATCAAGAAGTGTCAATTACACTAAGCTAGTAAATATATGAGTTTAGCTTCATGTCCCATAACCACTAGCTTAACTTAAATATTTACGAACAAACTGTAGATTTTCACTAGGAAATTGTCACAAAAGGTTCAGTCGAACAAATCCAAGAATTAACCGACAAAGTAAACGCAAGCGTTTCATACCACCTGTTTTGCTAAGCCGTTTAATTAGATTTCTCATCCGAGTGAAGTAAAGGCTTGTATATACTAATAGATTGGAAAACGGTTTAGGAAAAAAAGCTTTGTAATAAAATAGAGTTGAAATCGTTTTGATGAAAGAGTTTTGATATTTACTACTAATATTGAAACCTTTATATTTTTAGAGTGACAAGTCACAAAATTGATTGTAGAAACAATCAGTCATAAAAATTCACATTCGAAGATGTGAATAAAATCCAAGGAAATCAGTCCAAAATGCATCAAAGTAGAAATAGGTGGTGCGGCCTAACATGCCGAGCGACCTAACAAAATACAGGTCAAACGACCTAAGTATGAAAAGGCGTGCGACCTAACGTCTTAAAAAGGCCAAGCGACCTAGTGAGTCACGACCTACTGGAACGAGCTTGCTAAGCTGAGCGACCCATGGTGGAGCGACCTAGAGGCCAGCGACCTAAAGCATAATAGGCCGAGCGACTTAAGGGCGACGACCTATCATAATAAAGTGGTGCGCAACCTAACTTGGTCGAGCTAAGGTGATGCGCGACCAAACATAGCCGAGCTACTGAGCGACCTAAATGGTTGCGACCTAATATGGCAACAGGGTCGAGCGACTTAAAGGTGTAAGGCAGGTAGAGCGACCTAACTCCTGGCCGAGCTAAGGAAAGGCACGACCTAACGAGGTGCGACCTAGTGAGTAGGTAAGGTCGAGCGACCTAAAAGAAGCGAGCTAGGCATGCGTCCTAACTAGTGAGAGACCTAGTGGTAAAACAGGTCGAGCGACCTAACTGGTCTTGAGATGCTTCAATGGTCAAGCGACCTAACTAAGTGAATGGTCGAGCGACCTAAAGTTTTCAAGGAAATAGGATGAGCGACCTATAGATGAAAACGACCTAAAAAGGTACGAGATAGAGCATAGTGCAAACGACCTATAGCCGAGCGACCTAAAGAGAAAACAGGTCGAGCGACTTAAAGGGTTGAACGACCTAACAATGCAAGCAAGCCGAACGACCTAAGGAACGCGACCTAACTGCGAGGCGACTTAGTGGCCTAGCGACCTAGTTCGTGGCGAGCTAAACATAGGCAGAACGACCTAATGCCGAGGTGGCTTTTCCTTCAGAACGACTTAGGCCCAGAAATTCTCAATAACACTAAAAACTGGAGTTTTTCGCCAATTCGATTCAAACCAAAAGCAAGCGTACATGCTAAAGTAATAGGAATTCATTTCCAACAATCCAAGATAGTTATAGACAAGAATGTGAGATAAAAATCTCACCTTTTCATGGAAATTGATGGAAACCGAGCTTGAAAGCAAAGTGAGAAGCAACCACAAGCTTGAATCAATGCTTCACTTTGAATTTGGAGTTAGATGTTGAATTTGCAAATGAACTTGAGCTTGGAATTTTAATTTCCCCTTCCCTCCACCATTTTTGATGAAGCTTTGCTGTTAGGATTATGAAGAAGGAAGTGATGAAGAGGAGATGGGTTGGGACTGAGTTAGTAATGGTTCAGCCCAAACCAAAGCCCTAAGCAAAAAGTGGCGAAAATTCCACTATCTCCAAACATGTCAAAGTTTATACTCAAAAAGATCGTAAACATCATTTTGAACTCAATGGGGGTGGTCTCGAGTCCTAATTTGACCGTATGCAAAAAGTAGCTTTTCGGACTAAGATACGACTAACGATTAAAATATTTAAATAAGATATTTAAATATAAAATCGATAAATATGCTGGTTGTTACAGCATTATCCCGTAGTGTCCTTGGATAGTGTGAGTATAGAGGTAGGGCGTCACAGCTTGGTATCAGAGCCAAACTTTGGAACAATGTAGAATAATCTAGCAAGGATCATTGTCCTAAGTCTTTCTTAGGAATCATGACATAGGATTTAATTCGAGTCTTCGTACCGTTCTATCAAATTTCTTTTTATGATGCCTTGTTTTATCAATCAAGTTTGTTTGATATTCATTTTGCGAATAACCTTTTTCCTCTTCTTTCTTTCTTAAAGAAGAGAAATGGTTAGACCAGGCCGTCCCAGCGCCGGTCAATCCAGTGCTACTCCTCAGGATGGAGTATTTATGTCTGCCCAGCAGCTCTTAGATCTTGTGAAAAATGATCAAGCTATCGGACCCATTCCAGAGCCTACTCATCCTAACTCTGGGTTTGCACGCTTGTGCAGTGATTACACCAACTGGGGTGGAAGGCCTTTCAAGGGTTCCGAAAGCATTATAGAAGTCCAAGCTTGGCTTAGAACATGCGATCGCATCTTTTCTCGCATGAATTTATTGATCTACATCGACTCCAAGTGGCTTCTAGCATGCTCCAGGAGAGAGCATTAGATTGGTATGAGCTTTTGATCTCTGAAATTATTGAAGCGGATCTTACTTGGGAGCAATTCCAAGAAAGGTTCGAGTTAAAATTTGTGCTAGAAGCTGAAAAACTATCTTTAGCTTGACGCTTTATCGACCTTGTTCAAGGTGAATCCTCTGTGACCGACTATGTCGCATCTTTTGAATCTCTTTCTAACTATGGGGTCGAGTATATTAATACTCCATTGAAGAAAAATCATAGATTTTTCTATGGGTTGAATAAGAACCTCAAAAAGCCATTACTTCTGAAACTAGAAGTTTCTTTTGATCAGCTTGTTGATATCGCTCTTCGACTCGAAGAGGCCAATAAAGAAAGTGATGTTGAAGTTGTGAGGGCCAAACAAAACATCAATAAGAAGAGGCCTTTTAAGTTCAAGCCTTATCCCAACAAGAAAGGGAAGCAAGCAACTTCGGTAGCAAATACTCCTACCTCTAGTCGTGGAGAATGTTAAAATTGTGGTTCTAAGGACCATTATGCAAACAAGTGTCTGAAGTATCTTAGTTGTCGCTATTGCAAAAGTTTGGGTCATACTATATCTTCATGTCCCAAACTTCAAAGCAAGAAAGAAGGCAAGCTAAATGTTGTGCAAGCCCCTACTAACACTTCTCTTGGTCAAGGTATTTCTCATTCTATCCTTGATGGCATTATTATAGATCGTGATCTTCCTATTCGAGTTCTTTTTGATACTGGTGCATCTCACTCTTTTATATCAAAAGAACTTGTTGATGATTTGTCCTTGAATGTTATTGGCTTGATGACTTCATTGAGAATTGCGAATCCGGATGGTGGATCTACAACACTCAGTTTACTTTGTAAAGATGTCGAAATTATTTTATGTGATTATGCTTTTCGAGCCGATTTGCATGTTATGCGTTACCTTGGTTTCGGAATGATTTTAGGGATGGATTGGCTTAACCATTACGAAGCCCATATCCTATGTCCTAAGCGGACTATATATCTACGACATCCTCAATCTGTCAAGCAGATTTCTCTTGTTCTTAAAGATTCAGATTCCAGTTCGGTAGCATCCTTGTATTCTCTAAATCCTCATGTTGACGATAATGATGATGAGGAAGATGTTATTTCTCTCATTCACATTGTTCGTGAATTTCCCGACATATTTGAGCCCGTACTAGGATTACCACCTAAGCGAGCAATTGAGTTCAAAATTAACCTAATCCCTGGAGCTCTACCTATCACTCGTCCTCCTTTTCGTATGTCCAATAAGGAAAATGAGGAGATGTGTAAACAATTATCCGAATTGGAAGCAAAATAATTTGGTCGTTCTAGTTCCTATCCAAGAGGAGCTTCTGCTATCTTTGTGAAGAAATCCGATGGTACACTTAGGCTTTGCGTTGACTACCGCAAGCTTAATGATCTCACCATCAAGAATAAATATCCCTTACCTCGGATTGATGATTTATTCGATCAAATTAGTGGTGCTAGAGTCTTTTTATAGTTAGACTTAGCAACCGGTTTTCATCATATCTGTATTGCAGAGGATAGCATTCTTTTGACATCGTTCCGTACTCGTTATGTATCTTATGAATGACTTGTTATGCCAATTGGTTTGATGAATGCTCCAGCTTATTTCGTTGACCTTATGAATCGAGTTTTCAAAGACTTCCTCGATCGATTTGTTCTCATCTTTATCGATGATATTCTTGTTTATTCTAAACCCGAGGAAGAGCATTAAAATCATCTTCGGATTGTGTTTAAAACTCTTAGGAGCAACCAATTGAAAGCAAAATTTTCTAAATGCCACTTTTGGCAATCTCCTGTGAAATTTTTGGGGCATATTATTTCTGAATCCGGAATCTCCGTGGATCCTTCAAAGATTGAAGCGATTTAAAATTGGAAGAGACCGGAGAGTGTGATGGAAATTCGTAGCTTCCTTGGATTGGCGCGCTATTATCGTCGATTCATAAAAGACTTTTCTACTAGTTTGACAAAGAAGGGAGTTAAATACATTTGGTCAGACAAATGTGAAACTGCTTTTCAAAAATTAAAAAAAATCCTTTCCGATGCTCCTATTCTTGTGATTCCCGAAGGAACCAAGACTTTATTGTTTATACCGATGCTAGTCGTGTTGGTTTGGGTGCCATTCTCATGCAAAGGGAACGTGTTATCGCTTATGCTTCTAGGCAATTAAAGCCTGTCGAGACTAGATGTGCCACTCATGATTTAGAGCTCGCAGCTATTGTTTTCGCTCTTAGAATTTGGCATCATTATCTTTTGGGAGAGAAATTTGTTCTCTACACCGATCATAAATCTTTGAAGTATTTATTTTCTCAAAAGGAACTTAATTTGCTTCAACAGCATTGGCTCGAGTTCCTTGCATCTTATGATCTTGATATTCTCTATATTCTCGAAAAGGGAAATCTTGTTACCGATGCCCTTAGTCGTAAGCAACAAGCGGTTGTTTCCATGATGATATCAGAATGGAATGATCTCGAGACTTTATCCACTTATGAGATTCGAGATCGTGAATTCAATTCATGTTCATCTCTTATTTTTGTAGCCTTGAGGCTCATCCTTCTCTTTTAGACCGCATTCTTGAAGCTCAAAAGCATGATCCTGAATTGGTTCTTCGTAGCCAAAGTTGTAGGGATAAAATTGATATTGAAGGTTTGAAAGACTTTAATATTGATGCTCGTGGCGGTATTCAAAAATTTGGTAGACTTATCGTGCCAAATATTTGTGATCTTCGAAAAGACATTTTAGAAGATTCTCATCATTCTAAATTTACCATTCATCTCGGTAGTAGTAAAATGTACGCGGACATGAAGCGACTTTATTTTTGGGATGGAATGAAATCTGATATTGCTAACTTTATTAAGCGTTGCATGACTTCCCAACTCGTGAAGGCCGAGCATCAAAGTCCTGCTGGGTTATTGCAACCTTTGGACATACCCGTTTGGAAGTGGGATCAAGTCTCCATGGACTTTATTGACAGTCTTCCCCATTCTCGTTCGGGTCATGACAGTTTATGGGTGATCGTAGATAGACTTACAAAATCCGCCCATTTTATTCCCGTTCGGTCTAATCGGACCGTACCTCTTTTGGCTAAACTCTATGTCAAAGAAATCGTTAAATTGCATGGAGTTCCTACTTCTATTGTTAGCGATCGTGATCCATTGTTTACTAGTGGATTTTGGAAGGGTCTTCAAAAAGCTTTGGGAACAAAGCTTAATTTTAGCACCGCTTATCATCCTCAGTCCGATGGACAAATGGAGCATGTGAATCAAACTCTTGAAGATCTCCTTCTTGCTTGTGTTCTTGATTTTGGTGGAAGTTGGGAAGATCATATTTCTCTTGTTGAGTTTTCCTATAATAATAGCTTCCAATCTATTATTGGTATGGCTCCTTTCGAGGCACTATACGGAAGGCCATGCCGATCTCCTTCGTGTTGGCTTGAAGCTGGTTTTAGGTCCATATTTTATTCGTGATTCCATAGAAAAGATTGACCTTATTCATCATAGGATGAAAGATGCTCAAAGTAGACATAAATCCTATGCCGATAACCGAAGAAGGAAACTATAATTTTCTGCGGGAGATTTGGTGTTCATTCGTGTTTCACCTATGAAGGGTGTTGTGCGTTTCAGTCGATCGGGAAAATTAGCACCTCGATATATTGGTCCATATCCCATCACTGAATGTATTGGTTCCGTGGCTTATCGCCTTTTAATACCGGCTCAGTTTTCTGCTATTCATGATGTATTCCACGTCTCTCAACTACGGAAATGCCTTAGGGATTCCGATTCTATTCTTGAGCCTGGTGTTATTGAAGAAATTGAAGATTTGCCTAATTTGACTTATGAGCAACATCCGATTCGCATCATTGCTACGGAGGTTAAACGTCTTCAAAACAAAGATGTTCCGCTTGTGAAAGTTCAATGGTCCTCAAATCCTAAGGATTGCTCTTGGGAATCCAGAGAATTCATCGAGCGAAAACATCTGGACTTACTCTCTCGTGCTCATTAAGGTGAAATTCTCATTTCAAAATTTCTTCTTTTGTGTTGATTATGCCTTAGAATGGTTGTTACTTTTTATTTTCTTCTTAAGTATTGCGAGGACGCAATTTCTTTAAAGAGGGGAGTCTGTAACAACCCTAATATTTTACGATTGTATTTTTAAATGTTTTATTTAAATATAGCATCGTTAATCGGATTAATGTCCGAAAATGATACTTTTCGTAAACTGTCGAATTAGGATTCGAGACCACTTCCATTGAGTCCAAAATGGCGTTTGCGACCTTTTTGAATATAAACATCGATATGTTTGGAGTTGAGTAAAATTTTGGTATTTTTTTCTATTGGGCTTTGGGTTTCAGTCCATTAACCCAACATAATACCCTAACTCCACCCCCTCTCCTCTTCATTCATTCTCATTTCCTAATACTATCAAGCTAAAGTAAAAATGGGGGAAAAGAAAAGAAATTAGAAATTCCTAAGCCCTAATTCTCTTAGAAAAAAATCAACTTCAAGCTAGAAATCAATGAGAAGCTTTGGTAAGCATCCTCTTCATCTTCTCCATCTCTATCTCTCTTCAATTCTCAGAAATTCCTAACCTAACTTAGGAAAAACTTTACCTTTGATAATAGATTGAAGATTCTAGAGGTGTATTGAAGAGGAATTGGCCTTTCCTTTGTTTTAGAGCTTCTCGTTCGTTGTTTTTGGGTTTAAAGGTGAGTCCTTTAACTCACATCTACGTCTATACTTTCGTTATTGTTAGGTATGAATTCCTAACATTTGTGCATGTTCATTTGCTTTTGATTTGAATTGATTTGGTGAATTTTCCAAATTTTGGTGTTTTGGTTCAAAATCTATGAAAATCCTTATATATATGTTTCGACATGTGTTCGGAGTGTATTGATGAGTCTATAGGGCTGGGTTATCGCTTGGCATAAATCCCTAGCCATCGTCGCTCATTCGATCGCTTCCGACGTGAATTGGCCATCATTGGCCTAGGTTCAATATTTGCCTGAGCTTCGGCTCAGACGTCTGGTATAAGGATCAAACGTCTGAAGCTAAGGAATAAATATTCCAGACATTCAGCGTAGACGTCTGGGAGATGCAGACGTCTAAGCTTACTTCCCAGACGTCCGGGTGATCTGGAATAGAATTTCCAATACCTCAGTTCAGACGTCTAATTTACTGGTTCAGACGTCTGGTTAGGGTTTAGATGTCTGCCTTGTAATTTCAAACATCTGGAAGCTTTTTGGATTATTTCTAGAGAACAATCCAGACGTCTGGATTAAACTAGACGTTTAATCTAGACATCTGGAACTGTGCATTTTGCCTATTTTGGGCTGTTTTGTGTGGATTTCAAATTTTAATCGGTTTTGTTGATCCGGATAGTTGTTATCACTTATTATCGACTTTGATGACTTCTTTCTTGGGATTTTTGGAATATCCATTTGATGGATTTGATATAAATTTTTATGGATTTAATTCACATTTTCGTATGTGAATTTTTGGTGATTGATTGTTTCTACAATCATTTCTGTGGTTTGTCACTTTAAAATACAAAGGTTTCTATACTAGTAGTAAATACTCAAACTCTTTCACAAAAACGATTTCAACACTACTTTTAAATACAAAGCTCGTTTTTAAAACTGTTTTCCAATCTATTAGTATATACAAACCTTTACCTCATTCATATGAGAAATCAAATTAAACGGCTTAGCAAAACAAGAGGTATGAAACGCTTTCGTTTACTTTGTCAGTTAATTCTTAGACTCGTTCCATTGAAATCTTGTGACAATTTTCGAGTGGAAATCTACAATCTGTTCGTAAATATTTAAGTTAAGCTAGTGGTTATGGGACATGAAGCTAAACTCTTATAATTACTAGCTTAGTGTGATTCACACTTCTTATTGATCAATGGTGATCATTTTGTGATTTAGACCAGCGATGTGCGATGTCTCTTTGTTTATGTGGGGACTAAAAACCCCATTTGTGGAACTCCGGTTCAATTTGGTGGGGTAGCGACCCATGGTCTTCGGGCCGTTTGTGGAGCTTCGGCTCAAAATTGATGGTTAGCGACCATGGAATAGCGTTCCGTTTGTGACACACGTGTTGGGGAGTTTTCATGCTCCCGGTTATGATAGGCCTTCCCCCTTTGTGATTTATGGATTTCCGGTGGTCGATTTCTAGAATTTGTGCTTCACCAATTTTTGTGGATTGCATTGATACGCTTTATTAATATTTGTGTTTTGGTGAATAATGTAACGACCCAGTATTTTGGACCATTCGCATCCATTATAAGTGTATAGGTAGACACTCATGCCGGAGTTGAATTGTTCAAAATACCGCGTTGTTAATTTAAATTTGGCAAAACTGAACATATACAGTAAATAAATATAACCACAGATCACAGACACAGAGTAATAAATGCAGCGGAAATAAAAGAAATAGTAGTTCATGAAGCTACTATATAAATGTATAAGTTACATCAGAGTTAGAACAGATACAACGGAAGAGTAATACAATACATCAGATACAAATCAGAATACATCACTGGAATCATCGAATACTGAAAGCAGAATAGATGGCTGGATCTTCAAGCAAAGCTCCAACTCCAAAGGTGAGTCTCGAATACTGGTACACTCAGTCTGACCCGAGCATAAAGCAAAACACAAAACACTCGAGTCAGGATTAACATTCTTATACTAATAAATCCAACTCAAGTGAAATAGCAATTGAAATACAAGTAACTTAAAGGATGTTTGGAATAACCATCCTTTAAGGATCCGTTAAACTATCTACTAGGTAGTAATGTACGCTAAGTAGATAATGTCTATCAGTAATATAAAGATATCAAAATAGTGTTAAGTCATGGCCCATTCCACCCTTAACACATTTTTATTCCCAAAAGCATATACAAGACCGTAGTTTCCCCAAAACCGGAAGTCACCAGAGGGCAATCCATATACTAAAGGTACAAAACAGATTCGTAGTGGTCGCGAATAGGGAATACAAGTATGACAAGGCACATGAGATAATACCCAAGGTAGTGATACTACCGTTTGCCTGATCCGGACTGGTGAGAACGCAACGCCGCAGCGCCCGCAACACCGTGAAACAACACTCCTAAAATCAAGGGTGCACCAATCGACAACAAGTAATGAGTAGCTCGAAGAAGTGTGTCCACTTGAGGTAGCTAATCCTCTATTGGCCCGGCACGGCTCCTGTTTTAGTCATTTCCAATTTGACACAGTGTCAAGGCTATCCATTATCGTTCTCTTTCTTCAGTCAACACGTACATCATTCCAACCACTTCATTCTGGATCATCACTCCGCGTATAGTTATTAAAGTGGTTTTCGGTTTAGATAGAGAGTATATCCATAACCGACTCCGGTCTCTTTAATAACTTTCGTAATTATTTCACCGATTGGTCGTTTATTTATTTCAAAACCAAATCAATTTCAATTTCAATCAGAGTTTATAAATCAACATTTCGTTTGTCTTTCTAAACCAATTTCCATAATTTACGTTTCAAAACTTCCAAATTACCATTTCAAAATCTTATAATACAATTTCAAATTTTATTTAAAACGATTCAAATATTGATTCACGTTCGCATATAAGTTTCATTCCGAAATTATTTAAATAAATTTTATTTAATTTAACATTAAATCAGTTTAACTTCATTTATCGATTTTATTCAATATTCGTTAAGTAAATTTATCATTCAAAACAATTCAATTTAATTTCCAATTCATTAAATCAATTTCTTAAGTTCAACTTCATTATATCAAAACTTACAAATTGAATTAAATTAAATTCGTCAAATCAAATTCTTTAAATTTCAAGTCTTTCATTAATTTCAATAAATCACAATTTATTTCTTGATAAAGAAATTCAATTTCACTTATTTACTTACTTAAATGATTTTCCAAACTTAATTAATAAAGAAACTCAATTTCAATTATTACGAAGTAAAATTCACTTATTCAAAAATTCAATTTAATTTAATCATTAAATAATTCAATCTTATTTAATTATTAAATAATTCAAAACTTAATTATTAAATAATTTCAAAGTTTAATAATTTCAAACTTAATTATAATTTCAAACTTAATTATTAAATCATTTCAAACTTAATTCAATCATTTCTCAAATTAAACAACATTCTTTCATCAATTACATTGTTAATATTTTGTTTCGGATTATTAAATATTAACATTTTCCTTTCATTAAAATTCAAATTTCAACTTCATTTCAAAACCATATTATTTATTCAAATAAAATCTTCATTTTTTTTAAATCAAATTATTTGACCAATCGGGTTTTATTTGATTCTCTATATCCAAGGTCAAAGTTCAATTTTGGGTATTTATCATTTCAACCCAATTCCAATTCAATTCAAAATCAAAGTATAACAAAGGGAACTTGCAGTGTGATAACTGGGATGGTGTCAAAGTAAATAAACAAGCAATAACAACAATCAATATCAATCCAATAATCAATTCAAATAATCCCGAAATAATCGTATTAATTCACATTGTTGTTTGTGCGAATTAATATAATTATTTCTAGAATCTACAATATCATTTCATGTAGATTAAAGATTATTACATTACGGTTTTCACTTGTTATTCAATTTCAATTTTTACACTACAACAATTAATCCAATATACGTCGATGGTTCAAAGTGTAATCATCACTATTCTACATGTCAATTAATTTAACAATTAAAAGGGGTCATATTATACAAATGTCATTTAATCAAATTTAACACATATATCAAATCTAACTATCCTACGTCAATATCAATTTCAAATTATTTATCACTTACATCATAAACAATTTAACGTCCAATATAAACATCAAACAATCAATCATTTAACAACCAAACTGGATCATCATTGCATATATAACAGATAATGGTGTCAGATGTCACAGGTGAACTGATACAGGTAATAACAGTGTAAATATCAAACAGCAGCATATTTCAATTGTAGTTTCAATTGAAATCAAATTTAATAAATAAAAGAACGTTAATCGTGAGTGATTACTCACCTTTCGAGCTAGAGAATACAGAAGATGACACGGCTACGCACTCTGATACGGACATTGAAATAGAATTGCTCCAAGCAAAGCAAAAATCAACACGAATTCAACGATCAAAGCTGATTGGCACGAATTGATGAAAACGGATCAGATCCGAACTGGACGATGAAGATAAACGGTATAAGTGAACAGATATAACCATATAATATCTTGAAATCAATATTTAAATTTTAAGGCAAATACGGAAAACACATATGTAAATAAAAATCATTGTTTTTAAATTATCATCACATAAACTGAAATCAATTATGTATACGTACTATATTTTGAAATAAATACTTATATTACACTTTATTTCTTTCAAAAAGTCATATACACATTTAAAAAAAATGACATGGCTCATATAGTAACAGGTTTGCCTAGAAAATGTTTATACTCTTCTCACTTATGACGCGTGAAAAGGTGTACGTATTCTTTATGACTCACTGACCCAGTAGCATGAATTATACAAAACTTTATGTATATAGTCATATGGGCATACTTGTACTTGTAGTATACAGCAACTTATAACAAACCTGCTTAACACATTTATGCAGACTTACCTTATTCACTAACATATATCTATACAACATAACATACGCACCCACTCAGATAGACTGCATACATTAACCAATATATTAGTTACCAAAGTCCTATCAACAATACGCACGTACATACCAGCTACTCCCACTATAAATACAGACTATATGTATTAACAGTATATATATCAATGCAATCACTTCATCTTATATGCCAAAAAAACTGTGAGCGAACTACTTAATATGTATAAATAGATATGCAAACTGTAGAACCCGCATGCCAACGTAAATATAATTATACCATATATAAATTCAAGTCAAACTTAAATATAAACTATCACTTTAAATATAACATATAGCTTGTAACCAACTATATAAAATTTTATACACGCGTTCGAAAATACAGGCCGCATAGACATATTACCCATTTTTCCTTTTTTTTATGGCTGATTAATTACGTGAACAGAAATATCATGACTATTTATAACACAGTATAAAACATGAATGTTAAACCACTGCCTAATTTTGTAACCTGAAAGTTTGAAAAAGACGTCAACTTGACAAGTCTATCTAAACTGCAAGTGTAATCAAATAGAGATTATAAATCTATTTTATTTAGAAAACAAACTAGCTCTGCAACTACATGCTGCTGTCTTCTTGTCCTCCCCATAATCTCACTCGTTCTAATGTTTGTGCTGCCTCATCCTTCCAGTTTGTTCACATACCACCATAGTACTTACGTGTAAATTATGGTTTCAAACTTTATATATAACTAATACAAATTTATTTCCAAAAAAAAAACAACAGATCTAATTACTTATACAACTAATATATACAACATATTTTATAACCAATATTCATAAACTAACACAGTACAAATCTTGAAAATACGCTGTATGCTTATAACTTATACATTTGTAAATATAATTTTTTTTTAAAACATCTTTAATACATTTGTAAATATACTAACAGATAAATATATAACTAATATAAAACACAACCGCTTATACAATAGACAGCAACATCATATGTTATAAATATACACTTACAATTCAAATGAAGGGAGAAAGAGAGCGGAAAGGTGGCGAGATGCTGAGCCACGCCGTGGTGGTGCTATGCGAGCACGAGGTGGAGGCAAGGCTATGGTTTTGGAAGAAGGCAATGGAGATGGTGGTCGAGCTCGGTCACGGCAAAGAAGAGATGCGTCGGAGGGTGGTGGAGCCGAAGTCAGGTGGGTGTCGGAGGGTGGGATCTCGGGTCTGGAGGTTGGGCTCGGCTGTTTGTACTCGCGTGAGGCGATGGGAGGAGTGGAGCTGGATCCACGCGAAGGTGGGTTTGCTTGGGGTGAAGATTAGTGGCTGCATGCAAATATAAGCTTTAGCATTTCTTTTTAGGGAATGCCAAAGCATGGGTTGAGAGGTTGAACGTGGTGAGAAAATGGAAGGGAAGAAGTCTCTGCAAAGATGTAGAGGAAAGGAGGGCATCAGATTAATTGAATGAGAGGAGAGTTTATGAAATATTCAGAACACAAGAAAAATGCAAATAATTAAATTTTCTTCTTTTGCTTTGAATAAGAGCCGAAATGGTATTGGAAATTGTATGAATGATAAAAGGCAGTTGAATTGAATTCAGCGAACACAATAAAAGCTAGTGTCCATTCAGTTTTTCACAGTAGTTAAACGAATAGCCATTTGGAAACACAAGGTTGAATATGGAACTGATACGGAAATCGTTTCCATAGATTTCGTCGTTCGTCGGACGCCGAAACACGCATATGAATATATCATAGAGATCAGCACGACGAGACGATCAAAACGGTATACGGATATCAGTGGTATGATTTGAATTATAAAAATTCGAATTTTCTAATAGCGGAAAATGCGAGAAAAACACTGAAAAATAAGATCGACGGAGCCAAAGATGTCCGAATTTGGAAAAACGACAAACTAACATCTTGCTCAGAAGATGTTTTAGAATTTTTCTATGTAAAAATATTTAGGTTACGGAAACATTTTATTTTCATCGCTTTTTTAACTGATTAAATTGAAGTAAATTTACGCGCGAAATAAACTTTCATATTTTCGGACGAAAATTACCAGTTGCTATGCTTAACTAAACGTATTCCAAATATCAAATTTTTATTTCAAAATTTTATCGTTTAAAATTTTACAAAATTTCAACTAATTACGTTATTAAAATAGTTGAAATTTTACGGGTCGTTACACTCTCCCCCACTCAAAACTTTTCGTTCCCGAAAAGGAACGAGGTAGAAGAATAGAAACAACCAGAAAGAAAACAGATTTTGAAATACAAAATAACAATTAATTTAAACCATATAAATTCAAATTTAAATTAATTGATATTCAATAATTGATCTAATCCATTTGATTTTACTAAAATCAATCTCAACTATTTCTAAATTCATTATCTTATTACCCAATTTATCTTAAATTTACAATTTCTAAAACCATAGATTTGAATAATCTTTTATTATAATCATATTTTATTTCAACAATTTAAATTCTTCTTTATTCCAAATTATTGTTAAATTTATTCTACTTAATATATCTAATCACATATATTTAACCCATATAAATTAATTTAAACCATTAAAGTTTCGATTTAAATTAATTTATATCTATTAATTTCTTTTAAATTCAAGATATTTTCATATGTTGATCAAATTTCAATTTATTAATTCTTTCAAAACAAATTTATTTTTCAATTATCTTATTATTCTATTTATCTCTATTAACATTTTATAACTAAAATTTAAGTGTATACCATTTATTATAACCACTCAAATTTTATTTATAAATTCAATTTATATTATATATTATCCAATTACATATTCAACTTCTGAATGATTTAGGTAAGTTGTATTAGAATGCAGTTGAACGATATACAAATAAAATTTTCCCAATTTAATTATTCAAGTTTTAAATATTTATTCCAAATTTTGGTTTCATTTACAATTGAAATCATCTTTTCATAAATTCAAGAATTAGATTTCCGATTCACTTCAAACCATTTAGAGATAATTATGTATATACCATATACATCAAATCAAATTTAAATAATATACCCATATATATATATATATAAATCAAGTCATACTTAAGAAATTCAAATTAAAATACTTTTCCAAACAAAACCGTAGCAAAGCTACAGAATGGTTTCTCCACTTCGAAACTCGAAAATGGATGTCGATGATGCGGCCGCCATCACCGAAATTATTTTCCAGCGACAAAGAGAAGAGCACTAATTTCAACATTTTAAAATTCTTTGGAAATGATTTCTATTCGAAAATACTTTCAATAATATATACTTTAAAATTTTAAAACTAAAGTTTGAAGTCACCAGAAACTAAATTCTCAAATTTCTGAATTAAATTCATTTCAAATTCCAAATCAATTTATAAACCGTATTTATAAATTTATTTAGAACAATAAATGAAAATCAAATATTATCATTTCAAACAAACAATTTAATTAGCCTATTAAATTCCAGAAAATTTTGCTTATATTTTTACAATATAATCAAACAAATTTATTTCATTTACCAAAATTGAAAATAATATTGTGTCAGTTTGCTCTGTTCAAGTGTTTTGGAAATCCTATCGATTGCGTTGATCAGACGTATCGATCGGAAACCCAAATCAACATCAACAACTCAAACAACACAATATAGAAACATTTTTATATTAATAACAAATGCACTACCTCGCACGACGATACAAGGATGGATTTCAAAATAAGTATAGGGATTCAAATTTGATGACTCAAATCAAAGAGAATTTTGATTCGAAAATAAGTTTGAAACAGAAGATAAGATAATTCAATTACCACAATCGGGAGATGGATGAGTTTATTTAATTCACGGGCAACCTTAACCGGGTCGTCCGTAACTTCAAGAATAAGATCGATGCTGAATTTCGAGGTAAATCAACATCCAATCTCGAGAAATAGAATTCAGGTATAGTAGGAGATAGATAGCGTCGTAAACCGAGGATACAAAAATCTCCGGTAAATCGATGTCTATTATAAAGGAGTTTCTCCTTTACGAATCATTCAAAGATTGGCGAGACCGCCGATCTACTATAGATATCATTCAAAATGGAGTTATAGGGTGCTCCAGAATTGAAAGAAGACGAATAGTGAAGGACACGAATGAATTTCGGAATCGAGGGGAACGTTCCAAAATTCAAAGGAATTGAGTCAAAGGAAGAGATTGAAACTCAAATGAGAGGGATTCTGTAAATACATTTACCCTATATGTTAAGTTTTGCCTAGAGCTACCAAAGCTCTGATACCAACTGTAACGACCCAGTATTTTGGACCATTCGCATCCATTATAAGTGTATAGGTAGACACTCATGCCGGAGTTGAATTGTTCAAAATACCGCGTTGTTAATTTAAATTTGGCAAAACTGAACATATACAGTAAATAAATATAACCACAGATCACAGACACAGAGTAATAAATGCAGCGGAAATAAAAGAGATAGTAGTTCATGAAGCTACTATATAAATGTATAAGTTACATCAGAGTTAGAACAGATACAACGGAAGAGTAATACAATACATCAGATACAAATCAGAATACATCACTGGAATCATCGAATACTGAAAGCAGAATAGATGGCTGGATCTTCAAGCAAAGCTCCAACTCCAAAGGTGAGTCTCGAATACTGGTACACTCAGTCTGACCCGAGCGTAAAGCAAAACACAAAACACTCGAGTCAGGATTAACATTCTTATACTAATAAATCCAACTCAAGTGAAATAGCAATTGAAATACAAGTAACTTAAAGGATGTTTGGAATAACCATCCTTTAAGGATCCGTTAAACTATCTACTAGGTAGTAATGTACGCTAAGTAGATAATGTCTATCAGTAATATAAAGATATCAAAATAGTGTTAAGTCATGGCCCATTCCACCCGTAACACATTTTTATTCCCAAAAGCATATACAAGACCGTAGTTTCCCCAAAACCGGAAGTCACCAGAGGGCAATCCATATACTAAAGGTACAAAACAGATTCGTAGTGGTCGCGAATAGGGAATACAAGTATGACAAGGCACATGAGGCAATACCCAAGGTAGTGATACTACCGTTTGCCTGATCCAGACTGGTGAGAACGCAACGCCGCAGCTCCCGCAACACCGTGAAACAACACTCCCAAAATCAAGGGTGCACCAATCGACAACAAGTAATGAGTAGTTCGAAGAAGTGTGTCCACTTGAGGTAGCTAATCCTCCATTGGCCCGGCACGGCTCCTGTTTTAGTCATTTCCAATTTGACACAAGTGTCAAGGCTATCCATTATCGTTCTCTTTCTTCAGTCAACACGTACATCATTCCAACCACTTCATTCTGGATCATCACTCCGCGTATAGTTATTAAAGTGGTTTTCGGTTTAGATAGAGAGTATATCCATAACCGACTCCGGTCTCTTTAATAACTTTCGTAATTATTTCACCGATTGGTCGTTTATTTATTTCAAAACCAAATCAATTTCAATTTCAATCAGAGTTTGTAAATCAACATTTCGTTTCTCTTTCTAAACCAATTTCCATAATTTACGTTTCAAAACTTCCAAATTACCATTTCAAAATCTTATAATACAATTTCAAATTTTATTTAAAACGATTCAAATATTGATTCACGTTCGCATATAAGTTTCATTCCGAAATCATTTAAATAAATTTTATTTAATTTAACATTAAATCAGTTTAACTTCATTTATCGATTTTATTCAATATTCGTTAAGTAAATTTATCATTCAAAACAATTCAATTTAATTTCCAATTCATTAAATCAATTTCTTAAGTTAAACTTCATTATATCAAAACTTACAAATTGAATTAAATTAAATTCGTCAAATCAAATTCTTTAAATTTCAAGTCTTTCATTAATTTCAATAAATAACAATTTATTTCTTGATAAAGAAATTCAATTTCACTTATTTACTTACTTAAATGATTTTCCAAACTTAATTAATAAAGAAACTCAATTTCAATTATTACGAAGTAAAATTCACTTATTCAAAAATTCAATTTAATTTAATCATTAAATAATTCAATCTTATTTAATTATTAAATAATTCAAAACTTAATTATTAAATAATTTCAAAGTATAATAATTTCAAACTTAATTATAATTTCAAACTTAATTATTAAATCATTTCAAACTTAATTCAATCATTTCTCAAATTAAACAACATTCTTTCATCAATTACATTGTTAATATTTTGTTTCGGATTATTAAATATTAACATTTTCCTTTCATTAAAATTCAAATTTCAACTTCATTTCAAAACCATATTATTTATTCAAATAAAATCTTCATTTTTTTTAAATCAAATTATTTGACCAATCGGGTTTTATTTAATTCTCTATATCCAAGGTCAAAGTTCAATTTTGGGTATTTATCATTTCAACCCGATTCCAATTCAATTCAAAATCAAAGTATAACAAAGGGAACTTGCAGTGTGATAACTGGGATGGTGTCAAAGTAAATAAACAAGCTATAACAACAATCAATATCAATCCAATAATCAATTCAAATAATCCCGAAATAATCGTATTAATTCACATTGTTGTTTGTGCGAATTAATATAATTATTTCTAGAATCTACAATATCATTTCATGTAGATTAAAGATTATTACATTACAGTTTTCACTTGTTATTCAATTTCAATTTTTACACTACAACAATTAATCCAATATACGTCGATGGTTTAAAGTGTAATCATCACTATTCTACATGTCAATTAATTTAACAATTAAAAGGGGTCATATTATACAAATGTCATTTAATCAAATTTAACACATATATCAAATCTAACTATCCTACGTCAATATCAATTTCAAATTATTTATCACTTACATCATAAACAATTTAACGTCCAATATAAACATCAAACAATCAATCATTTAACAACCAAACTGGATCATCATTGCATATATAACAGATAATGGTGTCAGATGTCACAGGTGAACTGATATAGGTAATAACAGTGTAAATATCAAACATCAGCATATTTCAATTGTCGTTTCAATTGAAATAAAATTTAATAAATAAAAGAACGTTAATCGTGAGTGATTACTCACCTTTCGAGCTAGAGAATACAGAAGATGACACGGCTACGCACTCTGATACGGACATTGAAATAGAATTGCTCCAAGCAAAGAAAAAATCAACACGAATTCAACGATCAAAGCTGATTGGCACGAATTGATGAAAACGGATCAGATCCGAACTAGACGATGAAGATAAACGGTATAAGCAAACAGATATAACCATATAATATCTTGAAATCAATATTTAAATTTTAAGGCGAATACGGAAAACACATATGTAAATAAAAATCATTGTTTTTAAATTATCATCACATAAACTGAAATCAATTATGTATACGTACTATATTTTGAAATAAATACTTATATTACACTTTATTTCTTTCAAAAAGTCATATACACATTTAAAAAAAATGACATGGCTCATATAGTAACAGGTTTGCCCAGAAAATGTTTATACTCTTCTCACTTATGACGCATGAAAAGGTGTACGTATTCTTTATGACTCACTGACCCAGTAGCATGAATTATACAAAACTTTATGTATATAGTCATATGGGCATACTAGTACTTGTAGTATACAGCAACTTATAACAAACCTGCTTAACACATTTATGCAGACTTACCTTATTCACTAACATATATCTATACAACATAACATACGCACCCACTCAGATAGACTGCATACATTAACCAATATATTAGTTACCAAAGTCCTATCAACTATACGCACGTACATACCAGCTACTCCCACTATAAATACAGACTATATGTATTAACAGTATATATATCAATGCAATCACTTCATCTTATATGCCAAAAAAACTGTGAGCGAACTACTTAATATGTATAAATAGATATGCAAACTGTAGAACCCGCATGCCAACGTAAATATAATTATACCATATATAAATTCAAGTCAAACTTAAATATAAACTATCACTTTAAATATAACATATAGCTTGTAACCAACTATATAAAATTATATACACGCGTTCGAAAATACAGGCCGCGTAGACATATTACCCATTTTTTCCTTTTTTTTTATAGCTGATTAATTACGTGAACAGAAATATCATGACTACTTATAACATAGTATAAAACATGAATGTTAAACCACTGCCTAATTTTGTAACCTGAAAGTTTGAAAAAGACGTCAAATTGACAAGTCTATCTAAACTGCAAGTGTAATCAAATAGAGATTATAAATCTATTTTATTTAGAAAACAAACTAGCTCTGCAACTACATGCTGCTGTCTTCTTGTCCTCCCATAATCTCACTCGTTCTAATGTTTGTGCTGCCTCATCCTTCCAGTTTGTTCACATACCACCATAGTACTTACGTGTAAATTATGGTTTCAAACTTTATATATAACTAATACAAATTTATTTCCAAAAAAACAACAGATCTAATTACTTATACAACTAATATATACAACATATTTTATAACCAATATTCATAAACTAACATAGTACAAATCTTGAAAATACGCTGTACGCTTATAGCTTATACATTTGTAAATATATTTTTTTTAAAACGTCTTTAATACATTTGTAAATATACTAACAGATAAATATATAACTAATATAAAACACAACCGCTTATACAATAGACAGCAACATCATATGTTATAAATATACACTTACAATTCAAATGAAGGGAGAAAGAGAGCGGAAAGGTGGCGAGATGTTGAGCCACGCCGTGGTGGTGCTATGCGAGCACGAGGTGGAGGCAAGGCTATGGTTTTGGAAGAAGGCAATGGAGATGGTGGTCGAGCTCGGTCACGGCAGAGAAGAGATGCGTCGGAGGGTGGTGGAGCCGAAGTCAGGTGGGTATCGGAGGGTGGGATCTCGGGTCTAGAGGTTGGGCTCGGCTGTTTGTACTCGCGTGAGGCGATGGGAGGAGTGGAGCTGGATCCACGCGAAGGTGGGTTTGCTTAGGGTGAAGATTAGTGGATGCATGCAAATATAAGCTTTAGCATTTCTTTTTAGGGAAGGCCAAAGCATGGGTTGAGAGGTTGAACGTGGTGAGAAAATGGAAGGGAAGAAGTCTCTGCAAAGATGTAGAGGAAAGGAGGGCATCAGATTAATTGAATGAGAGGAGAGTTTATGAAATATTCAGAACACAAGAAAAATGCAAATAATTAAATTTTCTTCTTTTGCTTTGAATAAGAGTCGAAATGGTATTGGAAATTGTATGAATGATAAAAGGCAGTTGAATTGAATTCAGCGAACACAATAAAAGCTAGTGTCCATTCAGTTTTTCACAGTAGTTAAACGAATAGCCATTTGGAAACACAAGGTTGAATATGGAACCGATACGGAAATCGTTTCCATAGATTTCGCCGGACGCCGAAACACGCGTATGAATATATCATAGAGATCAGCACGACGAGACGATCAAAATGGTATACGGATATCAGTGGTATGATTTGAATTATAAAAATTCGAATTTTCTAATAGCGGAAAATGCGAGAAAAACACTGAAAAATAAGATCGACGGAGCCAAAGATGTCCGAATTTGGAAAAACGACAAACTGACATCTTGCTCAGAAGATGGATTAGAATTTTTCTATGTAAAAATATTTAGGTCACGGAAACATTTTATTTTCATCGCTTTTTTAACTGATTAAATTGAAGTAAATTTACGCGCGAAATAAACTTTCATATTTTCGGACGAAAATTTACCAGTTGCTATGCTTAACTAAACGTATTCCAAATATCAAATTTTTATTTCAAAATTTTATCGTTTAAAATTTTACAAAATTTCAACTAATTACGTTATTAAAACAGTTGAAATTTTACGGGTCGTTACAAATAATTTAAAGAATATGACATTCTTTTAGTGTTTGAGAATAGTTGAGATATTGTATGATTTTTGTTGTTATCTGATGTATACTTGTCACAGTATGGCATTATTGTTATCATACGTTTTTGTGAAACCTCTTATCCTATCTCATTTTATATGATATTTATAGCTAGACTGATCCGTTTATTATTTCTCTTCTTAAATAATACTCGGGTCAGACCGAGGTATTTCAGGTGCTTCTACTTGACTTCTTATCTGGGTCCATCACCTGACTTTTGGCTAACTACTTTAGCTTAGTAGTTTTTGTTGTTATACATTCGAGATATAGACTCCTTTATGTATACTTATTCTTTTGTCTAGCACCTGTATCTATTCTTTTGTGATGTAGTGGATCTTGTATGACCACTATTTTGAGGTACACTTCCATGTGATATATTCATATCTGTTTCTGCCTTTGTGATATGAATATCTGTGACTGATTTGTGTTATGTTTATTTCTATATTTGTTTCCAAAGCCCACATAGCTACTGTGTGGTAGCTTTGAGTTTGTATTTGATATGTCAGATTTCCTCTTGAAATGAAATGTAAGTTATATTATCTGACATATCGGTACTCGCACAAAGCAACTCACAGATGGTCGCTCCTCAACAGCCTTATTCTTCGTGCTAGTCGACGGCATTACCCCGTAGTGTCCTTGGCTAGTGTGAGTATAGAGGTGGGGCGTCACAATAAATGAATTCAATTGAAGTGTAAGTAAATTGAATATGGTTGGGAATATTGTTGATAAGAATGAAATTCAGCTTATGTGAATAGTTTATGAAATGTTTCATAAATAAACTGACATGGATTGGATTGTTGTTGAATATAAATTGAGCGAATAATATTTTGATAAATAAATTGAATGTGAATCCATAAAAATGGATAAATTGATTCAGAAGCAAATTAAATTTGGCTGATAAACTGGAGTGGGTATTTTAATAGATGGATATCACGAGTGTGCATGAAAAATTTTGTCGTTTGACGCAGACGGAAGTTAACAAAAATTATGCAATATATGTGGTACGTGAATAATTGGTTATAATCCATTTGTAGTGGATATGATATGAATATTATGGATGTGGATATGAATTGGTTGCATAATAATTGTGTAAATCATTCGAATTGAATGGAATAGTATATAAATCGATCGAAAGTCACTGAGTTAATGTTGGAACCTGGTAATTGTTTATAAATACATGTATAACATGTTGGGTTTAGGAAAAAGGCATGTATAGCTAGTTAAATAAATGAAATGTTCTTAAAATTCATGTTTTTGGTACTTATGGGTTTTATTTGAGTAAGTACTACTGGGGGCTATTTGGCTTGATTTTGGTCGTGCAAATTGCATAAAATTAAGCGAACTCGCTTAATAATGCTAATATAAGGTACGCTTACGTATAAATGTGTAAACGATATAAATATTGCTATATATTGTGTTTCCGACCGTGTGGGTCGATAATATCATTTTTATTATATTTGTTATAACGAACGAGGTTTTTCGACCTTCAAAAATTGAAATTAATACGTCCACTGTATAAAATGCCGAGCAGTCGAGTGCCGAAAATACCAGTTCATTAGGGGTGAAGAAGAAAACGGTAGAAGAAAATAGAAACAACAACATATAATCTCACAATCGCAATGGAACAAAATATAATAACAGATTTTAAATACAGGAACTGTACTGTTAATATACATACCATTATCAGAGTTCAACAATTCAATACATCAAATGGACAGTTATAATAACTTGTCCTCACATAGTGGAAATATAACCAAGTATGAAGATAGGTCTCTGTCGTCCAGCTCATCTTCCGAGCTCCATAGCATCCTATCCTGAATCTATAATACTCGGTCTGACCCAAGCATTATAATAAAATAACACCCGAGTCAGTCTGGAAAAGCAGCGTGAGAAAACACACTCAATTTGAACTATTAACTTTTTCAAAATTCTTTGAAAATAAAGGTATCTCGTAAGACCACGCCACACATAAACACGACGGGGTTTTACCTTACGATAACCAAAACATTTTTATCAAATCCATCTGATATTTTAATAGTGTATAAATCAAGTAAATAGAAAATAGTTAAAATGCTTGCATCTCACGTTTCAGCATAGTTGGGCACAATCAAAACCATACGGCGCTTATTGGAGATTGAATTCCATACAATGACTAGGTATTGGAGCACCACCTATCACGGTACACTTTTAGAAGCATGTACCGAGGACCTCGCTGGGATCCCCTACAACACAAGACCGGCCCTATCCCTAACCTGGATAAAACCGAATATGATATAACCCCGGGTGTTCCCACCCTTACCGAGAGCTCTTTTGCATGCACCATATCCATCTAATATAATATATCCGAGGTTATCTAGAAAGGTGATAATATACCCTAATTAGGTATGACCCACTTAGCCTTGCTACATACCCCTTGATTTTCAGCCATTCCAGTTGATGAGGCTAGAGGCTACGATTACCTTTCAAGAATAATTTCACTTAGAATGCTCATCGTCCTCCGATGACGATGTTCTGATAGCATTCATTCATACAAGTTGTCCTGGGTCTGGACAAACCGAATCACCGTCTTCTCTGCCTTCACGGTATTCATTCGTAACGTTCAAACCGGATCGAAGTGGTTTTCAGATAATTAAATCCGATCCCAGCCTCTTCGAAACGATTAACGAAATTGGCCAAAATTGATAATCGGTTATTTAACAGTCAATATAACATCCATAAGCAATCAGTAGGCCAATATTTGTAATTTCTCCCAATTTACTCTTTTCAAAATATCTTTACAACGATATACGTTCAGTACTTCAACATTTGAAAACAGTTTCAAACCCTTATATTCTCAACGGAATATTTTCACCCATTCCAATACTTAGAATATTTTTTCCCACTTCATTTATATTCACACTTTGGAAGTACTTCATCTATTTCCTTACTTCCTATTTCACGAAATCATTTACAATTTTATTTGTAAATTCCTTGACTGGTTTATAATGAATTCTATAAATTCCGAAATTCCTTAATTAATTCCCTTTATATTTCCAAAGCCGATTATATTGCTTATAAATTCAATTTCCCTTTGTACTACCTTTATGAATTCTATTTCATTTTTGAAATTTACTTTTTATTTAACTTCTTTTGGAAATTTTCTTACTTTTTCCAAAATTTCGTTTTTAGACTTCTCTTATAAGTCCCATCTACTAAACAACCCTTTCCCAACTCTCGAGAAGATTTATAAGTAAATTTAAAACATTTCAAAACTCTCTATATATACATATGTAAATAAAAATAAGTATTTAAAAGAATAATAATTTATTTTTAAGGCATGCTCAAATAATTTATCTAAAATATTGAAATACTCTTTATACATCACCTTTCAAAGCAGGTTTAAAATTTTGGGATTTATTAAAATATATATTAAGTATTTGAAAAATTCACTTCTGAAGTATTCGATACTAACTAACTTTAAATTACATAGTTAATAAATAAAATTTCCCCTTTTTAAAATAAAACATAACTTATAAATAAAATAAATTTTTAAATATTAATAACCAAATTTTAAATTTATAAATCCCTCTCGATTTCCATCACATCACTTCCATTTCGATCTCCTTAACCATTTTCACTCAAAAATAGTATCCACTATTTTTCCTGTCACCTTATTTCCATATATAAATTCTCCCTGTAAATTTATATTCCAAATTTATTATCTGATATCGATTTCCTTTATCTATAAACATCATTTATAAATTTTTATAACTCCTTTGAGTCTCACTAAAAATAATCTTATTTATAAAATTCCATTTTTTTTTTTTTTTTAGCAAAGCTAGCCGGCTTTATAGTGGGCCGTGCCACTATGTATAAAGAGAAAAAACAGGTGTTCTGCACATGCACAGAGCAACTATGACTGTTTTTATAGTGGGCAGACCACTTGATACGGAAAAAACAAAAAGAACTGGAGCTAGACAGTGAGTCTAGACTACACGGAAGGACCAGAACCCCCCTTGTCGTTACTGATATCCGCATCAGTACCAGGCCCTATGACATGCTGAACAGCAGAAAAGGACGAAGCCAAGAATGGATCAAAAGATCTCGAGAGTGCAGAGTAAAGATAAATCCTGTCCCAAGTAGGGTCTAAGAGTTGCCACCAATTGCAAGCACCATCAATACCAGAGGATGAAAGAGAAAGACTGTCGCCCTCAACATGATAAATAAGCCTCCTAGTCTCATCCGCGCCACCAAGAAACATGTGATAACTATGTGATACCGGGTCATACCTCATCTCCGTGGCCGGGTGAACCCACGCACCCTCATCCGATTCCCAGTAAATGTCCTCATCAACAGAATCACTATCTACAGCTTCAGAAACTAAGTCCACAGTGGTAGAAACAGGAATATCAATATCAGCAATAGGAGTAATCTTGGGGACCCATTTCAATTCCGACCGAAGGAGGGGGATTTTGGGAGCAGGAGGAAGAGATGCAGACGCAGAGCATTTATCCTCAGTATGTCCAAATGACTGACAAAAAGTGCATATTTCCGGTTTCCAAGTGTAATTGACTCCAATCTCCATCTCATGACCATCTTTAATTCTAACTTTCAGAGACGACGGTAGCGGATTCAGTGGGGTAACTTCAATCAATGCTCTAGCGTAAAGTAAATTCTTGCGAGCGACAGTATTAGCATCAAAACATTTGAAATCACCAATAAGGCTCGCAAGCCAATTCAGACCAAGAAGGGGTTGGAGGACAGACGGGATATTAGTGAATGTGGCCCAAACTGGAATAGAGAGAACCTGTTCACGAGCTTTGTCAATACTAATACTCCAAGGAGTCACTATAAATGGTTTACCTTCAATAATTAGAGGGCTCATCTCAAGAGCAATAAGCTTGTCTTCATTGTTCCCAAATTTAAAATAGAAAAAGGAATTAATAACTTGAACATGAAGTGAGCCTCTCAATTTCCATGCACGCCGACAACTCTCACGAACAATGGAATAGGAAGCGGCGGAATCAAGAAAGAAACCTACAAGATGATCAGACCACTGATTTTCAGCTTCACGTACAACTTCTGGAGGGAGAACACTAATCCCATCAATTACTTGGGTGCAAAATTTCTGAGGAGAGAAAGCACCAGCGTTACGAGGCAGTTTATTAAACAAAGATGACCAGGCAGGCCTAACAGCAGTATCTACGCCAACACTAACAATTGGAGAGCTAACAGTATTAGATGTAGGGTTTTTAGCATTTGGAAATTCTCTGGAAGCAACTGAGGGAATAGGAGGGATGCCAGTATTTGATTGCAATGTAAAAACACCAGGTTTGGTAGGGGACGAATAATTCCGATGGGATGCAGCAATACCATTCAACTCAGGGGGGTTTAGGTTCATAGCAGTGAGCGTTTCTTTTTCCTTAACAGGTCCACCACTAGCAACAGATTGCTCGCATTCATTGCCACTACAGACAATCAAAACATTTGGAACTGGAACTACTCGCGATTCATTATTTGGCATTTCTGCAGTAACAGATGGATCAACCTCACTTGTTGGCATAGCTGCAGAGACAATAGGAATCGAAACATCACAGTGCTCCTCGTTTGCCAAATTACAACTCACAATGGGGGACAGTAGATCGTCACAGAGCCTATCACCTTCAATTCGTGAACGAACTACTCTTTCCCCACTCCAATTACCATCATCAGCAACCAAATGAGTTATAGGTGAGGACGGAGAAACAGTGGCAATACCTGACAGAGGAAAGGCATGAGTCGAAGAAGAATCTAGATTGAGAGCAAGATTCAAATTGCAGTTTGTCGCTGGAGGGCTAGTCGAGTTCGACTCCAAGTAGCGATCTGGAGAAGGAGGCACAGAAAAAGTTCGGCCAGATCTGGTTTGAGATGAAGTAAGCCTTGGTTTATCCTTGCGATTCTTGGCCATGGAGAAGGCGGGGGGAAGTTAGGAAGAGAGGGAAGAGGGAAGAGACGGAAAGGAAATGGGATGGCAGAAGAATCGCCTAGTATTAGCGGCCTCCAATAAAATTCCATTTTTTAAAATTCAATTCCTTATAAATTCCATTTATTTTTTTACCAATCTATTTTTAATATCGATTTTCAACTTCTTTCCATATTATTTTTCGAATATCATTTTAAAACTCCAATCTTAAAAATTCCTTTATATAAGTTATTTTAAAATCTCTAATCAAAATATTTTTCCCGCGTTATTTAATACGATCAAAAATCCATTTATTGCTTATTCAAATCAATCTCTTTTAATTATTCCAAATTTTGATATATATATATATATATATATATTAAAATCTCCTTTTAATTCCTTAAAAAAATTCAAAATAATACTTGTAGCATTTAATATACCCAGGTTAATTCTCATGCTATTATAACATTTAAAAATTTACAACACGCAATTATCCTACAGAATATTCAATCACATCATATATTTTTATATATAAAACACTAATGAAGAATCCAGTTGGATCCCTCCAACCTGTTTTCCTGCATCCACAGATGTTAGACAACAATAAAAATACCAATCCCACTTCGAGGGGGATATCGCGGTATATAGGGTCATCCGCTATTATGCGGGGCTCATAGGATCTCATCCGCTATAATGTGCGGGAATAACACTCCAACTACTAATATATATACTACTACATATATAATATATCATTCAATAGATAATTATAATTTTTAACTCAAAAAGGCATCCAATAATTAATTTTTAACTATTTTAAAAATTAATCTGATAATCAAAATGAGTGAGAAATTTTTCTCACCTTGATTTTTTAATTGCAATCCATTTCAACCCCGACTTGTTTTCTTCACGATTTTAGACCTCGTACGAAAATGTTATATCGATTAATAAAAACTTGACTTTTATAATTTGATTTAAATAAAAATATAATTTAAGGTAATCACCTTTCGATCAAGTCTGGCCACTGGATTCTCCCTACTCTAGATTTGGCCGTCAATCCCCTCTTCCTCTATCATAAGAAACCCTAGCCAACCGTCAACTCACGACCGCATCTCCTCTCTCCTCATCAACCCCTCCATGGTATAGCCAAGCCCAGGTCGCTGCACTATTCGCAATCTCGTCATGCAATCCCTTGGCAACACACAAGCACACACCCAGAGCACACGACCAAAAATCACGACTCATCCCATCCACTGCTACAGGAATATGCCGCGACCACTACCTCACTTAATCTGGAACTGCCACAACTCAAATTGGAGCCGCACGTCTTCCAACTCCCTCTCGAGCCACAAGTCAATGTCGACAACCAAATCCAAACCCCAGAACATTTAAATCCCTCTCCGGCCAAGAACTGTCGTGCCTCACAACCCGCTGCAGCGAGTCCCCAATCAACTTTCGTGACTCACGAATCCCTCGATCACGATGTTTAATTTTTTTTTAAACAAATTGGTTTCGTTCTAGAAGATGAGAAGGGAAAGAACACGATTTTGAACGAGGGAGAAGGAAGCCGATTTTGGTTTGAACCGAACATAAGAGAGAGATCGCGATTTTATTTAAACTCATGAAACCGCAATTTATTTTTCTTCTTTTTTCTTCTTCGCGGAATTGATCTGAAAAAAAGGGGAAGAAGACGTGATTTTAAAAGAAGGAGATAGCGTGTAGGGGAGAGGCTACAGTGACTGAGGTGAAGGGAAAAAGGGGTGATGGAAATATTGTCAATCAAAAGAATGTATATATATTATATAAATTCTCAAATTGTCTCGATTTACGCAACTCAAAATCTCGAACCCCTATCGAGGCGTGCCGCTAGGCGTTCATAACGTTATACCCATATTTCGAATGCAATGGAAAAGGTTTCAAGTCCTAATTCGATCGTATGGAGAAGATAGCTTTTTGGACCCAATTATCATATTGAATTTTCGATATTAAATTCAACGAGTTTATATCCCGTACGACCAAACGGTAAATCCAAACATTACGTAATTTGAAATCCGATAATAATACACTATTATGGATCCAATGGAACTAGTTTCGTCGAATTCCGAGACTACGCCTAAGAAGGCTATTTTTTAAATGTAAACTTAAATGATATATTTTTAAAACTGAACAAATCACTTTTAAATTCAATTAAAAGTTTTATTGTCTTCAGTTTTATTAATATAAATTTTATATGCCTTTAAATTATTTTTATCAAGCTTAAAACTCCAGATTCACTATTTTAACCAATTCCCCATTATTAAATTCAATAATTAAATTATCCAAGATTTAGTTATATTTGAAATTCAAGTTAAAATTTAAATTTTAAATATTAAAAATCAATTTATATTCCAATTTCAAATATCCAAAATTCTGGGTCGTTACATTCCTCCCCCTTAAAAGAATTTCATCCCCGAAATTGCGAAGGTAGGAAAAATGCTCCAAACCCAATACTTATTCAAAACCCACTTAGTTAACTTGCTCTTTCACTTTTCTAATCTTTTAGTTCCAATCAAAACAATTTGTTCTCAATTCTAATTCCAAACCCTTTATTCCGATTACAATTCGAAATCAAATTGTCATTAACAAAAAATTTCAAAATTTTTCTAACACCCTAAATTTCCGAAATTTTTGGCCGAATCTCCCTTGTACAGAGAGCCTTTTGCAATATGACAAGAGAGATAAAAATGTATACATCGACCCACACGGTCGGAAAAAAATTATATATAAACTATTTATATATTTGCTGTATTTAATCTGGAAATATACCTTATTTTAGCATTTTTAAGCATTTTTAAGCAAGCAAGTTACTTCATATGCAAATACACAACCAAAATCTAGTTCGACAGCCTCCGGTTACCTGTACTTACTCAATTTAAACCACGTAAGTACTTAAATATGAAAGTTCAATAACATTTCATTCCTTTAACTAACTTTACACAAGAATTTCATATACAACATGCTAACAAAGATTTTTAAGCAATTATAAAGTTTCGTTACTAATTTAATTACTTTCAATCAATTTTCATACCATTTCATTCAATCCGAATGATGTACAACTAAATTATTTGCATTCAACTCATATTTATTGCAACAAACCCATATCTATTTCAAACTGATTAAAAATCAATTTTAAAATAATTTTTTTTTTGAAAATATTCTCAAAAATAATAATCTTATTATTATTTTCCACACCACCTTGAAAAAATATTTTTTTTCTTCAAACTTCCTGGGATTTTAATTTCTAGATTATTGTTTGAATCCAATTTTAATTATAATCCATTTGTATAATTTATGCTTATACAAATTTTAATTTGGTTATATAAACTATTTTCAATTTTATAATCTTATTTGGTTATAATATTATCATCCAAACACTCCAATTATATATAATAATTTTAGAAAATTATTTCTTTCACATCAAAATATGGTTTGGGTAAAATTATTTCATTTACCCACTTTTTAAAACAATACTGTGTCGGTTTGCCTAGTTTAAGAGTTTAGAAATCCCTATCGATACAGTTGTCCAAACTGTACCGACTAGAATTTTTCAACACTCAACGGATAAATCAACACAATATAAAATAATTTATATTCACTAATAAATACGCGCTCATATCTATTTATACACTCAGACTCATTCTAGAGTACTACTAACTCTATCCCTAATGAGTAATCCCCACCAGAGACAAGGTTCTCGCTTAACCTTCAGCACTGATACAAAATGTAACGAATGGGGTTTTTCAACCCTCGAAAATCGACATTAATACGTCCACTATATAACATGCCGAGCAGTCAAGTGCCCAAAATACCAGTTCATTGGGGGTGAAGAAGAAAAAGGTAGAAGAAAAATAGAAACAACAACACATAATCTCACAATCGTAGTGGAACAAAATATAATATATAATAACAGATTTTAAATACAAGAACTGTACTGCTAATATACATACCATTATCAGAGTTCAACAATTCAATACATCAAATAGACAGTTATAATAACTTGTCCTCACACAGCAGAAATATAACCAAGTACGGAGATACATCTCTGTCGTCCAGCTTGTCTCGCGAGCTTCATAGCATCCTATCCTGAATCTGTAATACTCGGTCTGACCCGAGCATTATAATAAAATAACACCCGAGTCAATCTGGAAAACCAGCGTGAGAAAACACGCTCAACTTGAACTATTAACTTTTTCAAAATCCTTTGAAAACAAAGGTACCTCGTAAGACCACGCCATACATAAACACGATGGGGTTTTACCTTACGATAACCAAAACATTTTTGTCAAATCCATCTGATATTTTAATATGGTCTAAATCAAGTAAATAGAAAATAGCTGAAATGCTTGCATCTCACGTTTCAGCATAGTTAGGCACAATCAAAACCATACGGCGCTTATTGGAGTTTGGATTCCATACAATGACTAGGCACTGGGGCACCACCTATCACAATACACTTCTAGAAGCATGTACCGAGGACCTCGCCGGGATCCCCTGCAACACAAGGCCGGCCCTATCTCTAAACTGGATAAAACCGAATATGTTATCATCTCGGGTGTTCCCTCCCTTACCGAGAGCTCTTTCGCATGCACCGTATCCATCTAATATAATATATTCGAGGTTATCTAGAAAGGTGATAACATACCCTAATTGGGTATGACCCACTTAGCCTTGCTGCATACCCCCTGATTTTCAGCCATTCCAGTTGATGAGGCTAGAGGCTACGATTACCTTTTAAGAATAATTTCACTTAGAATGCTCATCGTCCACCGATGACAATGTTCTGATAGCATTCATCCATACAAGTTGTCCGGGGTCTTGACAAACCGAATCACCATCTTCTCTGCCTTTACGGTATTCATTCGTAACGTGTAAACCGGATCGAAGTGGTTTTCGGATAATTAAATATGATCCTGGCCTCTTCGAAACGATTAACGAAATTGGCCAAAATTTATAGTCGGTTATTTAACTATCAATATAACATCCATAAGCAATCACTAGGCCATTATTTGTAATTTCTCCCAATTTACTCTTTTCAAAATATCTTTACAATGATATACGTTCAGTACTTCAACATTTGAAAATAGTTTCAAATCCTTATATTCTCAACGGAATATTTTCACCCATTCTAATACTTAGAATATTTTTTCCCACTTCATTTATATTCACACTTAGGAAGTATTTCATCTATTCCTTACTTCCTATTTCTCAAAACCATTTACAATTTTATTTGTAAATTGCTTGATTGGTTTATAACGAATTCTATAAATTTTGAAATTGCTTAACTAATTCCATTAATATTTCCAAAGCCGATTATACTTGCTGATAAATTCAATTTCCCTTTGTACTTCCTTTATGGATTCTATTCCATTTTCGAAGTTTACTTTTTATTTAATTTCTTTTGGAAATTTTCTTACTTTTTCCCAAATTTCGTTTTTAGACTTCTCTTATAAGTCCCATCTACTAAACAACCCTTTCCCAACTCTCGAGAAGATTTATAGATAAATTTAAACCATTTCAAAACTATATATATATACATATGTAAATAAAAATAAGTATTTAAAAGAATAATAATTTATTTTTAAGGCATGTTCAAATAATTATCTAATATATTGAAATACTCTTTATACATCACTTTTCAAAGCAGGTTTAAAATTTTGGGATTTATTAAATATATATTAAGTATTTGAAAAATTCACTTCTGAAGTACTCAATACTAACTAACTTTAAATTAAATAGTTAATAAATAAAATTTCCCCTTTTTAAAATAAAACTTAACTTATAAATAAAATATATTTTTAAATATTAACAACCAAATTTTAAATTTATAAATCCCTCTCGATTTCCATCACATCGCTTTCATTTCGATCTCCTTACTCAAAAATAGTATCCACTATTTTTCCTCTCACCTTATTTCCATATATAATTTCTCCATGTAAATTTATATTCCAAATTTATCATCTGATATTGATTTCCTTTATCTATAAACATTGTTTATAAATTTTTATAACTCCTTTGAGTCTCACTAAAATAATCTTATTTATAAAATTCCATTTTTAAAAATTCAATTCTTTATAAATTCCATTTATTTTTTTACCAATCTATTTTTAATATCGATTTTCAACTTCTTTCCAAATTATTTTCCGAATATGATTTTAAAACTCCAATCTTAAAAATTCCTTTATATAAGTTATTTTAAAATCTCTATTTAAAATATATTTCCCACGTTATTTAATACAATCAAAAATCCATTTATTGCTTATTCAAATCAATCTCTTTTAAATGATCCAAATTTCGATATATATATTTTTATATTAAAATCTCCTTTTATTTCCTTAAAAAAATTCAAAACAATACTTGTAGCAATTAATATACCCAAGTTAATTCCCATGCTGTTATAACATTTGAAAATTTATAACACACAATAATCCGGCAGATTATTCAATCACATCATATATTTTTACATATAAAACACTAAATATATTTGAGGAATCCAATTGGATCCCTCCAACCTATTTTCCCTGCATCCACAGATGTTAAACACAATAAAATTACCAATCCCACTTCAAGGGGATATCATGGTATATAGGGTCATCCGCTATTATGCGGGATGCATAGGGTCTAATCTGCTATAATGTGCAGGAATATCACTCCAACTACTAATATATATACTACTATATATATAATATATCATTCAATAGATAATTATAATTTTTAACTCAACCAGGCATCCGATAATTAATTTTTAACTATTTTAAAAATTAATCCGATAATCCAAATGAGTGAGAAATTTTGCTCACCTAGATTTTTTAATTTCAATCCCGACTTGTTTTCTTCACGATTTTAGACCTCGTACGCAAACATTATCGATAATAAACACTTGAATTTAATATTTTGATTTAAATAAAAATATAATTTAAGGTAATCACCTTCCGATCAAGTCTGGCCACCGAATTCTCCCTACTCCAGATCTGGCCGTCAATCCCCTCTTCCTCTATCATGAGAAACCCTAGCCAACCGTCAACTCACGACCGCGTCTCTTCTCTCCTCATCAACCCCTCCATGGTATAGCTAAGCCCAGGTCGCAACACTGTTCGCAATCTCGTCACGCAATCCCCTGGCAACACACGAGCACGTACCCAGAGCACACGACCAAAAATCGCGACTCATCCCATCCACTGCAATAGGAAGATGCCACGACCACTGCCTCCCTTAAACTGGAACTGTCGCAACTCAAATTGGAGTCGCACGTCTTCCAACTACCTCTCAAGCCACCAGTCAACGCCGACGACCAAATCCAAACCCCAGAACATTTAAATCCCCCTCCGGCCAAGAACTGTCTCGCCTCACAACCCGCTGCAGCGAGTCCCCAATCAACTTTCATGACTCACGAATCCCTCGATCGCGATGTTTAATTTTTTTTAAACAAATTGCGTTCTTGAAGATGAGAAGGGGAAGAACACGATTTTGAACAAGGGAGAAGTAAGTCGATTTCGATTTGAACCGAACATAAGAGAGAGATCGCGATTTTATTTAAACTCATGAAACCACAATTTATTTTTCTTCTTTTTTTTCTTCGCGGATTTGATCTGAAAATAAGGGGAAGAAGACATGATTTTAAAAGAAGGAGATGGCGTGTAGGGGAGAGGCTACAGTAACTGAGGTGAAGGGAAAAAGGGGTGATGGAAATATTGTCAATCAAAAGAATGTATATGTATTATATAAATTCTCAAATTGGCTCGATTTACGCAACTCAAAATCTCGAACCACTATCGAGGTGTGCCGCTAGGCGTTCATAATGTTATACCCATATTTCGAATGCAATGGAAAAGGTTTCGAGTCCTAATTCGATCGTATGGAGAAGATAGCTTTTTGGACCCAATTATCATATAGAATTTTCGATATTAAATTCAATGCGTTTATATCCCATACGACCAAACGGTAAATCCAAACATTACGTAATTTGAAATTTGATAATAATACACTATTACGGATCTAATGGAACTAGTTTCGTCGAATTCCGAGACTGCTCCCCGAAAGGCTTTTTTTAAATGTAAACTTAAACGATATATTTTTAAAACTAAACAAATCACTTTTAAATTCAATTTTAAAAGTTTTAATGTCTTCAATATTATTAGTATAAATTTTATAAGCCTTTAAATTATTTTTATCAAGCTTAAAACTCCAGATTCACTTTTTTAACCAATTCTCCATTATTAAATTCAATAATTAAATTATCCAAGAATTAGTTATATTTGAAATTCAAGTTAAAATTTAACTTTTAAATATTACAAATCAATTTAATATTCCAATTTCAAATATCCAAAATTCTAAGTCGTTACATTTGTGATATTGCAAAAGGCTCTCCGTACAAGAGAGACTGCGCCAAAAAAATTCGAAAATTTAGGGTGTTAGAAAAATTTTTGGAAAATTTTTGTTATCTAAAATTTGATTTATAATTGTATTTGAAATGAAGAGTTTTGAACTAGAAATGAAAACTAATTGTTTTATTTGGAACTAAAGGATTTAGAAAAGTGAAATGTCAAGTTTTAGCTAAGTGGGTTTGAAAAGTTAATGGGTTTGGATTATTCGTCCTACCTTAGCAATTTCGAGGACGAAATTCTTTTAAGGGGTGAGGCATGTAACGACCCATATTTTTCAACATTTGATTTTTAATATTTAAATTGTTTTAAATATTGGATTTGGAATATGAGCTGACTTTGAATATGAAGATTTTGGTTGGAATTATAAAATGAATTTGAATTTCAAATATAACGATTTATCATAATACAGAAATGGTAAATAATTGAAATTTGAGTTGGATATGTTTGAAATGGTTTCTAATGTTGATATTAATTCTATTTGAATTAAAATTGAGTTAATAAGTTTTTAAAACTTGGATTTCAAGCGATTTCATAAACTTTTGAAATCGTCGATTTTATCGACGCATTAAAATAGCGATCCGGGGCACGGTCTTGGAATTCGACGAAACCGATTCCATTGGATCCATAATAGTGTATTATTATTGGATTTCAAATTTCATAGCGTTTAGAGTTACCGTTTGTTCGTACAGAATATAAACGCGTTGAAATTAATATTGAAAATTTAATATTATAATTGGGTTTAAAAACTATCTTCTCCATACGATTGAATTGGGGCTCGAGACTTGTTCCATTGGATCCGGAATAGGGGTATAACATTAAGAACACTAGGCCGCATGCCTCGATAGGAGTTCGAGATTTCCCTATATATAATACAAGATATTTTGGAAATTTAATAATATTAAAAATTGGAAAGTCAAACCAATCAAACACTACTCGTACTCGAGATGCTTTGCCCTAAATTTATATCGCGTTCCTCTTCCTCCATCAGTTTGTTTTGCATGAAAGATAAATAAAAAGGAAATCGATATCGATCAAATCGAATTCGTTCAAGAATTAAAAAAGAAAGAAATCGATGCTTGTGGAAGTCACGATGGCTTGGAGGGGCTCGGCATTCGATTCGTGGTTTAGGGTGCTGCTGGAGCTACTCACGAGCACACACTTAGGTGGGGTAGTGGAGGTCTGGCGGCGACTGTCGGTGGTGGCGATCGCGAGTTTGGTTATGGGCTGTAGTTCGCGCGCTGGTCGCGTGCTGGCGTTGATGAGGAGGTGGGCTCGATGAAGTCTAGGCGATCGTCGTTGGCACATGAAGCGGCAGCTGCAACTGAGAGGGAGTCGCATTTTTGGTGAAGGCTGGAGTGACGCGTGCGTGGATAGGGGAAAGGAGAAGACGCTGCTAGGGTTTTGGATGATTACAGTAATTAACTATTAATAAGGTATATTTATAAAATTAATTATATTATATGATTCATGTATCTTATAAATACCGTATTCAATTCATACGAGTTCAGAAATGAACGGAACAAGCTGCATTGGGTTCGTGTCAGTGAAAACTATGCAACAAAATTGGTTTTGGATTTTTCGAAGTCAGCTGGAATTTTAGATTTAAACGGAACATTGTTCGATTTAAATTTAAAATTTGAACGGATTGTAAATAAAAATCAAGGTAAGTAAATCTCACTCAATTTGGTTGATTATTTTAAATTTATAATTATCTAAATTAATTATTGGATGATTAGTTGAATTGATATATTATTATCAGTTATATATTACATTATATATAGTAGTATATATATTAGTAGTTGGATATATTCCCGACGACTTGAGCGGACGAGACAATATGCACCCCGCATAATAGCGGATGACCCTATATTACCGCAATATCCCGTCTTGAAGCGGGATTGGTATTTTTATGTTATATGACATCTATGGATGCAAGGAAACAGGTTGGAGGGATCCAACTGAATTGCTCAAAAATGTTGATTTTAATTTCATATATAGTGATATATGATTTGTGTGAATAATCTGATATAGATTATGTGGTGATTTGAATTATTGGATGTTATAGTAGCACTGGCCTTAATCTTGGTATTTTAAATACCATAGATACTATTTTTGGAATTTGAAAGAATTTAAAAGGAGATTTTGAGTATAAAAATATTTATATCGAAATTTGGATTATTTTAAAAAGAAATTGATTTGAATAAAACACTAAAGATTTTGGGTTGTACTGAACTATTCGTAAAAATATTTTAAATAGAGATTTTAAAATAATTTGTATAAAGGATTTTTAACAATGGATTTTAAAATGATATTTCTGAAAAATATGGAAAAGAAGTTAAAAATCGATATTTAAAATAGATTTGAAAAATAAATGGAATATATAAAGAAATGGATTTATAACATGGAATTTTATAAATGAGAATTATATTTGTAAATAAGTAAAACCCAAATGAGTTTATAAATTTATAAACGATGTTTATAAATAAGGGAAATGATATCAGTTGATAAATTGGGATTATAATTTCACGGTGTGAATTTATATCGAGATATGAAAATAGGTTTTGGGAAAAATAGTGGATTCTATTTTGAAAATTGAGAATGGTTGGGGAATCAGAATGAAATCAAAGTGTTATGAATCGAGAGGGATTTATAAATTGAAATTGGTTATTAGGGTTTTAAAAATATATTTTTATTAAGAAGTTAAGTTATTTTAAAAAGAAATCTTTTATTTATTAAACTATGTAATTTAAAACTAGTTTGTATTGAAATACTTCGGGAGTGTGAATTTTTCAAATATCTAATACTAATAGAAATAAAATTCTAATTTTTATAATAAGCTTTGTAAATCGATAGGATTTATTTAAAAATGAATTGGAAATGAGTTATCGATGTTTATTTAAAGTTTTCGGATATTTTAAATAACTACTTAAATGTGTTTTACAAATAAAATATTATTATTTAAAAATACTTATTATATATATAGAGTTTTCGAAGTAATTGGAATTTAATTATAAATTTTCTCGATATTTATAAACGGAGTTTATTTAACGATATGATTTTTATAAGAGAAATCTTGTAATGGAATTCCGGAAACTTAAGGAAATTTCCGAATTGTTGAAATAAGAGAACTTTGAAAGATGGACTAGAATTCATAAAAGAAGTTAGAAATGGGTAGTTGAATTATAGACAAGTGCAATCGATTTTGGAAAATTTAAAGGAAGTTAATTAATAAATTCCAGAAACTTATATAACCCATTATAAATGAAAGAAGGAATTTACAAGTAACTGTAAAGATTGTGAGAAATTGGAATAAATGGAATATTTCCTAAGTATTTATCCAAAAACCACTTCGATCTGATTTGTACGTTACGAATTATGATATTTCGAAGATAATGGAGATGGTAATATTGAAGGAGATTTGGTTTGTTCAGACCTAGAACAACTTGTATTGATGAATGCTATCATTGGATCGTTGCCTGTAAGGCAGTCTTTGCATTCCGAGTATGAATGCTATCCTAAAGGTAAAACGTAGCCTCAAGCCTTATCAACCGGGAATGACTAAAATAGGGGAGATGCAGCAGGGCTAAGTGGGTCGCACCCAAGTAGGGTATGTTATCAGTTTTCTAGATACCCTCTAAATATATTATAATTTATAGATATGGTTGTGCATGGGAAAGAGACCTCTCAATTAAGGTGGGAACACCCGGGGTTATAATCGATACTATCCAGTTAGGGGTAAGCCGGTCTTGTGTTGGCAGGGATCATTGGGTACGATCTCGGTACATTTTTTCTAGAGATGTACTGTGAAGGACGGTGCCCAGTAGCCCAGTCATTGTATTAAATCCAATATCCACTATGAGCCTGTACGGTTTTGATGGTGCCCAACTATGTTGAAACATGAGATGCAAGCATTTCAGCTATTTTCTAGTTTATTTTCTATAGACACTATTATAATATCAGATGATTTTGGTATAAAATGTTTTGGTTATCGTAAGGTAAAAACCCGTTGTATTTATGTGTAACGTTGTCTTATGAGATACCTTTGTTTTTCAAAAGATTTTGATAACAGTAATAATTCAAATTGAGTGTGTTTTCTCACGCTAGTTTTCCAGACTAACTCGGTGTTATTTTATAATAATACTCGGGTCAGACCGAGTATTACAGATTTAGGTTAGGATGCTATGGAGCTTAGGGGACGAGCTGGAGGAGTCTCAGGCGTATTCCACGTACTTGATTTTATTCCGCTGTGTGTTAAACTGAGTATTCAATATTTGTGAGGACAAGTTATTATAACTATCCAGATTGATTGTTGATTGTTGTACTCTGATGATTGTGTGTATATTAACAGCTACAGATTCTTTTGTATAGAAATTTGTTATTATCTATTATATATTGTTCCGCTGCGATTGTGAGATTATGTGTTATTATTTATGTTTTCTTCTTTTATTCTTCACCCCTAATGATCTGGGTTTTTCGGCACTCGATTGCTCGTCATGCTATAATGTGAATGTAATTATGTCGATTTTCAAGGGTCGAAAATCTCATTCGTTACAATCTCCTTTCGTTTCCTAGACAAATGATAAGGAAATCTATCCACTAATGGTTAGGAGGTGATCTCCGCTTTTATCTTTGATTGTTATTTCCTAAAGAACCGGGGTTGAGTTTACCGGAAATTATCGATTGTTGTTTCGAAGAGACCGGGATTAGATATGTTATTTGAAAACCACTTCAATCTAACTCAAGTGTTTTGAAGTGAAGACATCTTGAAGAGGATGGATTTTGAAGATGGAGCTTTTGAAGTACATGGGATACTTGCTACCAATCCTAAGGATGATTCCAAAATGGATGTAGTAGAAGTAGTGCCTTCTGTTTCGTTCAGTCCTAGAACGAACTTGTATGAATGAATGCCGGCATTGCATTGTTGCTTGGAGGGCAGTGTTAGCATTCCAAGTGGAAAGTGCTATATAAAAGGTAAAACGTAGCCTCAAGCCTCATCAACTAGGAATGACTAAAACAAGGGAGATACAGCAGGGCTAAGTGGGTTGCTCTCAAGTATGGTATGATCATCCCTATCTAGAGTAAATACTATATCTCATTTGTATACTTCGGGGCCCATTAACAGAGGGGTCATCATATTCGGTCCTACTATTCAAGTAGTAGGTTGGTCCTGTGTTGGCAAGGGATCCTGGCGAGGTCCTCGGTGTTATTTTATCTAAAGATGCACCGTGATCAACATGCGGTACCTCAGTAGCAAAGTCATTGTATGGAATCCACTTTCTAATACATGCCTTTACGGTTTAGTTGTATACCAATTATGCTGGAATTTAATTAATGTAACAATTTCGTCTATGATTAATAAGTATTTATATCTTAGACACTATTATTATTTAAGAGAATTTCATATGAAATGTTTTAGTTATCGTAAGGTAAAAACCCATCCATATTTTTATGCAGCATGGTCTTAAAAGATACCTTTATTTTGTAAAGAGTTTGATAATTTTAAAAACTCAACTAGGTGTGTTTTCTCATGCTGGTTTACCAGACTCACTTGGGTGTTATTTTGTTATAATGCTCGAGCTAGACCAAGCATATTACAGATTTGCTTTTGATGCATGGGAGCTCAGGAGACGAGCTGGAGGTCCAAGACATATCTACATATTTCTTTGTGTTCTATTTTATTGTCTATTGATTGTGTTTATCAGCAATTGTATGGATATGCTATTATAATTGTCCAGGCTGAAATAGTTTAGTATACTCTGATTGATGTAAGTATATTACAATTTTTCTTTGTGTAAAGATTTGTTGTATGTTATGGATTATTCGTTCCGCTGTGAGATTATATGTTTTTCGGTTTTCTTTTCTCTTATTCTTATTTTCTCTTCTTCTTTCTTTCCTATAACTATCTGTCTTTCCGTTCAATTTGGGTTTGACATGTGTGGTTTATTATCAGCTTGAACTGTGCGGATCTGCGGGTTATTACAACTGATGTAAGACATTGCCTATAACAGGTAACTATGATGGTGCGAGGTTAGTCCCAAACTGTATAGGGTAAATCTACCAAACTAATCTGGCTACCAGTACCTACGAATAGTTAGGCTAATGTGAGATGTCACTGTGGGGGTACGTGTCATAATACGAAGGACCTGCTTTAGAGATCGAAGGTATTAAGTGGTTGTGTGAGGGCCTGCCTCTTCTCTATGTAGGAAGTAGTAAATTGTCGAGGTTATGGGTTAGGCATGGTAGAGGATATCTTGGGAAAGTGCCCACTTCAACAAGAAGTATTAAGTAGCTGAAGAGATTCCATGCAATGTCAACTAGATAGTCACTAGCAAGGAGTCCAACTTGGGATTAAATGTAGTAAATGACATGGACCTATCTTAAATAAGGTATCAATGGTCGGAGTCTGCCTAATTTCCATTAAAAGATATTAAGTGACATGGGTACTATCTCTTACATTGATAGGACATTTTGGATGATAGATTTTGGTTATCGAGTTGGTAGTAAATTTTCCATGGACTTATGTTTGGAAAGCCTTATCGTTAAGTTCTTGAAAAACCTTTGGACTTACATTTGAAAAACTTATGTCGTAGGTAAAAATGTAAGACATATTCTTAATTTAATTATACTACCCAAGTACTAATGTAGTAAGGCTCGAGACTTTTATTCACCAAACATATGTTGTTCTAACTCCCTTCTCATTACAACATAGGTTAGGAAAGGCGATGTTGAAGGCGGAGATGTTGATGAGACTTGTGGTAGTAGTCTATTTATTTGCCTGTTATTTTCTTTAGTTTTTTACATACCCATGAGCTAAAAATGATATTGTAATTTTGGAATATTATGCCATGATTATGTAACGATGATTAGGGATATGTTACTATGCTTTTAAATGACATTTTGAAATCCGAATGAAATGGTTATTATTGTTACTATTATATTTTATCCTTCCGCTGTGAAATTCTGAATGTGCAGTTAAATGGCTTATATTGTTCTTTTTACCAACTAATAGTCAGCTTTGAGATGGTTCTAAGTTTCGATGGACCTTTTATGTATTGGAATTTAGGCCCATTTTGGGATGGGTTGTTACAATAGGGAAACCTATGCGAGATAGTTATGCGTAGTCGTAATGTATAAGATGTAGTCCCATATAGGAAATTGTACGATGATCCTATGTTGGAGAAGCTCTAGGAGCTATTAGTCGAGCATTAGTTATTGAGGTTTGATCCATAGTTTGATCCTTGTAAGAGTCTGCATAAGTTGTTAGTGTAGATGCGTATCATATAAAAACCCTTAAGTAAGAAACCAAATAATCCACAGACACTTGTAGGACACCGTCGGTCATATAGAGTAATACTTAAGTCAACTGCATATGATTACCACATAATAAACATGTGCTCATTCGCCAGACTTTTGTCTGGCCCACTCCCTCTCTTTCATTTTTCTCCACTACATGATGAAAGTTAGTAGTTGATTGGGCATAGCACATGGAGAAAGGAGCTACACTTGGAGTTCTCATATTTCTCGTTGTTCCTCATGTAGTTAATTATTGTATTAAATATCTATCAAATTTATATTGTACTATGAAAACAGTGTATATGGCAATTAAGTATTTTGGACACTGTTTTTCTGAAATGTCTATTTTCAGTACTTATATTTTAATTCTCTCCACTATGAGATCTGAAATAGTAGAATGTCTTAGAATTACCCTTATAATTATGCTCTGTAATAAAAAAATATACAGCTCGTATTTCTCGGCATGACGTGAGTTTGAAAGTCACCCTAAGCTTTAGGATCGGTGTATCGGGAAGCGTGAGTTGTTGCATTTGGTATCAGAGCTTAGGTTTAAGATTCCCTAGGATTTAGGCACGTATTAAGCAACGTTCTTGAAAAAAAATTTCAAAAAGGTTTTTCAATAAGCTTTTAAACTGTTTATAAAGTGTAACAACCCTGGTCGAGATTATCTAGACTTAAATCTAAAATATGATTTATAATTATCTTAATTAAACCTGGTCGAGATTACTTGTAAATCTAAAATATGATTTATGATTACCTTGATTAATTATAAGATAAATTTAAGAAATTTTATTAGTTATAATTTCCTAATTAAAATGGCTTTTTAGATGGCAATAAATAAAATAAATAAATTTAGGAAAATTTACTTAATTTTAAAAACTACGTAATTTAACTTCTTACATTTGGTAATATAAGAATAATTGTAACGCCCCACTCTGAGACCCACTGTAACAAAGAATATTATGAGAGTAATACCGTCTGTTAAAGCGGAGAATAGAGTATAGTGGAAGCGACCATTTGTAATCAAGCTATAACTATCTACTGAATACGTCGAAAGGGTGGTATCTCTTATTTTTTTCAAGTGGTTCGACATATTCAATAAATATTTATAACGAAATTACAATGGCTAAAGATCTATCAGAATAAGCATAGTAATAAAATGATAAAACATCACAGAACAGAATGACATAACAGATATAAAATCCCAGAACAATACATCGTCAATACAGATCCAAATACTATAAGTGGGTACAAAGCCACTGCTCACACATGTGAGTCAAAAATATGTACATATCAAAGTCTGAAAAATAACAGAGTAGCGGAATAGTGGACAAATAAAAGCGCTATCTATCAGCATAGCAGATAATGTCCAAGCGGAAGCACAGAAGCTAAGTCCAGAGACCTAACCTGAAACAACTCGGTCTGACCCGAGCGAAAACACTCGGGTCAGGCTAGCTAAACAATCAGTAATAACTGAGATATATAATACTACGGTACATAAATAAGACAGTACTTATCCAAAGAGAAGTATATTATGAACCACATGAATATAATGACGATCCCTAATCATCAATAAACAATAAAAATCTCCAAAGAGAAATCAACACCAAAGTGTAGAATAAATAAAATCGCCTCATATCATCGGCGTAGCCAAAGCTATATAAAGATGCACATAGGCAATAATCCCAAGAGTGACCAGAGTCTGTAATCAATGCCCAAGAAAAGATCAATGCTCCAAAGAGCAATGGGGATATACTGAAAAGTCAATGAAATCAAACACAGAAAAGCAGTGTCCAGAGACACTGTGAATCCACAAGGTAATCGCACTTACATCGTATGGTTCCATAGAACCAACACCGAATGGCGGTACTCGAATGGATATAAAAATCATCAAATAATACCAATATTGCACGTGCATCGACCAGAGTCGTTGTTGCCAAGTACTGTAGAGTTGTGATCGATCACTCGCACAGATGCGGAACGCGCGAGACAGCAAGATCCTTCCCAGAAGGATAAAGGCCCAGAGGCGCATGCCGAAAAATAAACTGCTCCATAGAGCAGGTGTCCAGAGACGGTTGCCCAAAGGCGTGGTGACCCAGAGGTCCAGTACTGGCCGCCCAAAGGCTAATGTGTCACCAACTTCTTGGAGAGGAACCCATAAAGTGTTAACAATGAGTCCCATACCCCACGTTCGCACTAAATGGTTTACTAACCAATAGCAAGCTCACACTCCAAACAATAAAAAGTCCACCTCGTATCATCGGTAAACTAGACCCAAAGGTCAAAACGATCAATCGAATAGGTCGGGGATTAACCAGAAAGAAAATACACACGGTTCCATAGGCCGGAGATTTCCTAACCGTTTAAGCACCTTTCCACTTCGCTCGACGTGCTAAAAAGTGAGTGTGAGGTTTTTATTATAGAAAATAATGGTGCGAAACGGATTTATAATTGATTTTGAAATCACTTTAAAACGGCTTTTGAAAACTCTCCTATTATGGAGTAATTAATTTAATAATTAAAAATAATATTATATAATAATTTCTAAAGCCATTTAGGAGTGAAAAATCCTTTGAAAATAATTCATAAAACCCGTGTACGAAATCTGGAGACAAATCTCAAAGAAATCAATAAAACCAGAAAATCACTGCAAATATTCTAAGTGTTGGAAAATAGTCCAAAAATGACGCAAACCCAAGTTCGGAAAATTATTTGGACTAGCAAACTGAATCCGAATGGCATGAAAATTGGTAGACATATAGTCCAACATCCCTGCTCCAAACTGCAAAAAGAATCGGGAAATTTCGACTTGAAACGAAGAAACGGCGTCGTCTCAAAGTCGGACAAAACTCATAAAACTTTACTGTGTCAAAACAGTGTAAAGGTCCCACTTCGACGACATGGTCGAAGGGTCACATGAACTCAGATCTTGATGAAAATTTGTAGGAGCGTAGTAAAGTACTCCTACTTTGATATGCAACAAGAATCGTTCGGTTTTTACTTGAAACGAAGAAACGACAATGTTTCAAAGTTGGTCCGACGATAACTGAAAATGATCACTATTGTAAAACAGTTTCTGGGTGCTACTTCGGCAATAGAAACGAAGTATCTAATGCACCCAGATCTAAACCAAACTTTGCATGGTTAAAGATCTCGATCTCATCATTTTAACGAGACTAAAAACGATGAAATCCGACAAAGGACGAGCCCGAGATGGCGTCGCAAAGTCGGGGTTCTACGCTGAAAACAACGGGAGACAAGAGACTTAAGGCCTATAGCTATGCACTAACTGGCCAGAGATGAAAAACCACAATTTTGACATAGTAAACTTCAAATTCTGGCAAAATGAATAAAATAAATGTTGTATCTTAGTTTCTAAGCTTTCCGGAATGACCAAGATCGTCAAATTCCGACCAGAGATGAAAATTCTATGACTAAAACAATTCTCAGATCTAAATTTTATATCACTGTCGTTGTGCTCTCGGGACAGTGGTAAGAATGCACAGTTTTGACCAAATTAACTTTGAAATTTCATGAAACTCAAAACATGAAAGTTTTAGCTCTAAATCAAAGCTTTCCAGAACATCCAAAATTATTAGATTTGGATAAGAAACGAGTAACTTATGGCCAAATCAATTTCAGGTTTTTAGTTTCTCAACCCTGTAGTTTGTTGTCAGGTCAGCGACAAACAAACGTGATTTCGACCATTCAAACCACAAAATTAGGCAAAGCTCAAAACATAAAGTTATAGCCTACAGAATAAGCTTTTCATAACATCAAGAAAATCTTAATTCCTATTTAAGATGAATGAGATATTTCTAATTTACTAACAACAATAAACTAATTATAATTTCAGCTAGCATATATTACAAGTACCTTATGTGCACACCCCAAAATGAAAGCAAAGATGACCAAAGAGCTATGATTCACATGTTACATAATAAAACATGTGTTACTAACTGATTATCAAAATCAAAAGATGATTAAACACATATTAGAAGAGGTTTTTAGCAATATACCTCTCTAGAAAGCAACAAAGACTACTATAGCATCAAACCAAGTTAGCAAAAGATGATTAGGAGGCTATAAGATCAAAAAAACACATAAAACATGTGTTACCAAATCAATTTCAGAAATAAGAAAGATATAAAAATGGATTTGAGGTAGGTATTTGCATTACCTTTGCATAGAATGACTTGCATAAGCTAAAACTAGAAGGAGATGAAGATAGAGGCCATTTTTGTTATGAAAGCTTTAGGAAATGATTAGGGTTTTGATTAGGGTTGAATGAATGAGGTTATGAGAGTATGAGATAATTTATAGAGGAGGTTTAGGGTGGGTTATTGGGTTAGGTTTTGTAACCCAATAAGAAGAGAGTTATTTACATGTTTCCAAAAATTAGTCTAAGTGTTCATATATGTTTATAAAACTCATTTTTTCTTATCCAAACCCATTTAAAAATCTCTCCTCAAATATTTAACTTTCCAAAAATAACATTTTATCCTCATTTTAAAATCCCATATTTCCCATTTAATTAAAATAGCCTTTTCAAATAATAAATTTTATTATTCCAAATCCTTTTATGCTTCATTAAAATAAATAAAAAAACCTAACTTTTATTTATTAATTGGTAATGCAAATCCCGGGTTGTTACAATAATCTTCGAGAAAATAAAAGTTAATAAAATATATGGAAATAATTTTGTAATTAAAAATATGATTTTTTTCCATGGTTTATTCATTTATTTATTTTAAATAAAGATTTATGACAAATATTTTCCATTTTAAATTATTGCAATAAATGTTGTAAATTTAATTAAATGTCAATATTGAGATTTATTGTTTAAAATGAGATTTTATAATAAATGGTTTATTTTGTTAAAAATAATGAGAATAACTTTCAATTTCAAAAGTTATATTTAATTTTATAAAATACCTCAAAATTAATAGAAATGAGAATTTTTAGTTTGTTGATCAGTTTTGAAAATTTTGAGAAACCAATCTATTCTTTTATAAAACATTATTAAGGTTTAAATAAGTGTTTTATATTGAGAATTTAGAAGGAAATAATAATTCATTTCCTTATTGGGTGTAGGGTAGCCACTTTAGTCCATATAGTAATATTAGTAAGAAGAAAATGAAAGTTACATTCATTTTCCTTCTCATGCTATTCTCAGTTCAAAAATCTGAAACTAAGAAACCCTTATTCTCAAAAACCTATCTTCTATTATTCCCTAAATCAAGAGAAAATCATAGGGCTTTTGGCTAATAATTATAGAAACCAAAAGAAGGTAATCTCCACCATCCTCTGGTATGTTTAATTTGTGATTTAATCTCAGTTTTCGGCTCAGGGTTGTAATTTTTCTTCTCTACTTTTTTAAATAAACCTAGGTTTTGTAGCTAAGAGGTGATAACCTAGTTGAATCCAGAATCTAAGCACTAATTTGAGTTCTTTTAGGTGAGTTTCACTCACACTTCTAGCCTACAATGGATGCATGTTGTTGTTAGATGAATTGTTGGGGTTTATAGTGAATATAATCTCAATTTGGTGTTGATTCTCTCTTATCACTTTAAACTTGATTCTCGGTTTACTAAAAACCCACATCATATAATCACGATTTGCATCCAATTTTACATGTTTGCATGCTTGCTTGAATGTTAATTTAGTACCCCAGACCTCAAGAAGAACAATGACGAAGAAACGAGTGACAAGGGCCATCGGAGCACCATCGAAGCAGCATGGAACTCAATCCTGTCATGATCACCGGTGTACCGGTCATACCATACTAGTGGATCGATGGTGACCTAGGCCGAGTCATAGGTCAAGCCATTCGGCTCTCCGGTTGCGTCGTTTGATTGCTTGAACCTATTTGCTTGATTTTGATGATGTTTTCAATGCCGATTTCAATGCTATTTTCGGATTTTAATTTATGAATTTGTGAATTCATCTTTGATTTTATTATACCACAGAATTGCTCTATGAGTCCATGGCACAACATAGAATTTCCGTCGTGCGTTTGAAGTAGTGTTTTCAAAAGCCCGATTTCCAAATTGAGTCATTTTATCAAAATCTTTCCAAGTATAATTATATTTTCTATTAAGAATATTTGAAAATATAATATGTATATAATATATTTATAAATTTAATAATGATGGTTTTAAAGTTGATTTGGAACAATGTTTTAAAATTGTACTTATATATATATATTAGCAAGGGCTTTCCAATATATATATATATATATATATATATATATATCTGTGTGTGTGTGTGAGTGTGTATATCCTAGCTTGTAAAACTATACTTTACAATGTTTGTGAAGTAAAACATTTTTATGAAATTACACGTTATTAATTGAATGAGAAGGTGATTTGAACGGTTTAATAAAATGAGTGGTATGGAACGCTCACATTTGTTTTACCAGTTTTTTCCCAAACTTGTTCGATTGAGCCATATAAACACATAAGTGGAGTTTTACTAGCTTATAATAAACGTTTAGGTAAACATGTGTGGTATGTGACACATGGTTGTTACTTATGCGGTTGCTATTTGGAGTACATGACACTTATATCAATGAGTTTATGACTCGCCCTTGGGGTTCTATCGGTCTTGCACCTATCTTGAAGATTTTTTATAGGTCTTGTACCTACCATATAGTTCTATAGGTCTTGCACCTATTTTGGAATTTTCATAGGTCTTGTACCTATCATGAAGTTTTATAGGACTTGTTCCTACTTTGGAGTTTATAGGTTTTGCACCTATCTTAATGTTCTATAGGCTCTCGCCTATCTTGAAGTTACTGTAGGATATATACCCATCTTGGAGTTTTATAGACACATATGTATATCTTGGATTTACATGCATGTAGGTGAATTTAATCACCAATCTTGAAGTTTGGCACCATTCCCCCTTTTATGTGTGATTTCTGGATTTCTATTTATGATTTCTGGATTGTATTTTATATGTGTTATCACCAAATAGTTTCGCGGTTTTGCTTTTAGAAGCTATCTTGGGTTTTGATATTTGGTGATTTCATTCTTGAAGTTTATTGAAGTATTCTTCATATTTTTTAATGCTTGGCTTGGTGACTTTATTTGAGATTAGTTCATTTTACCTATCATTTATCTTGCTAACTCATCTATTTTAGACTAGAATGACCCATTTATTATTTTATAATACTCGGGTCAAATCGAGCTATTTCAGGTCCTTCAGCTTGATGCTTTTAGGGTGGACTTTATATCAATTAGCTAGATGTTTACTATTGTTTCCTCCATGTGTATATTTATGTAAGCTAGACTCATTTTGTGTAAATGTTTGTATCTATCTTGAGATGTAGTACTATTGTATTATGTGGATCGTTATGACCACCGCTATATAGTCTATATCATGTATTTGTATTATGTCTGTTCAGCCTTTTATCTATTTGTATTCCGCTATGTATATTCTGTGATTTGTATTATCATATATCGTTTTGGATTATTACTTTAGCCACTGTAGTTTTGTTTTAAGCCTGAAGCAATACATCGATTTTACTTTTGATAGAGAAAAAAAATATAGAATACTAATCGATGTATCGATGCTCGCTTAAAGTAAAATTCACGGATGGTCGCTCCTAACCATCCCTATTCTCTACACTAGTAGATGATATTACTCTGTAACACCCTTTGTTAGTGTTTGTCTCAGGGTAATGCGTCACCGCTTGGTATTACAGTTAAGTTCAGAACAAAATATGATATTATGGATGCAAATCTTGGCCTAGATGAGTCTTAGAGACCGTCCTTTATGGGTTCTTAGGGAAAATAGTAGGAATCATTCCTTTTAGAATAAGAAGTTTTTTTTGAGATTCTAAGAATGTTTTCCTTCATTTCCACGCTTTGATGTTCCTCTGATCGAATCATGTGATTCGTAAGTAATCTTTGATCCAATCTTATCAATTTCGGAAGTGTGGTTGGCTGGCAGCTGAGTCACTCGTTCTAGTATTGGGCAATCCAACGAGCCCAATTGAAACATAGTACTATGTCCATCTAGCAAAAAATGAAGTTTGTTGTTGATCTTTTTATGATCGGAGTCACGAAGCGGAAGCGGGCTGATTTTTATGTTGGGCACATTATCTAGTAAATTTATGACCGTATGATTGGTTGATTGGATATTTGTTTGCATAGGATTCTTAATGAAAATTAAAATAAATTAAGAGTTAACGCTTGATAATTATAATTTTATTTGAAGGTTAATAATTGAATCTTGAGGTATCTTTATATTGGAAATCACTGCAAGATATATTGAATTTCTTGGATATAAAATAATCAAGGATCAAATTTTGTAATTATATATAAAAAATTAAATTAAAATTTTAATCAATTGAAAATGGAAATAAAGTAACATCCCCCTACTTGGAGGGCCAAAACTAATGGCTATGGATGCTGCAGTCCTCCATAGTTATTAATCCTCGACGACTAAATATGGTGATATTAGATACATTGATACACAAAAACACAAGAATATGGAAAAAAAATTAAACAACAAACACGTTCCACATTCCATTTCAAAATATTCCAAATTGATTACTTATCCCAGTATGCAGACCACGTTCAGATAACATATAATTAATACAAAATACACCAAGAGCGACATATGAAGATGCCCCCTTGGCTGATCAAACAATTTGCCTTTACGATCAGACACACAGCGGAAATAAAAAACTCTAATAACAAGGTTGAATCCTTCACGTCCTTGAAAGCTTTATTTGTCTAAAAGAACACCTGGAAACCTTAACTCTCAACTAACTCAAAATCAATTGAGTATCCGAGAGTTTAGGGGAAAACAAAAACTTCGAGTCGGACAAAAAGCTTGGTATGAATAATAGTCTAGCATCTTAAATCATTTAGATATCTAGTGAGACCACGCCGCTTTGCGGAACGGGTTTTCCCCTCACTGGTATCCTGAAACATTTATAAAACCATGTACTGTTCTCCTGCATCCACAATGGTCAAAACATAGTATTTCAAAAATATTATGATGATATGCGAAACAAGTAAATCAAGTCAGGATTACCCATCCCCATTCATTCTGACTATTTGTCTCAATTATAATTTCTAGGGTCACTATTAACCTGTTAAATGTTTATGGACTATCTGTCCAATTTTATAGTTTTTATGGGATTACTAAGAATCTATTGGTAACTCTAATATCTTTTCTCTTATCCTAGTTTTCATGGGCTGACTAGGAACCTTTTGACAATCTGTCAATATCTTAATCCGGATATAGTTTTCATGGGCTGACTATAAACCTATTGGCCTCTGCCAATATCAATCATAGTTTTCATGGGCTGACTATGAACCTATTGGCCCCTGCCAATATCTTTAGTTTTAAGGTTCTAAACATTTCTTAAGATTTATCCACTACTGGGTCAACCTAGCTGGTTATTCTGCCTTTTCCCTAAAGTACCGTTATAGGTTAATTACAATGTGAATAAATTTATGAAGACGTAAGCATAACAACAAAATAATACCAAGACCTGTGGTTTATTATCCTTGAATCATTTATATATATATATATATATCCTGGTTAAATCCTTTAACCTTTATTATAAATGAAAACTTCTTTATTTCAAAACTCTTTGTTTGTTTATGCCACGGTTATTCCTTTAAATTGAGATTGGGTTTATGTTTTGAAATCTTAAAACAATTCTTTCGAAACCTCTGGATGACTTCCGTCAAAAGCAAAATCCTCTTTTCAAAACATAATAAACATATTTTCAAAGCCCTTGATAAATATTCTTGTTAGAAACCAAACATACCTTTCGATGGTGTCAAAACCTCCTTTAAAACATAGCTTCGAAACAAATGAAAGTATCCCTTTTGAAAGTAGTGGGTTTACCCTTTCAAACATCTTTTGGGTCAAAGTGGATATACACGAAAGTATCTCTTTCAAAACCCTTACAGAATTATTTGGGAAAAGTTGATGGTGTCGGAACCATATATTCGAAAGCACAACCCTTTAAATTAAAATTTTGAAGGATAGTGTCAGAACCCTTTTCGAAAGCATTTAGGAAGTGGCTTAACAAAAATAACCTTTCGAAGGCTTTTATAGCTTCAATACACTCGGAAGGGAAATAGCGGCTGGGTTTTGACTTGGTCGGAACCACTCCTCACAAAAGTACTTATTTAAAAACAAAAAGGTATCCCTTCGAAAGCTAATACTTAACAAAATATGGCAACCTTCTTCGAAAGCTAGTTACCAAAATCTCGTTCGAAAACTTATGTTTCGACTATGTTGAAGGCTTTAAGTAAAACAAAGCAAGAACTTTAACTTTTAAAAACAGAACAAGGTTTCGACTCCATCGAAAGCATTCCTTTCGACACCATGGCTTCCGCCTCTCTTCCAATCCGCTACGTATCATTTAAGTGATACCTTGTGTATTGGTTTCGACTAAGTGGGTTTCGACTGGGATGGTTTTGACTGAGATGAGGCGGAGTCAATGGAGTGGAAACGTACTGCTATTTGAGGCGGAACCAATTTTTCCGAATTAAAGGCTTAAATTTAGCTACTTTTAGTAATTGCTTTATAACTACTTGCCTATCTGTAATCCTTTGATTGGTCACCTTAAAACTTTTCAAATACTTTACTAATAAAATTGCCGCATTTAATCAGATCTAAACTAAAGAAATTATAACGTTTAAACCCTTTCATTTACAAAACTAGTGTTTGCAGATAAGTCCTTTTGAAATAATTTATTTTCCCTAGTAAATCAATTAGGAAAAATCCCTAAAAATTATAGAAATTTACATTCAATATTTTATCTATCATAGAAAAATTTCAGACCCAAATTCTTTATAAAATAACCGAAATTAATTTCTAAACCCAAGTATTCATATTTCCTTTGAAAGTTCATAATAAATTTTCCATATCTTGGAAAATTATAATAATTAAAACCCATCTCTAAAATCATGTTTTCCATAACATAAAATTTCCTCATGGCATACGAAAATCATTATAATCAGTTTTAGCCTCAAAATTGTGTAAATCATTTATCAAATAACCTTATTTGAGTTAACATCATATAAAATCTAAGCATATCATCATCAAAATCAACACTATAATGGATTTAGTCTTAAACCTGAAAATCAAATAAGCATAAAACAAAATAGAGATGATTTAGATTATTATTCACCTAAGATAATAAAGATTTGAGCTTTGTTGTTGATTAACCCTTCTTGGCTTTGATCCTTAGCCTTTAGATTGAATTCTTCCTTTTTGATAATGGCCGGCTCCTTAGGGTATTTTTTGCATTTATTTTAGATTTGAGAACATGAATGTGAATGGACAAGGTGAGAAGTGTATAGCCGTGTATAATTATATGGCTATTTTTTACTAATATGGATATGTGTAATCTAATTAGTTAATAACCCATTAAAAGCCCATTCATTTTATTATTAAGCACGACCTTCTTATAAATTTTATTCAAATCTGAATCCCCTTATTATCATTATTCTATTTAAATTATATAATTAAATTTCTTGAATAATGCTATCAAAAATTAGGGATCTTACAGGTTCCCCGCTTAAAGAATTTCATCCTCGAAATTCAGTAATGACCAAATACTAAAACTAGCAATCATCTGTAACAACCATACTAGCCTATCTAACTAGCAATTTTCTATATAAATCTAATATAGACGTACCCTCAAAGCAAACTAGGATAAGTATCTCTAATCTTGTCCTCTGTCTCCCAAGTACAGTCCTCCTCATTGTCACTCCATTGAACTTTCACTAACCTGACTGTCTTGCTCCTCAATCTTTTCTCATCTCTCGCTACAACCCGAATTGGTTATCTAACAATAGTCAAATTAGGCTCTACTACCAAGTCTTCCAACCCTGTCGGAGGAATTGTAGTCTCTGGGTCGTGCACATACTTACGAAAATGAGACACGTGAAATACATTATGGACACCCACCATACTGCTCGGCAACTCTACTCTGTATGCGAGCTTTCCAGTCCTCTATAAAATCTTGGATGGACCAACATATCTCGGGGCTAACTTCCCTGACTTTCCAAATCGCACCACACCCTTCATAGATGATACCTTAATGAAAACCTTATCTCTAACTGAGAATTCTAGGTCCTTATGTGTCTTATCTGCATAACTCTTTTGTCTGGATAAGCTTCCTTCATCCTTTCTCAGATCAACTCAATCTTCTTCGACGCCTCTCTAACCAAATCTGGACCTAAGACTAACCTGTCTCCAGTTTCCAATAAACATGCGGATGATTTGCATGGCCTTTCATACAAAGCTTCAAATGGCGCCATTCCTATACTAGTCTGATAACTATTATTATAGGAAAACTCAATTATATGTAAGTGATCTTCAAAAGATCCACCAAAGTCCAATACACAAGCTCTCAATAAGTCCTTGAGTACCTTATTGACTCTCTCTGTCTGCCCATCAGTCTGAGGGTGATATGCAGTACTCATATGAAGCTTGGTACCCATCACTTCCTGTAGACTCTTCCAGAATTCGCTAGTGAACAGAGCATCTCTGTCACGAACTATACTACTATGAACTCCATGTAGTCTAACTATGTTGTTCAGGAACAAATTAGCTAAAACAGGTGTCGTCCTGGTAGATCTAACTGGAATGAAATAGACACTCTTGGTCAATTTGTCCACTATAACCCATATACTTTCATTACCCCTATTTTTCCTTGGCAACCCATCTATAAAATCATGGATATTGAATCCCACTTCCAAACTGGAATCACTAAAGGCTGAAGCAACCCACTCGGCTTTTGATTTTCAGCTTTCACTTATTGATAGTTTGCACACTGTCTAACCCACAAGCCAACATCCCTCTCCATACCTTCCCAATAGAAGCTCCTCTTCATATCTTGATACATCTTGGTACCTCCAGGATGAAACTTGGACCGATGACATTCTCTAAGAACTTCTTCCTCAATCCTAAATATTCGGAACACACAACCATCCCTTCATTCTCAACCATCCTCTCTGGCCAAGACTAAAATCCTTTAGATCATCGATCTCAGTTCCAACCTCAAGCCTTCTGATCCTCTTAGCCAACACTGGATCCTTCTTCTGTTTAGAAGCAATTCACTCAATCAATACTGGTCGAACTTCTAAACAGGACAACCTGGCGGAACTCTGACTAGAACCAGCAGTCGATCTTAACTACACATTACAACTACTAAAGCTTCTAAATCCTTCCACTCTGCCAACATAGCTATCACCACATTCTGATGTTTTCTGCTAAGAGCATATACTACCTTATTACCTTTTCCTGGTGTATACTCTATACCAAAATCATATACAGCCAAAAACTCCAGCCACCTCTACTGCCCCATATTCAATTCCTTCTGAGAGAATAAATACGGTAAAGACTTATGATCTGTATAAACCTCATACCTCTCCCCTAAGAGATAATGTCTCCAAATCTTCAATGCGAAGATAACATCTGCCAATTCCAAATTATGAGTAGGATATATAATTTCATGCGGTCTAAGCTGTCGCCCGAAGCATAGGCAATAACTTTACCATTTTGCATCAATAATGCTCCCAATCCGGTCCCGCATGCATCAATATATACCACCAACCCTTGGTTTCCATCTGGAACTATTAACATAGGTGCATTAGTCAAAAAATACTTTAACTTAAGGAATGCTTCCTCACATTTGTCGGACCAAACGAACTTCACCCCCTTTCTGGTTTGCTTAGTTGAGGGTGTTGCTATCCACGAGAAATTATTTAGTGAATCTTCGGTAGTAGTCAGCAAGTCCAAGAAAACTCCTGATCTCAGTCACCGTCTCTGGTCTCTTCCAATTATTCATGGCTTCGATCATATATGGATCGACTGGCAATCCTCTCCCTGAAACCACGTGACCATGAAATTTAACCTCTTTCTTCCAGAAATGACACTTGTAAACTTCGCCTTTAGGTGATTCTACTTTAGCGTCTCAAGTACCACTCTAAGATGAACTTCATGCTCTATCTCATCCTTAGAGTAGACTAGAATTTCATCTATAACCACCAGTACAAACCTATCCAAATACTCTTGGCAAACTCGCTTCATCAATTCTATGAAGAAAGCATGTGCATTCGTCAACCCGAATGGCATTACTAACCACTCGTACGAACCATATCTAGTCCGAAATACCGTTAAGGGAATGCTGTCCTCTGCCACTCTTATCTAATGGAAGCCTGTCACCAAATCTAACTGGGAAAACACTCTGGCTCCACTCAACTGATCAAACAGATCATCTATTCTTGGCAAAGGATATTTGTTCTTAACCATCTTTTCATTTAACTTGCGATAGTCGATACACATACTCAACGACCCATCTGGTTTCTTCACGAACACTACAGCAGCTCCCCAAGGCGAACTGCTGGGTATAATAAAATTCCTTCCTTCAAGATCCACTAGTTGCACCTTTAATTCTTTCATCTTAATGGGTACATCCTGCTAGGGGTTCTACTCACGCGTTCAGCTCCGGGCAGAAGATCTATTCTAAACTCAACAGCTCTTTTAGGTGGTAGTCCAGTGACTGGCTCAATCACATATGCAAACTCTCTTGCTACCCGAACCTGACTTAACTCTTCCAACCTCCATAGCATTATGTAAAGCACTAACACTCCGGTCAGTATTCTCTACCGAGAATATCACTCAGTTATGACTATCAAGGTGTCTCGGTGATATTTCCCTATCTTGGCAAAATATTCTAGCCTCGTTTCTACCCAACCAATCCATACCCAAGATGATTCCAAAATCTACGAAATCAATAACATACAAACTGTATTCAAACTTATGACCTAACAAATCAAGTTCTAACTGGTCACATCTTAACCCTAGAGTTGCATACCCTTCTATTGGACTCGCAACCCTTAAGAAAGTAACAAGGTAGGTGGGTTCTAAACATACCTATCAACCAAACACTAAGATACAAATGAATGTGATGCACCGGTATCAGAAAGTAGTCTAATTGGAATACTCTGAATCAAGAGCGTACCTTCCATCACTGTCTTTCCCTTATCTGCTGCAGTTGGACTAGCTTATCCTATAGCAAAGAACTTCCCTTTATCCGCCCCGACTAGCTCTGGACATTGATTCTTGTAATGCCCAACTTGATCACAGCTGAAGCACTTCACATTCTTCTTGGTTGCAGCTTTCTTCCCATTTCCTGATCGGCACTCATTTGCATAGTGACCCTTCTTGTCACACTTATTGCAAACTACCTCATCCTTTTACTTCTTAGCAGTATCTCCCTTTTGGGCTCCCTTCTTTTTAAAGAACTTTCTCTTCTTCCCCTGAGGACCCCGAACTTCCACCGGTTTCTCTTTATCATAATCAGCAAGTAACTCCTTATGGTGAATGGCCATCTCCACCACTACATTACAAGGATCATAGACATGTGTCATGGTCATTCTAGCAAGCTCGGGCCTCAATCCCCAAACTCTCATTCCTTCTGATGTCAATATCTATGGCAGCATATCCATGTCGAGACAACTCTTCAAACTTAGTAGCATACTCGGCTACTGACATCTCTCCCTGAACTAAATCCATAAACTTCCTTACCAGTTCTAACTTAGCAAACTCAAATACAAACTTATGCTCAAATCTCGTTTTAAAATTAGCCCAAGTTAGCTGATCTTCCGGAACTCCGGCAGTAACACTATTCCACCAATGTAGTGCTGACTCATGCAACTATCTAGAGACCAACCTTCTCTTCTGGACACTGATTCCTGTAATGCCCAACTTGATCACAGTTGAAGAATTTCACATTCTTCTTACTTGCAGCTTTCTTCCCATTTCGTGATCGACATTCATTAGCAAAGTGACCCTTCCTGTCACACTTATAGCAAACTACCTCAGCCTTTGACTTCTTTGCAGTATCTCCCTTCTGAGCTCCCTTCTTTTTAAAGAACTTCCTCTTCTTCCCCTGAGAACCCTCAGTTTCCACTGACTTCTCTTTAGCTAAATCATTAAGTAACTCCTCATGGCGAATGGCCATCTCCACCACTATATTACATGGATCACGGGCATGTGTCATGGTCATTCTAGCAAGCTCGGGCCTCAATCTCCGAATGAACCTCTCATTCCTTTTGATGTCAGTATCTATAACAGCATATCTGTATCGAGACAGCTCTTCAAACTTAGTAGCATACTCGACTACTAACTTCTCTCTTGCACTAAATCCATAAACTTCCTCATCAGCTCAAACTTAGAAACTCAGATACAAACTTCTGTTCAAATCTCATTTTAAAATCAGCCCAAGTTAACTGCTCTTCTGGAATCCCGACAGTGACAGTATTCCACCAATTTAGTGCTGACCCCTGCAACTGTCTAGAGGCCAACCTCCTCTTTTGTCCATCATTCAGACCCAAATCTGTAAATATATGCTCATAATGCAACGACCAATTCCGAACCTCTATGGCACCTCCTGTTCCCAAGAATGGCTTCCCACCCAAACTGGTGTAATCTTTACTCAGCAAAGCATAATTATTCCCAACCGAAGCCATATGATTAGCTCCTCCTACATTTCCAGCAATGGCAGCAACAACTCTTGCTTGCATCAAACCAACAAAGAACTGATACATCGTGCCCATATCTACTAGTGATTTCCAGCACCCACATTGGCATTAACATTTTGATTACTAGCATTAGCCGGTCAACCTGGGATCCTCCTTGTAGTGGGTTGAGCATTTTCATTAGTTATGGTGTTTCCTCCACCAAGATTTCCTCTTCTTTTTCCTGCTTCCATATCTCCTTTCTCGTAAATCTGCATAGAAACTTAGTAAGGTACAAAAGAACGGTCTAAGAGAGTGGGGAATACACACTTATATATATATATAACTATGTATATCAAATACATGTATGTTACTGTAGCGTTAACCCAAACCCCGATCTTAGTATCTGATTTAATGTTTTGAAAATCTTTTAGGTTTAAGTTTCTTTTAAAGTTTCATAAACCTATGCTCTGATACCAACTTGTAACATCCCACTATTTGGAGGCTCCAAACTAACGGCTGCGGATGCTACAATCATCCATAGTTATTAATCCTCGACGACCAAATATGGTGATATTAGGTATATTGATACACAGAAACACAAGAATATGGAAAAAAATTAAACGGTAAACACATTCCACATTCCATCGCAAAATATTCCAAACTGATTACATAATCCCAGTACGTAGACCACATTCAGATAACATATAATTAATACAAAATACGCCAAGAGCGACATATGAAGATGCCCCCTTGGATGATCAGAGTATATATATAATAAGGCACTAAAATAATTTTCCTTTACAATCAAACACACAACGAAAATAAAAGAACTCCAATAACAAGTTTTCCTCTTGCATGTTCTTGGAAGCTTTATTCATCTGAAAGAACACTTGCAAACCTTAACTCTCAACCTACTCAAAATCAGTCGAGTACCCGAGAGTTTAAGGGGAAAACAAAAACTTCGAGTCAGACAAAAATCCTGGTATGAATAATAGTCTACAATCTCAAACCATTTAAATATCTAATGAGACTATCCCGCTTAGCGGAACGGGTTTTTCTCTCACTAGTATCCTAAAACGTTTATAAAACCATATACTGTTGTTCTGCATCCACAATGGTTAAAACATAATATTTTAAAAACATTATGATGATATACAAAACAAGTAAATCAAATCTGAATTACCCATCCCCATTTATTCTGACTATCTGTCTCAATTATAGTTTCTAGGGTCACTATTAACCTATTAAATGTTTATGGACTATCTGTCTGATTTCATAATTTTCATGGGATTACTAAGAACCTATTGGTAACTCTAATATCTTTTCTCTTATCCTAGTTTTCATTGGCTGACTAGTAACCTATTGACTATCTATCAATATCTTAATCCAGATATAGTTTTCATGGGCTGACTAGAAACCTATTGGCCCCTACCAATATCAATCATAGTTTTCATGGGCTGACTATGAACCTATTGGCCCCTGCCAATATCTTTAGTTTTAAGGTTCTTAATATTTCTTAAGATTTATTCACCACTGGGTCAACCTAGCTGGTTATTCTACCCTTTCGCCAAAGTACCGTTATGGATTAATTACAGTGTGAATAAATATATGAAGAAATAAGCATAATAACAAAATAATACCAACACCTGTGGTTTATTATCCTTGAATCATCTAAATATACATATATATACATATATATATATATATATATATATATATATGCTGGTTAAACTCTTTAACCTTTATTATAAATGAAAACTTCTTCCTTTCAAAACTCTTTGTTTATTTACGCCATGGCCATTCCTTTAAATTGAGATTGGGTTTATGTTTTGAAATCTTAAAACATCTATTTAAAAACCTCTAGATGACTTTCATCGAAAGCAAAAACCTCTTTTCAAAACATAATAAACATACCTTTCGAAGCCCTTGATAAATATTCTTTTTCGAAACCAAATATACCTTTCGATGATGTCAAAAAATCCTTTAAAACATAGCTTCGAAACAAATGAAAGTATTGGGTTTACTATTTAAAACATCTTTTGGGTCAAAGTGAATATACACGAAAGTATCTCTTTCGAAACCCTTACAAAATTATTTGGGGAAAAGTTGATGGTGTCGGAACCATCTATTCAAAAGCACAACCAATTAAACTAAAAATTTGAAGGATAGAGTCAAAATCCCTTTCGACTCCATTGCCTTCGAAACCCTTAACCCTTTTCGAAAGCATTTAGGAATTGGCTTAACAAAAATAACCCGTCGGAGCCTTTGATAGCTTCAATACACTCGAAATTGAAATAGCGGTTGGGTTTCGACTAGGTCGAAACCACTCGTTTCGAAAGTACATATTTAAAAACAAAAAGGTATCCCTTCGAAAGCTAATACTTAACATAATATGGCAACCTTCTTCAAAAGCTAGTTACCAAAAACTCTTTCGAAAACTTATGTTTTGACTCTGTCAAAGGCTTTAAGTAAAACAAGGCAAGAACTTTAACTTATAAAAACAAAACATGGTCTCGACCCCATCGGAACCATTCCTTTCGACACCATGGCTTTCGCCTCTCTTCCAATCCACTACGTACCATCTAAGTGACACCTTATGTATTGGTTTCGACTAAGTGGGTTTCGAATGGGATGATTTCGACTGAGATGGGGCGGAGTCAATGGAGTCTAAAGGTACTGCTATTTGAGGCGGAACCAATTTTTCAGAATTAAAGGCTAAAATTGAGCTGCTTTTAGTAATTGCTTTATACTACTTGCCTATTTGTAATCCTTTGATTGGTTGTCTTAAAAATTTTCAAATACTTTACAAATAAAACTGTCGCATTTAATCAGATCTGAATTAACGAAATTATAATGTTTAAACCCTTCCATTTACAAAACCAGTGTTTGTAGATAAGTCCTTCTTTTGAAATAATTTATTTTCTCTAGTAAATCAATTAGGAAAAATCTCCAAAAATTACAGAAATTTACTTTCAATATTTTATCTAACATATAAAAATTTCAAACCCAAATTCTTCATAAAGTAACCGAAATTAATTTCTAAACCCATGTATTCATATTTCCTTTGAAAATTCATAATAAATTTTCCATAGCTTGGAAAATTATAAAAATTAAAACCCATCTCTAAAATCATGTTTTCCATAACATAAAATTTTCTCATGGCATAAAAAAATCATTATAATCAGTTTTAGCCTCAAAACTTTGTAAATCATTTATTAAATAATCTTATTTGAGTTAACATCACATAAAATCCAAGCATATCATCATCAAGATCATCATTATAATGGATTTAGTCTTAAACCCGAAAATCAAATAATCATAAAACAAATTAGAGATGATTTAGATTATTATTCACCCTATACATGATAAGGAATTTGAGATTTGTTATTGATTAACCCTTTCTAGCTTTGATCCTTAGCTTTTAGATTGAATTCTTCCTTTTTGATAATGGTCGGCTCCTTAGGGTTTTTTTTGCATTTATTTTAGATTTGAGAAAATGAACATGAATGGACAAAGTAAGAAGTGTATAGCCATGTATAATGATATGGCAATTTTTACTAATATGCCCATGTGTAATCTAATTAGTTAATAACCCATAAAAGCCCATTCATTTTATTATTAAGCACAGCCTTCTTATAAATATTATTAAAATCTCAATCCACTTATTATCGTTATTCTATTTAATTTATCTAATTAAATTTCCTGGATAATGTTATCAAAAATTAGGGATGTTATAGATAAATTATGGTATTTGGTTACCAATCAATCAAAAATAAATGATTTAATATTTACTCTAAACCAAGAGTTTGATTAAGAATTATTTTAATGCAATCATCGCCAAATTAGGAAATATTGTCTTATGAGTTTTTTATAAGATGTTTAATGGTGTTGACTATAAGCTTGTTATTATATGTTTAAAATAGGATACAATAAGATATAAGTATTCTTCATTTTGAAAGAGAACCTTTGAAGGGTGTGTGTATATATATTATGGGTGTTAACTTCTTCGTTGGAAGCTTTAAGGATTTTGGTCGGAATGTCTGGCCAATGTACTCGATAAGGATTCTTAAATATTCAAATGAGACAATTGGACATGCATTTTTATTAATATGTGTTTTGGAAAAATCATATTTTTGGAAATATGTTAATTCAAGATGGAATAAAAATATTGTTGAAAACTAATGTGGTTTAAAATAAAATGGTATTTGGAAATGCATACGAAGGTATGTATATAATTATATATTAAGGTTTTCGAGATATAAAAAGTATTTCTATATTATTATTAGAAGAATAGAAATATCAATAAAGATAAATTATATGAGTAATAATTTAATAATGGGCTTAGATGCTTAATCTTATAAATCGCCGAGAACAATGGCCAGGCGATGTTGATTTATAGTCAACACTGCAGTCAATAGTCAAGGCAATTTGTTCTGAATAAAAGGAGAGGTAACATTATGTGTTGATTACGACAATTGAGAATATTTTAAGACTTGCTCTGAAAAACTGAATTTGATATGATGCTTTAGATAGGCTTTGAAAGGCCGTTATAATTTGTGTAAAAACACATAAATGTAAATCCTTAAGTAGCCAAATCAACAAAAGTTAAATAGAATCATGATTCTTTTACTTAAATCAATTGAAAGTAAATTCTGAGTGTTAAAAGAGGCAAACTTTTAAGCTTGAAAATAAGCTTAGATTAAATAATATATGAGTTTTAGATACCATCTCTAATTGTAGTTGAAATAAGTATTTGTGGAAATAACTTTATGAATTAATTCATCTTTTGGATACTAATCATCGTATTTAAAGAAGTTTTTGGTAATGCTTTGTGGGACATATGTTATATACCTCGACTCATTATTCAAACATGTTATTAAGTAAGATAACTATTTAAACTTAAACGATTAAGACTTTCAAAGTATCTTGAAAATTGGAATGATGATTTTATGGATTAATTTATATCTTGTATATTAATTAAAATATTAAAGGAAATTTGATGTATTCCTAAGAAGAGGCTAGTGAGTTGAATCCATGAGATATATATGTGTTATATATGTATATATTGATTCAACCTTAAATTAGGTAGTGTCTAAGGTTCCAAACTTGCAATAAGAAAAGATTTATTTCAAAATAAAAATAATCAAGGATTTGAAAATATTTTTCGAAAAATACAAGGATGAGAAATGAGACTAGATTTATATTTTTGGGTTTTTACCCAATATAAGCTTTGTTGAATATTGAGATAAGTAAATATTTAAGAGATTTGGAAATTTTATTTCTTAATAAAAATGGAGTTTAGGAAATTATGGAAGGAGTTCATGTAAATGATTTTATAATGGGAAATATTATAATAATAATTTCTTGGAAAGCTAGTTCTTTTATTTTTATCATAAAGAAAAATGGAAAATTTTAAAAAGTAAATTCTTGAATAGGATAAAATCTAGTTGGAGGATCCTATAGATATATATACATATTGTGTAATAAAGGTGCGGTGCATAGGTAAAAGTAATGGTTGAACTTTAAGGTTTTAACTACAAAAACCTCCTTTGGAAAATCTTTAAATTTTCAAAACTTAACACTAATTTTGAAATAACTAAAGGAAGTTTCTCTATTTGGGAAATAAAATATTTAGCAAAGTAAAATAATTGAGATTTCTTTGGTAAAGAGTAATCTTCATTTTGAAATGAAATTTCTAGTGTAAAATTATAAATGAAATTTAGTTAAGGAACGTGAATACTTTAGAATGGATTATATATAATTTGAGCCTTTCAAATTAAAAAACCAATTCAGATATTTTTTGATATAGAAATGAATAGGATGAAAATTTAGAAAGTAAATAATTTATAATATTATTAATCCTCTAAAAATTTATTGGGGTAATCTATAGTGAGATCTAAAAATCTATGAAAGTAATAGATTACATAAAATTTTAGAGTTTAACCAATCAATTGAGTTCATCTCACATTAATAAAAATATATAAATGCATCTCGTGGGAAATTAAAGAGGAAGCTTCTAATGGTTTGAATATAGATAAAATCTTAGAAATCTACCTCATGATTGTATTCTTGACTTGGCAGCAATAGGAGGATCGTGTCTACCTTGATTGATTTTTCCCATTGTTGATAATTTTTAATCCGGTATCTGTATGGCTCCTTTCGAGACTTTATTAAGGAGACCATATTGATCACTCTTTTGTTAGTTTAAGTCAGGGAAAGATATTGATCTTAAGTTCTGACTCTATTCGTATGTAGCCTCGAAGGTTAAACACCTTCAAAATAAAGATGTTTCACTCATCTAAGTCTAATGGCCCAATGTTCCTAAGGACTATTCTTGTAGAGCTAGGGAGTTCATTGAGTAAACAAATCTTATGTATTTCCATAAGTTCATTGGTGATGGGTCTCTTGTTTTGAGTTATCCCTCGTTCATAATTCAATTTCCTTCGAGAAGATACGTTCTTTGTAATTTATTGTAGACTTTTCCCTTAATGAAATTACGGGGATGCAATTTTTCTAAAAGAGGAGTCTGTAATAACCCTGGTCGAGATTACCTAAAATTAAATCTAAAATATGATTTATAATTGTTATAATTAATTTAAGATAAATTTGAGAAATTTTATTAGTTATAATTTCCAAATTAAAATGGCTTTTCAGATGGCAATAAATAAATTGAGGAAAATTTATTTAATATTAAAATAACTTCTTATATTTGATAATATAAGAATAATCTTGGGGAAAATAAGAGTTAATAAATATATGGAGATAATTTTATAATTTAAAATGTAAGGTTTTTCAAGGTTTATTTATTTATTTTAAATGGAGATTGTGCGATAAATATTTTCCATTTCAAATTATCACAATGAAAATAGCAAATCTAATTAAATGTTAATATTGAGATTTATTTTCTTAAACGAGATTTTGCAATTATTTGAGAATAACTTTTAACTTCAAAAGTTGTATTTAATTTTATAAAATACCTCAATATTAATCGAAATGAGAATTTTTAACTTTTTTATTAGTTTTGAAAATTTTGAGAAATCAATCTATGCTTTTATAAAACATTGTTAAGGTTTACGTTAGTGTTTTATAATGAGAATTTAGAAGGAAATAATAATTCATTTCCTTATTGGGTATAGGGTAGCCACTTTGGCCTATGTAATAATATTAGTAAGGAGAAAATGGAAGATCCGTTCATTTTTCTTCTCATGCTATTCTCAGCTCAAAAATACGAAATTAAGAAACCCTTATTCTCAAAACCTTATGTTCTATTTTTCCACAAATCAAGAGCAAATCAAGGGGCTTTTGGCCAATAATTATAGAAATCAAAAGAAGGTAATCTCCTCCATCTTCTAGTATGTTTAATTCATGATTTAATATCAGTTTTTGGCTTATGGTTGTAATTTTTCTTCTCCAATTTTTGAGATAAACTGAGGTTTTGTGGCTGAGAGGTGACAGATTTGGTGAATTTGGATTCTAGGTATTAATTCAAGTTCTTTTAGGTGAGTTTCACTCACACTTCTAGCCTATAATGGATGCATGTTGTTGTTAGATCAATTAGCGGGGTTTATAGTGAATATAATCTCAATTTAGTGTTGATTCTCTTATTTCTTTGAACTTGATTCTCTGTTTGCTGAAATCCCACATCATATAATCATGATTTGCTTCCAATTCTACATGTTTGCTTGCTTGCTTGAATGTTAATTCAGTACCCTAAACCTCAAGAAGAACAATAGCGAAGAAACAAGCGACAATTGGCCATCGGAGCTGCTTGGAACTCAGTCCACACATGACCACTGGTGGACCGATCCCACCAGGCCAGTGATAGATGGTGACCTGGGCTTAGACCCAGGTCAAGCCATTCAGCTCTACGGTTATGCCCGTTCACCCCTCTGTTCGCCCATTTGATCGCTTGAACCTATTTGCTTGATTTTGATGTTGTTTTCTATGCCGATTTCAATGACATTTCTATACTTTAATTTATCAATTGTGAATTCATCTTTGATTTTATTATACCAGTGAGTTTCTCTATGGGTCCATGACACAACACATGATTTTCATCTTACGTTTTCAACTAGAGTTCTCAAAAGGCTGATTTCTAAATTGAATCATTTTATCAAAATCTTTCCAAGTATAAATATATTTTCTATAAAGAATATTAGGAAACATAATATGTATATAGTATATTTATAAATGTAATACTAATGCTTTTAAAGTTGATTTGAAACAACAGTTTAAAATTGTACTTATATAGACACACACACACACACATTGGCAAGGGATTTCCAACAATATATATACACACACTAGCTTATAAAATTATACTTCACAAGAATGTTTTTAGAGTAAAATATTTTATAAAATTGCACATTATCAATTGAATGAGAAGGTGGTTTAAACGGTTTAATAAAATAAGTTGTATGGAACGCTCGTGTTTGTTTTACCAGTTAATTCTCGAACTTGTTCGATTGAGCCATTTATACACACGAGTGGAGTTTACTAGCTTATAGTAAACGTTTATGTAAACCCGTGTGGTATCAGACACACGGTTGTTACTTATTTGATTGCTATTTGTGAGTACATGACACTTAAATCAACGAGTTTATGACTTGCCCTTGGAGCTCTATAGGTCTTGCACCTACCTTGGAGTTTTTTTATAGGTCTTGTATCTATCATGAAGTTGTTTAGGTTTTACACCTATCCTAGAGTTTTTATAGGTCTTATACCAGTCATGAAGTTTTATCGAGCTTGTTCTTATCTTGGAATTGATAGGTTTCACACCTATCTTGAAGTTCCATAGGCTCTCGCCCATCTTGAAGTTACCATGGAAACTTGGAGTTTTACAGACACATATGTCTATCTTGGAGTCACATTCATGTAGGTGAATTTATTCACTAATCTTGAAGTTTTGCGCCTTTCTCCATTTTATGTTTGATTTCTTTATTTCTATTTATGATTTCTAGATTCTATGTTATATATGTTATCACAAATAGTTTTAGGGGTTTTGCCTTTAGAAGTTATCTTGTGTTTTGATATTTGGTGATTAGATTCTTGAAGGTTTTTGAAGTATTCTTAATATTTGTCGATACTTGGCTTGGTGACTATATTTGAGATCTAGTTTATTTTACCTATCATTTACCTTGCTAACTCATCTATTTTAGACTAGACTAACCCGTTTATTATTTTATAATACTCGGGTTAGACCGAGCTATTTTAGGACCTTCAGCTTTATGCTTTTAGGGTAGACTTCATATCAGTTAGCTAGATGTTTACTATTGTTACCACCATGTGTATATTTATGTTATGTTATACCTTATGTTGAGCTAGACTCATTTTTATTTACATGTTTATATCTATCTTGAGAAGAAGTACTGTTGTATTATATGGATCGTTATGACCATGACTATGTAGTTTACATCATGTATCTGTATTATATCCATTTAGCCTTATATCTATTTTTATTCTGCTGTGTATATTCTGTGATTCTATGATTTGTATTTATTATATATTGTTCTGGACTATTTTTTAGCCACCGTAGTTCTGTTTTAAGCCTGAATCGTATACATTGATTTCACTTGTGATAGAGAAAAAATATAGTATATTAATCGACGTATCAATGCTCGCTTAATGTAAAATTCATGGATGGTCGCTACTAACTAACCATACTCTCAACACTATCAGATGATATTACTCCATAATATCCTTTGTTAGTGTAGGTCTTAAGGTGGGACATCACACGATGAGAATACATACATACATTTATATAGTTTTTCAAAAATTTATTACAAGCGCAATCAATTATCCCTGTTAATACTATCTGTGGGAAAGTTGAAAATAATTCCCAATCAAAGATAGGGACAATAAGTAATTTTTAAGGGAAGGGCTCTGGTAAGAAGCTAAGATTTCGAACATGAACATCTCTATATTGTTCCGCCGGTATCTACAAGCAAGAAGACAAGATAAGCCTAACCCAACTAAGGGAGCATAATTATAATTTTCTAATATGTATATTAATACACAGCACCCTATACATTTTGACTCATAAGGTAGTTGTTGGCTTATTTCTTATATAAGCAAACAATTTTGGGTTAGAATAAATGTTAAGGTTATAACAGTTAAGATGAAAAATAAACCTTTCAAGTTTATTATGATTTACCCCATAAAGAGATGCTAGTAGAGGCTTCCTATACCAATAAGCAGTAGCAAGTAAATTATGGATTAAGGGTGAGTGAAAAAGATTAGTATCATGGAACCCATATAATAAGAATATGATTTCGATAAAGCGTAAGGGAAACATGAAAGAGGACTTTGCAAATGTAAGGCAAATTGACCTAGTTAAAGTAGAAGTCCTATTCTTATAATTGGTAGTAGTTACAAGGACTCCTATTTACTTAAAGGTATGGCTAAAGTATTTCCATATTAAAGTTGGAAACTATATGGAAAAAATGAACTTGAGTTAACCATCTTTGAAAGAGAGGATGAAAACCTTATGCACTTAAAGCATTATTAGGCATAAGTAGGTTTATGAAATTAGGTTGCTATTGTCTACTCTGATTTAAGTGATAAACCAATGAAAATATTTTTTTAAATTTAGAAACAGTATATGTCATATATTTTAAATAGAAAAAAAGTTAGTTTATGATTTTATATAAAATAATTGGACAAACCTTGTGGTATTTGTTTAAAAAGTAAAATTAGAGATTTGATAAAAAGAAGTTTTTCCAATAATTGTTTTAAAACTTTTGTTTTGTCTTACTCTCGGTGTGTACTTTGATTTCAATAATTAAACTTTTGAAAAATAAAAATTTAAGAAGTTTTTGAGAATGACTTTTGAACCCCTTTTTTAAATAAGAAATGGTTTGTACTTGAAAATATCTTTTATAAATGTTTACGTAATACCTTAAAAACACTTTAGTGAGAATTTCTTATTCATTGAAGAAATTATTAGGAAAGTGATTTTATGTACATTTTGCTAAGTTAGGCTTAACCGTTTTTGATAATTTAGTTAAAGAAAAATGTTATGATCTTAGTAAGAAGGAAACATTTGTTAAAAGAAAAAGAAAATGAATGGAGAGTTTTATAGTTTTAAAAACTTACTAATTTTATGAAAATGATATTAAAATCAAAGTTTTTGATTTAAAAAGGAAGAGTGAAAATATTACGACTATCGCCTAAACTTAAAAGGAAAGAAATAGATGGAGTTAGATAAATAGGATTAAACAGTCCATTAGGACAACATTGACTATGGAATTTGGAAGCATTGAAATGGTTGAGACAGAGATAAGAAGTAGCATAGGAATTTAGTGACCTTTTTAATTAACGGTTGAATTGAATGGATATAGTACTAGGTTGAACTTCCTGTAATAGGAAGAGTGAACATCACCTTGTGTCTTTCAACCAAGTATGATTTTAATCGTAGAATCTTCTATAAGGAAGTTTGGAAAGTATGATTTGGGTAAACATATTCCAAAATAAGGAAAGAGTAAGCCAAGATGTTTTGTTATATCAAAGAATGTTTGGGATGCAAGAAGTTTTTTTGTTTTGAAGTATAAAAGGGCCAAGTGGGATCTACTTTAATTCTTATAGGGGGTGCTAAGTAACAAATGGGAATTTTCTTGATTACATTAAGTCAATCTAAATAGGATGTAAGTATAGGCTGACATTATATCAACAAGGTTGGTACCATATAGGTGAGAATAGAATACCTATAGGCTACGTCAGTCCAGGTATTATGTTGTTCTCCTGAAGGCTATAGGAAAACTAGGTGGACATGAGGGGGGAAGTGCGTATTTTTATGTATGTTCTTGGATTTATATAATTATAGAAGTATTCCATGTATGCCTAAATGTCAATCTTGGAATTGTATACGGAAAATAAGGGGAAAGTAGTCCCTAAATTTATGGGGTAATTCATTAAGGAAATTGCATGGTGATTCCAAGTTTGTTGGGTAACTGATACAGGCTATAGTAAACACAAAGTGGAAGTTGTTATAAATTAGAGTGGGATTTAAGTAGTATTTTAATTCATTGGAATGAAGTGTGTAGCAATGTAAATTTCTATTAATTATCCATTTTTAGTATAAAAGTGTATTGTTTGAAATAACAGGGAATATACCCAAAAGAAAGAGATGTACAAAATAGGGATTGTTACCATATTTGTATTGTCAATTTCCATAATAACAGAAAAGATGATTCCTTGTAATTACAACCATAACATAAATCCTCTTTTAGATAATTTATGAAAAGTTACAGTGTTCACGATTCCTTTTGGGAAAAGATGTGATTTCAATGCATTAAAATACAGAAATCCCAAAGTATGAACCAAAGTATTGGTCATTGTGTCTATTGGATAAAATTGGCAAGGCACCAATCCATACTAAGTCGTTTTGGCTATAAATAATTGGAATAAAGTAATAAGAGATTACATTTGGGTAAAAAGGTCTCATGCATGGGATGACATTAAGGAATGGCAAAATTTTTGAAATTTCAAACTATAAAAGGTATCCTTGATAAAATTATAGTCTATATTTGCATGCATTGAAGATGCGAAGGCGATTTTCATAGAAGATAAGATCTGATGATTTTTGGTAAGATTTGGAAGAAGGGATAAAAATTGGTTCTTTTCAATCATCCATCGGATGGAAGAAGACTATTTACATAAGGAAATTGATGGAAGACTAACCTAGAATATGTGTTGCATAATAATTACGCACGAACGAAGTATCACCTAGGTGATTACCATCAATGCTAAAATAACTTTAAGTTAAAACTTTAATTAATTTTAGGACTTTTATTATTAGGTTAGAATAGGAAAACAGATCAAAATTTTCTAATAGGACTTTTGAGTACTTAGTTCTAGAACTTGAGATAGATCCCTACAAATTATAAACGTGATACCTAGGTACCACGATCTTTGAAGGACTGAAGAAAAAATCCAGAAGTAAATTGAGATGGCTTAAGTTAAATCGAATTGGAAAAGAAGTTATGCTATTTTCAATTGTTAAGAAATCACCAAGTTTTGATATCTTTAGGTGAAAATGGAGAGATATCAAAAGGTCTAAGTAGAAATTACTAGGGAGGCGAAACCATTTACTTTTGGGTCGTCTTACTTTAGAATGTAGAAAATCAGGTGATCAGGTACACCATTGGATGATTTAATGCAGTAGGTATGTGCATTAAGGATTGCACAGTGTTACAGTTCATGAGAGCATACTTATGCTCAAGTTATTTTGCATGGTGTAAGTTAACATCATTTGAGTTGTCGCAAGGGTTACATAGGGTCACATATGCACACACATTCGGATTAGAGATTCATGCTAGTGGTAAAGGATGAGAAATACAGTTGAAAAAGTGGATTCGATTCATAGAAGGACAAGGACCGCACAAGATAAACAAAAGACATATACTGATAGGAGATATCTGGAGTTGAAGTCCACGATAATGACATCCTCTGGGTGAGCACCGCTTAGATACTCATTGAGTTAGAAGTTCAGAAAAGTTAGCACAAAGAGGGTAGGGCCTTTTCGATTTAAGATAGAGTAGGGAAGTAAGCCTATGAGGCAGAGCTTCCTGAAGGGTTGGTAGGAGTTCACAATGTTTAACGGGTGTCACACTTGCAGAAGTGTTTATGCAATTCGGTTACCATGGTAAGCCGTGTTAGTTAGGGAAAGTTAAAGAGGATTGTTCGCCATGAACCCACCCGTGTTATTGGGCATGAAACAAGCGACTCCATGATGAAATAATTAAATAGGTTAGAGTCCAATAGGAAGAAGACCAAGTTCAGAGTACATAATAGCCTGAGGAGAAGATCCAAGCACCCATCCAGAACACTTGGTACCTTCCCATTTTAGTTAGAAAAGTATATATTACTCTGTATTTAGGTTCTATCTTATGTAGAGACCATTGGATGGTAGGAACGCTTGCGAATGTGTCCTAGGACATGTTATGGATGATGGATGCTAATGGATGTATTGGATTAGTTTTTGCACACTTAGGTAAGGATATCCCCAAATTAATACACACTCACACCATCACTTGTTTATTTGTTTTATTTTATTGTGTTATATGCATATATTTGATGCATATGGACTGAATGGTTGCGCATACATGTAGAATTGCAAGTATATTTACATAGGATGTTGTCTATATATATTGTTTACATTGCATAGGAACTTGCATGATAGAAGGTCGACTAGATCAGGAGACCGCCTACTCTTTGCATTAGTATAGGTTTACATGAATTCCACACCTGCATATACATATATCATTAGAAATCTAACTAAGGACAATGATTGGTAGTGGATGTTGGAAGAGTATATGGTTGTAGTTATTGACTTTGTATGCATGAGTTGCATTTTTCCATCCTCGGAGATTTCAAGGACGAAATCTTTTAAGGGAGAGAATATAACACCTCGAAAATTTAATAAAAGAATTATATTAAATATAATAAAGACGAAAAAAATTTCACAAACATCTGAGTATGGCTACGAAACTAGCACCATTGCGTTGGTATCAATTCTCTAGACAATTTTCATATACAACTCTTTGAAATTGGAGCTAATATAAAGAAGTTAGGAACGTTTAATAGTTTGTAATTTAAAATAATCGAGTGTTACGAATAGTAGGGAAGCTTATACCTTATGAGACGACACTACAATGTTGCAGGGTTGGGTAAATTCTCTTTACCCAATGTGGGGTTGGTTATTCGACTGGAGGCAATTCTATCGCAAATGGCACTCATAAGAGGTACTATGGTGGAAGCGCAGGACTGACTGATGCCTGATGAAGTGTGTGGCTTGGCACAATGGTATGCATGGACATGACATGATATGGTATTGTTTTGTTGATGGATACCGACATGTGTAATAGGAGGCATAAACTACCGTTGAGAGGAGGCGTAAACTATCGTTGAGAGGTGGACACGAATGCAGACGATGAGACACACCCGCGAGTCAGCATTGCGAGCTCCCCCTCAATACATAGTTGGGGTACATGTAGTCATAGTTGTGGGAAATTTATTCCCAGATGAAAATTGTAGGGAAACCTATGTAAGATATTTACATGTAGTTGTAATGTGTGAGATGTAGTCCCAAATGGGAAAATTATAGGATGATCCTATGTTGGAGAAGCTCTAGGAGCTATTAGCCGATGGTCAGTTATTGAGTTTCAATCCGTAGTTTGATACTTGTAGAAGCCTGCACAGGTTGTTAGTGTAGGCGTGTATGGTGTAAAAACTATTGAGTAAGAAACCAAGTAATCCACTGACACTTATAGGACATCCTAGGTCACATAGAGTAGTACTAAAGTCAATTGCATATGATCATTACATACTAAACATGTGCTCATTCACTAGACTTTTGTCAGGCTCACTCCCTTCTTTTCATTATTCCCCACCATAGGATGACATGTTAGTAGTTAATTGGGAATAGTACATGGAGAAAGAAGCTACACATTGGAGTTCTCATATTCCTCATTGTTCCTTATGCAATTAATTATTGTATTAAATGTCCGTCAAACTTATATTTTACTTTGGAAACAGTGTATATGACAATTAAGTATTATGGAGAATATTTTTCTAAAATGTCTATTTTCAGTACATATATTTTAATTCCTTCTACTGTAAGATTTGAAAGAGTTGACTGTCTTATAATTTACCCTTATAATTATGCTCTGTAATGAAAAAACCTACAACTCGTATTTCTTAGCATGACGCGAGTCAAAAAGTCACCCTAAGCTTTGGGATCGGTGTGTCGACAAGTGTAGGTTGTTACATTGTTCACAATTGGATGACAAGTGTATGTACATTTATTGATTGAATATGTGCTAATAGTTCTTTAAGTGATGTATATACATATTGTTACTGATATATATATATATATATATATATATTGATGTATATTATTCTATGATGATGAAGTGCAGGGAAAACCCATTTCATGTTAGCAGCATGCTTATGGATACTTAGGGTAAATGTTTTACATATACCAAACTTATTGTCTGACCCGTGTTTTTATTATTCCACATGCACTCATGGGTACTCATTCGAGTAGGCTGAGTTTATGGCTTGGACATGTATTTCTTTTAAAGACGAAGCAAGAGGCTTGCTATTTAAATAAAAGTATTTTGAAATTTCTACTATGTAAAACCATGATTTATAACTGGTTAACTGTGGTATTGGCTTCTATATATGTCGAACACACACTACTCTGATTTTCTTATTATATATTTACACCTACGTGGGAACAATTTGAGTTTAATATTGTAGTGAATTGCATAATACAATTTGATGTGATGAAAAAGATATTTAGCTATTCTATTTACCTATGCTGTAAAAATATATACCGAACTCGGTTTATCACTGGAAAATGAATTCAGTGACGACTGCAACATCATTGACGTCTATTTTCGAGTCTCGAAGTGGGAGATGTTATAACTTGGTATCAGAGCATAGGTTAAGAAAACATCTAAGTAAAATAAAGCTAAGTATAAGTTAGACAACTAGAAAACGAACACATCTGGGAAGGGAATACTCTACATATATATATAACGTACTTGTACTTTGATATAAATATATACGTGGACATATATATCCCTCTACCATTGTTCTCACTTCCTACTACTTTCGTTTCTTATGAACACTTGCTAATGCAGAAAGGTAGAATGGATCTAGGAAATGGATGTTTAACACTAGGAGGAGGAGGAACGAATGCTGTTAGAAGGACCGCTAGTATGCAAACTAATGGCCAAGGTAGGGAGGAAGCCCAAAAAGTTCATATTAAAGCTAGCACAGACATGCCGACTCCGGGAGATTGGCTAACGATGTGTGAAAAAACTGGTGAGGATCTGAAGTTGATAGAGGCTCAAAAGGTGATGTTCGTGTCTAGACCATACGAGGGGGTAGCAAGCATTTGGCAGAGGACCAAGAGGACTGAGATTCCTAAGTAAGAGATTGCTCGAGATATGCATAAGGCGATGATTGAGGAATAATATATATCTAGCACAGAGTTGTTGGCGATGTCTCGAAAATTCGAGGATTTGCAAATAGGAGATATGAATGTGCCAAAGTATGAGCAAAAGTTCAACACATTATTTAAATATAGGGCTGCTCTGATAGAGACTCGAGGAAGAAAGAGGAGAAGTTTATTCTAGGGTTGAGGTTGGAATTGAGTTAACAGAAAATGGCTCATCCAGCACTTCCATTTGATGGAATAGTAAACATGGCAAGGAGGTATGAGGTTACGTATGCTAAGAGGTGAGGCGTTGGACAAAAGGCTCGGGGTGAGAAAAAGAAAAGGTTCACTACATATTAGAAGGGCAAGAAAGGCCACCAGCAAAATGGAAAAGCTAACAGTAGTGGAGAATGTAAAGACAATGCTGATGTGACTTGTTATAACGATAGGCATAGGGCCATTACGCTAACAAGTGTCCAGAACCAATGAGGATGGTGAAGGACTAGCGGGCGCAGAAAGAAAAATTGTCCTGAGTTAATGCAAGCTATGGTTTATGCTCTGGAAGGACCTTCATCTAGACTAACTACCGAGGAGAAAGGAAAGGGTGTGCTTGGGGGTATGATTTTAATTCTCGGTATTTCAATTAGGGTACTATTTCATACTAGTGTTGCTCGCTCTTTATATCAAAAGGCTTGGTTGATAGGTTATGAATAGACACTACCTATTTGATTATGTCCTTATGTGTGATTAATCTGATCGATGGGTATGCCACTCTTGGATTAAGGTGCACTGACCTTAAATTTTACTTGTGTGAACATTTGTTTGTTTGCGACCCCTATGTATTTGACTTTATAGGGTACGCGATAATTTTGGGTATGGATTGGTTGATGCAAAATGTCATTAGGATTATTGCGTGGATAAGGTTATCATCTTAAGGAGTCTCAGAGGAGGAGAAAGAATTATGGTAGCATTAGAATAACGAGGGAGAAGTCGGACTTGATGTCATGTGCTATGGATGATCAAGAGGATGAGATTAGTAGAGTACAGGTAGTCCAAGAGTTCGCAGACGATTTTGAACCTATAATGGGATTACCATCAGAAGAGCAATCGAATTCTGGATAGATTTGGTGCTAGGAGCGCAACCTATTAGTAGATCGCCTAGCAGAATCCCGTCAAGAAGATGGAAGAATTAAAGAAGCAATTAGTGGAACTTGAGTATAAAAGATTCATCAGACTAAGTAGTTCGTCATAGGGAGAATCTGCGGTATTCGTAAGGAGTCGGACAGAACTTTATGGATGTATCTAGATTGTCAAAAATAGAATGTGTTAATGGTCACAAAGAGAAGTTTCTTAGGGTTAGCTAGCTATTACTGCAGATTCATTAAAGATGTATCGCATATAGTAGTACCCTTGACTAAGTTGACCAGGAAGAATGGGAAGTTCATCTTGACTGATAAGTATAAAGGGTCATTTTAGGAGATGAAGAAGTTATTGACGAATGCTTCTATCTTGATTGTGCCTGAAGGGAACCAAGGTCTAGTAGTGTATAACGATTCTTGTGGAACAGGCTTGAGAGCAGTGTTGATGTGAAAATGGCGAGTGATAGTTTATGCATCAAGGTAGTTGAGATCGCATGAGGTTAGATATCTGACTCATGATTTAGAGTTGGAAGTGGTAGTGTTTACGCTGAAGATTTGGAGACATTACTTGTTGGGAGAATGGTTCGGGCTATATATGGACCACAAATCCCTTAAGTATCTATTACCTCAGAAGGAGTTGAATATGAGGCAACAGAGATGGCTAGATTTCTTGGCATCATATGATTTTGGGATAGAATATACGCTAGGAAAAGGGAACAAGGTTGTTGGTGCTTTGAGTAGGAAGCATAAGAATGGAATATTAACTATGGTTGAGGAATGGAAGACATTAGAGACGTTATTCTCTTGTGAAGTGAATTATAGGAAGAATACGGGATCGAGTAGAGAAATAGTCGTAGTAGAAAGTTTGGAAGTACATCCAGCACTTTAGAAAGAATAGCTACAAGACAAATAGAAGATCCAATGATTGTCGAAGGGTTAGGCGATTGGAGACGGGTATGGACATTGAGAACTTGAAAGGATTCGAGATAGACTCAAAGGGATGGCTTGGGAAGAAAGGAAGACTATGTGTTTCAAATATAGGAGATCATCGGAAGGAAGTTGTTACTATAAATAAAGATGTCATATATGTAAGGGAATATATCGTGATTCAATATGTCGAATGTGTAGAAGGAAAGCAATCAAACATTTAGCAAAAGGTAACTGGCTTCAGCAACTTCAAGAAGTTGTAAAATTTCTGTAAATTGTCGAGTAACTAAGAGAGGATGATGAGATTATAAGAGTGTCAAACACTAAGCAATTGGCCAACACAGAAGATGTTGTACATGAACATGTAGTCACAAAAGAGGTATATCAAAACTCTGTAGATATCGGGCCTTTACAACTATAACAGTTGTAAAGCATTTACAGGAGACAAGTAGTTCCGAGCATTTACAACCAGTGGAAGGTGTCGGGCTTCAAAGAGTATAAGAGATATCAAATGCCTTCAGTTATCAAAAATGTTGTAAGTCATCAGTGCTTAAAGAGTATCGTAAATCATCAATGCAGCAAATGGTGACGAATATCAACAACTGTGAAAGATGTCATAAACCATCAATATGGAAAGGGTGTTGTAAACCATTAATATGGCAAAGATGTCGTAAACCATTATAAAGTAGGATGCTGCAATTCATTAATGAAAGTAGGGTTGCCACCTATCAAATATATATAGAAGATTGTCACATATCACCAACTCAATGAATGATGCCAAGAATCAAGAGTGTCGAAAGACACGTGGTAGCTAGGCTGCTACTTTAGCTCCTATAAATACGGAGCCTATAGCTTCATGGAAGGGGAGAATTCTTCCTATCACTTTTCTTACATTTTTAAATTTGTAAACCCTAAATCGAATTAGAGGTTTAGAGTGCCTATTATAAGTGTGTGACTACAAATAAATAAAGATTCTTGACTATGATATGACTTATGACTTACATATGACTTTTATGCCATATTGCTTACGACATGCACATGATTTCTTTATAGAACATGCATACTTCTTGCAAGCCGACATAAGGCTATCCAAGCCTATCTCTAACCAAGCCTTATCTATTTTGCATATTTCTGGGTTAACAAAGAAATTTGTTAACATTTGACGCTAGAAGGACCAGAATCTCTGTTTCCCAACATATCTTATATTGGGTTATCCTTTACTTGTATACATAGGGTATAGAGGATTTGCCCCTACATGTATATTTCATAAAGGAACTTTCCAAATTATGCATAACCTTCCTTAGACAATATAATGACTATCTCGGAATAAGGATCTTCTGAACCTCAAGCAGTTAGGCTAATTTATCAAATCGCTTATGTCCCTAAGTTTCATGAGGAACAAGTCTTAAGGATGTTAGCACTACAAATCATGAAAGAAAAGTGACAAGTGATTATAATCCCGATAAGTGGAGCATGATTCCATTTCATGATTATCATTCCTGCTTGGAAAGGAAAGCACAAAAAAGGATAGTTTGTTCCTAAAAATGAGAAGAGCTATACAATTCTAATCCAAATAAACTAAATTTGAAAAAGAGATAACAAGAGACTTTGAAAGGTTTGCCCATAAATGGAACAAAGTAATCAGCCATCCTCTAGCACCAATCAAAGCTCGAGAATCTTTAAAGAGAAAACTTACAGATGATGTTAATGTGTCAATCCAATGCTACATGAAAATCAAGCAGGAGCAAAGGTCACAATGCTTTAGAAATTCCCGATCTTTAAGGATTCATTCCCCTACTACTTCTCGCGAGAATATTACCTCCTAACTAAAGAGAGATAACTATTGGCCTTCAATGAAGACGCAACCAGGAAATGAAAGGAGACACGGAGGTGCTTATTGCCAATATCACCAAAATAATGGACACGAAACCAATCAATGTCGTGCTCTAAAAGGAATGATTGAGAATTTCTTGGGAAAAGGAGAGCTTCAAGAATTTATTAGCTAGATTTAAGGAAAAGGAAAATGTGTCTACAAAGAACAAGTAATCAATAAAGAAGAATGCTTCATAAAGAGGGTTTATAAAATAAAGGAAAAAGCCTTTGATCCTGCCAAGATGGTCTGTCAAAGCACATCCTAGAGGGAGGTTAGAGTAAACCTCTACTCCCACCTTATAGGCCTAGCTAGAGCACTACAAGACTTCAGTCCCACCTACGTGGTATGGCCGGAGCGCCTCCTAGAGTGAGGATGGAGTAAGCCTTTGGTCCCGTCAAAGATGGCCTGGCCAGAACACCGACCAATCTTTAATCCCGCCTATAAGGCCTAGCTAAAGCGCCTCCTAAAGAGAGGATGGAGTAAGCCTTTGGCCCCGCCTAAAATAGCCTGGCCAAAGCACCGAATCAGCCTTCAGTTCTGCCTATATGGCCTGACTAGACCCCTCCTAGAGGGAGTACGAGTAAGACTTTTGTTCTACTTAAGATAGCTAACCAAATTCACCAACCAGCCTAAATCGTTACCTATAAGGTAATAAAGGCTCAAGCCTAAATCAGTACCGAAAAAAGTATTAAGGGGCAAAAGAAATCAAATAAAGCCTAAATCACTACCCGAAGAGTAATATGATGCGGTCTTCTAGAGGAAGATCAATTGAATGCCAGAGCAAATCAAACTCTATCCTAAAGAAGAATCGAGGCAGTCTTCGAGAGGAAAATTAGTCAAATTCAAAGGAAATCTTTTAGAGGAAGAACAGTCAATCACATTTGGTTCTACACCAAGGCAAAGTTAAAGTAACCTTCAAAGAAAGGATCAAAGGCTATCTATCATGAAGATTTTAGAATTTTAATGTTAGGTAGTGACATCTAAGAAACTATGAATTATTACTCGAGCCCGAGGCTTCATTCTTCGAAATAATGAATTAACTCTCAATCCATATTATAATTAAAATTAGTAAGTAACAGGAATCTCCATTAACAATCGGATTTATAAATAACTGGAATCTCCATTAATAATCAAGATTTCTAAACAATGGGGATTTCCGTTAATACTCAGATTTCTAGTTCTCTTACCAGATGGAATTCTTGGCTTGTTACTAGAAAAATTATTACCTTCTCATCAAATGGAATTCTAAATTAATACCAGAAGGATTTCTGGGCTGTTATTCAGATTAAATTATGGTATTACTACCAGATCAATTTCCGGTCTTTAGTTTGAATAATATTACCAAATGTTTTTCTGGTCTTCTATTTCAAAGTAATTGCTAGACAGTATTCTAGTCTTCTATTCGAGTTATTATCGGATGGATTTCTGGTCTTCTATCTAAAGGATATTATTATCAAAAAAATTCTAATCTTCAATACAGAATAAATTATAATTATCAGATGGATTTTCGAGTATCTACTCTTCGAGACTAAAGCTTCAAACGTTAGACTCCAAATTTCGAGGTGATAAGGCCCAAAGGTGATTAAAATCTTCAATCCTCAAAGTGCTAAATTAAGTTATCCTAAAATGAAGTTCAAATTTTCTAATAACGAGAATCTTTGTTATTAGACGGATTTCTAATTTCTTGTTAAATAAAGGAAAGGTTCTTCCAAACTTTTGATTAAATAAATTGCTATTTTTTTATTAAAATGGATTTTAGGTTTTTTTGACAAGGTTTATATTAAGAAGACCAACCAATGCTCAATCAAAGGCTACATATCATATTGCAATAAAATCCATGCTCTAGAAAGCAAGTTGTATGTTTCATAGAATAATAAATTCCATGCTCTGGAAAACAAGTTGTATGTTTCATAGAATTCGACAAATTCAAAAAAAAGAATACAAAGTTCATTCAAGGTAACAATCATTCAGTTATAAATTTTTCTCTTTTACATAATATATACAAAAATTACAAGTACCAGGTGGGGGTAACAAAAAGGGAATCTGCCCAAAAACTCATAAGCGATTCTTTGTTAGGTGTCAAGTTTCTGCACCTCCGTTTTCAATTTTTTAGCGACCGAAGGAGAATCAATAAAATAGATAGCCACATTCGAAAGTTCTTTAACTTTCTTTTCTTTCTTCCGAATAATTCTTGCATCATCAATAGAGCCAATTTGAATTTCCAATGCATATATAAGTGTTTTATTGGCTCTCTTTAAATTCGGAATCTCATTCTTTAATTTCTTAACCTCTAGTTCAAGGCCTTTTTTCACGCTTGAGTTTCTCCGTCTGAACCTAATAATTGTTAAGATATTGAGAAATTTTTTCATCCTAATGCTTTTTCAAAAATTAAAAGTATTCATGTCTAACTTTTTAAGTCCATATGGCGATTTCGCTATCATCTAGACCCAAGGGTGGGTTCAACAAAGCATAAAACTATTCTTTAAGGGGTAAGAGTAGGAAGGCTAGATTTACCTCCACTCGCAATAAGTTCTAAGGATTTATAGGATACTTGGCTTTTCAAGAAATATACTTCAAGATCCGTTACCCTTTGATGTAGTCGAGCGATTTCTGCATTAGCATTAATTCTTTGAACTTAAAGTTCAAAATGACCAGTCGCACCCATATCCTCTTTCAGCTCCAAGATTTCTCTGTCTTTCTCTTTAATTTTTTCCTATTAGTTGGAAATCATCTCCTTCATACTACTTAATCTAGATTTCAATTAATAATACTTTTTGAGTCATTTCTTTTTAACTGAGAAATGTGTTTTGAAAATATTTTGCTAACCGAGAAAGTTTAAGAATTAACGATTTCTTTTTAAAGTCCCTCTTTAATTTGATAAATTTATTGAAGAGTTCCATGAAAATAGGACTGTCAAATGATTCCTTAATCTGTATGGTTTACAAAAGATAAACTAAGTTGCAAAGAAATAAAAACATTGAAATTCATAAACTGTCTGAATAATACATTAAAGACAAAATTACTTAGGTTCGTATAATATTGATATTTCATAAAATTCGGTAATGAATCTCTCTTTGTTAAATTTAACTTTCTCGGGAGGAAGAGTATTTAGGGAAGGTGGAATGATCACAACCCTAGGAAGATTCCAGCATTCACCATGATGGGGATCAGTTCCATGCCCATCCAAATATCTACTATGCAAACTCCTAAGCAAACCTCCACTTTTTTTTTAAGAATGAAAATTAGTAAGAACGATTAAAGAATAAAATTTGTAGAGGAATTCCACTAAGGTATCCCTGTCTTCAGTAAGCATCCAAAAGAGTGTGGTTAATTCTTTGTTTTCCTTTAAAACTCTTTCTTGATAAAGGCGAGATCTTTATAAAAGCGAAGCCACACGTTTCTCCTCAAAGTCCTTTAATCGCTTAGCATGAGTTAGAAGATTCTGGTACTTTTCTGACAAATGGTTGTGGTTTTTGTCTAATTTTTCAATCTCTCTTTTCAATCATTGCACTTCCCTCTCACTCTTCTCATCTGAAGTCTCATAATAATATTTGGTTCTTTTCCATAACTAAAGTAATAAACTTGTTAACTAATGGCTGGAAAATAACTTTAAATATTTAAATAATGAATTCCATACATGCATGACGGAACCTGAGAAGTTAGGTTTTGAATTTTTCCTTTCGTTGTTGATCGGAGGAAACAACATCTTTCAGAGGGATACTTTCCCACGCAGTATCGTGAAAATCATGTAGATCAGGAAGATCTGCATTATAGGAAAACGAGTCGAAGTTGTGACCACCAGATCCGTCACCCCCGTCTCTTGGTCCTTCTGGACCCTTGTTGCCCTCATCTCCACCTTGATCATTATCATCATCATCCTCCCCTTTATCTGAATCTCCATTGCCTTCAAGAGGGAGGTCATCAAAAGATAACAACTTCTTCGAGTCGATGGCTTCTTCTTTAGGGAATTTGTCTTGAAGCAAATCCTGAGCTCTTCCCAACATAAGATCAAACTTTCTCATGAATTTGTCATTTAGGTCCGGTGGAGAGGGAAAATCCAGATCAGGCTTTTGACAATATTGTCATTAAAAGATATGAAAAGTGAATCTTCATAGCATTTCTCAGTTATCTTAGTAAGAGCCTGATCAAGAAAGAAAGTAACTTTCTTCTTAGCATCCTTTACAATATTATTGGTGTAGATCAGAGTAGCATCTCTAGTTTCCAACTAACTTTTTAAAGAATTTGTCTTATCGACCATATTGGCCTTCTCTTTCTCTATAGTCTTCACACTCTCCTCAAGTGACAACTTGGATTTCTTTTCCTCATTGAAGGAGGAAGCAAGTTTATTTTTATCAAGAATAGCATTATCCTTCTCTACCACAATATCAGTCACTTGAGTTGTTAGCAAAGAAACTTACTTCTCGAGCTCGGCAATTTGATTAGAGGGCCCATGGAAGGCCTGTTCAAAAAAGAACATGTGCTTAGCCGATTGAAACAACAATGAACATAAGCTAAGTTAGGATATAGGAAATTAAAGTCTAGATTACCCAAGCAAAAAAGGATATATACCAATAAAAGCTACTGATACAGAGCATAAACATGATCTGTAGAGAAAGTTGATGGCTTTAGTGGTATGATAGAAGCCACGGCGGGGGATTGAACAACTAAACTAATAAGATTGTTAAAGCCCATGGAGAGAGTTTGAGCTTGGGCCTTCGAAGGAAGAGACTCACTAGAAAGGGAAGTCAAACCAAGCTCCTTAAGTAAGTGTTGAAAGCCAAAAGCAAAGGTGGAAAGTAAAATGTTTAACAAAAAACCCAAGGTGTGAACCTCCTACGGTAGTTTTTTGAGCATCATGGTCTAAAGAACCTAAATTGATCATGTCAAGGTCTTGAGTGGTCAAGTTAGCATCTAAATTTGGCTCCTCGGTAGTAACAATAGAAGTCTAGACCTCTTCGAGCATAGGCTTCTTACTCGGAGGAGGGATTAAAACATTAAAAGGGGTGATGGAGCTCGCCTTCTGTAACAACCTGCCTTTTCGACCTTCAGAAGTTGACACTAATACATCCACGATATTCATGTGCTAAACAACCAAGTGTCAGAAAGGTAGATGGTTAAGGGAAAGAAGAAGAAAGAAGACAAGAAGAAACTGAACAACATAGAATCTCACATCGCAACTAATAATCTATAATATAACAATGATATTTACAAAAGAAAACTTTTGTATACATACATTCATCGGAATACTAGCCTATCATCTACCTAGACAGTTATTAACACATGTCCTTACAATTTTTGATAAATATAACAAAGCCATGTAGCAGAACATAAAGAAATGCTTAGATACATCTTGGCCTCCAGTTCATCTCCTAAACTCCAATGCATCCAAAGCTAATCAGGAAAATATACTTGGTCTGACCTAGGCATTACAAGAAAAATAACGTCCAGATCAGTTTGATTAAACTAGGGTAAGAAATTCAAATCATAAGGAATTTTATTATGTCTTACAAAACCCTAAAAAGAAAAAGGTATCTCGTAAGACCATGCCACATATAAACACAGACAGGTTTTACCTTACGATAACCATAACATTTCTATAGGAAATCCAATGATATCATAATAATGTCTAAGGGTTGAAAATAAATAGATGAAATGCTTGCATCTCACATTTTAACACAGTTGGACGCAACTAAGTCCGTGCAGTGCTTATTGGAGAATGGATTCCATATAATATCAAGGTAAGGACTACCTTCCAAATAGTACACCTCTAGATAAAATGTACCGAGGTCGAACCTATCCACCACTGCCAACACAGGACTGGCCTATCCCTTAATGGATGTCATCGCCTAGCTTGCTTTCCAACCTTTCCTTTGAGAGCTCTCATGCACAACAAAATCCATAATAGCGATCTAGAAAGGTGATGATCATACCCTAATGGGAGCGACCCACAAAGCCCTGCTGCATCTCCCTTGTTCTAGTCGTTCCATGTTGATGAGGCTTGAGACTATGTTTTACCTTCCTTTAGCGCTTCCCACTTAAAAATCCTAACGCTGCCCTCCAGGTAGCCATACAGTGCCAACATTCTTTCATATAAGTTTGTTCTAGGTTTGAACACGACCGAAGACCCTACTTTTACTACATCCATTTTAGAATCACCCTTAGGATTTATAGCAAGTAGCCCTTGCACTTCAAAGAGCTCCATCTTCGATTCCGTCATCTTCAAGATATCTTCTTTTCGAAACGCTTGAGTTGTATTGAAATGGTTTTCGGATAATTTATACTTATCTGATCCGGGTCTCTTCGAAACAACATTTGATAGTTTCTGGTAAACTCAACTCATTCTTTCGAAAATTAACAGATAATAGATAAGAGTGAAGATCGCCTCCTAATTGTTTAGTAAACGGATTTATTATCATTTGTCCTAGGAGAACAAAACGAAACTTATACGCACAGTACATCATCATCGAAGATGACTGTGCCATCTAACTCACAAGTTTCTCCTAGATATTTCTATAGTTACGATTTAGCCAAGATTTGATAGTCGGTTATTTAACTATCGAACAATTGAACAAACAACAAAGATTTAATTCCATGTGGAATCTAGTAAAGCCTCTATACTTTATTTTTCTACAAATCAAATCACTTTCAAGACTTTAATTTAAAATACCTTTACAAAGGCTATTTGCACAAACCTCTTATACTCCTTCAACAGTTGGGAAACAACTATATACTTATCTTAACGGTACAAGTATATTACCAAAACATTAGGCTTTCAGTAATTAGAAAGTATATCCATATACTTATACTTATTTCATCGGTATAAGTATATTTACAAAATTAAGGAAAATTTCCTCTTTCCAATTTCATTTATAAAATCTCCCTTATAAAACCCTAAAATGATTTTTAAGTTCCTTTACAAAATATCATTTGTAAATCTCTTTTTAATAAATCCTTTCAAAAAATAAAATCCTTTTATAAAACAACTTATCCTTTATAAACACCCTTACTCAATTAAATAATTACCTTTAAACATTAAAATAAGCAATTTACTTCAAACATCATTAATAAAGTAATTATTTAACTTAAAAACAAATTTAAAAATACAGTTACCAAATTACTTTAAAATATTTCCACATAAATAGTTAATTAACTAACATTGAAACATCCTTTATAACTATATCAATACTTAACCTCAAATTGTTAATAAAATTGGAACTAATTTAAAACCAAACTTACAAATTCAGAAAGAGGCTTAGCGACTACAATGGTACTAAATCAAATTACCATTTAATTTAAATTTGACTTTTCAAATCACACCACAATTATTTATAAAAACAGCAGATATGTAAATATAATGCATAAATCAAAATCAAGGGACAACATATCAATATAAGCCAACTACATATACATCTCCAAACTAATATAATAGTAGGATGGTGATTTAACCAGCTAATAGATGTCCAAATAATATGTTCACTTAAGGTTATAGTAGAACGGGGATTTATTCTGCTAAATAAATGTCATTAATTTAGTATAAATTATTCACCCTATACTAAATTAATAATTAATTAAAAACTAATCTTATACTTAATACATGATTAATTAATAATTAATTAAAATTAATCTCATGTTAAAAAGGTAATTACTTAGTAACTAACCTTTACTTAATTGTAATTAATAATTCTTACTTAATACTTAATTACCAAAACTTAATTAATTAAAAAATAATTAATAAATACTTAATTAACTCTTTTAATACTTATTATTAATTTTAGAAAACATTTCTAAGGTTTACTTAAGTATAAAAACTCAAGTTTGTAAAAAGTTGAACTTTTCTCGAAAATTGCATCCATAGCGACTATCACTAAGGATACCATAACTAGAATTGTTTTCTAACTTTTATTTTGGAATTTTACCATTTTCAAAGCTTATTTACTTCCATAAACATTAATTATTTTGGAAAACTATAACAAAGTTTGAAACTTGAAAATGCCTTTGATTTTAAAACTAATAACCATAGTTTTCACACATGGATTCATTGTCGCTAAACCATGCAAAAGCACTAACTTTCTTAGCATACTCTTACATACTCCTATCCATAGCATATAAAATCATACCACAACCAAAAACACATGTAAAGATCTAAACTTTACAACCATAACAACACTTTTAGACTTTATTTCAAGTCTAAAGCAAATTCATATACAAACATATATATGATCACGACCAAACCATACAACTAGCCAATAATCAAGTAATTGCACATGCAAATACCAAACATAAGGTAAAGATATAACTTTACCCAAAAATATGTGAGTTTTACTCTTCAAAGATATGAAAACAAATTAAATATTTCCTAGAACTTGAAAAGAGCCTAGATCTTAGCTCCCTTTTTGTTAAAACTTGATTTTTGGAACATGGAGGTGAAAGTTAGGCTCGGCCCTAACATGATTGGGCTTGGCCATGGTTGTATAGGCTCAACTTTAGGTGGTGGAAGGAAGTAGGGATTTGTTTTAGGAAGAGGAGGGTTTTAGAAGTAGAATGAAGGCATTTTTAAGTGGTTTCAAGAATTAAAAAGATGTAAAGGAGAGTTTTTTCTTCAATTTTAGAAACATACAAGGAAGCTATTAAAAAGAGTTTTGAAAGCTTAAGGAAGAAACAATAGAAATTTGAAAATTTGAAAATGAGTGAGAATAAAGAGAGAGAAATTAAAAATTAGTTTTATAGAAAATGAAGTAAGAAAATTACCTAAATAACCCTTAAGTACCATACCCTCCATCCAAATCATGCCACATCATCGCCTCCACCTTATTTTGCTTCTTCCATACATTAGCCATCCCTTCCCCCTCTTTATCCAACATACAAACCCCTTCCTTGTACTTAAAGGTCATGTTAAGGTGACTTTTCCCTTTTTTCGTTTATTTATATCCGTTGAAAATGATCACATCACTCTTACTTCTTATGTACACTTATATTTACATTTTTACTACCCTTAATTAAGTACACATTATTATAATAAGTATGTATTTAAGTGTATTAAGGTGTTCATAACATTTTAAATAACTTTTTGGTGAAAATTGAAAATTTTGAAAAAGTTTTTCGGTCACATTTCTACTTTCCTTTGAACTAATTATTTTTGTAAACAAATTTTGAAGACCATTTCACCATCACTTGTTATTATTTGAAAGAGGTTTGTTGAACTATTAAAACCATAATTTTTTGAATATTTAAAATTAACTAAATATTCACAAATCAAAGTGATAATATTCCAGGTAGTTACACTCTTCTCCCTTAAAAAATTTCGACCCCGAAATTTCATCACATGAATATCCAATTATTCATAAGTCTGCATGATGTTCATTGATCATCCATGTGCAAAATCTAATTTGATCTCTACTCAAATACATAACTTCACTTCTGAACAAGCATCGCTCACCCGATCTCTTAGTGTGGACTTCGATCAGGCTTCTTGACTAGAATACTTCATTCTTCTTACATAGCCAGACACTATGATTGAAAACTTTGGTTCCATATCAAGAACCCACCAAGTATTCATCGTCAAAAATCAAGCGATAGATCCTTATTTGGAACGGTGTAAAATACCTCAAGGTCCTATACTTGAATCCTGAATCAAAATCTATGTGAAGAAGAGAATAGATCCACGTACACTTACTGTTAACCCGCCTTTTGGCAAGGCCATAGACAGGCGGATTCAACTAAATCGATTGCTCAGTTATCGAGGATGGAATACGATAGGTTTGAGTCGACTGGATGGATAGACGATCAATCATGGATGATAAACATGATTATGAAGCCGAGATTCGGCATAGTCGATGGGCAAAAGATGCGGGATACTCGAAATATGAGTTTCGAGAAAAATTGAGATGATTCGAGATGTTTGGAGTTTACTGCGAGTCGCACTTGGGCTTGCTTTGGGTTTTTGAGAGAGCTACTTCGAGTCAGGATAGAGTGTGCCTCAAGTCAACATGGGCTCGGTGAGTTTTCCATGGGGTCGGTGTTACTTCAGGTCGACATAATCTCCGGGTCTGCAGGAATTAAGGGATCAGCATGTTTTTGCTTTAAGGAATCGGCACGCTTCCACTTACTTCAGGTCGGCACTCTCCAGTCTTCAGGTCGGCGTGTGTCATTTGGTCAGCATGAATGGAGGGGTTGGCATCGAATAAGTGGATAGGATCGACATAGCTCTAACCTCGGGTCGGCATTGCAATTCAATGATTTCGGGTCGGCATTCTACTCTGGGGTCGGCAAAGCTATGGGTTCGGCATTGGAAAGGAATCGGGTCGGCATTGGATGGAGCTCGGGTCGGCATTGAGGAGGACTTCGGGTCCGCATTAGGAATATAGGGTCGGCTATTCCAAGGGATCGGCATACAACCATGGGGTCGGCTACTTCGGATCGGCTGCATACGAACTTCAGGTCGGTATTACATGGAGCTTCGGGTTGGCATTTTTGGGGTCGGCATCGAGGAAGGCACAAGTTACTTCGAGTCATCAGGCATTTTTCTTTGGATCAGCGATGGGATTGCTTCGGGTCAGCACCCTGGCTGCTTCGGATCAGCGATGGGATTGCTTCGGGTCAGCACCTTGGCTGCTTCGGGTCGGCATGTTCAGAACTCGGGGTTGGTAGTGATGAGTGATATGAGCTCGATTATGGTTTTGGTGGGACCATATCAGTGAGGAAGCCCAGCCACCCGGATTTTGCCTATAAATACAGCGGGCGGGGCTTCAGAAAAGGGATCATCATTATGTTTCCCTTTATCTTCTCCACTAAGGCTACTCCGCCATTATTGTTTTAAAAACTCTGGATTGTTACTGTAATTGATTCTGATATCAATAAAAAGGAAATTTCTAGAGTGGACGTAGGCCAGAGTCAGCTGAACCACTATAAATCCTCTATTATTACTGCTTTCTTTTTAATTTTGATTGTTCTACATATTTAAACTCTCTATATACACTCTATCTGTTATCTGTGACTATGAATTGATGCTTTCAATGGCGTTTGGGTGTTAGTGGCCAATTTTGGCGCGAACACTTACGTACTTATTCTATTGGTTCCTACTAATACTAGTTCATTTTCTATTTAATTATTTATAGAAATTTTACATAAACTAACTTAAGTTCAAGTTATATAGTACTCTACTACTCCTAAGAATATATGCCACTATCTGATTCAATCCTTTTAAATTTGAATTTATTTCCCTTAAGTAAACTGGAGATCCAAATACCTAGTTTTGTTTCAAAGCTCTTTTGAAATGAAACTATATATTTTAACCAAATAAAATGCATACATATTGCCCGAGTAACCCCAAAATGATACTAAGGAACTGGATACTATCAAGTAGTATCATATATTCCCTGACCAAGAAGGGTAATACTTACGAGAAGTGCTTACCATTCGAACACATTTCTTTTTCATTTTTAGTTCTTTCCGAGCCACTCAAACTAATTAATATAAAAGTACTTCTTCTATTTAAAAATCCCCTTTTTGAAAAAAAAATTACATATTCCTAAACAAATAGTTTTTAACAAAATCAATTGCTGACCAGCTTTAGGTTCATTTGGATTTGAACTTGTTTCGACCGTAAAATGAGAAAGAGAATAATTTACTGAGTGCACTATAACATTCGCTTAAGCAAACATTCGATCGTCACTTAGAAGATTATTCTGTACAAAGCGAATCAAGACTTATTCCCCGAAGTAATCCAAACAAAATGCATCTTCATAAAATTTTCATTCCTAAATATTTTATACTTAAACAAAAATAGTGTCAAGTATTAGCATTATTATTTTCCCCAAAATCTCAAAAACCATTTTCGAAAAGCACCGGGATTAAAGTCCTCGAATTCTTTAATTTATAAAACACCTTTTTATAAATTAGATTTATATAAAATAACTTTTTTATATAAAATCATTTCTTAAAATTTTATTCCTAAAATATTCTAGCCTTCTTAAATAAATATCTCTTATTAAAATCAAATTTTAACCAATCATTAGCATAGAACGCCTTATAGTCAAATAGTGAAACTTAATTAACACGGTATTCATTTCAATGTTTTACTAAATTTCTATTTACCCAACTGCCAGCACCAAAATTGGTCACTAACACCTAAATCTAGATGAAAGCACCAAATCACAGTTACAGATCACAGATAGAATTTATGTAGAGAGTATGAATGTGAAGAACAGTGAAAAATAAAAAGAAACCAGTAATAACATAGGATTTATAGTGGTTCGGCTGACTCTGGTCTACGTCCACTCCAGAAATTTCCTTTTTATTGATATGAGAATCAATTACAGTTACAATCCAGAGTTTTTAAAGCAATAATGGCAGAGTAGCCTTAATGGGGAAAAAGAAGGGAAACAGAATGAAGATCCCCTTTTCTGAAGCCCCGTCGGTTGTATTTATAGGCAAAACTTGAGTTACTAGGCTTCCTGAGTGGTCCAGGCCCATCAAGACCATAGCCGGTCCAAAATTCATCATTATGACCGACCCTAAACTCCGAGCATGCTGACCCAAAATAGCCAGGGTACTGACCCGAAGTGACCCTAACCCTGACTCAAAGTAAAGTGCACAGCGACTCGAAGAAGCTCCAATATGCCGATCCCTTAAGTGAATGCCGTCCCCATGTCTCGCTTGCCGACCCGAAGCCACTTGCATGCCGACCCGAAGATCCACGAATGCCAACCCCTTTCCCTACTCACAACCTCCTACTATGCCAACCGACCCACTACGGCCGAACCACGTATGGCTGATCCATATGCTTCAATCCCCTTGAGGTCGGAACCACTCATACCGAACCACTTTGCCTTATCCTCCCTGACCAACCTTAAGTGACTGAGTGACACATACCGAACCATGCATGATCGACCCACCTTGGCTTTCACACCATGACCGAACAACATGGCCTCCCTTCCTTTGTCCGACCGACCCTCCTTAACCGATCCACTTTGACTTATCTACCCTGACCGATCCACTCCACTGCCGATCCACCTTCCTACCAACCCAAAACCTTCACAACACCGACCCACTCTTGAACTCCTACCGACCTAGAGCAACTCTAAGCATGACCCAATGTGACCCAAAGCAAACTCCATGAAAACTCGAAGCAAACCTGGGAACAACTTGAAGTAAACCCCGGGTGACTCGTGACAACTCGACTTTTGTCGAAACCTATACTTCGAGTATACTGTGACTTTTGTCCATCGATTATGCCGAACCCCGGCTTCACAATCATGATTATCATATGTGATTGACCATCTATCCATCCAGTTGACTAAACCCATCGTATTCCAGTCTCGACAAACAAGAAGTCGATTTAGTTAAATCCGCCTATCTATGGCCTTGCCAAAAGGTGGGTTAACATTTGCCCCCCAAAACATGCCTTGTTATTGGAAGGTGTGTTTGAACAGCCTCAAATTCGATGCTCGTAGTCCATGTTACATTCATTACCAAGCAATTCCATTCAAATCCAATAGTCTACTCCACGACTGTTCCAAGTCGTTATCCAATTCCGAATCCATCCCAAATCCATTAACCGAATCTATGACCTCTCCGGGTCGATATCCAAATCTGGGACCGCTTCGGGACCACGCCCAAATTATTAGCTGTTCATAGCCATTATCCAAATTCGTAACCTCTCCGGGTTCTTGCCAAGCATAATCCATGCTTGGCGACCTGTGTTAATCTATCCTTTGGTGTTTTTTGGTTCAGTGTCCTCGAATGCTGAGAAATGCCATGGCTTAAGTCCTAAGTCGAGTCTTGTTTGCTCTGAACCCTTGCCGAGAATAGTCCATACCCGATGACCTGTTTTAGTAACCTATAGATAATATGGGGCCTAAGTCCTAGGCCGAATCCTGGTCTCTCCAGACCCTTGCCGAGTATAATCCATACCCGACGACCTTTTAGCCAAAAACTAGATAAAAAGTCAATCAAAATCCAATCTGAAATTCGGATCCAAACCAAAAAACCAGAAATCTATACCAAAAGTTCAAATCAAAATCCAAATCAAAAAACCAACAAAACCGGGAGTTCAAACCGAATTCCAAAACCAAAGCAAAAAAAGCAAGTGTCCAAGCCAAAACGAAAAACAGATTTCACAAACTAGAGCATCATGGTCTATCATCATCTCAGAGCATGCCTAAGGGTTATCTCCGTCCCCGTACATGAGTAAGTGATTTAGCTGTTTTCCCGAAGTTTGTTACTTATTCCAAACCGTCACGATTAGTTGATGACAAACCGACCACCATTCCTAGGCCTCGCGCTATCGTCATTCAATGTAGGCGGTGGCTGCTCCTGTTCCACCGCCGCATTCCGAGTTTCGACATATTGCCACCACTGACCATTGCTTACATGTTCCTCGATTATATCCTTTAAATGCCTGCAGCTGTTAGTATCATGCCCGTCCAGGTCATGAAACAGACAGTGCCTTCTCGATGCCCTTTTGCATTCTGAGGCTTCCCTCCTTGCCAGCCTTCGATAAGGAAGGCGATCCGGAGTGTCCAAGTACATCTGTTCCAATGTCTCATTCAGTCCTGTATAAGTGGAGAATTTTGGTTCTCCCTAGCGCTTCCTCTTCCCTTTATCCTTATCTTTACCCGAGATTTCACCGAACGGTTCTCCATCCTTAACCATGTTTACTTCCTTTGACCTCATATCCAAACATGCATCCTCTTGTCGAAGAAACCTCTCAGCTTCGTGAAAGAATTCCCCGATATCCATTGGTGGATCCCGTATCAATGACACTTTGAAATCTGGATTGTCCTTGACTCCTGATACCACCGCCATTAAAACCATTGATGGGTCCGACCGATCCACCGAAGCAACTGCTGCATTAAACCGAGTTAAGAAAGTCCTGAGCGATTCATCCGCCCTCTGGTTAACTGACGTCGGTGTCATCACATTCTTCGGCCTTTTTATGTGAACTCAAAACTGTTTCAAGAACCTATCCACCAGTTATATCCATGTTCTAATAGATCCATCCCCCAGTTGTCTGAACCACATAGCAGCTATATCGGTCAAGCACAGGGGGAAACACCGGGCCATAACCTCCTCTGATGCCCCCCAGCACTTCCATATGCCTTGTGTACCTCATCAACTGGTCAGTGGGATCCGTTTTACCGTTGTATACTTCCAGAGTGGGCAGCTTAAAATCAGGTGGATTCCTAGCCATCCCGATGTTATGGGTAAACGGACTTTTGTTTACTCCCTCCAAATCTTTGTTTGTCAGACCTCCGCAAATAGTTCGCCTGATAATCTCAGCTAATCTAGTGTTATCTACCAAGGGTTGCCCCCCATCTCCATTTCCTAACTGTCCTTCAAGTCCTCGAGGGAATTCCAGTACATACTCCTCGTCACGCACTCGTGTATTCCTGTTGTCGCCGGGCTGCGTAGCGTCATCTGGTATCCCTCCATGGATTGGTCCATCATTACCTAGTAATGTGCTCCTGAGTCTAGGTCCATCCAGATTGATAGCTGTTTGCTGATTAGGAGCTGGCCCTTGCTGAACCACTCCATCTGCTTGCCTGTTGAGTCCTTCTGATCCAGCTCCATGGATCTGAGCTCCTGCAGCTCCTACTGTTCCTAACTGTCCAAATTGTCTGAAAAGTGTCTGCATCATTTCCTCTTGCCTTTTCATCAACTGCTCCTGCATGGAATCCATCATGATCTGCATCTCGTCCCTAGTGATGTAGATGGATGTCTGATCTGCTCCAGCTCTAAAGGAGGCCTCTTGACTTCCCTCTTGATTGCTCCTTTCTGTCACTTGTCTCCTTATCGATGGCCTAACCATTGCTTCCCAGAATCCGAGTTCCCAAGCCTTTAAATCCAAAATCAAGCTTCAGAATCCCTGAGTTCAATTCTCAGTGAAAGCACCAAAAAGTTAGCGCCAAAATTGGTCACTAACACCCAAATCCAAATGAAAGCACCAAATCACAATTACAGATCACAGATAGAATGTATGTAGAGAGTATGAATGTGAAGAATAGTGAAAATTAAAAAGAAAGCAGTAATAACACAGAATTTATAGTGGTTCGGCTGACTCCGGCCTACATCCACTCTAGAAATTTCCTTTTTATTGATATGAGAATCAATTACAGTTACAATCTAGAGTTTTTAAGCAATAATGGCAAAGTAGCCTTAATAGGGAAGAAAAAGGGAAACAGAATGAAGATCCTCTTTTTTGAAGCCCCGCCGACTGTATTTATAGGCAAAACTTGAGTTACTGGGCTTCCTGAGTGGTACGGGCCCATCAAGACCATAACCGATCCCAAATTCATCATTATGACCGACCCTAAACTCCGAGCATGCCAACCCAAAGTAGCCAGGGTACTGACCCGAAGTGACCCTAACCCTGACTCGAAGTAAAGTGCTCAGCGACTTGAAGTAGCTCCAACATGCCGATCCCTTAAGTGAATGCCGTCCCCATGTCTCGCTTGCCGACCCGAAGCCACTTGCATGCCGACCCGAAGATCCATGAATGCCAACCCCTTTCCCTACTCACAACCTCCTACTATGCCGACCGACCCACTATGGCCGAACCACGTATGGCTGATCCATATGCCTTATCCTCCCTGACCAACCTTATGGGACCGAGCGACACATACCGAACCATGCATGACTGACCCACCTTATCTTTCACACCATGACCGAACGACATGGCCTCCCTTCCTTTGTCTGACCGACCCTCCTTAACCGATTCACTTTGACTTATCTACCCTGAGCAATCCTACATAACCGATCCACTCCACTGCCGATCCACCTTCCTACCGACCCAAAACCTTCACAACACCGACCCACTCTTGAACTCCTACCGACCTAGAGCAACTCGAAGCATGACCCAATGTGACCTGAAGCAAACTCCATGAAAACTCGAAGCAAACTTGGGAACAACTTGAAGTAAACCCCGGGTGACTCGCGACAACTCGACTTTTGTCGAAACCCATACTTCGAGTATCCTATGACTTTTGTCCATCGACTATGCCGAACCTCGGCTTCATAATCATGATTATCATCCGTTGTTGACCGTCTATCCATCCAGTTGACTAAAACCATTGTATTCCAGTCTCGGGAAACAAGAAGTCGATTTAGTTAAATTCTCCTGTCTACGGCCTTGCCAAAAGGCGGGTTAACACCAACCTATATTTTAAAAAGACAATTTCTTATAAAACACCCTATAATAGTCAATGCTCAAGCTGGACAAGCATGACTAAATAATCCCTAATTGATAGTAATTGAATTTTATCACAATTATGTCAAAAATAACTATATTAATTTTGAAAATTTCCTAATATATATAAAATATAATCCCAGGCAAAATTATTTCATTTACCGATTTAAAACAATATTGTGTTAGTTGGCCTTGTTTAAGTATTTAGATATTCCTATCAATTATGTTAGCTACTCGTACTGATATGGGTCTACGTAACTACATTCTTAACTCATGATGTCGCATTAAACCTAAACAAGATATCAAATTTGAAGCCTGTACTTCAATTCTTTGAGTAGTTTTCAAATTTGTAAGAGGATATCGGATCACTATGGGTGTCGAGTTTATAGTTAATGGAACCATCCTTCAAAATAATTGTCGAATTCCTAAATGGATACCGAATATTTAATTAATTGTTGTAATAAATAACCAAGAGATAAAACCTTTTAAGATATTGAACTCCAAGTTAAATGTCGAATTTTGAAAGGTTAATAAATTCGAAAACCGGGCAAGTTGTCCAATGTCAAGATTTTAATAGCTAATCTTAATTGGGTATCAAAATCTCAAAAGGGTATCGATTTAGTCATAATCAGGACTCTAGAAAGCTTTTGAATTTGTAATAACAGCTATCTAACTTTAATTAATCGTCAGAAGAAAATACCACAATCTATGTCCGAGTTTAAATACTAAATATGACACTTCAATTAAACCCCAAACAATTCATAAAAATGCCTATTTAACCCCTAATTTAAAAATCAATATCGGAAACTTCTCATTAATTTTGTGTCTAAATCAATTAAAAATAAAAATCAAACCTTGAGATCGAGAATAAGTGCTGGAAAAGATCAAAATTTCTAGAAGCAAACTAGAAATTAAATATATTTTTCTCAGTTTTAATTTCAAGTACAAAGTAAGAGGAGGAAGAAGATGAGTATTTATATAAGGAAATGGAATGACAAGAGCCATTGATCTCATTTTGAATGGACGAACAAGGATGCTAATAGGCAGCAAGCGTCGATAATGAGGTGTTAACTTGAAAAGCAAACATTTCTTCTACATATGGTGGGATAAATGTTACTATAGATAAAGATATCGAATATGTAAGGGTATATATCATGATTCAAGATACCGAATGTGTAGAAAGAAAGCAATCAAGCATTCAGCAAGAGGTAATGGGCTTCTGGAAACTTCAAGAAGATGTCAAACATCTATAAAAAGATGTCTTGTACCTAAGAGAGGACGATGAGATTATAAGAGTGTCGAACTCCAAGCAATTAGCCAAACCAGAAGATGTCATACATGAACATATAGTCACAAAGGAGGTATATCGAAACTCTGTAGATATCTGGCCTTTACAACTATAACTGTGACACCCCACCCTCAGTCCTATGCTAACAAAGGATATTATAGAGTAATAACTTCTGTTAGCATAGAGAATAAGGCTGGTTAGGAGCGACCATCCATGAATTTTGCTTTAAGCGAGTATTGATACACTGATTTAGGTGTTAGTTTTTTTTCAATTAGAGTCGACATATACAATCTAGGCTTAAAACAAAAACCATAGTGGCTATAATACTAATTCAGAACAATATACAATATTCACATAACATGGAACTACATAGTATAATATGTACATAGCGGAATATACGTGGATACAAACTGAATGGAGAAAATATATACATGATGCGAACTACAAGACTATGGTCATTATGATCCATAACATGCATAAGTACTACACCTCATGGATACAAATATGTACATTTAAATGAGTCTAAATTTGATATAAGATACAACACTACAAGAATATGTATACATGTACAAGATGAAGGTAAGATGAACGATAGCAAAATAAATGGAGTGAATCCTCTCTAGAACTATCAAACTGGAGCACCTGAAATATCTCGGTTTGACCCGAGTGTTATCCCACCTTTTGGAAAGGCCGTGACACCAAGGACTTGACTGAAAACCAAAGACAGTCCGTCCCAAAGATCGGTTGTACACAGGTCTACTATGGATACTGGCAAATTTGGTCCGAGTTCGGATCGAGCTACAATTGACATGACACGACAAACAAAGCTTTGAAAGTCAACGTTCCAAATTTCAAGTCAATCGGAGTTCGTATGCTCAAGATATTGACCAATCAAGGGAAGAAAAAACCAGCATTGTTCGTATCCATCATGTCAACACTATTTCATATCCATCATGCTCATTCTACTTCGTATCCATCGTGATTGCTTCACTTCGTATCCATCAACAAGCAACGCTTTGTATCGATCTCGTCCATACGTACTTCGTATCGGTCTCCTCATCAAATTGGTTCGTATCGATCAGCCTATGATCGATACGAAGCATGCCACTAAAACAATTACAAAGGGTGTGTGGGGTGATCAATACGAAACGACATCTGAATTATCGATACGAAAAGGCTTTAGTTTGTATCCATCACCCACAAGCTTCCTTCATATCCATCGAAATCAGGCTGCTTCGTATCCATAAAAAATTATCATTTCGTATCGATCCACCCATGCACATTATTCGTATTGATCGGCCAGTGATCGATGTGAATGATACGTGATGGATCGATATGAACGGCATCCTTGTTGATCGATACGATGTAGCACCTGGGAATATCGATACGAAGCCAGCTAACTAGATAATCGATATGAAGAAACTTCATGAGAACAACACGAAGGAAACACATTCAAGTTGAAGACTCGGTCTCTCAGCATGAAAAGATGATCGATCCTGAAATGTAGCGTCATGTCATCAATCCAGGTATGGTCGATACGAATGGCCATCGATCTGAATATGATCGATACGAATGGAAGCAACACGAAGACGCTAATCTTTTGCAAATACAAACTTGGATCGATCATAACTCAAAATTTACAAGTCCAAATGCTATCAACTTTTCACAGAAGCTTGCGTACCACCTCTACTTGGTCTTTGATCGATCTCAGCCCAAATGGAGTCGTTTTGATCGATGTATACGTATCGATCATGGATCGATCCCAAATGTTCAGGGATCGATCACGTGGGCCCATCCACATGTGAGGAGTTTTCAGAGATCTGAGCCAGATATTTTCAGCCTACACCTATAAATAGCAGTCCTAGGCCTTCAAAAAAGGTGCTTTTGGTTCTTTTACGTTGTTACTCTGCTAGAACTCCATTGTAACTTGGATACTATCGATTGTACACCTGTAAATAAATGAGTGAAAAATCATCAATAAACAGCAAATCCTTCAAAGTGGATGTAGGCTACAACGCCAAACCACTATAAATCTTGTCTTTCTACCGCTTTCCTTTTAAGTTTTGGAGTGTTCTTCATATTTAATTCTACTACATACAATCTATCTGTGATCTGTGACTGTGATTGGGTGCTTTCATCTGCAATTCAGTATTTGTGACCAATTTTGGCGCAAACATTTTGGTGCTTTCGCTGAGAAGGCTATCATTCAAGGACTCTACAGCTTGGATTTTGGATCTGAAGGCTTAAAGATTTGGATCTGAAAAGCAATGAAAAAGCAATCAACAAGGAGACAGAGAGCAGAAAGGAGTTAGCGTGAAGGAAGCCAGGAGGCATCCTCAGGAGCTAATCAGACTTCAGTTTTCATCACCAGCGACGAGATGGTGATGATGATGGAAGCTATGCAGGAAGGGATGCTAATACAAAAGGAGGAAATGATGCAGAACCTACTCCAGTAAATTGGACAAGCTAGAGTGCAGAATCAAGAGAACGCCACTACAGGAGGTGCTATAACAGACCGCATTTTTGACCGTTCAAGTCGACAAAACATACACACATGCCGACTCAAACAATCCAAAATACAGATAGTTATTGGGGTTATATAAGAAAAGAAAAGAAAGAACAGAAACAACTCTGAATCTCGCAGCGGAAGGGACAAGATATAATAATAAAATAACAGTTCATGAAGCTGTTAAATAAATAAATTTGATTATTATTATACATCATAAATCAGAGTTACATACATATCAGAGATAATACAACAATGCAGCGGAAAAATAATACAATAGTAGAATACAAATGATGTAATACCAAACTCCGTCTTCGTCCTCCAGAATAGATCTTCAACCTTATCTGAAATGCTCAGGCTGACCCGAGCGTAATGAAAAGACAAAACACTCGAGTCAGGACTAAAATATCTCATGTAAGTTAAATCGAATAAGTAAATATGAGTGTGATGGGGTCGGAGATGTTTACGGGTTTTAGACACCTCCTTTCCAGTGTTTAACGTGTGTGCATTAACTTAAGAGATGTTCGGGATTTCCATCTCCTAAGGATCCGTTAAACTATCTACTATATAATAGAATACGCTATACACAATAATGTCTATCATAAAGTAAAATATCATTCCTAACATTAAGCCATGGCCCATTCCACCCTTAACACAGTTTATAAATGTCATAGTCTATACAGCACCGTAAGCTCCACCGTAAACTAGTGGTTATCAGAGGGTACCCCATAGGTATAACACAAATCAAAATCGTAGTGGTCGCGAATAGGATAATCAGTATGACAAGGTACATGAGGCGATACCAACTAGGATACTAGTAGTTGCGTCATCCGGACTGATGTTGGGCATAGCAGCTACTACCCCAACACCGCGAAACAACACTCCCATAATCGGGGGGTGCACCCAAATCGAATCACAAAAGTAATAGACATGGTAACGAAGAAGTGTGTCCGCTAGAGGTGGCGAGCCTCAATGGTCCGGCAGGGCTCCTGTTTTAGTCATATCAAGGGTCATCCAAAATCGTTCTCTTTCTTCAATCAACGCGTTCACCAAAACCATCCACTTCGTTCTGGATTAACACTCCACGTATATTAGTTATTAAAGTGGTTTTCGGTATCGACAGAGAGTATGTCCATATCTGATCCCGGTCTCTTTAATAACTACGTATTATTACACCGATGGTCATTTAATATTTAAAGTTCAAACCAAATCAAATTAAAAGTCAACTTCAAATTTATTTTCAAATTTGATTATTTCACAATTCAATTCGTTTTAATAGTTAAATCATATTTCCAAATAAATTTAGTTCAACATTTATTTAGCAAATCAATTCAAGTATTCAATTTCAGTTTAATAAGATTTCAATTTCACTTATTAAATTTATTTCATATTCAATGGATTAAATTTGATTCTTAATTTAATTCAAAATCATTTAAACAAAATTCGATTCATTCACATTTATGTTTACATTCATTACTTCATTAAATATAATTATAAATTCGGTTAAATCAATTTCATTAACTAAATCCCCTTTAAATCAAATAGTTTTAGTTAACCCGTTTACAAAATCAAATTCAATTTCTATTAAAGAATCTTATTTCACTTTATTTAGTTCATTGATTAATTAACACAATTTTATTTTTCTCAACAAGTTTCAAAACAATTTAACTTCGTAACCAAGTTACAAAATCATAATTAAACTAATTCACTCAATTTAAAATCATTTTATATTTAAATTATCACTTAATCAAATTCGCAAACTTTACTTAGTTTAAATTCCACTTATGTCAAATTCCATTTAATCTTAAATTAAATTTCATTATCAAGTCTCAAATCCGTTTAATCAAAACCAAGTTTATAGATCTTAAATTTTTACTTAACTTTAAATTTTACTTAATCCAATTCCATATAAACTCAAATCAATTCATTTATTTATTCTATTACAATTCAAATAAATTTATTAGTTTATTCAAATCAAATCCATTAATTTATTTCATTTAAACTCGAGTAAAATCATTTATAAGTTCCAAATTAAATCATTAAGGTTGTTAATTAATTTCGAAACAATTTGTTGACCAATGGGGTTTCTTATTTTAATTGTCTATCCTAGGCCAAGTTGTTTAATTGGGTATTTATCATTTCAACCCGATCCCATTTTAATTAAATATAAATATAAAATAAAATAAACACAATGGGAACTTGCAGTATTAGAACAACATAAAATAAACACAACATTCAAATATCCAAATATCAATAGTTAAACATCCATCACATCATCATCCAAATCAAACAATAGATATCATAATTTAATTGATTATCAATAACGGTTATTAACAGGCCATTTATAAGTTCATTCTAATTAAATGACGATTAAATGAAATAAGGTCATACTTAAGTGAAATAATAATTCAAACATTTCAAACATCAATCAATAAACATCAATAGACTATCTATTATCATTAACAGGTATAAACTTGCAAATTGGAATTTAATATTAAATCGAATGGATATTAATTGCAATGAATGTCATATTTAATTAAAATAACAATTTTTACGTACCAAACATCAACCATCAAACAAACATCATAATTCATCATTCAATCAACAGGTCATAACAAATAACTGGTTATCATAGATGGGTATTTAACTAACAATTAAATTCAACATTAATTTAAATAACAATTTAATCCAATTCGATTAAATTTCAATTAAACGTCCATTTTAAACTACTAATTAGCAACCAGAAACATTCATATTAACTAATGAATTCAAATTAACTAACATAACATATTTAGTCAAGCGTGAGTGGTTAAAACACTCACCTTTGATTTATCGACGATTTAAAATCCAAATAAAGGCCCAAATTTGAACGGTCTCGGAATCCAACCAAACAAGCTCCATGTTGTCCGGAATTTCGATACGAACGCAACGGAGAAAACCGCGCGTCGATCCGAGCTCGTATGCAAAAGTTATTCGAGTTAGAACATTTGCATTTGAATATAAAATAATTAATTAATAAAAAAAAATATAACATACGTATCTTCTTCTCTCTCTCGTACGTGCTTTCCTTCCAACCGAAACCCATGAACGCAACCCAAACCTTAAAGCACGCACACAACTAGGAGCGACCAGACGTTGATCAGGGGATGCCATCGCGTGCGCCTCTCCTTGCTCCACCTCCGCCTCAAATGCCATCCATCCAGCTGCCTTCGTTTGCCTCGAAACACGTAAAAACTGCCATGACTTTGGATTGAGATCTCGGCGAATCCGTGATGTATTAGCATAAATCAACCATATAGATTTGAAAAGCTCGCCGAGATCTACAACTTTGCTTCTGGAATTTTTCGATTTCGTTGAACGGATTGAGAGATAAAGAGCAAAGAAGATCGGCAATTTCTGGCCATTGGAATAGGTGGCGGCCATGGTTTGAAATTAAGGTTTCTGAAATGAAATAATAATAAAACTGTCTCGGTTTGCGTGTGTTTTTATATAGGTAGGTCCAAAATTGTCTGAATTCCAATCAAGACGTGCCGCCAGGCGTTAATAATGTTTTACCCCCATTACGAACGCAATGGAACTAGTTTTGAGGCCTAATTCGATCATATATGGAAGATAGCTTTTCAAAGTCGATAATTTTAATTAAATTCGAAAATAAATTCAAGCGCATTTCTATGCCGTACAGTCAAACCGAAAGTCCGATTGATACGAAATTTGAAACCTTGCAATAATATACTGTTACGGATCCGATGAAACTGGTTTCGTCGAAATCCGAGACAGCTTGTAAAATTGGTTATTTTCACAAGTTAATTTAAATATAACCATTCAATTATCATATATTCACTTTTAATTCAAAAATAAAAGTTCATAAACTTTATTCTAATTCAAATAAATTTTAGGTTAACTTAATAAATCGATTTCATATATATTAAACCCTATATTCAATTAATTTACAACTTCAATTATTTAACAACTAATATATTTAACTTCCAATTATATTCAACTAATTTACCTAACAATTTCTTTTGTTTCTAATTAAATTCAACTTATTAAATCTATTTAAATAAAACAGAATTCAAAATAACTCTATAAATCAATTCTCATATATATCAAATTTTTAACCCAACTATTTCGCAATTTCAATTTAAATTTCAATTATAAAATAATTGGTTCAGTTTAATTCAAACTATTCAATATCTGATTCCAAATTTCATTATTCATATACAAATCAATTATACTTTAATTAAAATCAATTACAAGTTATTATTGTTATATTATATTGGTGTTAATCACTTTATCAATTAAATTAAGTTCAGGTTGTGAAATTCACCACTTAAATCCTTAGATTTCTATTTCTAACCATAATGATAATCAAAATTCATTTAAATTCAATAAAATAAATAGTAGAAAAATACGGGTCGTTACATTCTCCCCCACTCAAAACCTTTCATCCTCGAAAGTGCGTAGTAAGGAATTATCATATAATATATTTAATAATAAACTTCTACTTAACTTAGAAAACATAACTTAAATAAATAGTTTACTATAGATTTTGAAATCCAATTTTCAAAAAATTTTCTAAGTCCTAAAATTTCGAAAAAATTCGGCAGAGTCTCCTTTGTACGACGGGATCCGGAAAAATTACAATACATATATAATCACAAATATACATCTCATCTCAATGAGGAGGCATCCCAAACCACGGGAAACAATATATAATACCAAAATACGATATATAATCCGAATACATACCTTATATTAGTGTTTATTGGAAATTTAACTTACATTTTTTTTAATTAGCGCAGAAGCGCAACCCTTTGCAACCTACTAAAATACTCAACAACCAAGTGAGAATCATGCATATGAAAATAGATCAATATGCTTAGCATATACAACATATATATATATAACGTATTTAACTTCAAAACTGAAAATTTTAAATTCAGGACAGCAAACAAATCCCAGTTTTTGGTCATCTAAACGTTAAAATTTTAAAATGGAATCTAAATAAAAGTTGTTGTATTCGTTTCAGGCTTTCCGGAATGTCCAAAATCATTAAATTCGGACCATCCCTTCAAAAGTTACGGCCGTTTTACTAAATGGATACGCCTCAGCCTGGGCAATGAATTGCGCAGGTCAGCGACGTTCACTCACGTTTTCGACCCTCTAAATGATAGAAAAACACAAAACATTTAGAACAAAAGTTTTAGCTTAAGTTCTAAACTTTCCAGAAAGGGCAAGATCGTCAAAATCCGATAAACCAGTAAAAGTTATGGTGAAAATACTAAGGGTATATGCTACTGATTTTGCTTCCTTTTTACACAGGCCAGCGAGAAGATTCAAAATTTCTAACTAAGTAAATGAAGGAATTTCTCAAGACACACTAAACAAAAGTCGTGCTACAGTTTCTAAGCTTTCCGAAAAGTATAAGATCGTCAAATTTCGTCCGACCATTTAAAAGTTATGGTTGTTTTCGTTTCAGCATATATTGGACAATTTTGGATTTTTCCAAAAATTTGCTTTTATTATTTCAAAGTATAAACCATCAAACTTCAAATTTTCTAAAGAAACAATCATAAACACAAAGTTGTTTATTTTCTTATTTATCCATGAAATAAGTTTACATTCGATTTGTTTCTGATTTATTCAAGTTTGTTTCATTCATAATTTAAATTCAAGTCAATTTGCTTCAATTAAATTTGCATTCAATTATATTTAATTTCACTTTGCTTCAAATTTGAATTTAATTATTTAAAATTTTTATTTCGTTTATTCAATTCCATTTACACTAATGAATTCTATTTAGTCAATTACCATCCATCTAACAACCAATGCATATCAAACATTAACATCCATCCAAAATCTACACTAAATCAATTATACATTTCCAAGCCAAAATTTTAATTTCATACACTTCCAAGTTTATTGACATTTAGTTTTATTCAAATTTAATTAGTTTCCATTTACAAATTTTATATTTAATTAATTTTAAATTTAATTCATTTTACAACTTAAATTTCCTTTATATTTACAACTATCAATAGATCTTCACATTTTATTATTCGCAATCACACTTGTATATTATTCATTTACTTATCCTTATTAGCATTTTTAACTTTTTAAGTATTTGGTAAGTTATAGCTATGCAAATAGAATGTAGTTAAACAATATACAACTTTTTTCATTCAATTTGAGTGTTATACCTATTAAATAAATTTCCAATTTATTATTTTCCAAATTAAAGGTTACTACTACAATTTTAGATTAATTTTTTTTAACACTTAAATTCAATTTCACCGTTTTCAATTCATAAGTTTCTAACAATTCAAGATTTACTTTAGTTTAATAATTAAAATCATTCCTTATTAGAGAACTTAAGAATTTCAACTTCGGATTCGATTAAACCATTTTTTTAAATATATATATACTAATATCTTTATATCTCAAATCATACTTTTTAGAAGAATTTTAATCAGCATTGAAATATATATATATATATATACTTATTTTCATTTCATACTTTAGAAAATTTTAATTCAATTTCCATTTAATCCAAAAGAGTACAGAAAACTTTTAAGTGGTCTCCCCCACTCAGACCCTTGAAAAATAAACGTCGATAATACGTGCACTCATTACCGAAAGTATTTCCCAATGACAAGAGGGGAATACACCACTTATTTCTTTTCAAATCATTTCTATTCAAATTACTTTCACATAAGAATATATTATTTTCAAACCATTTACAAAAATTTCAAAGCACTGGAAATTTAATTCTCAAATCCAAAATTATATTCATTTAATTTCATTATCAACTATATTCACAAAGTTTCATTTTCTTTTTCATTCAATAGTCAATAGTTTAGAAATATTGACTAATCAACCAATGGACGATGATAATCTAATATTATCATCTCCTAACTACCAATAAAGTCAATATATATATTCATAATTATATTTATATATAAAATATAATTCAAAACAATATTATGTCAGTTTGTTCTATTCGAGTGTTTAGAAATACCTATCGATGCCTTGGCATCCCAAGTACCGACCAAAATTCATAAATACTCAACAGAACAAATTAACACAATACAAAACCATTTTATATCAAAATTACAAATACGCTCTCTCATATACACTCAAGCTCATTCTAGGGTATTACTACCCTATTTCTAATGAGTTAACCCCAAATAGGGCCAAGGTTTATCGCTAAACCAAAGCTCTGATACCAACTATAACGGACCGCATTTTTGACCGTTCAAGTCGACAAAACATACACACATGCCGACTCAAACAATCCAAAATACAGATAGTTATTGGGGTTAAATAAGAAAAGAAAAGAAAGAACAGAAACAACTCAGAATCTAGCAGCGGAAGGGACAAGATATAATAATAAAATAACAGTTCATGAAGCTGTTAAATAAATAAATTTGATTATTATTATACATCATAAATCAGAGTTACATACATATCAGAGATAATACAACAATGCAGCGGAAAAATAATACAGTAGTAGAATACAAATGATGTAATACCAAACTCTGTCTTCGTCCTCCAGAATAGATGTAACAACCCAGAAGTTCGTAAATTTTAATTATCGACAAAATGACGATTTAATCTAGTTGACAATTGATATTGAGTTTTAAATCGTATTTAAAATTCTTTAATAAAATTGTTAATCGTTGTTTGGGATTTTAAATCAAATTTTGAAATTCTTTTTTTAGTATTGGCAAAATTCTCTATTATATAAATTGATTAAGTAAAATGGGTAAACTGTTATTGGGCTTTTGTAGGTGAATTTTGTTCATATTTTATTTTGTTATTTGTTGAGATAAAAGTTACTAAGGCTTATAACCCGACCCCTTTATCATTTTCTCATTTTTCTAACCCTAATAACAAATCGAACAAGAAAATAGAAATGGCAGCCTAGTTTCTTCGTCCTCGTTCCTGCTCCAAATATTAGGGCTTGTAGCCTGGATCGCCGATCTATTTCTGGTCGTTGCTGCTTGCGATCGATTCCAGTTAGTTCGTTCCTCTGAGCATTTGTCGATCTTCGCAGCTCCTCCTCTCAGTCGAGCTCTTCCTTTCGCTTCGGGGAAAAAGGTGAGTCCTACTCACATCTAATTCGTACTCAAGTTGTAATTAGAGTTTGAAACTCCCATCCTCTAATTTGATTGATGTTGAAGTATTTAATTTGATAAAGACTGCTGCTTGTTTTTATTTCGTTCAAACTTGATGTGAGATGGTGCCACTGTCTCACTGTTCTGGTAGTCTAGTTCTTGCATTGGTTTTCATTCATTTCGAGACAGCCTTGTTGCATGGTATTCATGTGAAGTCCGCAGCTTTGTTCTTGTATGAAGTTTTGCCTTAGTTATGAATTTGGGTCCCTCGGCTTTGAATCGCCTTGCTCACCCCAGTTCGATTTTCTGGTTTGACTTTGGCACTACACTTGTTAAATTCTTACTTGCCTAGGCCACACATTGCTAGTACGTGTTCTGACTTCGGGCTTTTCTCGGTGACATTGGTCTTGACTGGGTTGATAACTTCCTTTTGTTCTGTACATATATGCATTCGTATGTGTGTATGCATATATATTGTTGAACTTGTGGGTTGTGAGTACTTGAACTTGCATTTTGAACTGATTCGAGCCTGCTCTGGGTTGAGTCTGTTGTGTTGTTCCAGTTGAGTCTGCACATGTTTGGGTTGCATATATCACTGAGTTGCCATTTCATATGCTTACACTACTTCATTTTGGATTCGTTTGATCCACTTTGTCACTGCATACCTATATATACTTGACCTGTTTCATTTAGTTGTACTGCCCCATGTTGTGCACTTTTGATTTCACTTGCTTGAGTTGCACTTGACACTTGAGTTTATCATGTTGTATTTCTTGAAGCTGCCTGAACTTGTAGCCTTTTCTGAGCTGTTGAAATTCATGGCCTTGAGCACCTGAACTTGGTTCATGTGCACTTGGACACCTGATACACATCTGCCTTATCCTGGTCTTGTTTTACCCTGTATGCACCTTTCCTGACTTTGTCATTTCCTAGTGATATTGTTGTGTTGAGGTGTCTTGTGTTCATTTGCCTTACTGCTATGCTCTCTTGTGCATGTTGTTTCAACCTGCCTGTTGCTTTTAACTTACAACCTGAAGCTTGAACACTGTTGCAACTCCTACTTGAACCAGCAGCTCCCTTTGTTAATTGTTTCCTGAATGCACCTTGACTCGCTGGGTGCTTCATGAACCTGCCCTGTTGATCTTTGAATATTGGTGGGTTGTCTTTGTTTGGACTCTAGCCTGAACTATTTTGTTTGCACTGATTTGAAATGCTCGACCACTTTTGCTTCTGTCATGTTTCAACTTCTATTTTCAACTCTTATTTACCACCCAGATTTAGACGTCTGAATCATTATTTTCAGACGTCTATTTCTGGGTGATTTTGCACTAGAAACATGCGGGAAGAGTTTCAGACGTCTGTTTTACAGTCATCCAGACGTCTGTTTCCTGAAGCACTTTTTAAACTAAATTTATTTGACAGTTTCAGACGTCTGCTTCTGGCATTTCAGACGTCTGAATCTGGCATCTTTGCACAGTGCAATCCTGTGCCTGTGCACACTTCTCCGGCTTCGTCCGTGTTGATTTTCGTTCCATCTGTATTCCGCATTTATGTTATCTGTGTTATTTTTATATCTATTGTCCTAAACTATTATAGCCACTATGTAGTAGCTTTGAGTTTGTATCGGTATGTCGGATTTCCTCTAAAGATGAAATGCAATGTTTTATTATCTGACATATCGGTGCTCGCACAAAGAAATTACATAGATGGTCGCTCCTCAACAGCCTTATTCTCCGTGCTAGTTGACAGCACTACACCGTAGTGTTCTTGGATAGCGTGGGTATAGAGGTGGGGCGTCACAATAGATCTTCAACCTTATCTGAAATGCTCAGGCTGACCCGAGCGTAATGAAAAGACAAAACACTCGAGTCAGGACTAAAATATCTCATGTAAGTTAATTCGAATAAGTAAATATGAGTGTGACGGCGTCGGAGATGTTTACGGGTTTTAGACAACTCCTATCCAGTGTTTAACGTGTGTGCATTAACTTAAGAGATGTTCGGGATTTCCATCTCCTAAGGATCTGTTAAACTATCTACTATATAATAGAATACGCTATATACAATAATGTCTATCATAAAGTAAAATATCATTCCTAGCGTTAAGCCATGGCCCATTCCACCCTTAACACAGTTTATAAATGTCATAGTCTATACAGCACCCTAAGCTGCACCATAAACTAGTGGTTATCAGAGGGTACCCCATAGGTATAACACAAATCAAAATCGTAGTGGTCGCGAATAGGATAATCAGTATGACAAGGTACATAAGGCGATACCAACTAGGATACTAGTAGTTGCGTCATCCGGACTGATGTTGGACATAGCAGCTACTACCCCAACACCGCGAAACAACACTCCCATAATCGAGGGGTGCACCCAAATCGAATCACAAAAGTAATAGACATGGTAACGAAGAAGTGTGTCCGCTAGAGGTGGCGAGCCTCAATGGTCCAGCAGGGTTCCTGTTTTAGTCATATCAAGGGTCATTCAAAATCGTTCTCTTTCTTCAATCAACGCGTTCACCAAAACCATCCACTTCGTTCTGGATCAACACTCCGCGTATATTAGTTATTAAAGTGGTTTTCGGTATCGACAGAGAGTATGTCCATATCCGATCCCGGTCTCTTTAATAACTACGTATTATTACACCGATGGTCATTTAATATTTAAAGTTCAAACCAAATCAAATCAAAAGTCAACTTCAAATTTACTTTCAAATTTGATTATTTCACAATTCAATTCATTTTAATAGTTAAATTATATTTCCAAATAAATTTAGTTCAACATTTATTTAGCAAATCAATTCAAGTATTCAATTTCAGTTTAATAAGATTCCAATTTCACTTATTAAATTTATTTCATATTCAATGGATTAAATTTGATTCAAAATCATTTAAACAAAATTCGATTCATTCACATTTATGTTTACATTCATTACTTCATTAAATATAATTATAAATTCGGTTAAATCAATTTCATTAACTAAATCTCCTTTAAATCAAATAGTTTTAGTTAACCCGTTTACAAAATCAAATTCAGTTTCTATTAAAGAATCTTATTTCACTTTATTTAGTTCATTGATTAATTAACACAATTTTATTTTTCTCAACAAGTTTCAAAACAATTTAACTTCGTAACCGAGTTACAAAATCATAATTAAACTAATTCACTCAATTTAAAATCATTTTATATTTAAATTATCACTTAATCAAATTCGCAAACTTTACTTAGTTTAAATTCCACTTATGTCAAATTCCATTTAATCTTAAATTAAATTTCATTATCAAGTCTCAAATCCGTTTAATCAAAACCAAGTCTATAGATCTTAAATTTTTACTTAACTTTAAATTTTACTTAATCCAATTCCATATAAACTCAAATCAATTCATTTATTTATTCTATTACAATTCAAATAAATTTATTAGTTTATTCAAATCAAATCCATTAATTTATTTCATTTAAACTCGAGTAAAATCATTTATAAGTTCCAAATTAAATCCATTAAGGCTGTTAATTAATTTCGAAACAATTTGTTGACCAATGTGGTTTCTTATTTTAATTGTCTATCCTAGGCCAATTTGTTTAATTGGGTATTTATCATTTCAACCCGATCCCATTTTAATTAAATATAAATATAAAATAAAATAAACACAATGGGAACTTGCAGTATTAGAACAACATAAAATAAACACAACATTCAAATATCCAAATATCAATAGTTAAACATCCATCACATCATATCCAAATCAAACAATAGATATCATAATTTAATTGATTATCAATAACGGTTATTAACTGGCCATTTATAAGTTCATGCTAATTAAATGACGATTAAATGAAATAAGGTCATACTTAACTGAAATAATAATTCAAACATTTCAAACATCAATCAATAAACATCAATAGACTATTTATTATCATTAACAGGTATAAACTTGCAAATTGGAATTTAATATTAAATCGAATGGATATTAATTGCAATGAATGTCATATTTAATTGAAATAACAATTTTTACGTACCAAACATCAACCATCAAACAAACATCATAATTCATCATTCAATCAACAGGTCATAACAAATAACTGGTTATCATAGATGGGTATTTAACTAACAATTAAATTCAACATTAATTTAAATAACAATTTAATCCAATTCGATTAAATTTCAATTAAACGTCCATTTTAAACTACTAATTAGCAACCAGAAACATTCATATTAACTAATGAATTCAAATTAACTAACATAACATATTTAGTCAAGCGTGAGTGGTTAAAACACTCACCTTTGATTTATCGACGATTTAAAATCCAAATAAAGGCCCAAATTTGAACAGTCTCGGAATCCAACCAAATCAGCTCCATGTTGTCCGGAATTTCGATACGAACGCAACAGAGATAACTGCGCGTCGATCCAAGCTCGTATGCAAAAGTTATTCGAGTTAGAACATTTTCATTTGAATATAAAATAATTAATTAATAAAAAAAATATAACATACGTATCTTCTTCTCTCTCTCGTACGTGCTTTCCTTCCAACCGAAACCCATGAACGCAACCCAAAACCTAAAGCACGCACACAACTAGGAGCGACCGGACGTTGATCAGGGGATGCCATCGCGTGCGCCTCTCCTTGCTCCACCTCCGCCTCAAATGCCATCCATCCAGCTGCCTTCGTTTGCCTTGAAACACGTAAACACTGCCATGACTTTGGATTGAGATCTCGGCGAATCCGTGATGTATTAGCATAAATCAACCATATAGATTTGAAGAGCTCGCCGAGATCTACAACTTTGCTTCTGGAATTTTTCGATTTCGTTGAACGGATTGAGAGATAAAGAGGAAAGAAGATCGGCAATTTCTGGCCATTGGAATAGGTGGCGGCCATGGTTTGAAATTAGGGTTTCTGAAATGAAATAATAATAAAACTGTCTCGGTTTGCGTGCGTATTTATTTAGGTAGGTCCAAAATTGTCCGAACTCCAATCGAGACGTGACGCCAGGCGTTTATAATGTTTTACCCCCATTCTGAACTCAATGGAACTAGTTTCGAGGCCTAATTCGATCATATATGGAAGATAGCTTTTTAAAGTCGATTATTTTAATTAAATTCGAAAATAAATTCAAGCGCATTTCTATGCCGTACAGTCAAACCGAAAGTTCAATTGATACGAAATTTGAAACCTTGCAATAATATACTGTTACGGATCCGATGAAACTGGTTTCGTCGAAATCCGAGATAGTTTGTAAAATTGGTTATTTTCATAGGTTAATTTAAATATAACCATTCAATTATCATATATTCACTTTTAATTCAAAAATAAAAGTTCATAAACTTTATTCTAATTCAAATAAATTTTAGGTTAACTTAATAAATCGATTTCATATATACTAAACCCTATATTCAATTAATTTACAACTTCAATTATTTAACAACTAATATATTTAACTTCCAATTATATTCAACTAATTTACCTAACAATTTCTTTTGTTTCTAATTAAATTCAACTTATTAAATCTATTTAAATAAAACAGAATTCAAAATAACTCTATAAATCAATTCTCATATATATCAAATTTTTAACCCAACTATTTCGCAATTTCAATTTAAATTTCAATTATAAAATAATTGGTTCAGTTTAATTCAAACTATTCAATATCTGATTCCAAATTTCATTATTCATATACAAATCAATTATACTTTAATTAAAATCAATTACAAGTTATTATTGTTATATAATATTGGTATTAATCACTTTATCAATTAAATTAAGTTCAGGTTGTGAAATTCACCACTTAAATCCTTAGATTTCTATTTCTAACCATAACGATAATCAAAATTCATTTAAATTCAATAAAATAAATAGTAGAAAATACGGGTCGTTACAGGTGCTGGAGATAGGGATCAGGAGCATGGAACAAACAGGATTTAGAATAGAGCAGGACCATCAGGAGTAGCCCCTGAGCTACAGGGCACTCCCCCGGAGCATGTTGATTAAATCTCAGGCAGGATACCAAGTGCAACTGTTCAACATGGCATTGATATAGGAATGGATGCTCGTCCAGGAGAGCAGATTCCAGGATTCCCTTGTTAACTCAGGGCGTAGATCAGAGGCAATGGACAAGGACTACAGCTTGGCGAAAGTGACAGATTGGCGGAGATCGTCAGCCGAGCCATGAGAGGCGGATTAGTGAATAGAGATCTGGAAGATGTGAACAGGAGCCCCTTTGCTCCCGCAATTAGGCAAGCTAAGAATCCACCAGAATTCAAGCTACCAACACTACAGACGTATGATGGGAGGACAAATCCTGCAGTTCATCTGACGAGGTATATGAGGCACATGGAAGTATTGGGGGCATTGGAGGAGGTCATGGCCCGGTGCTTCCCATTGAATTTGACAGACATAGCAGCACTGTGGTTCAGACAATTGGAAAGCAGCTTCATTGGAACATGGACCGAGTTGATTAAGAAGTTTATGAGGCAGTTCAGAGTTCACATTTCGAGGCCCAAGAATGTGATGAGTTTGACAACACTGAAGCAGAGAACCGAGGAGTCTTTAAGGAGTTTTCTGATGCGATTCAACGCAGTGGCAGCATCGGTGGATCGACCAGATCCAACCATGGTTCTGATGGCAGCTGTATCGGGCATAGCCAACGACACAGAATTCAAGAATTCATTGATGAGGGACCCACCTATGGATTTAGGAGAGTTTTACCACGAGGTAGAAAGGTTTCTGCGACAAGAGGATGCAAATGCTAAGAGAGAAGAAGGAGAGGGAGTTGATTTTTATGCAGTCAAAAGCGGAGATCCACCCGGAAAGGATTCAGGCTAGGATAAAGGGAAACGGAAAGTAGAAGATAGTTGTGATGAGCCAAAGCGGCCACGAAAGGAACCGAGATTCACCTCTTATATGGAGTTGAATGAGATTTTGGAACGAATCTACCAAGACACTAGAGGGCAGGTTCCCTACCGGAGGCCAATGAGGAGAGATCCAACCAATAATGAGAGGAAGTCGAGCAAGTACTGCTTATTCCACGAGCTAAGCGGCCATAGTACGAATGGTTGCAGACGCTTGAGGGATGAGATCGAAGGACATATCCGGAATGTAACGCTTTTACATTACGTGAAGTGGCGAGCAACGACGGTGGAACATGAGCAACCACTATCAGCATCGAATGAGGGCGGCTCCGGATTGAGGCGTCAGTTTGTCATTAACTGATAATAATAATGACGAATAAGTGGAAAACTCCACACTAACACGGCTAAGTCACTTACACATGTACGGGATCACGAACGGTCCTCAGGCATGCTCTGAGACGACTATCAACCACATCAGTGTAGATGTTTGCACTTTGATGTCTCTATTTTGCTTTTGTTTTCTATTTTTGCGTTTGGACTTGATTTAGTTGGACATTTCTGTTATAAGACTCATTTTAATGTAAATCTAGTATTTATAATTCCATAACGGCCAAGTCACTTACACATGCACGGGATCGCGAATTGTCCTCAGGCATGCTCTGGGATGGTGATGAACCGCCATAGCAAACGATTCAGAAACTCACTCGAACGTGAAATCTGACATTAATGATATTAAGTCCCCCCAGGCATATACCATTCGCCATGAATGGCACCCGACCACGAACGGTCACAATTCGCCACGAACGGCACCTGTTAGCACCAAAATTGGTCACTAACCTCGTTGAAAAAGATTGTGTAGAGATGTAAGTGATGAAGTTAAATTAAAGAGGGAAGAATATGCTAATTTAAATGTAGAAAGTAAGAACACCGGATTTATAGTGGTTCAGCGTAACTGCCTACATCCACTTTGAGTTTTGATCTTTATTTCTTTCATAAGTAGTTGAATACAGATACAATCCATATATTAATGACTTGAATACAAGTTTGAGTTAAAAAGAGGAGAGTATAAAAAATGGCAGAGTCTCCCCATTGTTCTCCCAAAAAAGGTCCTTTTCCACTGTGACCCTGCCCCTCTATTTATAGACAAATATGGGCTGGACTTCCCAGGTGGGCCTGGTAGCTGAATAACTCGGTCCAAGTAGTGTAAGTCCTATGTACTGAACCAGTTAGGCTCATCGACAGAATGCCGAGCCTCCCCCTTTATGCCGAACGAGGTGAGGTCGGACACTCTGAATGCCGAACATCCATTTGTACTGAATGACCTTGGATGACGAGCTGCAGGTGATTGCCGAACGAGATACGTACCAGAAGAGATGTGGTGTTGAGTGAGGGATGCAGGTCGAATGAGGCCGGACCGCCGAACAGTCCAGGAATGCCGAGCGTACCTTGTAGGCCGAACGTTCATGGATGCCGAATGATTTTATGCCGAGCGTTCTTCCTTGGCCGAACGGTATTCACTACCGAACGTTTCTCGATGCCGGACGCTCCTAGATGCCGAACGTTATCCCATACCGAACGCCCTTTAGATGCCGAACGCTGTGCTCGTGCCGAACGGTCTTAACATGCCGAACGCTCATTGTTTAACTGATCGATGGGGAGGCCGAGTACTAAGTTGCCTGGTCAATTCCCCAGGAAACACTTGCCCCCCAAAGTGTATTACGTGACCGAACGTGATACGCTTTGAATTACGTATCCTCCATGCTCCGCTTCGAACCTTGGTTAAATCCTCTTGGAGATGCCTTCTCGAGAATATCAATGGCCATTCGTGTCTCCGCAGAGCTAATAAGCTTTGGCTATCTGATCTAGTCTTCTCTTAATAACCCTTAGTGAGAATTCAATTTCTGTTGATCTCAAGAAGTCGAACTTTTTCAGATGTACACATGCACGTTCGGGTACATGTTCTTGCCATTGGCTCTCGGATGCATTTTATATGCTCATAAGTCGTCGCCAACTCCAGGTACATGTTCTTGCCATTGGCTCTCGGATGCATTTTATATGCTCATAAGTCGTCGCCAACTCCATCTAGTTTAATTGCAATTCAATCGCGATTCCTTGTTTGTATTTTTTGTGAAATAAGGGTTGCAATCAGCTACTTGAGGCGTTTTCCAAACCTCTCTTCAGTACAGACTCTATGATTTTGTTCACAGCTTCAACATATCCATTTTCAGTTATAATGGATCATGGAAGGTCATAAGGACAGATGACGTTACGGATAAAGAAGTGGATTATTTTCTTCATCATGGTCGTGGTTAAGAGTTCTTCATCTGCCCATTTGGTGACGTAATCAACTGCTATGATGGTGTATTTCGCACCACCTTTAGGATCGACAAGAAGATGATTTCAGTGCCCCCAAGTGGCAAACGGCTATGAACTAGCCATTTGAATAATTTCCATCGGTGGGGTTTCCGGATTTTTTGCAAACATCTTGCACTCGTCACATTGTCTAGCATGATCAACCGCATCTGGGTTGATAGTTGGCCAGTAATACCTGTAGCAGAGTATCTTCTTTATCGTGGTTTTCCCCTGATGTTATTACCGCATTCATCTTCATAGACTTTGCTCAAGATATCATCATGGGCGATATGCCGAAGCATGGGGATGGATAAACTCCTTTTGACACACGAATTCTTCTTAGATGATTTGGCGTGAAGCTTTGAGGAGGATCCGTCGTTTGCCATTCTTCCGTTCAGTAAGAATTCCTCATTTTAGATAGTCTTTGATAGGAGTCAACCATGACACCTTTTCATTTTGTTCGCTGAGTACGTGTGTAATGATGTAATACGTGAAGTCAGTTAGTAGCTCTTGGACTTGGCCGAGAAAAGGAGCAAGACAATGCCCCCTAGCAAGATCAACTTCCTTAAATTTGTATACTACCCATCAAGAATCACAAAAGATATGTAAAGTTTTCACTTCAAATCCTCCAGCAAGTTTGAGGCTGATAGTTTAGGCTTCATACTAAGCATCGTTGTTTGTTACAGGTAAATCGAGTTTTAGGACGTAGCAGATTGATCGTTCCTCAGGAGTCATTATCAAGCCATAACACTGATCATTGGATGCTCCATCCGTGTACATTTTCCATCTTATGGTTGGTTCTCTGCTACTCTTCGAGTAGTCTTCTAAGGTAGTGAATTTGGGTGTGAGGTCTGCTAATTTCCGTTCTTGGATAGCCCTTCGTGGGAAATAAGTGATATCGAATTAGCTTAGTTTGATATTCTATTTAAGTAGTCTTTCAGATGTCTCAGGTCATTGTATGCCTTGTCGCAACGGCTGGTAGGCATAGACGTTGATGCGGTGAGCCTAAAAGTAAGAGTGGAGCTTTCATGATGAAGTCAATAGGATTGTGCTAGCTTTTGTAGCTTCGGGTTGATATCCAATGCATGGCTTGCGATAGTTAATGAAATCACATATGCATGTCAGAATGGGTCCAAGGGAACATATCATCATTTATTCAGAAAAATCCAACTAATTCTTTTATCATCACTGCACTGAGCTGTGATCCGATATTCAGCACCCGGAAAGGGTCGCCATGGCTGGCTGCTATGTTGACCGTTAGCTTAGCAGGTGCCATCCCAGATTCTTTGAGTAAAGATGTAACTATTTTGCATAACATTCAATGTGAAATATGGTTGGGACGGTCAATGTTGATGGTTACTCTGGTCGAATCCTAGAGTCTTGCCATGAGTTGTTAAGTCAAATAATGAAGGGCTCTGAATGCTCTAATTGATTATCTGCAAATGGCCAAAGATCAGGCTTAAAAGCACGTTGAAGGAAATGTCGAGTAGGGGCCAGCCTCGAGTTGCGTGCAACTGCATAGCTGGATCTTGCTAGGAGTTTGAATTTGCTTGTATATTCGAGTAACGCATTTTCTATTCAATGCATTCATGATCCTTCACTCGCCCTTCGGGTTGGAGTGACAGTCAGTTGCCCCCAAGCTTTGGCATCGATTTAACGATTCTATCTCTAGGCATCCTTTCGGTCGTTGCCTTGAGTAGCTGTAAGCACTATATATAAGTTTTAATACTGAGCTATCGTGGCCAGTTTTTGGATGACCAGGTGTCTTCTCCCAGTCTCGGGTTGATAAATGTACTGCATGGACGGTTGAGTCTCGTCCTAGCTATGTTTATGTTTTCACCTAAACTCCAAAGACATAAAGGCGATTGGTGAATAGTCGGTTCACATTCATCTTGCTTCTCGCTCGTGCCCCCAGGTCTAGGGCATATACCGATAAGTAGGAAGGCCAGCCATGCCCACTTTAGCTTTACTCTCTTTCCAGTTGAATCGTGGGATCATGCAAGTCGATAGGAGACTAGGTCTCGCCTATCTTGGATTTTATCGTGGTTTTTCATTCCAAGAGGAATACTTCGATGCCACGTAAGTTTCAGGGCGTAATTTGGATAGTGGATGGTCATCCACGTCCACTTTGGTTCATGCTCTGTAATCAGATCTCGGGGTAAAGTTGGCTACAAATGCAGTTGGGTTATGCTCATCTAGTTTCATACTCCTCCTGACGAATCGAACGAGGGTGCTGGAGAATTTTTGACCAAGTATCCGTGGTTTACCCTCCTTTCCATACTCTGGGGGTCATAGTTTTTCAAAAAACAAACATCCGAGTCACATTAGTATGTGCTTGGTGTGGATCGGCATTGACCCTTGGTCTGAGGTATGATATAGTAGGTTGCTCGTAGCTTTGGATGCCGTTTCGATTGGTTCTGTATTGAGGCCTCCATGCAGTCGCTGCCTCAAGTTATAAAGAACGCCACGCTAGAGCTATAGTAAGCTGTCGTATTCGGCTTTTTAGTGTTTTGTACCCCTGCCCCCAGCATTGATTTGGCCAGGTCACTAGTTGGATGGTCAAACTCCATCCTCAGCGGGTTAATAATCCTATTGTCGATTCCAGGCCGAAGTATGCGGAATAGAAAATGGTCGGAATCCACTCGTCTATTTATCGATGTTTATACACCACTCTACATTCTGGTGACTTAGTGTTATTCTCCCTCCGGTTTACTCATGCCCAATTTGTGTTCATGCTTCAGTCCACGCTCCGGGGACTTAGAGATTTGTCGAACGGCTTACGCTTTAGTCCATAGTTCGAGACGCAGAGATTTTCGTCAACTCGTTCATACTCTAGTTCGCACTCTGGGAACTTAAAGTAATCTGATCTGCTTTTGGGATTTAGGGATTTTTCTAAAGTCGTCTATAATCTAGTCCATGCTCTGGGGACTGAGAGTACTGTAGTCCGCACTCTGGAGACGTAAAGGTTTTTGAGTCATTTATACTCTAGTCCGCACTCAGGGACTTAGAGTACTTTAGTCCGCATTCTGTCTCCCATTCCAGAGGGTGAGACCTCTCGGATGGCTGAGAGTTTGCCCGAACCTGGTAGATAATCCTTCTCTTTAAGGTTCTCTTTAAGATTTCGAAAGTCGTTATTCTTTATGCAGGACTATTGCATTCTTGTTTTCCACGATTTTGTGCAGGCCGTTCTGACCCCGAGCCCACTCCGAGGAGCGATGTTGCCAAGGAAGTGGGGGAGAAAACAAGTGAAGCCACTCACGCAGGGGAGGCTTCTGGTCTAGACGCTCAGGTGATCGGAGCGCTTGACGAAGACAAGTCTGAAACCTCCTCTCCTACCGACGGGGGTTATGAAGTAGAAATTACAGGCGCCTCTGAGCATACATCTGAATTGAGCATGGAGGAGTGGCTCGAGAAAGAGAGGGAGGAGACGGTCAAGGTCATAGTAGATCCCCGAGTTGTGGACTTGGACGATCCTTTGAACAAGCCGTTGAAGGTCATCATTCCTGGCGGTTCCAAGCCCATGGAAGGTCCCCGTACTCCTTTAGTTGCTACCCCTCTATCAAAGAAGAGTACCAAGGGTAAATGCTCTGGAGAGGAGCCGTCTGGAAAGAAGTTGAAGAGGCACAAGAAGTGATTACTATCCTCGTTCAACGAGGGTTAGTTTAAGTCATGTAATTATTTTCATCTATTTCCTTAGTCCTTGTAGATAGAATGTCGACTCTGAACTTTGGAGGGGTTGTAATAGAAACTCATTTCTGAATAAGGTTTGGTTCCTTTTTCTGTCTTACAAAAGACTCTTATTGTTCAGTTTTCTTTGTGATTGTGATTTTAACCCAAGCAGTTGTGAGTAACATAGACTTCTCAGTCCATCTTCATATAACTCGGAAACTCTTCGGGAGTCGTCGAACTTCCATTTTGTGCTTCGAGCACTTAGAATACTTTCTAGCCCGTATGTCAGGGATTTGACAAATTCAAGTCATTTGTGTCATAGTTCATATTCAGGGAACTTTGGAGATCCGATTCGCTTATATTCGAGTCTGCACTCTGGGGAGTTAGAGTACTCTAGTCCGCACTCTGAGGACTTGGAGGTTTAAGTCATTTATACTCTAGTCCATGCTCTGGGGACTTAGAGTACTCCAGTCCGCAATCTGTTTAAGTCATTTATACTCTAGTCCACGCTTTGGGGACTTAGAGTACTCCAGTCCGCACTCTGGGGACTTGGAGTTTTTAGTCATTTATACTCTAGTCCGCGCTCTGGGGACTTAGAGTACTCCAGTCCGCACTCTGGGGACTTGGAGGTTTAAGTTGTTTATACTCAAGTCCGCACTCTGGGGACTTAGAGTACTCCAGTCCGCACTCTGGGGACTTGGAGGTTTTAGTCATTTATACTCTAGTCCGCGCTCTGGGAACTTAGAGTACTCCAGTCCGCACTCTGGGGACTTGGAGGTTTAAGTCTTTTATACTCTAGTCCGCGCTCTGGGGACTTAGAGTACTCCAGTCCGCACTCTGGGGACTTGGAGGTTTTAAGTCGTTTATACTCTAGTCCGCGCTCTGGGGACTTAGAGTACTCCAGTCCGCACTCTGGGGACTTGGAGGTTTAAGTCTTTTATACTCTAGTCCGCGCTCTAGGGACTTAGAGTACTCCAGTCCGCACTCTGGGGACTTGGAGGTTTTAGTCGTTTATACTCTAGTCCGCGCTCTGGGGACTTAGAGTACTCCAGTCCGCACTCTGGGGACTTGGAGGTTTAAGTCTTTTATACTCTAGTCCGCGCTCTGGGGACTTAGAGTACTCCAGTCCGCACTCTGGGGACTTGGAGGTTTTAAGTCGTTTATACTCTAGTCCGCGCTCTGGGGACTTAGAGTACTCCAGTCCGCACTCTGGGGACTTGGAGGTTTAAGTCTTTTATACTCTAGTCCGCGCTCTGGGGACTTAGAGTACTCCAGTCCGCACTCTGGGGACTTGGAGGTTTTAGTCGTTTATACTCTAGTCCGCGCTCTGGGGACTTAGAGTACTCCAGTCCGCACTCTGGGGACTTGGAGGTTTAAGTCTTTTATACTCTAGTCCGCGCTTTGGGGACTTAGAGTACTCCAGTCCGCACTCTGGGGACTTGGAGGTTTTAGTCGTTTATACTCTAGTCCGCGCTCTGGGGACTTAGAGTACTCCAGTCCGCACTCTAGGGACTTGGAGGTTTAAGTCGAGAGCAGTCGTATTTCCACTCTTTAATTTGTATTCATCTACTGTATCGAGGCTAATGTCGTCGAATGAACAATCGAACCACGTTTGCTCACGGAATGAGATTCTGCCCCCCAGGATGAGGGACGAAATTTAAAAAATGGACGATCGATTCTCGTCCGCATGGTGATTATAGCTCTCAATCAAGTCAAGGAAGGAGGTATATGACAGATGGTTGAATCACATCCATGTTGGGTTAGATAGCCAAATCTCTTACAATTTGCTCCGTATTTCCTTCTAGAAAATAAGGATAATAGATTGTTGAGTAGACAAAGTAAGTTGCATATGTTCCAAGGTGCAGTCGTGTCCATATATTGACAGTGATGGTTAGCGAGTACGCAGTCTACCATAGCTACTTCAAGTTGGGCTTTCGAACAACCTTTCGTGTTCAGGGTAGGATTTGATGTGTAGATGATCAAATCACGTCCACTTTTGACAGATCCCGGCGTCACTGAGCTTCATGAGGGGTATCTGTATTTTGTCGAACTTTGTTCTTTGACTCGATTGGAGTGGACGATCGGGCCATATTCATTCCAAGCAGTTTAGGTCTCCAAGTCAAATGTGGAGGTTGATGGATGGATGGATGGTCGGTTGTTCGAATCGATCATAAGTTGAGCATACGAACTCGGATCGTCTTGAAACTTGGAACATTGGCTTCCCTGGCTTTGATTGTTATGTCTTGTTAATCGTGGCTCGATCCAGACTCGGACAAAATCCATCGATATCCATAGTGAGCCTTTGTGTAACCGATCTCCAAGACGAACTGTCACTGGTTTCTAATCAAGTTCTTGGTGTCACGGCCTTGCCAAAAGGCGGGATAACATTTGCCCCCCAAAGGACGTCTTGTGTAAACATGACGTGCTTTGAAAAACCGCAGTCTTTCATGCTGAGTATTTCCGTTCAGTTGATTGCTTGACAGTCGTCTCTTAATCGTTTCGTTGCAATCTTCTTTTAGACAAATGTTCAACTAGCATGCTTTGCTTTGGTTCTGCCCCCAGTTTTGGGGATGAGTATGGAGTTGATGTATGTTTATACTCCGTCTCGCACTCTGGAAATATGGAGTTGATTAATGTTTATACTCCGTCTCGCACTCTGGGAGTACGGAGTTAAGCGAATGTTTAAACTCCGTCTCACACTCTGGGAGTACGGAGTTGATTAATGTTTATACTCCGTCTCGCACTCTGGGAGTACGGAGTTAAGTAGATGTTTATACTCCATCTCGCACTCTGGGAGTACGGAGTTGTGCGAAGGATCGTCGTGTATCGACCCATTTTTAGCCTTGATGTGATGGCTTGCCCCCGAGCTCGAGTTTCACTTAGCGAGTGGTTGGTCGTATCGCAGCCGCTCTCTACTTGAATAAATTCCACTTACAGGATGGAATTCATCTCTCCGTTCATCGTGATGTTGTACATTGTATTTAATCCATAGCCCCAAATCAAAGGCATATGGTTGATGATGAGCAGTAGAATTATTCTCGTCCAGATGTAACTCCACACGTCCGATCATGGTCTGCGTAGATTGGTTGGCAACCAAATCTTAGTACCTGGACACCTGCATCGTTTTGAAAGTAGTTTAGTTCAAGCTAGTCGTAGTTCATAGAACAATTGAAATAGAGATGGAAATGGAAATAATTCAAAGAAGATTATGGTAAATCTCATTGTTATGTGAAGCAGCATCGTGTGCTCGCTATTCGACTCCGCCCCTGGCTCCTTTCAAAGGGCTGTTGGCCGTCAACCGTCCAATTGATAATCATAGCCCTTTATTAATAGGCATCAGATATTCGCTGCCCGCCATTCTGCTAGACTTGTACATACTATTGAAGCTTTCCTTTCCAGGTCATCTTTTCGATCACACCTCGGAGGTGTTTGTAATCGCTCGTGTTAGGATTAGTGAGCATTCTGGGAATATACAACATTCCCCTGATTTTCTTTAGACTTTGGTGTACTCTCTCGAGGTTGGTTTCCAGTACCACTCCGAGTCGTGAGTCTTCAAGTAGAGGTTGTCAATTGAATCTTTCAAAGAGCATATGAGCTGAATTCTGAAGTCTTGTTTCGGCTACTGGGATCTACATCCTTAGCCAACGGGCCTTCATTGTTATTTTTCTTAGTCTGCTCCACTCCTCCTCACTTTAGTTATGATTCATTTTGTAGAAGAAACGATCCATAGTCGTAGGAGGCTCTTTAGCTAACTAGCTGCCAAAATATATCTGGAGGTCGACTTTCCTCAAACGCGATCAGTATGATACCCTTGTTAGTATTTGGAATAAATTGTTTAGAGCATTGGTTTGCTTGGGGTCATTAAATTCGAAGTGCTGGGTCAGCGAAGAATGGTGCTTGGAGTCATCTTGGCGTTTGCTAGAGTCATATCATCTATGTTCTCCAACCTTTGGGAGTACCGTTTGAATAGCGGTTGCTTGTCTGTTCCCTTGATGCCGTTCATAAGCTGCCGCTAGATCCTCTATGCCCAGGTCGATCATGGGATGTCAGGGAAGTGGATTGAATGTTCCTTTACTAAGTTGAGTTTTGAACTCATTATCCGGAGGCACTGCGCTGTGGCTAGTTTTTTAGCCTCTTTTTTGGAAATTTGGGTCGTACCCGAAAATATTTTTTTTTAGAAATAGGTGTTGTATAGGTGACCGGTGTAACTTAATTCCAGAGGTGCTCGGCATACAATACCGTTCGGCATTGATGAGCGTTCGGCATACAATACCGTTCGGCATTACAGAGATGTTCGGCATAGAGGTATGGATCGGCCTGGAAGAACGTTCGGCCTAGAGGTATGGTCGGCCTGGAATGGTTCGGCCAAAGTTGTTCGGCCAGAGTGGATCGGCCTGGAGTGGTTCGGCCAAAGCTGTTCGGCCAAAGTGGGTCGGCCTGGAGTGGTTCGGCCAAAGCTGTTCGGCCAAAGTGGGTCGGCCTGGAGTGGTTCGGCCAAAGCTGTTCGGCCAAGCCTGTTCGGCCAGAGTGAGTCGGCCTGGAGTGGTTCGGCCAAAGCTGTCCGGCCAAAGCTGTTCGGCCAAAGTGGATCGGCCTGGAGTGGTTCGGCCAAAGCTGTTCGGCCAAAGCTGTTCGGCCAAAGTGGATCGGCCTGGAGTGGTTCGGCCAAAGCTGTTCGGTTAAGGCTGTTCGGCCAGAGTGGATCGGCCTGGAGTGGTTCGGCCAAAGCTGTTCGGCCAAGGCTGTTCGGCCAGAGTGGATCGGCCTGGAGTGGTTCGGCCAAAGCTGTTCGGCCAAGGCTGTTCGGCATGGGAATGCTGCTCGGCATGGGAATTCTGTTCGGCATGGGAGCTCTGCTCGGCCTGGATGCTGCTCGGCATGGTAATTCTGCTTTCCCTAAGTTCTCTCATCAAGTCGTTGAACTCTACTCTGGTGACAACTGGAGTCTGTTCTTGAGCGGCAATTCCTGCACTCGGAATTGCTGGTTGATTGCTGGGTCCTGCTCATGGCACGCTAGCAGTCTCGTGGGCATCCACATTATGAGAAGCTGACCTGGTACGTGGTCCTGCCATTGTAGAGTTATCGGTATGAACTCTGAGTAGAATCAATGGATGTCCTATCAGTGAGTCGGATCTTCCTTGGGGGATTTGTTCAATCCAGTAGCTTCAAAGCAGATCCTTGAGGTCTGAGAATTCAATTCTCGGTGAAAGCACCAAAGTGTTAGCACCAAAATTGGTCACTAACCTCGTTGAAAATGATTGTGTAGAGATGTAAGTGATGAAGTTAAATTAAAGAGGGAAGAATATGCTAATTTAAATGTAGAAAGTAAGAACACCGGATTTATAGTGGTTCAGCGTAACTGCCTACATCCACTTTGAGTTTTGATCTTTATTTCTTTCATAAGTAGTTGAATACAGATACAATCCATATATTAATGACTTGAATACAAGTTTGAGTTAAAAAGAGGAGAGTATAAAAAATGGCAGAGTCTCCCCATTGTTCTCCCAAAAAAGGTCCTTTTCCACTGTGACCCTGCCCCTCTATTTATAGACAAATATGGGCTGGACTTCCCAGGTGGGCCTGGTAGCTGAATAACTCGGTCCAAGTAGTGTAAGTCCTATGTACTGAACCAGTTAGGCTCATCAACAGAATGCCGAGCCTCCCCCTTTATGCCGAACGAGGTGAGGTCGGACACTCTGAATGCCGAACATCCATTTGTACTGAATGACCTTGGATGACGAGCTGCAGGTGATTGCCGAACGAGATACGTACCAGAAGAGATGTGGTGTTGAGTGAGGGATGCAGGTCGAATGAGGCCGGACCGCCGAACAGTCCAGGAATGCCGAGCGTACCTTGTAGGCCGAACGTTCATGGATGCCGAATGATTTTATGCCGAGCGTTCTTCCTTGGCCGAACGGTATTCACTACCGAACGTTTCTCGATGCCGGATGCTCCTAGATGCCGAACGTTATCCCATACCGAACGCCCTTTAGATGCCGAACGCTGTGCTCGTGCCGAACGGTCTTAACATGCCGAACGCTCATTGTTTAACTGATCGATGGGGAGGCCGAGTACTAAGTTGCCTGGTCAATTCCCCAGGAAACAGCACCCGACCGCGAACGGTCACAATTCGCCTCGAACGGCACATGACCGCGAACGGTCACAATTCGCCTCGAACGGCACACGACCTTGAACAGTCACCATTCGCCTCGAACGGCATCCGATCTCGAATGGTCACATACCACCCCGAACGGCATACGATCTCGAACGATCACTATTCACAGTCAGGTAAGATTATGAATCTCTTTACAGGTCATTAACATGATACGAACTTCCAGCTTGTCGAACTACAAAACACACCTTCCTATCGTAGGGCATGTTTTGGGAGGCAAATGTTATCCCACATTTTTGCAAGACCGTGACACCAAGGACTTGACTGGAAACCAAAGACAGTCCGTCCCAAAGATTGGTTATACATAGGTCTACTATGAATACTGGAAAATTTTGTTCGAGTCCAGATCGGGCTATAATTAACATGACACGACAAACAAAGCTTTGAAAGTCAACATTCCAAATTTCAAGTCAATCGGAGTTCGTATGTTCAAGATATTGACCAATCAAGGGAAGAAAAAACCAGCACTATTCGTATCCATCATGTCAACACTATTTCGTATCCATCATGCTCATTCTACTTCGTATCCATCGTGATCGCTTCACTTTGTATCCATCAACAAGCAACGCTTCGTATCGATCTCGTCCATACGTACTTCGTATCGATCTCCTCATAAACTTGGTCCGTATCGATCGACCTACGATCGATACAAAGCATGCCACTAAAACAATTACAAAGGGTGTGTGGGGTCATCGATTCGAAACGGCATCTGAATTATCGATACGAAAAGGCTTTAGTTCATATCCATTACCCACCAGCTTCCTTCGTATCCATCGAAATTAGGAGGCTTAATATCCATAAAAAATTATCATTTCATATTGATCCACCCATGCACATTATTCGTATCGATCGGCCAGTGATCGATGTGAATGGTACGTGATGGATCGATACGAACGACATCCTTGTTGATCGATACGAAGTAGCACCTGGGAATATTGATACGAAGCCAGCCAACTAGATAATTGATACATAGCAACTTCATGAGAATGACACGAAGGAAACACGTTCAAGTGGAAGACTGGTCTCTCGGCATGAAAAGTGGATCGACATTGGAATGTAGCGCCACGTCATCGATCCAGGTATGATTGATACGAATGGCCATCGATCTAAATATGATCGATATGAATGGAAGCGACACGAAGACCCCGGCCTTTTGAAAATAAAAACTTGGATCGATCGTAACTCAAAATCTACAAGTCCAAATGCTATCAAATTTTCACAGAAGCTTGCGTACCACCTCTACTTAGTCTCTGATCGATCTCAGCCCAAATGGAGTCATTTTTGATCGATACGAATTGTATACGTATCGATCATGGATCGATCCCAAATGTCTAGGGATCGATCACGTGGGCCCAACTACGTGTGAGAAGGAGTCTTCCGAGATCTGAGCGAGATATTTTCAGCCTACACCTATAAATAGCAGTCCTAGGCCTTTAGAAAAGGGAATTTTGTTTCTTATAGGCTGTTACTCTATTGGAACTCCATTTTAACTTGGATACTATCGATTTTACTCTTGTAAATCAGTGGAAAATCATCAATAAATAGAAAATCCTTCAAAGTAGACGCAGGCTACAACGCCGAATCACTATAAATCTTGTCTTTCTACTACTTTCCTTTTAATTTTTGGAGTGTTCTTCATATTTAATTCTACTACATACAATATATCTGTGATCTGTGACTATGATTGGGTGCTTTCATCTGCAATTGGGTATTTATGACCAATTTTAGCGCAAACACCGAGTATTATAAAATAACAAACGGGTCAGTCTAGACTATAATGAATGTGTTAGAAAGAAAAATTATAGATAAAGTGAACTAGATCTCAAAGTTAATCATATATCGACAAATATCAAACATGCATCATTGAAACCATGGAATACTATAACTCAAGGTAGCTTATTAAAAGTAAAAATCCCTGAAATGATGTATTGAGAATTCAAACAATATCAAATCCAGAAATCTCACAATAGGGGGAAGGCGCCAAACACTAAGGTTGGTGAAATAAATTCACATACATGCATGTAACTATAAGATAGTTGTATAAGTCTATAAACATCAGGATAGGTACGAGACCTATAAAATTAAGATAGGAATAAGCTCTATAAATATCAAGATAGGTACAAAATTTATAAACATCAAATAGGAACAAGTCCTATAAACATCAAAAGCGAGTCATAACTCATCGAAAAGTGTTAAATACTTTAATATGGTAATCGAATAGATAATGACCATGTGTCCTGTACCATATGGGTTCACCCGAACATTTACTATACAATAGTAAACTCCACTCATGTGTAATAATGGTTCGGTCAAGCACGTCCAGGAGTTAATCAGTAAAACAAATGCAAGCATTCCATACCATTCGTTTTACTTAACCATTTAAATCAATTTCTCATTCGATCATTAACATGCAATTTTATGAAAATATTTCTCTTTTAAAACTATTTTTAAAATCTTTGTTTATAATGGAAATATATACATACATACATATATATATATATATATATAAGTAAGCTTTTCTACTTACTGTTCCAAAACATTTCTAAAACCCTTGCATATGAGAATAGATAGTATATATGTATATTACTAGAATTCTTTGTATGAAGAGACATATATTAGATTTGTACATAAATAGTCTTGTATAAAACGATTTGTAAATCCGAGTTAAAAATGTGCATCAAAAGTGTGTAATCCTCCCAAGATTTATAGAACGATCTCTATGATATAAAACATCGGAATGAATTCAACAATTCACAAATTGTGAATCTGGAAAATATCAACGAAATTGGTATTAAATGCAGTATTAAAATTTAGCAATCATCTTCTAAAATTCAATAGGGCAAACAAGTAACAAACGGGTCGATCGGGAGATACTGAAACCTGGCCTGAATGTCAGGTTCAGGCTACAACCGGTGCACCGGTTCGACCAACTGATCCACCGATTGGTTTGGCTGGCTGACGTCCAGGCGACTCCAGTGATCTTCCATCTATCTGTTTTTGCTTATTCTTTCTGTGTTGCTTCTCCATTGAACTAAGCTATTGAATAGGCAGTCATGCATGCATATAAACATGTATAATTGGATGAACTTCAAGATTTCATATAGTGGTTTTCAGTAAACAGCAAATTCGGTTCAATTACACAATGAATCCATCGACATATGGAGAGCATATACATTTTAAATTCAACCATAATCACATAATAGCAGCAGTCATTTATCTAAGGCAAGAAATCGTGAGATAATCTCACCTAAACAAACCCGGGAAGAAAGATTAGAGCTTTGAATCTCCTATGCCTTTCTAATTCAATATCAACCTAGGCTATGATCAAAAATCGGATAGGAATTGATCAAAATCAGAAATCAAAACTAAAATAATTCATAAAATTTAGACATAGATAGATAGAGGAGATTACCTTTTATTAAAACATACTAAAATAGATTGAAAGCCCCTTGACTTCACTCTTTAATTTGCAAATTTGGGGATTAGGGTTCTTTGTACTTAGGAAATTTTGAATTTCTGTTTGGAGATAGAAATAAGAAGTGAGAAACTATGTACGTACGTTTTCTGATTTCTATTTCCTTGGTTTGGGCTAAGTGGTTAAAGAATGTGGATCCAATAGGCAAGTGTTGCTAATTCTCTCAAAACCAAAGTGTTACTAATTTGTAATATTTCATTTTTTAACACTTTATACATACTAATTTAATTAAAACAATATTCTAACTTAACTAACATTTATTTCTAAAGTTTTCGTAATATAAATAACATGTTAAAACTCACTTTTATCGATATTGAAATATTTTATCAAAATTAATTACAACTTTTAAAACGATAAGTTATTCTTCATATTTTTATAAATTTAATCCATAGTTAAGAAATCATATTTCAAACAAAGAAATTATTTTCAAATAATTTATTTATTCATTATCTCCAAAATTATTCTTATATAATTAAATATAAGAATTAAATAGCATAAAACGAAAATTCATTAAAATTTCAATTTATTAAACTCCAAATCCATTTTAATTTCAAAATACAATAATTTAAAAATTCCCCAATTTCATTCATTTAACTAATTAAATTTAATTAGATCATATTTTAAATTTTAGATTCTGAGTAATCTCGACTAGGGTTGTTACAAACTCCTCCTTATAAAAATTGCATCTCCGCAATTTCTTAAGGAAAAGTCAATAACAATTCAACAATGAATCCATCAACATATTAACATCATATACATTTTAAATTCAACCATAATCATATAACAGCAGAAACCGTTAATCTAAGGCTAGAAATCATGAGATAAACTCAACCAAACAAACCCAAGGTGGAAGGTTAGAGCTTAGAATCTCTTATGCCTTTCTAATTCAATATCAGCCCAGGCAATGAACAAAAATCATCTAGGAATTGATCAAAATCAGAAATCAAAACTAAAATAATTCACAAAATTGATGCATAGACAGATAGAGGAGATTACCTTTTATCAAAACATAATAAAATAGATAGAAAGCCGCTTGACTTCACTCATTAATTTCCAAATTTGGGGATTAGGGTTTTTTTGTAATTTGGAAATTTTGAGTTTCTTGTTTAGAGATAGAAATGAGAAACTGTGTGCGTATGTTTCCTCATTTCTATTTACTTGGTTTGGGCTAAGTGGGTAAAGAATGTGAATAAAATAGCTAAGTGCTGCTAATTCTCTCAAAACCAAAGTGATACTAATTTGTAGTGTTTCATTTTAACATTTTATACATACTAATTTAATTAAAACAATATTCGAATTTAACTAAGATTTATTCCTAAAATTTCCACAATATAAATAATATGCCAAATCTCACTTTTATCAATATTGAAATATTTCATCATAATTAATTACAATTTTAAAACGAAAAGTTATTATTCATTTTTTTTATAAAATGAACCCTTAATTAAGAAATCATATTTCAAATAATGAAATTATTTTCATACAATTTATTTATTCATTTTCTCCAAAATTATTTTTATATAATTAAATTAAATATAAGAATTAAATAACATAAAAAGAAATATCATTAAATTCCCAGTTTATTAAACTCCAAATCCATTTTAATTTGGAAATACAATAATTTAAAATTTTCGCAATTTCATTCAATTAATTAGTTAAAATTAATTAAATCATATTTTAAAATTTAAATTCTAGGTAATCTGGACCATGGTTGTTACAAACCCCCCCTTATAAAAAGTGCATCCTCGCAATTTCTTAAGGAAAGTTCAATAACAATTCAACGATGCATCTATCAACATATTGAGATCATATACATTTTAAATTCAACCATAATCATATAACAACAGCAATCATTTATCTAAGGCTAGAAATCATGAGATAAACTCACCTAAACAAACCTAGGATGGAAGATTATAGCATAAAATCTCGTATGCCTTTCTAATTCAATATCAACCTAGGAAATAAACAAAAATCGGATGGAATTGATCAAAGTCAGAAATCAAAACTGAACTAATTCATAAAATTGATGCATAAACAGATAGAGGAGATTACCTTTTATCAAAACATACTTAAGCCCCTTGACTTTACTCTTTAATTTGCAAATCTGGGGATTAAAGTTTTTTGTACTTAGGAAATTTTGAGTTTCTGGTTTGGAGATAGAAATGAGAAGTGAGAAACTATGTACATACGTTTCTTATTTCTATTTCCTTGATTTGGGCTAAGTGGGTAAAGAATGTAGATCCAATAACCAAGTGTTGCTAATTCTCTCAAAACCAAAGTGTTACTAATTTGTAGTGTTTCATTTTAACATTTATACGTACAAATTAATTAAAAAAATATTCTAATTTGACTAACATTTATTTCTAAAATTTCCACAATATAAATAACATGTCAAAATCTCACTTTTATCAATATTGAAATATATTATCAAAATTAATTACAATTTTAAAATGAAAAGTTATTCTTCATATTTTTATAAAATGAACCCTTAATGAAGAAATCATATTTCAAACAATGAAATTATTTTCATACGGTTTATTTTTTCATTTTCTCCAAAATTATTCTTATATAATTAAATATAAGAATTAAATAGCATGAAAAGAAAATTCATGAAATTCCCAATTTATTAAACTAGAAATCTATTTTAATTTGGAGATACACTAATTTACCAATTCCCCAATTTCATTCAATTAATTAATTAAATCATATTTAAATTTAGATTCTAGGTAATCTCGACCAGGGTTGTAATAATAAAAGTTATAAAGCATTTACAAGAGACAAGTGGTTTCGAGCATTTACAAGTAGTGGAAGGTGTCGGGTTTCAAAGACTATAAAAGATATCAGATGCCTACAGTTATCAAAATGTCGTAAGTCATTAGTGCTTAAAATAGTATCGTAAATCATCAATGCAGCAAAGGATGATGAATATCAACAACTGTGAAAGATGTCGTAAATAATCAATGTGGCAAGAGTGTCGTAAATCATCAATATGGCAAGGATGTCCCATCAATAAAGTACGATGCTGCAATTCATCAATGTAAGTAGGGTTGTCTCATATCAACAACATACAGAAGATTGTTGCATATCACCAAAACAAGGAATGATCCTGAGAATTAAGGGTCCCAAAGGACACGTGGTAGCTTACTTTATTTCCTATAATTACAGACCTTATAGCTTCATGGAAAGGGCGAATTCTTCCTATAACTTTTCTTACATTTTCAAATTTGTAAACCCTAAATCGAATTGGATATTTAGAGTGCCAATTGTAAATTTGTGACTTTTTGCAAATAAGGACTTGTACAAATCGATTTTACATATCATACTACAAGTAAATAAGGATTCTTGACTTATGAATTGCATATGACTTTTATGCCCTATTGCTTATGACATGCACATGATTTCTTTATTGAACACGTATACTTCTTACAAGTGGACATAAGGCTATCCATGCTATCTCTAACCAATCCTTATCTACTTTGCATATTTTGTGATTAATAATGAAATTTGTTAACATTTGATGCTAGAAGGAGGGCCTGAATCTCCGTCTCCCAACATATCTCATATTAGATTATCCTTGACCTGCATATATAGGGTATAGAGGATTTGCCCCAACCTATATATTTCATAAAGGAACTTTTCAAATTGTACAAACCTTCCTTTGACAATATAATGACTATCTCAGAACAAGGATCTTCCTCAAGAAGTTAGGCCAATTTATCAAATCGCTTATGTCTCTCAGTTTCACGAGGAACAAGTCTTTAGGATGTTAGCACTATAAAAACCATGGAAGAAAAGAGATAAGTGATTCCTTATAATCCCGATAAGTGGAGCATAAATCCATTTCATCGTTACCATCCCCTGCTTGGAAAGGAAAGCACGAAAAAGGATAGTTTGTCCCTAAAAATGAGAAGAGCTATACATTCTTAATCCAAAGGAACTATTTTTGAAAAAGAGATAACAAGAGACTTTGACAAGTTTGCCCATAAATGGAATAGAGTAATCAACCATCCTTATGCACAAATCAAAGCTTGATAATCTTTAAAAATAAAACTTACAGATGATGCTAATGTGTCGATCCAATGCTACAAGAAAATCAAGCGAGAGCAAAGGGCACAATGTTTTAGAAATTCCCGGATTTGTTCACTTACCACTTCCCACGAGAATACTGACCTCCTAACTAAAGAGAGATTAAACTATTGGCCTTCGAGGAAGAAGCAACCAAGAAATGAAAGGAATCATGGATGTGCTTATTGCCAGTATCACCAAAGGAATAGACATGAAAGCAGTCAACGTCGAGCTCTAAAAGGAATGATTAAGAATTTCTTAGGAAAAGGAGAGCTTCAAGAGTTTATTTGCAAGTTTTAGGAAAAAGGCAAATGTGTCTATAAAGAACAAGTAATCAATATAGTATAATGCTTCATAAAGAGGATTTATAAAATAAAGGAAAACGCCTTTGGTCCCGCCAAGATGGCATGGTCAAAGCACCTCCTAGAGCGAGGCCAGAGTAAGCCTCTGGTCTCGCCTATAAGGCCTTCCCAGAGCACTGCAATCCTTTGGTCTCGCCTATGTGGCTTGGTCGGAAAACCTCCAAAAGGGAGGATAGAGTAAGTCTTTGCTCCCACCAAAGATGGCCTGGACAGAACAACGACCAGACTTCAGTCCTGCCTACAAGGCCTGTCTAAAGCACCACATAGAGGGAGGACGAAGCAAGCCTTTGGTCCCACCTAAGATGGCCTAGCCAAGCACCAAACCAACCTTCGGTTCTGCATATAAGGCCTAACTGGAGCGCCTTCTAGATGGAGGACGGGTAAGACTTTGGTTCTGCTTAAGATAGCTAACCAAACACACTGACCAGCCTAAATTATTACCTATAAGGTAATAAGGGGCTCAAGCCTAAATCACTACCGAGAAGAGTAGTGAGGGGAAAAGGAAATCAGTCGAAGCCTAAATCACTACCCGAAGAGTAGTAAGAGGCAGGCTTCTAGAGGAAGATCAATCAAATGCAAGAGCAAATCAAACTCTGTCCTATAGAAGAATCAAGGTAGTCTTCTAGAGGAAAATTAGTCAAATGCTAAGGCAATCTTCTATAGAAAGAACATTTAGACACATTTGGTTCCACACTAAGGCAAAGTTAAATTAACCTTCAAAGGAAGGATCAAAGGCTATCTATCAAGCAAAATTGAGAATTTTAATGTCATATAGCAACATCTGAGAAACTATTACTTATTACTCAATCCCAAGGCATCATTCTTCAAAATAATGAATTAACTCTCAATCCATATTAGAATTAAAATTAGCAAATAACGGAAATATCTGTTAACAAATATATTTCTAGATAACAGAAATCTCCGTTAATAATCAAAATATTTGAACCACGAGAATCACCATTAATAGTCTAATTTCTAGTTCTTTTACTAAATGGAATTTTGGGCTTGTTATCATAAAAATGATGATCTTCTCATCAAATGGAATTCTAAATTAATACTTAAAGGATTTTCAGTCTTCTATTTAGATTAAATTATGGTATTATTACTTGATCGATTTCTAGTCTTCAATTCGAATAATATTACCAGATGGTTTTCCGGTCTTCTATTTCAAAGTCCTTACCATATGGTTTTCAGGTCTCCGATTCAAGTTATTGTCGAATGGATTTATAGTCTTCTATCCAAATGATATTATTACCAAAATATTTCTAATTTTTAATACAGTAGAAATTATAATTACTAGATGGATTTCTAAGTATCTACTCTTCGAGACTAAAGCTTCAAACATCAAACTCCAAAGTTGTAGGTGATAAGGCCAATAGGTGAAGTTATTAAAAGCTTCACTCCTCAAAGTGCTAAATTAAGTTCTCCTAAAATGGAGTTCAAATTTTCTAATAACGAGAATCATTGCTGTTAGATGGATTTCTAATTTTCTGTTAAATAAAAAAGGGTTCTTTCGAATTTTTGATTAAATAAATTGCTAATTTGTTTATCAAAATGGATTTTAGGTTTTAATGGTAAGGTTTATATTTAGAAGACCAACCAATACCCAATCAAAGGCAACATATCATATTGCAATCAAATCTATGCTCTAGAAAGCAAGTTGTATATTTTATAGATTCGACAAATTCAAAAAGAAGAATACAAAGTTCATTCAAGGTAACAATCATTTAGTTATAAAATTTTCTCTTTTATATAATATATACAAGAATTACATATACCAAGAGGGGGTAACCAGAAAGGAATCTTCCCAAAAACTCATAAGTGATTCTTCGTTAGGTGTCAAGTTTCTGCACCTCCTTTTTCAAATTTTTAGTGACCAAAGGAGAATTGGCAATATGACAAATAGCTACATCCAAAAGTTCTTTAAGTTTCTTTTCTTTCTTCCGAATAATGTTTGCATCATTAATAGAGCCAATTTGAACTTCCAATGCATGTTTAAGTGTTTTATTAGCTCCCTTTAAAGTCAGAATCTCGTTCTTTAATTTCTTAACCTCTAGTTCAAGCGCGTATTTTTCACGCTCAAGTTTCTCCACCTAAACCTAATAATAGTTAAGTTATTGAGAAACATTGTCATCCCATTGCATGTTCAAAAATTGAACGCGTTCATATCTAACTTTCTGACTCCATCTGGCGATTTTGCCATAATCTAGACTTGAGGGTGGGTTCAACAAAGCAGAAAATTGTTCTTTTCCGATCAAAGAGGTAGGAGTAGGAAGGCTGGATTCACCTCCGCTTGCAATAAGTTCTAAGGATTGACAGGATACTTGGCTTTTCAAAAAATCTACTTCAAGATCCATTACCCTTGGATGTAGTCGAGCGATTTCCATATTAGCGTTAGTTCTTTGAACTGAAAGTTCAAACTGACTAGCCGCACTCATGTCCCCTTTCAGCTCTAGGATTTCTCTATCTTTCTCTTTAATTTTTTCCTCTAAGTTGGAAATCATCTCCTTCGTATACTTATAGTATATTTCAATTGATAATACTTTTCGTGCCTTTTTGAGTGAACACATGGACATAAGAAGGGTAACATAAAAAGGAACATTAAACCCTATAGGGTTATTAACTCGTGGGAATTGGTGATAGTCCCATTTCCCAATCGGAGGAGTGACTTCACTATATAACAATTTAGCATGGTTGGTCTATATCTCACAAAGCAATTTATCATTTCATCAACTAAGAAATCAAAATGAAAGTATGGAAGCTGTGTGAAAACTTCTTGGAGATCTTTAAGGAAGCAATATTTTGCTAATCGACAAGTTTTAAGAATTAACGATTTCTCTCTAAAGCCACTCTTTAATTTGATAAATTTACTTAAGAGTTCCATGGAAACAGGACTACACGATGATTCCTTAATCTATATGGTTTACAAAAGATAAGCTAAGTTGCAAAGAAATAAAAATACCAAATTTATAAAACTTTTTGGATTATACAGCGAAGACAAAATTACCTGGGTTCATAGAATATTGATCTATTATAAAATTCAAAAATGAACCTCCCCTTATTAAATTTAACTTTCTCAGGAATAAGAGTATTTGCGGAAGGTGAAACGATCGCAACCCTAGGAAGATTCCAGCATTCTTCAAAATGGGATCGGTTTCATGCTCATCCAAATATCTACTATGCAAACGCCTAAGCAAACCTCCACTTTTTTCTCCTAAGAATGAAACTCAGTAAGAATATGTATAGAGTAAATTTTAGAACATTTATAGAGTAAATTTTATAGAGGAACTCCACTAAGGTATCCTTATCTTCAGTAAGCTTCCAAAAGAGTGTGGTTAATTCTTTGTTTTCCTTTAAAACACTTTCCCAATGAAGGTGAGATCTTTTTAAAAGCGAAGCCACATATTTTCCCTTAAAGTCCTTTAATCGCTTGGCATGAGTTAGAAGATTTCGATACTTTGTAGAAAAATAGTTGCGGTCTTTGACTAATTTTTCAATCTTCATATTCAAGCGATGCACTTTTGTAACACTCCTAATTTTGATTAACATTATTAAAGATATTTAATTAGATAAATAATATAAAATAATGCATTAAGATAAGGAGAATGAGATTTGATAAGTAAATAGGTCGTGCCTTAATTAATGAACTAATAAGATGTTTAAAACTTAAATAAGGAGGAATAATGTGAGAGACAAAATAGAAATAAGCCTTATTTCCTAACATAAACCCTTCTCTCCCATTATTCTCCTTCACATTTCATTCATAAAAACTAGAGCAAAGACAAAGTTGGCCATTGCTAGGAGAAACCAAGAGAAGAAAGCTAGGGAAATCTAAGGAAAAAGCTAAGGAGGAATTTAATCTACTCAAATCTTAACTCTCTTTATCAAATCAAGGTGAATAATGATAACCGATCTCATGTTCGCTTATTTATGTTTTATTTTATGATTAAACCTGAAACTTATATGTGTTATTATGCCATGATGTGAATGATTTATGATTATATGCGTATGGGTGATTTATTGAACATATATGAAATTAGTTAATAGGTTTATGTGTGAAAACTATTATATGACACCCAAATGACATGAAATTTTGATATGATGTTAGAAACAATATTTTAGAAATGGGTTTTTAATTTCATAATTTTCCAAGCAAGTATGAATACTTTATGAATTTCCTACGTAAGGAAAATGATTTATTTCGATTTTAATTATTAAAAATAATTAAATAATGATTTTTGCATCAAAATTTTTATAAATCAAAGAATATATAAATCCTAATTTACTATGAGCTTTAGGGATTTTTCCCACGTGTTTATGAATTATTATGAATTTATTAGGCTGGTATAGCTTAATAATTAATTAAGATATTAATATAAAATTATGGTTTGCAAAAATAATTTGGGAATGTAATTTATTGTCCTTAGCAGATTCCTAAAAAGAAAATGCTTAAAGTATGTTCTAACCAATAATAATTTGACAAAGAACAAGAGTTGAGCAAATTTACTGTTTTTATAACAATTATAGGAATTGCCATTGCTGCTATCATTGTAGCCGCAACCCATCTATGTCACACCAATGCTTTTCGACATCAATCAATGGTGATGCATATGATGTTAACCCAGGATGGTATGCAATGAATCAATGTTAATTGAAGTGGGAAGCATTGCCTCAGTGTCGACAGTGATGCCTACGATATTGGTTATCCTGCATGTTTTCAATGACAGCTCCTTATATTTTGATGTTGCACCTACTTATGTCAGCGTTAATGTTTATGGAGGCAATAATGCCATAGATCTTCATTATTATTTTATAAGGCAGCAATGCCGCTAAAATATAATTGAACTGTATTACGGCATTGATGCCGTAAAGCTCAGTTTCGATATTATTTTCTTTAAGTCAGTGATGTCGTTAGTTTCATATACACCATAGTGATAAAGAGTGTTTTGACCATAATGCCGCTATTCGACATTGATTTTCTTATGATAATAATGCCGCCTAGCCTTAATTTCGACATTCCCATATTACCAAGTTTTAAAAATTTTATACTATGAAAACACATAATTATGTCACTTATATTCGACGATTTATATTTATGATATGCGATGTAAATGGTTTCGGCCTTATGGTCATGTGCTTTAACATAGTAGCGACATAGAGGGGTGCGACAATCCACATCGACTATATCAATGCTACAGTTTATTAATTCAAATGGTTTTATTATATATTGCTTCATAGCCTAAAGTTTTAAGGTGTGACAACCTTTGAGGTCTATATGGTTTCGAAGTTCATCATAGCTATTTTATAAAAGCATATATTTCTTAGCATAATATTTTGGACAATATAAAGGGCTATATTTACCTCAATTTGAAGTATGATTTCAAGAGCTAAATCATTAGTAAAGAACTATATTTTAAAGGAAACAAAGAGGGTATTTAGCCCAAAATTTTACTAGTAGAATCATTGTTCTTCTCACCATTAGATAAATTGTGATAGGGGAAATTGACTCAAGGAATAGCGAATAGAGAACCAAATAATGGGAGTAGTGTAAGGTAGCACCATGTACTTTAACTGTTAGCCCCTAGTTGATATTAGTCCACAATTCTAGTGCGTAGGGCTTTGTTAAGGGTAAAATTAAATTAGGTTTATGCATAGAAAGGAATATAACTTAAGTAGATTATTGGTTGACCTGTAAAATCATTATGTTCAAAATAAGCCTAGCAAAACTAAGAGAGTGACAAACAGTCAGGTAAACACTCAGATGATTTTGTTTTGGCGGACAGTCTATTTTACTCCTAATGGTATGTTAGGGAATTTTGGTACATTGGGTAGGCCCGAGTCAACTGTATAAGTTTGTAGTAACCTTTGGAAGACAATGAAGTAGAGACAGACAACCAGTTGATTGACACAAACTAGTCAGGATTACTTATGTATCATGCATGCATTTATTATCTTGTGTTTATGTAACCATCGTGATTGTAGAAGCATGATTATGATAGACATATTATCAAAGGATACAAGTGAGAGGAAAACCAGTCCCGCTCAGCAGCGTGGTCTCACTAGATATCTATTAACCCAAAAAATGGATCAACACCCTAGTTTGAGTGTGAAAGCACCAGCCCTGTTTCTCAAAGCAAAATATATAGAAAATAAATGTAAAAAGAGTAGAAATAGTAAAGAGATAAAAAGATTTTTATAGTGGTGCGGCTGTTAACGAAGCCTACATCCACTTTATCGCTTCTTTTATCGATCAACTCCTATTACAAAGGAGTTTAGATTGCAATATAATTCTCCCTTCCTAGATTAGATCAAGCCACCATTGTTAGAGACAAAAGGAGGATCTCAATCATCCCTTAATGCGTGTTGTGTGGGAGAATAAATAATGTCAAAACTTCAGCAGAGATCCGATCCCCTTTACTATTGCAGATAGGATGGTATTTATAGGAGTTAAGAGCACTTGGACTAGAGCTACATTACCAAAAGCCTATAGTCATCGTGCAGAGGTCGCTCAGGAAGTTTGGGGTATTTGGAGCTAACTTTTTGGATCGGTACCGATTTGAAAAGTTTTGCAATTTTTAAGTCTTCTCAATTTGGTTGTTTATCCCATAATTGAATGCCATGTCCGAATATCGAGTTGTTTGGAGTTGGTTTGATCATCCATCGTCATAGATCATCCAAACCATCCCTTCGTAGAATATCCATCCATAACTCAGTTAATACTTCACCCAATGACACGAAACTTCATACACGTAATGTAGATGAGTAGAAGAGCCTCCAAATCGGATCTCATGGGGTGAGGTCCATCCTAGGTGGGTCGGACCTAATTTATTAAACTAGCTCAATTTAGAGGAGATCCATCCATAAATCGCTCCATAATTATCGAAATCAGACGAAACCTTGCAAGTAGCTTTTAGATAGTGTGTGAGACCTACACATCGGATCTCAGGTGGTGGGCCTATTATTGTTAGGTCAATCTGATCCAAACTTTGGATCGGTACCGATCCAAACTATGGATCGGTACCAATCCAAACTAGCTTGACCAAATGACTTCGTTTTTGTTGTGAGTCTTCATTTATTTCTTTTAAGCATTCCCTTCAAATTTCATGTCAATCTGAGTCTGTATGACTTCTATCGGTCCATTTTAAGTTGCTCCGGTCCAAAAGTAGGTAGGTATTTGAATGAGTCTTCACTTCTTGAACTAGGCTAGTTGGAATGTTACCAAACTTGATAGGTGAGCTTAGTAGAGGCATAGGAGTGAAATGCAAGTTTTTAGAAGGAACTGCAAGCCAACACTTTGAATCGGTACCGATCCAATTGGATCGGATCGGTGTCGATCTGAAGAGTCAGCGTAATTTTGGACCAAACTTCTTATGTTTCTTTGTCTTGTACTTTTAGGCCTTCAGGTCAAGTTTTGAGTCATTCTGACTTAATACGAATGTTCTAAGTCCTTTTGAATTCTGTTGGGTTAAAAACCCAGTTAACACTTGCCTCCCAAAGTACGCCTTTTGAATGAAAGGTGTGCTTTCCTCGAGAACAAGTTCCAGTAATGGGTCTTCGATTGTTAAGCTTTCCAGTGGCTTTAGCCTTAGCGAATTGTCTAGTTTCTTTGGATTCTTTCGTCAATCACGAGTCGTTCCAAACCTCCATAGCCTAAGACTCTACCTAACTGTAATCTATACATCACAATCATTCTGGTTTCATTCAGAGTTATTACATCGCATGTCTCTAATTACATTACACATCTCTAATCATCCCATGTTCATCCAGGATTTACATCATTACCGCTCAGATTCAATTCAGAGTTATAATATCATATATCAAAATCACATCATATATCGAAATCTTATCACATCATATGTCAAAATCACATTATATCACATCATATGTCAAAACCATCCTGTGTTCATCCAGGATTTATCTGTTTTATTCTATTTATAAGGCATTCAAATCCTTTTCACAAAATCAAATCTGTTTTTAAGGTTCGATCTCTCTGGACCGTTTAAGTTTAATGTGTGATCTCTTCGGATCATTTGATGTTTAGTTTAGGGAACGGTCTCTATGGATCATTTGTGATTTCAATTCAAGGTGTTGATCTCTTCGGATCATTTGCTTATTAAGTTAAGGGGGATTAGGTAAGCCCATCCGCTCACTCTTCGGTGAGGGGATTTACTTCTTGCACTTCGGTCCCTTCTCTCCGTTCGAGACTTTATGGCATTCGATATCGTACAAGTCCATCGACTCGCTCTCGGTAAGGGGACTTGCACCTTGCACTCTGGTCCCGTCTCTCCAGTCGGGACTCTATGGCATTCAAAATCAGTCATCACATTGAATATAGATTTACAAGATTTAAATTTCAAATCAAAGCAAACAAGCAGAAATTAAATAAGCAGAATATCCTGAATGTTTATCCCAAACATTTAACTTAGAGCGTGGCAAGCGACCAATCTATGTTTTGTGCACGTCCAAGCAGTTTGAGATTATTATCCTAAGCAGTCGTCCTAGATATCCGACTTGGAGCGCGACTAGGAACCAATCTAGGTTTAGCACACGTCTAAGCGGTCTGGGATCATTATTTTTTTACACTAATATATGAGAAGAAAAGTGCAAAAAAGAAACCAATGGAAAGAGTAGCAGCCGGATCTAACTTCTCATCCATCCCCGTTATGGGATTATCTGTCTTGGCCTAGATCCCTGGGCATTCTTTGAAGCATCTGGTATGGGTGGTGGTTGCCCCGGCTATGCTATCGCAGCTCTGTTCCTTGCGTACTACGGAAGCTTGTTGTTTTGAACCAGTTCTTCTATCAGATCACGAAGGTGTTGACACTCATTCGTTTCATGTCCGCCCAGCTCATGGAAGATGCAAAACTTTCTATATCCTTTCTCTCGATCAGTGGGCTCTCTTCTCGAAGGCTTCTAATAGGGAATTTGCCCTATAATGTCTAGGTATATCTTTTTTGAGGTTTCAATCAGCGCATAGTAGAAAGAGAATTTAGGCTCCCTCCTTTGTCATTTTGGTTCCCTAGAATCATCATCAGCTTCTCTTTTCCCTTTGTCTTTTCTAAATCCTACTCCAAAGGATCCCTTACCATCCACAGCATAAATTTCGACGTCTTCAGCTTCATCTTCAGCATCAGCATCCTCCTGAGGTAAATATCTCTCGGCTTCATAATGAAACTTAGAAAGATCTATTGGTGGATCCCTTTAAAGTGCAGCCCTGAAGTTAATTTTGCTTGCGACTCCAGACACTACCGCTATCAAAATCACTGATGGGTCTGGCCTATCAACCGCAGTAGCTGCTGTATTGAATCTTGTTAAATAACTTCTCAAGGTCTCCTTAGGCCTTTGTTTCACATTTGCCAATGTCATCACATTCTTTGGTTGTGAGACGTGAACTCAGAATTGTCTTAAAAATCTTCCCACTAACTCGGTCCACATGCTAATGGACCCATTCTCCAACTGTCTAAACCACATCGCCGCCAAACCCGTCAAGTATAATGGGAAGCACCGCCCCATTACTTCCTCAGAAGCAACCAACTCCTACATATGCCGAATATATTTCATCAGATGAATCATTGGATCGGTCTTTTTATCATACATTTCCAACGCAGGAAGCTTAAAATCGGGAGGATTTCTCTAGTACCGGATATTAGCAGTAAATGGGATTCTGTTCACATCTTCCATATCCTAATTTGCGGGTCCTCCTCTAACCAACCTTCTTACTAATTTAACAATTCGATTTTCACCATCCAATGAAGGTCTTCGTCCGAAAGTGATGCTCTGCTCCTCCTTAGCAAGGGAAATCCGGTGCATACTCCACTGGTTGCACACTAGTGTTCTGCCCTACTCTCCTAGTCTCATTATGTCCTCATCTCCTCCAGGGTAGCACTAGCACATATTCCTCTACTGGTTGCACTATAGTATTCGAATTAGCTCCCGTACCACCAGTTCTTGGAGTTTCAACAGTCACTCCACTATTGGCTCTTTCGGCGCCGGCTCCAATACTGATCCCATCATCGGCGTTGATTCCTAGGTTGACTCTCGTGTTGCCTCCAAGTATCGGTTGCTTTGGGCGTGAACGCAATGATCCATCTCGTTCTAATCCAACTCTAGCAGCTCATGTATTGTTTCCTAGGGTCTGAATTCCTGCAACTCCTATAGTTTTATTGTCCCATCCTTTGGAAGAATCCCTCCATCATCTCTTATTGCCTAGCCAAGACTCCATCCTCCATCTCCTTCATCAGCCTTTCCATTTCTTCTCAGCTACAGTTGGATTGGTGAGTATTTGAGGACACTTCCTAACTACCCCAGGCTCTTGTTGACTTGTTCTAGTTTTAGATCTAGTGTTAGGCCTCTTCATTTTTCCCAAATCTCAGATTCAAGCTTTAAGTTTTCGGATCTACCTTTGTTCTCAATGAAAGAACCAAAATGTTACCCCAAGAAATAGATCAACACCCTGGTTTGAGTGTGAAAACAACAGCCCTATTTCTCAGAGCAAACAATATAGAAAATAAATGTAAAAAGCAGAAATAATAAAGTGATAGAATATTATTATAGTGGTTCAGCTGTTAACGAAGCCTACGTCCACTTTATAACTTTTTTTATTAATCAACTGCTATTACAAAGGAGTTTAGATTGCAACATAATTCTCCTTTCTTAGATTAGATCAAGCCGCCATTATTAAAGACAAAAGGAGGATCTCAATTGTCCCTTAATAGTAGTTGTGTGGGAGAAGAAGAGTGAAGAAATAATGGCAGAACTTTAGTAGAGACCTGATCCCCTTTACTGTTGCAGATAGGATGGTATTTATAGGGGTTAGAGAACACTTGGGCCAGAGCCACTTTACCTAAACCTTTAGTCATCATGCAGAGGTCGCTCAAGACGTTTGGGGGTGTTTGGAGCTAACTTTTCGAATCCGTACCGATCCAAAAAGTTATGCAATTTTGAGTCTTCTTAATTTAGTTGTCTTCCTATCCCATAATTGAATGCCTTATCCGAATATCAAGTCGTTTGGAGTTGTTTTGATCATCCATCTTCATAGATCATCCAGTTCATCCCTTTATAGAAGATCCATCCATAACTCACTTAATACTTCACCCAATGACACGAAACTTCATACGTGTAATGTAGATGAGTAAGGGAGCCTCCAAATCATATCTCATAGGGCGAGGCCCATCCTAGGAGGGTCGGACCTAATTCGTCAAACTAGCTCAATTTGGAGGAGATCCATCCACAACTCGCTCGATCTTATCGGAATGAGATAAAACTTTGCAGGTAGCTTTTAGAGGGTGTGTGAGACCTACACACCGGATCTTAGGTGGTGAGGCCCATTGCATTTAGGTCCGATCCGATCCAAACTTTGGATCGATAAGCTAAATGGCTTCATTTTTGGTGTGAGCCTTCCTTTATGTCTTCTAAGTGTCTCCTTGAAGTTTCAAGTCAACCTGAGTCCGTATGAGTTATGTAGGTCCATTTTAATTGCTCCGGTTCAAAAGCAGGTAGGTATTTGAATGAGTCTTCACTTTTTGAACTAGGTTGCTTGGAATGTGACCAAACTTGATAGGTGCGCTTAGTAGAGGCATAGGAGTGCAATGTAAGTGGTTAGAAGGAACCATGAGCCAACACTTCAGATAGTACCGATCCAATTGGATCGGATCGATATCGAACCAAAGAGTTAGCATAATTCTAGACCAAACTTCTTATGTTACTTTGCCTTGTACTTTTAGGCCTTTGGGTTAAGTTTCAAGTCGTTTTGACTTAATTTGAATGTTCTAACTCCTTTTGAATTATGTTGGGTTAAAAACCCAGTTAACAATATCAACTATTAAGATGGCATGCTATTATTCACACCAGACTTTTTTTGAACCCGAAGTTTTTGTTTTTCCTTTAACTCTCGGACACTCAATTGAGTAGTTCGAGAGTAAGGTTCATAGGTTATTTAGGTTAAATGAATAAAGCTTCCAGAGACATGTAAGAGGTAGAGCTGGCAGTGAAGGAGTTTATTTATTTATTTATCCACTGTGTTGTTATGAATTTTGTCTGTATGTATGTAATTTGTGACGACCGCCCAATACCACCAAAACCAATAATATATAAACAGTACGCTGCATTATGCTCAACCGATATAGGATGATCATCAAGGTTGAAGTAAACGGTTTATAGCATATAGCCTGTCATATCTCACTGCGCATGGATAAAATATAATATCACAAGTATAACAGAAGAGACAGTAATATATATATGAATAAATTACCAGAGTACAATATCCATAGAGTTATACATCAATAGTAGAGTTTATACAATGAAACAAACTCAAAAATGGTGTCAAATACAAATAGTAAGCATTTACTGCTATGGCTCTCCAATGCTGCATAACAGAATAAGCATCGACTCCATATATGTATATAATATGAGATAGCTACATCTAGCTCGTCCTCTAATTAGTTACTGCGTCACCTAGACCTGTTATCTAGTCTACTTGTTTAAGAGTACCCAAGATAATAAGAAGCAAAGCAAAAAACCTTGGGTCAGACAACACTCTGGTGTGAGCAGTAAATGAGTCTCAAAATACTATATAGATAAATATCGTAAGGAACAAGAGTATACGGACCATACCTCAAGTGTCCCTGTAACCAAAAAGTTAGCATATAACACTATAATATGCTACTCTACAATATCATAAAGATATACCACAAACAAAATAAAGGATATGAATCTTCCAGATATTCCTATCTCTAATACCAACATTCTGTGATACCTATAAGTGATAGCGTACTAAAGAAAACAAAAAAAAGCATCCATAGCATCCATCAACAATCCTAATTATCGCTCTTTGTGCTCTGAATAAATAATAACTCATATGACCCCCAAGCCAAGGACTAATGGAAATCCCGTTTCTCCGTTGTACTATATTATCTTGCAGCCTAAAGTTGGATACGTGTCTTGCAGCCCAAAGCTGTACGCTAGATCCAAAGCCACAGGTCCAGGGTATACAGATCACAATTTACCCATAGGCATCCCCACTTACAACACCCCTGCTTTGAGTACAACTGAAAACTCTCTGAGCATCAATGATTCCTTAGCACATATACCCAAGCTCACCTTTTCTCCATTTGGATACTGAGCCCTTCTTGCTCAATTTAATTTCTATTATTCATGAGGAACCCTTCCATATTCCCCAATCATATGGCTTCCTCCGTTATGAGCCGCCTTCTTTGGGACCTACTCCCAACACGAGCCAATATCCAAAGACCATAGCTCTTTATCATACTGTTAGATCGTCATTCAGCCTAATACGAACAAGCTAACACCTCCAACACAATTTGTGGAACGTCAACCAACAGTCCCTAGAAGTTCCAATCCCATATCACTACAACAAAACAAATCATTTACTTCGGTCGTTACCCGCCTATTGTTTCGATTGTATGACCTAAGCAAATGAAGACAACGCAATAGGTCAGTTGTACGACCGTGTTTACAATGACCAAAGCAAGAAATTCTCAACTGCTTTGTTATACACGCTAATTTGCTTCGGTCGTTGGTAACGACCGAAGCAAATCATAGTCATTTGCTTCGATTATCATGTACAACCGAAGAAAATGTCACCTAAAGTAAAAAAATGATACCGTTATAGGTTTTAAAACCTGAAATGGTATCAAATCACAAGGAGGAAAATCGACAATTTTAATCAAAATTGGTTCGTATAAGAAGATACAACTCGAAATCAATAATTCGTTTGAAACATATTGGAACATTTAGTAATGAAGCTTATATACAACAAATAAATATCGTGGCATACACAGCATTTACAAAAAATATTATACCATCATTTATCGAAATTTAATGTTAATAACATTCAAGCTAGGATAATTAAGTAATATAGCCATCTACTTACTAATTTAATTAGGCGATACAAGTGCAGCCATCTACATGCCAATTTATTATGTTCAAGAAATAGAAATAAAACTCACAGTATCTTCAAACTCAAACCTTTTCGTCCACCTGATCGGCTCACCAAAAGAACAGAAAATTGTTTTAAAGGAAAAGAAAATGTGAACCCAATATATCACTACTTTTATATGGTACTTGTTCTAAGTCATCAACTTCTTTATCAACAAAATGATTTAGTGTCATTGCGATAAAAACAAATCCTACATGAAAATAGAAGAAAACAAACATTGGAAATCAACATTAGAATAAGACATAAGATGAAAAGATAAATATGCATGTGTTATTGAATAACATCATGTTTTGTGGAACCTTTTTTGCAACATTAGAACTGTCACCTTAGTCAAAGCTCTGAACTGCTGAGCGATCAATCTATTTCAAAATAATAGTAAACGATTGCATTCAACCTAATAATATCTGACTTCAAATGTAGTATGCATACATTCATATTAGCTACACAATCCAATACATTAGTAATGAATTACAATACATATTCAAAAATAAATGAACTAAAGACAAATGAAGTATCAGACATAACAAAAATATTAGTTGTACAATCCAATATTATAGAAATCAGCTACACAATCCAATATCACAGAAATCAGACAGAATAAAAATAAACGAATAAAAAATAGACTTAGGAGTATCAGGGGAATACTGCAATTTGTTATAGGAACATGGACATTTGTTGCAATATTTTAATAAGCACCAAGCATGGTTATTTCGGTGATTTTTGGGAGTATATGAGGATTGTTATACCTGACACAAGCAGAATCGTTAAGGTGTCAATTGTTGAAGGCAAGTCAATGAGGGATGCGATAATAGGTAGCGGCAAAGATGATTGATTCGGGGTATCTGGATTTGAGTGTGAAACAAAGCCATCAGAAATTTCAAATGAAATTGGAAATGTGGGATTCACATGCACAATAGACGCAAGGAGGTGGGCATTGAAGCGGGTGTAGAACGTGCAAGGGAATCGCCAACATCGAGAGACGGTTTTAGATCTGACGGATATAGATGTGGACAACGGCGAACCGTTCGAGGCATAAAAGAGAAGAGAAGGATAAGGGATGCGAAGGAGAAGGGAATGGGAATACTGCAATAACCACAGTGACATTTCTTGATAAAATGAAATGAATTATTTTTTTGGGAATCGATAAAGAAAATGTAAGGTTAGCGGTTAGGGTGGGAAATGAAAATTTTGGGAAGAGAACAAGAGTAAGAGAGGGAAAATGAAATCATGCGAGAAATGAAAATTTTGGGAAGAGAACAAGAGTAAGAGAGGGAATATGAAATCATGGAGGGAAAATGAAATCAACGTGGAGGGAAAATGAAATCGTGGAGGGAAAATGAAATCACTGTGGAGGGAAAATGAAATCATGGAGTGAAAATGGTATGTAAACAAAAACCACTATATCTAATTATTATTATTTTTTGCAAAGCCGACGGGGTTGGATGGTCCCCTACCATTTATTGATCCACTTGGGAAAAGAGAAACTAACACATTACAAACACACAAAAAAACACAACAACCAAAACAAAGAGAGAGGGAAAGTGGATCAAGGACTAGGAAGAAACTAAAAGGAAAAGGAAAAGGAAAAAAAGAAATGATGAACAAACAAAACAGACTCAATACAAACACTGGCACTAATCCGAAGCGCCTGGTTCAAAAGGGAATTCATGAATGCAAGATTGTACTTTGAAAATGATATAGCCTTCCAAGTGCTTGTTCGACTTCCTCTTATTCTTATTGAAGATCCTGGTATTCCTCTCCATCCACACGAGACGTATAAACTTCTTGAAACACATACAATAAATTATGGAGCGAATATCATGAGATTTACTGACACTATGCAGAACCTCCCATTCATCCACTCCTGAAATACTAAGAGTTGTTATGTCTAAGACAAGTTTAACCTTTTGCCACAGTCCATGAACTGTACTGCAATCAAAATACAGGTGATCCAGCGTTTCAGGGAGGACACCACAAGGTGTAGTTTAAACTTATGTGCATACCTCTATAGAAAAATTTCACATTAGTGAAGAGGGCATTATTAATAACTTTCCAAAGCATTAAGTTTTCTACAGCAATACTATCCCTTCTCCATATATATAATAGTATGCCACTTGCACTGGACCAGAGAGTTCATTCTAGTCATCAGGTTGTAGGCTAACATTGTACCGTATTTATTTCTCAAAATACCCCAGGTTATATTATCAGTGGATGTCATATCCAAGGACATCTCCCGAATCATGGTCCAGACAGAATTAATGTAATGGTTAGATGAGTTAGGAAGAACTAATCTACCATTAAAGATGAATGAGTTAACTTTTTCTCTATCCCTAATACCAGTTTGCACTACCTCTTGATGATTTAACAATCTGCTAAGAATGCAACCATTCTACACCATGGATCCCCCCAGAAACTCACATTCTTGTGTGGGGCAATAACTTATTGGACATGAGGTAGAATATGTTCATGAAGTATAAAAATGTTACGCCAAGTCCAGCTAATATTTTGAGGAGGCAACATCTTCCATATGTTCCTACCTTTAGTGACATATTTTCGAGACCATGCAACCCATAAATTGTCTTTGTCGTTAATGAATTCATCAAAATACTTGGAAATAGCAGCTCTATTCCATCGAGAGATATTAATAATTCCCACCCCACCATTCTTGATAGGTTTTTCAATTCGTTTACTTGAAGTAGGGGCCAGGTAGCGGCCGTGAGTACTTCCCTTCCACAAGGAATCGCAACAACTCTGTTTTAACCATTTTAATAAGTTTTTGAGGCAATATAAATGTTCTTGCCCAATATACAGTCATAGAAAAGAGAACAACTTTCACCATAGTAAGTCTCCCCGCTTGACTGAGCTTCCTACTAGACCAACACTCCATTCTTGCCATAATTTTATCAAACAAAGGAAGGCACTGCAACATTGAAATTCGAGAGGTGGCTAGAGGAACACCTAGATAGGAAACTGTCTCATCAGTAGCCCGCAAGCCACTAAAGTTATAAATAATCTCTTTCTGATTTTGTTGAAGCCCAGCAAGCATGATAGCAGATTTTGAATGTTCACTTGAAGGCCAGTGATATCGTAGAAGAGCTTCAAACCCTCGAGGATCGATGAGATGGTTTTAATTGTAGGTTTGCAAAATATCACTAAGTCATCAACGAACATTAGGGATGTGATCAGCGGATCCTTACACTTTGGGTGCAACTCAAACAATTTCTTTTCGACAAGCTGCTCAAGAATTTTTGTGAGCAATTCCATAACAGTGATGAATATATATGCCGACATGGGGGATCCCTGTCTTATACCACGCTTGTTGCCGAAGTAACCTACAGTAGCTCCATTAAGCTTACTATAAAAGGTAGCAGATGATATACACGCGTGAATCAAGGAAATAAAATGCTTCGGGAAGTTCATGTAACCCATTATCCTCACAATGGCATCCCAATGAATAGTATCGAACGCTTTTCTTATGTCAATTTTTAGGAGGCCTCTAGGGGAGACTAAAGAGGATTTATAACCATGTAGTAGTTTGTGGGAGATGAGTACATTATGGAGAATAATTCTTTCAGGTAAGAAATCAGATTGGTTCCTGGAAATAATGCTAGGCAAGACAGCCTTTAACCTCGTTGTTATAACTTTCGTTATACATTTATAAATCGTGTTACAACTGGAGATGGGTCAATAGTCTTGAACATTGTCGCCGCATTTCGATTTAGGGATTAAGACAATGTTTGCAGTATTGAACGAGTACTGCATTTTTCCTCTCTTGAAAAAATGGGTTATAGCCTTAAGCACATCGTTGTGCACAATGTGCCAGCATTTAGTAAAGAAGATAGCATTAAAACCGTCTGACCCTCCAGTAGAATCCGTTTTAGAGAAAACATAGCCTGCTTGATCACTTCATCAGTGACAATAGAGTTGAATAGCTGCACATCGTCATGACATAGCCTAGGTAGGAGGTTAGGGTTTATTGCATCAATGTTCGGGGTATTGTTTTCAGCATTTCCAAAGAGATCGGTGTAATAATTAATGAAAGAAGTAGCGATTTTTTTGGGTCCTGGTGGAGATTACCGTCTTCATCTTTAATTCTATTGATGATATCAAAAGTCAGCTTAGCTTTCAAAGCCGCATGAAAGGACGAAGTATTTCGATCTCCTTCCTCTTTCCACTTTAGTCTTGCCTTCTGCTTTATCATATCACTTTCCTTAACTAGAGCTTCAGTATACTGTTTTAAGACCTCGAATTCAAGGCTGGACATAGTGACATCATCCACATTCTTCTGCATGCCTTCCTGAATGCTGATAAGCCTAGCCTTAAGACTGTCAGATAGCTTTGATCCTGAACCAAATTTAGTTGATGACCAAGCCTTGAGCATCACCTTTGTCTCCTTAAGCTTCTCCTACAATAAAAACAAAGGGTTGCCGTATTTAATTATCGACCAAACATTTTCAATGAGACTTAGAAATTCAGGTTCATTAACCCATGTATTAAAAAATTTAAAACATGATTTTTTATTCATGTCAGAGGCATCCAAATGGAGGATTTGAGCGGAGTAGTCGGATAAAATAGGAGCGGGGAGGTGGTTGTGCATAGTAGGCCACGTGGTAAGAGAGGTTTGATTGCAAAAAACATAGTCAATTTTAGAGTAAGTTCTACTTCCAGTTCTTCTTTTATTATTCCAAGAAAAATTAGCTCCAGTGGATTTTATTTCAATCAGGTTGGAGACATGGGTTGCTTCATTCAATGGTTTTATTTCTTTCATGGATAGTGGATTGCCTCCAGATCGATCAGATAACCTCAGGGAGCAATTGAAATCTCCCCCAATAAGCCAGGGGCGTGTCTCTTGTCGAAGAAATGGAATGTAGTTAAGGAGGGCAGCTCTAGAGCTGACAGAGTTGTGGGCATAGACAAAGGTTAGATAAATTGTAGAGGAGTTTTTCTTGAGAATATCTTTGCAGTGTATCATCTGATCAGAGGAGACAGTGATGGAGAGATCAATGATGATGGGGTTGTATAGTACCAAGATTCTACCATACAAATAATGATCATGATTATGTATATACTTCCAAGAGGGATTTATGTACTTGGCTGCATGAGAGGATTGATGCATGCATAATTTGGTCTCAAATAAGGCAAGTAAACAAAGGTCATATTGAAGAATCATTTCTTTGCATTGGTCCCACTTAATTTGACCATGCGCACCCCTAATGTTCCAATAACCGAAGATGTGAGTCACTGGATAAACTTCGAGGGGTTCAACAATTCCACTTTCATACCCCTAGTTAGGGTGTTGGGTAACTCATTGTACCCTGGAACAACAATGCTCTGTAGTGAATTTTGATTTAATTTGAGCGGAAGCGGTTTATTAGTTCAAGATCTAGTATTGCCTATTTAGATACCAATGACAGTTAAAAAGAATTATGCAGTCTCACAGAATAATAACAGAAATAAGAGACAGAAGATTTAACGTGGTTCGGATATGAATATCCTACATCCACGGAGACCCAACAACTTTTTATTTCACTAAAGAAAAGAGTACAAGAGAAGAAAGAATTATGGTTGATACTACACTTGCTTGTGCATATGAAGATATAATTCCTTCATTTAAATAGACTCAATGAAGGAGTTACTTAGGGATTAAGAAAAATAATTTACAGATTATGTTTTGAAACCTTTCCAAATATCCATGATTTTAATTTCTACGTATATGGATAATGGTGATTGGTTTTCATAATTTTCCTTGATTGAACCTCCATCAGCAATTTCTTTCTTCATATAACAAATTGACTAATTAATTGATTGACTAATTAATTAGTTTCCTTCAAAATATCCTTCCATATACCAACTAAATTAATTGATTTGATTGAATCAATTAATCAATTTCTTTCCTCTTTAACAAATATTTGAATCATCCAAACTCAACACTCCACCTTGATTCAAATATAACAATCTCTCTTCATCATCTTATCATCAAGCAATAGACATATAAGTTGATGGGTCTAGCGCCCCATGGCGCTCAAGTAACAGGTATCAAACCGATGAAGTTTGAGAAATGCTCAAACTTGTCCTTAGGAAGTGACTTTGTCATCATATCTGAAGGATTATCCAAAGTACTCACTTTCAACAATTTGATCTTGCTTCGTTCTTCCTCAAGCATAAGAAAGAAACCTCTAACATCAATGTGCTTCGTCCGTGAACTATAAGCTTGATTTTCTACAAGATGAATCGCACTCTGACTGTCTGAAAATAGCTCTACTGTCCGCTGCACCATTGAAAGATCATCCAATAACTGAAGTAAGTATAATCCTTCTTTTGTTGCTTCCACAATCGATATCAACTCTGCTTCGGTAGTCGATAAAGCTACGATAGACTGCAGCTTTGATCTCCATGAAATCGAGCCTATGCCAAGTGTAAAAACATAGCCCGATACTGACTTCCTAGCATCTTTATCCCCAGCATCTCTATCCCCAGCATAATCAGAATCACAGTATCCTCTAAGAAAGATGTCACCATCCACTCCACCATATAACAAGCCCACCAAAGAGGTGCCTCGAAGATATCTAAGAATCCACTTTACAGCTTGCCAATGCTCTTTGCCTGGGTTAGACATATATCGACTCACAACACCCACTGCATGGGCCAAATCTAGTCTTGTTCACACCATCGCATACATAAGACTACCAACAGCACTAGAATAAGGTATATCAGCCATATACCTCTTGTCTTCTTCCGATGAGGGAGATAAGTCTTTTGACAACTTAAAATGAGAGCCTAATGGAGTGCCAACCGGTTTGGCTTTCTCCATTCCAAATCGAGCGAGGACTTTCTCGATGTACTGCGTTTGAGTGAGCCTTAACTCTCCCCGCTTTCTATCTCTACGAATCTCCATACCCAATATTCTTTGTGCTTTTCCCAAATCCTTCATATCAAACTCCTTGCTAAGTTCAGTTTTCAACTCCATAATTCTTACCATACTCTGAGATGCAATTAACATATCATCAACATATAACAACAGATATATTAAATCATTATCACATCTCTTGAAATAAACACACTGGTCTTTGAAGCTTCTAGAATATCCTTGTGAAAGCATAAACTTATCAAATCTCTTATACCATAGTCTAGGTGATTGTTTTAGTCCATATAGAGATTTGTTAAGTTTACAAACATAGTCAGGCCTGCTACTATCAATGAACCCCTCCGGCTACCGTAAATAAATTTCTTCATCCAGATAACCATGCAAGAATGCGGTTTTGACATCTAGTTGCTTCAACTCCATATCCTAATGAGCCACTAATGCCAATAGAATGCGAATGGAGGTATGCCTAACAACTGGAGCAAAAATGTCATGATACTCAACCCCCTTTTTCTGAACATACCCCTTTGCTACTAACCTTGCTTTATATCTGAAATTTCCATCGCCGCCGTCTTTTACTCTATAGATCCACTTACAACCAATAGCTCTCTTGTTGGTGGGAAGAGGCACCAAATCCCAAGTATGATTTTTCTACAAAGATTCAATCTCCTCTTCCATAACAACTAACCAACTGGAACTGTCCACTGAAGCAATAGCGTCTCTATAATCTCTGGGTTCGTCATGGACAACATTCAAAGCATATGTTGCCATGTCATCGAAGTCAATGTCTTCGATGCTCAATCCAACAAAATCATTGAGCCAATTAGGCTTCTTCTTCTGTCTAACAGGTCTGATCTCTGAACTAGCTCCACCTTAAGTCTGATCCTCTGTACTAATCTCTGTACTTTCCTCATCAACCATGGTGTCATCGGAAACACCTTCAGAATTTCTATGAAAAGGAACAGTAGATGACTTACTTTGTGTTTGGTATTCTTCATTTATCCTCTCATTGTCATCTGATGAGGAAGGCTCCACCTTCAACATAGCCTTCTCATCAAAAGTCACATGCCTGCTGGTAACAATCTTCCTGCTAATAGGACACCACAATCTATATCCCTTCACTCCTCTTCTATAACCTAGAAAGATACACTTGCGAGCTCTAGGTTCCAGCTTTCCTCTGCTCTCATGTACGTAAGCTGGACAACCAAACACTTTGAGGAATGAATAGCTAACAGGCTCTCCTTTCCATACTTCTTCTGGGATCTTCATGTCTATGGCGGTAGAAGGTGTGCGGTTGATGAGGAAAGCCGCCATAGATAAAGCTTCTGCCCAAAATCCCTTTTTCAACTTTGCAGTCAATCTGAGGCAACGAGTTCTCTCCAATAATGTCTGATTCATTCTTTCAGCAACTCCATTAGACTGAGGGTCGCCAGGTGTGGTGTAATGCCTCTTGATACCTTCAGACTCACAATAATCGATGAATTCCTGTGATACAAATTCACCGCCGTTATCTGAACGGAGAACTTTCAATTTCTTTCCTGACTGCTTCTCAACTGTAGATTTCCACTTTCGAAACCTGTCAAAAGTTTCAATCTTCGACTGTAGAAAATATACCCAAACTTTACGAGAGAAATCATCTATAAATGACGAAATAACTGGCTCCACCTAAGGAGGGGCAAGGGGAAGGTCCCCAAACATCTGTGTGAACATACTCTAAGACAGCCTTTGCCTTATGCTCTCCAGTACCAAAAGAAATCTTTGTCTACTTCCCAAGAACACACTCTTCACAAAAACCAAGCTTTGAATGATGAACACCATCAATCAAACCTCGCTTTCTCAACTCATCCATGTTGCGCTCACCAATGTGACCCATCCGTAAATGCCATAATCTGGAAGAGTCCGAATCAACAGAAGTAACAGATGCTGATTCGCCAACTACAGTAGTGCCCTTCAAAAGATAAAGATTTCCTGCCCTTACTCCTTTCATAACTATCATAGAACCCTTTGATATTTTCATCTTCTCTCCTGCAACTACAATCTTCAAACCAAGCCTACTCAGAGCCCCAATAGATATCAAACTTCTTCTCAAATCAGGTACATGTCTAACATCTGTAATAGTACGAATAACACTGTCAAACATTCTAACCTTCACACTACCAACACCAATCATACGACAAGAAGCATCATTGCCCATCAGAACTTCTCCTCCATCAATCTCACGGTAAGTGGAGAAAAAGTTCCTATCAGGTGTCATATGATAGGATGTGTTTGTACCAAAATTGGGCACAACACTCTTCGGAAGTCTTTGAAGAGATAAGCGCGAGGAGTGAAAACCTAAACTGTGAATTATCTAACAAAAACTCCAAATGACAGAAATGTAAAGTGCAAAGACAAGCGATTTAGAGTGGTTCGGCGTTATAGCCTACGTCCACTATGAAGTTTGATGATTTTATTGCTCGACACTCGAAGATTACAATTTCTTATAATGCAGTACAACTGGTTTTGTGAGCTAACTCTGAATCTAAGATGACCGTGGTGATTTTGATTAAATCTGGCAGAGTCTGGGCGCTCTTTAGCTCTTAGAATTGTCTGACCCCTTTTTTGAATGACCAGGGGCTCTATTTATAGGTGTAGGAGGCTGATATTTCGCCTACATTGGGGGGAGACCAGTTCAGGAACGTGAGGGGGCCCACATGCCCGCTCTCAGGAAATCTGGGCCCACTTTGGGATCGATTCGACCCTTGGTTTGAATCGATTAAGAAATCGTCCAATCGAGATGAAATTTGGCATGATATTCTTCTATGCATATGCAAGCTCTTGTGAAAATTTCATAGCATTTGGACTTGTAGATCTCGAGTTATGATCGATTCAAGATCGTGTTCTTCGTCCTATGGATTCGTTCGAATCGATATGGTTCGAATCCATAGGTTCGAATCCATGCTTCTGCACGTGAAGATGGTGACGTGGTGCGTGTGCTTCGGGTCAATCCCCCTTTTTCTCCGAGTTTACTGGGTCTAATCCTTGGTTTTAGCTGTGTGGACTTGGTGGATTCGAGGTGATCGATTTGAAGACGCGCTTCCTTCGAATTGATTGAACCAGCGTTCGTTTGAATCGATCAGGGTACGCCACCTTTGATCGATTCGAATTTGCTTCAACAGGGTGGATTCGAAGACAGTTATCAGATGGAGTCGAAGTCCCTACAACTGCATGGATTCGAAGGGTTTCTCCTTGATGGACTTGAAGATGGGAATACTCTGACGGATTCGAACTAAGGGAGGCTTTGGATGGATTCGAACGTTGAGGCTGCTTTGATGGAGTCGAAGTAATGGTACTTCTCGTGGATTCGAAGTAATGCAGGGACGATGGATTCGAACCTAGGGCTTGGCTCTGATTGATTCGAATCATAGCATATCTCTTCCATTTTATACCGGCGATAACTTAAGCATACGAACTCGGATTGTCTCAAAATTTGGAACGTTGACTTTCTCGGCCTTGCTCGACGTGTCTTATTAATTGCAGCCCGATCCGGACTCGGGCAAAATTCATCGACATCCATAGTAGACCTATGTGTAATCGGTTTTCAAGATGAACTGTCCCTGGTTTCTAGTCGAGTTCTTGGTGTCACGGCCTTGCCAAAAGGCGGGATAACATTTGCCCCCCAAAGTACGTCTTGTGTAATCATGACGTGCTTTGAATAACTGCAGTCTTTCATGCTGAATATACTCGTTCAGTTGATTGCTTGACAGTCGTTGTCAGTTCAGTTTGTTATTGAATTCGGCATTGATTCTCTCCTGAACTGATTTGAGATTCGAATTTAAACATTATTTTGACGATTGTCTATGATCATCCTCTTGTATTGATCCTCTCCTGAATCGGTATAAAAGGTAGACAAGTAATTTTTCATATCGAAGCAATGCGTTTGTTCTCATCGACGGTTTCCGATGGATCCGAAATTAGCCGTTCGACTCGATAATTTTTGAACCGATAGGATTTTTCAACTCGACCCTCGTTCAATTGCTTCGTATTGATAATGCCCCGTATCGATGTTACCTTGATGGATCCGAAGTCGTGAGAGATTCGAAGCCCTGATGGATCCGAGGTTATGAAGGATTCAAAGGATGATGGATTCGGAACTTTTAGGGATTCGATGTCGTGGCTGGATTCGAACGTGATGGTTTTAAGAACAGTAGGTCGAATCGATGGCTATGGTAAGTGACCGGTGGCAAACGGTCAGGATGACCGGGAGACGAAGCGCCTCGAACCGTCTCTGGAATCCATATAAATATGCGAGGCCGGTTTCATTTCCACTTTTTACCATTGCTTTAGCTGTTTCTTTGAGTCGATCTCCCAGGGCCAAAACAAACGTGCTTTCCACGAATCGACTGAACTCGTCCACGCTTCCACTCGTAATCAAATCAGGTAACAAAAGGATCGACTCGAGATGAGAATGATAGAACAATATTTTCTTCTGAAAATTTTGAGGAGTGGTGAGATGTGAACGAGATGGGTCGACTCGATGGGACTGATGAATGAAACTATTCAAGTTGTATCGATTCAGAGTGTTGCTCTTTCATTGCTTCGCATCGATCCAGGAATGAGTGTTTCGAATCGATTTTGGATGCGTAGCTTCGAATTGATGGTTACAAAAGAAAAAAGGTTCGTGCCTATCGATTCGAAGTAATGATACCCCGATCGATTCGAAGGAATTCAATATTGATCGATTCGAAGTCATGCAGAGCTCATGGATTCGAAGTGCTTCTCCATTCCAAGGTTGCGCCGAGTCGAACCACATGGATTCGAAGCACCTAGACTCGATTTTCATCGATCCGACTTGTATCGATTCGAATCGATGGATTCGAAGGTCTTTGTCTCTGAGACCATTACTCTTCTGATTTGCTCCAACATCTGAACTACGACCAATTTCAAGTCGAACTTTGACGAACTTAATGAACTTTAGCATACTTGAATCCGACGAGCTTCGGCCTTGCATAGATGAACTGGACTATAAGACTTGACCTCCTTTTTGAAGCTCGTCGATGGAACTGGGACGTAACCAACAATATGATCGGTTTAGACTTGAATTTGGCCGGTAGTATCTGGATGGCATGGAAGTGACGGTCAGCGATGATGGTCATTGTTCTTAAATTTCAAAGTGTTGTCGCTCAAACGTCTTGTTTCATTTTGTAAAATCTGCTTTAAGTAATGTTTAGCACTTGCACTGCACAACATATTCATACACTCCACACTGGGAAATGCACGGGCTCTTTATGTACTTAACATTGCTTTATGATGAGTTAGTTAGTTATGGAATCTTCGAGCTCTCAACAACAAGAGGTACAGGGTTCGCCTCCTTCGGTCCTTGAGATTCCCAATATTCCTGCCGACGTAATCGAACCAGCTCCAGACGAATTGCCAGAGGCTATATTTATCGAGAATCCCGTGGATTCCGTCCAGTCTAATATCTCTGAATCCTTATTGGGCCGGATATGCTTGAAACACAACATATCTCTGAACGATGTATTACTACCAAGTGCTAATGAAAGACCGCATAATCCACCCGAAGGATATACTGCCTTATACTACCATGCTTGCGCGGTTGGAACTCTTCCTCCTTTTAATCAATACATCAGGGAAATGCTGTCATACCTAGGAATTGCTTCTTCGCAACTTCATCCTAACGGACGTGCGTTGCTGAATAGTGCCTTCGTCATATTTATGGACTGTCTCTTTCACCCGCCAAAGCCAACTGAGATCAGATACATATTTAATTTCAAGAGCAGGGGCGATAGCCCATCCTTTACATTTTTGGAGGCAGTCAGAAATTGCCAAGTTATTATTGGAGCATGGACCAAACTAAGCTACTTCAAGAATGAATGGTTTTATGTCCGGTGTCCTCCTGATTTCGCTAGGCGATGGTTATCTAGACGTAAGTGTCCTCATATGTCGATGATCTTCCTTGATCAATAGCTTTTTGGCATTGGTATTAACATCTTGTTTTTCTTACAGCCATTATCTCCAGACCCGATGGCGGGTACTACAAGGGCATAGTCCAAAGTCTTCAAGAAGTTCCGAGCGAGCTGAGACATATCGACTCGGTGTTGAGTGACTACAACTTAAGAGCTCTCGGCTTGATTGAAATAAATCAGAGTATAGTCATCGAAGGGATGTCAAAGCCTGCCTCAAAGATGAAAAACAAGAAGAAGAAGGAAAAGACAATGGCAAAGAAAATGCCCGGGGTTACAATAACCGAAGTGAGCGATGAAGAAAGGACCCATACAGACGTGGAGCCGATGGCTGATCTTTCGGGCAACTTCGAAGAGTTGGGAAAAAGACGGAAAAACAAGGCTGTCATTTCCAAAAAACTCAAGTCTAAGGGGTTGAAACCTGTAGATGTGTCTCCTCCCAATTCCGGAGCCATAATTTCTGAGGCCGCCCCTTCTCATTCGAGAGATACTTTTAAAGGGCTTGATGATATTCCCATCCCGGATTTTATATTGATTTCATGCAATCCCGGGTTGGAGGAATTTCAAGATGTTTTAAATATGAGCGAGCCCTTTCCTTAAAGTGCGGTCAGCACTTCCGGTTGGTCTGGGGGTTTACACATTTACACACACTTCCACACCACCACATGACTTTCGCATATTAATCACTGTTTTGTAGGATTCTAATCTGTAGCTTCTTCCTATCGCAGGTGAGATGTCAGGTCGTGGATCTACTTTGGATAGGCTCCGTAATGTGCGTCAATCTTCCCCATATTATGATTCCCGTAAGAGAGATTCGGATAGGGATCGCGGGCGAGGCTATATCAATCAGGATCGCTTTGATAGAGATCGAGAGCATTGGCGTAGCCATTCTAGTCAAGATCGCTCTGACAGAGATAGGAGCTATCAGTATCGACCGCGATCTCGTTCTCCTCCGCCTCCTAGGGCCCCCGTAGATATCCCTGGGCCTTCACAGCAGCAGCAGACTTCCCAATCTTCAAGGCCCGAGACTCAGCGGCCTAGAGCTGAACCACCGACAGCTGATATCGTTGAGCAGGCTCCGGCTGAGTTGACAAGCGAAGGTGCCATCCAGCTTGCTCAAATGAAAAAGGACTTCCCAGAAATCTGTATGGACGCATACCTTTTTCCTCCTCATCTCAAGAGGATTCCTCAGGATGCCGAAAATATTGCGCACAGCTATATTCGTGACTTCTATGTCCAATACAAGGAGTGGTATAAAGCAGCCGTGAAAGCTTCAAAGGTAGCTTTTGACCGGGCAAAAGTTATTCAGGAACGAGATGCTGAGATTGTCAAGAAAGACCGCATCATCCAAGTTCTTCAATCTGAGATGGAGTCGTCTCGAAACTCCGAACTTCAAGCGCTTAAAAAGCATGATGATGCTGTGGCAAAGATAGCGAGGATGCAGCAGGCACACTGTGCTATGGTAGAAGAGATGGGCCACCGTTACACCAATGTCGTAGCTGAGCGAGACGCAGCCGTTAAGGAGCTGAATGAGCTCAAGGACAAATTTGCTGAAGTGGTGAAAGAGAAAGATGCTGCTAACACCACCGCTCAGGAGGCGTGCGACCAAGCGGTGTCACTTCGGGCCGAACTCGCTGCGGCGGTGGCCAAGTCCAAGTCTGTGGATGAAGAAATCCAGGAGAAGATTATGGTGGAGCAGTCCAGGATGGATGCTGATTTTGATGATCTCCTGGTTACATACAACGCCAACGTGTTAGTGCACAGAAATTTATCATGGCTGGGAGATGATTCTATGATCCTGTATAACGCCTGGACTAGGTTGGTGGAGGAGAAAAAAGCGGCGCATCCGGATGAAACGCTGGATGATTTCGAGCTTGAGATGCGCTTGCTTACTGAGGAAGAGAGGAAAGTTCTCCATGAGGCGGTGGTTTTCGTGGCGAGAGAGAGGCTTGGTTTTCAATAGATAGAGACGGGCGAGGGCTCGGGGATTGAGCATCACGAGACAAATGTTGGAGCTGTAATTCCGACATTGCCTGAAACCATTGGTGCGGTTGATCCCCAGTCCGCCCCTGCTTATAATCCTGACCAGCCGCATTTATCTTCTGCTGATGCTCCTGCCTCTGTATCTGCTCATACCACGGGCCAGGCTAAGGAAGGTAATCGAACGCCTCTCGTATACACTTAGTGTGATGAATCTGAATCAATTACTTTTGGCTAACAACCTTTGTTTTTTATATTTCAGTGACCGAAGCCGTTGTCTCAGCGCCTCCTGCATCGCAAGTTCCTTATCCGGCGCAAGGGGCTATCGTCACTGAGGCCGTTATGACATCCACTATGGTCGGCGAAGAGGGAGAAGCGAGCATGTTATCTTTTGACGCTCAGATGATCGAAGATATTCTCAACGAACCCAATGATCCCTTCGTCGATCCATCCTTTGTCATGAGCGGGACCGCTCCGGCTGTTAGCTCCTTTATGCCAACCACTAGTACTTCTAGCGCGGCATAAGCATCTCGTGCGGATAAAATCCTTGCCGAGATCAATGCTGAGATGACATCAGTAACCGCCGCATGAATCCGTCGGGTCCTGCCCCGCTAATGATGATATCGCCGGGCGGTACTGTGGTTATTGCGAGTGCTCCTGTCCCACCTCCTGCTACTGCTTCCATTCCTCCGGCTCTACCCTCCAAAAGAATCTCTGTTGCCTCAAGCTCCGAGGAAGAGGTGGACATCATGTCGCCATCTGAGGGCAAACCGGAGAAGAGTAAGAGAGTGAGGAAGAAGTTGGGTAGCGGCTCCAGTGGGACTACCCCGAAGAAGAAGATAAGGAAGAAGAAAAATTGAAATCCTTCTTTAGTTTTCTGTAGTGTTTTGTTTTGTCTTTTGGTTTTCTCTATAGCCGTGTATAGATGTGGACTCGGCTCCCACTAGCAGGAATTTTTTGAATCATCTTGTAATCGAATTCTTTTTGTTGATAATGGAAATGAAAGTATATTCTCTTTCGTCTTCAATTCGATATTTGTTTTGGTCCTGCCCCCAGTCTTGGGGACAAATACGGAGTTGATGTATGTTTATACTCTATCTCACATTCTGGAAGTGTGGAGTTAAGTAGGTGTTTATACTCCGTCTCGCACTCTGGGAGTACGGAGTTTAAGGAATGTTTATACTCCGCCTCGCACTCTGGGAGTACGGAGTTAAGGAAATGTTTATACTCCGTCTCGCACTCTGGGAGTACGGAGTTAGTGAATGTTTATACTCCGCCTCGCACTCTGGGAGTACGGAGTTAAGGAAATGTTTATACTCCGTCTCACACTCTGGGAGTACGGAGTTAAGGAATGTTTATACTCCGTCTCGCACTCTGGGAGTACGGAGTTAAGGAATGTTTATACTCCGTCTCGCACTCTAGGAGTACGGAGTTAGGGAATGTTTATACTCCGCCTCGCACTCTGGGAGTACGGAGTTAGGGAATGTTTATACTCCGCCTCGCACTCTGGGAGTACGGAGTTAAGGAATGTTTATACTCCGTCTCGCACTCTGGGAGTACGGAGTTTAAGGAATGTTTATACTCCGCCTCACACTCTGGGAGTACGGAGTTAAGGAAATGTTTATACTCCGTCTCGCACTCTGGGAGTACGGAGTTAGTGAATGTTTATACTCCGCCTCGCACTCTGGGAGTACGGAGTTAAGGAAATGTTTATACTCCGTCTCGCACTCTGGGAGTACGGAGTTAAGGAATGTTTATACTCCGTCTCGCACTTTGGGAGTACAAAGTTAGGGAATGTTTATACTCCACCTCGCACTCTGGGAGTACGGAGTTAAGGAATGTTTATACTCCGTCTCGCACTCTAGGAGTACGAAGTTGGGGAATGTTTATACTCCGCCTCGCACTCTGGGAGTACGGAGTTAAGGAATGTTTATACTCCGTCTCGCACTCTGGGAGTACGGAGTTAAGGAATGTTTATACTCCATCTCGCACTCTGGGAGTACGGAGTTAAGGAAGGATCGTCGTGTATCAACCCATTTTTAGCTTTGATGTGATGGCTCGCCCCCGAGCTCGGGTTTCACTTAGCGTGTGGCCGGTCGTATCACAGCCACTCCTTTCTTGTATAAATCCCATTGTGTGATGGAATTTTAGCTCTCCGTGCATCGTGATGTGGTACATTGTATTTAATGAATCACATCTCTGACCCGAAGAAATGGCATTTTATTGCTGAAATCAGAAAACATGGCAAAGTCAGTTGCCTTATTATAAGTTCTAATTTCGAAATGCTGAAACAACTTTTAAAACGGAATTTAAACTAAATAGATAAACATAGACTGTTGATTGCAGTTGCGATGAAGGCTTTTGCTATTCCAGGCCCCTGGTAAAGTTAGGCCATCAATGGGTGATAACTTGAATTCGCCATCCTTCAGTTTTCGCTTAACCTTGCACGACCCTCTCCACGTTGATCTCATGGGCGGGAGTGTCGGATGATCTTTTTTAGCGACTAGCTTACCAAGTTCAAAAGTTTTAAGTCGGTCCTTGGCATTGTGCAATCGGGCGACTCGATTTCGGTGTATGATTGTTCTCAAATCAACCTGGTCGCCCTGGACGACCCCAACTCCGTTGATAGTTGGGAATTTTAAAGTTAAACACCATGGGGCGATTATGGCCCTGAACTCAGCAAGGGCAGGTCTACCTAAAAAGGCATTATATGGCGAGTCTACATCCAACACAACGAACTGCAATGTCCGAATCGATCTATGTTCTCCGGCCCCCAACTCAAATGGTAATTCTACCATCCCAACAGGTATGGTAGCGCTGCCATTGAATCCGTAGAGATGAGTTTGGCAGGGTTTTAGATCCCCAGCTTTCATCTTCATTTGACTATAAGCATGTACAAATATGATATTCACAGAGCTCCCACGGTCAATAAGGATCCTCTTCATCCACATCGGGCCTACCCGGGTCGATATCACAAGTGGGTCGGTAGTCGGACGTCCAACGTAATCAACGTCGTTGTCTCGGAAGGTGATGTCGTTAGTCATTGCTCTCTTTCGCTTGGTCGAAGGTTTACCGCCCAAGTTATCATTATACTCGAAGTTTGAGCGTTTAGCTAAGTTGCTATATGATTCTATTTCCTTCCAGCTTTGGACCGTTGGATGAGGATTACCACTTACAGCATTAATTATCAATCTTCCTCCATCACGACTTGGTTCTTCCTGTCTTGCTTGATTCTGTGTATGATTTTGCTTTGAGGGGCCCGCTCCACCAGACAGCGGCGCCCGTAAAAACTGGTCTAACTTTCTCTCCCTGATCAATTTTTCGACGAGGTCTTGCAGATGTCGACACTCGTTGGTATTGTGGCCGTAACTTTCGTGAAATCTACAAAACTTCCCTGTTTGAATCTGCCTCTCCGATGACTGCTTCAGAGCAGGTTTCTTATATTTCTCAGCGTTGCAGGTTTGAAGATACACGTTTTCCAACGATGTATTCAATGGCGTGTAATTGTCAAACATTGGGGTCCTACGTTGCGGGCCTCAACTTTGGTCTCTTTTCTTATCCTGACCACTGTTGCCCCTTGGCTGAGTTTGTTTATTCTGTATATTCAGCTGGACTTTTCCGGAACTCTCACCGGATTTCTTGACTGCCACATTACTCTGTATTCCTTTAGTTCTGGGTATCGCATCGTCTTGTTTCCTAGATTGTTTCGTGTCCTCTTGTCGCAAGAATTGAGCGGCTTTGGAGTAGAAACGATCCAATGATGCGGGTGGTTTCCCAGCTAACCAATTTCCAAATTCAGAGTCGGGATCAATCCCTTTGGTTAACGCCATCAGAATCGAGTTGTCGTTGGGATTACTAATTTCCACGCATGTTGCATGGAATCTCTCCAAGTAACGCCTGAGCATCTCTCCCTTAGCCTGGGTGACACTAGATAAGGTGTTAACGTCTTTAGGCCTAGTGACATGCATACGAAACTGTTCGACAAATTTCTTAGCCAGTTGATCGAACGAAGAGATGGATCTTGGTGGCAACCTTGTGAACCACATTGTTGCAATTCCTCCTAAAGAGATAGGGAAGCTTCGACATTTTACTCCATCATCAACCCTTGCGGCGCTCATTGACCATTCATATTTTAAAATATGCTGATTGGGATCGGAATTTCCTTCGTACAGAGGGAGAGTTGGCATTCTGAATCGCCGAGGAGGTTCAGCGTATAGTATTTCGTTTGTGAAAGGAGTATGACTGCGGGAGATTCCCCAGTCGTCATTGATAAGTCCCTGGCACCCGCGAATCATTTGACGTACCATGGTTGAAATGTCAGGCATAGCCACATTCCGTGTAGGCTGAACTAAGGTGTGGTCGGGTTCCACAGCGCGAGCTTGGACCGGACGTTGTCGACGGCCTATATCTCGCCTCCTTGGCTCCACATCTTCTGGGACGTATGGTTGAGGAGTATGCCCACGTTGTTGATTATTTGGATCCGACAGGTTTCGGGTATCAACCCTTGTCTCTACCGCGGCAGTCGCAGCGCGATCGCCTGTGGTATGCTCTGGAACAACACCTCCTCGTGATGAGGGCCCGGCCTGGGAGCTAGTTGATGGTCCGACCCTTAATTGCCCTACAGTCAAGGTGGGTTGATACTCGGTAACTAGTGTATGACCTGCGTCCAATCGAGGACATGTAGTTCTGCCATGGTAGTCGGATGAAGCAGAACTTTCAGTGGACGAGTGGGAAGCAGCATCCCTCCTTGTCCTTCTGCGCCTTTGGCGGTTCAATTGATTGGTCAATTCAATGTTGGTACGCAACTGTTCAGCCAACTGTTACCGGCTTTGGGTCAGTTCCTGGAGTAATGTCTGGAACTCTTGTCTGGTTACTGGTTCAGATGGACCAGAGTGAGAAGTGTTGTCTGATTGGACTGTAACTGCTGCGTGGGATTTTGTCCATCCCGACCTTCTTGATTAGCCGCTGTAGAAGTAGTTCTTGTGCTAACCATCCTGAGCAGTGGATTCCTTTCCTAGATTTTATGCAAATCTGAATAGAATGGAAGGATTCCGGAGTAGAGATCTGGATCTTCCCCTTGGATTTATGCAATCCGGTATCGGTGGTAGATCCAAGGAGCAGGAGAAAAAACTGGTTTTCTCAGTGAAAGCACCAAAGTGTTTGTACCAAAATTGGGCACAACACTCTTCGGAAGTCTTTGAAGAGATAAGCGCGAGGAGTGAAAACCTAAACTATGAATTATCTAACAAAAACTCCAAATGACATAAATGTAAAGTGCAAAGACAAGCGATTTAGAGTGGTTCGGCGTTTTAGCCTACGTCCACTATGAAGTTTGATGATTTTATTGCTCGACACTCGAAGATTACAATTTCTTATAACGCAGTACAACTGGTTTTGTGAGCTAAGTCTGAATCTAAGACGACCGTGGTGATTTTGATTAAATCTGGCAGAGTCTGGGCGCTCTTTAGCTCTTAGAATTGTCTGACCCCTTTTCTGAATGACCAGGGGCTCTATTTATAGGTGTAGGAGGCTGATATTTCGCCTAAATTGGGAGGAGACCAGTTCTGGAACGTGAGGGGGGCCACATGCCCGCTCTCAGGAAATCCGGGCCCACTTTGAGATCGATTCAACCCTTGGTTCGAATCGATTAAGAAATCGTCCAATCGAGATGAAATTTGGCATGAATATTCTTCTATGCATATGCAAGCTCTTGTGAAAATTTCATAGCATTTGGACTTGTAGATCTCGAGTTATGATCGATTCAAGATCGTGTTCTTCGTCCTATGGATTCGTTCGAATCGATATGGTTCGAATCCATAGGTTCGAATCCATGCTTCTGCACGTGAAGATGGTGACGTGGTGCGTGTGCTTCGGGTCAATCCCCCTTTTTCTCCGAGTTTACTGGGTCTAATCCTTGGTTTTAGCTGTGTGGACTTGGTGTATTCGAGGTGATCGATTTGAAGACGCGCTTCCTTCGAATTGATTGAACCAGCGTTCGTTCGAATCGATCATGGTACGCCACCTTTGATCGATTCAAATTTTCTTCAACAGGGTGGATTCGAAGACAGTTATCAGATGGAGTCGAAGTCCCTACAACTGCATGGATTCGAAGGGTTTCTCCTTGATGGACTTGAAGATGGGAATACTCTGACGGATTCGAACTAAGGGAGGCTTTGGATGGATTCGAACGTTGAGGCTGCTTTGATGGAGTCGAAGCAATGGTACTTCTCGTGGATTCGAAGTAATGCAGGGACGATGGATTCGAACCTAGGGCTTGGTTCTGATTGATTCGAATCATAGCATATCTCTTCCATTTTATACCGGCGATAACTTGAGCATACGAACTCGGATTATCTCGAAATTTAGAACGTTGACTTTCTCGGCCTTGCTCAACGTGTCTTATCAATTGCAGCCCGATCCGGACTTGGGCAAAATTCATCGACATCCATAGTAGACCTATGTGTAATCGGTTTTCAAGATGAACTGTCCCTGGTTTCTAGTCGAGTTCTTGGTGTCACGGCCTTGCCAAAAGGCGGGATAACAGGATGCGCCAGAATCAATCAGCCATAGGTTGCTCTTCCCAGAAGAGCCAGAAGCTGTAAACACATCGATATCACTCTCTGTATCTGACTTCTCAACGGTAGATGCTGAAGCTTGCTTTGGGTCTCTTCTTCTACCTTCAAGCTTGGGACAAGTTTCTACAAAGTGCCCTGGCCTTTTACAATAATTGCAAGTCAATTTATTAGGCCCCCTAGACTGAGACCTTGATTTATTTCGACCTCCACTATATTTTGACTTGCTTTGGCTTCTTCCTCTCTGAACAGATAAGCCCTCCGTATCACTGTCTAAACTAGTGCTTGCTAATCTATCCCTCAACACTTCATTATGAAGTCCAGCTTTAACATCAGATAGGCTAATTTTACTACGACCATAAATCATAGAATTAACAAAAGCAGTGTACTCCTTAGGCAAGGAACATAAAAGGATTACTGCTTGAGCCTCATCTGTAATTTCAACTTCCGCTGCCTTCAAATTCATTACTAAGGTGGTTAGGCATCCACATGCCCCATGAGATCAGCTCCAGGCTTCATTTTGTACGAATAGAGTTGTTGTTGCATAATTATTCTGTTAGTGAGAGACTTGTCCTGATATGCATCAGATAATGCATCCCATAATTCCTTTGCTGTTTTCTTTTGAGAAAATTCTCTAAGAACCTCATCTGAAAGACTTAGCTGGATGGTAGTTAGGGCTTCATCTTCCATCTCTTCTAAAGTTTCACTATCTAACTCTTTCAGCTTCTCAGGCGCAGAAATTATCTTAAAAGTCTTCTCCTTCTTCAATACAGCCTCCATCTTTATCTTCCAAGTACCAAAATCTCCTTTTCCGTCAAAACGTGTTACTCCATAATTGACACCAGATCTACCAACAGACTTACTAGAAGTAGCCATTAATATCCAAACAGGAACAATAACACTAGCTCTGATACCATACTGTAGTGAATTTTGATTTAATTTGAGCGGAAGCGGTTTATTTGTTCAGGATCTAGTATTGCCTATTTAGATACCAATGACAGTTAAAAAGAATTATGTAGTCTCACAGAAACATAACAGAAATAAGAGACAGAAGATTTAACGTGGTTCAGATATGAATATCCTACGTCCACGGAGACCCAATAACTTTTTATTTCACTAAAGAAAAGAGTACAAGAGAAGAAAGAATTATGGTGGATACTACATTTGCTTGTGCATATGAAGATATAATTCCTTCATTTAAATAGACTCAATGAAGGAGTTACTTAGGGATTAAGAAAAATAATTTACAGATTATGTTTTGAAACCTTTCCAAATATCCATGATTTAATTTCTACGTAAATGGATAATGGTGATTGGTTTTCATAATTTTCCTTGATTGAATCTCCATCAGCAATTTCTTTCTTCATATAACAAATTGACTAATTAATTGATTGACTAATCAATTAGTTTCCTTCAAAATATCCTTTCATATACCAACTAAATTAATTGATTTGATTGAATCAATTAATCAATTTCTTTCCTCTTTGACAAATATTTGAAGCATCCAAACTCAACATGCTCAGAGGGGAGTCAGAGAAGATAGTGTCATGTTTAAGGCTGCTGGTGAGTTTTAGAGGAGGGGAGGAATCAGGTTGAAGGTTGACATCTAATGGAGAGGCTTTAGAACAGAGAGGAGAGGAAGGAATATAGGGAGCTTGATGATTGGAAGAAGGAGATAAGATGTTAGAGGAGGTGGGCACATGGCATGGTGGGGCTTTCTAGGCTAGAGGGGGATCAAGATGAGAGTATGGTTGGCTTGAGGCTGAAATGAAAAAGTTAGGATGTGAGGGCCTGGTTTGATGGTCAGATAAGAGGGAAGATATATTTGGGGTAGAAGAAGCATGATCAGAAATTTGGTCAGTGATAGTGGACAGTTGAAGCTCATTGACAGAAGGTGGTAGTTGTGAAGTAGATGGAGAAAGATCGAAAGAAGAATTAGATTCAGAGGAAATGGGAGGAGTACAGTTTTTGACATCCATATGCATGCTTGCATTCACTGTTGGAATTTGGTCTGCTTCCTTCTCAGAGTTATTGATGTGAACTGGAGAGGCATTAGTTTGTGAAGCATATTGAGAGTTACTTTTGTTTTTACTCTTCCTTTTATTTCTGATGCGTTTCAAATCATGGCAATCTTGCTTCGAGTTTGTATCTCCCGCTTCGAGTTGTAAACCGGTGGTCTCTGGTATTACTTTGGGATTGCTTCAAGAATCTTTTGGTTTGTGGTTTGCATGTGGGGAGACAGATTCAGTTGTAGTTGAAATGCCTTGTGATTTGGTTGCTTCAGGACAAACAACAGGGATATTGTTATTTTCTTGGAGCTCACTTCTTTTCGAACATATGTCTAACTCAGAATGATTTTCATAATTATCAAACCCATCACCATTGTACATATCATGAACAGCAATCATACTATTATCAACTTTTACATCTTCGGTACAATTTTGTAGAATATCAAAAGGGTTTTTGGACTGGAAATTATCAATATTGACATGTACTACAACAGAATTATTATGTGCATGGTTTGACACTGCAAACTCAGTGGTATTACATATTTCTTGCTGATCTTCAATTACTCCAACACACTGTTCAGAGGTGTGTTCAACAGTCTTATTCCTTATAACATTATTATCCAACTCGTTTATAATTGAAGCAAGGGTAACAATACATGTCTGATCGATATGCCTATCATTTACTTCACCTTCTTTCATATTTCTCTCACTTTCATTCTGGTCAACAGTGGCATGTACACTTTTGACAGACCTTCTCATGGTTTATGCATTAAATCTTCTCCTTCCTCTATTTTCATATTGCCACTTTTGTACTCTAGTTGTCTTTGTTAATCCTCCTAATGGAAGGTCCCTTTCCTTCACAATAACTGGACACTCTTCTTTGTTGTTACTAACTACTGGAACTGAGTCTTGCTTTATTGCTTTGTCACAGATTAAAGCAGTATGACCAAAAGCTTTGCAAATATTACATATGCCAGGCCTCTACATATACTTGACTACTATTTTTTGCTTACCACTTTCCACGAGTTGAACCATGAAATCATCTACTAGTTCAGTGTCAGGCTTGACTTCGATCAAACATGTTGCATATTGTATTCTATCCATTCTCTTTGTCATCTCATCTAAACATAGCAGTTTTCCCAATCGACTTGCCAACCAATTAATACCAAGTGGCAACCAAGCATAAATAGGTATGTTATGGAATTGCACCCAAACAGGGACTGAAGTAACAGCACCACAAACATTACTAACAGAGGGGTCATACGGTTGAACTATGGATAACTTATTTTTCATAATGATAGGATCACCTTGCAAAATACGCTGCCTATCGTAATCACAAGAGAGAAGAAATAAGAAGATAACACCATCTGATCTGACCTTTATAGAACCCTTGAGCTTCCATACACTATATCTAATTATTATTAACAAATAATAATCTTTTCTTGATAATTATTTGTAAGATGATAATTAATTATTAGTAAGAAGATAATCATATAAAAAAAGTAAGATGCTAAATATTAGTTATTATTTATTAGTTATTAATTATTAATAGTTATTATTTTAGGTTTATTATTTATTAGATTTCTTTATATTTATTATTATTTATTTATTATTTATTGGACATTATTTACTAATCATTAATTACAAAAACTTAATTATTAAATTTTAGTCTTAATTATTAAGTATTAATTATTTAATAGTAATTTATAATTATTAATTGTTAAAAATTAATTTTAATTTTTTTTCCTTATTTATAAATTATTAGTTATCAATTCTTACTTATTACTTCTTAATTATAATTCAATATTAGTTATTAAATACTAATTATTATGTGTATATTGGTAACTATCAATTATCATCAATAATCATTAAATATAGTATTAAATAGAAAATTAAATATTATTATTAATTATTGAACTATAATAAATAAATAAAATGTTAAATATTAAACATTAATAATTGAATATTCATTATTAAGCGTTAATTATTAATTAGTTAATATTATTATTTAATATTAATTATTAATTATTAGTTATTAATTATTAATTATTAAGTATTAATTATATTTATTAATTACTATATGTAAATAAATATTAACTATAATTTACTAATTATTAATAATTAAACATAATAAATTATTAAATATAAAAAAACATTTATTGGTCACATGAATTCAGCCTTTTCCTATAGTTATCGTTTCCTCAAAGATTTTTATAACATATGAGCGAAACAAATTTTATTATAGTAAATTAATGTTCACAACATTTAGGGGAAAGCTGTAAAAATAACAATTAGTTGACAATCGTTTTTGCAATTTATTAATTACAAATCATTAATTATTAAAAATTATTAATTATTAAATATTAATTATTAAATAGAAATTATTATTCATTAATTTCAAAATTTTAAATTTTTTATAATATTAAATATTAAATATAATTACTAATTATAATTATAAAATATTAAATGCTAAATGTTACTTCTCAATTATTAATATTTCTTATTAATTATGAACTATTAAATATTATTCTTAGTTATTGATTATTTATTAATTACTAATTTTTTAATAGTCATTACTAATTGATAATTATTTAAAATTAATTATTATACTAAATATCATTTCATAAGTATTAAATTTTATTATTAATTATTAAATATTATTAATAATTAATTGTTTAATAGTAATGATTAATTAATAATGATTAAATATTAATATTATTAAATATTAAATATTAAATATTAATTTATTTAATAATTATTAAATGTAATTAATAAATATTAACAATAATTTTCTAATTATTAATAATTAACTATAATAAATTATTAAATATAAAAAATAATTATTAATTATTTGTAATAATTAGTAATTATAAATTACTTATTGATAATCATTAATTATAAATAATCACATATGTAAGCCATTGTTTATGGTTATTGATATGTGCATTTGTTCCGATTAAAATAATTTGCAGTTGCTTCGATTCCTAAGGAACTGATGCAAATAACACCATTTGCTTCGGTCGTAAGGACAACTGAATCAAATAACACTATTTGCTTCGGTTGGTAACACACCTGAAGCAAATGATACTATTTCGTTCGGTTGTGAGCATAACCGAAGCAAATAACACTATTTGCTTTGGTGCATTTGATTTAGTTGTTAACACAACCGAAGTAAATGAGGCGAGGCAACAAACATATTTTTTACTAGATAATACACACTATGAGAAAAAATGAATCAGACAATAGATATGCTCTGTTGTCTGAATGAATACCTATCTACTGTCTATTTCCATGCCGTCTCATTACATATCAAACCACAGATATACACCATCGTCTGATATGCACTAACACATCAAAAGAAAAAAAACTATACGTTGTCTAATGTTATAGTATCATTTCTAAAATTTTCTATTAGACAACATATAAATATTGACTGATATGCATATCAATTACACTTATGTTATATTTGCAAAATGAAATAATGAATCACAATTTTATTTAAACAAATATTTTATTTCAAATCAAATTCAAATACAATACAACTTCCACTATACTTACATTTTCAAATACAATACAACTTTCAGTATTCTTACATTTTCAAATACAATACAACTTTCACTATCACTTTCATATATAAAAGTTTTCTCTACACTCCCATATATAACATTTTTTTTACTAGCACTCACTTACACTCACTCGAGTTTATTTTTAATATTGATCTTCATTTGCTTGCTCCAGCTTGTGTCCAGCCATCTCCTATACCTATCAAATAAACAATGCAGTAAAACGGAAAAGGAAATAAATCTAAATTGCAAAATAAAATTGAAATTTAATTTTATTATTGCCTTGGTTTATGGGTTTTTTCTCTTCATTGTTTAGACAGGGACAAATATATATGTGCACGGACAACTTATGATATGCACAATGTATCATTGTGAATATCATTAGGCCGGACATCGATTAAATCCCATGGACTATTGCAATGGTCAAGCCCAAAGGCTCAACACAGTGTAAATGTGCACAAGGTCAAGCCCAAGCCTCCTCGGGCTTAACTCAGGTGCACAAGGAAATGCAACTTAAATCATTTCATAAATACATCACATCAAGGGAAAAAGGCATCACAACAAAGTTCATAAACAAGTGCAAAGTGCAATAGCATAACAAGAAACTAGAAAAACGTACATACATATATGTATGTATGTATTAGTTTTTCAAAACAGATAAGCATGTGGCAATATCAATTTTTCAAGGTTAAGGACAATCAAGATTCCGGTCATTCAGGTATCAATTTCAAGCCATTCAAGGTTCAGGTAAGGCAAGGAAACAAGGGAATTAGGAACCAAAGCAATCAAAGAAAAATGCATTAAACAAATAAGTACAGTTTACATATACAAGTATAAACCAAAACCAAAATATACAAGTATATATGAAATCACATTTCATATAAACAAGCTCGAGTGTACATATGAACATACAAGTGTATACTAGTACATACACTTCAGTTATGTGCACATACATACATACATATATATATGTATATACATACAAGTATATATGTATACAAGTATATTGGACATGAAAAATGCATAGAGTACAACAACTGGCCAGAGACAGCAAGACTAAAACCCATAAGATCAAGTGTACATGGAAAACCAAACCAAGGTACCAAAGTACACAAACAAGTCCAGACAAGGGAAGAGCAAAGTTTAGGTTCAAGTGGTAATTCAGACTCAGGAATGGTTACAATAAGTTCAACCAAAGCTAGGAGTGTGGTGCAAGAGTGTACAAGGCACAACAAGATTAACATGACCAGACTACATACAAGCTGAGTTCAGGTGAAAAATCATAGCATTGATACAAGTAGTACAAGGAAGTGACTACCGAATAACAAGGCAACATGCTAGTGCAAAGCAAACAGCAAGGAACACAGTACACAACCACTGCCAGCAAAAAAAATACAACAGTATAACACACATACTAGTACATATAAAAAAGGGAATATGTGAACATATACTGGAGGTAACGGAGGAGTGCCATTTATAAACTCAGGTGAACTTAGTGAATAACACAGAAATGGAGGAGTGCCATTTATAAACTCAAATAGTATAACACATGTACAAACCATACAAAAGATGATAATATTTCACACATATATACATACATATGTGTGTATATACATGGAAGTAAGAAGCATGAAGACTGCATATAGCAGTAGCAAGCACACTCAGGTACCAAAATCAAACTGGTTCAGAAAAACAAGTTCAACTAGGCAAGAATTCAAGATAGTGCACATAAACAAGCTCAGACAAAACAACAAGTGCCAGGGCACCTAAAATGGTTCAGAAAAAACAAATTCAACTCAAAATGGTTCAGAAAATACACATTCAGGTGCCAGTGCACATAGGAGCAGCTCACTCAGGTGTCAGCACACTCAAGGATGTATACATGTATATATATACACGCATAACTTCAATAATGGAATATACATACATACATATATATATATGTACACATATAGATGTATACATGTATATATGTACAAAGCAGGGATGTATGTATGTATGTATATATATATATATATATATATAAACAAAACAAAACAAGACAATGCAATTAGTTCAAGTGCAAGAAGCAATCTGACTTGGATTTCAAGAAGTAATCAGTTCAAGAAGAAATCAATTTAAGCATTTTCAAAACACATATATAAACTGGTTTAAGCGATCAATTTAAGCAATCAAAAACCACATGTACCAGTTTAAGCATATTCAAAACAGTATAAGCATGTGTATACAAGTATGAACATACAAGTATATACAAGTTGATACAAGTATATACAAACAACTCAAAAACCAGTTCATATATACAAGTATATACAAGGATCAGTTTTTCAAAGTATTGGTTTTTCAAAACAGTCTAAGCATGTACATACAAGTATGAACATACTAGTATATATACAAGTGCATACATATATAAACCGCAATAAGAATTATCCAAATAGAACAAGTGCACGCATATATACATACATATGTATGTGTGTGTATACATGGAAGTTCTATGTGATGAATTGATATAGTGAAATGCAAGAAATCTCAAAATAGTTTAAGCATAGTGCATATGTATATACATACATTAGAACCATAAGCACATATTCACACAACCAAGCATGGTGCAAACATATATGTATATACATGTATACATCAACAATAATAATCAAGAAGATACTTCAAGCATCAACTAGTTCAACAACAACTAGCACCAATGCAACATGCTAGCATCAACTAGTTCAACCGTGATGATTTGTTACAGCAAACCATAAGTACACTGCTTCTGCCACTTCAAGCATCAACTAGTTCAAAAACAACAAGCACTAATGATACAACAGCAATGGAGCATCAAAAGAGATACAAACCAACAAAGTTATAAACCAACATAGAGAAAAATTAATATATGTACAAATCAACAGAGATAACACAAATCGACAGAGATAAAAACTGCAGGAAGCACACAAATCATTGCAAAGATCAAGTTAGAATCAAAACCCAACAATTCAAAAGAGATAAAAACTCTAGGAAGAACACGAACCAGCAATTCAAATCATAGTATATAATCGAATATATAGGAAACTGATTCCTATATATACCCATATCATCATTGGCAGAAAAAAATCAAGTCGAGTTTGAGCATAAAATTAAAAAGGGGCAAAACTATTCACATACCAAATCGACAGCAGTCTACGTAGAAGCAACCGAAAGCAAATCCAAGCAATCGAAAGCAAATCAAACAACCGAAAGCATATCTAAGTAATCGAATGCGGCCACAAAATGGTTCTTTATCAATCGTTGTTTGAGAGTGAGAGATTATCGGTAGAGTGATTTCCTTATCAAGCCGATTTGAAACCCTAATTCTAGAAAACACACGAATTTTTGATGGAGCCAAATTAAAGAAAAGGGGAACGAAAATAGAATAGAAAGAATAGAGGGAAATGAAAATAGAAATGGGGAATAATGAAAAGAACCGACAGTCATGAAATAAATGAGAGTGAAACCAAATTAAAGATGGAGCCAAAACTAAATTTTTTCATCACTTTAATCAAACAACGGATAAAATGTTGTTTGAATAACAAGCATGAAAATTTGGATTTCAGGGGCTATGATACACAACAGATGGTTTTTCCATGTGTTATGTGAAATAGTGGTAAATACTGGGATAACAAAAAATCTACCTTATGTTATGTGATGGCTGTTGTCTGATTCACTTTGTGGCATAGTGACACCATGATAACTCGGTGCCGAGTTATACACTTAGCCAACTAATGGCTAATTCCTTTTCCACGTCTCTAATACTCCCCTTCTAGTGCCTTGGATCCTGACTCATCCCTCGATAACTCGGTCCCAATCCAAAGCTACTTCTTTTAGTTATAGAGATAATTTGATGGTACACCTAACCCTTAGCCGAATCTCTTGCATCTCTGATATAGAACACCTCATCTAGCCATGCTCTATACATCCACACTGACCACCGACTCATAGCCTCCTTCCCTATAACTCAGTGCTGACTCATAGGCATTACTTGTCCCTAAACTAACTTAATAACTCGTCGTAAACTTAAGAACTTAGACAATCTTCAAGAACCTGACCATAGAAAACCACTTCCAAACAATCAAGTCGAACATCACTCACAAGCTACCACCAGAAGTCTGGTCCAACCTATCTCCTTGACTCGGTATCGACTTATCACTTTGCATCAAGGTGCGAGTTATCTTGTAGCCTCTTGCCATGCTCCAGAGCCTATCTGTCAGGTTTCGTCCAATTCCGACCAACTTTGCATCCGATTTGCTCAATCCTCTGACTAACTTCCTATGTAATCACAACATTAGCAAACAACATCAAATCATATCATCCAAACATAGAATAACAAGCAATTTCATCCAACCAAACTTGCAATCCATCAAAATAAGATAAACAAGGTGATTTCTGATCAATCAATATCATATGCATGGATTAACATGTCATTACAGATAGAAAAGGTTTTTATGACCAAAATTAATTTAAAACATGTTAACTCCTATAATTCTGCTATATAACTTGTAAAGCATAGTGAGAAGGCATAAACCACTCACCAATTACCAAATCCAACCAATTCGTGGGTAGATCTAACCTGGACAGTGAAGAAAAGCATTCCAAATCAAGCAAATCAATGATCTCTAGCTTCTGATTGAGATCTAATCCCTAATCCATAATCTAGTTTGATTTAGAGAGCAATTTGGGTGTTTTTGGACAAAATTAGGATGGATCTAGGACTAATTAGATTTTAGACCTGATTTAGAATGAGAGGGAAATTTTTCAATTTGACTCTTCAACCCTCTGTTTATAGTATTCTCTAATTAAACTAATAGGTGTAATTAATTACACATTAATCTTGGCCGGCAGCTTCAGAAACTTAAAATTGGTATAACTTTCTAATTGCAAGTCCATTTTTCTATTATGACCACTCTACGGAATGAGAAACCATCATCCTAAAGCAAGGAAACTAGTTTGAGATTCTAATTCGATTCCTATCAAATTTTATAGCCCAAACAAAAAAATTGGGTTAAAAGGGTCACAAAGAATTCTGGAAAAATCATAGGTGTGTATAATGTTCCTAAGAGTCATATTCCAAAATTATGGAATCATACAACCTCATACGAATAAAATAAAATTATTTTAGAATCCTCCAATATATAAAATATGGTTTCATTGCATCTTCCCGCCTTTAGGAATTTCGCCCCTGAAATCCCTAAATAAGCCAAAGTATAAGCAACCATGGTAATCCCGCATGCCTACCAATAATAAGCACCCATCACACACATCAAACAAGCAGCTATGCAATCAATAGTATAAGTGACATATCCTAGCATGCAAAATACTAACCTATCAACTATAACGTACAATGGTGAAAGTAGATACGATAAATAGTGGATCTTACCATCCAAAGAGCTCTGAACATGTAATCCTCATGCTCCCCTCCGTCTCCCACTTACAATCGTCATCACTTCTGCTCCATTGTACCTTAACTAGTTTCACCTTCTTTCTCCTAAGCTGTTTCGTATCGTACCCAACAATACGAAGCGGCCTACGAGGTATAAAAACTTCTAGTTCTATCTCAACATCTTTTAGCCGATCTGTTGTGATCATTACGCCTGAGTCATGCACAAACATCCGTAGATAAGAGATATGAAAAACATTGTGCACACCCACCATCTTCTAAGGTAAGTTGACCATATATGCTAGCTTCCCAATTCTCTCGACTATCGGAAAAGGACCAACGAATCTCAGTGCAACCCTTCCCTTTCTACCGAATCGAACTACATTCTTTAGAGGAGAAACCTTTACAAACACCATGTATCCGAACTAGAAAACCCTAGATCTCTTCGTCCATTATCCGCGTAGCTTTTCTATCGATCTCGAACAACTTTCATTCGTTGCTAGATGACTTTAATCTTCTCTAAAGTCTTTCTAATCATATTTGCCCCAAGTATTGGTTTCTCGCCCGCTTCCAACTAACATGAAAAAGTGTTACATGGTCGGCCATACAATGCTTCATACGAAGCCATATCAACACTCGACTAATAACTATTATTGTATGCAAACTCCACCAAATGCAAATGATCATTCCATGACCCACCAAAGTCCATATCGCAACCTCACAAGAGATCTTCCATATACGATTTGCTCTTTCAATCTGCCCATTCGTTTGTAGGTGATAAGATGTACTAAGATGCAGCTTCATCCTTAATGCCTCTTATAAGCTCTTCCAAAACCCATTAATGAACAATGGGACTCAGACGCTCACAATGCTCTTCGGCATACCATGGAATCGTACTATCCATTTTACATATAACTCCGCCGGCTTGGATGCCATTCTACTTGACTTGACGGGTATAAACCTTGCACTCTTGGTTAATCTACTATGACACAAATGCCATCATACCCTGCTTGAGTAGTCAAGCAGTCCTTCTACAAAATCCATCGATACTTGCTCCTATTTCTACTTAGGATAACGGTTGCAACAAACAACTAGGTTTCTTTTGCTCTGCATTCACCAACTGAAAATTTATACACTTCGAGATGAATGCCTCTACATCCACCTTCATACCTTCCCAATAGTAGGTTTGCTTCATATCTTTGTACGTCTCGTTATCACCAGGATTAATAGTTAACCTAGAATGATGACACTTTCTTAGCACTTCATCTCGCAATCCATCAACATCGGGAACTGTTGGCTCGGTTTTCTAGCAAGCAAAGAGAAAGGGAAGCAGAAGCAAACGAGGGCATGAAAGACAGAACTGCCGAACCAGATATTTGGTTCAACATCCATTGAAATGCTGAACCAAATATGTGGTCCGGCATCCTCTGATATGTTGGACCAAACATTTGTTCCGGCATCCTCAGATATGTCGGACCATACATTTGGTCTGGCATCCTCTGATATGCCGGACGAAATATTTTGTCCGGCATAATACGTCCAACACCGACCAAACATTTGGTTCAGTATATAAGCACGCTGAACCAGACAAGGAAAAACACCTAGGCCAGGCAAGCTCCATGACCCAAACGCCGATCCAAATGCTCTTTTTCAAATGCCGAACCAGATTCAGAAAGTTATAACTTTCTCCTCCACACTTCACAACTCTACTCTATAAATACCGGAGCTTCTCAACAACAACGGGGACCGATTATTTGGGAAAAAGAGAGAAAAATCTACTGAGATTAAGTCACTCCAGCTACTCCAAGTTTTTACTCTTTTCGAACAATCTTGTACTTGTAATCAAATCAAAGTAAGAATAATAAGATGGACAGTGGACGTAGGCACATTCTGGCTGAACCACTATAAAATTCTATGTGATTTACTTTCCTTGACTACTTTCCGACCTTGAGCCTGTGAATTGTTCTGTGATCGCAAAGATTATCCTTTTACATGTTGGAACTTTAAAAACTCCAAATCAATCAACTTGAACAAGATTTAACTAAAACCGAATTTAGAGGTGTTTGTCCAATTTTTGTACACACATTTTTGGTGCTTTCATTAAGAAGGGCGGCGTAGAGAGCCTAACTCCTTTATCCATACACCTTATAAGCCTTAACTTAGCCTTAGAACATGGCTCCCCCTAGGCGCAACACCGATAAGGGTAAGAACGTAGCTACTGCAAGTACACTCAATCCTATCCAAAAAGATGAAGAAAACCCAACTACCCACTCTCAACCTCCAGACTCATTTGTCATCCGAGAAGACTTAGACAGGGTTGTGAATGAGATGACTGATCGCTTCGCTGCTCAATAAAAAGCTTTGGTGGACCAACTTATGAAACGCTTGAGAGGCACGGAGGAATCTACTCACAATACCGAATCTCGAGGTGAGTCTAAATCTGGAGAGTCGCGTAGAAAGAACAGATCTCCTGCAAATGATGAACTCAATCAAGAAGATGCAAGGACCCGAAGCCAAGCCAGGACTCAACCTGAAACCGATCTTGAAAGGTCGTCAAGAGCTGGGCCCATTCAAGAGGGCACCGGGCAAGGACCGACTGTGGTTGATCCTATCATGCTTCGAGCCAACCATCGCCAATCTATCCTCAATCAAGGTTCCAAACGCCACCAATATCGAAGAGAAGCCCCCACTTCTCCCGGGGCTACCCCAGAATCCGAGGAGAGGATGACACGCCTCTTCAGGGAATATCTCAGGCGCAAATAACTCGAAAGAGGGATAGGTGCAAGAGTGTCCAACCCCTTCACCAGGGATATAGAAGCGACAGCCACTCCTCAAGAGTGGAAGATGCCTACCATGGATCCATACAGAGGCACGTCCGACCCGATAATCCACCTACAGCGTTACACCCAGCACATGCTCATGAATGGAGCAACAGAAGGCATGCTGTGTAAAAAATTTCCATTGTTCCTGTCGGACTTAGCAACCACATGGTTTTGTCGCCTGCCTCATGGCTCCATTAGCTCTTGGGAAATGTTGAAGCAAAAATTCATAAGTTAATTCCAAATCCATTTGGAATAGCCCAGAGATGCTTATTCCTGTCGAACGTAAAACAGAAAGCTAGAGAACCGCTACAGCAATATCTTACCTATTTTAACGCTGCCACGGCGACAGTACAAAACGCAGATGAAAGACTTACACTGATGGAATTGTGTGAAGGCGTCCATCTAGATTCAAAGCTTGCAAGAAGATTGACGAAGGAAAAACCTCTAACTCTTCAATATTTCTTTCATGAAGCTGGAAAATACATGAGACTGAAGGACGCGGCGGCTCACCAACATAGCGAGCAACCCACAAAGGCTTCTAGCGTCCAAGGAAACATAAGTGCCCCACCCCGAGGGAAAGGGAGTAAGCTAAATAATGAAGGAAAAAATGGCCACCAAGGCAACTCCGGAACTAAAAAGGGCAATAAGCGATGATATAGATCTGGACTGAGGTTCGATTCATACACTCCTCTGAACGACACTGTGGAGAAACTTTACATGGCTACCGAACACGAGTTGAAATAGAAATGCCTTCCATACAAAAAAGAGTCAGAAGCCGCAATTAGAATAGGGAAATATTGTCGCTTCCACGAGTCTCATGGGCATAACACCGAAGAATGTCAGCATTTGTGGGACCTCAATTGGGAATACATCCGCAAAGAAACTAGAACGATACGTGCAAAAAAGACACAACTCTCCTACTCCAATCCACAAAGGATCTGGGTAGCCCCCGTAAGGGAACAACAAGAAAGGGGTAGGTACGAGCCACTCTAACGAAGAGAAGATAGTTGTCTATACCATATCTGGAGGCCCGCATGTAGCCGACGGAAATTGGGCCAAAATGGAGAGGTATAGGAAATCCTTGAAAGATAGGAAAGGATATGTTCATTCCATTACTGAAGGGAACATCGCAAAACGAAGAGAAAAAGCTGACATAACCTTCAACGATGAAGATTTGGTTGGAAAACAATATCTGCACACTGATCCTATGGTTATCTCCGCTTGGATCAGCCCGGCAGAGGTGTTTCGCATTTTAGTCGATACAGGAAGCTCGGTAAATATTTTTTTCAAACATGCATTAAAAAAAATGAAGCTATTAATGAAATATGTATCTCCATGCCATAAACCCTTGCATGGGTTCACTGGGGAAGCCACGATGTTGCTTGGATAGCTAGACTTGTTCGTTGGGCTAGGAAGTCATCCTCGATCAGTTGTCTGAATACAAACATTCGTACTGGTGGATGGACACTCTGCCTACAACGCATTCTTGGGAAGGCCTGCATTGCCAGATTTCCAGATAGTCTTAGGGCCGTGGTGTTTGAAGATGAAATTCGCAACTGATAATGGAATAGGAGAAGTAGAAGGCGACTAAGACGCAGCTCGCGATTGCTACGTGATAGAACTCCGCCAAAACAAGAAGAAGGAAAAAGGAAAAGGCATAGAGGTCGCCCTTTGCGCCAAAAATGCGGAGGCCTAGCAATCAAATAAGGCCCCTCCTTTCAAATATACCAGTGACCCATTTAACGAGCTGGACCCCAGAGATAGAGAGGAGGAGGTCAACGCCGAGCTTATGGAGGCTATGGAACATGTGATGGTAGATGAATGCGACAAAACAAGGCTTTTAAAGGTAGGTTCTCAGTTGAACCAGAACCTAAAAATCCAGCTGATAGGATTCCTGCGAAGAACTTGGATGTATTTGCATGGACCCACGAAGACATGGTGGGGATTTCCCCAGAAATAGCTTGTCATTTCCTCAATATTGACCCCAAGACGGACAACTGCTCTGAACGAAGAGGTGAAGAACCTGCTCGCCAACGGCTTTATCCGCGAAGCCATTTACCGAAAATGGATCTCCAACCCGGTTTTAGTGAAAAAGCCTAATGGGAAGTGGCGAACCTGCATTGACTTCTCCAACCTCAATAATGCTTGCCCCAAAGACTGTTTTCCTCTACTTTGAATTGATCAACTGGTAGACGAAACCGCAGGACATGAATCATTATCATTTATAGATGCATATTCAGGATACAACCAGATCCCCATGCATGTGCCGGATCAAGAACATACTAGCTTTATCATGGGTCTAGGCCTATATCACTACAAGGTCATTCCCTTCGGGCTTAAGAACGACGGCGATACTTACAAACATCTAGTTAATAAGATGTTCGAGCAGCAAATTGGTCACTCCATGGAAGTCTATGTCGACGACATGCTTGTCAAATCGAGAAGAGCAATGGATCATCTGAGCCACCTAGACGAGATGTTCCAAATATTGCGTGGATACCAAATGAAGCCAAATCCTCTGAAATGATCTTTTGGTGTGTCTTTGGGTAAATTCTTGGGTTTCATTGTGCACGGTAGAGGAATAGAGGCGAATACTAAAAAGGTAAAAGCTTTGAAAGACATGGAAATCCCAGCCACAAGAAAGGAAATGCAGAGCCTGAATGGGAAGTTAGCTGCTCTGAGCTGGTTTATATCCAAGGCCATGGACAAGTGCGTCCCGTTCTTCAATGCCGTCAAAAAGGACAAAGGAAAATTTGAATGGACCAGCGAATGCTACTTAGCTTTCCACAGTCTGCTAGAGCACCTACAGAAACCACCAGTGCTCTCCACTCCGATAGATGGAGAGAGCCTCTACCTATACCTAGCTGTATCCTCCCACGCACTAAGTGCCGCATTAGTACGAGAATATGATCGTATCCAAAAACCGGTATACTTCATTAGCAAGAGATTCACGGGGGCAGAAGCTAGGTACCCAAAGATTGAAAAATTGGCCTACTATCTGCTCATAGCATCCAGGAAATTATGGCATTACTTCAGTCACATTCCATCAGAGTCCTAACAGATCTACCTCTGAGACAGGTTTTGCATAAGCCAAACACGTCAGGGCGCCTACTGAAATGGTGCATCGAGCTGAGCCAATACGACATTACTTACCATCTGCGCACCGCAATTAAAGGGCAAGCCTTGGCTGATTTCATAGCTGAGTTCACAATGCAAGATGAGGGGGCAGCGGTAATAATTGAGGAAACGGCCGAATAGAATATTTTTGCTAATGGAGCATCGAACAAGCTCGGCTCGGGGGTAGGAGTCATAATAGTCACACCCTGAGGAAGGAAGTTAAGCTACGCACTGAGGCTAGAGTTCACTGCAACCAATAATGAAGTTGAATGTGAGGCAGTGATAGCTGGCTTAGAAATCATTAAAGAGATAGGGGTTAAGTCGATATGTATACACAGTGATTCAAAACTAATTGTGAACCAGATCCTTAGAGAATTCTAGACTCGCGGACAAAAGCTTACATCTTACTTCAAAAGGGCCAAAAGCCTTCTTGACGAACTAGACCACTATGTAATAAAACACATCTCGCGAGGGCAGAATCAAGAGGCGGATGCCCTCGCCAGAGAAGCTTGCGTAAGAGCTAAGTTAGTGCTCATGAGACAATCCGCACCAAGTTTCGAGTGTCTGCAAATCACACCGATCGTGGATATGGAGGAGACATGGATGACCCCCATCGTCAGATACTTACAAGAAGGAACCTTACCAGCAGATCGAAACGAAGTCAGGAGAATCTTAAGGAGGACATCCCGCTACACCATCCAGAACGGCATATTGTACCGTCGCGGCTTTTCCAATCCACTGCTAAGGTGTGTCGTCAGGAACGAAGCAAAGGACATCCTTAACAACATTCATTAAGGGAGTTGCGGCAACCATACAGGAGGGCAAGCTCTGGCCAGAAAGATCCTGCGTTATGGATACTTTTGGCCCACACTGAACAAGGACGTGGTCTGGTTCGCTAAGAAATGTGACAAATGCCAAAGGTTTGCCAAAATCCCAAGATTACCACCTACTGGTTTAACCCAGATGGTTAGCCCCTAGCCCTTCGCCATCTGGGGAATTGATCTAATCGGGGAACTCCCCATGGGTCGAGGAGGAGCAAAATATGCTATAGTGATAGTGGATTGTTTCACTAAATGGGTGAAAGCGGTGCCTTTGAACAAAATTTCATCTACCAAAGTGATAAACTTCCTAATACGCAACATCCTATGCAGGTATGTGGTGTCGCAGAAGATCATATCGGATAACAAACTTCAATTCGATAGTGAAGAATTCTCCAGTTGGTGCCATGAACATGGGATTTCCCGAAGCTTCTCGACTGTGGCATATCCCTAGGCAAATGGACAGGTCGAAGTAAATAAGGTGTTGAAAACGTTAATCAAGAAGAAGTTAGAAAAGACCAAGGGAGCATGGGTCGACGAACTACCTACTACTCTGTGGGCTTACCGAACTTCTTACAAGACCGCAACAGGGCACATGCCATTCGCATCGGCTTACAAAACCGAAGCCATGCTTCCCGTCGAAATAGTCGTCCCCTCGCACCGCAAGATACATTACAATCCGGAAGAAAACGAGGAGCTCTTAAACATGTCACTCGACCTGATCGAGGAAAAAAGAAACTACACCGCCCTCAAAGCTGTCGCTCATGGACAGAAGGTGGCAAGGCAATACAACTCTAAGGTGAAGCCTCGAGCACTGCAAGAAGGAGACTTAGTACTCAAACGAGTCTTTCCTCGACCAGGAGCACTAGATCCAATTTGGGAAGGGCCGTTTGTTGTTCATAAGGATCTTCACAATGGAGCTTACATCTTATCAACGGTAGATGGAGAGGTGTTTGGGAAAGCATGGAATCTCCAACATCTCCGCCGCTATATCTCTTGAGTTGTAAAGAAACATGTACTGAATGAAGCAATAAAAGAAAAACAGTGGACGGAGGCATATTTTGGCCGAACCACTATAAAAATTTGGCGTCTTGCATTACTTACCTTATTTGAATGTTCTTTCGTTTAATTATTTTATCTGATGACTATTCCTACCGTGAGCAATCGCAGACACTTGCCGGCAGCAGTGAAAGTAAGATAGCCACGATAAGAGGCACGAAACAAGCCTTGGCAATTCACTACTGACGATCGGCACCCCCAAGTCGACAATGATGAACCGATCGCAAGCCACGGATTAGGCACGATTTATAGCCTAGGCAGTTCATTATTGGCGTTCAGCTCACCGACGACTACGAATCGATTGTAAAGCCCGCGATTAATGTGTGGCTGCAGCCAGGGGTAGTTTGCATTTAACGATCGGCTTTACGCACGCCGACAATGATAAATCGAATAATACTCACGACACCGGCATTAACCCGAGTAGTTATCATTTGCGATCGGCCTTGAATATAATAACGTATTTATGGTTTTATGCATCTCTGAACACAATAACGATTAACCAAGTCGTAAACAGTTCACAAGTAGACAAAACAGATTATGAAAATCACACATTGCAAAAGTCATTCCAGATAAACATGCGAAAGACATAAATTAAACATTACACATTAGAAGTCTTTATGTACAAAGCTTTTTGTCTATACATACACAAATACTAAACAGGCATGCATCCTTTTAAACCACATACAGAAACTGAAAAGAAAATTTCCTCAACTAGGGAGGAGGAACATCCTTGCCGCTCGGCCTGCTCCCTCCAGCCATGTCATTCGAGAGCTCGGATTGCTCAAGAGACTTGCCTTCTTTTCGCGAAGGCCCAACTTGCCTCGAAGACGTCCCTGCACGATGCAAGTATGAAGTATCATAGGTTTTGCAATCCAGAATAGGTAATAGCGGAGTTAAAGTTAAAAGACGAGATACCTACGGTGATGTGACGTGGATCACCAAGCCCCTCGAGATCTGAGCCATCCTCATCATCCTCGTCCTCTGCCAACAGCTCATACCCCTTGGCGATGGCCTTAGTCTCCTCCACTATGAATTGGCTATTCACCATCCCAACGTCATACATGGCTCCTTCCTCCTGCGCGATTGCAGCCTTGGTCTCCTTAATGAGCCGGGCATGAAATACTACCATCACCTGAGGATAATCATCCATCCACTGAAGGTTCCTCTGTTTCCAGAACATGTAATAAGTATCCTTCAGCATTCGGTTGACTGTATAACAAAAGTCGATGGATTTGTTGACTTTAGTCTGGAGAGACACCACCTTGTTCATGTATTGTTCCTTGTCCCTTCTCAGCTAGGCCTGCTCCGCCTTCAACTTATCAATCTCAGCCTTGTACGAGTCTTTTTCCTTTTGCCACTCGTTCTGAGACTTCTTCAGCTCTACCAGGGCCTCCTTCGATTTCTTTACTTTTCCCTTGAGGGAGCGAATCCGCTCCAGATCCTTCTGTTGAGCCTCATCCACTAAGCTAATAGCCATGCTAATCCAAGTCTTGCATAAATCGACAGCCTCTCTCGTTGCTTCTTCCTTGGCCTTCGTTATCTTGGATGCGTGAGATGCCTCGACAACCTCTAACTTAGCCTCTTTCTCCCTAAGCGCCTTGCGTAGATCCTCCACCTCCAAACGCAACCGTACATTGGCACTCCCAACTTCTTCACTAGCCTTGGCTAAGCAGGACTGATAATCAACAATCTTTCTGGTTTCATCCGTAATCTGGACCATCCTCGTTGTCAAGTTAGAAAAATCAAGAGTCTTCGCCTCATCTAAGATCTAGACCAAAGGATTTAGAGGTAAAAGAAACTCGGTATCATGATCTGCCGAACGACGACCCACATAGTCGAGATTGATATCAGGATGACTCTCAAAGGAATTCTGCATCGGCTATTGATAATCTGAGAAAAAAGTGTCGACATTGCCCTCCTCTAAATCCTCTGGCACTTCATGCACTTCAGTACCCACTGGATTGTGACGGCGACGACGAGAGGAAGTTGGGAACCAGGGGAGGTCGCTTCCTTATCCGGAGACCTCACATGTTTCTTAGACGACTCCCGACTCTCTCCTCTATCCAGGCCTAACAGAGTCTCCTTAATATTCCCTTGTGTGGTCTTTTCCTCCTGGAAGGCCGTCTTAGAAGAAACAGAAGCCACTTTCATCCGTTTGAACTGCTCGAGCCGCCTAGACACTTTATTCCTCTTCATATTCCTTCTTTTCCTTGCAACACGAGTAACAACATTAGAACAAAGGAATGGAGAAAGCATAAAAACAAAACACGCAAGACACTGGGACACTACGAGCTACTACAAACCCTTAGGGTAGACTGGATCAAGTGGTCGGGACGGGGTCTCACTCAAGTAGGGAATACAATGGGACAGGACTCCACTTGGAGGAAGGAGAACACACGGTGACCGGGATTCATTAGATTGAGGAGCAGGTGGAGGCTGGGACACGTCAAAAAACAAAAAGTTCTCAAGAAGTATCCCAAAATCCATACAATAATTGAAAGTACCTAGAGAAAGCCTGAACACCTCGCCGATTCCCACTCCACTTTGCATTGGAAGAGGCAGTATTCCACCCAAGTCACCTGGAGCTACACTCTCTTGGGAAGGGTCAGCGGCAAGAGTCGGCCCAGGGACCGGCTCAGGTTGTTCCAACTGCTCGGGTCACTTCCGCACAGCCTCGACATTCTTCAAAGGAGCCACGCCCAAGCCTTCACTACTTATGATCTCCACATCTGGAGAAACATGAACCTCCGATTCCATTGCTTTAGAGTCTCCCCCGATCCTTCCTCCTCCACACTTTCTCCCTCCAAATGTGAACCATCCTTGTCGTCAGGGGAAGGTGCATCCCGAATACGTAGAGATTTCCCCGAGCGGGGAGGGCGAACTGCGATCTTCTTATGCCTCAACCTCTTCGGGGCTCCATCCACACCACCCTCCTCCTTTGGACCCTTGCCTTTGACCGCATCTCCCCTATCTACTCCGGATCCTGTTGCTTTCTCAATGGAGCTTGACCTAATCTTGTACACGGATTGTCCTAGGCCAATCAAGTTGTAAAATCGAAGGGTTGTATCACAAAGTAGGAACGAGGCTTCCCTCTCGGCCACCGGGATAGCAAAAATTTCCTTGGCCGTCTCTTTCAAGCCGTCATCCTCTGCTGCCTTCACACAGCCTGAAAATTATGGAGCAATAAGAAACCAAGTCGATAGAAAGTTTAGAAAAGGTAATATGATGACTTACAGCCAGAAGTGAAAGCGTGCTTGGGAACGGTGTCGTCGCGCACAAAGAAATATTCCTTTTTGAACATGCTGAATCTGGAGTATAGATCACCGACATGCTTAAACTTATGAGCGGACTCTAAGCTAATGAAGGGACTCCCCTTTCGATAACTTCTCACATTGTATAAATATATGACCTCTCTATGGATAGGGGGTCTTTGATAATGCTACACGAATATCAGGTATAAGCAGGTCAAGATGGCGTAAGAATTCGGTTGAAGCTGCATGGGAGCGACCTTCAGGTGGATTACAAAGCTAGCAATCCAATTGGTAAGCGAAGGGATTGCACCGCACATGCAAAGTTATTTACTATATGCCACATATCCACCTGGCGGAAAGCAAGCTTTATCATCTGGGCCGGGAAGTATCATGTCCCGACGAGATATCCCAAACGTAATGGCTATGGAGTTCATTTTCTTTATCGTCAGCACGTTGGGGTAACACCCTGAAGGCCTAACTAGCATATGATTAGGAGCGTAGCCCTCCACCAAAGAGTAGGCAGAATTGGGTTGTCTGGGAGGGTTGACTGGAGCATCAGAAGAAGAGGGACCAGCCCCAGCAGGCTGTGAAGATGCATGCTTGGAACGGAGCTCGCAACTAGAAGACATATTCGTGTGCAAGAAAATAAAAGTCAAGCGAAAGTCTAACAGAGGTACAATCATAACTGGAAATTAAAACATTCACGGGAAACTCCTATCATCTAGCCCAGTTGAAACCATACTCCTAACCTAACCATCTCAACATGTCTCCCCTTTTGGATCGGCATACCAATGACCATCGCGCTCAAACAATTTGGTTCGGCATTATCAACACCCCAATGCCGAACCCAAACACACTAACTGTTGGCCTAAAGCCTACCTTCATACGGATTTACTTAAACAGTATTTGTTCTCTAGGTCCACGCTACCTTATCCTTATGACTTAGGGAGGAAAGAAAACTCAGCTTTGACGATGATATGTGGCCTCGCTTCCATAGCATGGTTAACCGACACATTTCACAAAATAATGTACAAAAACGAATTCCTACTATCAAAAATTCTCTCAATTTTAACACTGTACCTAAAACCTCAAATAAGGATACTGCTACTATAGCCACTACCAATAGTAGTACAGGAACAAAAGCTTCATACCTACTGGACTCTGAATGCCCGGCCCTAAAATTGGATATTTTGATTTTGAGAAAAGCCAAGTCAACAACTCAAGTAAAATTCCTTATAGCGACTTAAGAAGAAGCAGCATGTTAAAAGGTACAAACAAGGCTAAATCTTTAAAGATCCCCTCTTTGAAACTTGCACCAAAACCCATGCTCGTGAGCTCCGGTTCACCTGCACTTGACCATCTCCTATTTATAAAAAAGATATACATATGGAAAATGGACTCTAGTCTTCTATATCGAATAGAGTTCGGAAGGAACATGGACTTAATTTTTCTAAGTTGTACAGGATGCTCCAAAAGAAAAATATAAACATTAAAACCTTAGGTCGAGCAATCAATTTAGATAAGCTTACCTCAAGCGGCGAAGACACAGAGATTCTCGAATTCAAGCGATATAAGCAAGCACGAAACTGACCTCAATCGAACAAAATTAAGTTGGGGGAATTTGATTATGGAAGCAGGAAGAAAGGGATAAAGAGGGAAGGCGGTATATAAAGACGAAAAAGAAAAGAAGACAAATGGTCACAAGCTTTCAGTCAGTGGTAGGAGCCCGGTGCCGAACCAAACAAAGCATGTCGTGTAATTACACGGTATACTTTGGGGGGCAAGTGTTGGCTCGGTTTTCTAGCAAGCAAAGAGAAAGGGAAGCATAAGCAAACGAGGGCATGAAAGACAGAACTGCAGACCAGATATTTGGTTCGGCATCCATTGAAATGCTGAACCAAATATGTGGTCCGGCATCCTCTGATATGCCGGACCAAACATGTGTTCCGGCATCCTCTGATATGTCGGACCAAATATTTGGTCCGGCACAATACGTCCAACACCGACCAAACATTTTGTTCGGTACACAAGCGCATCGAACCAGACAAGGAAAAACACCCAGGCCAGGCAAGCTCCATGACCCAAATGTCGATCCAAATGCTCTTGCTCAAATGTCGAACCATATTCAGAAAGTTATAACTTCCTCCTCCATACTTCACAACTCCACTCTATAAATACCAGAGCTTCTCAACAACAATGGGGACAGATTTTTTGGGAAAAAGGGAGAAAACTCTACTGAGATTCAGTCACTCCAGCTACTCCAAGTTTTTACTCTTTTCGAACAATCTTGTACTTGTAATCGAATCAAAGTAAGAATAATAAGATGGACAGTGGATGTAGGCACATTCTGGCTAAACCACTATAAAATTCTATGTGATTTACTTTCCTTGACTACTTTCTGACCTTGAGCCTGTGAATTGTTCTATGATCGCAAAAATTATCCTTTTACGTGTTGGAACATTAAAAACTCCAAATCAATCAACTTGAATGAGATTTAACTAAAATCGAATTTAGAGTTGTTTGTCCAATTTTGTACAAATAGGAACAAATAGTCTTCCATCCTTACGAAGCCAACCCTCTCGGTCGAGTTCGTATTGCTTCATGTCTTCAGACTCTACTCCTTCTATAATCTTTGCTATGATCTTCGCCAGCCTAGCATCTCACTCTGACTAGCACCGATCCTTTCAATTCGAGTAGATCTAATCGATAAGCTTGCCAACATTTCAGGTTCTAGCTCACAGTGAGGCTTGAAATCAAATCCAGCAATATATTATATCTGCATCCATTCCAAGAATATTACTCCCAACCCAGCATGTGTTCTACTCAATGTGGCGACTGCAATCCCCTTTCCTGGAGTGTAGGTAATATTGAAATCACTGAAGCCAAGAATTCCAACCACCATTGCAGTCGAAGGTTAAAATCCTCCTGAGAGAAAAGGTACTGCAAGGAATTGTGATTCGTAAACAGCTCAAACCTTTCTCCCAAAAAATAGTGACTCCACATCTTCAAACCAAAAACAATTAGCACCAATTCCAAATTACGAGTTAGGCAATTCCTTTTGTGTAGCATTAGTTGTCGACTTGCATAAGCGACAACTCTTCATTCCCACTTGGAATGGTCAACATTGGTGCACTCGTCAACCTCTGTTTCAGATCACAAATGCATGCTCACACTTTGCACCCCATACAAAAGGATGATTCTTCTTTGTCAAATTGGTCAATAGTGCTGCTACCTTTGAGAAATCCTTTATGAATCATCTATAGAATCCTGCCAATCCTAAGAAACTTCTCACATTCGTAGCATTCTTGGGATGATTACAATCTTGGACCGCTGCCACCTTCGCAAGATCCACTGCTAGCCCCTATCCCAAAACGACATGACCCAAGAATCTCACTTTCTCTCTCCAAAAGTGACACTTAGAGAGAACTTCTCTCTCAACTTGTGCTTTATCAATATCTCTAGCACAATCCTCAAGTTTGTCTGGTGCTCCTTGTCAGTTCTGGAGTAGATCAGAATATCATCCACGAACGCAAGCCCAAACTTATTTAGCTGGTCTCTAAAAATCCAATTCATGAGATCTATAAAGAATGTCGGAGCATTGGTCAATCCAAATGGTAGCACCAAGCACTCATATAAACCTGATGGCATATGAAACGCGGTAATAAGCACACTTTCCTTTGCTACTCTCAGCCGGTGAAATCCCATCGCCAAATCCATTTGAAAGAACACCTTCGCACTGTGCAGCTAATCAAGCCATCGATGCATGGGAGTGGATACTTGTTCTTATTTGTCACTTTATTCAGCTCCTAATAATCCACACACAACCTCAAAGAGCCATCTTCCTTCTTTGCGAGTACTATAGGTGTGCCCCACTCAGATATGCTCCTTCGAATGAACCTTTTTCTCAATAGATCATTCACTTACACATCCAATTCCATCTACTCTCTGGGTGTTGTACACCTCAAAGGCATAACTATCGGTCTAGCTTCATTCACCAAGTCTATTTGTAACTCAATCTCTCTATGCAGCGGCAATCCCGTCACTTCCTAGAAGACTTTCGGATACTCTTAGCGATAGACACTAATGGCAATCGCTCTCGTGGAACCTTAAGTGAACATAGAAAGCTAACCATCACCCCATTTTCTAGTAGGCAACTAATCACTAAAGATCGCCCATCCAAGACTGTCACTAACAGCTTCTCGCAATCCACTATGTCTACATACTTCCTAAGCCAGTCCATTCCTAAGATAATCTTGAACCCAACAAAATTCAAAAACAAAGCAATCACAAACCAAAGAACATCCATGACTCAATAAAACTGGCCTATGAAAAATAATGAAAAGACTATTAGAGCCTTCAACTGGGTTCTTCATGATTAGGGTTCGGTCTACTACCTCAAGTCTCAATCCCAATCTGTCTACTAAGTCACTTGAATAACGACTCCCTTTCCCTTATCCTTCATCAAGGAAGAACTCAATTAAGTTGGGACTGCGTCCAAAGCATACGCCCTCACAACCTACTCATTCGTCACCGGTTCTATGCAATCTTTCTTCAAACCTTGCCTTAAACCTTTCCCAACTACACTGATCTTCAAGCATAGAAATAGTCATGGCATTCCTCCAGTTCATGGCCCGCCCTTGAAGTTTCTAGAAGCCAACTTTCTCTTCGACTCATCATCCACTTCCATATCCCTGAAGATGCATTCACAAGTATTAATCCAATATTATACTTCTATAGCTGATTCCATTCCACAAAATGGCTTCCCACCCAAAGTAGAGTAATCTTTGCTCAATTTAGCGAAATAAGCCCTAGGAGCATTACTTATCATATTAGCCATCATATCATTGGGCATGGCTTGGACATCAGGTGTAGCAGTTCCTAATCCTGCTCCTTCCACTACTCCTAAGATGAATTCCACACAACGTTCCTTATGTGTCAGCTCATTCTTATCTATAACGAAAATGACCAATCTCTCATAATGAAAACGTGTCCATAGTGCTCATGTGCATGCAATTTATACTAATAAATATATTATCATATAGCTTTGAAAAGAAAACTTATAACAAGTATGCACTCTCTCGTATACACACACACACACACTATCGATCCAGTTTAAGGTGATAACACCTTCCCTATCTCTACTAGATAATGGTATCAACTCCAATTAATCATGTAACCAAAGCTGCGATACAAAATGTGACGACCACCCTATACCATCGGTACCATTAGGTATATAAATAGTGCGCTGCAGTCATACCCGACCGATATAGGATGATCATCAAGGTTGAAATAAACCAATATAGCATATAACATGTTATATCTCACAATGCATGGATAAAGTATAATATCATAGATATGACCAAAGAGACAGTAATAACTATGTGAATAAATTTTAAAAGTATAACATCCACAGAGTTGTACATTAATAGTATAATTTATACAACGGAAACAAACTCAACAACTATCACAAATACAAATAGTAAGCAGTCACTACTAACACTCCCAGTGCTGCATAACGGAACAAGTGTAGACTCCATTTATATATATAGTACGAGATAGTTCCATCTAACTCGTCCTCCGATTAGCTATAGCGTCACCTAAACCTGTTGTCTAGTCTACTCATTTAAAAGTACCCAAGATAATAAGAAACAAAGCATAAAACATTGGATCAGACAACAGTCTGGTATGAGTGGTAAATAAGTCTCAAAATACTATACAGGTAAATATGGTAAGAAATAAGAGTACATGAACCATACCCGACATATCTCTGCAATCAAAGCATTAGCATGTAATACTATAATATGCTACTCTACAATATCATAAAGATATACAATAAACCAAATAAAGGATATCAATCTTCCATGTATTCCTATCTATAATACCTACTTCCTATGATACCTATGAGTGATAGCCTACTAACCAAAGCATCCATAGCATCCATAAACAATCCTAACTATCACTCCTTGTGCAATGAATATATGATAACTCGAATGACCCCCAAGCTAGGGACTAATGGAAATCTCGGTTCTATGTATTGTAAAGTTGGATACATGTCTCATAGCCCAAAGCTAGACACTAGCTCCAAAGTCATAGGTCCAGGATATACAGGTCCCTTAATTGACCCATGGGCATCCCCACTTACAATAGCCCTTCTTAGAGTACAACTAAAATCTCTCCGAGCATTAATGATTCCTTAGCACATATATCCAAGCCCACCTTTTGCTCCATTTGGATACTGAGACCTTCTTGCTCAATCTAGTTTCCATTATTCATGAGGAACCCTTCCATATTCCTTGATCATATGACTCCCCCCTTTATGAGCCTCCATCTTCGGAACCTTCTCCTAATATCTGAAGACCATAGCTTTTCACCACGCTGTTATATTGTCATCCAACCTGATATGAACAAGCCAACACCTCTAGCTCTATTTATGAAACCTCAATAACAATCCCTAGAAGTTCCAACTCTATATCATGCACCATGCTAACTCGGTGCCAAGTTATATGTATAACTCGGTGTCAAGTTATATGTATAACTCGGTGTCGAGTTATAAAGTTAGCTAACTAATGGCTAATTCCTCTTCCATGTCTCTAGTACTCCTCTTCCAGTGCCTTGGACCTCGACTCATCCCTCCTTGCGGCCCCAATCCCAAACTACTTCCTCTAGTTCTAGAGATAACTCAGTGGTACATGCAACTCTTAGCCAAATCTCTTGCATCTTTGATATAAAACACCTCATCTAGCCATGCTCTATCCATCCATGATGACCATCGACTCGTAGCTTCCTTCCTCATAACTCGGTGCCAAGTCATAGGTATAACTTGTCACCTACCTAACTTGATACATCGTAGTAAACTTAAGCACTTAGTGAATATTCCAGAACCTGGCCATAGACAACCTCTATTAGCCATAGCCTTCCAACCATCAAGTCGAATATCACTCACGAGCTACCATCATAAGTCGGGTCCGACCTATCCCCTGAACTCAGTACTGTCTTATCACTTTACATACAATCGAGGTGCGAGTTATCCTATAGCCTTCTACCATACTCCAAAGCCTATCTGCCAAGTTTCATCTAGCTTTGCCTCTGATTTGCTCAATTCCCCGACCTAACTTTCTATGCAATCACAACAATATCAAACAACATCAAATCACATCATCCAAACATAGAATAACAAGTAATTTCATCCAATCAAACTTTCAATCCATCAAGATAAGATAAACACGTCAATTTCTAACATAGATCTACATATAATATGAATATATAAACAAAAATCAAGGTGATTTCTAATCAGTTAATATCATATGCATGGATTAACATGTCATCAAAGTTAGAAAATATTTTTATGTCCAAAATCAACTTAAAACATGTTAATCATATAATTCTAACATATAAACTTGTATAGCATAGTGAGAAGGCTTAACCACTCACCAATTATCAAATCCAACCAACTCGTGTGTAGAGCTAATCCGAATAGCGAAAAAAAGCATTTCAAATCAAGAAAACCTATATCTTCTAATTGAGGATCTAATCCTAATCTACAATCTAGTTTGATTTGGAGAGCAATTTTAGTGTTTTTGGATAAAATTAGGATGAATCTAGGGCTAATTATGGTTTCGATCTGATTTAGAATGAGAGAAAAGTTTTAATTGACTTTTCAGCCCTTTATTTATAGTATTCTCTAATTAGACTAATAGGCCTAATTAGTTACACACTAATCCTAGCTAGCAGCTTTATAAACTTAAAAAGGGCATAACTTTCTAACTGTAAGTTCTTTTTTTCCATTATGACCACTCTAAGGAATGGGAAACCATTATCCTGAAGCAATGAAACAGTTTGAGACTCTAATTCAACATCTATCAAAAGTTATAGCCTAAAAATAATTTTCAATTTTATAATGGTCACATAGAAATTCGAAAAAAATTATAGGTACGTAAAATGTCCTTAAGAATCATATTCCAACATTATAGAATCACAAGACCTCATATGAATAAAATAAAAATATTTAATAATCCTCCGATACGAAAAATATGGATCATTATATAATGGCAGAAATTGTATCTGTCTATAATTTTGATGAACCAAGGGGGAATCTTCATATATCACTCTCGTAGTATTTTGCGATAATTATATTTTATCTGAACCTGGACAACGTTTGAGATTATGTAATGAATATGGAAATTTATTAATGTAATGGACAAAGTTATCTTTAAACAATGTTTGAAAATTTTCATGGTCTTTTGCTTTTGATGTTAATGATACTATTAACAGATCTCATTTTTTCATTGCAAATTAATACTATGAATGTCTACGGCATCCGTAGCGCATAGTTTTGGGCCTTGAAACGGAGCACGTTATAACTTGGTATAACAGTAAAGGTTTATGTAAAACTAAAAGAGTTTTGAACTTTAAAAGTGTTTTTGAAAACATAATCCAAATGAATCAGATAATGAGATTGGTGTATGGGATAACGTTATAGTAACGTACTTGTATTTGCTATATAAAAGTATAAATATATCGTATCTCTATTCTTCCCTCTCTCTTGGACCATTCTTTCATATCTTACTACGGTCGAATTCATATTTAAGGAAAGTAAGATATGGAGGTAGGAAACAAAAGAGTGAATCTCGGTAGAGGAAGCGCCACAACTAATGGAAAAGTCAAACCCAATACCAGAAGGAATTTGGGTCAATAAACAACTGCTAATGTGGGTGCTGGAACACCACCGATAGATATATGAGCTATGTACCAGTTTTTTGTCAACATGATGCAAGCTGGAGTTACAGTTGGATTAGTTGGTGGTAATGTTGGAGGAGCAAATCCTGAAGTCCCTGTTGTCAACAACTATGTTATTTTGAGTCAGGACTATGAAGACTTGGAGGAAAGCCATTCATTAGAACTAAGGATGCTATCAACGTAGAGAATTGGTTGCTTCATTGTGAAAGGATATTTGCCAATTTAGGACTAAATGATGGGAAAAGAGGAGGTTAGCATCTCGGCAATTGCAAATAGCTGCATTGTACTGGTGGAACAGTGTAACTATGGGAGTACCGGAAGAGAACTTGACTTAGGCAGTGTTCAGAAGGAGATTCGATGAGAGATTCATGTCTGAAATAGCAAGGTCGACTTTGCATAGAAAGTTTACTGAGTTGGAAAAAGGTGATACGTCTGTGTTTGAGTATGCGACTAAGTTTAAGGAGCTATCTAGATATGGATATGCAATTGTGGATATCGTAATTAAGAGGAACGAGAAGTTCATTAGAGGATTAAAACTAGAGCTTGCCAGAGCAACATTACCGCATCTTAGAGACCCTTGTGATGTAGTGGTGGATATAGCATTGAGGAACGAAGAGATGCTTGTGCAGTTTAGTAATAACAAGTCGGTAGAGGCTCAAGATGGTTATAGTCGAAAAAGGAAGTTCTTTTAGGAAAAGGGAGTTTAGAAGGGTGGAGGTGCCAATAAATGTAATTTGCTTCAAATGTGACAAGAAATGCCACTTTGCCAATGATTAACATTCTAGTGATGGAAAGAAGATCATTGGAAGGAAGAACATAAAGTGTTTCAACTATGACCAGATAGGACATTGCAAGAATCAGTGCAGAGAACCAGCTAAGGTTGATAAAGGAAAAGTGTTTGTTTTGCAAGAATCAGTGCATAGACCAACAGTGGAGGAGAAAGGAAGGTCTGTGATGGGAGGTACGATTTTGATTCCTGGCATACCTGTTAGAGTATTATTTGATATTGGCGCATCACATTTTCTCTCATTGCTTGGTATATTTGGAAGCGTTGACTACTTGTAGTGTGTAGTTAAGATCGACTGCTAGTTCTAGTCAGAACATTGCCATGTTATCATGCTTGGAAGTTCGACCAAAATTAATCGAAAGGATTGCTTCTAAGAAAAGAGATGATCCAGTAGTAGCTGAATAAATTAGAAGATTGGAAAGTGAAACTAAGATTGATGATTTAAAAGATTTCTATCTTGATCAAAATGGATGGTTGAGAAAGAAGGGACGATTGTGTGTTCCAGATGTTGAAGCTTAAGGAAAGAAGTTCTTAGGGAGTGTCATTGATCGATGTTTACTATTCATCCTGGAGGAACTAAAATGTATCAGGATATAAAAAGTACCTTCTTCTAGGAAGGTATGGAAATGGATGTAGGCTTATGGGTAAGGCAATGCTTAAACTGTCAGCAAGTAAGGGCCGAGCATCAAAAGCCAAGTGGATTGCTTTGCCTTTAGCGGTAGCAGTATGGAAATAAGACTCTATATTTATGGATTTCATTGACGGATTACCAAGGTCGAGTAAGGGAAATGAAAGTATTTGGGTTATATTGAGTTGATTAACCAAGAGTGCACATTTCATCCCCGTTAAGTTGACAAGGACGACACCTATTTTTGCTAAGTTATTTATGAAGAACATTGTTAAACTGCATGGAATTCCTAGTAGTATAGTCAGTGATAAAGATTCTTTAATTCACTAGCGAATTCTAGAAGAGTCTACAAGAGATGTTAGGTACCAAGATTAAGATGAGTACCGCTTACCATCCACAAACAGATGGACAAACAGAAAGAGTTAACAAAGTATTAAAGGATTTGTTAAGAGCTTGTGTGCTAGATTTTGGAGGATCATGGGAAGACCATCTACACTTAGTTAAATTTTCCTATAACAATAGCTATCAGACTAATACAGGGATGACACCTTTTGAGGCTTTATATGGAAGACCCTGTAAATCACCCGTAGACTAGAGATAGATTGATTCTTGGTCCAGATTTAGTAAGAGAAGCCACATAAAAGGTTGAGTTGATCCGAGTTAGGATGAAGGAAGCTCGATCTGTACATATAAGAAACGGAAAGAATTAGAATTCTTGGTTGGAGATCTTGTCTTCGTCAAATTATCGTCGATAAATTATGTAGTAAGATTCGGAAAGTCAGGGAAATTAGCACCTAGATTTTTTAGACCATTTCCTTTTGTAGAAAGTATCGGGAAACTCGCTTACAGGATAAGTTACTGAGCAGTTTGGCAGGAGTCCACAATATTGTTTATGTTTCTCATTTTAGGAAGTGTGTTCATGTTCTAGAGACAACTATCACTCCGACCGCATTAGAAGACTTAGTGATGGAATCGAACGTGAGCACTATTAGGCAACCAGTTCGTATTATGGCTAGGGATAAGAAGAAGTTAAGAAACAAGATAGTCAGGCTAGCGAAGGTCTAGCAGAGTGACAGCGAGAAAGACTGTACTTGAGAGACGGATGACAAGATTAGGGACATTTATCCTAATTTGTTTTAATGGTATGTTTTATGTCTATAGTTATGTTTGATGTTATATACCTTATCTTAATTTCGAGGATGAAATTCTTTAAGGAGGGGAGTCTGTAATACCCCTAATTTTGATTAACGTTGTTTAGGATATTTAATTAGATAAATTAAATAAAATAATGTATTGAGATAATGAGAATGATATTTGATAAGTAAATAGGTCGTGCCTTAATTAATGAACTACTAAGGATGTTTAAAACTTAAATAAGAAGGAGGAATAATATGAGGAGAAAAATAGGAATACGCCTTATTTCTTAACATAAACCATTCTCTCCCATTATCCTCATTCAGATTTCATTCATAAAAACTAAAGCAAAGACAAGGCCAGCTATTGCTAGGAGAAACCAAGAGAAGAAAGCTATGGAAATATAAGGAAAAAGCTAATGAGGAATTTAATTAACTCAAATCTCAACTCTTTTTATAAAATTAAGATGAATAGAGATAACCATCTCAAGTTTGCTTATTTTTATTTAGTTTTATGATTAAACCTGAAACTTATATGTGTTATTATGCCATGATGTGAATGATTGATGATTATGTGCTTATGGATGATTTATTGAATTCGTTTATGAAATTAGTTAATAGGTTTAAATGTGAAAACCTATCATATGACACCCAAATAACATGAAATTTTGATATGATGTTAGAAACATTATTTTAGAAGTGGATTTTTAATTTAATAGTTTTCCAAGCAAGTATGAATATTTTATGAATTTCCTAATTGAGGAAAATGATTTATTTTGGATTTAATTACTAAAAATAATTAAATAATGTTTTTAGCCTTGAAAATTTTATACGTTGAAGAATATACCTAATTTACTATGATTTTTAAGGATTTTTCCCAAGTGTTTATGAATTATTATGAATTTATTAGGCTAGTAAAGCTTAATAATTATATTAAGATATTAATATAAAATTATGATTTGAAAAAATAATTTGGAAATGTAATTTCTGGTCCTTATCAGATTTCTAAAAAGAAAATGTTTAAAGTATATTCTAACCAGTAACAATTCGACAAAGAATAAGAGTTGGTAAGAAGAAGTTACTTTATATAGAAAATTTACAGTTTTTATAATAATTACAGGAATTACCATTGCTATTATCATTGATGGCGCAACCCATCTATTTCGAACTTATTATTTTCAACGTCAATTAGTGGTGATGCATACGATGTCAACCCAGATTAGTATGCAATGAATCAATATTGGTTGAAGTGGGAAGCATTGCCTCAATATCGACGGTGATGCCTGCAACATTGGTTATCCTCCATGTTTTCAGTGACAACTCCTTATTATGATGCTGCACCAACTTATGTTGGCATTAATGTTTATGGCGGCAATGATGCCGCATATCTTCATTATTATTTTATAAGGCAATAATGCCACTAATATATAATTGGACTGTACTACGACATTGATGCCGCATAGCTCAGTTTCGAAATTATTTCCTTTAAGGTAGTGATGACGTTAGTTTTATGTACACCATAGTGATAATGAGTGTTCTAACCATAGTGCCGCTATAGGATATTTTCGACATTGATTTTCTTATGGCAATAATGCCGCCTAGCTTTAATTTTGGCATTCCCATATTACCAAGTTTTAAAAGTTTTATACTATGAAAACCCATAATTATATGGCTTATATTCAGTGATCTATATATATTTATGATATGCGATGTAAATGGTTTCAACTGTATGCTTTATTAAATTTGATGCTTTAACATAATAGCGACATAGAGGGGTGCGACAACCCACATCGTCTATATTAATGCCGCACTTTATTAATTCAAATGATTTTATTATATATGGCTTCACAGCCTAAGGTTTTAAGGTGCGACAACCTCTAAATCTATGTAGTTAATATCGCTGATATATCGCCAATATATCTCATATTGCTCCTATGTCGATACTTTTTCAAAATATTGCTTAAAATATTGTTTTCGATGTATTACCCGATATTTGCCGAATATCACTTCGATATTTAGTGTAAAATCCCCGATATTTTTAAGAATATCGTTCATAATGTGTTGTAGAAAATTTGTTTACAAATAAATATCTTCACATTCTCAATATTTGATTTTTATATATAGTGAATGACAATATCTAACCACATGAGAAATCCTAGTGCATAATTTTTTTGTTTTAACCATATAGTTTTAGTCTTCTTCATTTGACTTTCAATAAAGAAAACTATACTTACTCCATTATTTTATATGTTTTAGTTTCCGTGATGACTTTACCGTTAAAAACAAGATCATAAAAGAACTACTTCTCTTTTTAGTTTTTTCTTCACTGTTTCTAATTGGTAAGTTAGCTTAAGAAATATTTAATAAAGGATCCCGGTGTGAACCTCCGCGATAGACTTTTGAGCATCATGGTCTGAAGAACCTAAATTGATCATGTCAAAATCTTAGGTGGTCAAGTTAGCATCTACATTCGGCTCCTTAGCAATAACAATAGAACTCCGGACCTCCCCAAGATTAGGCTTCTTACTCGGAGAGGGATTAAAATATTAGTTGGGGTGTTGGAACTCGCCTTCCTTTTTATAGCCTTAACAGCTTTAGCAATGGAACCCCCAACTGGGGCAGACTTGGTTGATTCAGATAAGGTGGAAGTACGAGTTTTAGCTTTCCTACACATAGAAGCAACAACAATAGCAAAAAACCTAAATCAAAAGAGAATTTGTGAGACACCGATATAAGAAACTTCATTTAACTATGATATAAACTTACTAGAAGAATCACGTTGAATGGTGGAAGAAGAAGAAGAAAAAGCCTTTCGACTACTAATAACCAACGCCCGCTTTCCATGAGAATCTCCTTTAACCATAGGAGGATATCTAATTGCCCTATGGCTTTCCAGGATTAAAGAGTATTTTCAAAAGTTGGTTTCAGTCATAAGTGTGAGTCATTTTCTCATATTCTTAGAAGCCTCGAGCAAGGTGGTAATTGTTGTAGAAATGGAAGGGTCGGTTCCATTGGAAATGAACTCTGAAAGAGAATAATTGTTGTAAGAGAACAATAGATTATAATATAAACAACAACAAGTAGTGAAACTTACTGGGAGCAGAGAAGGACTCTTTGATTCGAGGGGTGTAGCAGTTAACATAAAAGAATTAGTTTTCCCATTCCCTCGTTTTATTGATCATGTTAGTAACCAAGCTCTTTGGCCAAGGAAGAAGCCGATATATAGAACTCTTCAATTTCCCTCCTACTTTTGTAGGATTTGCCAATAAATGGAGAATTTCAGCACTAAGTGAATGAAAATTGGCTTCCCTAGGAAGTATCTCCAGGCAACTCAAATAAGCGTACAAATTGGGAGTAAGTTTAATTGGAACGATACCCAGATGTTCCAAGAATTATATGAGAAATTCAAAAAAAAGAAGATAGCCTGAGTGTCAGATATGGATAGGAGAGAAAGCAAAGAATCCCTCTAGAGGATTATTTATCCTACCAAATGGACCAGCAGCCATGGCTTCTACGTTTGCAATTCCGAATTTGCGAAGGATAGAATCTACTTCTTGTTGAGTAGGTATGAAGGACTGACTGAGGTTGTAATCTCCCTTCTGTGAAGAGGGAGAAGGCTTGGAACTTTTATCACACTTCTTGCTATCCATTTGTCTATCAGGTGATATTACACAAAATCAGGGAAGTATTGTATATTTTATAAAAGTTTGAAATACTCATAGATGCTAAAATAAACATTCGAATGATTAATTAATGAGTACTTCATTAAGTAAAAACAATATGATTAATCTGATGGAATATCAAGACCAAGACTGGCTATAAAACTTATACTAATATAAAATTCCAATAAAAATTCCATTCCCAAATGTCGAACTTCTAATAGGATGTTGAATTTGTAAAATATTTGAGAAATTTATAACCAATTGGAAATTAGTTAACAACCTTTAAATTTATGATTGGATGTCCAGTTCATAACTGGACAGTAAGGTTCAATTAAAGTAACATGCTAATAATAACTTCTTATAGAAGTAGGATGTCAAATCAGTAACCTGATGTCACATTTATAAGACTGTTGAATTCATAAATAATAAATGAGGTTAAATTTATTTAGAAATGCTTTAACCATTTAACGAATTTATGAGGTGTTGGAAACATAAGCAATTTATGAATCTTTGATAGGATAACTACATTCTGAACTCATGATGTCATATTGAACCTAAAAAATATATCGAATTTGAAGCATGTACAACAATTTTTTGAGTAGTTATCGAATTTGTAAGAGGATATCGGCTCATTGTGGGTGTCGGGTTTATAACTAATGGAACCATCCTTTAAAACAATTGTCGAATTCCTAAATGGATACCAAACTTCTAATTAATTCTTGAAACCAATAACTAAGAGATGAAACCTTTTGAAGATATTGAACTCTAAGTGAAATGTCGAATTTCGAAAGGTTAATAAATTCAAAAACCAAGTAAGTTCTCGAATTTCAAGTTTTTAACAGTTAATCTTGATTGGGTGTCGAAATCTCAAAAGGGTGTTGATTTCGTTATAATCAAGACTCTAGAAAGCTTTCAAATTTGTTATAACAGCTATTAATCGTCAAAAGAAAATACCACAATCCACATTCGAATTCAAATACTAAATATGACGCTTCAATTCAGCCCCAGAAAATTCATAAAACCGCCCAATTAAACCCTACTTTAAAAATCAAAATCGTAAATCCCTCTTTAATTTTGTGTCTAAATCAATTAAAATTAAAAATCAAACTTTGAGATCGAGTTTAAGTTCTAGAAAAGATAGAAATTCCTTGAATCAAACTAGAAATTAAAATTATTGTATCAAGTTTAATTTGCAGGTAAAAAGTAAGAAGAGGAAGAAGGTGAGTACTTATAGAAGGAAAGAGAACAACAAAAGCTCTTGAACTCATTTTGAATGGACAAACAAGATTTAGATGGAATGCCAATAGGTGCAAGAATCAATGTCGATGTGTTAACTTGCAAAGTCAAAATTTCTTCTATAGAAGGGGGACAAATATTATTACCAAAAAAGACATCGAATATGTAAGGGAGTATATCATGATTCACGATGCCGAATGTGTAGAAGCAAAGCAATCAAACATTCAACAAGAGGTAACGAGCTTCAGTCGACTTCAAGAAGATGTCGAACTTATATAAAAAGGAGTCGTGTACCTAAGAGAGGATGATGAGATTATAAGAGTGTCGAACTCCAAGCAATTGGCCAGCCCAGAAGATGTCGTACATGAACATATAGTCACAAAGGTGGTATATCGAAACTCTATAAATATCAGGCCTTTACAACTATAGTAGTTGTAAAACATTTACAAGAGACAAGTGGTTCCGAGCATTTACAAGCAGCGAAAGATGCTGGGGTTTAAAGAGTACATGAGATATCAGATGCCTACAGTTATCAAAAATGCCTTAAGTCATTGATGCTTAAAAGAGTATCATAAAATATCAATGCAGCAAAGGATAACGACTATACAATTATGAGGGATGTCGTAAATCATTACTGCAGTATGTTACCCTAAAAAATGGATCAATACCCTGGATTGAGTGTGAAAAGCACCAGTCCTGTTCTTACAGAGTAATAATACAGAAAATAAATATAGAGAAAGCAGAAATAGAAAGAAGACAAGAAGATTTTTATAGTGGTTCGGCTGTTAATGAAGCCTACGTCCACTTTTTATCTTTTATTATTGACTGATTGTTGTTACAAGGTGGATTGGATTACAAAGTTCTTCAATATCTTTAGTTAGAGTAAATCCCCAATTTTGGAGTTTACTGGAGAATCACAGTAAACTCCTTGGATGACTGTTGTGAGGGAGGAGAAGAGTAAAGAAAGCTTTCTGCAGAGTTTCAGCAACTAGCCTGGAGGATCCCCCGTTTGTTGCAGATAGGAGAGTATTTATAAGGGTTGGAGAGCAACTGAGCCAAGCCTATTTGCCAAATGCTTGCATATAATCATAGGAAGGCATACTGGAAATTTTGCCGCGATCCATAGATTAGGCTTGAAAGCGATCCAATGCCTTTGTACATTTCCCTTGCTTTGTAGCAGCGAATTGATGAAAATGCATGGATCGCTAGCAATCCATATACTTAGCCAATTTTTGGGCTTTGTCTTCTGGATCGCATTTGTTGGCTCTTGTTGATGTTGTCCATGTAGTCTCATAGCATGTTGCCTTGTTTTGATGACGGTTTGCTTACTGGTTGCATCAGACTGCTGGTTGGACTAGACGAATGTTTGTCTCTTGATTTAACTAGCTCAAAATCCCATCAAACTTAGCCATTGTTCCTAGAATACACACTGAATCATGATGCAAGAAGATAAATGGGCTTACGAGCAAACGCTATGGATCGCTGGCGATCTATGTCCTTAGCATTTTCTGCTTTCTTCTCTTCTAACTTCTCTTGACTTGTTGTTCTAGTCCTTTTGGTTTGCTCTTGAGCTATTCTGACTTGATCAAGTTGTCCCGACTTCCTTTAAATTCTGTTGGGTTTAAAACTCGGACAATACAGTAAAAGATGACGAATATCAACAACTATGAAAGATGCTGTAAACCATCAATGCGGCAAGGGTGCCATAAACCATCAATATTGCAAAGATGTAGCAAACCAGCAATAAAGTAGGATGCCATAATTTATCAATGTAGGTAGGGTTGTTGCATACCAACAATATACAGAAGATTGTCGCGTATCACCAATGCAATGAATGATGCTGAGAATTAAGGGCGCCAAAGGATACGTGGCAACCAGGCTGCCTACTTCAACTCTTGTAAATACGGACCCCATAGCTTCATGGAAGGGGCGAATTCTTCCTGTCTCTTTTCTTACATTTATAGATTTATAAACCCTAAATCGAATTGTGGATTTAGGGTGCCTATTGTAAATTTGTTACTTTTTTGCAAACAAAGACTTGTATAAATCGATTTTACATGGCATACTACAGGTAAATAAAGATTCTTGAATATGATTTGACTTATGACTTGCATATGACTTTTATTCTCTATTTCTTAGGACATGCACATGATTTCTTTACGGAACATGCATACTTCTTGTGAGTTGACATAAGGATATCCAAGCCTATCTCTAACCAAGCCATATCTACTTTGCACATTTCGGGGTTAATAAAGAAATTCAACGGTCCAAGTTTACCAATTCATCCCAGTAGTAAGAAAATGTTTCGTGATATGAAGAGAGTCCTTTATTAGGATGGGATAAAGGGAGATATAGGTGAATACGTGTAGATATGTTTCACTTATCATCAAGTGAAACTAAGAACTAAAAGCCAAGCGGTTTACTTCAACCCTTAGAAGTACCAACTTGGAAGTGGGATTCGATATCTATGGATTTTATTGACAGACTGTCTAGGTCAAGAATGAAAAATGATAGCATTTAGGTGATAGTTGATGGACTAACTAAGAGTGCTTATTTTATCCTTATGATGTCGAAAAGGACGGCGTTTGGCTTAGTGAAGCTATATATAAAGATTGTAGTGAGACTGTATAGGATACCAAGTAGTATTAGTAGCGATAAAGACCCATTGTTTATCAGTGAGTTCCGGAGAAGTTTGCAGAGTGCATTGGGTACAGAGTTGAACTTGAACACAACTTACCACCCAAAAAAGGATAAACCATGTATTAGAAAATTTGTTGAGAGCACATGTCTTGGATTTTGGAGGGCCTTGAGAAGATCATTTGCATCTAGTAGAGTTTGCTTATAATAATCATTGCCAAACTAGTATCAGAATGGTATATTTTAGGCACTTGTGAAAGATCGTGTAAGTCGCTAGTTTGTTGGTTGGAGATGCTACTAAGAAGGTAGTGTTGATTCGCGCCAGTATGAAGGCAGCGCAATCGAGAAAGAAGAGTTATGCCGATAAGCAAAGAAAGGAGCTTGAGTTTGCAGTAGACAATCACGTATTCATGAAGGCTTCTCCAATGAGAGGAGTAATGTGCATTGGGAAATCGGAAAAGTTAGCATCTAGATACGTTAGACCATTTCCAATGGCTGAGATGATCAGTAAACTGGGATATAGAGTCGAGTTGCCAAGCAGTCTGGCGGGTGTGCATAATGTTTTTCATACATCACATTTATGGAAATGTGTGCATGACCCAAATTCGATAGTGGAACTTAGGGTGACGGAACACTTATTTGTAGAGCCAGATTTGACGTATGTAAGACGACCGAAAGGAATAAAAAGGCATGATGCAAAGAAATTGAGGAACAAGGTTATTAGACTTGTTCGTGTCTAATGGAGTAATGAAGGAACGATTGTACTTGGGAGGTAAAGGATATGATTAGGAATATTTATCCTGAATTCTTTTAGACATTCATGTAATTAGCAGTGTGCTTTATTTGTCTATTATATGAACTAGTAGAGTACTAGTATACCCATATATGATATAGTTATGTGTTAGTAGTTGCACTAATATATTTATGATTGATGGTTTGCATTAGTAGGGTACTAGTGTAATCTTTTATATTTGTGTGTACTTATATTACGATGACTTTAAACATTTAGGGGGTTAGGGTAAATTTTGTTTTCCTTATCGAAATTTCAAGGATGAAATTTTGATAAAGAGGGGTGACTGTAACACCCCATATTTTTAAGGGTCCACGATATGTAAAATTAATTAAAACTAAATTAAACTAAATCAAATTGAATTGAATTGATAATATGGAGACATTATTAATTAAATTATTAAAGTGATTTAATTGTAAGAATTGCCTAAAGGTAATTAAATAAATTAAGTGAGGGTTATTTTAAAATGTTAATTGGATAGACAAAAGATAATTAGAGCAATTTTGGTTGGTCTCGATTACTGAAAGAAGAAAACTTAAGTTTAATGGGAAAGAATTAATTAAAGAGAATAAGTTAGTAAAGCCCAAAACCACTAACCTATATTCCTTAGCCCCAACCTCTCATTCCATAGTCATTTCCATTTTTATTTCAAAAAAAAATTCTTAAGAAAAAGTCATGGTTGGCCACTAACTCAAGGTAAGAAGAAGAAGAAAATTCAAGTAAAATCAAAGCAAAGAAGATTAAGGGTTTCAAATTTAAAAGGAGAGTGTATTAAATCAAGTTTTGCTAAGCCGAGTAAGTAAAATCTTTCTCTAAAACCTATCCTAACCTATTTTATTCATATTTGACTTTTATATGAATGTTTTGATGATGTTAAACATGTTTGCATGTTTTAATGTTATTTTAACTATGGTCTAAAATTTAATTAAGGTGAATTTTTTCATATTTTAGAGTAAAACATGGTCTAATCACATCAAAATGCCATGAAATTTTGATATGATATGCTTAATGATGAAATAGAGATGAAGTTTTGATTGCATAATTTTTGGAGTTAATAAGAATATTTTATGAATTTCCTAAGCTGGGAAAATAGTTAATTTTGGGTTAATTAATTATTAAAAATAACGAAATCAATTATTTTGACTTGAAATTTTTACAGAAGATAAAATATTATAAAGTATATTTTTGATGAATTTTTTGGATTTTTTCCATTAGTTTCTATTTTATATGAATTATTTAGTGGTGCAAAACACTAATTAATTAGGAAAAATTAATTAATTAATTTGGATGTTTAGCTTTTTCTGAAATAGAATTGCAAAGATAAGAAAATTAATTGATTGATAAGAAGTTGACAACAAAATTGGTTAGGTAAAAAGTTTTTGCTTAAGTGGGCAGTAAATTAATTTTCAGTCTAATTATAAAACTGACATTGAGTCATTTTTGACTAAGTAAAACTTAAACTACAAGTCTAAACTTTACATTAAGCTAAGAAAACATGTGCATAGAAGTTAAAATAGAAGAGTGGGTATCACATGGGATCCAACGTTTTATTAATAAAATCAAAACAAATAGTGAAGCTTATAAATTAACCGGCGACAGCTCCTATTCATTACTCACGATAGCTTCTCTTCATTGTTCGTGATGACTAGGAATTGGCAACAAATTATCAACGACGCCAAAGACACACGTTGACTTGATCTTGTATTGGACACGAAGGTTTATAGGTGACATCACTAAATGAACTAGTAAGCCAACCAGTAAAAGCAAAAAATGAAATAAAAGATTGCACGTTGACTTGAATTTGCATTGCACACTGCATATTAAATCATGCAAGTATAAATAAACATGAAATAAATGATTGCATACAAAGTATAAAATGCAAAGGTCTGGAAAAGAAAATTAAGCACAACGACTTTTGTACGCGATGACTCACTCAAATGCAAATAACTACTCACGAAGGCTCAATTTACATTAAAATACGAAAGCACCAACGTACATACATAAATACATATATATATACACACACACATGTTAGATTTGGGTGATATAAATATTCCATATTTAAGTAGATCTTGGAGATATTTGAGTCTATGTGGAATTATGACTCATATTCATTGCCTACTTTATAGATTTGATAGAATTTGGAGTGTGATTAGTTGCACTTTTTAGAGATTTTGTGTATTTGGCAGAGTGATTAGTCGCCTCTTTTATTGCATTAGAGAATGCAACAAATTACTACATGGGAAAGATTAATGGAAGTATTCAATTACTTCTTAAAGAAGATATTTTGTCAAGTCTATTATAAATAGACATGTCTAGGGTTGATAAGAGATGTGTGGAAAAAGTGTATTTGGTAGAGTGTTCGGGATTGAGATTTCTTCTCAATTTTAGGTCTCTTTTGTATTTTCTTGGTTAAATCAATAAAAGTTTTGTTTTGGGGGGAATTTTTTTTTTGTTTGCTTTCTTCACTACTTTCTCTTCTAAATCTAATTGTGTAGTGATCCCGAAAAATTCTTAACATTTGGTATCAGAGCCAACTACACAAATTTTTGGAAGAGTCTTTGGCTATGGAGAAGATAAGTGTTGAAAAGCTTAATGGAAGGAACTAGGGGTTATGGAAGACGAAAATGGAAGATTATCTCTATCTTAATGATCTTCACCAACCTTTGGAAAACAAAGGGGAAAAGCCAAATGGAATAACTGAGGCAAAGTGGGAAATTTTGGATAGGAAGGCAGCTGCAGCAATTCGGTGTTTTATGGAGAATTCTGTGTTTCATATCGTTGCTTGTGAAACTTCTACTTTTGGCATATTGAAGAAATTGGAAGGAATTTATGCCAAAAATTCTGTGACGAATAAGGCATTCCTGATGAGAAAGTTGGTCAATCTAAAACTAAAGGAAGGCGAATCGATTAGCGAACATCTAAACATCTTTCAAGCAATTGTGAACCAATTGGCGCAGATAAGCTTCAAAGTTGATGACGAAACTCAAGCTTTAATATTAATGAGCTCATTGCCTGAAAGTTGGGAAACTCTAGTAGTCGCATTGAACAATTCAAATTCTAGTGGTGTTGTTTCCATGGAGACTGTGGTTAGCAGCCTTCTTAATGAGGAGATGCGGAGGATAAATTCATCGAAAGGAAAGGCCACTGAAGAAAAGGAAACTACAAGTCCATTGGCAGAGGTCCATTTTGCAAAAAGAGAAAGACGCTCATTCAAACCAAATACGGATCGAGACTTCATTTGCTATTACTGTGACAAACCAGGCCATAAGCTGAAATTTTGCAATAAATTAAGAGATGATAAAGAGAGGACCGTGATGAGGAGGTAAACTTTGGCATTAGCAATGATGTTCTTTGTGTTGATATAAGTATGGGAGGAGAGTGGGTGCTAGATTCTGGTGCATGTTTCCATATTTGCAATCAAAGGGAAGCATTCACTGATTATAAGGAGGAAGCATGCAAGGTGGAGTCCGCTAGTGGTGGAGATCTACAAGTTCAAGGCACGGGTTCTGTCATGTTGAAGATGGATACTGGAAGGTTGGTGACGCTTACAGGGGTTAGGCATATCCCAGAAATTAAAAGGAATCTTGTCTCTGTTGGACAGTTGGAAGGGAAAGGTTGTAACTTCTCGACTCGAGGTGGAGTAACTAGGGTTTGGAAGGGTAACAGGGAGGTGCTGCGCGCGAAGAGGAAAAACAATAATATTTATTCATTGCTTGGAAAAACCGTAAAGATTGCAAATTCTTATACAAGTGAAGTTGGAGAGACAAATCTGTCTGAATCAAGGTGGAGCCAACAACGGAAAACCACAAAGCCTACTTGGAGGTCTTTGTGGTATTACAAGCAATTCTGATCTGTTGATAATGTGCATGTTCGATTGGCGGGCATGCATAGTTTAGAGGGAGGTTTAGCTTTGTGGTGAAGACATTTGTTTCCTTGGATATATTGTTTGGAATTTGAGGTTCTAGGAAGAGATTGAATGACATTTAAGGAATATTATATCAAGGTGGAGATTGTTAGATTTGGGTGATATAAATATTCCATATTTAAGTAGATCTTGGAGATATTTGAGTCTATGTGGAATTATGACTCATATTCATTGCCTACTTTATAGATTTGATAGAATTTGGAGTGTGATTAGTTGCACTTTTTAGAGATTTTGTGTATTTGGCAGAGTGATTAGTCACCTCTTTTATTGCATTAGAGAATGCAACAAATTATCTACATGGGAAAGATTAATGGAAGTATTCAATTACTTCTTAAAGAAGATATTTTGTCAAGTTTATTATAAATAGACATGTCTAGGGTTGATAAGAGATGTGTGGAAAAAGTGTATTTGGTAGAGTGTTCGGGATTGAGATTTCTTCTCAATTTTAGGTTTCTTTTGTATTTTCTTGGTTAAATCAATAAAAGTTTTGTTTTGGGGGAATTTTTTTTTGTTTGCTTTCTTCACTACTTTCTCTTCTAAATCTAATTATGTAGTGATCCCGAAAAATTCTTAACAACACATACATACATACATACATACACATAGAGACGTACACGTTGGCTTGGTAGCCCCAACATATATATGCCACCTCACAATGCACGGCTTCAGGAAACGCACTATACTAAATCAAATAATTGGACAAAGCAACTACATAAAAGTTAGATAATATAAATGTACACGAAGCACAATGAGCCAAGGTACCTAAATGCTGGTGAATGCAACTTTTGTGATTTTGCATGCTAGTGAAGCACACGAAGCCAAGGTGGAAAATGCATGCATGCGAATGAATAGGGAAACATATTTTTATACACGATGTTACCTAAACGACTGCATATATTTGTACGCGAAGGCTCGGCCTTCAGTAGCAGCACATAAATTGCACGCAACAGCATTAAAAAGAGAAATAATAATAATAATAAATAATAAATAAATATATGCGAAAGCATTTGCTAAAGAAAGGACTCGATGACTGTATGTAAACAAGCAAGATGCTATTAAAATTGAATGCGATAACCAGGTAGGAATTAACCGCGACGATAGCGTTGGTTTGCTTGGGAATTTACTCGAAACTGTTAATAACATTTTAATTAAATACGACGACCATGAGATAACCAATATACAACAAGTAAAATGCAACTTGTAATATCTTGAGAAGCTATATTCTTTTAAATTTGAATACTTAAAGCGCGTTTGAAAGATGGTTTTTAAGTGTTATTGAACTATTTCATAAGAATGAAATAAATGAAAGATTTTATATGTTAAAATTGTGTTAACTTATTAAAGAAATGAAGGAAGCTTAGAAAAACTAATAAATGATAAGGTAACATTTAAATGATGGATAAAAATATTCTGTCTAAAGAATGCGCAAAGTACACAATTAATGAATGAAAAAAATTAAAGAATTGAGTCACAATCATAAACATATACCGACTCATAGAGTTATTGGATGGTATGTTGTCTTAACTATCAGTCTAAAATCCAATGGTATATGATAAAGTGTCACGGTAGGGCTCAACCTAAGAAAATTATAAAACTTAATTTATAGATGAGTTAAGGCAGTGTACAAAGCATCAGGGTAATGTTATTAAAAATAACTGGCAGGGTGCTAAAACATCAGGGTGATGTTATAATTAATTCGACAACATGAACGATAGCGGTTTAGGGACTAAGATGAGCTATTGACATCTGGTAAGGCGCTAATTATAATGTATTCAGGGAGCTTACATTCACTCTTTTAGGAGAGTTAGGATGACTCTAGTCAAGGTGACTTCTATGGAAACGAGTCGACGTTTTTACCAGGTGACGTTGTTCGAACAAAAGACTATATTAGTGATGGAAAGGCCTAGAGAGGTAATCACTAGATTAGTTAAAGATAACTAATGAAGAAAGCCTAAAATAAGAGATTAGGTGATGGATGAATGAACGATGAATGATTATATGACTTGGTTCATATTTGGATGATAAGTATATGGTATACTTGACTTAAATTGATATGTGTGTGTGTCTATATATATATGGCTTGGTTTACAATACACACACACACACACATATTGAACAAGGATCAGCTACACCTCATTTTTCCTCCACCTCAAATCCCCCTTAATTTCAACTACATATTCCAAATTAAATAATAGAATGAATGGCAAGGGAGAGAAAATATATTTATTTAACTTTGGAACATGTGGTTGAAATTAAATAGGATTTGAGGTGGAGCAAAAATTAGGTGTAGACGATCCTTGCCCTACACACGCACATACACATACATGACTTGGTTTACAATTAGATGAGAAGTGTAGGGTATACATATTGCCTAAATGTATGCACATAGTTAATTTCTATGCTATATATATATATATATATATATATATTGATGTACATAATGTTATGATGATGAAGTGAGTGGAAAACCCGTTCTGCATTAGCGGTGTGGTCTCACTATGGATGCTTAAGGTAAAAATTTTACTCACAGCCTTATTGTTTGATCCGTGTTTTTATTATTTTCCATAAACTCAGGGGTAATCATTCAAGTAGGCTGAGTTTAAGGATTAGACATGTATTTTTTTAAAGACGAATAAAAGTTTCAATGACGATGCAAAGGGATTGCTATTTAAATAAAAGTATTTTAAAATTTCCGTTATGTAAAACCAAGATTTATAACTGGTTAAGTGTGCGCTGTTGACATCTTCATATGTCAGACACACACTACTCTGATTTTCTCACTATATATTTACCCCAACATGGGATTGATTTGAGTTTAATGATGTACTGAATTATGTAATACAATTTGATGTAATGAAAAAGATATTTAGCTGTTCTGTTTACTTATGTTATGAAAAAATATTAAACTCACTTTGTCGCTGGAAAATGATTTCGGTTATGACTGCAACATCATTAGCTTCTATTTTCAAGTCTCGAAGTGGGGGATTTTACAGGGATTCAAGTGAAGCCTTCTTTTTTGAGGATGTTAGTAAGAGGCTTGGCGATGGAGGCGTAGTGACGAATAAATTTCCTATAATATCCCGTCAAGCCCAAAAATCCATGCAGTTCATAATTTTTGTTGGAGTTGGCCATTCTACCTTGATTTGGATTTCGTTTGGGTCAACTTTAACACCACGTCTCAAAATTAAAAGGCCTAAATAAACGATTTCGATTATAGAAAAAGCACACTTGGAGAGGCTAATAAAGAACCCATGCTAGGCTAGGATTTGAAGGGTAGTTTGTAGATGTGATATCTAAGAGGCAGGCTAGTGATGGGCTATAGATGAATGTCATAAAAAAACTAATATGAAGTGGCAATATTAGGGTTGGAAAATACTGTCCATAGTTGCTTGAAGGTAGATGTGGCATTGATGTGGCTGAAGGGCACGACGACGAATTATTAGTGGATGTCATAGGAGCGAAAAGGTACTTTGGGAATATTCGGGGGGTGGACTTGAATTTCAAAGTAACCACTTCGTAAATCCAATTTTAAGAACTATATAGCACCGTAGAGTTTGTCCAAAAGATCCTCAACGGTTAGGATAGAGAATCAATCCTTTATGGTAATGGTGTTTAATACTTAGTAATCTACGCAAAATCGCCGTGTTCAGTTCTTTTCTTAACGAGGATGACTAGGGAAGAAAACAGGCTAGTAGAAGGTCGTGTAAGTTTTACACAGAACATTTCATGAACCTTTTTTTTATTTTAGATTTTTGGAAGGGGTTACGGTTTAACATTGATAGGTGGAGTGTTGGGAAGGAGGTTAATATAGTATCAAGTAGAGAGGAGGAAGTCCAGTTGGTGGGAGAAATAAAGCATAGTGTTTATTGAGGAGAGTTTTAATATGTGGATGTATTTAGGAAGTTGTTGGTGAGGGTATGTGGGTAGAAGTATTGAGTTGCAATAGAGGCAATAAGCCATGTAAGAGGTTGTGTGTAGGCCTTTGAGTTGGTATACGGTAATTTCTGCTGGGTTAGGAGGTGTGGTGGGGCCGTTAAGGTGATAATTTAGTTATTATGGTAAAACGACATGGTTAGTGATTTATGATTGATGGTAATTGGGCCAAGTGTTTCAGGCCATTGGATGTCCAGAATTAAACATGCTCTAGTAAAATCTATCTCAAAAATATAGCTTGCTCGATTTCTACCTGGACCTTTCCACAAACTCCAACGTTCCACAATTGTGCACTATTTCGGACTGTGATGCCAAAGTGACATGAGCTATCGATCTACAATCCTAAAATTTTCACAATCTGAGGTTGTATATAATTATGTATTGAAGTCATCGAAGGAGGAAAGTTCGCATTTTAGGGTTCGTATTGAAGTGGGGCTATATAGTGTATAGAGGTGTGGATGAGAGTTGTGAAAGGGGATGGTGGGGTAGAAAGAGGGGGAGGTTGGAGGTGTTAGGCTGGAAGTCATTTTGGTGTGTAGATCGACGATGGATTGGGTAAGTGGATGGATGGCGGATTTGATATCGGTAAGTTTGAATTGTTGCGTGGCAAGGTTGGATTATTTGGATGAGAGGGTGGAGGTGATAGTGTCTATGGATGTTAGATGTTGGTGGAGGGTTTCATCTATGAGGCGATTTCTTTGTTATGTTGTCTCAAGCAAGGTGTTCAAGGAGTGAAAGCACCAATGTTACAAAGGTTTTGAACAATTTATAATTTATGATAGTATAAAAGGGAAGGAGGAGTAATGACAAGGAAAAAGATATTTCATTAATCTTTTGCTTGCCATTTACATATAACTTTGCATATTTTTATAATTGTACAAGATTCAAATTGGACAAATATTTTAACTAATACACTCATCTAATGTCGCCTTATTAGCAAATAAGACAAAAACTATAACTAATTATATTCTTGTCATTCTCTGTTTATTTCTAGAAGGTGGATTAGTTTTGAAATTTTGTAGGTCTCATGATTGTTCACTTGAGCCTAGTGTGGTGCATTGGTGTGTCCATGATTAACGTGCATGTATCATCATCCTATTTAAAGGGAAACTAGTGTTTTCATTTTTGACGATGTGGATGTAATCATTGATCTAGACTGGTATTAGCGATGGAGGAGGTGGAACGGCGGCTGGAATTGAGATTGGTTAGGGTTTGCCGATGAAGATAAAAGGATGAAATGAAGATGTTGGCGGTAATGGTGAAATAGAAGGAGCGAAGGTTAAGCTGGTCAGACGTACTGAAGCAAGCGACCATTAACGTCCTATGAATTGATTTTTTTTTCTTTTCTATGTAGATATATTTATTAGCTCATATGTTTTAATCGCATAATCTCCCATGTAATATCCGATAATTGAGGTCCGATGGAACTAGAAAGTTATTAGTTCTTATTGCATGTTTGTTTTTGCACGTAGATAATGATTGATCGCTTCTTTCATGTAAGGTTGATTTTGAGGTGTCTCATTAATCACAAACCCAAAGTTTACCTTTCGCAATATTCGTTCGACAACGTTTTTAGAATAACTATTTAGAAGTTCATATTTAGAAGTTCATCGCTGTTTTTTTTAATTAACCGTTGTTATATGACAAAAGGATTTTTCCTTTAGTGTTGCAAATTAAGAAGGCTAAAAAAGAAAGCATAAACTTCACTCAAAAGAAGCAATAATAAGGTAATGTCAACATAAGGCACGAATATATTTGCTGCCCTTTTCTTGTACAATTTAAGTCGTAGATTCAAATGTTGCAGGACGAATCTCTTCAATCATACTTCATCAATTTTGTGCGTTCAAAATGTTGGAAATTGGGGTCTTTTAATAGCCCCGAGGAGAAACTATGACTTATTCTCTTTATTCACCAGTGTTCAGATCGTTAAGTAAATTGGCACAGCACCGGAAGGACATAATGACCTATTAAGAGTACTATACACCGTATATTAAAAAGTCAAAAGATGGGCCTGCGACTGGCTCTCTCACTAGTAAACTCTGTTTTACGATTTGACTTTTCTAAATTATCGCCTATTTCTTGTTCATAACTACTTCCAATTACCTAACCATAAGTAAGTTAGTCCGCTTGTAAATATCAAAAGTAAGTATATACGAATCTTTGCAATATCAAAAGTGCTCAAAAAGATAACACACATTAGTTCATGAAAAAGATGCAATAAAAATGTAAAGTTAACATTAAGGTACGATAAGACACCCTTTTCTTTTACAATTAAAAGATGCAATCTTCATAAAGAAGTGCATTTGTTGCCCATATTTGAATATGCATGAACGATCCTCTTTTCCATCTTAAAGCATCCAACTTTTCTCCTATAACAACTTTTTGGGAAAGAAACGCATTGGTGATAACTACACAAAAGTTTTAATTAACATCTAACTTTTAACCCATAATAGCTTTAGCTTAACATGCACTAATCACTATTCAACTCTGAATCAAATCCATCCATTTAAAGACGATGAACACAAATTTTGTTCACCACCTACACCCAAAAAATCCCTAGTCTCCCCTAACGTACCGATTCCTAAATCAAAATTCAAACATGGATTAACTGATGAAGTAACACCAAATTGTACGGCTTTTTGTAGCAATGCAGTAGCTGAAGTATTTGCATGCTCCGTGTTCATACCATAATTATTTTGATAACTGAACAACGATGGAATGCTTTCGCTGTATTTTGACGTTGGTACTATATTTTGATGGTACCATGAGCTGAGTAGAGAGTATTGATCTGCGTCTCCATACAAAGAAAGTTCTGGACTAATGATGTTATCATGCATTATATTTGGTCTTATAAACTCTGGCAAAGTATAACTCAGACCATTAAAATCTCCATAAGGAGTTATATTGTTGTTTACTGCAGCCATTCTTGCTGTTTCTTCGGCTAATGCGTCGCAAAAGGCTCTGTGAGTAATGAAGCTGTCTCTCCTGAAAATATGTATATATCAATATCAGCATCATATGATTTTAATACATTAGAAGAACAAAATGAAGAAAACTAAATAAAAGTGATCATGTACACAGACCTAGAGAAAATGACACCACAGTCGCATCGGTACTCACGAGTGCCACAAGTCTTAGAATGAGCCTTCCAATCAGACTTAACTGCGTATTTTTTAGAGCACTTATCGCACTTCCACTTTTTCTCACCGTGCTTTCGGCAAAAGTGCTTTTTGATCCCTGTAAGATCTCCCAATGCACGTGTTGGATTGTGATGAACGCAGTTGTTTTCAGGGCAAACATATACGCGTTTTCTTGGTTCTTTGCCGCTCCTTTGCTTAAGTTTCCATGGAAGGTTATGGCCTCTTCTATGCAGCTGCAGGTTTTGATCTCTTTGAAACCCTTTTCCACATACTTCACATAAGAACCTGTTTGTGGCCATTAGTGTTTTCGGAGACAATGCTATCACTTCTGCCTCTGGATCTATAATATAAAATTATCTATAGTTTAGGCACATATATGTATATAAATATATGTGCATGCATATACATATACATATACCTGGTGTTCCCGGAAGATTTCTCTTTCTCTTAACAGCATGTTGAGTTGAATCGTGGCATGTGTTTTGGAGCAAGGCCATTGAAATAAATTTTTTTTTTTTAGTCGAAACTAATAGGAAGAAGAAGAAGAAGAAAGTAAAGGCTAATTAATTAGGCTTAGGTTGATGTGAGTGTGTATGAGTCACATTCATGAGCATGCTTATTAAGAGATTGAGACTGAAAGAGAGTGGGAATATAATAATAACTGATTGGTGTGTGGGAGGTGATGAAAAGCAAAAGTTGAATGTTGGAGTGAGGCAAAGTTGCATCATGACAGTATGATGAGGATTATTCTATTTATGAGAGCAAAAAAGTTGTGCATTGATACCTTTGTTATTTGGAATGATTATCTAATTATTTGTAGTTTTGGTTCCTTTTATGTGCATGAGACCAACTTAACTAGATGCTAGCTAAAAAGCTGCAGTTTGGGTGTATATTATAAGGGTTGCTACAGAATGTATATCAACTTATTTTCCTCCAAGGTTTGCAGTTTGGGTGTGATATATATATATATATATATATATATATATATATATATATATATAACACAATTAAGTTAAAGTAATTAGTTGCTATATATGAACATTTTCTTACAAAGATTGTGGTCCGTCACCAACTCAGACAATGAAAAAAGGTATTTCAAAATTAAATCAGCCAAATTTCAGTTCTTAAATTCAAAACTCGTGAGAATTAAATGAATTAAATTTCATGCAGTCCAAATTGTCACAGATGTATCTAGTTAATATATTTCTCCATTATTACAAGCAAGGAGGTCAAACTACTTACAGTTTTGAGAGCATAAATGTGAAATTTAAGCAATGAATATTTGGATGCATGTGCATGAACAGAGCTGACTTCTACTTATAAATTGGATTATACCACTTTAAGTATCTGATTTTTTTACTTGAAGATCTGTTTATCTCATGTGTAATTTGGATTTAGCATACAAACTCTATTCGTTTTAAGAATATTCTTACAGTTCTCTATGATTATAGTAATCTTAGCTCTTAATACAAAACCTTTTCATTGGATTCCATTACGATTTACAACCCCAAACGCCTGATTAATTATTTTTAGTACAGAGGGAATGAGTACAATTGTCTCGAATCTTTTTCTGAATTATCATCGATGGTTGCGATATTATTAGTAGATGGACCCGTTATTGATTTGTATGATTTTGTTATAACACCTCATTCTTGGTTATTGGCGAAAATTTGGCGCAATTGTTCAATCACGAGAACACACTCAATATCGTATTCAAAAAATAGACAACATACTAAAGTTAGTGAAAAATGGGATTGAAGGGATCATAAAATCATGTTCATTTCTCCCTTCCTGGCATCCAGATGTTTTGTGCATTAACACTCAAAACACAACCCATTTTATTTGAATCATACAAGTTCATAGCTTTATCCGAGTTTCAACAAATCAAATAACTTGTTCGAATTTCAAAACTCGAGCAAGTGATAAATAGCCGTTGCATTCAAAAGGGCTAGTTGCTATAACGATTTTTCCACCACTACTATAAATCCACTTTCTTCTCGTTCCACCCCAATCCTACCATTTTTGCCTTCTATATTTCATCAAATTTCACTATACTTTAAACAATGTTCAACAAAATCAAACCAATCCCAAAGTTGTCAGAGCATCTCAACTCTACAATACTTCCAATTTTGCCCAAATGCATCACAATTACTCCACAACGATCTTCGTTTCCTCAACCTCCATACCTACGTTTTCCTACTCGACAGCAATTTCAACTAACTTCTTGTGATAAAAACTATTATCCAATGCAACAAAGTCAAAATGAAACATGAAGTTTCAGTCAAATTCCTCCTTCGAAGGGCCATGCATTTGACTATGATGAGACGTGCAAAATTTCAATCAACCTGTTGAATAAACATTAAATGCTATATTAGTGGAAAATGAAAACAATGAAAAGTCATGTCTAATAGAGTGAAGAGTCATGTCTGTTGAAATCTAAAAAGTTGTGTCTATTTGTAAGAGTGTGTGTTCCACTATAAATAGTGGTCATTTTATTGTGTTGGTTGTTAAGATTATAATGAAGTAACAAAAGTTGAATTAAAAGAAGAGAAAGTTATTCATTTGTCTCTCCTCTAAAATTATACTCCCCTTTTTCTCTCTTGACAAATTGGTATCAGAGCCAATGGAGAGTATGATGAGCCAAATGCCGCTACCACGACTAACGAAGGCGAATTATGAGAACTGGAGTATTCAAATGAAAGCTCTCCTCGGATCTCAAGATGCATGGGAGGTGGTCCAAGAAGGTTTTGAAGAACCAACAAATACCACGGGATATACGGCAGCTCAAAACAAGGCGCTGAAAGAGTTACGATCGAAGGATAAGGCGGCATTATACATGTTGTTTCGAGCCGTCGACGAGTCGGACTTTGAGAAGATTGTTGGTGCAACTACTTCAAAAGAAGCATGAGACATTTTAAAAAAAGTGTTTAGATGAGCCGACCGAGTTAAGCAAGTGCGTCTCCAAACTCTTCGTGGTGAGTTGGAGAGCATTAAGATGAAGGAGTCAGAAACTGTATCTGACTACATCACACGTGTACAGGTTGTGGTGAACCAACTCAATCGTAATGGCGAAGCGCTGACTGATGGCGTGTTGTGGAAAAGATTTTGAGATCATTGACCGACAATTTTGAGAATGTTGTGTGCGTGATAGAAGAATCAAAGGACCTTGCGACGCTTACAGTCGACGAACTTGCCGGTTCTCTGAAGGCACACGAACAACGTAAGAAGAAAAATAAGGAGGAGACACTTGAGCAGGCACTTCAAACCAAGGTGTCAATCAAAGACGAAAAGGTACCTCATGCACAAAATTTTCCTGGTAGAGGGCATGGCCATGGAGGTCGCAACAATGGTCGCGGTGGTGTAGGCCGCGGTCAGGGTGAATATTATGAGAAAAAGGGGCAGTCAAGCCAACAAAATAGTCGAGGTAGAGGACGTAGTCGTGGTAGAGGTGGCCAGTCAAATTATTCAAATGTCGCCACAACTGTGGCAAGCATGGACACTACGCAAAAGAGTGCAAATCAAACATCGATTGCTGTAATTGTGGTAAATATGGACACTATGCAAAGGAGTGCTATTCCGAAAAAAAGGTAGAAGAAAACGCAAATTTAGTCGCGGAAGAAGAGACAAGAGAAGATGGTGTTCTCATGATGGCTTACAAAAATACCGTTTCCGACAATGACACAGAGTGGTATCTCGATACCGACGCTAGTAACCACATGTGCGGGCACAAGCACCTGTTCTGAGGTATGCGAGAGGTTGAAGATGGACACGTTTCATTTGGAGACGCGTCAACGATCCAAGTAAAAGGCCAAGGTACAGTTTATTATTCACAAAAAGATGGTACAGAAGGATCAATTGAGAATGTTTACTTTGTACCTGATCTTAAGAGCAACATTTTGAGCATTGGGCAAATCATGGAGAAGGGATACACAGTATTCATGAAAAACCGGGCACTGCAATTGAAAGATAATGAAGGGCGTTTAGTTGCTCGAGCCGAGATGGGAAGAAATCGGATGTATAAACTGAAATTGAGAAGCATACAGGAAAAATGTTTGCGAGTCAATATAGAAGACAAGGCATCGCTGTGGCATCTCCGCTTTGGTCACCTATATCATGGTGGTCTAAAGAAGTTAGCAAAGAAGAATATAGTGCACGGACTGCCACACATGGACAATGAGGGCAAATTTGTGAAGAATGTGCGCTTGGGAAACAAACGAGAACCTCGTTTCAAAAGAATGCAGAATATCGAGCTAAACATATTCTCGAGTTGATTCATACCGACATATGTGGACCGATTACCCCCGAATCTTTCAGCGGTAAAAGGTACTTCATTTCTTTTATCGATGACTTCTCACGGAAAACTTGGGGTTATTTTTTGAAAGAAAAGTCTGAGGCATTCGAGGTGTTCAAAAAGTTCAAAGTTATGGTGGAGAAGGCAACTGGTAGACACATCAAATCCATACGATCCGAGTATACTTCGACGGCATTTATGGAGTATTGCGTGGAGCAAGGCATAAGGAGATTTCTAACAGCATCATACTCTCCTCAACAAAATGGTGTGGCCGAGAGGAAGAACCGGACTATTCTCGATATGGTTCGATCAATGCTCAAAAGCAAGAAGATGCCGAAGGAATTCTGGGCAGAAGCTGTACAATGTGCCATCTATGTACAAAATCGATGTCCACATATGAAGTTAAATGATCAAACACCACAAGAGGCATGGAGCGGACAAAAGCCGACAGTTTCTCATCTCAAAGTGTTCGGTAGTGTGGCTTATGCACACGTACCAGATCAGCAAAGAACGAAGCTTGAAGACAAAAGCAAAAGGTATATTTTTATTGGGTATGATGAGAAGACAAAAGGGTACAAGCTACTCGACCCGATAAGCAAGAAGGTGATGGTGAGTCGTGCTGTGCGAGTAAACGAAGCAAGCGAGTGGGACTGGAATAATTCGACAGAGGCTATTATAGAAGTTGGAGAATCATCAGCCATTGCACCAGCAAGTATATCAACAGACCCTGAAACTGCTGATAATAAAGATGAACCACTACAACCCAAAATACGAAGTTTGCAAGATTTGTATGATTCGACAAATGAGGTACACCTTGTATGTCTTCTGTCAGATGCTGAAAATATCAGTTTTGAAGAGGCGGTTCGAGACAAGAAGTGGCAAACTGCCATGAACGAGGAGATTAAGGCAATTGACCGCAACAATACATGGGAGCTAGCAGAATTGTCGAAAGGAAGTCAGCCCAATGGTGTGAAATGGGTGTTCAAGAAAAAGATGAATGCTCAAGGCGAGATAGAACGGTACAAGGCACGACTTGTTGCGAAGGGATACAAGCAAAAGGAAGGAATCAACTATGACGAGATATTTGCTCCTGTTGCAAGAATGGAGACAATCCGATTACTCGTTACACAAGCTGCTCAATTCAAATGGCCGATATTTCAAATGGATGTCAAGTCGGCATTCTTGAATGGAGTGCTCGAAGAAGATGTCTACATCGAACAACCACCCGGATACATAAAAGTCGGAGAAGAGAAGAAGGTGCTAAAATTGAAGAAGGCACTTTATGGGTTGAAGCAAGCACCGCGGGCTTGGAATACATGCATCGATTCATATTTCAAGGAGAACGGGTTCAAGCAATGTCCTTATGAGCATGCCCTTTATGTAAAGAAGAATGGAGGTAACATATTATTTGTTGCTCTTTATGTCGATGATCTCATCTTTATGGGTAACAATAATGAGATGATAGAAGAGTTTAAGGGCACAATGACATGGGAATTCGAGATGACAGATTTGGGCTTGATGAAGTTTTTCCTAGGTTTGGAGATTAGACAAGTAGAGACGGGAATTTTTATATCACAGGAGGCATATGCAAAAGAGATATTGAAGAAGTTCAATATGGAAAATTGCACCCCTGTATCAATACCAATGGAACCAGGTGCAAAACTTTCAAAGTTCGGTGGAGGAGAACGTGTCGATGCGAATAGATACCGGAGTTTGATAGGAAGCCTTCGCTATCTCACATGCACAAGGCCGGATCTTTCATTTAGTGTCGTCATTGTAAGTCGGTTCATGGAGGAGCCGACTCATTCGCATTGGAAAGCGCTAAAGCGAATCCTAGGTATATCCAAGGAACGTTGTCACTGGGGCTGTTCTACTCAAAAGCAGAAGATTACAAGTTGGTTGGCTATTCCGACAGCGATTGGTGCGGAGACATAGACGATCGAAAAAGTACTTCGGGTTATGTGATCTTTATGGGAGGTAATGCGTTTACTTGGCTTTCAAAGAAGCAACCGATCGTAACTCTCTCGACGTGTGAAGCTGAATATGTGGCAGCATCTTGGTGTGTATGTCATGCGATATGGCTTAGAAATTTGTTGAGCAAGATGGAGCTAAAGCAACTTGGTGCAACCGTGATTCATATTGACAACAAATCAGCAATTGAGTTGGCAAAGAATCCTGTAAACCATGAAAGAAGCAAACACATTGATGCTCGTTTTCACTTTATCCGAGATCATGTGAAGGAAGGAAGTGTGAAATTGGTGCATGTGACAAGTCAGGATCAAGCTGCAGATATCTTTACAAAACCACTGCCGAAAGTACTTCTCAATAGATGCAAGAAAATGATTGGCATGACGGATGGAAGAAGCATTTAAGTTTACAGGGGAGTTTTGTTGAATAAACATTAAATGCTATATTAGTGGAAAATGAAAACAATGAAAAGTCATGTCTATTAGAGTGAAGAGTCATGTCTGTTGAAGTGAAGAGTCATGTCTGTTTAATAAAAAGTCGTGTCTGTTTAATGAAAAGTCGTGTCCGTTGAAACGAAAAGGTGTCTATCTAAAAAGTTGTGTCTATTTGTAAGAGTGTGTGTTCCAATATAAATAGTGGTCATTTTATTGTGTTGGTTGTTAAGATTGTAATGAAGTAACAAAAGTTGAATTAAAAGAAGAGAAAGTTATTCATTTGTCTCTCCTCTAAAATTATACTTCCCTTTTTCTCTCTTGACACAACCCACTCTCTACAAATCTAGTCCACCATCATACAACTTATTTCCAACATGTTTTTCCGCTTCTGTAGGGAAATATTAACAGTTCGGGTTTAAAATTTAAATGGACAAGAGAAGATGAAGTGCGTTTTGTCAAGGACCTGTAACTCAAGGGTCTGAGATATGACACTTTACAAATATTCTAAAAGTTATGAATTGGAGATCAGAGAGACGTCCTAATGAGTGCTTTTAAATAAAATTTCACTCTTTTTGTTAAGAAAAAAAATCAATGGTTGCAGACTAAAAAAATAAACGCCGACTGTAACAACTCAGAATTTGTAATGTTTCGAATGAGAATATTTAATTTATTTAAATATTCAAATTTGATTTGAATATAATAAATAATAATTGTTAATAAAACGAGTTACTTTTTAATGATGTATTTTTAAATGAATTTATATCATTACAAGAAATACAATGATTTTCGACGGTTTCGAGCCGTTGGAAGCCATCAGAAATGCCGTCGGTATAGAGAACACGGCTTTCGTCTTTTTTCGACGGAAACGACGAAGTTTTTTCGACGGCTTCCAACGGCTGTTTCGACGGAAATTTCGGCGGTCTTTCCGACGGTTAAAACGTCCACATGGCTTGAAAAATCGACGGAAAGCCGTTTGAAGCCGTCGGGAGCTGTCGCTGATTTTTGGTAAATAAGCCGTCGGAAACCGTCAGGAGCCGTCGGAAATCTAGGTGATTTTTATATTACAGCAGCCATTCGAATTTCAAACAGCACATCAATATCAATATATATCACAACACATCAAAATCAATATATATCAGATATATAAGCTAAAATCAATATCAATAATAATATAAAACTCAAATATTACCATCTCAAACTCAAACAAAAAACAAAACAAACCGTCCATCATCAATCCCACACACCCAACAGCAATATGTACATCAATATCAATGTACAACATATACAACATCTAAAATGCCAACCAAACACATCGGTCGAACAAATCAACATTAAACACCATATCAAACACCACATGTCCGCAAATCAACATCACCATCTCTCATTGTATATATACATAAGTTTCAAAAACAAACACCGCAAAACGTACCTCATGACTCGTCACCGGCTCCGAACCACCAGACGAAGGGAATGCTCCATGCTACTCCATGTACTCGACCAAAAGCTGATTCAGTTGCTCCATTTGCGAATTCAATAAAGACGTGTACACCATTTTGAAAATGTTCACTTATTGAGCCTTCAATTTCTCTTCTTTGTTCGTACATCCAGTTCTAATATAATTGACCATTTTTCCTACTTTAAAACATAAAACGTATTAATCATTTACGTATTGACATTTTATTTTTCAATTAAATCATACATTTAAATTTTTGCAAATATATAAAATTATTCTATTTAATTTTACTTTCAAATGGATTTACACAAATTATATGAATATAATCTAAAAATTTTAGGTTATTATTTTACATTTTGATGGTTAGCCATCCTACTTCACATTACAAACACAGAAGTAATTATATTTTGTAAATCATTTCAGTTTAAACGATTCAACGAAATTTCGACAACACTTCTCCTTTGTTCCCTGTATCGTACACGTATGCGTGTACACATGGAACAAAAAGAAAGTGTTGTCGAAATTTTGTGAACCGTTTAAAAAGAAATGATTTGCAAAATATAATTACTTTATTGTGTTTGTAACTTGTCCAATACAGGGACAAATCCGACAAATATTGTATCAGATGAATATAAATGTCCGTTCTGTGATAAAAACGAATATCCATATAACGATCATATACAATACCTGTCAGACGGAGCCAAAAACTATCTAAGTGATTTATAAAAAGTAAAACGTATTATACAATAATTTTTACAATAATTTATTTACATTCTAAGAAACGCATACACTAAATCGTCGTTTTCGTTATCTTAAAAATACATACATTAAATCCTAAGCATCGACTCTAATCAGGCCCGGCCCTGACCCAAGGCCACCAAGGTGGTGGCCTAGGGCCTCCAATTTTCTAGGGCCCCAAAATTTTAAAAATAGTTATATATAAAGTATGTTATTCTCTAAAATTAAAAAGATCAGTTGGTCTAGTGGTATTGTGTTTGTTAATGCATTGGAATAGCCAAGGTTCGAGTCCTACTTTAGCATAATTTTCTTCTATGTTTTTACTGCATTTGAGGCAAATTGCCTTGGCCTTGCCTTGGGCCTCCAAGTGCTCAGGACCGGCCCTGACTCTAATTAATCCAAACTAGCCGTAATGCACGTATGCACTAATTAATCAACACATATACACCAATTAACGCATATATACACTAAACAAATTATTTTTCTCAACATTTAAATGATAAACAATTATAATAACAACCTAATTAGCATTCAATAGGGTATAACAAACAATCAATGGGGTATTATAAATAAATATAACAACAAATTAACCCTAATTACCAAATCAAAATTAAATAGGGTTTATAAATTAAACGTTTTTGAAGACCAATAGCTAATGGAGAGACTTGAAAATTGAAGATGGAGATAGTTTTGGAGGCGTGGAGGCTTGCTGACGGCGTGGAGGAGGTGAAGGAGGTGGTGTATGTGAGATTTGGAAAGGAAATTTAGGATTTAGATAATGAAGAAGAAGTGTCGGCCTGGCGCTGAAGTATTTGCGACTTTTCGACGGCTGCCGACGGGTATTTATTTTTATGACGGCTTCCGATGGCTGCGGGCGGCTAGTTTACTTTATTTTCAGTAATGCAACAGCGATTACTAGCCGTCGAGAAAAAAACAACGAGCCGTCGGCGGCCGTCGGAAATGGACGTTTGTATGAGTTTTCCATAATTTTTGAATTTAAAAGTATTTAAATTATCGTTCGACGTATTTTTCGGCAAATTTTGGTATTTTTGAAATTTCACGGGATAAGGTAACCAGTGTATTTTATTGTTGTTTTATTGTGTCGTATTGTTGTGCGTGATCGTATTTTTATTTCTATCATTCACGGTTCGTACACGTATGAAATACTGTGTAGTGATGTACCATAAATTATTTTATAAACTAAACCCAACATTTAACATTTTCATCACTTCTCTGTTTTCTCTTTCTCTTTTCTTTTCTTTTTTCGAATGAATGAAATAAGCTTCCCCCTTTCGAAAATCAAAATCAAAATTTAGGGTTTGTTAAAAATCATGAAATTAGATTCGTTGAGTTCGGGGAAGGGTAGTCTTCGATTCTAGGTGAAATGGATGGGTGCGGTCGACATTGGTGGAGCTCAACGTGACTAAGTTCGATCTAGGATTAGCAATTGAAGGAGCTTTAGGAAATAATAGGCGAAGGCGTTGGTGGCAATGCGTTTCTCGTGCGAAGAAGCATATAGGGCGGCGATTTGGTAGAGTTCGATCATTGTTACGGGGTTGCGACATTTCATGGTCGAGGAGGAAGGCAGTAGGTTGCATTCTTGTGGGGGGTTCGAGCTTGATAATTTTGGGTCCAAGGCGGAAAGCAAGCGAAGAGGAGTTCACCGGAGTTGACGCTTCGTCGAATCGTTGAGCGAGGAGGGAGATTGGAAGGAGAGAAGAAGTCGACCGTTGGGTTCGTGCACGTACCAGTGCATATGCATGTACAGGGGAATGATTTGGGGATAGGGAAGATGATTAAAATGGTAATTAGTGGATAAATTTGTAATTAATCCAAAAACTTATAGAATGAATCTTCATACGAAGTCCAATCGAGACGCGATCTTTGCGTTGCGCTCGTAATAGCGATATCTATGCATTGGGATTGATTTCGTCGAGTTCAGAGCAAGTGAAATTTTGAGCTAAAATTGAATGTCGTTCGATTTTAGATCGAACCAGAACGCGTAAGCATCTGTTGGAATTTCGATAAGTTATCTCAGCTTTGGATGAATACTATATGATATATAGTAAATATAAATTATTGTTTTTTTGCTTGAATGATTTATTGGTTTGGTTTGGTTGAATATTGCTTCAAAAAACATGATGATATATAAAATGAAATACATGGAATTTTGTAGAGGAATCCAGATTCCTCGCTGTTGTGATTTAAATTCCAGTTATATACTTGTTGTATATATTGTCGAATGCTAAAAGTTTAGTAGTTGGCCATATTAGATATGACATTGATATATGTTATAAATTGAACTTTTTTAGTGATAAAGGTAGTAGTAGTATTGGTTAAGTGTTATGGTAGATATTGGCCTCATTATATTATTTTGAAATACTATGGTTTGCTATTTGGATTTGAAATTGGTTTTGATTGAGAGAATGATTCTTAAATGTGACTTTTGGATTTTTCTTTTGCATTTTATTCAAAAATAGTATTTGAACTTCTCTATTTTACTCCAACCTTTTTGTAAATATTTTAAAAAGTATTTCAAAAAGTATTTATTTTACAGAAAAGTTAATATAATAACAGCTGTTTATTTTAAAGAAAAAGGAAGATTTATCTTTAATTAAAAAAAGTGATTCTATTTAAAAAGAAGATAGAAATATTTTGGGAATAAATATTGGTGAATGGCTTTATATAAAATGTTGTATAGAAAGAGAGATTTATAAATGCTATTTTATAAATAAAAGAGTAGATTTTTAAATGGTGTTTTATAAAAAGGAAAAAGTTATATCATTTTGATAAATTGGAAAATAAATCACATTTGTAAATTTATGGTGATATATGGAATGATTGTTTATGCGAGGTATTTAGTCCTATCTTGAAACTGAAGATTTGTAATAAGTATATGAGATTTAAAATCAAGAGACTTATAGAAGAAGTTTTATAATATAAAAGGAGATTTATCTCACCTTTGGATGAATGATTTATTAGTCCTATCTTGAACCAAAATGTGTGAGCGTTCGCTGGAATTTCGGTGAGTTATCTCACCTTTGGATGAATACTACAGATATATAGTAAATATAAATTATTGTTTTTGTGATAAAATGATTTCTTACTTTGGTTTGGTTGAATTCCTGCTTTGAAAAGTGGGATGACATATAAAATGAAATATGTGGAATTTTGTAGAGGAATCCAGATTCCTCGCCATTGTGATTTTAAATTTCAGTTATATACTTATTGTATAAATTGTTGAATGCTAAAAGTTTGGTAGTTGACCGTATTGGATATGACATTGATAAATGTTATAAGTTGAACCTTTTTAGTGATAAAGGTAGTAGTAGTGTAACGATCGCGATCTTTCGACTTCCGAAAGTCGACATTAATACGTCCACTGTATCAAATGCCACGCAATCCATTTCCCATTTCAGTTTGTTTTCCCGACTTAGACCTTGCATAAACAATTTTATACAATTTATTAATATTCGAAATAATCGAATAATCCAATTATCGTTTGGTAATTTTAATTATCCAATGATTTTGTTTTGAACTGAACTGTAAATATAAATATATTTCTCTAATATATATATACATATATATTTTTCTTAACTGAAATTTTCTTTACTGTCATAACAGGATTATCAAAACTTTTGCTTATTGTTTCAAAAATCTTAAATCTGCATACCTCTTCCCAGATCGATGAACACAGCCGTCCCTGCTCACGCCTTCGTTGATGAACTCGTCGCCCTCCACGTTCAAGCATCGTGAACCCACGCTTCCAGTCTACGTTGCCGAACCACCACGACTTCGACATCTCTCGTATACACGAACGCATCGCCACACGAACTCGTGAGCATGCGCGATTCCGTCCCACTCGAACGAACGAAACCATCGCCTGCTCAATGTCGTGGCTCGACATTGCCACCTACCCCGATTCCGATCCTCCTCCACTCGCGCGAACGCGAGTTTCCATCGGTTCCCATCCCAATGCAATCGAACTTCCAGATCCCTACAAAACTCGAACGAACTTGCGATAATAGGAAGGGCGGCTCAGCTCCCCTTGATTTGAATCGAAATTGATTTCGATTTCTCTAATCGATTTCGATTATTCGCTTATTTTCTGAGAACAATTTTTTTCATGGATTGAACGGTGAAAGGCGCCATCTTGAATTTGAGAGGAAAAGGAGAGAGTCTCGTTTGAAATGAATAAAAGAGGGGAGACGAGTTCGTTCGTTGACATATTTATTTTTCTTTATTTTCCTTTTGCCTGTTGAAGGAGGCAAAACATGATTTAACAACTGAAATGATGAAGGAAGCATGTTTGCAGGGGTTAGCTACAGTGATTGAATGAAAAAGTTCTGATGTGAGATAATTTCAGCTGATGGCTGACTATATATATATATATTAATTCAAATTCAAATTGCCTCGAATTCGCAACTAAAAATCTCGATCTCCTATCGAGGCGTGCCGCCAGGCGTTCGTAATGCTATACGCCTATTCCGAACGCAATGGAAAAGGTTTCGAGTCCAAATTCGATCGTATGGAGAAGATAGCTTTTTGGACTAGTTATTATATTGAATTCAATATAATTTCAGCGCGTTTGTTTATCGTACGCTCACACAACAACTCCAAACATTATGAAAAATTGAAATCCGATAATAATACAATATTACGGATCCAATGGAACTGGTTTCGTCAAATTCCGAGACTGTTCCTCAAAATGCTATTTTTTAATATTGATTTAAACGATAAAATTCAAAATTTAACAAATTACTTCCAAATCCAATTCTGAGAGTTCCATTACCTTCAGAACTATCAATATAAATTTCCTAAGCCTTTAAAATATTTTTAATCAGCTTAAAACTCCAAATTCAAAATTTTACCCAAATTTTAACAATTAAATTCACTAATTTAATTACCAAACAAACTCTGATATTTGAAATTCAAATAAAACTATCATTCGAATATTTAAACTCAATTAAATATTCACATTTCAAATGTCAAAAATTCAGGGTCGTTACAAGTAGCATTGGTTATGTGATATGGTAGTTGTTGGCCTCATTATATATTTTGAAATACTATGGTTTGCTGTTTGGATTTGAAATTGGTTTTGATTCAGAGAATGATTCTTAAGTGTGACTTTTGGAATTTTCTGTGGCATTTTATTAAAAAATTGGTTTTTGAACTTCTATATTTTACTCCAACCTTTTTTGGAAATATTTTAAAAAGTATTCAAGAAGTATTTCTTTTATAGAAAAGTTCGTATAATAATGGATGTTTATTTTAAAGAAAAAGGGGACTTTTCTATTATAATAAAGTGATTATGTTTAAAAAGAAACTAGAAATATTTTGGGAATAAATATCGGTGAAAGGCTTTATATAAAATGTTGTGTGGAAAGAGAGATTTATAAAAAAAATTGATTTTTAAATTGTGTTTTATAAAAAGGAAAAATTATATCATTTTTATGAATTGGAAAATAAATCACATTTGTGAATTTATAGTGATATATGGAATGATTGTTTATGAGAAGTATTTAGTCCTATCTTCAAAATGAAAATTGATAATAAGTATATGAGATTTTAAATCAAGAGATTTATAAAAGGAGTTTTATAATATAAAAGTAGATTTATAAAAGGAGTTTTATAAATGTAAAAGGGGATTTATAAAAGGAGTTTTATAAATATAAAAGGAGATTTATAAAAAGAGCTTTATTTATAAAAAAGGGATTTATAAAAGGAGTTTTATAAATGTAAAAGGGGGTTTATAAAAGGAGTTTTATAAATAGAAAGTAGATTTATATAAAAAAATATAAATAGAAAGGAGATTTTAAAAGGTTGTTTTATAAATATAAAGGAGATTTATATAAGGAGTTGGGAAATTATAAAAGAGATTTATGAAAGAGATTTATGAAAGAGTTTTATAAAAGGAATGAGATTTAATTTATATAAATGATCATTTTAAATTATGGTGGTATGGAAAGTATACTTTTCATACTTAATACCAAATTCCGAGGTAGGGAAACTTGTCCCTATCCTAAGAATTAAGGATGTATGTCGAGGCAAGGACAGTACGCTAACTTGTCTGACTATATTGTTAATCGAGGGATAGTCCTATCTTCAAACAGAAAATTGGTAATAAGTATATGACTATATTGGTAGTCGTAACCGAAGGGATGTGATCCATCGGCCGCAATTGTGTCTTTATGAGCAAGACTAATGCAGTTGGAATTAAATAAGCAATATTGATAAGAATAATATCGCAATTTTCAATTGTTGAAATTAGCGTAATAGATTCGGTATTCAACATGCTCAAGTTAATTCAGATTTAATCACAAAATTACCACTTAGTATGACTTTATGTTTGGTACATATGTATTGAAATGGAAAATTCTAAATAATGATTTAGAGTATACCGTTTACACATAATAACCAAAATGTCTCAAAGTCAGTGGGAGCGATATTGAGTTTGTGAGTCTTTGGATATGATCCAAGAAATGGTAGAAAGTATCATTTTATAAGCATCAAAATTGAAAAAACTATTTTGATAGAAATATCAAATAGTTTGATTATCAATCAAAATGCAAAGGAAGCGTGTGTTCATAAGAAAGAACGTTAAAAGGTACATTGATATCTCTAAACTATAACAACACGTTGTTGATTTTAACGATGTACTTGTATTAAAATCAGTCTTAGTTGTTTTAATACTCAACTTTAGATTGTAAATAAAATCTTTTATAGTGAGTATAATAGATATTAGGAATATCCCAAATCGATATGCAAAGACACCTTATTAAAATTGTTTAATAGGAAACATGTGAGATTAGTTCCTTATGCATTGGCATAGGAATTATCATACATGTTATGTTGTTTAACATGAATTGTTTATGTATTTGGTACATGAAGCAAATATCAAATCCAAATTGATATCACTAAATGATTGTTTGAAGTGTTCTCGTGTATTTATGAAATACTAGAGAATTGTTTACAGAAACAAAATGTAACGACCTACTATTCTGAACCATTCAAATCGACAATAAACCACACATGCCAGACTTGAATTGCTCAAAATAACAGATTGTTATTTATATTTGGGAAAACTTAGCATATACAGTAAATAAATCAATCAAAAAAACAGAGTAATACAACAATACGCAGCGGAATAGATAAATAGTAGTTCATGAAGCTACTACAGAAACAACAGAGTCCAAGACAAAAGACAACAGAAGTCCAAATACACACAAGTCTCTAATACATAAGCAAATAACAAGTATGAATAGGAATAACTAAAAGACTGAAATAACAGAATAACTAGAAAGCTGAATAGGTAAGATAGATCTCCAAGACAAGCTCCAAAATGTGAGTCTCAAATGCTGTAATACTCAGGCTGACCCGAGCATAAAGCAAAACACAAAACACTCGAGTCAGGATTAACAATCTTATGCAAGTAAATCAACTCAAGTGAAATGTCCAAATGAAATGCAACAACTTAAAGGATGTTTGAGATTTCCATCCTTTAAGGATTCGTGGAACTATCTACATACATAATACAATACGCTACATAAATAATGTCTACAGTAAAGTAAAATATTAAAATAGCGTTAAGGCGTTACCCGGCCTTATCCCCCTTAACACATTTTTATATAAATGTCGTAGTTTATACAGTATCGTAATTCCTCCGTAAACTAGAGGGTTATCAGAGGGCAATCCATAGTGTACGATACAAACCAAACTCGTAGTGGGCGCGATCAGGATAAATATGACAAGGTACGCGAGGCAATGCCCAGGTAGGATACTGCGATTTTGCGTATCCGGACTGGTGGTAACGCATAGCAGCTACTATCGCCCACCTCGAGACACACTCCCAAATCAAATCAAAGGGTGGCCACCAAATCAATCACAAAGTAATAATATGGTATCGAAGAAATGTGCCCGATAGGGGGAGCGACCCCACTTGGCCCGGCATGGCTCTTGTTTTAGTCATTTTAATTATGACCCGAAGGTCAAGGCTATCCATCATCGTTCTCTTACTTCATTCCAGTAGCATTCGCCAAACCATCCTACTTCATTCTGGATTCTCTACCACATTCACAGTTGTTAAAGTGGTTTTCGGTATTGGCAGAGAGTATGACAATATCCGATCCCGGTCATTTTAACAACCAAATGCTTATTTCACACCAGTTGGTTCTTTTACATTTCCAAAACCAATTCATAATTTGTATTAAAATATCATATTCACTTCAAAATCATATCAATTTCGAAATCATATTCACTTCAAAATCATATCACTTTCGAAATCATATTCACTTCCGAAATCATATTCATTTTCAAAATCATAACCACAAAATAGGTTAAACCATCATATCAAAATATTCGCATTTTAAATCAATTAAATCTAAATCATAGCAATTCGAACTTTATACATTTTGAATATTGAAAGTAGTTTATATATTGGAATAGTTATACATTAAAAATAGTTTATATTTTAAAAATAGGTTATAGATTGAAATAGTTTATATATTAGAAATAGTTTATATATTAAAACAGGTTATAGATTAAAATAGTTTATATATTAGAAATAGTTTATATATTAAAATAGGTTATATATTAAAATAAATATTTTAATTTAAATATTTTAAACATAATATATTTATTTTTATTAAATTTTATTAAATTAAATCTTATATTATGAAAAAGTAAATAAAGTTATAAGTAAAACCTTAAAATTTACATTTTAAAACTTAACTTATAAATTTAGAATTCTTAAAGCATATAATTTTAAAATCTAAATTTTATATATATGTTTTAAAATAAAATCTTTATATTAAATTTAAAAATCATTTTCCTTTTTTTCTTCCAAACACATCTTTAAAACATTTCAGAAATCACTTTAAAAACAGACCAACGGTGTCCGTATATAGTTTTCTATCCTATGGTCAAGTGATACAGATATTTATCATTTCAATCCACAATAATTTAAAATTTACCGGTATATATCATTTCAACCCGCAATCCCAAATTTCCAAAATCAATAAAATCGCTTGGGTTTATCATTTCAACCAATAATGATTTTCCTTAATCTAAAAGATCATTCGGGTATGTATCATTTCAACCCATAGTGATTTCCTAAAGCTAAGGGAACTTGTAGCATGATTTACATAAAATAAATAACATAACACATATTCACACATAAAATATTACATAAGGTAGCATATAACTTACATAACAAATTGCATAACATAGCATGTAACTTACATAGTTAATTACATAACATAGCATATAACCTACATAACAAATTACATAACATAGCATGTAACTTACATAGTTAATTACATAACATAGCATATAACCTACATAACAAATTACATAACATAGCATGTAACTTACATAATTAATTAGATAACAGAGCATGTAACTTACATAATTAATTACATATTTTAGCATGGAATGTGACATAAAATTCCTACCATAACATAACATAATATGCAATCATTTCTAACATAACACTTTAGGTGATTTCCTATATTACAACGTAACACATATATGCATATAAATTTTATTCTTTTTTTCCTTTTTTTTTCTTCTTTTTCACATATCATATTAGTGACATTTTTCATAACATGGGTGACAATTTTTAAATCGATATAACATTTCTCTTTTTTTTCAACATAGCAATTTCATATTAACATCATGAAGCATATCAATAACCATATCATCACATCTATCTTTATAAACAAACAACATAATATAAATAACAATAGCATGTAAAAATCATAGGTGAACATAGATCATATCAAATCATATACAAACTATGCAAAATCTAAACTATTGCAACATTCCAATAACATATCAATTGATATTCATGCACTTATCATAAGATTTTAAATCGTGAGTGAATGACTCACCTTTCAAGGCTAGGAAAATTGACAACACAAAGCTATGAATTTGAACCACGAATTCCAAAGCAGAGCAAACTTGAATTGATGGATTACAATATATATATATATATATATATGAATATATATTTCTCTTTTGATTTGATTTTTTCTATAAAAGATAAGAAGAGAAGCTAAAGAGGGTTCAACCTATGCTTGGTGGATGGTGGTGGAGATGAGGAGGGGAGGAGATGGCCTTGGATGGTGGTGGAGGGCGGCGCCTATAGGAGGAGGATGGAAGGATTTGAAAGAGAGGAGGAAAGAAGTATTAGGATTTCAGAAATTTTGGAGTTTGGATCTAGAGTTCTCTGTAGATTTGGAGAGGAAGAAGGAAGAGTGAAGAGAAAGTTTCTCAGGAGAAATAATTATGTACGTACTTGTTTAGTCAGATAAGAAACAAAAGGTCGTAGGCAAAGGAAAGGTCACAAGACTCTGGGTATGGCTAGAGACTCTTGGTTAACCAAGGCCCAATAGACTAAACAATCCCAATAGGACTTAGCCAAATAAAACACAACTAAACACTGCAAATTCATGTCAATTTTTCACGGTATTTCATATTTTTAGAGCAACAGGAATTTGATTTTGACGAAACGAAAAGTGGAGAGTAGATTAGAATTCAGTCTAGTATTATATAAAAAGAATAAAATTTTAAAATTCAAATTTAAATTTTTTAACCAAAAGTCAAACTTTGACTAAGTTTGACCAAAATTTGAAATTTCCAGAATTTTTCTATTTTATTGAATGTGGAAAAATATATTACTCAATATTCCAAAATTTGTTCTTTAATTTAACCTTTAAATTTTATTTTAATTCAAATAATAATATATTTTAAAATTGACTAAATTGAACCTTCATTTTATTAACATTGGTTTGTTTTCATTCAAATGTTCATTTTATTCAATTCAACATATGTTGCTTATTCTTGACTGAATCAATTACCATCTGTTTCTCTTTACCTTAATTAAAAGATTTAATTCCAATTAATTCAATATTAAATTTCCAATTGAAGGTTGGTTACACACTAATCGTTTTATTTTCATTATATAATTCAAACAAAGTTTCATCCTTTTATTTCGATTTACATGTTCTTTATATTACATCAAATTTCTCTTTCAATTAAAACATATGTTTCCTTTTTTTCCTCAACTTCCTCTTTTATTTTAATTCAAACATATGTTTCTTTTATTACGTCCATTAATTACAATTAATGTTCTCCTTCCTTTTATTTGAAAGATTTCAATTACATTTAATTCCATTGATTACAAAATAAATTCCAAAGCGGGTTAATCAATGAGAGGAGGAATAAATCAATTGTTACAACTTAGTAATTCATATCTATTAATTTATTGTTTACACAAGGAGTACAAATCTACTTACCAAATAATTGATTTCTTATTGTATGCTAACATATTTAGAATATTGTTTATCCCATTCTTTAGTAACATTTATTGTTACAGTTGATTGAAATTGCATTAATATAGTTGTCAATTACATTCAATCAATATTATTAAATTATGTTCTAATATGCGTTACCACCTTCCATTTCATTAAAGATTAGTTGTTTTAGAATTTTATCTAAGATCATGTTTTATATTCTAACAAATTTATTATTATTATTATTATTTTACAGTAATAATTGAAAATTCTTTGTTTCTAACCATATTCTATTCAACAATTATAATTAATATATTTAAAATTTGTTCGAATTTACGAGTCGTTACACAAAAACTCCTTATTAGGGAGTGTTCAGACTCAAACTTCATAAGTGATATTGAGTATAGCAGGTCAATAATAAATTCAAGTTAAGAATCTTTAAGTTGGAAATGTTCCGAATGAAAGACTGTGGCTGATTCAATGAAAAGGCTAAGTACACTGCCTTGAATATTACCACAATAAAAATAATGTATATAAAATTATAAGTGCACAAATTTATAACTGAGCTGGTTCCAAATGTTGAGAATCTCATAGCATTGTTATATGATAACAATATCACGGTATAGTTCGTAACAGAACCTAGACTCACTAGAAGTCAAGAAACATACTCTGAATTATTCCACATGATGAAACAGTTTATCACCATCGGAGAGAGTTGATCGATAGAGTAGATAATTAAAACATAATAGCATACTCGTGCACAGAGGGACTGACCCAATTATTTATGAGAAAACCGATTGGAGAAGTTGGAATTTGATTCCATAATTGACCCCAAGTGTAAGTGGGAGATTGATAGAGTTAAGGGTATGCCCTATGGACAATTATGTAATTTGTTACATATATCTAACTCATTGACCAATCTTGTTCGAAATAAAGGTATTTTCTTTCTATATAATATGGTTATATTAATTAATCAATTAAATTAAAAGTATATTCAATAGAAAAATCCATAAATGGTATGTTTTATGATAGTAGTTACAAAATGTTGTAACCGTGAGTAATTTATCACAATGAAACAAATATACCATTTTAAATATTCTTAGTCAAGATGCATCGAGATTGGACATCGATGTATCCGTTGAGATTAGGGTACCTAATTGTTACCCGGCTACTTGGCCTGGCTATAATGCGACAGTTGCAGAAGTTATAGTTAGCACTAGACAAGATTCTGGCCAAGAGGAGACTAGGGATATAAGGGTTTGATGCAATCGATATGGTTTGGCATGAATGTGTAGCTCGGGAGGTATGGATTGGTATGTATGGCTCAGTCAAAGGAGGATCGGCAGATATCGCTCGGTCAAGAATGGGAAAACGAGATGGCTCAATCTAGGCATCCAAGGAGAGGTCGCTCGACCAGGATCGTTCGGCTACCATCGTTCAGCCACCACCGTTCGGCCACCACCGTTCGACCACCACCGTTCGGCATACCACCGTTCGCCAACCATCGTTCGCCAACCACCGTTCGGCCACCACCGTTCGATATGCCTGGCTCGGCACATAGAAGTTGCCTACTATGAGCCGAAGTACCTTGTTCCAGGGCCTACGAAGGGAGTCCGGCCTATCTTCGTCTATAAATACAGAGGCATGGGTACAGCTGAAAGGACCTTCTTTTGGGAGAACTCCAGGGAAACTCTGCCATTGTAACGACCCATAATTTCTATCATTTGAAATTCGTATATTTAATTGATTTTAAATATTCACAAGTTAATTTTATAAGCTGAATAACTTATATTTGAAATATCAGGATTTAATTGGATAATTAAATGGTCATTTTTCTAACAGTCTCGGATTTTGACGAAACCTGTTTCATTAGATCCGTAATGTAATTATTGTAAGATTTCAAATTTCGTGTCAGTTGGATTTATGGTTTGTCCAGGGCAAGCTAAAATGCGTAGAAATCTGTTTAAGTGAATTTTAAATTAAAATAGTCGATTCGAAAATCTATCTTCCAAATACGATCAAATTGGCTCTCGATATATATTCCATTGCATTCGGAATAGGGGTAAAACGTTATAAACGCCAGTCTACACGCTTCATTTGGAGTTCGAAAAATTTTCGGATGAATAGTGTCATCAAATTTTCTATAAAAGGACCTGTTTTCTTCATTTTTGCAAAACCTAATCCATCTAGGGTTTCCAACCGCCACCTTCTATAATCAATGGCCGAAATTTTCGTTTCTTCTCCTCTCGATCTCTTCAAATCTGTAAACAATTACGGAAAACTTCCAACTAGAAAAATGTTAAGCATATCGAGTTCTATAGTTTGAACAGCTATGATCGTTAATGGAGCTACGGATTGACGGCAAAATGGATTCGAACGCAACACGTTTCGGCACGTTTTTCGAAGCCTATAGTTGACCGAGCTTCTTGATACTTCGGGCGAAGGTGGAGTGGGCTATGACGCTTCGAATGGTGGATGTTGATCAACGTGAAGTTGGTCGATGGGGTCGCGATAATTAGGGTTAGATGGCGGTTTCATTGGGTTGTTGCGTACGTAAATATGCTGGGGGAAGAAGATGGAGGGTGCGGCCCTAATGGAAAGAAGGTAGATCTAACGGCTAGAAATTATTAAGGTTAAAATAAAATAAAAGTTGTGAATTTAATTTATATAAAAAATCATGTAATCTTTAAAACGTTGTAACTTCTTCATACGAGGTCCGTTTTTGAAGAAACAAATTGCGTTGGGTCCGTGTTGGCGAGCATTACATTATGGAGCTAGATTGGGATTTATTTGAGCTAGTGAAAATTTTGGGTAAAATTAAACGGCTGTTTAATTTTATTCGGAATAAAACACTACAACTGCTATTGGAAACAATGTGAGTACAACTCACTCTTTCTGACTCACTGTTATTTTTATATAAGTTAGAATAAATGTTATTTATGCTGATTGATGATTTTTTGGATGATATATGATATATTGTATATATATTGATTGGTATTTGGATATATACCTACCTATTGGAGCAGATGAGACCCTATACGTTCCCGTGTATGGGCGGATGACCCTTTGTACACGCGTCTGCCTCGAAGTGGACATTGTACACATATTCTCATATGTATATTTGTTGCAGGTGACAGGTTGGAGGGATCCAACTGGATTCCTCACCAGTATTGGTTTATTTACAGAAATTATGATATATGCTGTTATCATGTGATATATGATGTTTTGATGCCGTGATTGATGTATTTAGTGCTGTTGCAGCATTGGGCCTATTTTGGTAAATTTAAAAAGTTAAAGTGATGATTTTCAAATTAAAAAGGATTTTCAAGTGATTTTGAAAATAGATGTTTTATTGATTTTTGAATTGTAAAGGAATTGAATTTATTTTGAATAAATAAAAGTTATAATTTTTTATGTTATAAAAATTATGATTTTTGTGAAATGTACCAAAATGTGATTTTTGGAATATGAAATGAACAATTTTGTAAATATAGTTTAAATTGAGATTTTGGACTTATTATAAATGGTTTATATAGAAGATTTATAAAATTGAATTTTTATAAATCAAAGTAAAGGAATTATTAAGGAATTTTGTAAATGATAAAATGGAGTTATAAATGGATTTTATAAGTGAATTATCCTTTAGATTAAATGTGCAGAAGTATGGGAATTTGTTAAGGAACTATATTCACGATTTTGGACAGTGAATAATATATTGAATAAAATGGATATTTTTGGAAAGTGATATTTTAAATGGAGTTAAATGGTTTCAAGGATGTTTTAAAATGTGTTAAGGATCGAAACCATAGATTTCAACATCCATTGTTGAAATAGACGTTTTCGAAAAGTAAGGAAATGATGGACTATAACACTATTGTTATAGTAAATGATTTTCGAAAGGAAATGTTTTTGTATAGTATTGGGATTTATATATCTATCTTATTTTCGAATCCCTATACTGTTGATTTTGGGTTGTCGTAACGATGTTTTATGCAACATTCGTTTTGACCAAATAAATGTGTTTAAAGAGAATGTTTTCCTTAAAGAATATAATATATACTTAATCCTGATTTAAGTATATGTAATATTTTCTAAGTGTAGAAAATAAAGAGAATTGTGAATTACTTATTTTTACATAAGTATATGGAAATGTTTTCCAATCTTGAAATGGTTTTGAGATTATATCTTTTTAAAGGATTCTCGTATTCAAAGTTAATATTTTGCAAGTGATTTAAATAAATAAAAGATTAATTAAAAGGGCCTAGTGATTGTATATGGTGCTAAATGTGAAGACCCGATTCTTCGACTTCCGAAAATCGACATCGATACGTCCACTGTATCAACTGCCGAGCAAACGAATGCCGGAAAACCGAATTCTTAGGGTTTAAAAGAAGAGGTAGAAGAAAAGACAGAAGAAAAAGAGAAGAAGAACAACAGAACAATATCAGAAACAAAAACAATATCAGAAACAAAAACAATATCAGAATCTCACATATCGCAGCGGAACAAAATATAATAGATAATCACTAGTCTTTTAAAACAAAGAACTATATCAATTTATACATACATCAATCAGAGTCAATATACAACAATGGACAGTTATATAAACTTGTCCTCATACAGAATACACAGCGGAATAAATACTATCAGATACAAATACTACGCCTCGTCATCCAGCTTATCTTCAAAGCTCCAGAATATCCAGAATATCCTGATAACCTAACTCTAGACTGCCCGTGTGAAAATTGGTGGGCACCCAGAGTTTAGAAGGGAAACAATAAACTCCAGGTCAGTCATGGTGACTGGCGTGAGATCGTAAAACAGTTTATTTTTCACAAAGAAAATAAAATAGATTCACAATGTTTTGGGAAAATGAAACTACCATAAGACCTCCCACCACACACACAATGCAAACGCAGGATTGGAGGAGATTTCTTCTTATGATAGTCAAAGATGCTTACTACGCAAATCATTGGATTATTATTATTATTAATGTCTAGTGTAGAAAACATTTCGAAAGTATAATATTAATCTTAGCCAGCATAGGCATTCCGCACTTATGCCTACTATAGCTACTATGTTCAATAGCAGGTTACCGCCACATTCCATAGCAGGTAATACAATTGCAATCGTAAGGGTTCATATTGTTTCTTTGGATTTTCCAACAAATGGTCAGGCTAAGGAACTTCCTTTCCTCCTGCCGAATAGGATTGCCTCTGGCTGGACGTCCCGAGAGACAAACTGCTCTCTGCCAAACAAGGCCGGGTTACCCCTGTAACAGGTAACTCACGAATATGTCATCACCCGGTCCTTTGGGACCTTTATCCGAGCGCTCGGTAACCAACATCACACATCATAAAGAAAGTGTATCCACATGAGTAAGTATCTAGGCTCCATACCATGATACCACCCCTTTCCAGAAGGAAATGACATACCCTAAAGGGCGCGACCCTCATAACCTTGCCGCAACATTCCTGTTTCGACCATTTCCGGGTTGTTGAGGCCTTGACAAAGTCTCGTCCACAAAGCTACGCTTTTTCAAAAAGCCACGCTTTGGGTCAACAGATGATCAACCTATGATCACAAAGATAAATGATCAAACAAATGATCATATCACAAATGATCAAACACTGATCATCACACAGCAACACTCAGCATGCCACATTACCAAATTGGGAATATATCGCTGATAACTTCAACTACATAACCTCTGAGCTCGTACGTCTCAGAGAAGGGTGTTAAGCTAAGAGAATAAATTCTCCGCCACCAACAGATATGTATTTGAAAGAAATTGGCTTTATATCTCAAATTGTAATGTCAGACATACAATCCATACAAGTCTGTTCCGGGATCGAACAGAACCGAAGGCACTTCTCACGAAGCCCTTGCAAATCCGGATAATTTCCAATCACGTCCGGACTTCCCGTCACTAAGGGTGATAAAACCTCTAAATCGGAGATCAACCGATGTAGAGTAACTCGACGGTAATCCTTCCGTTTTCAAAAATATCCGGTCTTCAACACCGGTCATCAAATGCGATCCATAACGACGTATCACATATTCGGAATGGGTAATACGACCCCATGGTCCTTTCCCGGCTAACCCGAATAGTGAGCGCTTATTCAAAAATAAGTGTGGCATTCAAATTCATCCAATTCACAACAAATACCCATTCAAGGTAATTATTGATAGTCGGTTATTTAACTATCAATAAAGATGCGCAACATCATCAGATTCCAAATAATTTTCCAAATTATTTATTTTCCAAAATATCTTTACTGGATATAAATTTTCCACACTTCAAAAATAAATTGATATTTATTTTTAAAACGAATTTCCATTTCTTTTTATAAATTCCATAATGAATTTATATTTCAAAATATCTACTGATATACGATTTTCAAATCGATGTCAATATTCACTTTCGATTTATCTTTAAGAAGATAAAATCGCAAAACGTTTCATTTCATATTGGAAAACATTTCCATACTTATTTAAAAATAAGTGATTCACAAATCTATTTATTTTCAACATTTGAAAATATCGATATACTTAAATCAATTTTAAGTATAAATTCATTCTTTAAGGAAATCATTCTCTTAAGCACATTTATTTGAGTCAAAACGAATGTTACGTAAAACATCGTTACGACGACTCAAAATCACTAGTATAGGGATTCGGAATTAAGATAGATGTATAAATCCCAATACTAGATAAAAACATTTCCTTTCGGAAATCATTTACTATAACAACAGTGTTATAGTCCACCATTTCCTTATTTCTCGAAAACGTCTATTTCAACAATGAATGTTGAAATCTATGGTTTCGATATTAAACACTTTTGAAAACATCGTTAAATCGTTTCATTCTATTTTAATATCACTTTCCCAAGACCAGATTCATTTTACTTAATAATATATATTCACTGTCCAAAATCGTGAATATACTTCACTAACCAAATTTTCAATATTTTCTACACATTTTATTTCAAGAATTATCCACTATCCAAAATCGTGGATAAAATTTCCTTAATAACCTTCTATATTAAATTCATCAAATTTGATTGATTTTCGAATTTATAAAACAACGTTTATAAATTCTATTTCTATTTTCTAACAACTTCGATTTAATAAATCTCCTTTTATTTACAAATTCGATCAATATTGCATTTAAAGGCAAAAATCCAATTTATAAGTAAATTACTTATAAATCCTTTATTCTACAACTTCATCCATTTTATAACTTCACAATTTATAAATCTATAAATTTCATTCACTTACGGATTCCATAATATTTAATTTTTAACACTTATAAAAACTCATTTTATAATTTCAATATTTTTAATTTATAGATATCAATTTTATAAATCTTTTATACAAATCGTTTATAGTTATTCAAAAATCCCAACTTAAACTATTTTATAAATCAATCAACTGTTTATTTCAAAAACGACACTTTGGTTATATTTCACCAAAAATCTTAACTTTTATAACTTTAAATTTTAGACGTTTATTTATTGAAATAAATCAATTCAAAAATTCAACAAAACGTCTACTTTCACAAAAACACTTTAAAATCCTTTTATGGTAAAGTCGTTATTTTTAAATTTCAAAACTGAATCTGATGATGCAACAGCACCAACTAGTCAATCACAACAACAAACCTCATATATCAATATGATAACAGAATATACATCAATATCTGTAAATAAATAAATACTGGTGAGGAATCTAGTTGGATCCCTCCAACCTGTTTCCCTGCATCCACAGACGTTAGCACAATACCAATTCCACTTCGAGGTGGAATATCGCGGTATATGGGTTTTATAAATATCATCCGCTTACTAACGGCGCAATAGGGTCTCATCCGCTATACAAGGCGGGAAATCAATCAATCCAATATATACATATGCCAATATGTATATATTGCTATATATATATAGATATATCCTACTATATCTAATATCACATCCAATAGCAATCAATCAAATCAATAATAACTGCAAATCATTTTGAGTGAGAAAAATCTCACCTTTGATTTTATCGTGCAATCCATTTTCCATTTCCGACTTGATGTCACAGTTTTAACCTTGTATAAGCAATTATACAATTTATTAATATTTGAACCAATTAAATAACCAATTTTTTTCCTTTAACAAATTTATCTAACTAATTATTAAATTTCTCTTTTTAAATAGATTTATTTAATTTAAACTAATACCTTTAATTCTCTAAATCAATCACTTTTTTTTATAAATTGATTTAACTGAAAATTAAATTTTAAAACTAAATTTCTTTTAATAAATTCCATTTTGAAAAAATATATATCAAAACAAAAATCTATGTAAATTCAAATTCTTTGCTACTTTTAAATTCCAACAGAAATAATTTCTTTTTCGTCTTTTGTTTCGTATACTTATAAAATCTGAAAACTGCATTTTCTTACTGTGATTTTATAATTTAATTAACTTGTCTTTCTGGTATCAAAATAAATAGAAGTAAATTTAGCTCGAATACCTCATTTACAAACCCAGATCGAGACCCAACCTGTCGAAGCTCAGTCGACATTCGCGTGCGCTCGAGCCACCATAACTCGACTTCGATTCAGTGCCTCGCAGTTGACAATCCACTGCCGAACTTCACGGCATCGCCTCTGCCTTCTTTTCGACCCACCCAGCGTGCCATTATTGATCGCGAGCCCACATACGAGACGACAACGCCGAGCTTTATTATCGCGAGCCTCCATCATCGCGACGAGCTTCCAGATCCAAGCGAACTGCCTCCAGTCCTTGCAAAACCCCCAGCCTCCTACTGCCATCGCCATTGCCTTGAACTCGATTCGAGTGCGACTCGAACTCGTCGCCGCCCATCCCCTTCGTACGTGCCCACTCGCGAGCTTGGTGATTGACGAACGAGAAGGGTTTTGATTTTGATTTTTTTATTTCTAACTGAGGGATTTTAATGAAGAGGGGAGCGACCATTGTTTTTGATTTCGTTTTATTTTACTTTCGTTTGAAATGTTTTGAACAGATAAAGGAAGAGGACTCGGTTGAAATAGAAAGGGAAGACAGTGTACCTGATTTAACAGGGATAAAGGATACGCGACCATGCTCTGAGATGAAGGGGTATGTCGCGTGTACGAGTGGGGGACAAGAAAACGTGGTGGTGTTGACCAAATATATATTTAAATTCAAATTGAATTCGATAAAGATTCAATGCGTTTACACGTCGTGCGCTCACATATAAACACCGAAAAATACGATATTTGAAATCCGACAATAATTCAATATTCCGGATCCAATGGGACGGCTTTCGTCGAATTCCGAGACTGTGCCCCGGACGGCTATTTTTAAATATCGATACGAATGATATAAATCCAAACTGATCAAATCACTTTCAAATTCGATTCTGAAGCTTCTATTATCTTCAGTATTATCAATACGAATTTTAAAAGCTTTCGAAATATTTTTCTTCAGCTTAAAATTGAAGATTTAAATTTTTATTCAACATTCAACAGATTAAATTTTTAAAGTTTAATTGCCAATTTCAAAGTTATATCGGGGATTCAAATTAAATTACCGTTCAAATATTTAAAATTAATTAAATATTCTCAATTTAATTTGTTTAAAATTCTGGGTCGTTACAAACTTCCCTCCTTAAAAGAATTTCGTCCCGAAATTACAAGTTAGGAAAAATGGTCCTTAACTCGTCTACTATTTTTCAACATTCAATAGTTTTATCAAATTTATCAAAACAAACCTTTCTACTAAAGATTCATTATCAATTCAATTAGCTTTCCAACTTCAATTAAGGTTTCAAACAACATTGTTTACTTCTCAATTCAAATTTAAATTTAAATTCAAATTTAAACTTTTACAATTTCTCAAAAAATTTCTAACACTCTAAATTTCCGAAAAATTTCGCCAGCGTCTCCTTTGCGCAGCTAATACGGTACGACTATTAAACGTCCCTACGGACTCTCAGATTTCAAAAAGAAAAGAAAAAGCCAAGCGGCTAGACAAGAAAATCATCAAATCTCATATCGAAATTTAAATACTTACCTTTTTGTCGAGCAATTCAAACTTATCTTTGAAATCAAATCCAATTCCTTTATACACCTGTATGTCCTACTAGCCATAATGTCTAGTTACAACATTCAATTATTATTTTGCCAATTTTATTACAAAATTTCCGATACTTACTTCCTTTATACATCTTTACTTTATTGTTGAAGTTACACATATTCATTTTCATTCCATTTTACATTTCACATTCATTCGAATTCAATTCAACTTCTGAATATTGAATTTTTTTATCAATTAACTTTAGTTCACTTCAAACTAATCTCAAAACTTCATTTTATTTCACACAATTCAACTTCGTTTTCAATATTCAGTTTTAATTCCAGTTTTATTTTTATCCAATCATCAACTTAGAATAATTTTAATATCAGATTTACTTAAGAATTTCACTCTTCATTTCTTAAGTTCAATATAAATATTTCATGTAGACATTATATTTATTTTCAATTGACCACTTTGGTTAAATCTACTTACATTTAAACTGGATTTCAAATTCCATATGAATTTTTTTGATTCATCTTTCATTTATAATTATTCAATTCAATTTATTTGCTTACAAATTCGAAATGAATTTCAACATTCAATCTCACTTTCATTAAATCACAATTGTAAATTTATTTATTCATTCACAATTTACTTCCATAATTCAATACTCAATTCCAATTTATTTGTTACTACTCCAAATTTATTTTCAACTTAATAAATTTTCTTTAAGTAATCTTTTCACTTTATTTAATTGATTCACTTATACTTACTTTGATTTAACTTCATTCCTTAAGTTAAATTTATTCTATCAAAATTTAAATTGTATAAGTTATATCTTTATATAGTATTCCAGAGTCTTACCATCATTTCAAAGCCATTTTGAAAACAATTCAAATCATCCTTTGAATTTCCAAAACAAAACCCAAATTTTCAAAAAACTTTCATTTAAAACAATTTGGCAGCAATTCCTCTTTTGGAAACCCGAAAATGAACATCGATGATGCTGCAGTCATTACCGAGGTTATTTTCCAGCGACCGAAAAGAGTTTAGAGCTTTTCATTCCTTCAAAACATTTTCCAAAATCCTTTGAAATTCATTTTCAAATCAAAAAGGAATTTAAACTTTCCAAATCTCCAAAATTTTCAAATTCTTTTCAAACCTTTCCAAAAACTTCTCTGGAATACTACTTCCAATTATAAGTCACATTTATAATTTATATCCTTAAATTTCATTTGTATATGGATTTATTTCTTAACTTTGGAGTTATGATTTCAATTTCTTATTCAGTTTCATATGATGATGATAACATTTCAATATTGTCACTTTCCTAACAAACATGCTACCATATACTATGATAATTCATAGAAATTTATTTCTTTTGTATACAAAAATAGTTTTGAGCAAAATTATTTCATTTACCCTATTTTAAAACAATATTGTGTCGGTTTATCTTGTTTAAGAGTTTAGAAACCCCTATCGATTACAGTTAGCTAGACTGCACCGACCAGAATCTATAAACAATCAACCGATAAGTCAACACAATACAAAACAATTTCATATTCACTAACAAATACTCGCTCATATCTATTATTACACTCAACTCATTCTAGAGTACTACTGACTCTACCTCTAATGAGTAACACCCAACAGAGCAGGGTTGTCGCTTAACCATATGCTCTGATACCACGTGTGAAGACCCGATTCTTCGACTTCCGAAAATCGACATCGATACGTCCACTGTATCAACTGCCGAGCAAACGAATGCCGGAAAACCGAATTCTTAGGGTTTAAAAGAAGAGGTAGAAGAAAAGATAGAAGAAAAAGAGAAGAAGAACAACAGAACAATATCAAAAACAAAAACAATATCAGAAACAAAAACAATATCAGAATCTCACATATCGCAGCGGAACAAAATATAATAGATAATCACTAGTCTTTTAAAACAAAGAACTATATCAATTTATACATACATCAATCAGAGTCAATATACAACAATGGACAGTTATATAAACTTGTCCTCATACAGAATACACAGCGGAATAAATACTATCAGATACAAATACTACGCCTCGTCATCCAGCTTATCTTCAAAGCTCCAGAATATCCAGAATATCCTAATAACCTAACTCTAGACTGCCCGTGTGAAAATTGGTGGGCACCTAGAGTTTAGAAGGGAAACAATAAACTCCAGGTCAGTCATGGTGACTGATGTGAGATCGTAAAATAGTTTATTTTTCACAAAGAAAATAAAATAGATTCGCAATGCTTTTGGGAAAATGAAACTACCATAAGACCTCCCACCACACACACAATGCAAACGCAGGATTGGAGGAGATTTCTTCTTATGATAGTCAAAGATGCTTACTACGCAAATCATTGGATTATTATTATTATTAATGTCTAGTGTAGAAAATATTTCGAAAGTATAATATTAATCTTAGCCAGCATAGGCATTCCGCACTTATGCCTACTATAGCTACTATGTTCAATAGCAGGTTACCGCCACATTCCATAGCAGGTAATACAATTGCAATCGTAAGGGTTCGTATTGTTTCTTTGGATTTTCCAACAAATGGTCAGGCTAAGGAACTTCCTTTCCTCCTGCAAAATAGGATCGCCTCTGGCTGGACGTCCCGAGAGACAAACTGCTCTCTGCCAAACAAGGCCGGGTTACCCCTGTAACAGGTAACTCACGAATATGTCATCACCCGGTCCTTTGGGACCTTTATCCGAGCGCTCGGTAACCAACATCACACATCATAAAGAAAGTGTATCCACATGAGTAAGTATCTGGGCTCCATACCATGATACCACCCCTTTCCAGAAGGAAATGACATACCCTAAAGGGTGCGACCCTCATAACCTTGCCGCAACATTCCTGTTTCGACCATTTCCGGGTTGTTGAGGCCCTAACGAAGTCTCGTCCACAAAGCTACGCTTTTTCAAAAAGCCACGCTTTGGGTCAACAGATGATCAACCTATGATCACAAAGATAAATGATCAAACAAATGATCATATCACAAATGATCAAACACTGATCATCACACAGCAACACTCAGCATGCCACATTACCAAATTGGGAATATATCGCTGATAACTTCAACTACATAACCTCTGAGCTCGTACGTCTCAGAGAAGGGTGTTAAGCTAAGAGAATAAATTCTCCGCCACCAACAGATATGTATTTGAAAGAAATCAGCTTTATATCTCAAATTGTAATGTCAGACATACAATCCATACAAGTCTGTTCCGGGATCGAACAAAACCGAAGGCACTTCTCACGAAGCCCTTGCAAATCCGGATAATTTCCAATCACGTCCGGACTTCCCGTCACTAAGGGTGATAAAACCTCTAAATCGGAGATCAACCGATGTAGAGTAACTCGACGGTAATCCTTCCGTTTTCAAAAATATACGGTCTTCAACACCGGTCATCAAATGCGATCCATAACGACGTATCACATATTCGGAATGGGTTATACGACCCCATGGTCCTTTCCCGGCTAACCCGAATAGTAAGCGCTTATTCAAAAATAAGTGTGGCATTCAAATTCATCCAATTCACAATAAATACCCATTCAAGGTAATTATTGATAGTCGGTTATTTAACTATCAATAAAGATGCGCAACATCATCAGATTCCAAATAATTTTCCAAATTATTTATTTTCCAAAATATCTTTACTGGATATAAATTTTCCACACTTCAAAAATAAATTGATATTTATTTTTAAAACGAATTTCCATTTCTTTTTATAAATTCCATAATGAATTTATATTTCAAAATATCTACTGATATACGATTTTCAAATCGATGTCAATATTCACTTTCGGTTTATCTTTAAGAAGATAAAATCTCAAAACGTTTCACTTCATATTGGAAAACATTTCCATACTTATTTAAAAATAAGTGATTCACAAATCTATTTATTTTCAACATTTGAAAATATCGATATACTTAAATCAATTTTAAGTATAAATTCATTCTTTAAGGAAATCATTCTCTTAAGCACATTTATTTGAGTCAAAACGAATGTTACGTAAAACATCGTTACGACGACTCAAAATCACTAGTATAGGGATTCAGAATTAAGATAGATGTATAAATCCCAATACTAGATAAAAACATTTCCTTTCGGAAATCATTTACTATAACAACAGTGTTATAGTCCACCATTTCCTTATTTCTCGAAAACGTATATTTCAACAATGAATGTTGAAATCTATGGTTTCGATATTAAACACTTTTGAAAACATCGTTAAATCGTTTCATTCTATTTTAATATCACTTTCCCAAGACCAGATTCATTTTACTTAATAATATATATTCACTGTCCAAAATCGTGAATATACTTCACTAACCAAATTTTCAATATTTTCTACACATTTTATTTCAAGAATTATCCACTATCCAAAATCGTGGATAAAATTTCCTTAATAACCTTCTATATTAAATTCATCAAATTTGATTGATTTTCGAATTTTTAAAACAACGTTTATAAATTCTATTTCTATTTTCTAACAACTTCGATTTAATAAATCTCCTTTTATTTACAAATTCGATCAATATTGCATTTAAAGGCAAAAATCCAATTTATAAGTAAATTACTTATAAATCCTTTATTCTACAACTTCATCCATTTTATAACTTCACAATTTATAAATCTATAAATTTCATTCACTTACGGATTCCATAATATTTCATTTTTAACACTTATAAAAACTCATTTTATAATTTCAATATTTTTAATTTATAGATATCAATTTTATAAATCTTTTATACGAATCGTTTATAGTTATTCAAAAATCCCAACTTAAACTATTTTATAAATCAATCAACTGTTTATTTCAAAAACGACACTTTGGTTATATTTCACCAAAAATCTTAACTTTTATAACTTTAAATTTTAGACGTTTATTTATTGAAATAAATCAATTCAAAAATTCAATAAAACGTCTACTTTCAAAAAAACACTTTAAAATCCTTTTAAGGTAAAGTCGTTATTTTTAAATTTCAAAACTGAATCTGATGATGCAACAGCACCAACTAGTCAATCACAACAACAAACCTCATATATCAATATGATAACAGAATATACATCAATATCTGTAAATAAATAAATACTGGTGAGGAATCCAGTTGGATCCCTCCAACCTGTTTCCCTGCATCCACAGACGTTAGCACAATACTAATTCCACTTCGAGGTGGAATATTGCGGTATATGGGTTTTATAAATATCATCCGCTTACTAACGGCGCAATAGGGTCTCATCCGCTATACAAGGCGGGAAATAAATCAATCCAATATATACATATGCCAATATGTATATATTGCTATATATATATATATAGATATATCCTACTTTATCTAATATCACATCCAATAGCAATCAATCAAATCAATAATAACTGCAAATCATTTTGAGTGAGAAAAATCTCACCTTTGATTTTATCGTGCAATCCATTTTCCATTTCCGACTTGATGTCACAGTTTTAACCTTGTATAAGCAATTATACAATTTATTAATATTTGAACCAATTAAATAACCAATTTTTTTCCTTTAACAAATTTATCTAACTAATTATTAAATTTCTCTTTTTAAATAGATTTATTTAATTTAAACTAATAACTTTAATTCTCTAAATCAATCACTTTTTTTTTTATAAATTGATTTAACTGAAAATTAAATTTTAAAACTAAATTTCTTTTAATAAATTCCATTTTGAAAATATATATATCTAAACAAAAATCTATGTAAATTCAAATTTTTTTGCTACTTTTAAATTCCAACAGACATAATTTCTTTTTCGTCTTCTGTTTCGTATACTTATAAAATCTGAAAACTGCATTTTCTTACTGTGATTTTATAATTTAATTAACTTGTCTTTCTGGTATCAAAATAAATAGAAGTAAATTTAGCTCGAATACCTCGTTTACAAACCCAGATCGAGACCCAACCTGTCGAAGCTCAGTCGACATTCGCGTGCGCTCGAGCCACCATAACTCGACTTCGATTCAGTGCCTCGCAGTTGACAATCCACTGCCGAACTTCACGGCATCGCCTCTGCCTTCTTTTCGACCCACCCAGCGTGCCATTATTGATCGCGAGCCCACATACGAGACGACAACGCCGAGCTTGATTATCGCGAGCCTCCATCATCGCGACGAGCTTCCAGATCCAAGCGAACTGCCTCCGGTCCTTGCAAAACCCCCAGCCTCCTACTGCCATCGCCATTGCCTTGAACTCGATTCGAGTGCGACTCGAACTCGTCGCCGCCCATCCCCTTCGTACGTGCCCACTCGCGAGCTTGGTGATTGACGAACGAGAAGGGTTTTGATTTTGATTTTTTTATTTCTAACTGAGGGATTTTAATGAAGAGGGGAGCGACCATTGTTTTTGATTTCGTTTTATTTTACTTTCGTTTGAAATGTTTTGAACAGATAAAGGAAGAGGACTCGGTTGAAATAGAAAGGGAAGACAGTGTACCTGATTTAACAGGGATAAAGGATACGCGACCATGCTCTGAGATGAAGGGGTATGTCGCGTGTACGAGTGGGGGACAAGAAAACGTGGTGGTGTTGACCAAATATATATTTAAATTCAAATTGAATTCGATAAAGATTCAATGCGTTTACACGTCGTGCGCTCACATATAAACACCGAAAAATACGATATTTGAAATCCGACAATAATTCAATATTCCGGATCCAATGGGACTGCTTTCGTCGAATTCCGAGACTGTGCCCCGGACGGCTATTTTTAAATATCGATACGAATGATATAAATCCAAACTGATCAAATCACTTTCAAATTCGATTCTGAAGCTTCTATTATCTTCAGTATTATCAATACGAATTTTAAAAGCTTTCAAAATATTTTTCTTCAGCTTAAAATTGAAGATTTAAATTTTTATTCAACATTCAACAGATTAAATTTTTAAAGTTTAATTGCCAATTTCAAAGTTATATCGGAGATTCAAATTAAATTACCGTTCAAATATTTAAAATTAATTAAATATTCTCAATTTAATTTGTTTAAAATTCTGGGTCGTTACACTAAATATTTGTTTGTTTGCTTTGGTAGTTAAATAACCAACTATCAAATTTGACCATTTTAGTTCCTCGACTGATGTGGGAATTATTTAGTCATACACTTAGTACGTAGCCTTCTGTGTAGTCTTGGTTATCGTTTGTGTTGAGGATGTTGATTCGTTAGTACGGAGTATTACTCCAATCTATCGAGCTTCCTTGTTGGCCGAAGGATAACAAGTTGAAAGTTGGAAGCGTGATAAGTCTATGAGACTTAGTTCTGTATGAGGTTGAGAAACGCTTTTGCGTTGTTGGTGCGAAGAGACCGGGATCAGTTTATCCGAAAACCACTTCAGACCAACAATTATACGACGATTGTGCAGGTTGGCTGATGATATTGATATTCCGAATTTTCATAGTGGAGGACTGCTTGTTGATCATTTGGGGTTAAAATCCTAATATACATCTAGTAGCAGTAGTCTCGTCATTATGAAATATCCAATGCAAGGACTATTCGCTACTAATTCTAGGGATTTCTCGATAGGATGTGGTAGGAAAGTGCCTTCGGTTTGTCCTGTTCCTGGACAACTTGTATGAATGCTTGTCTGACATTGCATTTCTAAAGATTACGTACCTTGGTTTTTACAAACGTACATCTGTTTGGTGGCAGGGAAGACAACTTCCCTTAGCTTAACACCCTTCCTTGAGACGTACGAGATCAAGGGTTGTATTTTTGTGGAAGGCAATTAGTAGTCCACGGAAATGGCTGTGTGGCATTCATAGTGATGTGATTGTGATTTGTGAAAGGTAATCGTTACCTTAGGCCTCATCAACAGGAAATGACCAAAACAGGGTTAGATGCAGCAGGGCTAAATGGGTCGCTCCCAAGTAGGATATGATCATCCTCTTCTAGACATACCTTTACATGCTATGACATCGTGTATCTGATTATTGTGGTTTGTATGCTATGAGGGCCCTCGGTAAAGGTCGGTAACGACCGGAGGATGATATATTCGGTACCATCTAGTTATAGAGGTGGGTCGGTCTTGTGTTAGTAGAGGATCCTTTGTGATGGTCCTCGGTACATTCTTCTAGAGATGTACTACCGGAAGGTACTCCCTTCACCTAGTCATTTGTATGGAAATCCAAACTCCACTACGAGCTGCGATTGTGTTTGTAAAGGCGTAATGAATAGCCTCGAAATGCTATATAGGTAACCATTTCGACTATGATTAATATTATTTGTATATACTAGACACTAGTATAATATAAGAGGATTTGATATGAAACGTTTTAGTTATCGTAAGGTAAAAACATGTCCGTGTTTATGTGTGGGCATGTCTTACGAGATACTTTTGTTTTGATAAAGGAAAATTTTGGTAATCTAATAAATTCAGTTTAGTGTGTTTCTCATGCTGGTTTACCAGACTGATCCGGGCGTTCTTCCCTTTCAATGCTTAGGTCAGACCGAGTATATTTACAGGTTCAGTTTTGGTGCTTTTGGAGCTTCAGCGGGAGAGCTGAAGATCTTCATTCTCGTATACACGTATCTGTTTTGATTATCCGCTGCTTTGTCGTTGTTGTATATTATTGGCAGTTGTGAGGATAGGTTATTATAACTGTCCAAGCCGATAACTATTGATTGATTGTTGAACTCTGATTGATGTATGTATATACAGTTTCTGTTTGTAAAGATCATTGATATGATATTATATGTTTTCCGCTGCGATGTGAGATTATGTATTGTTCTGTTTTGTTCTATCTTCTCTCTTTCTTCTCTTCTCTTCTTCTCTCTTCTTTTCTTTCTCTTGACTTTCCGTCAGTTTGTGCTTTTTGGGTCGAACATGTGTGGATTATTGTCGATTCAAAGGGTACAGATTTGCCGTTCGTCATAGCCATTTTTTATACTCTCCTTTTTTTGATTCAAACTTGTATTCAAGTGGTCTGTTTACGGATTGTATTTGTATTCAAGGGATTGAAAAAGTAATAAAGATTCTATTCAATGTGGACGTAGGCAGTTACGTCGAACCACTATAAATCTGGTGTTCTAGTTTTTTGTTGTTCTTTGGCATTCAACTGCGTTACATCTCTGCTTTAATTTACTTTCTTCATTAATCTCCCTATATAACTCTATTCAAGGGTGCTAGTGACCAATTTTGGTGCTAACAGTAATGCTCTCCAAATGTTGGGCAGTGTATTACTCGTGACTGTTGGGGGCACCAAAGGGTTACGTACTGATAGTTATTGGATAACTATGGAATGACTCACTCAGTAGTTTTCCGTTGGTTATTATAACTAAGGTCAAGCAGAGAATATCGATGTGACTAAATTATACAGTTCTCTCGACTTGAAAATACTATTGACCTTCAATGTGGAAGCTCTGCTTTGATTATAGTTAAATTGTAGCACGGCGTCCATCGAACGACTATAGTTGGGTCGAGTGGAAGCATTGGAAGTGAAACACTATTCAAGAGAGGATTCATCTCCTCAATTATATGAGGTTAGTATCACGGTCAACTGAAGTCAACTCAAAGTCAAAGTCTATGGCCAGAGCATTTCGGTTAATAATAATTGTTATTATTGAACCAAAGACTTTGTGTTTGGACTATAAAGTTGAATGTGGATGATATTGGAATTTTGACCATTACCAAATTCCATAAATCCAAAGTGATATAGTTTTGACAAAGAGAATTGGTGTAAATAATTGTCGCTATTAGGTACCGCTTATAGTAAGTAAAATTGGATTTTACCAAAAGATGTGTGAGCGATAAATTTGGTCAAAATGTCACACCACCTGCTAAGTGACGTGTGAACGTTAATATTCGAATAGTTCAATATTAATCGCTGACTGAATTTACACCTTTGAGTCGCACAACCACAATGATGAATGCTTCGAAAACCACACGATTTAATTAATTTATAACTATTATAAATTAATTAATATTTATGAAATATTAATTATTAAGTTTTTGTTTATTTATTTATTTGATTTGTTTGAATCCATTAGTATTTAATAAATTACGTACATAAAAGTTATGTATGTACGTATCGATATATGATATTGATAAAATATTTAAATCGGATTTAAATAGACTAATTACTAAATGGGTTTGGGAATATTTTAAGGCCCATATATCCTTATTCATAGAAGACCATAAGATAAAGAGGCTTAAAATCCAATGGTTGGATCCAAAAAATGAAGGGAGGAGGTTAAGGAAGGATCCCTCTATAAATATGTTATCTTCCATTCACTGGCCTCTCTTAATCACTCTCCTTCTAAACCCTAGCCTCCATCTTCATTTTCTACCTTCTTGGCCGAAATTTCATAGCTTCTAAGCCACAAAAATTCCCAAAACAAAATCAAAACAAATCAAATAAAATAAATTCAAAAGTGGTGCTTCGGATTGTTGCAATTTCTAAAGGTGATTCAATCGGATCTAGAAGCATTTATAATTCAAGGTACGAATCATAGGCAACATCAACAAGGTAAATTCTATTAGTTATTTATTTATTCCATGATATTATAGATCCATTAGTTAATTCATTTTGAAAATTTTATATATGCATTTGTTGTCCCTCATAAGCATACAATTATAGATCTTAAGGTAGTATAACTTATTATCATTAGAATTGGTTTTCATTTGAAGTTGATAACTTCTATTTATGATTTTCTCTGTTAATTTCTATTGATTTTGATCTAAATATAGATCTGGCAATTAACTTGTTATCCTAATTAACTTTATTTTATTTAATTGTTAACAGTAGTTTACATTGATTCCAATTTTGATTTCTACTTTAAGATTCATACATATACATAAATGTGTATGTATATATGTATGTGTATGTTAAACTAATTTTGAAATATTTTAAAAGGTTTTAAGAATTTCTTTTATTAACATATACATATAGATTATATTTATATTTGTTGATTAAGATCTACTATCAGACTGTTTTACTAAATTAGATTACTGCATATCTGGTAATAAATCTTAAATTGATTACAATTGATTTGGTTGAGTTGATTTATTAATTTTAAAGGATTCATTAACAATACATATAAAAATATTGTTAAACATATATACATATGTGTATATATATTATGTATACATGCACACACATACATATATGTACACTGTATTTATGTATAAATAAACACGAATCAACATAATATTATTATTATTCAAAATATACTTTGGACAAATTTTTTATTATAATAAATATTTATGTTTGATTATACATTAAATTATTAACACATATATATTGGTTACATTTTGATTTATTGATTAAGATCTATTTTCAAATTGATTTACTAAATCAAATCACTACATGTTTGGTAATAAATCTTGAATGGATTATAGTTGACTTGGCTGAATTAATTTAGTATATTTGAAGGATTCATTAAACAATACATATATAAACATATTTAAACATATATACACACGCAATTAGTTAATAATACATACATACTTTTGTTGTTGATGTTTATATCCTTATATCATGATGCCAATTGATTATCATTTATATGCTGCATTAATTAAGTTTACCAAATGGGAAATTAAATCAATCATCTTTGTTACTCTTTATCTATTTCCCATATTTCCTTTATGTGTTTAGCTATCCATTTATTTCTAGTTATATGTCTAACATTGTCATCAATTAATAGCACCTATCATATGTTGCTCTTACAGAATTTACAGTATAATATATATTTATTTATACTCACATTCATGCCATATATATATGTTGCTGATTAATGACATTCATATATTTAATCAATTTAATTAAAGAGAGATAAATGAAAGGTTTCTCTCTCCATATAAATAATTTGCCCTTCATTAATTAAATAATTTAAGAGAAGGAAATGAAAAGTTTTCTTCTCTAAATAAATTTATGCCACCTCATTAATTCAATAACTTAAGAGAAAGGAAATGAAAAGTTTCCTTCTCTAAATAAATTTAATAAGTTATCGTTACACACAAATATGTACATAAGAGTATATTTGATATACTCTAATTTACATACACATTAAACTAAATTTTAAACTTCATTTCTAAATCAAAATAAAATAAAGATTTTATTTAAAAGAAAACTTAGAAGATTTCTAAGTATGTTTAGACTTCATAGGCCTGTTAATGATCCAAAATTGTAAAAAGTTTGAAATTCACCCATTTCCTCTACTGCGGGCTAGCCCATTTCCAATAGCCACTAGCTCTTTCGTAGAATTTCATCATGCTGTGACATAACTTCCTACTATTCTTATCCCATATGGTCGTGTTCCTCCTGATCCAAGCATGCGCTGCAAACAACAGCGCTTCCTTACAAGTCACCTCAATATGAAGCGCTTCATACTTGAAGCATTTTATAAAGTTGCGTAAGCTCCCATTCTCATGCTACTTCACGCGAGGACATGGTATTCACATCCGGGGAAGATTCTCACCCAGAGTTAAATTGTCTTAGGAAATCCACAGTTAACTACAATCAAGAACGAACCGCCCCTGGTATGTACCTCCTAAACCATCTAGAAGCTGCCACAGCTAGATATACTAGGAAGAGCTTACATCTGGTCATCCTCCTCGCCTTTAGGATATCTATGTAATACTCGAAAGTACAAATATAGTCATATAGGTTTGTGGTCCCATCAAATTTATCAATTGATGGGGCTTTGAAATTGTTGGGAAAGTCTGCTTCTACAATGCTTTCACTAAATGGTGAAGAGCCTTCTTCCCTTACTTCTCTTTGTTATTTTGTCTGCAAAGTCTTTCCAACTGCTCTACACGAGCCTTCAATTGGCAGATTTCATCCTCTTTGGGGTCTATTTGCGATAAGCCGTCCCTACCAAATGAAGTGACCTCATCATTGTTGAGTGCAGTTTCTGTTTGCTTCTTCAGTAGTAACGGTTTGATGGTTGTAGGTTTTGATTTAATTTGGGGGTTGATTTGAAACTCATCTTTGAGTTTGACATCTGGTTACCTTTGGCTAGCTTCACCGTTCTCATTTTTGAGATTGTCATTGTCGCTTATACGCTACATATTTTTGGCGGAGTTTATGAATGACGGCGGTGAGTTGTAGAAGACTGAGGGGAGATTGACTTAGGGGCAGGATATTGGGCTAGGAATCTCTCTATTCCATCCATGCATTGGTTTAATTGGTTTTTGAAGGCTTGAAGGGCTGCTAGGATAGGATCTGAGGTAGGGTTTGTAAAGGCGCATTCCTCATTTTAGGTTATGGAAGCAAGGAGTTGCTTCTTTGGCCTATTTTAGGCCATGTGAAGTTACTCTTGATTAGGAGGATTGTTGGAATCAGTGGGAATTATGGTGTTTATTGGTACCTAAAGGAAATGTACGTAAACTTTGCCAGAGAGAGAAGTCTGCTTTTGTTTCTAGCACCAAAAATTTTAGTGATATTTTTATTCTCAGAAACACCCAAGTATTTTTTTTCAAAGCAATCATGAAGTTGAAAGCTTTCGTGATTAGGAATCAGCAAACTAAGTAATGTTAAGATTGCTTTTAGAGGAAGTAATTATGTGCAATAATGCTAATACAATTATGAGGTCGAATATCCAAAACTTGATGATAAGTCCTTATCAAATTCGTTAATCAATATATTCTAACTTTAGCACTTAAAAAAAGGCAAAATAAAGTACCAAAAATAATAAAATAACACAGATAATTACGGGGCTCGGATGTTAATGAATCCTACATTTATGGGAAAATGTCCCTTTCTTCCTCTTTTGGTTCTTAGTACAAACAAACAATGGCAGATATTACATTTTTATTTCAGTGTTGCTAAAAAGAGAAAGTTCAAAATGATCCCCCCTTCTCTGCTACAGTACCTTCTACTTTTATACTACAGAGAATTTCGAGAATTGCTTTCGTCAATTACACGTGTTCCTGATTCCAACCTCTAGATTATGCCACGTGCCAATCATCCATCTTGCTTATTTACTGGGCACGGATTGTGGAAGTGGCCTTCATCTCTTTTGATTTTTTTCTTTGGATCTTGCGATGAGTCGATCATCCATCTTGTTGATTTACTGTACAAAGATTTCCAATGTGGTCTTCGATGGGAAACAATGATTTGAGTTGGTGAATTTTGAACTTAGGCAGGAAGTTTGAAATCGAAGCATGAAACCCTAATTTTGAATAGACCACGACTTATGATTCTGTAAAGCAATAGGCTAGTGGACTGTACACATATGTAGATGAAGCCGCAATGAAAAACTGCCCTCCATTTCAAGAAGAGCTACATCATTATCAGTACTTTAGAATGTTGCTATAGTTTATTGGGAAATGCGCCTTCATTATGTCTGCGGTAGCGATACCGTATAATATTCACTGCATCAACACTTTCGTAGCTGTATTTTAGCATTTAGTCTGAAACATCAGCAAAGCGTAGTGTTGGAGACAGTTGGAGTTGAGTTATATGGCTTAGTAGAAGAGACTGCACTGTTATTTTGAAGAGTGAACGCCTTGCATAAACCTAGCCATTCTCATTAATAGAGGACTGTGCCAACGCCCTTGCCTTTAAGCTGGGTTTAATGACCTTAGGGATGAAGTTAGGATCTCTTGGTTTGCCTTTGAGGAATAAGGCTTGACTCTTGGTTGCGAACCAGTCTTACCCCATTGCCTCATCTTCTGAGTCCATATAACTGTAGGCAATGTTAAGGTTAAGGCGCTATTCTATCACATCAACATAGCAGAGCATCCTTATTAATTCAATGTCGATATAATATTGCGGTGCTGCCCTGCCCTGCCACATTAAATGCTAGTTTATGATTGCGGTGCATCTCTACCTTGTATTTGGTATTTAGGAGCTACACAGTTTGAAGGTTGTGCCGCATTTCCACTCCTTGAGTGTCAGGGTTACTGATCAGATTTTGCACTTTTGTTGCCATCTCAGGTCATCAGTGCAATATTATTATATCACTTATATACTTGATCGAATGACACGGTTTTCATGTTTTGCTACTATCTTGAGGCTTTGGCGTGGTCCTACTTGGGCTTTGTTCTTGCTTCATTTTCCTAGTCCAACTTCTTTCATAGGGGCAGTTCTTTTAGTCTGGCGCCTGCATTAGTTTATTTTGGATATGATTTGGAAAATATGGGAGTAACAACTGCTGTCACATGTCTAAAATTAAGCAAAAATATATTCAGTCGGCCACATGGTAGCTTTTGGATGATCCGACTACGCCATGTCCTCTCATAGGAAGCAACATCAAAATGTGCCACCTGTTCCCTCGTCAATGTGTCAGGTTAGCAAAATCTCAATCGTCCAAGTTTGAATGGTGCCTCTTGTTAGCACTCCAAGGATTATTTTTTCTCTAAATAGACATGTACCCCCTCACTAAGAATGGGTGAATTCCAAATTAGTCTTCTATCTCATTTTCATTTTATAACTTTCAAAACTTGTAAAGCTTGAATTTGGGACATTTATGCTACTTAGGTCAAATTGTAATTGGGACTTTGTAATAAAGAGCTTTGACATTTGAGTATTTGTGTATTTCTTAACTATGACTATAAACATGCTTGCCTAAGGATTTGTTACCTTGCCTAAGCATACTTTGAAGGAAGTGGTCCAGTCCGCAACAGAGTTAAAGGATAAATTAAAAAAAAATCGTATTTTGGATTCGTTGGGTCTATGAAGTATAAAAGTTTTATTAGGTCCAATCTAATATTGTTCTAATAAAATCATATTTTATTAATTTTGTCATAGTTTTACTAATTTATTCTAAATTAATTAAGTATGAGATATGAAAAAGTTTGACTATATCAAATATATTTATACTTTAATT